>OX352774.1:175944622-178344622 GCA_947095535.1 Poecilobothrus nobilitatus
TAATTTTGTGGAACAACTTTTTCATGTAGCCCCATCCATTACGGGGCTGCAGCCCCTCAAACTTTGAAAAAGCCCTATTTTTAAATGCATATATCTTATGTTCTGCTTAAGATTTTTTCAATCTGAAAACGTCATTCGACAGGTATTTTTTTAACTTTGTAAAATAATATCAAAATTATACAATTTTTTTAAATTTAATCTTCGAAATTGCGAAAAAGCCCCATTTTCAGATGTATATATCTCAGGCTCTGCGTAATAGTTTTGCAATCTAAAACCGTCAGAAGATCGAAAATTTCATTATCTATATAAAACAATATCAAAATTATGTAATATTTTGTAATTTACTATTTAAATTTACCGTTACGTGAAAACCACCACCACATTGAAATTTCTTTTTTCATAACTCCGGCACGCCTTTAGATAGGAACCTCAAATTTTGAGACAAGAAAGAACTTTTAGAATTAGTATAAGTTTCCTCAGAAAATTTGTTGGTAGCACCCCCTCTGAAAGGATTCCGGACTTACGGCCCCTCAAAATTTCAAAAATGTCCTATTTTCAGGTTTTTTCTTATTACATGAAATTTTCAAATTTTTGTGCAAGTCACAATTCTAAACAGTTTATATTGAGTTTTGGCAATGTGCGCTTTTAAAAACCGTTGGTTTACGTTCTACCTTGTTTTTTTGAGTATTTACATTTTAACTTATATTACAGGACAAAAGTAGTTACAAATAAATTTCAAATAGAAAAATTAAGATATTTAATAGAAAAAAATCCGGATGTATACAAGAGGGTCTTGAGTAAGACAAATATGAATAGAAAATGGGAAGAATTTAGCAAAGAGCTCAATATTTTTTTTATATTAAAACCTGAAATAATTATAATATATTTATAATATTATTTAGTAATAAACACTTCAAAAAAATTATTTTATTTATGAAAAATATTTACAAACAAATATCAAACCGAGTATTTGAAAAAAAATTAATTGACAGTTTTTTCTTTTTAACAATTGTTGTTTATAATGCGGAAAAAAGGTGAAATTTTTAATTTTAACAACTAACAAACAATAATTGTTGGTTGTTGTTCATAATTGGGCTGCATATTTAAGAAAATCACGATTTTGACTTTATTATCACTTTTCTTTGGGCATTAGTTCCTCGCATCGAAATTAATATGTTGAACTTATTCTGCAATTATGTATTATGTTGAGATTCTAGTTTAAAAGCATATTTTCTATAGGATTGAAAATACTAAACTTGTGTATGCTTCATCAGATATACTTATAATAACCATATTGTAATAAGTAAAATTTTCATTTCAATTGTCTATACAAAGAAAAATAACAATATTTTCTGTTGTGTTATTGTACATTTTTATAGTTTTAAAGAACACAATAGAAAATATAAAATAAAATCATAATATTATTATGATATTCATACTAAAATTGAGACGGAAGAAAACATTTAACAAAATAATTTGAAATAAAAACGAGGAACACTGCAGTAGAGTAGAGTGTGTCAACTCTGGGATACCCGTATGAACGTAATATACCCTGTTTCTATAAAACTTGACCATCTTTTAAAAACTTTCAGATGTTTTAGTACCGAAGTTAACTACAGCGGTATATTTATGTAAATTGTGGAGTTGTATGACAGCTATCCGAATCCATGGCACAAGCACAACCAAATTGTACAGAAGTTGTTACCATAAAATTTAATCATTATTTGTAAGATTTCAGACCCCTAGCTTAATTAAGTTCCAAGAGGTGTAAGAAGCCTGAACCGACTGCTCTAGACCAACCAAATTTTACAAAATTTGGCATGTAACTCGACACCTCTTTACTAAATTTCAGATTCCTAGCTTCAGTGACACTGAGTTATTTTCATTTAAAAAGAGAAGTTGTATGGCAGCTACTCGAACCTGTCGTACCATCACAACCAAATTTTACAGAAGTTGTAGCCATAAAACTTGATTATCATTTGCAAAATTTCAGATACCTAGCTTGAATAGATACTGAGTTATTTCCATATAAAGAAAGAAGTTGTATGGCAGCTACTCGAACGCGGCGGTCGAAAATGCTGGATTTAAATAGCAAAACTGATAATTTTGCAAAAATGACGTAAGAAAAATTTCAGCCTCCTAGCTCCTTTATTTTTTGAGTTATCGTGCGGAGAGACGGACGGACATACATTGTTTAAACGACTCAGAATTCGTATCTTAGCCGATCCGCTATATCTAGCTCGACTTCTTTAAGGTGTCACAAACGTAATGGCAAATTTATAATACCCTTGAAGATAGTTCATACGGGTATAATAAAATAAAATTACCTTCAATTGAAATAAATGCATGCATGTTGTTGCATATAAAGAAAAGTGATAATGTGATATGTAATAATCATTTAACACTTTCTTTTAATCATCGTCGTCATCACCATAATCATTTGGAACCACAATCGATTAACATTTAAATAAAATAGTATTACTATTTACAAGTTATATTACTATAGTGAGAGATTTGTTTAATGGAAACTCCATTAAAAATCATTAATATTTCAAATAGAAAGATGGCATTAAATTGAAAATGGATTGTACAAAATATTAAAAGTTAATGGTCTTAAATATTTTATTATTGAAAAAGGTTTTTTTTCTTTTAGAAAATATTTTTAGAATTTAAAAAAATTTTACATTTTTTTTTATTTCTTTTTAGAGTTGATAAGCTGGGAGTTGTTAAAAAATTGAGAATTCTGACAAGCTGGGAGTGCTGAGATACAAGCTGTGAATTAAAAAATTGCGAAGGTAATGATTTTAATTGTACTCGTAATATTTTTAGATGTATTTTTAAATTTCTGATAGAACCGAATTTCGTTTCAAAAATAACGGAAATATTGAAAATATCGGAAAAAATAACGGAAATATTAAACTTGTTTCAAGAAATAGAAGTTCTAAATTAAATATTATATTAATGGTCGAAAATCAATAGGAATAGTTCAGATTAGAAGAATAATTTTGTTGTTAGAATTAGCAATGGCAGAAACAGATTAAAAATTCTTGGCTTGGGCATCGGTTCTCAATTTTTTAAAGAACCGAATACCCGGCTTTTCAAAATTACGTGAAATGCAAATTATTTAAAACAAAAATTGTAAAATTCAAAAGTTTCTTACGTTTCAATTCTTGCGACGTATGTCAGATTCAAACCCACACCTGCTCCGTGTTTGCAGCGTATTTGATGGCCTCTTATTGAGGCCCGAAGAATTGTTTTATTCTTTTGATTTTTAATCGTTTTTATAATTTGCCTTAAATTCCAGAATCAAATGTATTAGGATGAAACATTTTGTAAACTTATAAGTTTTCAAATAATTGAAATTCTTTGATTTGTTATCAATTCTCAAAACCATTACATGTATCACAGTTCTGGTTTTGTAATCACTAGTTAAAATAGCTGGCGAAAATAGTATGTTCAGCTGAAAGTAAAAACAGATTCTATATTCAAGTCAAGTATACTCAAGTCAAGCCAATTTTATCTCTTCCAGTAGTACAATTCGATTTCATTAAAACAATGTATTCCATCCATATAAATAGAAATAAAATATTTTACTTATTTATTACTACACATTTTTAATAGGCTGGATATATAAGTAAAAATTGTAAGGGACAAAAAATAAAAACATTTAAATAGTTTTCATGAAATCCTTTTTCTCATAATGTTTTTCCTAACAAAGCTTAAAATAGAAAATAAACGTTAAAATGCCCATATAAATTAATACCTTTAATAATTAGGTGATAAAATATTTTAGCAAATAGAAAATTAGTTTTCAAAAAAAAAAATGTTCTTTTCATATTACGTTTAACAGTAGTGGGAGTTAATTATATTTTGTTTATTGGTTTTTTATTTTTTGTTCTGGAAATAAAATCTATTAATTCTTTCCTGTTGTAATTTGAATTTCGTAATATATATGTGGAAAAAATACACAGTGTGGGGAAAAATTACACGAATACATTAATATTTCTGCATAATGTAATCATCGGTGATTGTATGCAACTTGTTTCAAACATATTATTTTGCAATTTTTCAAAACAGTAGAAAGTAAAGTTGTTTCGTTAGACAGGGCACGAAAATACCGTTAGTGACTCGTTAGTGAGTGAAATAAATTAAATTTGGAAATAGTAAAATAGTTGAAGTCAAAATTTTTAAGTTAAAGTTTTTAATTTTTTTTTTTAAATTTAAGGGAGTTTTATCAGTAACGGCGAAAGCTAAATTTAAGAAAATTTTAATAATTTCATCAATAATTTTAACAATTTCAAATTAAATATTAGCAAATGCCAGATTATGTGCTTTTGAATCTTTTTATTTGGCATTATTTGGCACTTTTTTGAATCTATTTTAATTCTTTACTGTCACGTCATTAGTGGCGGCATCTTGTTTGTTGAGGAAATACTTCGTGGCGATATTATAGCGAAGAGATGTGATTTAGGGAAAATTCAAACAATTTAAAACTGGTAGAACTTTTAATTATTAAAAACTTCAACGGATTTCGATAAGTTTGAACCAATATCGCGAATCCTAAAATAGACAAATTCACTGTTTATGCTGTTTGATAAAACTGTTAAGAAACTAACGCTGAAAATCAGACTTTACATGAGTAAATCGTTGTCTGTTTAACATCCTATTAGAACTGGAAAGTAGCCTAAATTAGAAATTAAAATGGCTACTAATTCTTAATATTGTAATAAACTAACAATGCTAAACTAATAATATCATTTACTAACCTACTAACATTTGTTAAATTATCACTTAATCAGTTAATTATAATTATAGTTAAAAAAATGAAGATTTAACTGATGCTTGTATTAAGCGAGGTGTCTGATACAAATAACTTCCTTCTGTTGAAATGAAACATTATTTAAGCAAATTTCTTTTAAATTTACATTAAACGTTAATTTTATATAATCAAGTAAATCAATTTTTAAAACGATTAAAATTCAGTACATTTGTCCAAGCGGTTAAAAAGAAAATTTTGCCATAACGAAAACTAAAATCGTGAAAATTAATAACGGAAAACGTTTTTCACAAGATACAAACAGGTAGATACTATACAAATAAATAAAAAATTTTAATTTTTTTTGTTCTACAGTGTATGCATCATATGAAGAACATATGAACAATCATTTAAGCCGCGCAAATCCTGATAATAAATCTTTCTAATTGAATTTTCCTTTCGATTTTTTCTTTTGTTTTTGTTTTTTCTTTTCTGATTCTGTTAATTTGAAGCAATATAATATTTGGCAAAAATATAACCATTAAAGATTATAACCCAAACAACTAAATATGAATGTAAAGAATTCGATACAATATTATTTTAGATTTACCTCAACTTCATACAATGATATGTATTTATTTATGTATTGTATTAAAATAAGAAGGATATACAGGATATACAAAAAAAAAAAACACGGAAAAGAAAATGAAGAAATCTATATAATTTAAGTAAAGAAATTAATTTTCTTTAAGAAACAAAACATTCATAAGATGGAAAATAGGACATTAGAGAATAGCTGATATAAGATGACTTATCTTAGAAAAATGTTTTTAGTTTATTTAAGTGTTACCTAGGGTTTAAGGTTATATTTATTTCTAAAAAAAAAACAAAAACAAAACATCAAATTTATCTCAGTAATCGAAAGATTCTGTTTTGTATTGTTTTTGTTTTTACATATTTTATAAATTAGATGATTTTCTTCTTTTATTTATATTTACAAAACATTTATACATACAATCATTCCACAAAGGATTTTTAAAGAAGGATTAACAGTTAGGTGAGTTATTTGAATGTTTCTTTTCAATGTTTAAAAGATAAAAAAAATATATTTTACTATATAATAAATAATAATATAATATATTTAATTTTTATTTTTTGTTTTTCTATTTCCTCCTTAATGTAAATCAGTTTATTTATTTAACTTTTCGACTATTAAGCATATACAACTAAATGACACCTGAACTGAATATACCAACTTTTCTTTCAAATAGGCATAAACATATAATGTGACCAATTCGGGAAATGTTGGAGCGATTATTGTAAATCTATTTATAAAATTAAATCCTTAAGAGGCGTGGTAACAACATTTTGCTTAATCAGTATTAGGAAACTTTTTCAAGGTTTTCAAAAAGAAACTATTAATAAGAATTATTAATTTTGTATATGTATATAAGTCAAACTTTAGAGATTTTTTTGATGACAATATGGTTTGTTTTTATTTTCCTAAGGGAGGTGTGAATCTTCCAAAGACCATATAAGAATTGCCTCTTGGTAGTGTCAGATTCTTACTGATTAAACCCACCTCCCTAACGCAATATAGCTCCCACCTCCACCTTCAATATACTAACACAGTATATTGGTTAGAGAGTAGGGAGAGTAGGGTTGAAGGCAACCCCCAACTGCCACTGTAGCGGTTTGAGCTTAATATCAGTTTATTATTACCAGAACCAACAAATATATTTACATAAATAAACTTTAAGCTATAGACAATTATAAAATTACGAAAAAATCTGTCAATACAAACATTGTCATACAAAAAGAGAATTTAATGGTTCACCTGTGGCAAATATTATTTTATTAACTATTTGGAAAATTACCTTGAACTAAAAAAGATCAAATTAATGAAGACGAAAAAAAAAGAAGGAAATTATATTAATGTTAATGATTTTTTTTTTTTTTTTGGTAATTGATACCACAAGTAAAATATAAAATTAGAGGAAATCAATTATAAGTTTTGCGTGATTCAGAAATAAAAAAAAAAAAGAAACTGGAAAATTTTTAGTTTCTTCGGAATTGAATTTAAGCATTTCATGTTTTTAGAAAATTTAAGAATTGTTAGTAGTACCTACCATTATTTTGAAAAATTTTCTATACCCACGTATGAAATATTTTTTATTTTATATTTATGCCTTTCGAAATTTGAAATAATTTTATTAGACACGCAAATTTTTTTTATTTAAAAAAATTGTATGTATATATATATATATGTATGTATATAAAAAAAATTATTAAATAACTAATTTTCATTACTCTGCTAATTTAATTTTTTCCAAATTTTTATTTATTTGTCAGTGATGTCTTGCAAAATTATATGAGCTTAGATTGAGACATCGTAGTGCCAAGAATTTTCCAAAGGATTTGTATGAAAAAAAAAAAAAAACAGTTTTGCTTTAAATAGACATTTATTTTAAATTAATTAATAGTAATTAATGTTATTCAGTTTTAAATAGGAAAAGTTTAGATTTAGTGCATTTTAAAATAATTTATATTATTTTCTTAAAATTTTCTTAGTAAGAGTTAGGACTTTGGCATTATTTAATTTTTGAAGGAAGTGATATTATATTTCTGCAAAAAAAATCTTTATAAAACTTTTTTATTTTCGAAACTTTTTATTAACCTAAAACTCATCACTCTTATAACTTAGAAGAAGAAAATGAATATACAGAAACTATGAACAAAGCATTCAAAATTTAATAATAAGAAGGAAAAATGCCTCTTAGATGTGAAAATTATTAATTAGTATTACAATTAGTAGTAGTATTAGTATTAGTAGTACAAAAATTAAACAATTAATTTTACGCCACTGTTTAATTTTTGTTTTTTGTAATGCAATAAATTCAGAATAATATCAAAAAAATATATAATTTAAAGCATGACGAATAATGAAAATAATTAATATTAATTATACATATTTTTTGTACCGTAAATATTTTAGTACTAAAAATTATTAGATTTAAAAAAAAAAAAGGGAATACTTGAGCTATTAGTACTTGTTAGTACATATCATTTATTTTTATTAAAAATATTATTTAAATATATACTAACATTTATTTTACTATAATCAAGTGAATAAAAATAAATTCACATTAGTAATAGACTTAAAAAAAATAATTAATTAAAAATAAATAATTTTACTTTTCTTTAATTATCTCAGGTTGAGTACGTAATACCGAGATCCACAATCCCGCATTCTAAAATAATGTATCACAGAATCTTGTATATCAAAATTCCGCATCCCTAATTCCTCTATTCTGGAAATCTTGTATTCTAAAATAAAAACTAACTTTTCATATTTCATTATGACTGTATAATTTCATATATTACCATTTTTGGAATAAAGATAACTTTTTAAAAAAAAAGCAAAGAAGAAGACTGAGTTAACGCGTTAGTATTCACTAGACTCCAAGCAAACATCTCGTTTTTCCTATCCAAATTTAGGTCTAAATCTAACAAATAAAACAAAAGTTTTGGGACGTGATTATTAGACAATGTTTTGTAACCAACTATAAATACCTTCGTAACTATTTTTTCCTATACGCATATACTTCAACTACAAAGTTTTTAAAATAGTTAGAACTACCGTTCCTAAACCCCCGCTAAACAAGTTATGTATTGAAATTCTGATTTTGTAACCAACTATAAATTTCCCCTTAAACTTCGCATGAGTTGTTCTAAAAGTCTGGATGCTTTTTTTTTACATGGATATTTCTTGCAGATTGTTTGTTACGGTATTAGATAAATTTATGGAATTTTCAGGAGATATAGGATTGTGGAATGTGGATTATTAAATCACTCACCAAAAATTAATTCTTCTATACACAAACAGTTATATAAATTTTTAAAGTCAATAACTGTTAATATTTGACAATTATTTTCTTCATCTATAGTTATATTAGTTATTAAATATAGCATAAAGTACTTTTGTTTTGTAGAAGAAGCAATAAATTTAAAATACATTCATTGTATACTGGTATCTATAAGTATCTATCTAAAGTACTTTCGATGTTTGTATATTTAAAGTTGTGACATCTTAAACTGTCGGCATCTTGATGGAAAATAAACATAAGAAATAACATTTCTAATATTATAAAAAATTACTAAACTGAAAGTAAAATTAATTCTTTATTATGTTAACTATACAACAGTTCAATTTACGTAAGCATCAAATTAAACCAAAGTTTTTTTTTAGAAAGTAGAATTAAGTAACCGTTTCTTACACGAGTAACATTAATTTTAATTAGAAAAACAAAACGGAATTAGAAGGCAGTTAAAAGCAGAAGAAAAACCAACTTTCGAATTTTAATAAAAAATATTTTCCATCAACTACACGAGCAAAAATCAGTTAAAACGTGTATTTAATAATTCAAAATTTTAAATAGAAAAAACAAAATCGAATTCATTATAAAAAATTGCGTGCAATTGAAAAACAATTCTAATTTATTTAATTTGTATTATTTGTTTTTTTTAACTTTTCTGTTCAATAAAATATAAAAAAAAATTAATATTTTAGAAATTTTTTTTTATTATTTTGTTTTTCTTTGTTTTGGTTAATTTATTTTTTATTTATTTATTTATTTATTTTTTATCTATTTCTTTTATTATTATTCTATTTTTTTTCGTATATCCTTCAATAGTTAATAAATTGAATGTGTATTTCTCGGAAAATTCAAATTTAATGAAGTATAGCGAATATTAATCAGTTATTAAATGGGAGCAAAACTTAAACAAAAAACAAAAACAAAAAAAAATTTAAAAGAACAGGAAGAGAATGACAAAAGAGCACGAAACATGACATAATATAACCGTGTCGCCGGTTGATTCAATTAAATGTAATCGTGTATATACATACATACATTTGTATAGCTACATATTATAGCTACTTACTTATATAAAGCCAGTAAAACTTTCATATAGAATTTATGAAATTTGAAATTACTTTGTATGTATTACATACATTAAAGTTAATGCATACGTATGAGTAAAATCGTAAAAACTGAAACAAATATGTTAATACCCGTATAAAAGAATTTAAAACTAAAAACTGTACTTT
Organism: Poecilobothrus nobilitatus; assembly: GCA_947095535.1. NCBI lineage: Eukaryota > Metazoa > Arthropoda > Insecta > Diptera > Dolichopodidae > Poecilobothrus > Poecilobothrus nobilitatus. The sequence continues at coordinate 175,954,489 of OX352774.1, forward strand.
TTATTAGTTCCTATTAGTTTCACTCTATCCGCCTCTGTCTGTCTGGCTATATGTCTGTCTGTCTATCTGTCTATATGTCGGTCTATCTATCCCTCCGTCAATCTGTCTGTGTTCCCGGGTGTTTACAAAACTTCTAGTGTTTACACAGTTTTGGTTTGAGATAGAGCAATGAAATTATAACTACGCATAGACATCGCAAAAATATTAAATTTTTGGAATAACTTATTTCTGTAACCCTACTCGTTGCAGAGCTACACTACAGTACCCCAAAGTTCGAAGAAGATCTATATTTAAATATTGTTATAACGCAAGTTTTATAAGTTATATCTTTAATTTGAAAACGCCAAACGATAGATTTAAATAGGAAAATAGTATAACTTATGTTTGTTCGTACGACTCTCTTAGAGTTGACACTGTCACAACTATTCTACCCTTCCGTATATTCGTATTTATATACGAGAGAGAGTGTAAGTTATACTGTTGCCATCAATATTAATCATCTTTCAGATATTTGACTTAATGAAGTACCGATATATACATATATATAAATTTTGGAGTGTATGACAATGCCTAAACCAACCAAATTTAACAGAATTTATTGCTATAAAACTTGTTTTTCATTCACAAACTTTTCGATATCTATAGCTTAATTAAGTGCCAAGCTATGATAGTTCCCTAAACCGGTTGCATCAGAGCAACCAAATCTCACATAAATTATATGCCACAAAACTTGATCATTTTTAGAAAATTTCAGATGTTATAAGTACCAAGATATGAAAATATAAATTTCACAACTACCTGAACTTGTTTCGTTAGACTAAACATAAAACTTATCCCCAGGATCAATACATACGAAAGAATTCTAGGGAGAATATAATAGTAAAAAGACTCAGAAAATTCTAAAACTAAATAGAACCGAGATTATACACCTGTTGCTAAAGGCTCACGCCGAAAGAATAGGTATAACGGAGTTGAATCTATGTAGGGGATGTGGGCAAGAGGCAGAAGCAGTACTTCACGTTCTGTGCCAATGCCCAAACTTGAGGACCCAAAGGCGAAAAACTTTGAGAAAGGATCATGTAAAAAATGTGGCAGCTACTATGAACTTATTGCCCCAAAATAAAACAAATTTTACAGAAGTTGTTAATGTGAAATTTGACTTCGTTTCACAAAATTTCAGATACCTATAGTTTTAATAGATTCTGAGCTATATTTATATAAATGAAGAAGTTGTATGGGTCTATGGGAATTACTTCAATCCGCCTATCGAACTTGCTTAATTTAAATATCGAACATTTTTACAGAGGTGAATGATAAAAATTTCAGAATTCTAATTCCTATTTTTTTGTGATATGGTGCTAACGGGCGTACCTTACGCAGGGCGTACTTGACTAAATAGCAATACATTATATACTTTTCCATATCTATCTCGTCTTCTTTAAGGTGTTACGCATTCTTTCGGGTATAAAAAAAAAGAAAACTACATGTTAACTAAAACTAGTAAAATTATTTCTACAAAAAAAAGCTAAATTTAATTTTTCGATTAATGGACCGATTACAAAAATTTCATATTTGACTCTTATGAAACTAAATAGATCAAATCTTTAAGTAATGATCGCATATGGTTTTAGATAAACCGCACATGATGAATGAAGTCTGCTTCTATATTTACAATAATATTGTAAAATATTTTAAAAATTTTTAACATAATTTACATCGGTATCCTTTTTAATTCTCTTCTATAGAATGTCTTAAAATGCTAGAGATGAAAATCGAAATTTTGTGTGGAATTTCTATAAATTATTCAAAAAAAAAAAAGGTTTTTGCATTAGAATTAAAACTTTTACTTGTAATTTATATTTAATTTTTTATTGCAAAATAATGTAATATTATTGAAATACAATACATTTCCTACCACAAACTGATAGAAAGGAAGGAATAGATAGATAGATAGATAGATTTTATAATTATGTCATTTTTATTCAATACAAAATCTATCTAATCTATATATGTTGGTACTTATATCTTTATTTAAACTTATTTAAAATTATTTAAAATTCAATATTTTATTCAACTTTCAAAAAGGGAATAAATATTAAATTAAGATAAATTAATTTCACTTGTACAAAATAATCTTACATATTATACATTATGTAACAATTTAGTTCTTAAGAAAAGTTTTATTTAAAATTTACCAATCTAATTTAACTTTTAATAAAAGCTAAAATAAAAGTTAATATTATATATAAATTTACATTCATTTAAATTGATCAAAACTGTCACAGGATCTTATAAAAACTTTTAATTTAAATTTTAGTTTAGATTTATTTTTTAATTTTTTTAAGAACTGATGAATCTGTTAAGAAAAATAAAAGTCCTTAAGGCCAAACAAAAGAATTTATGTAAATGGTCAAAACTAGAAAATTCAGCGATTACCTGGATAACTGATAGTGGGGTTGCTTTAAATTATGACTTCATACAGGAAGGTGTTATATAGTACTGCATGTTGTAACTGGGTGGACTATTATAGTCACTGATAGCAAATAGCAATAATAATAAGAGGATTCATTGTTCCCTGACAGCCTCACTTTTCAATACAATGTTGCCCTAGTCCTATCCTATCCCTACTCCTTAGCCAATACACTACGTTAGCAGTTAGGGTTTACATTCCTTTATATTGACAAAAAGGGGAGGGGGGGATGAATTTAGTCAGTGAGAATCTGACACTACCAAAGGGATGTTATTGTGTCATTGGTGTCTCCCGACCCGTAGATTTCCGTCTCGCTAAGAAAAAATAAAAAAAATTTCAAAATATTCAAATTATTCTTGAAGGAAACGTTTGGAAAGGAAATTACATTTTTTATAACGCAGACATTTTTTTTTGTAGTTCAAGATTAGTATTATACTGTAAATGTATCACAAAATCTCATTTTCCTTTAGAAACTTTAATTTCTTAAAATATTTTGTAATAGGATTTCATAAGAGGAGTTTTAGAGTTCTTTTATATTTTTGTAAATATAACTGAAAATTATACAAAACAAATTTACCTTTCTTGAATTCATTTTACCATAATTCTTTTATATATGTATATCTCTATATTATCATTATATTAAATTTTACCTTATTTTTTATTTCCATTATTAAAAATAAAATGCTTTTTTATCTACGAACTTTTAGAAAATTTCTTATCAATTGAGAAAAAAAAAATTGAGTAATTTGACAGTAATATAAACTTTAGATTTTATTTTTCTTATTATTTTTATTGGTTTTCTTTCTTTTTTTTATTGTTTTTTATTTAAATGACATTTTAAAGTCATTGGGAAACATTGAATAAGATTCCTTGTAAATTATTCTTAAGTTTAAATTGAATCGAAAGAAAAAAAAATATAAAATACAAAAAAAAAAAAAAAACGAAATAAAAATAAAATAAGTAACCGATTTAACTTATATAATCCTTTGAAAACCCGAATTGTTTTTATTCTTTTCTATCTCTGTCACTTTTCATTATTTTTTCAAACATTTTTTAGTATGTTATTTTGTTTTTTGACTCATATATGTATTAATAATGTTCTTATTTTCATTTCCTTTAAAAAAAAAAAATATAAATATATATACATATATTCAATGAATATTAACAACTTTTTGTTTCCGTTTTCCTTTTTTTTTTTGATTTTTTATAAAAAAAATTAGTGTATTAGTTGGTTTTCCTTCTTAGTACAATTTTCAACAAATATTAAAGAAATATGATAATTAGGCAGACACTGTCCAGACTTTTGTTTGTATACAAAATTTCTACACAGTTCGAAAAAAGTTAATGTAATTTTATCCATAAATAGAATCATTTTCCATCCATCTTTATTGAACAATATTTTTCTATAGTCCAATCTGTTTCGAGATTACTCATTTTGCTCTATATTGAACTGGTTATAATTTCAGTTATACTAAATTAATTTTTTTAACATTAGAAATCTTTAGTTTTATATACTGCCTTGTTTTGTATTTTTTTTTTTTTGAAATTTGTTTTTTCTACATATTATAAAATTTCGTTTATTTTACTTTTATTTTTGGATTTTCAATGTTTTAAAATATTTAATATTGTCTTTTTAAATAGGATCGAATTTTAGGAAAGTGTTATGATTATCAAACAACATTTGATATATTTGAAATAATTTTAACATAAAACTGCTATTAAAAAATTTTATAAATTTGAAATGAAATGATAAACAAGCGTCTCATGGAGTTATGGTGTATAATGCGTTACACTCCCTTTAAATTTAGGGATATTTGTGTTTCCTCCCGCAGAAAAAGAGAACGTAATTAAACTTTAATTTGTTTTAATGTAAAATGTCACTTCTGACTGTATAATGCCATCAGAATGGAAACGTTTTGAACTCCCAAATTTTTAAAATTCCAAATAATGTATTTGCAACTGAATCTGTATTTGACAGTATCGGTCTCATATCCTCCCCTGGTTTATGAATCTCAGGTAAACCATACATTTTTGAAAAATGTGCATTCGAAACCTTAAGCTGTTTTCTCCAAAGTTCGTCCTCAATCATATGTTCCCTTTTTTCAAAACATTGTCCACTTCTAAAATCATTTTTTGGATCGAGTTCTTTATAAAAGTTTAATGAATCATACGAACCTTCTTGTCATAATTTTTACATAAGTTTATCATACTCACGTTTGTCTAGTATAACTACGGAATTTCCTTTTTTAGCCTTTAGAAAATAACACTCTTTTGTTCTCATGTTTTTGATAATGTTAAGTTGTTTCTCGTTTTTCTGATTCTTTGTTTTTTTCCCTATTACATTTTTACGTTCTATCTGAATTTTGTTTTTTATGTGTGGAGCTAAACCTATATTATTCCAATTTCTATATCAGCCAAGCCACTATATCTTCGATAGGCGATACAGAAGGAGGTACTGCAACATTTAATTCCTTATTGAGAATATTTATTTCTTTTTCATAAGGAATAAATTCCAATTTCAAATATGTATAGGAAAAAAGAAAAATATATATCTATATATTCATATAGGTTAAATTTATTAAATATACAAATTTGATTATGGTTGTGATTGTAAAAATTTTTAATTAGTTTTTTTGTTCTAGAATTTTTAGTCCCCGTTAAATTTTTGGTGTTATTCTTATTGGGTGTTTTTCTTTTTCTCATAAGAGCAGAGAGAGAGTTGTCAAGCAAAAAAAATGTGTTTCTATTTATGCTCACATTATTCAGATTATCCATTTTGTGTTTCTTTTTTAACTCGGAGTGTGCTCAGAGCGCAATCTGTGAGGTCGTAAAAATTTGTCAGATTTCACAGAGTAGTCAATAAATAAAACGTCAAATTAAGAATAAAATAATAAAAACGTCATTTAAAAAAAAAAATCTCGTTCATAGATAAACATTTTTTTTTAAGTTTTCTTTTTAAATTTTATTAAATGAAATTTTACATAAATTAACTTTGTTTTATTTCATTTCTTAAATAAGCCCCTTTTACAACTATATTTTTACATTTAAAATAATGAAATACATATAATAAAAAATACTGACGTTAGAAAATAATTTAGATAAAAATTGACAATTTGTTCTCTGAGCGTTTCTTTTTTAATTCAGAGCAATCACAGTTCAGATAAAAGTTTGGTCTGAGCGTTCGACATCTGCTCTGAGCATTGATCTGATGAGAAAAAAAAGAAAAGCGCCCATTGTAATTTGAATAATTGTTAAATATTTTAATAGTAGTAGCTTGAAAATGAGTAAATGAGCTCGAAACGCACCGCTCAGTAACATTTAAAAATTAATAAAAATTTTAAATAACGAATACTATAAGGTTGCTTAATTTAAACATATAAATTAATAAATTATATTGTATAAGTTTCGTTCGTTGTCAGAAAATCTATATTTTTTTATAAATCATAATATTTAATCTGTAAATGATAGATATTTAAAACCCTTTTACTCATTTATTTACCAACCGACTCTCATTTTTTTTGTTTTAAATGATAAATATTCAGTACAGCCATCTTACAATATCAATATTTTTCCAAAATTGCTAATTAAAATACCTAGAATTTCGAGGGGCGGGCGAATACTAGTATAATATTATATTTTAGATGTTTTTTATTCAAGATTTTTATGAGATTCTTCCAAGTACTACTTCAATGAGCGAGAGTAAGATTTCGGAATTTGGGATTTTTTAATGTGAGATTTTATGTTTTGGGATTTTGTGATTTGGTTTTTAAGAATTGAGATTTCGTACCATACGGTTGGACATATGGAACGATTTTTTGGCACTAAATGAAATTAATTTACTGCAAGATTTTATTTGTTAAATAATCATTTATTTGATCAAACTTTGAAAAAGTAAAATTCAATGATTTTTCATAATAAAATTTCGATTCAAAAAAATAAAAATTATATCCTATAGTTTTCTGTGTTAAACCAAATTTATTAATAAATAATCTTTTCCTTTTTACATTTTTAAGAAATGTATACTTGTGTTTGTTGTTGTATTTAAGAATTTCTTTAGTATAGGAAAATTTACATAAACCGGAATTGAGCGCGACATTGTGTTTGGCGGTTTAAGATATACAAAAACAAAGTAAAAAATTTAAAAGAATGATAAAAAAAAACTATTTACAACTTAAGCTAAAAAAAGGTTTAAAAACGAATAGTATAGTTATACACATGTACTTAATAAAAAAACAAATTTCAGGCTAAAATAAAAAAGAAAACTTTTTTTTTGTTTCTGTTTTCGTCCTTTTGCCATTTTTTATGATCGTTTTTTTTTTTTAAGTTCTCGCACTCACATTTGAATTTTTATAAAAATAAACAGTAAATAAACAGTAGAAGAATATAATTTAGTTCCTATTTATTTTTTTTTATTATTATTTTTTTTTTTTTGCTCTTTTTTGTTTAAATCAGGAAGGAATCTCTAATAGAAAGGATATGAGTGTGTTCTTATTATTTAAACTTTTATTCCCAGTAGATAAAGAAATAAAATTAAAAAAAAAAAATAGAATGACAAAAAAAAAAGAATGAAAAAAAAAAAACTTTTAAAAAATAAACACAACAGTTGATAATGATGGTGTATAAATTAGAAAAAAAAGAAAAACAAAAAAACATTTAAAAAAAAGAAGACAAAGATCTTTTTTAGAACGTAATTTTTTTAAGGATGAAAAATACAAAGAAAAATTAACAATTTAGAAAGTTAAATAATTTAAAATAGAATAGAAGAAAATAAACGATCGACATTCTTTATAATAATTAGTAAAAGATAGATAATCTAACTCATATCAAGAAATATTATTGGATTTTTTATTTACTATACTTTTTTAATAGTTTTTTCTTTGGAAAGTATTTCTGCAATATCAATTCAATCTTAGTTTTATTGGCACATAGTTTTAAAACATATGCAATCTTTTTTATGTATAAAAATTTCATATGTAGATAAATTAACACAAATAAATATTAAAAATCAAGAGCCTAACTAAATATTATTTATCTTCTTCTATCACAAAACAAGATAGAACATAATACATTGTATTTAATTTAGTCCAATAGCTGATTTGTTCTTATCATCAGTTTACTGAAACTTAACAACGAAATTGACACCAATTTCAAAGTTATAAAAAGAAAGTGGATAAAAATTAAATTTTAGTTATTACATTTTCAGAACGTATTTGTTTGGGAAATTGCCGAAAATAATTTATATCATAAAATTTTAAGTATTTAAGTGTTAATGGAATGTATTGTGACCATTGCCAGATCTGAACATTTTTTGTTTTATTTTTAAACTTTGGTTCCCAATTAAATTTGCCGGTGAAACGTACGATTGAATTGCATGTCAATGCTTTTACATTGTTGTTTGTGCCGACGAAAGTAGCCGTTCTAATCAAAATAAAGCAACTAGTTCTTTTGAAGAAGAAGATATATTTTTGTTGAACTTAGCTACAGAAAAAATGCAATAGATGACATGTTCAAAATTAGGATAAATGAGGCTGTATTTGAAATTTTAATTAAACGACATTTGATTAGAAATGCAAAAATATTTCCGTTTGTAAAAATTTTTATTTCAAAGGGATTAGTAATAAGATGGTATAGAAACTCCCATAAAAAAAAGGAAATATGTAAATACAAAGAAATATATATCTGCGGAAGAAAAATTATGCATAGTTTTAAAAGGTTTATAAATTTTTATTCAATTTTCAAAATTATTTTGAATGCATGCAGATATAGAGTTGTTATAGGGGGAGCATTAGTATCTTCGATTTCTTGTAGGTTTAATGACAGCGAAAACCGATACGATTCAATGCACAGATCATTGATCACCAGAAAGTGATCACAGATCAATGATCACTTTACTTAAAAAAACATAAAAAAATTATTGGTGGAATAGAAGTAGAAGGAGTAATTTGAGTTGGATGTTGTGGCTGAGGACTAATTATTTAAAATATTTATTACCATTTTTGTTATAAATAAAATTAATACGGCTTATAATTCATTTTTATATAAAAATATTTATATATCATTTTTAATGGATGTTTTTTCTTAATAAATTACTTTTATACTGAAATATAAAATATTGTATTGAAGTAAACAATTTACTACTTAAATTAATTTTTATTTTTTTTTTTTACTTAATAAAATCAACTTATTATTCTGTTTCCACATAAAAATATTTTGTTTGTTACAAATAATTTGAAATTTTTCAAACGAAATGAAAAAATGAATTTTGCGTTGACAAAATTGAGTTTAAATTAAATCACATAAATTTCAATCTAATTACGTTCAGTCGAATATATTTACGTCGACGTAAATACACCGACAAAATTAAGAAAACCCCATTCAAATGATTTAAGTGTATTTAATTCTAATGCAATTGAGTTGCGCGCTTCCATCGCGGCATTTAATTGGAAACCAAAGTTTTTGTGTATAATGCATATATCAAAATTTAAATTTATTTATTTTCTATTTGAAAATATACAAAAAATCTTACCTTTTTCTTACATTCTTTAATTTAACATTTCTTTTTACAAAACTATTTTGTCATTTTGAAATCATTATTTAAATTTTTTTTTCTCCCCAACAACTGCCTTTCACTCAATTTTTTTTATAAAGGGAATTTTTATATGTATTATAAAATTCGGCACTCCTAAATACCGCAACATTTTTTTTTAGATCTTATTTCATTTCTCTAAAAAAAAATGTATAAAATACACAATGGCGACTCGACAGTTCAAAATGCTTTGATATTGAATTATATGTTATGTAAAAACTAAATTAGGAGGGATTTTAGAGTTGGTTACAAAATCACAAATTTAATAATTTGTTTGATGGGGGTTTGGAGGCGCCAGTCTTCACTATTTTAAATATATTGTTGTTATGTATATGTAAAAAAATAATGTAGAGGAATTAACACCACAACACAATTTAGAGGACAACAAATACCTTTGTAGAAATAACTACAATTAGCTTTTCATGTCCCTGCTGTCAAGCGATTGTGCAAGATAGTTTACACAATGGCTTGACAGCAATTTAACGTTTTTTATATAAAATTTTATAAAACTTTGATTTTGTTTTTAAAATTATTGATGTTATTTCAAATTTTGTTTTTAGATACTATTTCGTGGTGTCATAAAATTCTCGTACAAATAATCACAGTCTAAATATAATATGACAAAAATTAATATGTATATTAAATCAAAAAAAAAAAAGTTTATTTCAAATTATATACAAAAATTTAATAATGTATCTACTTATAAAAGGATATAAAAATTATAAAATTATGATTTGTTTTTAGCTAAATGTTATTTTAAATTCCAAGAAGAATACATTAATTTTTGATACAAAATAACAAGATTAAAAAAAGTTAAATTATATTTATTATTTAAAATTAATTAAATTTTTTTTTTTTTTTGAACAAAATTTAATTTTTGAACTTAAAATTATTTTTTAATATTTAAAATAAAATTATTTGTACTCTGGATCTATTAAGGTACATATACACATAAACATATCCTGACACAAGAAGGAAAAACCAAAAAAACCAAACCTCTATAAAAAAAACATTTTTTTTGTAATAATTTTTTTCAAAAATTTCTTTTAATATAATATAAAATTCAAATCGACATTAAAATTTAAATTATTAAAGAATATTATAATATACAAAAATACACATATCATACTTACATAACATATAAAGAAAGTTAGAAAAAGAAAAGTTTCGAAAAAAAAAAATAAAAAGTCCTTTTTAGAAATTTTACATCCTAAATAGAATTATAAAGGTCAAATGGTAAAACTTTTATTCATATTTAACAACAAAAACACAAATACATAAAAACAAAAAAAAAAAAAAAAAAATTAACTTACTTGAAAAAAAAAAAAAAAAAAAATATATAAATAAAAAATAAATACGAATTCCCTTTGAAAAATTCCCTTAAAATTAAATTTTGACAATGTCTTCGTTTTATTTTTTAATTTTATTTATTTATTTTTTTTTTTTGGAAATTTTTGGTGTATTTTTTTAAAACAAAATTTAGGTACATATATAATATAAATTTTTTTTTTAAATTTACACTCATGAACATTTTTCATATGCAAATAATCATAGGATAAAAAAACAGTACATTTTTTTTGAATATCATAAAAAGATATGAATTATTATAAAATTGGTCTAAAAGCATCCAAAGTATCTTTAGTTGAAAGTTAGGAAAATTGTAAAACAGACTATAATGTTTCTTTTGGTCCTTTTTTACGGAATTTTACGAATTTTTCGAATGAAAACACAAACATTTCACTTTGAAGAACATTTAAAGTAATTTCAAGATGAAAAATGGAACTAAAGTATTGTTATCATGCCTAATAATGGTAATGATTTCTAATATCTTTAAGGACTAAAAAGGCGAAATTCTTTGATATTATGTTTATGTACTATGAAAAGCTAACATGCAATTGTATTAAATGTTAAAGATGATATTAAATACTAAATATTGGATTTTCTTGACGTTTATTAATAAATCAAAATGGAAATCAATTTTAATTTTTATATATATATTTTTTTTCTTTATGATGAAGGTTGACTTAACACATCAGTAATTATTAGATTCTAGATTCTTCAAAAACGTAGGCATCTTCAATAACATACGACGACCTATTAAACCAGAGTTTGTGTTAAGTTTTTATAGATTTATGGCATGATGGTATTACTCTGATGAAAGAAACTTGGAAAGTTTTTTTAGATCCATGTCAGAGAATATTTTATTCGAGATATTTTCTTTATCTTGACAGACTAGAGCAGATGCAAAGAAGTATTTCACGCTTTTCATAGTATTAATTCCTTTACAAAATTTTCAGTTAAGATCTATATGCATACTTAATCATTTAGCATGTCAACTGATAAGACAATGCCGCGTAATAACTTCAAACAATAGTCTTAATTCAGGTCTAGAGACAGAAAATTTTCATTTGGATTTTTTTTTAAACTCAAATCTGGCAACATGGCTCTTGTTGTACTGTAAGTTTCACCTGCAAGTCATCGTTCTTTGGTAGAAGAAACTCAAGGAAGTTCTTCTTCTTAATATCTATGAGCTACTCATATATATGTCCAGGTACCTTATCAAACTCTCTCATTCAATTCAATTTAATTTTAATTATTGTAATCGAACTTTATCGTCTGTATCATTGTCTTAAAGTATAAACATTTGTTATACAAGATATTCTATAAAAAATTAAAATTTATATGGCAGTTCATGAAGAAGATTTAAATAATGAATACACTAACTTTGTCACTAATTGAAATACACATATAGGTAAATTTTAACTGAAGCATCTTGTATTTTTCTTGTCTTTAATTAAACATGTAAAAAATTATAAATTCATATATATATATATATATATATATATATATATATATATATATTACGTTATAATTATAACTATATTTATGGATATTCTACTATAAAAGGATCTTTAAATGTACATATTAAGGATAATATAATCTCAGTTATCCAATAACCATTAAACTTAAAACTAATGAAGAATAAAACAAAAAAAGCCTAAAAAGAAATAAAAATGTTTTTCTGATTTTTTTTTTTTTTTTTTTTGGTTTTTTTATATTTTTTGTTTGGTGTTTTTCTCGTACTCTTTGCTAATAATTACAGTTAAATTCTAATTTTATATTTAAAACTTAATTTTTGTTGTCAAAGTTCAACCACTATACAACTATCCTCAAGTATAGTTTAACGTATTTTTTTTTTAAGGATATTTCGATCCTTATCATTATTCTAAAAAAACAAAAAAAAAAATTCTCGTCATTTTGCAATTAAGGCTCATTTTTGTTTTTTTCTGTTATTGTTTTTATTTTCATCCTTAAAGCAAATTGACTTTAACACTTTAACATTATCCTTAGTACTTAAGAAAATCATGCTTTAATTAGGACAAAAAGCGAATTGAATTCTTCAAACTCATTTACATATATAGACATTGTATATGTACATAATATATAGTAATATAACAAAAATACATTAAAAAAATTAACTATAAATTTGTATACGAGTATTTGAAATCAGTAGGAAATTTTTTTATGGGTGGATGGTAAATTTAGAAGATTATTTCTAAAGAAAAATTAATGTTAAATGTTGGTCCTTATTTTATACTATAGTATATATCTATGTTTAGTTGTGTATTAATTATTATAACACGTGTGGAAATAGTTATAACTGTTTGTTTATTTTTCTGTAAATATGAATATATAAAATAATAATAATAAATATATTTTTAGGAAGGAATAAAATTAGAAAGATTTTTAATTACATAAAGATGTATTATACTTAAGTTTAACCAGTTCAAGTCAAAATAAAAATAAAAAACAAAAAAACAAATAGGTTTTTTTTTTTCTTGTTGAAATGTTGTAACTTAAACATATACCGTTAAGGACTGAAGATTTTTTTTTTTTAAATGTGAATTAAAAGAAATTACAATCTTAGTCTTAGTATTATTGTGCTGAACAGTCTTCTGAGGTATTTAAAAGGTACAGACATATTTACTTTGTATATGAAAAAAAAAAATGAGTCTTTTCAAAATTTAACTAATTTATTATTGTAAGTATAAAAGGACGAATCGGATCCTTTTTCGACATTTTTGTCATCAGCTTCTCAATGAGATCTTTAAGAATTCTAAAAAGGGTCTGGCCAGATCTTTTAAGAATTAGATTGAAATTGGAACATTGTTGTTGGTTAAAAAATATAAAGTAACCGGCCATTTAAACTTTAGATATAAGTTAATAGCAAAGTGGATGATCATGCTTGCTATTAGCTATTTTATAGTTACTACGGGATATTTCCGATATTTTAAAAATCATTTATTTTGTACAAGTTTCGTTTTTATTTTAAAACTTTTGCTGTTACATTGCAAGTTTTTTTTTTTTTTTTGTTAATATGGAATGAAAATAATATTTACCAAAAACCACAATAATATGGCAAAATTCTGTAACTTTTGTAAGTACTTAACATACTTAAAAGGTTTATAAAGGCGCGATGAACCATAAATATGTTTCAAGAAGATTTGTTAAATCCCAAATTGCTGAAATAGAATTAAAAACTAAAATACTGGTTCTACTTAAGTAGTATAGTATAATAAACGATGAACATATTATTTTTATATACATATATATATGTACATGTATATGTAATTGCATATATACATATGTATTTAGATAAGTATGAAAATATAAATCTTATTGATGATATTTTATAAAATATTTAAAATCCTTTAATTTTTTTTTTTTTTTCGTATATTTAAAGTTTTCAATTGTACATGGAAAATTTTTGTTTTTCTCAGATTTTGTAAAACCATGTACTTTTCTTTTTTTTGATGTTTTGAAGTGATAGTGATGATATAGAATAAATGCATTAAAATATATAGCATTTAAAACTCTAGAGAAAACCAGAATAGATATAGATAATGTAAAATAATAGTCAAATAGTTTGGTTCAACTTATATAGGGGATGGGGATATTTAAAAATGTTGTAAGAAATGAAACAAATGATTGTTAAAAATATTTCTATACATTTAAGAATCAATGTATGACGCTTCAGTGGAAGAGGTATCGTTGACAGAAAGACAGAATTTCATTAGTAAAAGATGTGAACTTTGGAAGTAAATTTGTTTTTTAAATTGTTTTTCTTTAAACTCTTCAATACAAAATCTTATAAATTTTTACAACAACTGAACCCTTTAATCGCATATTGAAGTATTAAAGTCTTGTGAGCTGCTATATTTTTTTTTTGAGTTTAGTAATACACCTTACTTTCCAGCCTTAAGCACTAAAAAAAAAAAAATATATTTATTCACAACCCGATCAAATTAAGAAAAAACAAAAAAAGGACTTAAGGGCTAACAAAAAACTAATATATTTGTTGCGAACAAGTTACGGTCTTACAAAAAAGGTTTTAAGAAGGAACAAACGCAAAAGTTTTTTGCTGACAAGTTTAATTCCTGTAAAGTACAGACTATACTTAATCTTAATTCGATTAGACGAATATTAGCCTAACTTAGTTTCTACCAAAAGCAAATATTTGTGTTGTAGAGAACTATACTAGCAGTTGATTTAAGATTCGAACTGAATATATAAAATAAAAATTGTTCAAAAATAATTTTCTTTTTTAAATTTAAGGATTTTTTTTTCTCACTGCCTCTAGAAATTTTTTAATGTACCGTGAAAATAAAAAAAGCAATTTAAAAAAATAAAAATTAAAATAATAAAAGAAAATCATCCATATAATGAATTATTTTTATTTCAAGCTCAAACTAAAATTTACCATGGAAATTCGTTAGGATTTTTAAATAAGATTTAAAATAAAAAAAAAAAAAAACAGATAAGTAGGTGGGAAATCTTTATGACCTTGCATAGGCCAGATTAAGTAAAAGAAAAAAATTTTTCTCGAGACAATGTTTTTTTATTTATCATTAAAGGATAAACAAAATGATTGCATGTATATATGTTATGTATATGTTACGGTTTAAGTAATGAATTGGTTATTATTAATAATAACCGGACATTATTAATAATAACCAATATAGAAAGGTCAAAGTGATTAATTTGGACAGAATTTATTAAATTTATCACATAAGCCGGTAATTATTAATAATTCCCACCCATCTTAGGTAAATGTAATATTTTAATATATCTAAATAAAAATATTTAATTAAGAAAATATTTTTCTTTCCTAAATTAAACATATTATTGAAGAATTAAAAAAATAATTCATATAAACAAATGGAAATTCCCGCTTTAGCACATAGCACAGAAAAAGTGTACCAAGAAAAGAAATAGCATTTATTACATTTACCAATCCATACAGGTTATTATTAATATTTACCGGTAAATATAATAATCTCTACTTATTATTCATATTTACCAAAATACTAGGATATTATTAATAATGACCGGTTATTATTAATAATATCCGGATTTATTATATTTACCGTAACATATATATGAAAGGGAATACTTTAAAGCTATGTACCAAAAGATTAAAATATTAATATAATATGTATAAATTAGAATTTACTGAAAAAGGATGGGATGAAAGAAATTACTGCATTATAAATTTTTTTTTTTTAAAAGTATTTTGAAGTTTTAGGGTTATTGATAATGATAAGACACCATCATGATTATATAACAGAAATTCCAAGTATAATTTTTAAAGCACGTGCATGCAATTGAAATATTGTTGAATGAATTCATATGAAATGGATTATAAAGAATTTAAATAAAAGTAATTTTAACTTTTTATTACTATCATTATTTTTTTATGTATATGAGTGTTCCAGGTAATGTATGATTATTGTCAAATTTTTAATTTAAAAAAAACGAGGAAAAGTCCAGTAGAGTCAACTCTGGGATACCCGTAAAACGTAATACATATATTCTGTTTCTATAAAATTTGACCACCTTTTAAAAAAATTCAGATGTTTTAGTACCGAAGTTAACTAGCAAGATATATATTTATGTAAATTGTGGAGTTGTATGACAGCTACCCCAATCTATTGCACCAGCGCAACCAAATTTTACAAAAGTTATTGCCCTAAAACTTGATCATCTTTTGTAAGATTTCCAAGTTCCAAGAGGTACAAGAAGCCTGAACCTACTGCTTTAGCCCAACTAAATTTTACAAAAGTTGTTAGCATGTAATTTGACATCTTTTTACAAATGTTCAGATATATATAGCTTCAATAGACTGGGAGTTTTTTTAATTTAAAAAGAGAAGTGCAGCTACCCGAACAGCCTATAACTCGACACCATTTTGGAAAAATTGTAGATACCTAGCTTCAATAAATACTGAGTTATTTCCATATAAAGAAAGTAGTTATATGGCAGCTACTCGAATCCACCCGCCGAAAATGTTGGATTTAAATTTTATTTTTTGAGTTATTGTGCCGAATGACGGACGGACGTACATGACTTAATCGTCTTAGAATTTGATTCTCATTCGATCCATACCTTTGAAACTATATCTAGCTCGGCTCCTTTAAGTTGTCACAAACGTAATGGAAGATTTATTATTCCCTTGAGCATAGTTTATACGGGTATAAAATAATAATTGTGTACTCGTACTTTAGTTATTATGTTTTAATGAGAAATATTTTCTTAATATTTTTTTTTTAGTTCTCTCTTGAACATTCTCATTTCATTTATCCGTCGTCTCCCTAATTAACATAACTATCAGTGTCGATATTTTTTTTTATCCCTGCCTATAATAAATTCTTCTCTTTAGTTGAATTCATGTGATTGAAATGGATTTTAAGAATATATTTTTACTAACTTTTTATTTTATTTACTATTAAAATTAAAGACATTTTAAAATTTGTTAAAATTTTTTATTTTTTAACTCTGTGCAGAAATGTGGTTTAAAATAAAAGAAACTGAGTTGAGTTCATTCATACGTCCATACATATTATGGATTGAAAAGATTGCCGCCATTAACAATTTTATTTTATTCAATTTTTTTATTATGAATTTTTTTTTGTGTTTTATGAGAAAACATTTCCATTTTTTTTATTTTTTTTATCACATTTTTTTGTTTTTCGATAAGTTGGTATTTTTATGTTTTATGTTTTTTTTAAATCAAATTATAATTTTTAGTTGAAAATTGTGCAATCATTTACACATGTATAGAATGCAAGTTTACTTTGCTTTTATAGGCACCTTGAAAATGAGTTTTTAAATAAAGATTTAAAGGATTTGAATTTTATTTTTTTTCAAAAGACTTTGTTAGAAAACAAAACTGCTCCAATTTTTTGATATTTTGATATTTTGTGAAAAAGTTGGACGATTTTTTTTCACTTTCCATGAATGAATGAAGAAAATAGAAAGAAAGCTAAAGATCTTTTCAAATTAATGATTATTTTTTTATTAATTCAATTTGCAATACAAGTTATAGAACAATTTAGATAGAACAAATATTATTAATGTTTTCTCTGTCTGGGGTTTAGGTAGGTGTTTAAATAACAATTATATGTTATACAATATTATAATGATATGACATTGATTACATACACTAATCGTGATACACTAATCGTGATCGTAAATACTATCTTTCTAGCATTTTCTTGGATGAATTTTTTTTTTTTCAATTTTTTAATTTCTGCTGTAACGGAAGCTAATATACCTAATATAGTATCCAAGCCTACCTAATATAGTAGCTCTGTTGCGGATGGTGACGTTGCTTTTGATATTTTTTATTCAAAATATTTTACATATTGTGCCACCTATTGCCTAGTGCAGTTTTTTCCGTTAATTTGTTCATGTCTATCTGGTGTTAAATCCTTGTCGCACTGATGCATGTATGCATGTATCATAGCAAAATTTTATAGTTTTGGTTAATAGCCTGTAACATCTGTGGCTTAACGAGTTTGAACACGATAACCAGTTAACGATATTATTTCTCATATGCGCTACTATATAAGCATTGACTAACATTTTTGCAGTTGTTTTATCTAGTTTGATGTGTGATCTGCATATCAGAACGATAAACACTATAATTTTTACGCTGATATAGTCAAATTTGTAATGCTATTGTATTGTACTTTCAGGTTTCTCTCCTATTTTTGTTCAAAGGAAACAATTTTTTTTTTATTTCAGTGTAATAGCTTCCATCCCATACTTGTATTGTTCCAAAAAATTTGAAGAAACGGACAAACTTTTATTTCTAAATAAAAAATTTTCTAAAACAATTATTTTTCAATATTGAAATTTAAATAGTTTATGTGACGATTTAAAAAGAAAAAAAATTGGCTGTAAAAATCAATCGACCAGTTACAGAAGAAAAATAATAATAAAATAAAAAAAAAAAGTGGTATTGAAACACTAAAACAAACCTCTCTACAAAATTAAAAATATATTTTTATGTGTTTTACAGTAAAATAAAAATAAGGACAAAAAAAATTACAAAAAAAAAAACAATAACAAAAAAATTGAAAGTTGTTTACAATAACTATTCTTTGCTTACTATCTTTATTACTTCTATATGCAGCTTTTTTTTCTCAAAACATTTTTGTTTTGCTTGTTACATGCCCGTTTTACTTGTATTTTTAGGAATCGGTACTCTTTGTTAAGTACTCTTATTATTTACATATGTTTTTTTTTACACATTAATTATTTACAAAAAAATATATTTTTTGTTCGCCATCTAATATTATATCATATTAATATACTTTGCATACAGTGTTGGACAAAATGTATATTGCATTGATTAGGCAGCTTATATAATAAAAGTTAACCAATTTGTCATTTTAACCAATTGGAATGTATTTTAAGATTTTAGACAAATGGACATGGTTTAGAAGAGAGAGGAAAAGTGGGAAAAAAGAAACACTAAATTGTTAAAGTTACAAAAAACAAAATAAATAAAATAATGTACAGATTTCACAATATATGACATATGTTGTATGAGTTTTCGCATACTAGGGTTGCAATAATTTAAAATTATTGTTAAGAATATTAGTTTTTGCGATAGCATAAAGTTATAATATTTTTTGCCGAATAGTGTACCTTAAATGTATTGTAATTGAACTATCTTGTTTATAAAAAGTTTACAAGGACATAATAATAGAAAATTTCATTATTTATTTATCTTTTTTGTAAAATATTTTAATTTATATTTAGTTATTTGACGTAGAAAACTTTATTTGAAAATTATTGTCAATTAAAAAAAAAATGCACAATAGGTTTTCTTTTGAGATTATATTTTTGAATGAATAATAAAAGGTTAATATGAAGTACTTTGAAAGTACTTTAAAATTGTAGTCTTCTATCTGTAATCTTACCAAAAATTTTGATATAAGTTTAAACATAAAATTATAAGTTTTTTTTTTTAATGCATTTCTCTGCCACATAAATATGGACAGGCAATTACATAGCCTTTCCTGCTCAGGCGTGGCTGTACATGTCCTAAGGGGGAATAACTCTTACGACGTATGTGAGATTCGAACCCACACTCCTTCGGTGTTATTTATACACTCTTACTACAGCGTATTTTATACGCTCTTACTCACTAGACCACCGAGGCCCCTAAAATTATACGTTTTTCGGCACCTTTGAAGGTACAAAATAATAAAAATGAATTCACAAATTGTTTTTGGTTTGGTTAAAAAAAGCTAACACACATTAAAGAAAAGTTCATACTTGACCATTATCAAATATTTTAAACAAATACAAACATATCTTTTGAATCTATTCCTTTCGGCTCCCTGGTAAAAGTCCACAAAACCAAAAACGAAAAAAGTCACTAGAATTAGGGACATTTTTAGTTATTTATATTAAACAAATAAAAAATTTTATTTTACTTTTATAAAAATTATATTTTGGAGACTTTTTTCATATGCAAAATGTCCCCAAAAAAATCTAATACAGTATTATTGAAAAAAGTTTTCAATCAACAGTATTTTTCTGGGGTTGGGTACGAAATTCCAAAAAAAAAAAATCATTTTCACATGTACTTAAATATTCTGTATATATATTTCCATATATTTAAATATCCTGGTTTTGAATCCAACTCTAAAATGCCTCCTAATTTATAATCTCACGTAGGTATACATATATATATACAAATATTCTGGAAAAGAGGGTAATCCTGATTTTGAATCCAACTCTAAAATCAATACTAATGGAATGTAATTAATGCTTACATGATTCCCTACAAAAGTATTATGACATTTTGTTTCTGAAAAATAGTAAATTAGATAGAAAAATAGAAAGCTAAGCTTATGTTATGGACTGTTATAAAAAATATATTTTGGGGATTTTTTGCATATGAAAAATGGTCGTTTTGGTTTTGAAGACTTTTTTTTGGGGGACATTTTCCGCGGAGCTATTTCTTTCATGCTTCTGATTCGAAGTAATTAAAAATAGCACAGAATACACAGAAATGAACATAAAAATGGCAACTTTTATACTTTAACTTAATATTTACATTTTTTATAATTTTAAAGAAACAATTTCTTATTATTAAATATCATATTTATTAAAAAGGTACAGTGTTGGGTATTAACCCCAATTAGATAATCAGCAAGAAAAATAAATTCTGTTATGTTTTACCGATAGACAGATTAACTGTTCGTTTTCTTGTGTTTTTCCTTTACTTTGAAAGAGAGCAAAATAGTAAAATTTTGTTTTGATGCCAAAAGATTATTTTGAAGTATTATACAAAAGAATAAACGAAGAAAAAGAAATAAATCAAGGAAAAAAATTGGATAGAATAACATAAAAAAAATTTCTTGTTTTTCTAATTTTTAGTTTCTTGTTGCCAATTTAATTCATTTTTATTTATTATAATTTTATTTTATTTTAACGTTATTTAAAAAAAAAACAAATCAATATGGCGGAAAATGGATATAAATTTTTTTAATTTTATTTAGTTTTAAAAAGTAACAACACCCTTACAATTTTATTAGACGATCGGAATATTAACAAAAGGAAAACAAAATTAAATAAAAGTAGGAGTAGAGATAAAAAAAAAAATTGTGTTCTATCTGCATTATAAAAATAATGGTTATATAATATCATTCCGAAAGTATTTTTAAAAGTATTGGTTTATATCATGCAGGAAGGTGTTATATACTACTGCATGTTGTGGACAATGTTAGCAAAATAGTAATAATTATAGACGGATTTGTTGCTCCATTATACTATCCCACTTCCAATTTAATGTTACCGCATTCTTGTTCTCTCATTTCCTATCCCTTCTTCCTAACCAATATACTGCGTTAGCACGTAGGAGTTTCATCCCATTATATTGGGTAAAGGGGAAGGTGAGTTTAGTCAGTAAGAATCTGATACTACCAAGAAGGAATTCTTGAAGTCTTTAGAAGTTTCCTACCTCCCTTAAAAAAAAATGCTTAGTTAAAATATATATTTATAATATATATGTATATATGTATGTATACTTATAATAATATCAGGTTGTTAAAGCAAGTTATATGTCATTTACGTGAAAACTTTTAAATACAGGGGCCGCGGTGGCCTAGTGGATAAGATTGTTTAAAGTACGCTGTAAACACCGAGGGAGTGTGGGTTCGAATCCCCTACACATTGTAAGAGTTATTCCCCCTTACGATATTTACAGCCACGCCTGATCAGGAAAGCCTGTCCACATTTATGCGGCAGAGAAATGCAATAAAAAAAATAAAAACTTTTAAATATACTTGTATTAGTTTCTAGACTCTAGAGCATAGTTTTTGCATAAAATGTTTGTCAGTTATCTGAGGAAGAGTTCCCGATAAAAAGAAGAGAACAATTAACAAAATTTACTTTTTTAGCCGAATTAACTGTCTATAGTTTAAAGCTATTTTCAAATTAAAAGTTGGATTGAAATAAAACAAACAACATGAGACTTTTCTGAACAATCTTATTCGCATATTAACTTGAAGCTTGTGTAAACTTGATAACTTGAAACTAGGTCCTTAAACTGGCGATTTGAAACATTTTAATTTATTTTTTTTTTTGTAAAAAACTTTGTAAGAAAATAAAAACCGTTCAACATTTTTTTTTAAGAAAATTTAAAGTAGAAATTCAGCAAAATTTAAAGCAGAATAAAAGAGGAAGAAAAAAAAAGAAGGTAAAAAAACTTTTTTTACAAATTTTTCCAGGTTAGTATGAATTATGGCTAATCTGAAATTCTGTTTTATGTTAAAAACCAAAAAAAAAAAACAAAATACAATATCTAGGATAATTGTTTTTTCTTTTTAATGCTAGTACGTATGAAATGAATAAAATTAGCAAAGATGGCATTCGGGAGAATTTGGCCAATCTGGAGAGCACCACAGTTAACCAAAGGCACGAAAATAAGGATATATGAAGCCTGTGTGAAATCGATAATACTCTACAGCAGTGAAACCTGGTTAATCAACCTCTTCAACAAGTAAATTAAAAGTATTTGAAAATAAATGCCTCCGAGCAATTCAAAATATAAGATGGCCTAGAAGAATATCAAATGAGGACCTACTAACTATCTCTAGGCAAGAAACCATACTCTGCCAAATCAAGAACAAGAAATGGAGATGGATAGGTCACACACTTCGGAAAGCGATAGAGAACATTGCACGCCAGGCGCTCGACTGGAATCCACAATGAAAAAGAAGTGTGGGTAGACCTAAAATAACATGGAGAAGGTCTGTGGCTAAGGAAATTGTTAATAGCGGTAAAACATGGGCAGAAATCAAACATTTGACCCACAATCGAGGGCGATATAGAAGCTTTGTGGAAGCCCTATGCTCCCCCAGAGGGTAAAACAGGATAAAAAAAAAAAAAAAAACCTATGAAATGTACTTATTGGTCGGTCGAATTTATTGTACTTTTTTCTTAAAGGATCAGGAATTTTAAAAAAAGGACATTATTGGAATTCTTATTGCTTTTTTCAGGTAGTAAAATAAAAGTTTTTTTTTTATTTTTTTAGTACACACTTTTTTATTCAGAAATTTTTCTAGATATATTTTTTATCTTTAATGCTGAAGCTTGTTTAAGTTTTATTTTATTCTCATTCCTTTTTTCTGGAATTATTTTGAAAGTATATTACACTTGAATGATTCTAAAGTCTTTTAGGTTTATTTTTAAATTTTTTTTAAGATATTTTTTTAAATTTTTTATATTTTATAGTTGCTGATATAAAATAAAAATTATTTGTTGCTTTTTTTAAGAAGTATGTTGAAACATAAAATAAAATAAAAACAACCGAAAAATATTTTTCTAGGCACGAAAATGTTTTTTTTAAATGTTTTAAAAAGTCGCCTACGTGAAAAAAAATATATTAAAAATACGAAGACAGAATATGTAGAACAAAAATATGAAAAATCT
This sequence comes from Poecilobothrus nobilitatus, assembly GCA_947095535.1. NCBI lineage: Eukaryota > Metazoa > Arthropoda > Insecta > Diptera > Dolichopodidae > Poecilobothrus > Poecilobothrus nobilitatus. The sequence continues at coordinate 175,977,840 of OX352774.1, forward strand.
TCGACATAACCCTGCGGCCTACGTATAGTTAAAATGTCTTTTTAACACTTTGGATTTTTAATTTTTAGTTTTAGTTTAGTTTAAATGAAAATAATCATCGATATAACCAAAGCTTTTGATAGTATTGACCAATGCATTCATAGTAAAAAACTTGAAAAGGCGGGTTTTTAGAGGTTTTGTACTTGATTTTTTAATTTCTTATTTAAAAGATAGAAAACAGCGAGTTAAGTTAAATAACAACTTTAGCGAAATCAACAATATTAACATTCGCGTACCACAATGTTCTGTAATGGGTCCCTTGTTGTTTCTAATATATATTAACTCTCTATTTTCACAACCGTTGAAAGGTAAAATCACTAGTTTCTCTGATGACTGCGCTCCAGTATACAGTGATAAAAACGGGGATTTGCTTAAACAATAAGTTTCATAGTGGTGATTGTCCTTTGTCTATGGATGATAATGGATTAAACTTTTGCTTGAACGCCCCAATTTTGCATAACTCCTGCTCAAAACATTGCTTTTATATTGAGTCAGTATCCAATTATAAATATTTAGGTGTAACTATAGATAAAAATTTAAACTGGAAATCTCATGTTGACAAGTTATACAAATATTTACTTTTATGCATAAGAAAATTCTATTCGCTAAGGCAATATTGCTCCAGAAAAAAAGTTAAAAATTTATTATGCCTTAGTACATTCAATAATAAAATATGGTATAACTAGTTGGCGTGGAACTTATTTAAGTATAAGTCCTATTCTTAAGGCTAAAATATATATTCTTAGAATAATTAACAGAAAAAGTAGGTTATGTAGCATTTTTCCTCTCTTCCAAGAATCAAGTATACTATCTCTAAGACATCAATATGCTCACAGTTCTTTGCTTTAGTTTTTTTTAAACTAACGATTAAATCCATTATAGTATAGCCCAATTTTAAATTGTTATAATATACCGTAATTTTAAAAATGTAATAAACAAAATAATTAAACAAAGGGAACTACAAACATTTTTACTGGCGAAACTTTTCAAATATTTGACTCCTTTTCAAAGTTCTGTTTTAAAGCGTTCAGGAGATATGAAGAAACCAAAGCAAAGGAGGGGCTTAATAAAATAGTTATTCCATAACATTAATTTTTGAGCGAGATCTATTCATCATTTCTTCTTAAACGATGTAAAAGTTTTGTTAACAGACGGACGGACTAATGGATAGAATGAAAAAAATTTTAAAAATGTGATGAAAAGTAAATTTAATAAAATGTTTGTTTTTCTTGTAGAACAAGTTATTAAAATATAGAAAATTAAAGAAAGAACTTTTGTAAAATTTGATTTATTGATTGTTACATGATTAATGTAGAGTAGAAATCAATATTTGATATAAAATTATTAACCAAAAACTATTCCCAAAATTTATAAAAGCTGTTTTATTTTAAGTTCTGAACAGCGACTTTTATCATTTATTGGATCACATGCATAAAACTTAACTTGAACTCAAAATTAATTTTTTTAAACTAATTCTGCGAGTTGAAGCGTAATTTTTGTTTAAAAAAGTGAGATTTGAGTTCAAGCTTAATTTTATGTATTCGATCCATTATCTATTCAAAGGATTAGTCAAAAGTTTCATAAAGCAGAGAGGATAAATCGAAAGTTTCATAAAGCATTACTATACATTGCATTTGATCAAAATCAAACTTTGAATGAATATTCCTTTAAGTTCTTTTGGTTAAATGGTAGGACCAAATAACTTTAAAATTAGTACATGTGTTCTCTATGGAAAGCCAATACTTTGTGATAAGTTCACTCTCAATTAATGTAGTTTGATTGATCATCTTCAAATTTTAGATATGTGTTGCTCTTTGACAGTAGGGTTAAATGTAACAACAGACTTAGAATTTGTTAATACGCTTCGTTATTAACCTGTCCTTTTCAGATTTTTTAAGTTAATTATATCCAATTTGGCACAGGACTTTTTTGAACGAAAAGAAAGCCCGTAAAATGTTTTTTTTTATCAATTTCTGTCAATCCATTGTAGCACAAGAGTTAATGCAAAAGGGTTTGATTGATTGACTTCAAACTTTTTTTTTTCAAATGTTGAAATTTGAAATATAGAAAAAAACAAAACAAATATTTGAAAGAAACTCGCACAACACCATCTAATTCTGCTAGTCTCTTATAAATACAAAATTTATTTGTCAATTTTGTGTGTTAAAGCTATTATTTTTTAATTTTAACTGTTATTTTTTAAAATGTAATTTGAAAGTTTATTTAATTTAAAATCTTATCTATATATTTGTGTAAAATGATATAACGAATAACATAAATATCATGAGAAATAAAATTTATTTTCGCCTATAATTATGCAATTTTCATTTTGAACTTTACATAATATTTATAATTAGAGAAATTTTGCAATATCCTATGTTTTTTTTTTTTTTTGCGAGGGTAGGTGGGAATTATCGAAAGACACTATAGAGGAGTAAAAACGAGTACGAGAGTATGTGGGACTTTAACCCACTAAACACCACCTCCCTTTTTTGATCAAACAATAGGTTAATACGACCTTTAGTACTCATGTACAGCCTGATCAGAGGAAGTTTAGTTATGGAATGAAAATTGATTTCAAATTGATAGGCATATTGTGATCAAAGTTGTTAATATTCACCTTGAATCTTTGAAAGTTGTAAATGTAATAATCACCATTTCTGGGGAACAGATAAGGTGGGAGATGGTTCAACATTCGCGATGTTCGTACTACAAACGAATTTCCATATGCCATCTGGGAATTTGTACTACATAGAGGTGGGTAGCAGAATCTCTCCTTGTTTCTCTTTGGAATGCTTTGAGAGGAGGCAATAAAACTTTTAATCTCGTTAGAGAAAAAATCCAACCCTATAAGGTATCTATAGAACAGGGTAAGTGTTCCTGTTAGGTGACGGAGACCGATTTGTAATATTAATAAAAAATAAATAAATACATAGTGGAAATTATTGTGGTAGAAAAATATACATATAAGAAATTAAGGGCAGAAATAAAATGTAGTTACATGTATTATAAACAAGTAGAAACACAAATAAAATATAAAATATTCATAAAAATTAAAAAATCGCGTTTTAAATTAAGTAGTGATGAAGTGAAATCTTTATTTTAACTTAAAATACAAATGGAATTTTTTTTTTCGTTTTGTAAATAATGTTAAAGTTCCTTTTCAACTGATTTGAATTCACGTTATTTTGCGAGAAAGTTTTTTTTTTTTTTTTAAGAAATCATTTGAAAAAATGTTCAAAGTTTAATCCTTGAAACTTTATTTCCTGTATCTGTTCTTTCTTTTTTTTTTCTTTTTGCTTTTTTAACAGTTTTTTCAATCCGTTGGATTTGAAATTATTTTCTATGAAAAATTTGAAAGTTTAAGAATTACTAATAAATCTTATTATAAAGAAAAATTAAAACAGGAACAAAAAAAGAAAATGCAAATCGTAAATCTTTTCTGGAAAATCCGTTTATATAAAGAACTGTTTATAATTATTTTAAAAGTTTTGTGCTTTAATTTAATATGCATTAAATGGTCTTGATTTAATTTAGCAAAAAAAAAAAAACAAAATACGTAAAACTTAAATTTTTTATTTATATTTAAATCAAATATTTATAATTTCTTTAAATAAACAAGAAGTACTAAACATATATAAGAAATAAATTAAATGTTTAAGAGAAATTAAGAGAAGTAATTATACGATTAAGAAAATTATCTTCATATTTTTGTTTTTCATAGTTGGACAATTTTTTATTTATAGTTAGTTCTATAAAAAGGCAGAATGAAGAGGTTTTCAGATGGAAAATGATTTCTTATATATATTGTATGATAATTTTTTTTTAATATTGATGAAATCATTATTACCTTATTATATCTGTAATCAATCAATTCACAATTAATAGAATTTTAGTTAATCATAAATTGGACCATTGAAAGTTATATAATTTATAATTACTAATTTAATTTTTTTTTTACCAAAAGGAAATGCCAATGCTGACCAAAAAGAAATGCCGTATTTAAGATTCGAACTAACTAAAGATATACATAATGATTCGAGAATATATGAATCTTTGAAATTCTTTAACGACATTTTAAAAATCTTAACATCGAATTACATTTATTAATATTATTGTATTAATATATGATTTATAAACGTTAATTTATTTTTGATAAGATTAGGGATACATTAAGAGATAAGATTAGGGATACATTGATTTTGATAAGATTAGGGATACATTGATCATTTATTGATTAATTCCTTATTTGTTGATAATCATTGAAAACAGAAGATAGACTACGAGTGTATGTAATTAAATCATATTCATTTTAGTCTAAACATTTAAGGCATACAACTAAATCAAAATATGCTGATTAAGTTGTAAATCGCACCTTACGTCTAATAGGAGATCCAATTAAACTAGCAACACTAGTACCTCATAACATTCGTCAAAATATTGGAGCAATATCATTTATTTATATGTTGTTGGTAATGATACTCGTTCTATGAACGTACAACAAGAGAGGTAAAAAGTATTAATTTCTACACAGTGGAAACAAGTGGCGCAAAATTGGTTATAAAAACTCATTCGCTGTGAGAACTATTAGGATGTGGAATATTCTTCCTTCAAATCTGTTGGCTCTATTCTACAATCTACAACGCTTTAAAAATAACCCTTTTTGGTTCGTTTTTAATTTAATTTCCAACTCTGCCCTAATATCTTATTTCCTTCCCGTTTTTTTTTCTCCCATTTAGTTAAATTTATATTAGTATAAAAGAATCTGTTCCCAGTGGTAAGCTAGCGTTTAAAAAAATGATATAAAGTATCTACTGTTACATAAAGTAGACAAGTAGAAAGGGCGTAACCAAGGAGTTTCTATGAAAAAAACAATTATTTAAAACAAAATTGTCCTCCAATTTTCAGAACAATCCCACTTTTCTCTTCTCTTGATAAAATAAATTTTGTTTTTATTAAAGGATCTTCAAGTTTTTATTTTTACAACCATATATTGTTTCTTTTTTGCTAAAAAATACTTTACTTTAAGTACAATTAATTGATGTTCATGAAAAAAAAAATTCGTAACGTTCTATTTTATTTTTGTTTTTCCTTACGATTACTGAAGTAAAATTTTATCTTAGTGTACACCCAAATAATATTTTCAACCAGAACTTTATCTTATTTTAATTTATATATTTATAAGTAGTTTCATTTAATTCTAAAAATACAAAGTACACAAAAGGATTTTTAAATCATCCTTCAAATTTTATAAATTGAATCTTGAAACTTGATAATAAAAATAATTTTTATATACAAAAGATACTTATATTATATATCATGTAACCTGTAAAAGGAAAAATTGTAGATGTTTATTAAATATAAATATAATATTAAATTGGCCATAATTCGCTGAAAATATAAAGTAAAACAGAAAAACCCTTAATCCTCTTCAAAAAAATAAACAAAAAAAAAAAAAAAAAACAATATAATTTTAAAATGTCAAAAACCAATTCACCTTTAAGTAAAAATCTCAATTCTTTGTAATCCTTAACGGTAACACAAAAAAACAAAGTATCCTAAAAACAGGATATAGCGATTATTCCCGATTGAATCATTGCAAATCAATTGAGGTGTTTTTTTTTTTTTTTGATAACTTTATTTTTCGTTTTTTGGAACTCTCAAGTTCTTTTATCTGTTATTTTCTTCTTTTTTTTTTTATCCTTGAACTGAAAATATCCTTCCACTCATCCTTTTATATTCTTCCTGAATTCATTCTATATCGATTCATCCACAAAAAAAAATCTGAAATGATTGAAGAGGATTTCCTTTTTTTAACAATTGGTAAAGATATATAAGTGACGTAGAAAAACGAAATTATCCAATATAAGGACTTTATGTAAAGTTGTTATCTTTACAACAAAATAACGAACAAAAATTAAAAAAGGGACTAAATATTAAATGCTTTGTAAAATGTTTAAGAGGTTACTTTTTTTTTGCACTTAGCATAACTTTAGGAGTAATATTCAATTTTTTTCTTGTTTTGTTTTTTTTTTGTTAAAATAAATATGAAGAAATAGATTTTTTTTTTTTGAGAAATAATAAATGATAATTTATTAAAAGTATTGTTAAAATAGAGATGAGAAATTGTATTTTATTTTTAGTACAAAGAAACATAAGTGATAAAAGAAAATCAAATTGAATGAATAAATAAAAAATTGATAACTAAATTTTGATTTGAAAAAAACTTTGACGTTAAAAAAAACTCATAGAATTTTTGGTTAGAGAAACAGGCGAGAAAAAAGATATGAGGTATGTTGTAACATGGTGTAACAATTAGTAAACACAATTTTATAAGACCATACTTTGAGTTAATTTTATGTTACAAATAGCCAATTACTTAGGATATAAAAGGATGCCAGGCGGTTAGGACTTCTTTATATGCCTTGAAGAGAAATCAATCTTTCACCTATTTTCTATTTCTTGTTCTAAAAAGAAGAAAGTTTCTGGAGAAATTCTTTTGAAAAACTCCCTTCGATCTGTTAAAAGTAGGCTTAATAGATTTACACCGTTTTGTAATATGTTCTCAATAGTTTTATTAGAAAGAAAACTGATTCAGGGTATTACAATTAACCTAAACTTTGACCTAGTTTGAATATTCATCCCCTTCTACCTACTTAATCATTTAATAGATGTTATAAATAAACTGTACAATTATTTTATAAGACACTGTACCTAAATGATCTCAAGATTATGAGCTTCAGTGTGAACTTAATAGGAAAACAGGGAAAATACTTACTGCACGAAGCTCGTGAACATGTTGCTATTCTGTTGTACAACTTTTTAAAGTGTTCAAACAGTTTATATTTTCAACATTTTAAAACCATTGGTACTAAATAATTAAAGGAAAGATATTCAATTTTTAAATTTTCGCTCAATTCGGGTAAATAATTTTTACTAAAAATATGGAAACGAAATAAAACAGAAATAAATTTTTATTAAGGATAACAATCCCCGTACCGAAAGAAAGAAAATACGTATTCAATTTTTTTTTTCGTATTTTCTCTCATGATTCTATTAATTGCTTGTTTAAAATAATTTTAAATTAAATCATATGATAATCAAAGAATGTGAAGTCAATTGGAAATAATTCCTTGTTTTGACGGTAGATACACAATTATTACAGGGTATTGACATAATGAATAACACAAAATGTATCTATAGATTGTTAATATTAAATAAAAGAAAAATAATTAAATACATTTTTTTTTTTCTTTGTTGATAACTTGTTTAAAGTTCAATGAAACGCATGAATGAAAAACATGATAAATACGAGTATATATAATAATAATAATAATAATAATAAGAATACCTCTATATAACACAAATGTTAATTAAAATCTCATTAAATATCTTTAAGATGAAATCAAAAAGAAATTAAAGAAGAAAAGAGATGAAAAATAAAATTTAGCAAAGAAAAAAAAAATTTTAGTCTCAGTATATTATGGGATATTTAAAAAAAAAAACCGCAAATCATACGAGTATAATAAAAACTTTTTTTTGGTAGGGTATTCCCCTAGGTATGAAATAATTATCATTTCATATTTCCATTCATTTTCTAAATCACAATATTGTAATTGTGTAAGTTCCAGTCAAATAGAATTATTTAAGTTTACCTCATCGTATAATGAGTTTTAAACTAGTAAGGACTGTAAACAGTGACACTATTAACGAAGCGTTAAATGTAAAAATTAACTAATCCTCACTATTTTTGAGTGTTAGTTAATTAGAAACTAACATTTTTGCGGTTTAATTCGTATGAATCCCTAACTGTAAAAACTTAAAACCTGAAACATTGAACTTAATTCAAAAAATTATTACGAATAAGACCGAAATAAATACATTATACAAAATCTGTTACTTATCAAAATATTTTAAGTGGTTTATTATGTAAAAAAATAAACTTAATTGAATCACGATAATGTCCTTAAGTTTGGTAATGTTCCTCATTCAAACTATAAGAGAATAAAATAATAGATTTATGACTTTGGTTGGGGTTTGGAATCCCATTATTTTAAATTCTTTGAAATCGAAATAAGTGTATAAAAACATAATTATGAAGAATTTTAGGAAAAGTTACAAAATTCCAAACTCCCGGAATTAATCTAAAAATTTTAAGGGCATTCACAAATATGCCGGTCTTTTGATTTTATACTTTTTACCATTGTAAATACTCTAGTAAAAATTATGAAATTTAAAGTAATAATTTGATTTTTATACCGTTGTTATATAACTCTATTTATATTTACTTTGAGTTAAAAATAACAGATAATTTGACTAGTTTAGTCGTTCTCTAAATTAGTCACTACTAATTATTTTACCTGAAGGTTAAAAGTATAAATTCTTATTATTACACCCATTTAATGTTATATTTGTGATATGTATCACCAAAATTTGTCCTTGAATTGTGGTTCGAGGTACGCAGCTTTTAATTTTATTTAGATACAAAAAGCCAAATAACCATGGCTTGTGTTATCAAAATAAAATTAAAAGTTCGGCAGTTCGAACTTTAATTTGGTGACACATTTTGGTTATACGTATCATAAGTCTAACATAATAATAATAAGCTTAAAAAGTTTATTGAGTTATTCTTAGCGTACAATTCAAATAATAATACCTTTCATAAAAAATAACGTGGGCGTACAAGAAAAGTTAATAAATACTTCGTGTTGATTGTAAAAGATAGGTTAATACAAGAAACTTATAATTATCCATTTTTTTTTTTTTTATTCTTTTGTTATTGAAAAAGTTAAGTAAAAGGGAAAAAAGTAGAAGAAAAAAAAATGATACAATGAGATTGCATAAATTATTATAATACAAATTTCTTTTTTTTTTTTTTTATTCTATTTTTAATAACTTTTTTATCTTTACTTTAAAGAAATTGAAATATTTTATCTAATGACTTGAAATGAATTAATATAAAAGTTATTCTTTTAACAAGAATTAAATTTAACATTATTTTATTTGTTCTGAAAAAGAAAATTGTGTAAAATATTCAATAAAGCGATTAAACATTTTTTTTTACATTTTCTGAAGTGTCTAATCAATTAGTATTACATGATTAAATTGAAGTTCAGTGTCTGTTTTGAATGCATTTTTTAATGCATGATCATTTATACAAAAAAAAATAAAAATAAAATTATTTTATAAAAACGAAACTTTGAAAAATGTAAAAGAAAAAACTTAAAAAAAAAATTAATCCTTAAAATTTAATATTTTGGAGTAATGATTTTCATATAACATGCTTAGATTTAAAAACGTATATAATCTTAATTGAGGTTTAGATAAATATAGCAGCCAAGTATCTGATTCATCTAACTCATGGTGCAGTGGTTAAGTCGCCAACCTTTCGATCGAAGGGCCTTGGGTTCAAACCCCGGTCAGGCCATAAATAAAAAATATGTAGTACTTTTATATCGCAATAATGTATATCGTATAATTAATAGTAGTAATAATAATAATAATAATAATAATAATAGTAATAATAATAGTAATAATAACAATAATTATAATAATAGTAATAATAATAATAGCTGCTACAGTGGAGCCATCTTTGGTTATATCATGCAAGTAGGGTGTTATATATTGCTGCACGTTGTAATCCACTGATGGCGCTGACTCTGTAGTAAAATAATAATAATATTAATAAGAATACTAATACCAATAATAGTAACCGCTACAGTGACAGTGAGGGTTGCCTTCAATAATTACCTCATGTAGTACTATATACTACTACTACATGTTGTAACTGTTGTGACGGCTTTAGTCACTGTTAGCAAAATAGTAATAATAATAGGCGGATTCATTGTTTCCTTACAGTCCCCCTCCCAATTCAATGTTTCCGTATCCATTTCCTATCCTTTCCTATGCCTACTCCCTAGCCAATGTACTGCGTTCGCAGGTAAGGGTTTCATCCCATTATATTGGTTAAAGGGGGAGGTGGGTTTGGTCAGTAAGAATCTGACACTACCAAGGGGGAAATTCTTGGTTTCTTTGGAAGATTCGCATCTCTCTTAGGAAAAAAAAAGGTATTTATAAATTATTTAAATTATTAAGAATAAAAATATTCTGTTTCGATGAAACGTTAAATTAATAAAGTAAGAAAGTTATCAATGATATTGAAAAAGGGAGCGTCACGAATTTCCAAAAAAAAAAGTCCTAAATTAACTATAAATCTTAAATTCCAAAATCACAGATTCCCAAAATATACTTTAAACTTTTAAAAAGTAAAGCAAATTTGTAGATCTAAGAATTATCTAAAACATGAGAGAATTGTTTAGTATAGTGGTTTCGGGCTCAATCCCATCAGGATTATTAAGAAAAAAAAATAATTTTGCGCGTTGTTTCATGTCGCTTATACAGAGTGTCGAGAACTCAATGGCCATAAGGAACGGAGGTGATAGAGAAGTTCGTAACATGCAAAAAAGTGATCTGAAAGGGGGTCTATTTCTAACGGTTTCCAAGATAACGGCCTTCAAAGTAATTTCGTTAACATTTTAAAGAAGTAACAAAATATTTGCCCCTCTATAACATAAAAGATTCGTTTAAGTGTCGGTACCTAGCTGAAATTATGAGCTTTCACTCTAATACCCCAACTTTTATTTATCTTTCATAGTTAAAAGTTACAAGCTTTTAAATTCGAAAAATATTGATATTTTTCACTGTTTACCAGTTCAGATGTACCAGTTTTATTTCATTTTTAAAAATATTATATTTGTGCGACATCTATTGTCTTGTACCATTTGTACAAAGAATATCACCATATAAAAATATACTTTTACAATTTGTAATACATCCTTTTTTACTTTAGCTGAAGGCTTTTTTAATTCAAGTGAAGATTTTTTACTTCAAGTATATATTTTTTACTTTAAGTGAAGACATTTTCACTTAATTACTAATGTGCTTGTGCTTCACTTAATTACAATTACAAAAAAAAAGGTATATGAGTAGGTATGTGCTTTTAACGCAAAACTTATCAATTGAAAATGATCGCTGACTTAACCGTTAAGCTTTTGACACTTATCTTGTAATTGATTTTAATGTTGATAGACATATTATTGTGATTGTAAAAAATTTTTAAACTTTTTTGCCAATTTATCTGTCTATTTTTATGTGATTTTCATTACATAAAATTCTAATGTAATTTTCCTATTTGTCATTTATAAAAGACAGTTTTAAAGATGATACCTACATACCTATATATAATACTATATATAATAATTTCAGGGTAAATAAATAAATAAATAAATAAAAAATTAAATAAATATTACATTTATTTGTTTTCATTTTTCAAAAAAATTTTTATTAAACTCACTTAGGTTGTAGATTTCTTTTAAAATAATTTCCTTTTTTTTTTTTTTTATAATTTAATTATGTAATATTTTTTTTTTCTTTTTTTTTTTAAATATTTTATTTAGAAATGTTTTTTTTTTTTAGATTGAAATTAATTTACCTATACATTAATAAATTATACATAATTTTTATTGTATAGTAAAAATAAAAATTAAATGAAAAAAAAAAAATTAAAATTAACAATTAATAATTTTTTTTTTTTTTTGTTTTTTACTAAATATTATTTTACTATTAATTATTTATTTTATACATGAATTTTATTTTCATTAAATGCAGTTGAAAAAATTAAATTTTTCAGGTTTTTTAATTATTGGATTATTTCAAATAAGAATTTAAAAAAAAAATACATATTTTTGTTGAAATAAATATAGTAAGAAATTTATTTTATAATTATATTATTTAAAAAAAATTTTTTTTTTTTAACTAAAAAACATAATTTTAATTAAGAGAAAATTTCTAAATTTAATATTGCACTTTTTAAATTTTAGAGTAGTTGTTTTAATGTTACAGAAGTCATTTTTATTATTTTACATATTTACTAAAAATAAATTAAAAAAAATATTATAGATTTTAATTACAAAAAAATATTTTTTAAATTATATATTATAAATTTAATAGTGGTACAATGCTTATTACGAGAGTCATTCAGTTTTTGCTGTAATTTTCTTTTCAGTCGACACTCGACAGTCATTTTTTCATTTCAATCGTTTGTCATCTTTTTGACTAATTCGACAAAGAGATTCATTCGACTAAACTGTTTCAAAAGAAATTGGGTCATTTAAAAGCGTAACTTATTTATTTTTACGTTTTAGGCATAATTAAATTTCCACATAATAAGCAAAAATACTTTTTTTTAATACGTTTATTAATTTTACTGTGCTGTGCAGTTACAATCAAAGTTGGTTTACGCTTATTTATGTCGATTTGCGACATGTACAAAAATTGCTATTACAATCAAAACATTTAAGTAGAGTATATATTATGAGTTCAGTCGTCAGTTTGATAATGCAGTGCAACTGATGAATACCAAAAATTTTTGCTATTTTAATGAAAACTGACAGTTTTATAAGTATAAATTATAAGTTCAGTCACAAAATTGTCGGTTGAACTGACGACTGAATTGGTAATGTATACCCTACTTTAGACGCAAAAAAAAATAGTGTTTTTTCTGGTCTGAAATTTGAATATTCGGAAAACTTTAAATAAATTTTTGTTTTTTATAATGCCGGTTTTTTTTTTAAATTCTTCAATTAATTTTTGTGAAGACTATTGTGAAGAAAAAAATTGAATATAACATTAATATAATAAATAAATGTTATGAATATTAATGTGAATAATAAATAGGACAACACAACACGTTTGACATATCAAACCGTAAAATTGAAAACATAGAAATTATCACCTTTTTTTTTCTGAACTGCAGCGGTCGGTTTGTGTCGGTGACATACAATACGGTCGAAATTTTTTGAAATTGAGATAATTTTTGTAAAAGTAAAAAAAATGAAGGAAACAATGGAGAGTTATGAAAATAATCGAAATAATTTCGATTATTTCAAATGTAAAAACAAAAAAAAATTTATTTAAAATGACGTTAAAAATATTTTTTTTTTTTTAATTTTAATGTAAACATCATAGAAAAATTACATTAAAATTTCGCAGCGAGAAAATTACGAAATATAAATTTTTCAGCCCGCGACTCTAGTTGTGGGCACTTCAATTATTATGTTTTAAACAATTTTTGAGATATTACTGTGAAGTTTCGCTCTGAATGTGTTTTCGCATTCACATTATAAGTAAGCGTGATGACTACATTAACTGTGTAGTCTATTCCATACAATTCAATATATTTTAACTTTTTTTGACATCACATGCGTCATGTCATGTCAAATTTATTTTCATTGTAGCAGTATCTTTATGTGATAGAAAAAGTGAGGATTCGTAATAAGCACATTTAAATAATATTTATGATTTACTATTTTCTATGAAGTATTATGTAATTCAATAAATTTTATAAATTAAAACTAAAATCATGAAATTATAAATTTCAAACATGTTTATGAAATTTTAATTATATATTTAATCAGTAATCAGAAATCACCAATAAATATGTGTTATAATAAAAAATTTCATTTTTTTTCTACTAACGAACAAACAAACAAACAAATATTTGTTTAATTTAATGTTGTTGTTCATTACAAGGTATTTTCGGTAGGTTTTTCTTTAAAAGTTATATACTAATAATAATTTAATTGTACATTTTTAGTACGTATATATGATTCTAAATGTTGGCGAATTTGTCTTAATGTTAAATTTATTTCAACACTTTATTTCAAAAAAAAAAAAAAATTCAAAAAATTCAAAAAAAAAAAAAAAAAAATGATTTAATTAAATAAAAGTTCGATTTTATAAAATGTTTAATATTAACATTTTAAAGTAGTGCTAAATTTAACCAAAAAAAAAATTATTTAAATTTCATTTTAGTACACACATACTCTTTCCTTCCCAAAAATGATTTGTTCATAGAAGAATTTTTAGTTAAACGTAAATAAAAATTAAAAATAAAACAAAAGTGTGACATTATCAATAGAGAAGTAAAAATAAAATCTCAAAAATATTTGCTTCTTAGTTCATCAGATTAATAACGGCACAAATGTGGTTAGAAAACGTGAATTAACTGTTGAAATCAAAAGTGCAATTATTGTAGCTAAGCTTAATTGTACAATTTCCGTTATGACTACAATTTCCGTATAAATGACTAGAAAATATAATTTTCAGAAAAATATTGTTAGACATCAAATATTAAAGCAAAAATATAATCGGTTTATTTAAAAGATGAAAGGGATTTTAAAATGTTAAAATGAAGCTTAATGAATGAATTTACTAAATTTGGGAATTAATTTGGAAAATATGGGTATATGGTAATTCCCAAAAAAAAAAAAAAAAATAACTAAAACATTTTCCAAAATTACCCCCAAATTAATTTCCAAACAAACCTCTCCAAAAAAAATCCTTTCTATATCCTCATTGTTGAACCCAAACTGTACATTTGTATTAAATTACGTAACCTTAAGTTTGGTTTCAAAAGGCCGTGGTTTTTGTGCGTTAAAGTTGCACACTATCGTATAAGTTAATACAGGATGACTTTTGAAGCTTTCTACTAACCCTTGTTGAAAAGAAAAAAAAAACGTTTGCACCAAAAAAGTTTGCATCGTTGCGGAATCCGACCCCAGCTTGAAATTCCATATATCACATGATCATATAATTCCACATCGGAAAGTTGCACAATTTATGCACAAATAATTTTTGGAACGATTGTAATAATAACTACGTTATTAGAATTGCACAAATAAATTAATTAAAAATGTGTAACACAGTTATGCTGGATTCATATGTACATTTGTTCCGAACTCATGCGCGCGCATAGTTTTTATATGAAAATTTGAATTCTTTCAATTTTCAAAAACGTTCAGAACTTTTTCTTTCTCTCTGGAACAAAAGTTGTTTTAACTTTAACTTTTTAGTTCAGAACAATTTTTTTTTTTTTTTTGCTGTCATTTTTAATTTTTTTGACATTTCTTACATTTAATAAAACATTTATTAGAAAACAGGCGCTCTGCAGTAATATTTTTTTTTAAGTAAATAACAGTTTAAGTTCGGAACAGAATGTTCTGAAGCAATGAATCTTTACCGTTAGAATTCTCTATAAAAAAAAATATTGGGACCAATATACTGAAGCAGTGAATCCAGGCATTACAGAAATCAAATCAAAAAAGTTAAAGTTTAAATTTAAAAATTAATTCTGTAAAAACTAAAACTAATCAAAAAGTTAAGTTAATTTTGTGTATAGTAAATACAGACTATTTATATCGGACATTTTAATTTCAAAATATAAATATTATTTATTTGGGTTTGAGAACTCATTTTTACTACTTCTATACAGATTAACGAATATTATTTATATTATATTAGAAAATTAATTTATAATTTAGAAAAAAAAAATAATATTAATTTTTAATAAAATACAAATATAAAAAATAAATAATAAAATCAAAAAAAAAAAATTAAATTTAGTTTGAGATGAAAAATAAAAATATTAATATACTATATATATATATTTATTTATTATAATTATCTATTAATTTTTTGTATGGTTATTTCTTGTTTTTTTTTTTTTTTTTATTAAGAAATAAATCTTTTCTACTTTTTTTTTTTTAATTAATTAATTAATTGAATACGTTCTTTTTTTTTCTAAATGTTTTTTTTTTTTTTTTTCTATAATTTTTATTTAAATTTTATTATTACATTTATAATGTATTAATTAATTAATTAATAATTTTCCTAAATTCTAAATTTTTAAAGTCTTATTTTTCTTTAGGAATTGCATGTTTTTCGATTAAATTTTTTTTTTTTTTAATATATTAATATATATTTTATAATTGATTTTTTTTTCTTTTTAATTATATAATTTTTTTTTTACTAGTTATAATTTATTTTTTATTTATTTTATAGAAACATGTATATATATTTATATATATATTTGTAATTTACTATTTGTATTATTCCAATTTGGTTTTACTTTTTTTTTTGTTTTTATTTTTTTTTTTTTGTTTGAAGTAAAAGTATATTTTATTTACAAAAGTAATTTTATTTATTACTAATATTTATTACTAATTATAATAATTATTAATAAAACTAAGTTTTTTTTTTTTTTATATTGTTTTTCTATAGTATTATTTAATTATATACTTATATTATATGTTTAACGAGTTAAAGTTTTATTTAAATATACATTATCTAAACAAAATGAATTCGCTGTTTTTATGATTTATTTTATTTATTTATTTTATTTTTTGTTTTTTTTGTATTATTTACATGAATTTTTTTTTTTTTTTTTTTATATTAAAATTTATATAATTATAAATTTGTATATATATAAATATAAATGTTTTTTTTTTTTTTTTTTTTTTTTTTATTTAATAAAAAATGTGTAATATGAGAAAAGATGTTTCACTAATAATATATTTTTACATTTTCTCTTATTATAAAAATTAATTGCTATTTGAAATTGGAAATAATAGAAAAAAACTATTTTAGATTTAATAAATTTATTTGTTAAATTTAAATTTAATTAAATAAAAGAAAAAATTGTTAAAGCTTATCAAAAAAAAAAAAAAAAAAATCATCAATCAAACAGTAAGTTAAGTATATAAATTGTATGTAACATAATATGTTCCCTCACATAATATTAATATGTATTCAATTTGATTTCAAAATATTATAAGGAAAGTATTTAGTTAATTATATTATGTATTTTTGGTTTATAAATCTTGTCTGTGATGTTTAAGAATAGAATTAAATGGTTTTCTTCGTATTAGACATTTATTTAAAAAAGTATATAAATAAATTTATATAAGTGACATGTTACAGTTATAAATAAGTTACTTACTAAATAAAATTTAATTAAAAGAACACATAAGACTCTAATTTGTGTCATAGATCCGTTTCAAAATATCCCAACACAAACTGAAACAATACAAAGTGAATTATGATTTAATATATTGTAAGAAGGAATTATAGTTATTAAAAAAATAAAAAACTTCGCCAAAAATTCATAATTTAAGGAACATAAAACAGAAAAATTTTATTAATTCATAAAAAAAAACCTATCAAAATATAAATCGAAAATAACACAATAAGTATATATTATACATATTTAACTTTTATTATTTAGTCAGACTCGGATGAGACTGCAATTAACTTGATTGAGTTATCTCGATTTTTAACTTATCTTTTAAAAATTAATACGCAGTGATAAAAACATATCTATGTTGAATAAATTATAAATATAAATTTTAAAAACTTTAAAAAATATCATCTTTTTAAAAGAAATTTAAATTAATCAGCGGTAAATATCAAATCAATTTTAGGTACCACAGAACATTTTTAAAACTAACTAAAATAATCAACACACATCAGATGAAAAAATAATAAAAATGGAATCCTTGAAAAATCTACCAAAAAAAAACAAAATTATCTTTAAAAATATAACTTCATATCCACGAACTAAATAAAAATAAATAAAAAAAATTTAAAAATAATGACCAAAAAAATATAGGTTAGAAAAATCTATGACACTCGGTAAAATCTACTGTTTAGTTCAGGTGCAACACAAGTTCGAAAAAAACCCAAAACGAATCGATGTAAAGCGAGGTCTAGGTGTATTTATTAATTTTTGTTTAAGATAAAATTAATAATAAATATAATTAAATATAAAATGTAATTGTTTGAAACAATTAAAAACAAAAAAATACATATTAATAAATATTAATAAAAAATAATAGTCAGTATTAATAAATAAAAATTAATAATATAAAAATAAATTTTATTTATATATAATAAAAAATAATTTATTTTATTATATTTAGTATTTATCTTTTCTCAATTTAAGGGCCTTTTGGAACTCTTTTTGTTTTTTTTTTAATTTTGTTTTAATAATAACAATTTTGTTTTAACTGTTAATATTTATTTTTGTTTTATTAATAATTAATTTAACAATTAATTTTTAAAATTATTTATGATTTTTACAATGTTATTTTATTTGATTTTACTAAATTAAATTTTTAACATAAAATAAATGAAATTTTTTTTTCTTTTTTTTTTAATTGGTTAACTTTTATTATTAATATTAATTATTATTTATATATATTAACGTTTTTAGATATAATCTTTTTTTTTTTTGTGTTTTTTAATTAACATTTATTATTATTTTATATGTATATTTTTAAATTTTTTTGTTTTATATTTATATAACATCTATTATAAATATTATTTATTACACATATAATTTCTAAATTGTTTATAATAAATATATTTTTTTTTTATATTAATTTAATAATTTATTTTTATATATATATAAATTTTTTTTTCAGTTTTCTAAATATTCTAAAAATGTATTTTTATATTAATTACTTCATTATTTCTTTAAAATATTTATATTAATTTATAATTTTTTTCTTAGTAAAAAAAAAATATTAAATTAAAATAATAGAATTAAAGATTTTTCATTGTCATTGTTTTATTTATTTAATATATTTTATATATTTATATGATTTCTATTAGAAAAAACAATAGGTTTTATCTGTTATTAAATAAAATAAATATTAATTCAAGATTAAAATAAATATATTTTGGGTAATATTAATTTTTTTTCATTTTTAATTCCATTCTGTATATTCAAACAATTTAACGAATTAGAAAATTGATATTAAGATAATGGCAGGTTTTAAAAATATAGTATCAGACATATTTACTGCTTAGTACAGAAATAATAATTTTCAGAAATATCATTTAGACATGATTTACTTACGTTGATTTGTTAGTAAATAAAAAATAAAATACTTATTAAAAAACTTAAGTACTGTTAGTGGAATTAAATGATGGTTGGAAACTAAAAATCTAATAGAGAAATATTAATTTTCTTTTGGTTAAGCACTGCAAAGGCATGCGAGTTAATTTTGCAATGTGAAATTAATTATGCAGACTACGTGTGCTAATCATGCTAGTGTAAAGTCTGACTCTTATTGTTAGTCGGTTACTTTGGTATCGAAGAGCTCAGACATCAAGTTGGTCTGTCTTAAAATATTCGAGAGAATCTTTCTGTAGTGGTTTTGGTTAGAAATTATCCGTACTGGTGGAATATATTGAAAAGCTTGACCGATATTAAATATTTTGGATTTTCCCCATACAACATTTGTTCGCGAATAAAATGAATCGTAAATAACTTTCTGGTGAATCAACCACTAGACGGCATGATTGGCGCAAATTCAACATAAGTAATGAAGAGATATTTCAGATAGAGGGATTACAAAACTTTTTTACCGACATATTCATAAACCTAGAGTTTAGTTAACTGCATTAATTATAAATTTATAGTGACTCCTAAAGTCCAACCAATTATCGAAATTTAGACCTAAATCACAAATGTAATCAACTTTTTTAATGACTTGATGGTTAAGGATATCTTCATAAATAATTGTGAAATTGGCTTATATCCTTGAAAATCTTATAATTTGGTATTTAATTCGATATTTGTTGTTTCTGCACCATGCATCAAAATGATTCACATCAAGTTGCAGTAACTCGCAGTCGTAATGATTGATTGTAGACTACTCAATGACTATCAGAAGGTAATAAAAGAATAATTAATAGGCATTCATGATATAAAAAATTTTCGAAGTAGCCAAAATCATTCAAGATCCGCTTAATTATAAAAATAACAGTCTCTTATTATACAAATAAACTGTTATATAACCTGCATTTATCTTCTAAAATAATAAACTTTAACAAAATTTAAGAAGAATGTTAATTAATTACTATACACGGGTATTATACGGGTATTTTTCTTTAGTATTGAATTGTATTCTACAAAATTATAATAATAATCTTTATTTTTTGAGAGTTGCACTCTTTGACTGTCAATTTTATTTTAATTTAGAAAAGATATTTTTTAATTTTTAAAATTAACGTTTTGTTATAATTAATGCTAATACTACTAAAAATAGTTGCGACTGTGGAGCTTCAATTATTATCTCATAACTTTTTCATAATCCCATTCATCCATTCAAGGTTTCCGCATCCCAGTCCTAGACTTTCCTATCCCTATCGCTATCGCTATAGATAACAGTTTCAGATTTGTATATTCCAATATATTAACTAAAGGGAGAGGTTAGTTTAGTTAGTACAAATCTGACACTACCAAGATGATATTCTTGATGACTTTGGAATTTTCCCGCCTGCCTTAGGCAAATGAAAACGTTTTGTTGATTGTTTTTCCAATTTCTTCATGAAGAAAAAGTGAATTAAAAAATACCTAAATGTATCATTATTTTTATACCAATACAAACATAATTATTCTAAAGATATAATAAATTCCCCATTGTATTCGCGACTTAGAATACAACGAAAAATATATGGAAAAGTATATATATAATTGTGCTCAGGATAAATAAAATCGCACGGTAAAGCGCACGGTAAATAAAAAAAAAATCTAACTATAGGACTCTGAAATGTTAAACATTTCATTTGTTTAAGTACGAAATCTTTACTATATTTATATGTTTAAATGAATCCCATATCTTATTTGTTATTAAAATTGAACAAGTTTGATCGGCGGGTTCTAATAGCTGCCATACAATTTCTGTTTTTTTTTCATTTATTCATAGATAATTGAGTGTCTAATTAAGGTAGGTAACAGAAAATTTGTCAATTCTTACATAGTTAAAAGAAAGTTCAGTTTTATATGCTTCTGTCAAATTTAAATATAGGTTTAAAGGAATAGATTCGGAGCACCGTAGATGTCTTACAACTGCAAAACTTTGATACTTAACGATTTGTTTAATTAAATTCTATTACATCTAAAATTTTGTAAACGTTGATTAAATTTTATGGAACAAGCAATTATATTATGTTCGTACAGGTATTCTGCAGTTGATGCAGTCAAGTTTTCAACTCTATAAATTCAAAATTGAAATAAAATTGATCATATAACCAAAGAATGTTGCCACTCAATAAAAACTATACGATAAATATATAAATGTATGTAAATATTTTTATAACTTTTTTTTTTTTTAATTTTCCTAAATTTTTTTCTACTCCATTTAATTTTTAATTTCAATTTCATAAAATTTATTCAAAAAAAAAAATTTAGCTACTTTGTATATTATAATATTATATTATATTTAATTTTTTAGTATTACCAGACTTAATGTTAACATTTTCTAAAAATTTCTATATCTTATTTTTTTTTTACATATACCTTTTTTTTTATTTAATTAATTTTTTTTTTTTTTTTTTTTTTTTTTTTTGGGATTTTACTAATTTTTTTTTTTGTATTTTTATTTATTAGATAATTTTTTTTTTTGTATATTATCTCTAGATATATATTCAACTTAAAATTAAATCTACAATTTATTTTTATATTAATTTATTATTTATTTAACTATCACGTCATGAATAATTCAATTGACATTATTATTTTCAAGAATGATGTTCATGAAATTCTGTAAAGAAAATAAAAAAAAATAAAATATTAATAAAAATTTTAATTAATTTCTGGTTAGATTTTATGTAACTTTTAAAAAAGTTAAAAAGTTTGGTTTTACTTTAAAATTAAAATCTTCAAAACATACAGTCAGGTATTTTAACAAATTTAGGAACAATTAAACCTCCCAACAAATAATTAACTTTTTTATTTTCCTTTTTTAAATAAAAAATCATTTAAAAAAAATTATGGTTTTATAATTTTTTTTGAATTTTGTAAGAAAATAAGTGGTACATTTTATACTCAATAACTTTTGCATCATCCAGAATTATGATTGGGTTATCAATGTGTTGTTCTAAAATCAATTTTAAAATAATTTTTTTATAACTCACAGACCTTCATATTAATTTTTAATATAAAAAAAGATGGGGAGTCCAGCAGAACTGAACAAGGACGAAACAATCTTTGTGGTTCAATTTAATATATTACTTACACGAGTATGTGTATTTTACATTTTATACATTTGGAAATTTACAGTACGGGGTCATAAAGCAGTACGGGGTCATAAAGGGTCATTTTATTTATGTCATAAACCCATAATTAATTTTTAAAACGACCGGCGTACAGTGTCTTGCTGTTGAAATATGTATGTAAAAAATAATTATAGTTGGTAAAAATTTTAGAGTTCTTTACAAAATCAGGTTTTCAATAATTTGTTCAGCGGGGATTGGGAGCTACAGCTCACATTATTTTAAATGTTTTGTAGTGAAAATATGTATATAAGAAAAGTAATTAAGAAGGATTTTATATTTGGTTACAAAATCAGAGTATGCGCTTTTTCTAAAATAAGTTTTAATTCGGGAGAATTCGAGATTTGGTTACACAATCAGGGTTCTAATAAATTTCCCACTAAGTTCAGGCCTTAACCAATATTAAATTTTTTGCTGTTATAATATCTAAAAAAAAAATAATTAAGATGGATTTTAGAGCTGGTAATTTAAGTTTAATAAATTTTCTTATAAAGTAATTTTAAGGGAATTAGACATAACGCCATATGACTTTATGACCCATTCGGAAAATATGTTTTTATGACATACCATCGAAATTTATATGTCGAAGAATTTACATATATCATCATATGTTTAATTTATATGTTCATAATGGGTCATGAAGCTATATTTTTATAAAACATTTTGTGTCATAAACCTATAATTAAATTATTCTCTGATTCAAATATAATTTTTTTTTTGTATAATTGTTGTTTGATTGAAGTTGAAAAATGTCTGCAAAAGCTTTGGTGCTAAAATATGTATGAAAGACAATACTTAGGCAAAATTTTAGAGTTGGTTACAAAATCTGGATACCCACTTTTCCTTGAATATACATATATATGTAAAGATTCTGGAAAAAGGGACAAGCCTAGTTTCGTAACCGAGTATAAAATTCCTCCAAATAGATATAGATAGCCAGAACCTGGAAAAGAGAAACCTTTATTTTGTAATAATTTTTATATCTCATTTTTACAGACAAAGAATTTGAAATCGTTGGGGTCAAAAAAAAATTGGGGTTGGGGTTTCAGATTTTCATACAAAAAATATTAAATTCTGACGGTAAAAATTTAGATATTTTTATGAAAAACAAAAAACAAGAAGGGAAGATCCTGCTGCCCCTGAGCCCTGTGGTTTTTATAGTTCTGGGTATTTCCCCTTTTCCAAAATATTTTTATGTATATGCAAGATTTTGACTTAAAGGGATTTTAGAGTTGGTTAAAAAATCAGGGTATTTTCCTTTTTTCTGAATATTTACATATATTGTGTATAAAAGAGATTGCGAATTAGGAGGGATTTTAGAGTTGGTTACAAAATCAGGATATTTCCCCTTTTTCAGAGAATTTACATTTGATTTTAACATTCTAAGGGATTGCATTTAACAAATAAATAGACATATGTAAATAAAATTAGAATCTCTAAAAGTATGGTTAATGGTTATATTATGATTGTTTTTAGTTTTTTTTTTAAACAAAACAAAATAATGATTTGAATTTTTATATTTAGACATGATGACACGATGCTTTTTTCATTCAAAAAATATTTCTATTAATAAGAATCTTCTAAAAGGGATTATAATATAATGCATTGTCGTTTTATTGCAGGAATTCTTTTTGCTGATAAAAACAAATGTCAATTGTCAATGTCAACCACACCAATACTTAATACAATATTATGAAATATGAAATTTATAATTGTTCTTTTTTTTTTTTTAAAAAAACAAAACAAAATAATAACAATTTATTTCTCTTTGCTCTTCTTTTTCATTTGCATTCATTTGGTGGAGTAATTAGTATCGTTTAAGAATCAAACCATATTTTTTTTATCTCTTTTCTTGTTAGTGTAGTATTAGGTAGTAGTATTAAGTAAGAAATTCGTAAAAAATATTGTGATTGTGTGTGCTCTAAAATTTAAAAAAAAGGTCATGCGAATAGCAACAGCAGCAGCAGGAGATTGACTTTTATTATATTAAGGAGATAAGAAGATATGTGTAATATGTATATAAACATAAGTGTAAAAGAAAAATAATAAAATAATAGAAAAAAAAAAAACAAAAAACTAGGTGTAATTTTGATTTTCAAGTATAGCAGCCATTTAAACATGAGTTCGTGTTAAGTGAAAATAAATTCAACAAATTGATTTAAATTACTGCAATTTATGAATTCCTTTTGTAAAAACATAAAAAACAACAGGAAATAAAAAAAAAAATGAAAATAAGAGTAAAAAAAAAAACATAAATATTTATATACACACATGTATAAATTTTGTTTTATTTTTTTGTTGCTCAGTAAAATTATTATAACAAGGATCATACATTTTAGATGAAATTCATGTATAACATGAAAACATGTTAATTTTATTATGAGGATTAAGAAGTTAAGGAAATATTTTGTTTAATACGTATATAAATATCAGGTGCTTTTTGTATATAATATATGTATATACAAGTTAATGACATCGAGGTGGCACATTCAATGAGGAAATTTATGTGCATTTAAATAAAACCCTTTCTATTGTAAATGGATATGAGTTGTTTGTAAAATGTTTTTATATGGTTAAAAAAAATAATAAACAATAAATTTATATTTTTTATTAACACCATATATTCGAATTTTCCGGTTTAAAATTAAAATACGAAAAAAAAAAAAACGAATCAGTTTTTTTTAACCGATTTTCAATTTTCTCTTACATTAAAACAAAATGCCCACTATTGCTGTTGGCACTGCTTTAAAAAACTGTTTTAAATTTGTAAGTATTTTAAATTTTGTAGTATTTTAAATTTGTCGATTACAAATTAAATAAATTAAAATATTATTAGAATTTAAGTTTTTTGAAATATTTTAAATGTTAAATGAAGCATAGGACCGTAAAAAAAACCTTAAGTCAAATATTCATCAAACTTTAAAATGAACGAAAAACTCAGAAAAATTGAGAACTTTTAAGAGAAATGGAAGTAAAATACTGCACGAAGAAATGATTAAATATGGTGAAAAGGAAGTCAGAGTTTGATGTACCATTTATGGTAAAGTTCAAAACTTCAAGAAGAGTGTCAGAATACGTTAAAACCCAATATGCTACCTTTAAAATTCAAGGAGAATATAACTAAAGCTTTAACAGAAGCAGATAAGATGAAAATTCTTTATATTTTATAGCACAATAGTACAATCCATAATGAATTTTTAATTTTATTTAAGAGTAAAGTAAGTATACAACTGGACAATTTTAATTTCAGTTTTTTTTTTTTTATAGTTTTAATTTAAGTATACCTCAGAAAAACGTACAACAAACATGTTGAATAATAAAATCGTTATAAAATATTTAATAATCCATGTATAGGTGGTACTTGTGGGTGAATAATTGAATAAATTTTAATATTTTCAATATTTGCCAATTTGACGAGTAAATTATGAAATAAAAAAATTAAAAAAAAAAAACCATTTGAATGTTAATTACTAATGATAAATATGGGAATTTTAATTTTTTTTTTCCATTATTTATTTATTTTATGAACAGGGTACTAATATTTATTTAAATTTTTTTTATTGGTACTTTAAAAGTCTTTACTTTGCATTTTATATTTATTTTTTTTTTTTATTAGTATGTAATTTAATTTTGAAAATGTAAATGCAGTTTATTTTATTTTCAAAACAAAAAAAAAAAATTATAATTTATTAAACAAATTTTTTAAATTGGACAATTAGTTGATGAACGAACAAAAAAAAAAAAAAGGCGAACAAAAGTTGGAAGAAAATATAAAAAAAAGCATAAAATTAATGACCATTAAAAATGGCAACTTATTTAAGGATTTCCATTTAGAAATTGTTTATAACGACATTAAAAAATAAACCGTCTCATCGGAAATGTCTCATGATCTGTAATGACAAATAAAAATGTTGATGATGTGTTATGATCGAAAATCGTTTGACAATATGTTGCGACACTGTTAATACACTGAAATGTCAGTCAAATTAAGCATTCAAAATTTTCTGTGAACCTGCACCCGTTCTGTGTTGTGAATTTTTATTATTTTGAGTTTTTTTTTTTTGTTGAACAATGAACCAATCTAGAAAATTTTTGATGAAAATAATATGTTATTCATTTTTAATTTGTTTTAAAATTCAACTTTAATTTTAATTACACAAATGGAGCGCATCGCATAATTTATGATCGAAACGTCAAATAAGATATTGTATAATTGGTGCATTGTATCGACAATTCAAATTGACAATTTAATTCTTTCGATTTTTGACGAAATCAAATAAATTTTTTTGACATTTCCGATGAAACCCATATCAAAAGTCATCAACAATGACTACTATTATAGTACATCAATGTTAAGGTTTTCCAACTCTTGAATAACGATGGTCTAATTGGAAGATTGAAGTGAAAGAAAACGTTTGAGTTAGTGTAGTGATGAATTTATAGCATAAAACAGATCTAAAATTTCAGTCATATTAAAAGAATGGCCGCATTTAAGATATTTTACAATCTATATATGTGATTATTTAACCACAATTACTTAGAAAATCCATAAGGAAATTTTGTAAAATTTGAATCTTCATTTTCTATTTTTCAGGGCGCAACCCAGTTTCAGTTCCCAAAAAGACATTTTGCCAAATGAAAAATCTTACTTACCTAAATTAAATTTTTTTCACTTTTTTGATTTTGTTTCAAAATTTTTGACATTTTATATAAAATTTTTTTCTTTATTATAATGATGTAATCTAATTTTATACAAAGCAAAAAAAAAAATATTGTAAAAAAACGTAAAATGTATAAGAAAAACAAAAGAAGATTTTGGCTCCATTTTTTTGGCTTGTTATAAAGCTGAATTGGTATTTTTTTTTTATATATATACTATTTCTAAACAAGAACATTACAAACAATAACAATAAAAGAAACATAATTTCACTCTAGTATCTAATAAAACATTTTCATTTAAAAAGAGAGGTAGAGACGCCACTTGGCTCTGCTTAGATTTAATTTTTTTTTTTTCTTTCAAATTTTTTGTTCTTATTTTTCTTTTGTTTTGTGTTTATTTCTGTTTAGACAATGTAAGGACCAGTTTTTTATTTATGAAATCTAATCCTTGATAGAAGAGAAATAAAGAAAAAAAAAAAAAAAAAATTGTTTTTCTTTTTTTGGA
The DNA here is from genome assembly GCA_947095535.1 of Poecilobothrus nobilitatus. Taxonomy (NCBI): domain Eukaryota; kingdom Metazoa; phylum Arthropoda; class Insecta; order Diptera; family Dolichopodidae; genus Poecilobothrus; species Poecilobothrus nobilitatus. The sequence goes on from OX352774.1 coordinate 176,005,003, forward strand.
TTTATTATTTTTTCAAAAGTAAAAAATGATCAGTATAAAAACAAAAAAAAAAAATGGCGGGAAATGTAATAATAAAATTGAGTTAAAAAAAAAAACAAAAAATAAAGGATAAAAAAAGGGATGACATAAAAAAAATTATAGTCAGCTTTATATTACTATTAAATGTAAATGGATATAGCAGAATAGTGTAGTGGTTGAAACCAAAATCAGTGCCAAAAAATTGAAAAAAATTAATTTTTATCATATGTGTATAGACATAACATAAAAGTGTGTTATAATAAATTTTACAGTACAGTCTTTTATAATTAAATACAAAAAAAAAAAATTTCTTTTTGCTATCATATCAGAATTTTGCAATTTTATTTTTTTTTTTTTTTAAATTTTAAAATTTTTATTTACGTCGATATATTTCCTTAATATTTATAAATTTACTTTGTGTTTTTTCATGTTATTTTTATTTCTCCTTTTTTTTAGATCTGGATCCTAATAATAGTGCCACTTTTACTAATAGTTCCACTTTTACTAATAGTTCCACTTTTTTAGATCTGAATCCTAATAGTAGTTCCAATGCAACTATTATTAGGATTCTAACAATAGAACCCTAATTAAATTAAACTTATTTCGAAAAATGATTATTTGATTAGTGATAAGTGGTTGGTACAATAGGGCGCTGTTTAAAAGTAATTACATTTGTTGTTATATTAATTATTATTTCAATATTGTTTTAAACTAAAAGGACATATTACGAAACATTCTATATACAATAAGTAGTTAATAATTTTTTAAATAAATCCAATTTAAAAAAATGAGTTTTTTCATTTGTTTTTAAAAACTTTTGCCATATTATCTAACATCTTGTGGTCTACTACAAAATCTCATTTTAAATAATCTTCTTTTTTCCCAAATTTTGTTTTTGTTAAAAATAAAATTTTGTATTTTTATTAAATAAAATCTGTTTTTTTCAAAATTTTCTTTTTTTTTTAAATCTCTTTTTTCACAATCTTTACCTATATGTATTAAAGTAGGAAATGAAGAAACTAAACTAAAATATTAAAACTAAAACCTACTTCCTACTTAAAATATCTCTGCTAATTTAAAGTTTAATTTTACAACGAATTCTATTCTAAAGTCGTTCCAAATTATTTTTCTAACATCTTTAAATTTTCGCTGTCCAAACTTTGCTAAACAAATTCTTCGGACTCGGATTTTGTAATCAAATCTAGCGATCTTCAAAATTTTATTTTTTTATCGTAAAAAAATTGAGTTTTTTCTTAAAAAGGGAGTTTTTGTAGCAAAACGGAGATTTCGGAAAAAGGAAATTTTGCAAATTGAGATTAATAAAAGTGAAATGTCATTAGGCTTCCAACATCTTGATTTCGGTCAAATTAAAATCATGTTTTAAATTAAAGTTAAAAAGAAATAAGAATTGAATTGTATTATGTTATAAATACAAAAGTAAATGTATAATCTGTTTTATTGTTACTGATAGTTTATATTTCAGTTTTCAGTTAATCATTTAATTTCATTTAAATCTGGGAATAAGTTAAAAGTTTTTCGTGAAACAAAAAAAAAGCAATCAATATTTTATGAATCAAGAAGCACCAGTTCTATTTAAAAATGTTCTCGAGTATAGTACGTTAATCATTTTGTTGAAATCTATTCTAAAACAATTTATTTTATGAAATAAAATCGTATCTAAATTATTTTCTTTCGTTTCTTTTGTTTTTTATTTAAAGTTCTTTTCTAAATATTGAAATTAAAGTACTTGATGCAAAATCATTTTGATTTTTTTCACCTTTACAACCATAAAACGATAACTTAAAATACAAGTAATATAAAATAATAAAAAAATTAAATTTACTGAGAATTCACTGTATATTATTAATATAATGTACTGTTTATATAACATATATATATACCTATTCTAGTGTTCATAAATACAAATCCTTTTTATTTTTTTCGCATATTCATTTTTTTATGTGAAATCATAAACAAATGTCCTCTTTTTCCCAGTACATAATATTTATGTCGCAAAGTTTTTATTAATATGAAAGAAAGAGATATATTAAACTATAGTTGTATGGACAGAGGAAAAACCTTGTTTATATGGAAAATTATTATGTGTATCAAATGTGATTTTTTGTTTTTTTTTTTATAATTTTATTTTATAGTGAAAGGATCAAATTTGCTGTTTTTACGATTTTTTTTATTTTTAACTTATTTTAAATTAAACTGACTCTTGATTTAGATTTTTAACAAAATATAATTTTTAAAGGTTCATTTAAAGTCTGACATAAAATATTATATGTATATACATATATAAAATGTTAATGTTATTGTTTTTTTTTGGATAGGGTGATTTTTAATGAATTTCAGTTTTTCATAACAAGAATAAGAATTATTATGTTGATTTAAGTCATGAATTTCAAAACTATGATTTAAAGGATATAGTTTTATTTTGAAATACATGATAATAATATGTCCTTAGAAGATAAAACAAAAAAAAATAAATAAATTTTATTATGTGTCTAACTGACTCTGCTTTTTTTTGTTTTTTTGCTTTATTGTTTTTTTTTTGTTTTTGGATATTAGTATGAATTTTAAAAATATACACGAGGATATTTTAAAGAGATGGGTAGATTATAAAATTTATCTTTTTGAGGAATCAAAATAAAAGAAAAACTTTTGACTAGATTTCAAATATAATAAATTAAATTTATTAATTATATAAAGTTTTAGGAATTGAAAGTTTTAGGTTTGTTTAATGATGTATAGCAGGCTGTTATGACAAAATGACAAAACGTACTAATGTCTGGAATGTTAAAAAATTTTTATTCCAAGTTCAAAAGTTCTGTCTGTATATAGAGAATACAAAAAAAAAAAAAAAAACCAAATATATACTTATTTTTTTTTTTTAAGTTTTCATTAAAATAAAATACATATATATATTTATTGGATAATTGCCAATAATTAGCATACCAGTTTTGTTTTGCTGCTCTATTTTGGATCATTTTAAATAAATGTATACAAATGTAAATGTATGCATTCATTTTTAAGACTTATGTGACTATTGAACTGTATATTGTTTTTATTCATAAATTAAAAGGATCATATGTAAGCATTATGTGTTTATTAACTTTTCATTATATATTTACTAAGAAAAAATGTTAGTTGTTAAACTAGAACGAAGGAATATATAATATAGTAAATTTTAACAAATAATTATAAAAAAAAAATTTTAATAATTTATTTACATTAAAAGAAAAAGTAAAAAATTAAGAAATGTTTATATGAACACTTCAAAATAATCTATATGTAATATATTATTATGTATCTTATATATTTTCCATTTAAAAAGTTATAATTTTATTTATGTTTTAAACTTTTTTTGTTTTTTTTAATTTATTTATAAAATATTAAAATTTATTAAAAAATTTTCTAATAGAATTACCAAATCTTGTTAAAGGACAAAAACAAAAAAAAAAAAAAAAAAACTATAAAAAGTTTTAAAATATCTTAAGAATAATAATCTTAAATTAAAACTCTTAAATAAATTTTATGAAAATAAAAATTGAAACAAAAGAAAATGGAAAATCGTTTTTAACTTGTATATGAAAATGAACACTTAAACTTTCTAAAACTCATCATTTTTTATATATATATTTTTTTTTCGTAAATAATATTTATAATAAATTTTAATTTAAGTGCCATAAAGATTTATTAAGAGACAAAGAATATTTAAACATTTATTTTTCAAGAATTTAAAATTGTTTTTTTTTTTTTTAACATTATTTACGAATACTTTAGTTCCGCTTTTTTATATTTTTCCTTAAAACTTTTCGTACTTTTTATTTTTATTTTTCTTTTATTTTTATTTTTTTTTATTTTTTGTTTTCTTGTAAATAGAGCAGTAATATAACGAATAAATATTGAATTTAAATAAATAAAAAAAAAAAAAAAAAAGTATAAAATAAATGGAACAAAAAAAAAACATACAAAAATAGAAAATAAAGAAAGAGATGAACAATAGTTCGAAGCCCGCATAGTGCCAAAATGTCTGGAAATTCTCTTTTTATCAAAATTTATGATGGTAAAATATCTATAATATCCTGTTTATGCTTTATTAAGTGTACATACGTATAAATGTTATTGTTTATATATGAATAAAAATAAATAAATAAATATATATATATATATATATAAATAATAATAAAAATATAGAAACAATAAATGCTTTGTTGTTATTTTTCATATATAAATTTATTTTATAACAACTTGCTCTCTTTATTTTTACTCAACAAAAATTAAATGGAAAATTTAGGGTATTGTCCTCTTGACTTATTCGATGAAATAAAAAAAATAATGAAGATTTTTGAGGTAAAGGTAAAATTTATTATCTTTTTGCCGAGTTATTGCATCTATAATAAAAATTTTAATTTAGATTAAAGACCCCTAAGCCATAAAAAAGTTACTTTCAGTTACTAAATTTATACTGTATAACTATATTTTATCATCATTTATTACGATAACAATACTTTCTTGTTAATGTGCGTATAAAAACAATTAAGAAAAATGATATAATATAATAAATATTCATACGATTTCATATTTTTATATTGCGCCCTAGTTTATGCAATTTTTGTTATTTTATATTTTCTTTGTTTTTATTTTTTTTTTCAAATTGTATTATCATCATATGCTTTATAATATGTATTATTTAATATTTTTTTTGCACGGTAATAAAATATATTTTAAATTTAAGTAAATGTATAGGAAAAGAAACACTATAAATTTATCTTTTATTTATGCTTTATATATTCGTTAGAAATATGTCCATGGGAAAAAGTAGGTAAATACCAATAGTGATGCTGACGAAAACGGATTGTCTGACACAATAACAGGGTGATCGTCTGCGATTCGTAGAAAATAGTAGAAAGAACGGACATGTAATGTCGTTCAGCAGGCAGAAATTGCAGAAATGTCAGACTCCCTGATTTGCGTTTGATCTTAAATGGATGGTATTTTATAGATAATAAACAATATGTGGAATTTGAAATAAATAAAATAAATTAGGGGGCCTCGGTGGCCTTGTGGTTAAGCACGTGGATTATTAATCGAGGGAGCGCGGGTTCACATCCTGCACAGGTAGCAAGTTTTATTAATTGAAAACAAATCCCCCTTGCTACCAAATATAGTGTAAAATATATAATATATAATATAAAAAAAAAAATAAATAATATTAATATTAATATTAATATTAATATTAATATTAATATTAATATTAATATTAATATTAATATATAATTTAATAATAGTATTCGATCTGGCCTTAGTAATGGCCTTAGTAGCCGATGGTTTTGTAATAGTGCAATATCCTATGTGATTTGTGATTTTGTAATATTGATATAAATAAATAAATAAATAAATAAAATAAATTAGATAAAAAAGAGCATTACGTACGAAATTAGAAAAAGAAAAATCCAACACAGTGTAAAGAAATTATATAGGCCAGTTACCCTATAAAGACAAATTAAACATGACACTTTTTGCTAAATATTTTTAGGATAGGAATACGTTTCACAGAATTTAATCCAAAATAGGATAATTTAAATTAGAATTTTTTTTTTGAGCACGCAACTGGCTGAATGTACATATATAAATAATTATGTAGTTGAGGCTTAACTTTCATTGTTCTAAAACTTTTATACATTTAAGATAAATCAATGAGTTACTTTATTCATTCCCTTTGGATAGATCCCATTAAAAACTTTTTTTTACTTAAATTATTATAAATTATGATAACTCAAATTCTACTACAACTTTGGTTTTTTGTCAAGTATCCCCTATGTCAAAAGAAAGGTTTGCAAAAACTAAAATTTACAAAAATACAGTTTGCAAAGTGTCCCAAATATGTTATTTAAGATCAAAGTTTTTGTTTTTGAAAATGAAAACTTATTAAAACATTATAGGAGATGAAGAACCTGATATGGTAAATCTTAATAGAAATAAGAATTTGAAATATTCAAAATATTCTATACATATATAGTACAGTAACATTTAAATACGTTCGTAACCATCATGACGTGTTTCAAATACAATATGACAAAATTTGAAAATTCTATTATTAGCGGTTCAACATGCCTAAACCAAAAAATAAACGTAGGAATAAATAATCATAAAAGGAGAAAAAATAAAATAGATTTATCATTACAGGAAGGGATTTTAACGATGACCTATAAAATGGGTAGCGGATAAACAATTAGAGGGAAATAATTAAAAGATGCAATTACTAAATCAGGTTATAAAAATAAAACATTATTATCAGAAAAGCTCAGTTAACCTTTTTTTCATCTTTGAAAGTTTTAATGTTATTGAAATTCAGATCACTTAGCAGTTAAAATTAAACTAAATTAAAATATTTCTAGGAAAACGATAAAGTTACTATATAGAAAAGAAGAACGTAAAACCGAAGTGTTTTAAAATAGAACAACAAACTGAATAACCTTAAAACTCTAGTCAATAAACTTAAAATCTGGAAAAACAAATCAACATCCTGAAAGTTGAACCCGTAAAATGATTTCAAAATATTCAGACAGCAGCATGGAATAGTAACAAGCAATTATCGAAAAGGTCGGAATGAAATATCCAAATACTGAAAAATTAATTCTAAATGGAGAACAGGAAGAAGGTGTAACAAAGACGAGATTCTGGTGATAATATCATTTTCAAACACTAAAACAAGAAATTCAAAAATATATCATTTCCAGAACACATGGAAAGGTAGCAGCATTGAAAATCTTGCAAAATCAACTAATTATTGCTTAAGAGAGTGAAATAAATAGTAGAAAAAAAAAATTTAGTACCGCAATACCATTCTATCAGTGTGTCTAGAATGTACTTCTGCATATAATTACAGATGTTATTGAAAATTCAGTTCCTGAATTCAGTACGAACATATACCTATGTTAAAGAGAACAGGAAAGAATTTGATATTCAATATAAGGAGATATTCAATCTTAGCAAACTGACTTGGCTTCGTAAATCAAAATTTCAATATAAAATAAAATGTTATTTTCAATCAAATATTAAAGTCAGTATGACGCTCCCATATTCAGCTACGAAATTATTCTCAACATTTTGAACTACAAGAATCAACGTAACAAAACAATATACATATTGCGTTAAATCTTCCTGGTATATTCTAAACACCGATATTTATAAAGTGCGTTAAATCATTAATTTTTATATTATGTAATTGGTCACAACGAAGTTTTTTTTTCACTTGTTTTTTGTTCCAATTGCTTAAATAAAAATGCTTAATCCTAAAAATGCTTACGAAAAAATAGATATACATATTGTTATTTCAAGGGTCATTGACCAATACCAAAATTTAGAAGTTTTAAGAAGAAACATTGATAAAAATGTAGATACTATATAAATAATAACATATATGACGTATATAATATATTTTTCGTATATATATACCATTTTAAGGTATACTATTAGTATACCTTAAATACGAAATTTATAAAATATGCACATGTTTAAAATAATTTATTCTTCTCTTAACATAAACAAACAAAGAAAAAATATTTATTTTTGCATAACTTTAGGCATAATTAATTGTAAAATACAGTAAAACGTACATTGAATCTACAATGTACCACATTTACATCAATACACATATTTTTCGCCTGATTTTATAGTAGAGATGAAAAGTTTACTATATGAAAAGTTTTTATTTTTCCACGAAATATCAAATATTTTAGTTGTGTGTGTGTAGTAGTCTATAATATTTTTTTGAGAGAAACGATTAATGGCGTCAATATTTCGCTAACTAAATTTTTGATATCACGTTTATATTTTTGTAAGAAGAAAACATTAATTATAACAATATAATATTTTCTTTTCATTTTAACTTTTTAGTTTATAGCTTAAAGGCTATAACAAACGATTTATATTCTTCTTTTTTTTTCAATCTTATATACGCGAATCTAAAATGTTTGTTTGTTTGTTTGTATATACATTTAAAACGTATTTTAAAGAGTTTTATATAATTTTCGGGAATTTACTTTCGGAAACTTTTGAAAAGAGTTTTATGTAATATTTTTCTTTGTTTTTATATGGTATTTTTAATATGATTATAAAAAGAGTTTTTTAATATATTTTAAGTTTTCGAAATATTATGATTTTTATATCGTTTAATATGGAATTTTAATTTTATTAATAATATTTTAGAAGTTTGATTAAAATTCTTTGAAACAATCAAATTTTCCTTCATCTTGCCTCTTTCTTTGTTTTTTTTACAAAATCCGCTAATGTTAAAAATAATTTTTTTTAAGACCTACTTTTGGTTTTTGGGTCGAATTTAAAATTAGTAGTGTAGTTGCTTTATAATGTTGCACTACTAGTTTGTCGAGAATAATAATAATGTCCTTGAGGACGAAGTAGAGTTTGGAGCATCTTCTATAGGATGGATCATATTATGACAACAATGGATATTTTGTCATAACTGCAAAAGGTCATAATTCATAACCAATTACAAGTCATATTTTTAAATATTGGCAAAAAGTTTTTGGAAAGGTACTTCATTCAAGAGTCCCTTTCTAAGAAACAGAGTACTAAATTCTATTCTATACGAGTTTTATTTTATTCGTTTTTTATTTTAAAATGATTAAAAATTTTCATTTTATCTCTATGGAAGTTATAAATAGAAAAACTTATGTAGGTAGGTACTTTTAAAGTAATCTATAAGTTTAAAGTTTTTTGTTACCTTAATTTTATTTTAAACAGTTTCATAATTTCCATCCTGATAACTGTTGATTTTTTGTATTGAAATTAATATGAATCTGAGAAATGTTATATTTTTTTAGTTTTAACATACAACAAATAAACAACTATTTTGAAAATATATTTTTTGGCTCCAGGAAAATATTACAAAATAAAAAAAAAGAAAAAAAAAATCACACACTATAAAATTGAAAAATTGTGATGAATTCATTAAAAAGTTAAATATTTAATAGTTTACGAGATTAGAGTGGGAAGGATTTAAAGGCGTGGCATAAAATTTATAAATAAAATAAAATTACTTTGTGTATCTGTAAAAACAGAAGAATGTATAATGAACTTTAAGGTTGTTTTTTTTTTTAAGAAAAAAAAAAAAAAAAAAAAACCAAAACGAATAATTTAATTTAAATATACATAAGTAATTCTATTTATTGTACTCTTGTACTCGTGTTCTCTTATTTGTTCGTTTTTTGTATTGTGCTAAGAAAAGGACACGTGTGAAAATTTACTTTGTATAGAATGAAAGTTGTGTTTTTTTTTTAACTTTTTAGCACATTTTCAAAAAGAAATTTTGAAAAAATGTGCTTATCAGTTATGCTCTGTCCGTCAGTCTGCTTACAAAACTTCAACACCGTTAAAGATAGAGAAAAATAATTTTAACCAAGGCTAGGTCTCATAAAAAAATTAATGTTGTAGAACAACTTTTTCATATAGTCACATACATTATGGAGCTGCAACCCCTCCAACTTTGAAAAAGCCCTATTTTCAAATACGTATATCTCATGTTCTACTTAATATTTTTCCAATCTGAAAACGCCATTCGACAGGATTGTTTTTATCTTAGTAAATCAATATCAAAATTATAGAATTTTTTTAAATTTAGAATTTAAATTTACCGTTATGTGAAAACCAAATTTTGCATGCTTTTTCTACCTTCATAACTCCCGCACGCTTTTAGATATGAGGTTGAAATTTTGAGACAAGAAAAAACTGTTAGAGCTAGGGAAAATTTGCTATTTTCAGGCACCTGCAACTTAAGCACCTGTACAAATTTTTCTTTGGCAATACATAAAAATTAAAGCTCCAGTAATATATTTTTACGTGTGTAAACGGTTTTTCTTAGTTATATAGGATTCCGGGCTTACAGCTCCTCAAAATTCCACAAAAGTCCCATTTTAACGTTTTTTCTTATTACAAGAAATTTTCAAATTTTTGTGCAAGTCACAATTCTAAACAGTTTGTATTGTCTTTTGGAAATGTGCGCTTTTAAAAACGGTTCGTTTACATTCTACCTTGTTTTTTTTATTCTATAATTATTTATTTTATTTTCTATAAGTTTTTTAATTTAATTTTCCATATAATTTCGAAGAAAAAAGAAAATAATTTTAAAAGAGTTTAAGGACACTTAAAAGAAAAAAAAACTAAACTTTTTCTTAACAATTAAAGTGAATTTCTAAAATTTTATAAAAATTATTTTTTTTTATTATTTAAGAAATTTTTAAATTTTAGTAAGAAATTTTAAAGAAAAAAAAAAACTAATTTGATACTAAATGTTAGTTACTTTCTTAGTTAGTTCCGTTAGTTAGTAACAGTTAGTTACTTTCTTAGAAATTAATATAAAAAGAAAAGAACGAAAATGACGTTATGATAGTAATTAAAGAGGTGAATACAGAATATTTAAAATTAGTATACAAAAAGTTCATAAAAATAATAATACGAGTAGAGAAATATTGAAAAGAAAATATAGGCTTAAAAACTAAAATGCAATCATGTCTTTATGATGTCTGAGGGTCATATTTGCAAAAAAACAAAATAAATTAAAATTGATCAAGAAATATTTCATATAATTTCCGAAATATATCTAAAACGTATCCAACGCTACCACGTTTTTATTTCTTCATTTTCTTTTGGCATACATATCCATACATAAATTTTTCAGAAATTATAATTTTCTGGCAATTCCTTTCTATTTTTCTGAAAATTACTTATTTGTGAAATTATCGCTGAAATTTATTGGAGACACAAACCAATATTTATTAAATAAATGTATAAATTCTATAATACTAGAGTTAAATTCTAAACCAATCATTAAATAATTTTTTATCAATTCTTCAAGAATTTTCATATGATTGAATGTATAAAATTGTCCTTGAACGCAAACCTTAATTTTTTAAGTAAAAAAAAACTAAAACTGAGCTTGAACTCATATCTACTTTTTCCCAACATATACTGCCAGTTCTACCATAATTTTTGTTTGAAAAAATTAATTTTGAGCTCAAGCTCAGTTTTATGCATTGAGTCGAATGCATAAAGTTTTGTCTTATATATAATGTATATATATAATATATAATATATATATATATATATATAATGTATATATTATTACTATATATTAGTCTTATATATATTAGTGAAAGCGTAAGTTTTTTCAGCATGTAGAAATTAATAAAATTTAATCAATACTACATCTTACGTCTAGTTTAACCGTAAAAGGTCTGAAAGTGAAAAAAACGAAAGGTCAATTTATAGTAGATCTAAAATTTGTAAAGCTTCGATAAATTTATTTCGTACCTTATAGAAAAATATAATAGGCATCTTATTATGTTGCAGATACTGCCAATATAAAAAAAGGGGAAAAAAAATCATCCAAATGAGACGTAAAATTTCATCTTCGATTGTATAATGAAGATGCCTTAATGTATTAGTTATAGTTATTCATCTTACTAAATGATGTATTAGTAATAGTTTTTTTTTAATTTAATTTTGCCAGTCATAAAAATATAAATTTGAAAAATAGATTTTTCAAACTATACTTTCACTACAATAGGGTTTACCTTCTCATTTTAATTTTAAACTGTTAAAATGGCTTCGACATGCAATGTAAAATAAAAAATGGAAAATATAATTAACTATTTGACTACCGTAATTTTGAAACTGATCATCTTAAAAACTGAAATTTTGATATATTATAGGAAAACTTACAAATTTCATTTTAGTATGTAAAACTTTTTACCAGAAATTTTTGGGAAAATCTTGAAAAACAAAACTCAAAAAGAAAATGTTTAGGAGATTGCAATTTTTTTAAACTATCTTGGTTAAATTTTTTTTTGTATAGGAACATATCGTTGGTCCGGCATGACCTGTTAATCGTATCATTTTACAGTTTTCTTTTTTATATATTATATTATTAGCTACATTAAATCATTATAAAATTTTTTGTAATATATCCGCATTTCTGTGTCGTAACGACTAACGTTACAGTTCTTCCATACTATTTTGTCTTTTTCATCAATTTGCTTTTCGAAACTATTTTTCAGTTTTTTTGATCAAGGTTAGACATGACTAAATACAATATCAGTATTATTATTATTATAAACCATTATTCATCATTCTATATTTATTATAAGAACTATAATACGGTGGTCGAAATACAGATATGAAAGTAGTGTTTTACTTTAAAGAGTTTATTATAAATAATTTGGGAAATTGGTTTTTCCAACACCGTTTTCTAGTTAAAAAGTTTAAAAAAGCGGTTAAGCTTTTAATTTACTTATTTATTAAATTTTGTTAAAATCGATTGGAGGTACAAACCATTTATGATTCTGCTGTTCGTATATTACACGTATAATACGAAATAAATGATGAACTTTCTTTCTATATTCAAATTTTCTATTTTATTCCATCTCTTACGCTTACAAAAACAAAACTCAAAAAATTTCCATCCAATACATCAAATTATTTCGTTTACATAAGTTTTTATTATAATCCCTAGCGGGAACCACAATTACTAATTTAATATTTTAATAATCCCTAGGGAGAACCACAATTACTAATTCAGTATTCTACCATTTTAAAAGCGTACACTATTGTGATTTTTTTTTTTTTTATTTCAAATATAAAAAATATAATATGCATTAAATAAAAATTCAAAAATGTAATTTTTCAGGGCTATACAAAATTTGACGGATTGCAGGGCTAATATTTAATAAAAACTGACTTTGAAATTTTGGTGAATTTAAATGAATTCCAAAATAACAGATTAAGATATCTATAGACAAAAATGCACTTGTTTACACATTTCATGTTAACTTAAGTTCAAGCTATAGTTACTACTAATGTTACGTTTGTATGCCTACAATTGCCTACAAGAATTTGATCAATTGATAAATTCAGCTAAGTAAGTTACATTATTCTGCAGATAATTTGCCTTAAGCAAAAAATTGTCAGTAAATCATATAGAAAAAGTAAATGCTGGGATGAGGAAGAGTTAAATCCAGAACGCATAATTAGACAGTATTTATGAAGACTTATAGTTATTTGAAAATTTTTTACCTTACTATCTTAATAGCAATAGTAATTAATTTAATACCTAATACCTTAATAACTTGTAATCGATTTAATATGAAACTTTTTTACTTATATGTTTCTTTAATATCGACTTTCTTCCTTTTATTTTTTATACCTTTTATAATAATTATTGTGAAAAAGAAAGTTAATTATATAACAAGAGTATTTTTTTTATTAAATGTAATATTAAATTTAATCCTTTCTCTCTTTTTTTTTATAAAATCTAAATATATTTAATGATGTAATATTTTTTTTTTTGTTTTTGTAATAAAATTATTTTATTCCATTAATGTTTGTTTTTTTTTTTTTTAAATTAGTTTTATAAAAAAAAAAATGTATTTTTTTATTACAAACATTCCCTTTATTTATTTTATGCAGCACCACATCAAAACCTTAATTTATTAAATTTACACTACTGATAAAAGTATTAGATATTATATCTATACTTAATATATATAATATATGTGTACATGTAATCATAAAAAGTGAATAAAAACAAAAAAAAAAAAAACACTATGAAACATTCAATTGAAAAAAAATGTCCTTAAAAAAATGAATGTGAGTAACTTATATGAGCAATTTAGTTAACTTTTATTACATGGTTAAATTTAGAATTGTATGTATGTAATTTTTTTATTTTTATTTTTTTTTGTATAAATTTTTAAAACCATTCATACAATAAAATGAGGGAGTTCAAAATGTGTAGTAGTTAAAGCTAAAATTATATAACAGTTTACTACTAAAGTAAAGTAAAACTACTTTACAACTTACTATAACTAATAAAATTGTGTTTTACAATAAATGTGTAAGTTAAGTATAAATTTAACCAAACCTTAAAGATATTAAATTTTAAGATATAAATTTTAAAAATAAAAAAAAAAAAATATCAGCATCTTTCTAAATGTACAACCACATAACTAATAACAGTTATATAAAATTGATTCGCAAAATAAATTAAACGCTGGTTAATACTATACTCTTTTTTATGATTTCATTTAAAAAAGAATTTATTTTTGTTGTAAAAAAAAATAAACGGCCACAAAATGAATTTTATTTTTTTAAAATTTATGTATTTTTATAAAATATTACAAAATTGCATATAAATTATTTGTTGGACATTTATGACCTTGACATTTGATTTAAAAAGCACATTTATGGTTGAGTTTTAAATAGATCTGTTATATCGTAATAATGTTATACCGTAAAAAGAATATTCTTCATTTCTATAAAAAGCATAATACACTTATTATTCATATTAGACTATTAGTTTCCATACTTCTAGAATCATTATTTTCACAATGCCGTTGATTACTCGGCAGTATAGGTATTGAATAAGATTATATGAAATACAAATATTTATTTTTGGCGCTATCTATTATCTTGTATAAGTATTATATATTTAATAATTAATTTCCTATTACGATATAAATTATTACGATAAAAACTTTCACGATATAAATTTCTACTATTGACCAAAGATTTTTTGATTGAACTGCCGTGCAACTAAACCAGTACATTATATATAGTAGATCAGATATTTTTGCTAAATACAATAAGAAATCTATTTTTCGTTCTATATATTTAAAATTCATCAGATACTTAGGAGTCTAAAAGATTATATTCGCGATGGTGACGACTCAATGTAGACAAGGTATCTTGCAGTTGCGATAAAAGCTACATAGATAGAATCAAAGGAAGCTAATAGGAATTTAGTTGTATAATATAAAAAATCAAATGTGTACTGTATATATATATATATATATACATATTTAATGAAAATTCAAAAAAACAATTTAAATTTTACATAAAAGAATAGTAAAAAAAAGTTAATTAGCATTTTCCTCAAATTCCGAATAAAAAAGTTTAAATGAAAACAAAAAAAAAAAGCTAGAATTTATTTAATTTGCAGGGCTATGTAAAATTTGATAGATTGCAGGGCTATTATTTAATAAAGACTGACTTTGGAATTTTGGTGAATTTAAATGAATTCTAAAATAACAGATTAAGATATCTATAGATAATAGACAAGGTATCTTGCAGTTGCTATAAAAGCTACATAGATAAAATCAAAGAAAGCAAAAAGGGATTTAGTTGTAAAACAAAATATGAGCACATCAAAATCTTCAAAAAAAAAAAAAACAGATTATGAAGCTGACCATATGTGATCATTTAGGGTATGGGAAACTACATGACATTTTTATTCAGTTTTGAAGAGTCTTATATTATGAGGTGGGTCAAAAATCAATAGAAATAAAAACTCACAAAAACTTTAATCAAGATCAAAGTTTTAAATTGAGAACTTCTTGAGACACTGAAGATCATACTCTTTTAGAGCGAACATTGAGTGTAGTCGAGTAGTTAAAAGATTGACAGATAACCAAGTGCGATCAGACAATTTAGTGCACTATTTTCGAATGCAGTAAGGAATTTCGGAATTAATTTAGTGTGATTAGCTAGAATTTAGTGCGAAGTATGATCGTTTCGGACACGAACATAATATTACACTACGATAGTGGGTACTCGTCACTCGATAAAAGTAGTACACAACAAAACAGAATAAAAAGACAAAAACATAAAATTTTAAAGAGATATTCTCATCTCACTTACTCTCTTTATAATTGTGTATTTTTTTTTTCTTTTTTTTCCTCCCGACTATTCGTTCGTTGTATGTATGTACTTTAACTTATGCATGTATAAAGAAAAAAAAATTTAAAAATTGATAAAAATCAACATTTATCACAATATGACTTGAAATTTGAAAATAATGATGAATGATATTGATCTGATATTAATAAGCAATATGTATCTAAATATGTATTTATGTATGATCTAGTGGGCAGTGTCTCTTTTTTCTCATATACTTAAATTTGAGTACAGCTACCCCTTGTACAGTACAGCTTGCAAGAACTATCAAAATTAAATTTGAATAATTTTTTATTTTTAAATATTTTGCACGTCAATTTTATGCAGAGTTACCATTCGTACAATCGTGGTGTATGTACAATGTACAATCTAGATCAAGGATTGTACGCCAAATATACGGTCTTTTCAGATTTAAAATTTATTTTAACTTATTTTTCATTTTATTAACTTATTTAAATTTATCTAACTTATATTTTCTAAACTGTAAATGCAGAATATTGAATTGGGATTCAACATAGAATTTGACAA
Source organism: Poecilobothrus nobilitatus (assembly GCA_947095535.1). Classification (NCBI taxonomy): domain Eukaryota; kingdom Metazoa; phylum Arthropoda; class Insecta; order Diptera; family Dolichopodidae; genus Poecilobothrus; species Poecilobothrus nobilitatus. The sequence goes on from OX352774.1 coordinate 176,021,308, forward strand.
CACATTAACAGGGGTCCCTAGAATTAACTAATAAACATAAGTACTGAATATGGGGATTATAAGTATTGCATGTAGATTAGAGATAATAAAGTTTGAAGAAAACTATTAAATATACATTTAATTTAAAATAACAGTTGTTTTTTCTGAAGAAAGATTTTATATCAAGAATGTAAAGGATTTGTAAAAGTCAGTATAAAGATGTATAGTTATTCGTAGTTACTTTTATTTTATTTTCATTTAAAATAATTTAAAATTATTATTTCCAACGAAAAAAGCTCAAAAAATATTATTGAGTTATAGTTGAGTTGAGACTCTATAATAATGATCCTTTACTGGTTATTTCTTAAATTTTTTTTTTATTACATTAAATTTAATGCCAAACTCAAACTCAAAACTTAAAACAATTGGCAAAAATAAGATTTTTTATAATATACATATATATATGCTTATAAATATTGTATATAACGTCCATTTTATTTCAACAAAATAAATTAATTCAAAAATTTTTCATATAGCTATACTTATAAAATCTTAATGATAACACAAATGGCCATTCAGTTTTAATAAAAGATGAGTCTACCAACTTATTATGTTTTTCTTTATAACCAACTTAGGAATTTGATTTTAGTAATGCTTTTTTGTCTGTCTCTTCACCTTATTATAAGAGCAAACAAAAAATCAGTAGACATGCTGGTGTCTATCCCGATTAAAAAAGAAAATAAGGTTAATATACGGAAAAAAAGAAAACGAATTTTTCATTCTTCTCCGCATGAGTTTTGTCTATTAAAGACGGAAAGCATTGTAATAGGAAAAATATGGGAGGTGAGAATCTTCCAAAAACACCAAGAATATCGCTTTGGTAGTGTCGATATTCGTGCTAAATCAACCTTGGGGAAAGAAAGGATATTATTAGGATTCGTAAACATTGAATTGGGCAGTGATACTGTAGGGAAGAATGAATCCCCCTACTAATTAATTACTACTTATTTTCTTTATATGATCTGATCGAAGTTTGAACCCAAGAACTTCCGATTGAAAGGCAGAATTTCTTAGGTTGTTCATTTTTTAATAATATAAGAAATATAAAAGGAAAAAAAAATAAAGTTTTCAAGTAAAATAAAATTTTTTTCATTAAAATCAAAATTTAAAAAATAAAACATTTCATACAGTTATAAACGAAATATTTCAATACTATTATTTCAATAACGAAAAATATTTACTTAATTTTTCTAAAAAAAAAATGTAAAACGTATATTTTCCGGTTGGTATTTTCGTTTTTATTATATCAGTTTAAAAATCCTTAAAAAATATGACACTTATATCATAAAATTACAGTATAGCATATATATAGGCGTAAAATGTCAATAAATGAATGAATGTATGTGGTTAAATTATATGTATGTAAACCAAAAACAAAAAAAAAAAAAATTGGAAGGGATAAACAAAAATATATATGATATTATATGAGCAATAAAGGCTCTAAAAGCACTTTACGATACCATGTATCATCAATCAAAATCAAACCACAGCTGTGTCTCACAAACATTTTCTTTTTTGTTTGTTTTTTCTTTTTAAATTTTTTTGCGGAATAAAAAAACGGAACGAAAACAAGAACTGAAAATTTTAAAATGAAAAACAACGACAAAGTATATGTGAGTGAAAGACAAGCAGATAGATTAAAATTGAAAAGGAAAAAGATAGAGAGAGAGAAAGAGAGATAGAAAGAAAAAAAAATTAAAGAATAACATAAAAATAGGGAAAGATTTATGGCTTTTAACTTTATGCATTAACTGTAAAATCTTCAATTCAGATGTAGTTAAGCTCAGAAAAAACAAAAAAAAAAAAACTTCTGTATTTTACAGACTGGGCTCATCTTTTTAATTTTCCAGCATTTTTTAGTGTTCTTCATTTTAAACCAGTTTTTCAATTCTGATACTTTTAATAGGTTTTATAATTCGCAACATTATTAAGGCAAAATAATATTGATAACATCCTTAATATCCTTTTTCTGTTTTTTCATGTATCAAAAAAATTTTGTTTTGGTTTTTTAGAAGGAAATCTTTAACATTTACTAACAGTATAAAAGAATTTTAAAAATTTAAAGAAAAAGTATTTTTTTTTATTTTTATGGGAGGAAGTTTTGTTTCTACTATTTATTATTGTTGCTGTTTGTTTTTCCATACATTCAATAAAAGTTTGAAGATTTTCGATTTCAAAAAAAATTTAAAAAAATAAAAATTCTTTTGATATTTTAGAACAATTTTTGCTCTTCAGTATTATAAAAACCGATAGAAAATTGATACTCCTTTTTGAAATAAAAATCAGAAGCCACATTAAGCAAAAAAAAAATTAAATGAAACACGTTTTGTTTTTTTTTTTTTTTTGTCATTTTCGGAAAATTTTCCAGAAATATTTTAAAGAGATGGGTTTAACAATTATACAACAACGTTTAGAAGTCATTAAAAAAAGTTTTTGAAAAGTATTCAGAGTTTTTTCAAAATGATTTGTTTATTGTGACAAATGACGTTTCTGGATGTAAATTTATGTTATTTCAAGGAAGTTAATTGTTTTTTGGAAAAAGTTATACATTTTAAAATGTTTAAAATATTGAAGCTTTGATGTGATGATGGCATGCTTAAACAACCATTTTATTGGTTTAATATGATTTGATTGCCAGAAATGAAAATTTCTGTCGTGAATTTTATTACTTAACAACACATTAGACAATATGAGAAGAATTTCATCTTTAAAAAAACTGGTAAGGAATACAGATTGTAATGAAAATGAAAACCTACGACTCCTGTGACCAAAATTTTCTGTTATATATCAGAATATCCTTATAGTGACGAAAAACAATTTAGAACATTGTAGAAAAGAATTTCATAATACAAAAAAAAAAATTTTTGTTTTTAACACTGCTATTTTATTAATGAGATTTTAAGAAACCGTCAACAAATTGGTTAAACGTTTAATTTTACATATGGGAGTATATAATCTAATATTAAAAAGAAAATAAAACAAAAATGACGTTTAAAAGATCCCATAAAAAGGATTAAGCTTTAATCGGTTATAATAGATACAAACATTTTCATTTTTTCTTTTTTATTGTTGATTTTAAAAATGTGACAATTTTGCAGGACATTAAAAGAAAAATCAAATTGAAAAATAATACACTAAAGAAAATTGAATAAGTAGAAAAAAATATTTGTTTATAAATTGTATTTAATTTTCTCTATTTATGCTTTTTGTAAGCGATTTAGGACGAAGTGTTTCAAATTGTAAATTGTTTTGGTTTGCAAAGTTTTTATGTTTTTGTGTTTTTTTTTAATGCATTTTCCTGCCAAATAAATGTGACAAGGAAATTACACAGCCCTTCCTTTTCAGGCGTGGCTGTAAATGTCGTAAAAGAGAATTATTCTTACTACGTGTGTGAGATTCGAACCCACACTCGCTCGGTGTTTAAAGCTCATTTTATATGCTCTTAACCACTAAGCCACCGAAGTCCCATTAAGAAAAGTAATACTGAAAACTAAAAATATGAACAGAATTAATAATTCAGTGAATGAAGTAATCCTTAAAATAGTTTAAACTAAAGATACTATGTATAATTTTAACATGGAAGATTTAAATATTTTTATACAATTCTTTATTTAAATGGTAACTAATAATATGTTATCCCTTCTATTAAACTAAAAAATATTTTATAAAAAAAAAATTTACATTTTTTGGTATAAACAATATTCACAATTGAAAAAAACAATATTGAAAATATTTTAAATTTATAGGCAAAAGGACAGCAAAAAAAATGTATATGCACATATATATATATATATGGATGGTTATAGGATAAGAAATGACAAAATAAAAAGGATAACACTAAATATAAGAAGTATTGAAAAATAATTCAAAGATTTGCTTTAAAAAAAAAAAAAAAGAAGCTGTTGAAGCAGCAAGTAGATTTATTTTATTTTCTTTAAAATAAAATTTTTAAGATTTTAAATTCCGTTATTTAAAATTTATTGGATTTTTTTGGTATTTCTTTCTATTAAACTGTGTAAACTTAAAAAGAAAACTTTTCTGGATGTAATATTAAATATCTAAATGAGTATTGTGGTTTCGTTTGGTTTGATTCTAAGACCATTTAGCGTTATAACATATATACGAAGACTTTAAATGACTTTAAATTTTTATTCAATATTTTTAAATATAAAATCTGTTTTACATTAATTAAAAATATTTTTTTATTTTAAATTCAATCAAAAGTAGACGAAAAAGAAAATCATTAATATTGGTTTGATGTGTTACATAGTTGGTAATCTTTGCAGGATCACTTAATTAAAAAAAAAACATTTTGTTACTAGATTTTCTTCAAATTTTCTAATTTAAACCTAATATTGCATTAAATAATACAGCAAACGTTTTTTTTTTAAATATTAAGGATCTTTTTAAATTAAAAAAAAAATTTTTTATTAATTATCGATAACCAGTATATTGTTGTTACTATGTAGTATTATTTAGTTGATTTCATATTACCCCGATTAACCCTATATATTATCCATTTGCTATAGTTTACATTTTCTTTATTTTTTGAGATAAAAATAAAATTTATATCAATGGATATTTTTCCTGCATTTTCTCTGTAAATTTATTTATTTATTATTTATTCCTAAATATGTTATTTATTTATTTATTCCTAAAAATGAAAAAAAAAATGAAGAAAAATAAAGGAAATTATATACATATTATAATAAAAATATTTTTTTTTACATAAAATATTCAGATTGCATACATTGAGGGTGTATTTAAGTAGAAAATTTCTTTTTTGTTTTTTGTTAGTTTTATTTTTATTTTGGTATGCACCAATAAATAAATTCCAAATAAAAATAAATAAAAATAGAACAAAAATAAAATAGTATGAAAGGATAAGATGAAAAAGTTGGGAAAAAATAGAAGAAATAAAATAAAAAAAGAAATAAGTTAAATTTTTGAGGACAACCATTTGAAATTGGAAATCTTATACATGTAGCAACAAATAAAACAAAAATACAGAAAAATGTCCTTTTCTTATATATATATATATATATATATGTGTTGAAAGTAAACACCTAGAAAAAAAGCAAAAATTACAAAATATGTGAGATATGTAGAAAAGATGCAGTGTATTACCAGTAACAATGTGCATTTTAAATAAAAAAAAAAATCTGGATATAAAATTTCTTTTCATGAGTGCAGGTTTTTTAAGAATTCCAATTACAAAATGATAAAAACAAAATAAAAAATAGAAAGCTTTTAAATTTAATTTATAAAATTTATTATATTAATATAAATACAAAAATTATATGCATTTTACAATATCAATTGTTTGAAATCATTAAAGATTTTATTTGAAAAAAATTTTATATTGTACAGATAAGGCAAATGAAATATCACCTATTTTATCCGCAAGTATAATGTGAATAAAATGTTCGATATAAGAATTTGGATGTAATTGTAGACAATTTTCTTGCCCTCTGGGCAAAGAGACCTAGCTTATTCTAGATCTTAAACAATCAACTCGACTTTTATAATTGAATCGCTGCAACATGAGTAATGCAATAGGAGTTTTAATGAGACAATGTTCGATCGGTAGACATGCCAGAAGGTTAGGACTTCCCTCATATAACTTTTATAGTGGCTCGAAAAATGAAAAAAAAGAGGAAGCAATATTTCACATAGTGTGTGAAAGTTCGGCTCTTCCTCTAAAAAAAAGAAAATTTCTGGAAAAATTCTTTTTAATAAGTTTTTTGATCTGTCTCCCAATGGTTTAAAGCTAATAAGCTCCCAATGGTTTAACTAGGAGAAAAACTGTTCTAGGGCATCATAACGAGCTACCTATTCTGTAGAAAATTGGTTTATATTATACTTTTTTTGAATGAATGTACGAATGTCCTATAAGAATATCATAAAAGGAACTAAATTATTTCTTAATTTTTACTTAACCATAGAAAATAACGTAGTTAAAATAAGTAATATAAGAATAATTGGGAAAACAGCATCCTTTATAATTTAAAAGTTTAACATTTTTTTATATTTAATTTTTATCCACTATAGACCATACTAGACATTATTCAGACAAAAAAACACTATAAGTAAAAGACTGTATTTATACAATATTGTCGAAATAATCGTGTAATTTAAAATGAAAAATTTTCTGATTTACCGTGAATTTATTTTTTCTTGTCTATGTTTAGACATTGAAATTTTTTTTGAAAAAGGACTGATTAAATGTACCTAAATTGTTTATATGAAAAATAAAGAAACATTCTTACATTACCATATTTATTATATAAGTTAGAAGGACGTATAATATACAAATCTAAATACATATATGATGTATTTAGATTTGTAGATTATTCATCTTATTTGTTTTAAATTTTCTCATATGACAAGGAAAAATGTGTATAAAATGGGTCATTCAAATTATAAAAGGTAAAATAATCTGTTAAATAATAACTTTAAGTACATTTATAAATTGAAATTTTCTCTAGAACTTATATTGAATGTGTTATATATATCTTTCGTTTTAAATTTTGAATGGTTTTAAAATAAAGTTTTTTTTATTCTCAACTTTTGAAATTACATATAAAATTAAATTGTAGAAAATACATAATATAGAAAATAAAAATTGTACAAAACTGACTTTAAAATTTTTTTTTAAAGAAAAAAAATTATTTCACTTTTTTAGACATAGTTAATCAATTTTTAATATCCTGCCATAAAAAAATGTTATAGCTAAGTAAAAACAGGCCAAGTAATCTTTAGAAAACATAATTAGGCTTGCTCTAAAAATTTAACTCCAGTAAAAGTTAAAGTAAAGGAAAGAAAACAAGAAGCCCAAATTAATTTTCAATAAGGTCGAAAACTATTCATCAAAAACGTTACAATCAGATGATATTTTATTCTTAATCACCCTAAACCTATTTTTCAGCAAAGGAATTAATAATTACTACCATTTTTTTGTCTATCCTTATTCAACTTATTTGTACTGCAAAAAAAAAAACTGTACATAACTTTTACTTTTACTTTCACAAACAGATTTCAAATCACAATGTTATTAAATTAAAATCGATTTTACATTATAATAATCAAAAAAAAAAAAAAATTTCGAATTTGAAAAGGACATAACGAATTTATTTTGTTTATTTTTTTAAATTACATACTTATAATTCAAATTTTCAAATACTTTGGAAAATTTTTTTCTAATATTTCTTTTCAAAAAAAATTTCCATAGAAAAACTCTCCAAATGGAATTTTAAATTTTTTATCCACAAAAATTTGATATCGACGAACTTCTATTTCTTTTCGAAGATACAGGATTCAATATTTTGAATGAAAGTTTTTGTTTTTTTTTTAAATTTTCAAAAATGAAAATTCAATTTCCTTTTATATCCGAAAATAAATTATCATATGTACATATATATATATGTATAGTAGATTCAAGTAAAAGTAAATACATAATATATTAAATTGTATGTACATATCTATTTAGATGAGGCTAACATTTAACTGCATTAACTGAATGACTTGACATTTGTAAAAGCTGAACTAGGATAAATGTATGTTATATAAAAAAAAAAAAAAAATATAATACGAATAATCTTCAATTTAGAATACCAATAACCAAAAAAAAAAAAATATTTCTATAGTATTTCTTCTTATCATAATGTATAAAGAGAGTAAGTAAAAATTTCATTATATTTGAAGTATATATAAGTAGATAACCATTTAAAGGATATTTATACCAGAGATAAAGAAAATATCCTGTCTGATTTTTTAACTTTTATAATATATTTATTCTGAATGATATGCAGAATTTGTTTTTTTTTTTGGGGAATTTCAAAAGATTCTCAAAAAAAAAAAAATGAAAATTATTTTAAAATCATTGAAATTTGAAAAGAATCATATATGCAATATATATTAATAAAATATTAACTTTATGAGTAAAAAATCAATTATGTACTTTAAAATTATAATTTTGATAATGAATTGGATAATATCAGCAAATCCTGTTTTCAAAAATTCAAATACGACAAAATCCTTAAATTTTTTTTTTGTGCCTAGTTAACAGAATTCCATAATGAGACAAATCTTAACTTTTGTATTAATTTTTTGATACAGAATCCTTAATCGAGATCAGTATACACTCAAAATAAAGAGAAAGTATAAAATTATTTATTGACGGCTTCGAAAATTACTTTAAATCAGGAATTTATAAATGGAACTGTTTAAATGCAAAAAAAAATTTAAAATGACAAGGTAAAATTTTAAAAATTTCTTAATGAATAGTTGTCACTTGATTAAAACAAATTAAATTACTGAATGTGTAGGTCCTTTTTAAACCTATTATTTTAACTAAATCTTTTAAATTTGAGAAAATAATATAATAAAAAAATAATGCAAGTACCGCCAATGACAAATGATACAATTAATTCCTACTTTGGCTGATAATACTCCTATAATGGCATCAAGAATAAACTCAATAGAAGCTTCAAAACCATTACATAACGGCTTAAATGAAATACAAAAAAAAAGTGGTTAAAGAAATAGAGAATAAAAACAAACGAAACAAAATTCATTCATTTAACTTTTACTACAAGAAAAGAAACATATCCACCATAACCTTACATCTTAATAATATGTTTTTGTCACAGTAGAATCAGTGAAGTATTTAAGACTTCGCCGTTTAATGTGGAAAAACCATATAGTCAACAAAATTAATCAATTAAAAATTAAGTATAACACAATGTACTGGGTTATGGATCGAAAACCCCAGATGACCCTAGAAAATAAAATATTGTTATAAAAAATGGTATCCATGTGGTATAGAGCTGTAGACGTGTAGTATAGAGCTAGCACAGCTAGCATCTCCAATATAGAAATACTCGAAATATTGCAGCCCAAATAATTAAGAGATCACCAATACATTGTGGTTTGTAAGAAACAACCTAAACATATACATTCCATTAAAGAAACAGTAACCTGCATATCGAGCAGAAAATATCAGGAAAGATTGAGTCATCATCCAAATCAATTAGTAAAATAAATCCTATTCCAAATTTATAGAAAAATCTAGAAAGAGAAAAACTAAAACTTTTATAAAATTTTATTTTATTTTATTAGAACTTAGCTATCTTTTTGTAACTCCCTAGCCAATATACTGCTTTTGCAGGTAAGGTTTTCAAATCTTAAATGGGATAAACATATTAAACAATTAAAAAAAAGCATAATACCGATCATAATGGCAATCAAAAGAGCAGGTGGTGTTCCAATCAAAACCGCCAAATTAATTTACGGGTACATTTTGTCAAAAATTCGTTACAGTATAAAATTCCATGTCAATCAAATGATCATGAAAAAATCGTTAAAAACATTATACTAATTGAACCCTAGATTGAGTACAAAGGAATTGTATGTAACCACAAGTGAACTCGACATAAACCACTTAATATACTTCGAAAAAAGTAAATATGTGTATAAAATAATAAACAAGAAAATTAAATTTTCATTAACAATTATAACAAGAGATAATGTGCACAACTACAACACTAGATATAGAGGAGATCTTGTAGTACCTAAAGCAACTACAACCAAGAAGCTACAAGGATTAAAATATAGTACAATAAAGATGCTTAATACTCTACCTATTCAACTAAAACGCAGCCGAAACTTACATGAATCTAAACATAGACTTAAGAAATATTTAAAAAGCTTTAGAAATTAACTATTGTTGAAGAGAAAAAAAAAATTGTAATGTGATTTATAAACTTTTAGTTTTTAGTATTAGTTTAGAATTTAATTTCTCATACACAATTTTTTTATGTAAATTGTATGAAATTAATAATAAATAAAACAAAAAAAAAATATATATATATATAAAAAATACCTGCCATTCAGGTAGACGCGGCCATTAAATTTTTATTTGGATTTTGTGTCGTTTAGATTTTCCCTCTGGATTTTGTTATTTAAATTTTTGATTAAAGATTTAAATCATTTTGGTAATAGGGATTTAATGGTTTAACCAATGAATTGTAATATTATGATAGATTTATGTATTGAAAATTTTTAAAATTAAATTAAACAAGAGAATATACAATATAACGGTATATCATATTGAACTTTTGATAGGAATTATCAAAATTTGTCATTGAATTGGGGTTTGAACCATGAAACTTTTAATTTTTTCTTGAATACAAAAAGCTAATTAATCTATTAAATGGCTTATTATTCTAAAATAGATATAAAAGTTTTATAGTTCTTCTAGGTTTAATTTGATGACAAATTTTGGTGATCACAAGTCTAACATGATATGGATAATAAACTAAGAATCTGAGTGATGTGTATATATTTGAATGATTAGGGATTTTAAATCTGAACCATTTGAAATAAGTTATGTGATGCGCTAAATTCTGCGATGAAACATACCATTATGAAACCAAGAATTGCAACCTTAACTTAAGGATCTTATATAAAATGAATTTAATATTTAATTAGATTCAACCAAAAGTTTAAGTTTTTTTTTTTATATAAATTTGACATATGTCTGATTTTAGACTCTTTATATATACTTATGTAAATATTTAAATAATAAAATATTTTTGCATCATTATAAATTGCGTAAAAAAATTTTTTTAATTAAAATTAAATATCAAAATATGTTTTAAATAATAATAATTTATCAAAAACTTTAAAAGGTTTAACACAATAACTACTAATTAATAATAATGTTTTTTTTTTCTTTTTTTAATATTGTGATTGATTATTGTAAATTATAAAAATGTACATTAAAATATGTAATTAATAAACAAGAATACATAGTGAGTGTATTAAATCCAGTAATTTTTTTTGTGATAAATTAAAAAAACATAATTATATTAGAAATATACATAGTATTATGTATAAAAATATGTAAATAAATATATTGTACAACGATAATTATTTATAAATAATGTATATATGTATTAATAATGTACGTAGATATATAAAAATATACACAATAAGTGTCCGGAAATCGAATGTCACGAAGAAAGAAGATGATACGCATAGGAGAGATCCAAACAAGGAAAAAATTGTTCCGAAGGCAGGGGTCTATTCTTAACGATTTCCCAGATAATGGCTTTCAAAGTATTTTAACTAAGTTTTTAAAAACATAGTATAATATCTACGCCTCGCCTCTATAAGAAGATTAGTTTATGTATCGCGATACATAACTGAAACCATGAGCTTTTATACAAATATCTTAACTATTTTTTTAATTTTCATAGTTGAGTAGTTATAAGCTTTAAAAGTGGAAAAATATTGATAATTTTCAAAGTTTTTTTTTTTTTTAAATAACTGTAATTTTTATATAAAAAACCGTTATTAACATATAATTTTTATTTCATTTTCTATCTTATCATATTTAAAACTTTAATTTATGTTATCATCATCAATTTTATTGTATCTTTTACCTTTTTCGAAAAAAAAAAAAAATAAATATTATACCTTGTGCTTCATTGAAATTTTCTGAGAAAATGTTTTTCCTAAACAATATATGGAATGTAAATTCCAATATATGAATATAATTTAAAGATTGTTATCTTAGAAACCATTAAGAATAGGCACCCCCTCCATCCCTTTTTAGTATACTTTTTTCTTTTCACCTCTATTCTTTGTGACCACTGATTTGCAAACACCCTGTATATACTTTTATAAACATTTATACATAAAAAGAAAATACAATTATTATACATTAAAAAAAATTATAATATTAAAAATTAGCACATAATATAATTTATAATATACATACATATATATACATATACATATACAAAAATATATATTTTTACATTATATACATTTTATATATACAAAAATAAATTAAGAAAATATGAAATTATCATTATTTTAATTATAAATATTGTTAGTTTATTAAAAAAAATATTTGAATATAATATTAATAAAAAAATAAAAAAAAAAAAAAAAACAAAAACAAAAATAAAAAAACAAAACAAAAAAAACAAAAAAGAACATAGAAACACATAATTAATAATCGATTATTGTTTAATAAGGCATGTATGTAAATTGTATTAATATAACAAAAAAAAAAAATATATATATATATATATATAATTTTATTGATAATTAAAGCGTGCTGACGACATTTATAATATAATATATAAATTTTATTATTTTTTTTTTTAAATTTCAAAAACAACATCAAAAAAACAAAAAAATTTTAATATTTTTTTTTTAATGATAATATTAATAATTAATTTACTTACTGTTTAAAGTTTTATTTAAATTTTTTTTTTTTTTTCAATTATTATTTTATTAATATATAATTAAAAAAATTTTAAAATCAATAATATTCCAAACAAAGAAAACAAAAAAGAAAAACAAAAACAATTTGTAATTTTTTTTTTTTAAGAAATTAATTTTTTATTTACCATTTTATTTAAATAATTCTATATATATATATATATATATATTTTTTTTGAAAATTTGTTTTTTAATTTTATAAAATATTTAATTAATTTTTAATTAATATCTATTAATATTGTAGTATTAATACAATTTTTTTTTTTTTTTTTTTAGTTTTTACTTTGCATTTCATTGTTTCATATTTTCTTAATTTTGGAAAATTAATTTTATATTTAATTATAAATATTTAAAATATTTTTTTTTTTTTGTTTTTCTCTAAATTTATTAATTATATGTATATAATTGTACACTGTAATGTAAAAATTAATATATATATATTTATATATATATATATATATATATTTATATATATGTATGCAATTGTATACTCTAAAAGTAATCAATTAACTTGATTAATATTATTTTAGTGATAAACTAAATGTATATAATATGTATATATATATATATATACATAATTATATATGGAGTTGTATACTGTTAATTTATTATTGTAATAATTAATACATAATAAATACATATAATATATTATATAATAATCTTATTATATGTAAAGTAATCAGTTTTATGCTGTTTTAAAAATGACTTCGTTTTTATTATTAATATTAAGATTAATAGTATTAGTTTTTTTTTTTTTTTTTTTTTTATTTATAGGTTTAGTTAATAGATGGTTTAATTTTAATTTAAAATTATTTTTCGATTTATTTGTATAAAATTATTTATTTTAGGTATATACAGAGTATTTTTCATAAGAGTGTAAATATTTCAGAAGGGATTATTCCTGAGGCTAAGATAAGAGAAAAATTATAACGGGAACAGTTTAAGTTTTACATTATTAATTGCCGTATATCTTTTGACTCATATGCTCTACTTAGTCTTGTTTGAAACTTTGTTCTTCTTGTCTGTAAAAGTTTTACTTGAAAGTTTGTGCTTGTTGAAGGTTTCATATCTTGAAGTATTTGTCATCCTGGTATAATTACATTTTTTAGAATTAGAATATCGGTTCTTTAAGTCATTTTTCAACTTACATCTAATATTTAATTATAATTAATTTTAATAAATAAAGGTAAAACTAGAAAAAAAAAATGTGTGGGACAAGAGAGGGAAGAAGGTCTTATCCCAGTCTTTTTCGAGATATTAGGTTTTTTATGTAATTTGACTAACATGCTCTACAAAAACTAAGTTACATTTTGTTCTTCCATGGTTTCATTCTAATCCTAAAGGATTAGATATCCTTGAACAATTATTTTTTGAATTGAAACAAAAAACATGAGAGCATTTTATATTTATACACGTCTGAAATTTTTTTACGTTACTTTTGTAAAATAGTTTAGTTTCTCTAACTAGATCCAGCAATTTCGGCCATCGAGTTCGAGTAGTTGCCATACAATTTCTTTCTGTACACATTATGCAAATAACTCAGTGTCTATTGAGACTAGATTTTTGAAGTTTCGTGAAAAGATGTTAAGTTGTATACTAGGAATTTCTGTACAATTTGGTTGGGACAGAGCAGTAGGTTCAGGAAGCTTGCTTATATTGGAACATAATTAAGCTAGGCATCTGAAATTTTGTAAAACATGATCAAAAAGCATATATTATGTTAATACGGTTATCCCAAAGTTGACACAGTCTACTCTACTAAATTCTTCCTAGTTTTTTTTTTTTTTTTTTAATATACTTTTTCTAAAAAATAACGGATATTCTTTAAAAAGTATCCTATTAATTATAAAGGTAGGTTTTTACTTTACATTTAAAATTTAATTATCATTTATTTTAATAAATGAGGCTAAAATCAGAAATAAATGGTACGCCCACTCTAATGAGGCTCAAAACTAAAAAAAACATCGTATGAAGAGGATTCAATTTTCTTTTTCAAGTTTTAGCTTCAGAAAATACCACCTGAATTATTTCCACTCTTACACGAAAAACTCTGTATATTTAGTTCTTCGCTTCAATTAATTTAATTTTAAAGTTATGTATTATTATTACAATAATATATTAACTGTATTAATTTTTTTTTATTTTTTAAATCTGTTGTTTTTTTTTTAATAAGTGTACTGGAGTAAACAGTTATTCGTTTTTCTATAATAATTACCATACATTTAACAATAATAATTTCGTTATGTTTTTATCTTTTTGTTTTTTTTTTTTTGATCATAATAAAATGCAAGGAAAATTTAATTTAATTTTAATATAACTATTTTAAGTTTTTAATGAACACTACAATTTACTGTACATGATGTGTGATTTCTGTTTTATTATTTTATTTTTTTTTTTTTGTATTTTTTGTTATGAATTTTTTAATGACAATCTTTAGTTTGACTTTTAATAAAGTTTAATATGAATTGATTTAAAAAATGATTTCATTTTTTTTATTCTAAATTCAAAAAAAAATATAAATTACTAGAATTAAAGTGTATAATATTATTATTAAAGTATATATATTCTATATTCTATACTATATTCTATAAAAAAAAAAAAAAAAAACATATTAATGATAAGGTGATGACACAATGCTCGCGTTGCTTCTAGCATCGCTTTGACGTTTAAGTAGAATACATTGATTTAAATGGTACTTGACCAAATAGAAAAGCGAGCATTGGGTCATCACCTTAACATTCTAAGTTTATTGCATTAATTTTTACATTGTTTTGTAATGGTAACGAACGTTATGTAGGTGGGCTAAAAAATGTAGGTTTCATACCAAGGTTTGTTTGGGAAAAATAAAAACAAAAACGAAAAATTGACCAAGAGCTGAATTAGTCTTATAAGAAAATAAAATGACATACCTAATATTAGGATTCCTATTATTTACATTCAGAAAAGAAATGGAAGAACATACGGTTATTTATTTCTATAGGAAAAGAAAAGACAACAATTCAAACTTTTTAAGCTTCACAAAAAAAAAAACAGGCTTTAAAGAGAAATTCAAAAAGAATTTAATGAGAAAAATCATTATAATAAAAATATCAACTTTAGAAATCTTTATTAGAACAATTAAAATAAATGTATATTTTAATTAAATAACAGCAGGTTTATTTAATAAAAAAAAAAGGATTGTTTTTGTTTAAAGAAACTGTAAAAAAATGTTTTTTCTGATTTAACTGTATATTCCTTTTTTATATGTTGGAATTTGGTAATAATAATTAAAGAAATAAAAAAAAAAATTATATATTCCAATCAGAGGCTAATGGTTTTTAACCGGAAAGAAAGCTTTGATTTCCTATTAACATTTTCATTTAATAATAGGTATAGGTATATGAAATTTCCTTATCTTTTAAACTTTTTTAAGTTTTTTTTTTGTTGGAGTAAAAAGTTTCTTAAGTTCTTTTAGCATTTTTTCCGTAAGCAACTTTTCTATAAACTTGAATAAATGAAAATCTGAATGAAGATAGGTTAAAGTAATATAGCAATACCGCTATCATATGATTCAGTACGTTTCCATATAACTAACTATAATGGTACAATCATTCGTTTTCATTTAAAAAACATTTATCAAGTTATTAATGTACGAAAGAGAGGCGGTACGTCATAAATCCGAATATCAAAAGTTACATAAGTGTACGAGAAGAATTTCACCATATTTTTACCGTACTTATTCATAAAATTTATTTCGTACTTAGACATATGACAAATGTATATATAAATATATACATTTACATATATATATACCTATTCGTACTTACGTCATACAAATTAGGCAAAAATGACATAAGTACGAACATTAAAAAAAAAAACAAATAACATCACACTTCTTCACACTAACATCTTTTGGAAAAAGCCTAAAACACTAATTTTTTTTACTAACTATAAAATCCTGCTTGATTTTTTTTCTAGGTCTAATAAAAATTCGAATTGAAAAAAGGTATATTATGACAGTTTATTAGAATTTGTTTTAATAGAATATATCCCCTTTCGCCGGAATTTTTTCCGTACTTATGTCATTCTTAATTTCACATTTATGACTTTCGAATTTATGACGTAGCGCCAGAAAGAGAGTGTACAAATCATATATAATCTTTAGTAATTTAATATTTTTCGCAATAATTTATTATGACTATGATTGATTTTGATGTATCATAATTATATCGAAAACTTATCGAATATTCATGTGATAGCTATATAAAGACTATTTTAGGGCTAATAATGACTATTATATAGTTAGGGCTCATTTAAAAATGAAAAATATATTTTTATTTTGATGAGTTTATTAAGTTATAAGTGAATTCGTATTCTCTTGATAAAAATCTGTTAATAATTAATTTACTGAACACCACTGTTTTATTTTTTATATAATTATATAACGTGTTAAACCAATATAATATATATGTGTATATATATATGTATATATATAATATTAAAAGAGTTTTTTTAATGATTTTAAAATTAAAAAAAAAAAAAAGAAGAAAATTATTTCGTGTGTCATTTTCATTTGAAATGTGAGAATATGTTATTTTTTTTTTTTTGTTTTTTATTTATTTGAAGTATGCAAGCAATTCTTTCTTTTTTATTATAAACTTTATAACGTAGTCCTTTTAAATTTACGCACGTCTTTTTAATTTTGTTTTTTTTTTATTTTATTTTCATCTTTTACTTGGTTTCAATTTAAAATAATTTTCTGTTCTTTATTCTTTTCATTCAAATGTACACGTTTTTTATTTACAATTTTCCTGTTAGATTGCACAATAATTTTTTTTTTTTGTCTAATATTTTTTTATTTAATTAAAAAATTTGTGACATTTTAGTAGAAAAACAAAAAAAAAAAAAAAAAACAGAATGAAAGATTTGAAAGTAGATTGTATTTTTAATGTGTAAAATCAAATTAAGAAAATGAGATTATTTATAGATTAAATAAAATTTTCCACTAATTTTCTTTTGAAATTAAATTCTTTGGCATACATTTTTTTTTTGTTTTGCTTTTGATTTTTTTTGTTAGAATTTGATTGAATTTTAATATATGTATTTACATTAAAATAAAGTGTAGATTTTAAGGATTCAGAAAATTTAAAGAAAATATTATCAGATAAATATTCCATACTGCAAAATATTATGTAGAATTTAATCTTATAAAAAGTATTTAAAAGTTTTTTTTCTTTTTTTAATTTGGTATCTTAGAGTGCATTTATATTTTAGCTTTAATAATAACAGCATCGATGATAACATGGATTAGAGTATAGGGTGTATCTATAGTTTTATGTTGTATTTATATTGGAACTCTGATAACTTGTAGAGAATGGTCGTGGTTTTATGGTTTATTGATGCTCCAATATAAACAATTCAATTAAAAATATGTATTTAATTTTTTACGCTAGATTAGTATCAATGCTCTTTTCACTCATCACAGTTCCAATATACGAAGGAATGTCATATTTGATTATTCTTTCAAAACGTTTTCGTTTAAATTGAATTGTGCTGCTTAGCGCTCGATTTTACGACGTACAATTTTTGTATTGGAAATTTTCATCTAAGACTTGTTTTTCACATCCAGTCCCCTTTCCAAACCGTTATACGGTATATTTACTATCTGAAAAACATACAATTTGTGATAATTTATAATGGAATTCGGTTTTAAACCATTGTTTAAATTGTTAAACTCTTTAAATCGTTAAATTGTTAAACTTTTTAAACTCATCAAATCGAAAATTAACACAAGACTTATAATAGCTTAGATATTTTCTATGTAAATTAAACTGTAAGATATTTAAATTTTATTGTATGTTTTTTTGTATTTTATTAAAATATGTATATATATATATATGTACATATTGACATTTTCTTTTTGTGTTAAATCAATTTTTCACAAAGTTGACAACAAATTTTTTTAATAAAATTGTATATGCATTTCAATAAAAAACAGTCAAAAATAACAAAAAATTTTGAAAAATTATACCTAGAAGTGAAATAGATAATGTATTGAAACTGTCTAAATATGGAGGAAACATATAAGTATATACATGTATCCTGTATGATATAAATATATAAGGTTATAATGTATATACATAATATATGTTTATTTTTGTCTTAGAATATATATAAATCTTTGTACATACATATATATATATATATATTTATATTTCATTTTCATTGACTCTTTCTTAATATCTATCTTATACAAATATATTTTGAAATTTAATATTATTTGATGTGTGCTTGAAACAAAATTTAATAAAAATGTTAAAATAGAATGTCAAAAACGTGTTTACCCTCTTTTTTATGTTTTTTTTCCTTATTTTTTCTGTTTTTTTTTTTTTTTGTATGTTTTAGAATTTACTTTTTGCTTTTATGTATTTTTTTTTTTTATAAAACTTGATAGGCTTTAATTTTTTTTATCATATATGTTACGTTCTATAATAGTAAAATTTAGAAGGTGGAGGACGACATGAATTTAGTCAAAAAAAAAAATTCAAATTATAAAAATTTTGATTTTTGGGTAATAAAAAAAGTAGAATAAAATCGATTAAGATTGGACTGCTGTTTAGTTCGACTCAGAAATTTTATAAACTTCAGTACTGTGCAAGTAATTTATATAGGATACATAAATTGTCGAGTACACATAATTTAAACTATTCGATCTTTTAATTGGTTGGGATACACGACTTTTTTTTTCACTTAACCATTTAAATTACAAAAATTCTATTAACAACATTTAAATAATTATAATTTTTAGGCAATATTTTTAATTTTTATTTCATTTTAACATATTTTGTACTTTCAATACAAAAGATAGATATAGATAATATAAGAGTGTGCACAAAATTTTCTTTATACTGGAAAATACTGAAAAAAAATCTCATTTATATATATATATATTAATATATATATATATATACCTATATAGATGCATAATGAACATATCATTAAAAAGTCGAAAAAAATAACTAATGTACATATACATGTATGTATTTTTATAAGATATACAAATAAAACAAAAAACAAAAAAAAAAATCTAGTAAGTATTGATTATTTTTCATGTAAACATAAACCTAATCAAATCTTTCAAGATTTTCTTATATCATCATCTTTTCTACTTTCTCATCACTTCTATACTTTATACATATATTATATATTTTTTTGTTCCTTTATCTTTTAATTTTGTTCATTTTATTTTCTTTTAAAGCTCATTCCATCTATATTTGTATCCGGTTCCTTCTTTTTTGTTTAAATGTTCCTTTTTTATTGAATTTATTATGTTATTTTATGTTTTTTTTTTTTTTTTTTATATTGTTATTTTGAATAAAATATTCGAAATTTGAGATATATAATAATTGTATAATTTTCTTACTCCTTCCATTTTCTGTCTTTTTATTTTATTATATTATAAAATAAAAATGCCAATGATATACTTAATATTAAATTCATGCATATTAATATGACAAAAAGTAAAAAAAAAAAAATAAAAACAAAAAAAAATCATAACAAAATATATGAATGTTTTGGAAATAACAGTGAAGTTAGGTAAAAAGGAATTATATGCGCCTGAAAATATGCAATATTTTGGCAACTAAAATAAAGGATCACGATAAAACTTTTTGGGGGGCTTCGGTAGCCTAGTGTGTAGGCGTGTGGCGTATTAACCGAAGGAGTGTGGGTTCGATCCCTGCACAGGTCGTAAGTGTTTTTTTCTTTACATACCCCCCTTACGACCAAATATAATGTAAATATATAGTATATAATATAAACAAAATAAATAATATTAGTATATAATTTAATAATAGTATAAAAACCTATAATGGCCTTAGTAGCCGATGGTTCAATAATATTGCATTACATTTATGTATGTAATATTAATATAAATAAATAAATAAATAAATAAAACTTTTTGGATTTTTTAAACTTAATTAAAAATTAACTGTTTAAATTTAATAAAATTGAGAAATTTATGAATGTTAAAATTTAAAAGTAATTTAAGTAAGTAGTAATTTAAAAATGGATAATTTTTAATGAAAAATACTATAGAAAATGTTGGATGAAAATAAAGAATAAAAGAATAGAATTTTACAAAATCATCAATAATATGGATTAACAATAATATATAATTTTTTCAAAAGATAATTTTTGTTATTTTTACTTTTTAATATAGGAGGAAAAAAAAAAACTATGTAATCAATATTTTTCCGTAAGGTGAAAATGTTTTTTTTTCTTTTTGTTTTCATTTCTTATTTATTAAGAATATGCGCCTATATGTGTTTTCCCTTGAATTGCAATTTTTTTTTTATATGATTTACTGAATTAAAATTTCTATATTTTTTTTTCGTTTTTGATATAAATTTGATATATACTAAAAAGATAAAAAGTCTAAAATATTATGTATATTGATACATATATTAACATTTTCAGATAATTCTTTTCTATTAATTTAAAGAAAAAGTATTACACAATGTTAAATATTAATTTTTATTATCAAAAAATACATGTTAAATTAAATGAAAATTCTAGGAGTTTTATTAATATTTTAATTTCTAAAAATTTAGAAGACGTTTTTTTTTTATATAGAATTTAATCAAGTAACTTTAGCTTTGGAATTGAGATGTATTTTAATCTCTCAAATAAAACGCAATTTGTATAAAATTCGTTTGATAATAAAACGGTTTAAGTGAATTAAAAATGATTCATTAAATTTTGAAATCATTCGCAAATCGCAAGTTTTCTTCACCGTACCGCAAAATTGCGTCTATTGAAACATTATTGATTGTGTATGAAACTTGAATGATTAAAAATAATAATTTTTGAAGGGGTTCTAACGTAGATGCACAATTATCAAGTTCTTTGACTAGTGCTTACTTTGAAGCCTCGCGGTGTTCCTCACTCTATACAGCACCAACTTATGTTGTATTCGGAAATTATAATGTTAATCTTTTGGCCAGCCAGTCTAATAGTCAGTCTCAAGCATAATCAGATCTAATTAATGGTAATAAACCAGAGAATAAAAATAACCACAATATTCCTGGAATTTAAAAACAATCTAGAATTCAAGTAAATTTAATCTATTGGAAAACTTTCTTTCGCAGTGTGATGCAGATTTCAATACAATTCAGGAAATACGTTCGAAAAGATCTGGCATCTTAAAAAAACATAACTGTGATATTTATTATAAGAAGCTTGCATAAGAAGTGTCATATAATACTAGATTTTGAATGTACAAACAGAGATAAAACAAGACAAAACATCATCAATTATTTAATAATATAAAATGTAAGTCTTGAGCTGCATTAAAAACAAATAATTTAACATCATCAGCCTGATAATATATGCATACATATGCGCCTACAGAAAAAAGCGAAATTTCTGAGCAATATTCACTTTATTTCCTTTAAAGGATAAAAAATATTTTAAAGAGTTAAGTATGTTTAGGGTGTAGAATATAAAGGACGGATCATATGTTACAATCAATGACAAAAATTGCATATGCGAAAATGTTTTAAAAAATTTTTAATAAATTTGTTCGTTTCTGTTTTGTTTTTTGTTGGCTCTCGTGTATATAAATTTTTATTTCTTAATCATTTATATAAAATTTATGTGTAGAAATATTATATTATTGAACATTTAAAAACATTTTTAAATAACGGTTTTTGCAATTAATTATATTTAAAACATAAAATAGAGTCAACATTTATCAAAAACTATAAAAATCCTAAAAAAAAGAAAATCTAACACCAACAACTAAAAAAAAAAGTCTTTTTCTTCTTTATAAATTTATACTACATAATAGTACTGTATAATATATAAATATATATATATACATAAATAAATATATATATTAGATATATTATATAGATATATCTAAATTATATATATTTTATTTTACAAATAACTTTCAGAGAAATCAATATCAGATTGACTAGCACGTGATGAACGTGTTACTATTGATATATTTGTGCCACCAAGAGTACTATCATAATCAGATGTAGTTGTATGTTCTGGTTGTATTATTACTTTTAACGTTTCTTTACCTTGTTGTTGCTGTTGTTGTTGTTGTTGTATAGCTAATGATGTTGGTGTTGTTATAGTTACACCAGGACCAATACCAGTTGCTGGTATACTACTACCAGCACTGGGAATTCCAATTATACCACCACCTCCAGCACCACCATTACCACCCATTGAATTATTATCAAATGATCCGGGTGGTTTGTTAGCTTCACGTTCAGCTATACGTTGTCGTAATAAACGAATTTTTTCTTCTTTCTGTATGTGTTTCGAATGTTTGTTAAATATAAAAGAAAAAAAAAACAAATAAATATTAAAAAATTAGTAAATATATTATTTATATATATATATATATACAAGTTAATATTTAAGACTAAAAAATACAGTGACCAAAGAAAATGAAGCAACAAATTTTCATTAAATTGTTTTGTATATACTTATTAACATAAATATTATTAATATTAGATATACTTTTTATTTTTTATTTTAATTATGTGCTGCTTTTTTAGTCGAAAAGTTTAAAGGAGTTGTTACATCTTCCATCATTTTTAAGTTATTATTTTTCAAAATTTTCTAAACATTATATCAGTAGTCTAATACAAAATGTTTTAAAAACCATTTTTTCGTTTTGGAATTTTTAAATATTTAAGGATGAGAATTTAAAGAAAATGTTGTCCTTTTTAAATGAATTTCGATTAATTGATGACCTCTAATTCAAAATAATTTAATTCTATTAGTTATTTTGTTCATTTGAAGCATGAAATTAATTTTATGTGCATTTTTATTAAAAATTATAAGAAATATTTTTCTTAACTGGTGTTTGTGTATATTATATTGCTTATATCTATGCCTATGTATGATATTAAAAACTGCTTACTATTATAGTTAACATATTTTTTTTTATCATTGTAATTTTTTGTTTTTTGACTTTCCAAAAAAAATGATTGAAACAACAAAGAAAATGCGAATTTCTCACTTTTATATTCTGTAGGTTTTCTTTTTTTTTTCGAATAATTTTAGGAAAATTCTATAGAACTTTTCTATTCTTTTGTTTGCGGTTTTTGTTGCCTTGTTTTTGGTTTTTTTTTTTTTTAATAATGATCCCGAAACAAAATGATGAAATCAAGTGAATCATTTTAATTCGAATTTATTTCAGAATCTTTAATTTAATTCTTTTGAATTTTAGTTATTTTAACAAAAAAAAAGAAAAATAGAAAATGAAATTAAAGAAAAATCTATTTTTATCAAAGATTGCTATTATTTAATTTTTTGTTATTTTTTTTTTTTTTATTGCTATAAAATTAGTCCTTGTAGAAAAATTTATTCCGAACAATGGAAAATGTTTATATATATATATATGTAATTTTTTAATTAGACTGATTAAAGTTTTAATAAAATTTCATTTCTGTGTGTTTTTATATTCTACACCTAAAGTATAGGATATAGATATTAACTTTGGTATGGTGTTTGTAACCACCAAAAGCAAACAAGTTAGATAGGGACATGAAGATATTCATATTCTTAATCAGTGTCACCTCCTGAGTAAATTTAACGATGTTCGTCTGTCCATTCGAATTACGACAGAAAGGCAGGGATTGCAACTGGGAAAACTCGGTCAATCGGTTCCGATTTTGGAAGCTTCCGAACGAGCCCAAGAGCAAACAAGCACATCTCCAAAATCAATAAAGATAAAACCTATAAATTTGGTTCAAGGGTATTTTGCCATGTTTCATTTCTTTTAAAATTGAAAACTAATATTTGAGATATTTTCGGCCATGGGTTCGGATTTTGGAAGCTTCCGAACCAGCCAAAGAGCAAACGAGCATAGCTTTGAAACCAATAAAGATAGAACCTTTAAAATTGTTTTATCATGTTTCCTTTCCTTTAAAATTGAAAACTAATATTTGAGATATTTTCGGCCATGGGTTCGGATTTTGGAAGCTTCCGAACCAGCCAAAGAGCAAACGAGCATAGGTTTGAAACCAATAAAGATAGAACCTTTCAAATTGGTACAAGGGTGTTCTGTAATGTTTCAACTATGTACCTGAAATTTTATAAGAATTGGAGTGACGGTTCGGGTAACATACGCCTCCCAGTACAGCGCAAAATGGACTTTAAAAAACTTGCAAAAACATTGGATTCAATTTTATGAAAAACGTATATTACTCCTTTTCTTCCTATTTGCACGCAGATTTTTTTATTCTTGTTCGTTTCGGAAAATGGGATCAGAATAATTATTTTCTGCTATAATTATGCGTAATTTAAAACGAAATATTTTTTTTTTTTAAATATTTTATTGTTCAAAAGTAATTTTAACATTTCATTTAATTAGATTTAAAACAGATCAGGGTAGTGTCGCACATTCATTATATGATCCGACAGAACCGTGATTTTTAGTTTTCAGATGATGGTTTCTTTTTCTGCATTTATTACTTTTTTTTTTATAAATTATGGAGTAACACGTATGTTTGTCAAACTATAAACAAACAGGAAAAAAACACATTTTTAATAAAAATAACCAGTTAAGGACAAAACTCAATAAAATGTTCTTGGTTGGTGGGAAAGTCCTCACAGTTATTGCAGTTTATATTAGTCAATTCTTGTGCCGATATGGTGGTATATGGTTTGGAACTTTGGGGTACAACAACTATCCTTGCAATATTGGGATTTTTGATAGGTTTCATTTCAATCAAAAATTTTGCAAATAATAACAAGTGCTTCATTTAGTGTGTCAATAACAATATCATAAGGAACAACCTTAATGTATGTACAGTTAAAAACACCGTTATAAAATAAATAGGTACGAAATACCAAATTCATCCAGATTAAAGCGCGAATAGATTGGAAAATAGGATCCTTATTAAAAATTACACAAGAAAACTAAAACGATTTAGACCAACTGATTTTCCAAGCAGATTTAAAATAATTAAATCTTAAAAAATATTTTCAAAAATTTAAGTACAAGGAATTCTTAATAAGATCTTAATAAGAATCTTAAAGATTCAATAATTAATCAATAATTCTTAATAAGATCTTAAAGATCCTATTAAGAGTTATGTTTTTTCATGTGAATGTATGCTGCGTTGAAATTGGTGAGTACAAAAAAAGAATAACTGTTGCTGATTTAAATCTTTATAGCTGCAGCAAAGTTGAACTGATTAAGTTATTTTGTATATAGTTTTCAGCTTTAACAGTGAATGATTTAATGTTGGTTGCAGTTTGAACGTCATGAGGCAACGTCAACGCCAGCTCTTATTATGAGCTGCTGATTATTTTTATAAGATTGTTTTTCATTTTATATAATATATTTAGCCTTTTCTAGTGCTACAATGTTACATAGTCTTTCCAGATTCAGCTCCCGATACATTAGTATTACACTATATAGTCTATCAAAGCCAAATAATATTTTAATGGCTTTAGTTACTATCCCATCGCATCGATTTAATAACGTCTGAGCTCCGAGGACTGATGTAATTTACCTGCTGTGTTACTCCCATTACAGTTGACCATCTAGCATAACCCTCAGATGTTTAGTATATGTAACTTGGTCAAGTTGAAGATTCTTCATATTGATATTAGGTACAATAGCTGCTTTTGTTTTATTTTTAAAGATCATAACTTTTGTTTTCTCTTCGTTTATTGTAAGCTTGCTGCTAATGGCCCACTGAATAAATCTGTTTAGCTATTCACATACTATTGTTTCTAGTTCCAGGTTCGTATTTCCATTAAATAAAAGACAAGAGTCATCAACCTATTATATATTATAATGTGCTTTAATTTCGGTGTTTAAGTTGTTTTGTACATATAAGACATACAGTGTTGGACCTAAGTTTGATCCTTGTGACACTTCACACTGCAGATACTGAATTTCACTAATGGAATTGTCATTTTTAGTTTGTACAGCTCTCTCACACAGGTAGCTTTTAAGATATCATTAAATCTTCCTCTTAATCCCAATTTTTCAATTCTCTCCAAGAGTATAGCATGATTTACAGTATCGAAAGCTTTAGATGAAAATTCTAAAATTATTCTTTTAAATTATGAAAGTGTTGAACAATATTCAATATATGTGTTTTTGATTTAATGGATTTAGTTTAAGATGAAGATGGTAGAATGTAAAACCAAATTTGTTTAAATTTTTATGTGTTAAAACTCCGTAATGCATTTTGCTACATAAAAAAAAATTGTTCTCTTCATTCGACGTATGGAAGGACAAACAGAGTGAAACTAATAAGCAAATTCTTTAATTTTTTTTTTTGGGAAATGTTCTAAAAATAATAAATTACAATTTAAATATCTTTTTCACATATTTATATAACATAATTTCCAATTTTTTTCATCAAGATCAATTTTCATTATACATTCAAATATAAGTATATATAAAGAAAATTTAACAATGTTGCATGTAACTTTTTTTTTTTACAGAAAAAACCAAAATTTATTAAAACTTGAATAGTCAACTCTTGAAAACTATTTATAAAAATGTTAGTTATACTATAAATATTTTTATTTTTTTTAAGTTTTAATGAATAGTTTAGAATTCATTTTCTATAAATTTTGGAAGTTTTATTCTTTTTATTAGATATATAACAGTTTTTATGTTAAAATCCATAAAAGACAACCATTATTATATTCTGCCTTCCATTACTCTTCTCAATTCATAAATATATAAAACTCTCTGTTATATCTTGGTTTTAGATCTTTTTTGGAAATTGCAACACAATCTTTTCATGTCAGATTTTTAAAACCAAAAAAAAAAAAAAAGAAATTTATGCATCAAAATATTTCAGTTAATAATTTTCAAAACTAGACAAAAAAAAATCTATTGATATTTAATTAAAAAAGTTTAGAAAATATTGAATAAATTTTTTCTTTAAGGGGAAAAAAAATTCCTAAATGATATAAAGAGAAAAAGAAAAGCAGAAAATTTATTACTATAGTAAAAACTACACATAGATAAAAAAAAAAAACAAAAAGGTTATTTTTAATATAAGAATATAATTGAAAAGCCATTAACTTCTACGTATACATGCATACATAGTACTAAAAAGGACAACTATTTTTTCTTTTTTTTTTTTTTTTTGGTATTTTTTAACATTTAACAAAATAATTTATTGGTCAAAGTATATCGACTTAATATTTATTACTTTAGAAAATATTCTTTAATTGTATTAGTTGGTTTCCATTGACTCTTCAAGTACTCAGTAAAAAACAAAAAAAAACAAAAAAAAAGTGAAAAATAACGTTATGAAGTCAATACTTTATTTATAATGCTATAATAGTCTACTCGAAAATAATTTTTCTGTGCAGAGATTTGAGTTTAAAAAATAGATTAAGACCAAATGTGAAATTTATCTTAAAGAGGGAATATTTAAGTGTTTTTGTTTTAAAGTTTTTCATTTTTTTGTTTTTTTTTTTGTTTTGATATTATCCTATATATTTAATCCTTAATGAATTTATTCAGAATTCTCTTTTTTTTTTTATTTTTGATTGGTAAACAGTTGAAAACTAAATAAACTGTTGATTTTAATTAATATTTAATCACCTGTGATATCAGTCGTTGTAATTCATCATTTTCAGTAACCAATTTTTGATATCGTTCTTCATCCTCCTTTGATATACCCGAATCAGGATTATATTTTGATTCTGCTTTATCCTTCGGATGTCTTATTACTTCAATTACCTAATAATGAATAAATTAAAAAAAAAAATTTAAAATAATGTAAATTTTTAATAAAATTTATAAAATTTAAGATTTTTTTCTTTTTGAAGTAAAACTATAAAAGAAAAAAAAAAAACAAAATATATTTTAAGTTTCTATTAATTTTTTACGGTTCATTTCTGACTTACCTCTGTAAGACAAAAGTTCAAAATGAAAATGTCAAGAGTCTCATGAGTTTTCCGATTCATTGATGTGAATCAGAAATCCCAGTGGTACTATTAGTCCTTTTACAAATATAAGTATTATTCTCTGCCATTTGTAACGGTCATGATGGGATTATCACAAATTTAGATTAGTTATAAGTCCAAAATTACATTATGAAATTTCGACCCCCATTGTTAGTGAGGTTTTTGTGCAGTGCGGCAACCTCCTAGTATTTTGAATACTATACTTTTATATTATATAATATATAAATCAAATCAAATAGTAGGGGTTTTAGAATTGGCTATAAAATCTAGATTTAAAAAATTTGATTAGCAGCGATTTGTAAGCGGTTGCACTTACTATTTGAAGAGCTTTATTGTTGAAATATGTATTAAAAATTAAAAAAAACTAGGAAGAATTTTATAATTATTGATTAGAAAAGTACGGCATACGCTTTTTCCCAAACATATTTACATACATACAACATATACTTATGTAAAATTCCAATTTAAAAGAGATTTTATAATTGATTCTAAAATCAAGGTTCAAGCCTTATTTATATATATGTAGACTATATACTAATTATATATATAAAAAAATTAATTTGCCAGAATTATAAGTGGGCGGCCCTATTTGATTATAATAGAATAGATGAGTTATAAGAATAATTAAGAATTTTTATTTTAGTTGAACTTTTGACGGACACTTTAATATGTTATAATCCCGATTTTAAGCTCGACAATGTCATTGCAACTTTTGTCTTCAGTCATACCTGACAAAAATCCCATAGAAGTTATCTGAGGTATCTTTGCTATGTCAACAAAATTAAGAATTTTCAAAACAAAAATACAAAAGAGTTAAAAACTAAAGCAAAAAAAAAAAAAGTAAACATATATACATATAATACAAAAACAAAAAACTATGCTGAACAAAAATTCTTTTAAAATTTATTACAATTTGTTGGAAAAACTTACAAAAAGAAAAAACTAGAAAAAGTTTAAAAGTTTTAAATATAAAATTTATTATCCCTTTGTAATATTGCATTACAAAAACGACTCAAACACCTATTGTAACCAAAAAAAAAACCAAATAGTTGTTAAATATAATCGTATCATAGCAGTTTATTTACTTTTTTGTTTTTTTTTTTCCTTTTTTTTCCAAAATTTAAAAAGTATTTACAAAGAAAAATAAATAAAAAATAAATAAATAGAATTTTAATTTTGCAAGGATATTTAGAATGTACTGTATACACTGTATCTGTATTTGAATTTTTTTTTTTTTTTTAAATAAATATAAAAAAAATATAAAACTTACCTTTGGCACAAATATTAACAGCATACTAAGAAAACAGCAAAATATCACAGCTAACGATATGAATGCGAATGATGCATCCTGCTGTGATGCTATCACCATAGCAACTGGTGCTGTTATTAAACATAATACAACAACATTATATATACTCATACCAACATATCTTGAATCATTGATTTGTTTGACTTTTATTGAACGTGTTTCGTATGCCAAAAACAAACCAAAAACTAATATTAGTCCTTTGAAGCCATATATAAGTCCTGTGTAGCCATGTTTTTTTTTTTTTTTCGAATTTTTTGTTTGCATTTCAGTTTTTATTTCCCATTAAAATTGAATTGTGGAACATAGAGATTAGAACAGCAAGAATATGAAAAAGAAGAAAAAAAAAATAAAGAAAAAATTAAATTTACACTTTTATATGTATATATAAATGTGTACACGTATTGTAAAATAAATTTATATTCATACATTTTTAAATTAAATGAAAAGTCATGTATTGAAAAAAAAAAAAAAATTTCCGTCAGTCTGGAAATTAATTTATAGGTGAAAAACTATTTGTGTAAAATGTATTACATAGTGTGAAATCTAATTGTAGATCTTGGGTGACGAAAATTCTTTTTGGGAAGCTACTAAATCATATTTCAAATGAAATTGAGTTAAAATTCAATTTTAAAATATAAAAGTTTCTTGTAAATTAGTCGGTTGTTAGTGAGTACGTTAAAAAAAATGTTAATTTTGATCAGTTGAATTTTAATTAAATTATAGATTTTTGTAAAAAAAACAAAAAACATTTTAAATTTAATATTTATAATTTGTTAGTTGACTAAAATTCGGAGTTACGTGAACGATTCAATGCAAAATATAAAATGCAAAGTACAAATGAAAGTACAAAAAATTACAAATGATACAAATGTTGATTGGTTTAGTAAAATGTTTATCGGATTCCTTCCAGAAATGTTGATTGGTATCCTTTAAAAAATATGAATAGGTATAACTTCAAAATGATGCAAGAGCAAATATTTAAATAATGCAATAGGGGTCCGGACTAGTATAAATTAGTCTGGAATAAAATATCAATGCATATTTTTTATATATTAAACAACAACAATTTCTGTCAGAAATTTCCACCATTATTTCGATCCAACAATGCAAGACCACTTTCTACTTTTACGTGAAGACCCTTAGTACCTATCCAGGATATTTTTTTTGTATGAAACTGACATGTTAGTAAATGATTTAAAGGTCGTACTCCATTAGTGTTTGTAAACGTAATAATAACTTTTCTCTACAGTAACTTTTCTCAATAAAGACTTTCAATACAGTTTTCAACTTTCATTGGAACATTTTTGAAATTCTGATTTTTTTTATTAGGTACTAGTTTATAGCGAAATGTAAAATTCACACCATAAATGTCAACTATATGCTACAATAAGTTGTTCAACATCAACTTTTTTTCGTATAGAACCGCTTTTTGTTCGATTCAACGACTTTGTTTTTGGATACAGCCACTTTTTATTGGGATGGAAGCACTTTTTTTTTCGGATAATAGTCGTTCTTCCGTTCTTATTACTCGCAAATGGTTTTTGTATCTTTTTTTTACTTACTTTTTTTTATTACTTCTTCGAGAAAAAAGTCATTAACGCATCAAGTCAAAAGACTTGTAGAGGACGGTATTTCAATATCTTCAGGTATTTCTTTATATGTATTAAAGTACCTACTTAATTTTTTATAAATATGATATAATAAATATGTATAACTATATAATTCTTTTTTTTTTTTTGAAAATTATAAACTTACCTAACCACATTGAATTTCTTTCACTTTCACAATGCTCCAGTTCAGGACGAATTTTAATATCATCTATAATTGAAATTGGATCTTCTAAGGGGAATTGTTCTAAACTACGTTGTAATGGATCAAAAATTTGCCATGAAATTAATATAACTAAATCTATAGAAAGTAAACCCGATACCATTGTATATAATTTCCATGGTTCGACTTTTTTCTGAAAAAAAAAAAAAAAAAAAAACCAAAAGTTAAAAATAAATATCAAGATTTATAATATAAAATTATAGCAGTTATGATTAATAAAATGACATAAAACTAAAGAGAGAGTAAATAGAGGTTAAAAAAATTATTTATATTCAATTCAAAAAAATTATTTATCATTGTTCTTTTTACATTAAAAGTAAAGAAAAACAAAATAAATTAATTTTGATTTATTTGTTTCATTCAAATCGAAATTTATGTATTTTCATATTTGATTTTTCTTTTTCGTGTTCCATTTTAGTTTTTTTTTTTTTTCTTTTTGTTTTATTTTGTGATTATTTCCAATATTATTGCAATATATTACTAAAATCCAATTCATATTATTCTCTTTTTTTTGGTTTTTATTTTTATTTTTTTGTTTGGTTTCTCCAATAAAATCAACATAATAAGAATATATATAAATTTTATTGCATACTTTATGGGGTATAATGAAAATAATGAGAAAAAAAAAATGAATAAAATTATGGATTCGTTTATTAAAAGAAATATTGGTAATATATTCTTTAATAAGAGATTTTCAAGATTTTTTAAAGCGCTGTTATCATAACAGTTTAAATTTTTTTTCTGAAATAAAAAAAAAAGAAGCGTGTATTAAAACCATCTGAAAAAATTTAAATTAAATTTATTTACGGGTTTTTAAAGTGAATTGAGCACTAATAGAAGCAAACATTTACTGTGTGGAAATATAAATATTAAATGATAAAATGAGCTAGGGTTGAGCTAGGTTTACACAATCTTCCGTTTAAAAATCTCGTGTCTCAAAATCTCGCGTTTTAATATCTTGTGTATCAGAATCTGGTATATTAATATAGCTCTCGTCCCTAAACCCTTGCTCAATAAATTTTCGTAACCTAAATTTTGTGTCCAATTATAAAATCCTTCCTACCTATATTTTTTACACACATATTTCGTAATTGATTTAGCAAATTTAGTAATCGGCTTCTAAATGTACCTTTAAAATAAAAAAAAATTGTCGAATTTTTTATTTTTTCAACATAAAACTTCGACATTTTTCTATTCTACATTTTTTTTTTGTCAACAAAAAGACTGACTGACAAACATTCTTATATATTTTCCATTTCTAGTTTTTCGCGAGAATTTTTAAAACACATCGCGAAAACAAGATTGAAAAACGCGAGAATTTAAAAAACCAACCATATAAAAGCGCGAGATTTAGACACGCTGCCGTAGAGCTACCACAAAATGACTAATTTGAATACTTTTGAATATATTTAAAATTTTAATAATATTTCGACGGACATAAAGCCGTATAATATAAAAAAAATGTTATAAATATTAGGAAATCAAGATTAAAACGTTTGTATCGTTAAAATAAATATGAAAAATATGTAATAAAATTTCACAATTTGAATTTATGTCCTTGTAAAATTATATATACGTATATATACACATAAATATTTTATAAAGTATTGAATACCTATACTTTGGATATTTTTTTTTTTTTTTTGTAAACTTTATTATTATTTAAATATTGTTTGATGATTTTAATTTTATTTTTTGGATATTTTGGGAATCAACTAAAGTGATTTTTTGTAATACATATATGTATTTATTTTTATTCAAGGAAAAAAATAAATAAATTGGGTTTTTGTTTTATTTTAATTTATATTAAAAGTAATAAAGTACATGTTTTTCTTTAATATCGTAATATATAATATACAGAGTGGTCCTAATATATATATATACAGAGTGGTTCTAATATTTATATACTTAGACTGATTCTTTTAAATGTATTAATTAACTCTTCAGTTTGAAATTAAAAAAACAAATGTTTTTTTTTTCTACATAATAAAGAATTTTAAGAAATGACCACACACTGAGTGCAAGAACGACTCAAAATTATTGATTTATTTTATTATTTTTTTTCACCATGATTTATTGTTTTAAGCAACTTAATTATAAGCGATGAAGCGCATTTTCATTTAAATCGATATGTCAATAAGCAGAACTCACGTTGCATCAACATCATCAATTATATATACCTATTATTTGGTGCGAAATTATAGCCAACACACTGGTTCGTTTTTTTTTTTTTCCACGAATGATGATGGAAATTTACAAAAACCGTTTCAGAGGCGGTATGCCAAACCATGATAGAAAATTTGGTACATGCGACATTAGTGACTAGCCCTGACATATGGGTTTTAACAGGATGAAGCTACGTCGTACACCGCGAAAACGAAATTAAGAATCTCCGAGAACCTTTCGGTGGCCGAATTATTTCGAATAATTCAGATTTCGTTGGGCTTCTCCGTTCCGCAGTTCCGCAGACCGCGTCCGATTTCTTTCTGTGAAGGTAATCATTACCGGATATGGGTTTACCGCTGAATAACATACAACAACTGAACCAATTTAAGCAAAATATTAATGAAGAAATATCCAATTTGGAGTGAGAAACGTTGCATATCATAATGCAAAAATAGAAAGAGCCATTACATGTCAAAAAGAAAATGAAGGTCATTTAAATGATATTATTTTCTACACTTAGATCAAAATAAATTTAACAAAGTTTTTTTTACTGTCATGTTAAAAAAATAAAATAAAATATTAAAATTACGAAAGTTTATTGATGTATTTTACATTAGTCAATTATAGTCAGAAGAAATTAGCGCACCCTGTATTATATTTATTGTTTTTCTAATAAAAAAAATTAAATTTATTTTTATAGTAGATTTGTACAATACCATTGGAATATGGAATCCTTTTTTCATAATAAAAGAAGAAAAAAAATTAAATATTAATTTAATTGTTCTTGTACAAACATTATTTATTCAGAAAGTATAAGTATTTCGTTTAATTTTTAGAAATTATTGAATGATTTTAAAATTATATGGGACAGAATTCTAAAATAATGTAGGTATACTGCACCTTTTCGTCATAAAAGTTTACTTTATAAAGTTTAATTGTTTTTTTAGCTTATAGTAATTAGTAGCCTCTAAATGACAAAAATAAATCTTTTAATAGGATTTAGTTGAGTTTTCTTTTCTTTTTTTTTTTTTTAATTAGTTGATTGTTTAAGTAATTCTTAGAATTTTAAGAAAATATACTTAACTTTTGTTTTAAATTATCTTATTAAAATTCTAAAAGGCAGTTGAAAGGATAATAAGGTTTAATTTATCATTTTGTCCTTTTCAAATTAAATAATTATACATTTTAATGGATTTTATTTAAACATATTAAAATAAAAATAAATATTTTACTGATTTTAAAAAATTTTTATTTTAATTTAAATTTAAAATTTAATTTGACGTTTAAATTTTGAAGGGTTTAAGTTTTTGTATCCAGTTTCTTTATAATATTGTTTTAATAAAACAGAAAGATTCAAATTAAATTTAAAAAAAAAATAAGTTTGAAGTAATTTTTAACTCGAATATTTTGCAAAGATTTTGTGTTGCTTTTTTACATTTTTGTTAATAGAAATTCCATTTGACAATGAATAAAAAAAAAAAAAATCGAATTTTATTTTAAATTGAAAACTTATAAATTTTTGATTTAGAAAATTAACAAAAAATACAATTTTAAGTTCATAGAAATTCATGAATTGAATTGAAGAAAACAATTTCTATACGTAAGCATTGTGTTGTCGTTAATTATTTGGAAAAAATTTTTGATTTTCTTTTCGACTTTAAATTTTTATTTTAAATAAGCCAGAATGATATAAAACCAAAGGTTTTTTAAAATGGCACAAATTAATGCTGGCGTTCCATAAGATTCTGCTTGATCTTCATCAACGAACTGGTCTCCTTTACCCTCAATTCAATCCAATAGCTTCGCCAACGACAGCACACTGATGGCATCCTACGATTTTCTAAAAAAATCAAATGCCACACCTACCGCAGTTATTTTAAAAAGAAATGTTGTGGTTAGCTTGCTCAACCATGATTTAGCTAAAATAACTGATTGGGGTCATGCAAACAGAGTCGAATTCAACAGCTCCAAAACTCTAAGCTGTTTGATTCTTGCAAAAGAAACCAATTCGACTTAATTTTGCGATTTCAGTAACACCAGTAACACCGAATTAGTAACACCAACCCAGTAACCAGTAACACCGAATTAGTAACAGCAATTTCACTCTTTTATATGGCAGCAACTGCTCATTGTGGAAATTCCTATGTGGTTTAAAACTGGTTATGGAAACTCATTTGTTGTTAGAACTGCTAAGATGTGGAATAATCTTCAACAATCCTCAACAAACAGAAAACAATCTTTTTTGATTCATTCTATTTCTATTTTGCCCTGCAACTCCTTAATGTCCTATTTCTCTCTCCGGTTTTGCTAAACTTACATTTGTATAAAAGAATCCGTTCCTAGCGTTAAGTTAGCGTGTAAAAAAAAAATTTCCCGAAATATAGTGAAAACACTTTAAATTGGTGCACATGTCATTTTGCTCAGCACTTTTCGAAGAAAAAATAGTGAAAAATCAATAAATAAAAGAAACTTTCTTCAATTATAAGGAAACCCTATTTAACTTGGAAAAGGCAGACATGTTAAATTATAATACTGGGTCTAATTTTGTGTCCACCTTTAATTATCTTTAATTTTTTTTCTTATCGCTGGAATCAGGACTTTAATTTACAGCAAAAATAAAACAATATTAATAAACACTTAAACAGGGGGTGGTGGGAAAAATTTTTGATAGATTTATCTTCTCTCAAAATTTCAAGGCTCTATATGTAGAAGTGTTACAGAGATATAAGAAACCAAAATCTATGCAATATGCAATATGCAATATTTTGCTATTACATAACGATAAATTTAAATACTAAATATTAAAAAAGTGTGTATTAATTTATAAAGGCAAAAAAAGGTTTTGTCGGTTGTTGTTTTTTGATTGAAAAAGTATTAAACAGAATCTGAAAAATACACATTTGAAAATGGGTTTTTAAGGAGCTGCAGCTCTGTAAGTTATTCTACAACATTAAAATTTTAGAGAGATAGGTACATGACCATGGGCCATAACATTTAATTGTTCTAGCTTTAACGGTATAGCATTTTTGTAAACAGATGAACGAACCGATGTATGGAATGAAACTAATAAGCTAATTTTCAAAATTTATAAATTTATTTGAAATATGTGTTTAGTCTACTTTTATTTATTATACATACAGATATAGAAAATGCATTTTGTGGAATACATATTTATACAATATAAATATAAATACATTTTTTTTTTCAATTTGTATTTTTTTATTGTTTTTTTTTTTTAAAACGTTGGAATTTTTAAATATCGTTAACAAAATAAATCGTTCAGATCCATATGTCAATCAATTTTGTGATAAATTTCCATAAAAATAATTACTTTTATTTTTTTTATGTATATAATTTTTAGAATTCTTTTTAATATCTACACATTTTTGAAAACAGTTTGAATAATAGTAGACTTTAAAGTAAAAAGTAAACATTGTTTTTAATTTCTAAAATAAAGTTTAAAAAGAGATTAAATGATTTTAATTAAAATTTTTTATGATTTTTCTTTTCATGTTGTACTGAAGTTTTTATAAAAGAATATAAAATTTCTAAATATGTAAATAAATTTTTAATTAATGTAGTTATGATATTAAAAAATCTAAAAATTTTAATTTGGCCTAGAAGCTGCCTACCAAATTTTAAGTAAAATAATTTTGTCGAATAATTTTGCCGAACTTTTACAGAGATTGTAATGAAAAAATGGATTATTTTAGAATACAAATGGGGGTGTTTTGTTTTTTTTGTTTTTATGAATTATTCTCTCAACTCACAGACCATTTTATTAATTTTTTATATAAAGGTTTTTGAATTTTAAGAAATAAATAAGGGGTTGTCTAAATAAGGTTCAGTTTATGTCTACTGAGGAGTCCAGTAAACTGGACGACGTAAACTAGGACGAAAGTAAACTAGGACGAAATAACTTCCTTTTCAGCACATTTCCAAAAAAATTTTGAAAAAATGTTCCTATTAATTTTACTCTGTCCGGTTTTGCGTCCGTCTGTTTACAAAATTTCTACACCGTTAAAGATAGAGAAACAATATATATCTCATGTTCTACTGAATCTGAATCTGAAAACGCGAAATTATTTTTACCTTTGCAAATCAATATCAATTTTTTTAAATTTACCATTATGGGAAAAGCAAATTTTGCATGATTTTTCTACCTTCATAACTCCGGAACGCTTTTAAAAAAAATATGTTCCCAACATAAGGTTATTCAACAAACGTTTGAAAACTGTACTACCCCAATTAAATAATTGAAAAATATATAAAAAAGCAAAAAAAAAAAAAAAAAAAAAAAATGAAATGTATCTAAAATTTTAATCTGTGTATTAAATTTTATTAATATTTATTATAATTTTAAATATTAAATTAGTTTTAAGTTAGATTATAGAAGAGATTTATACCAGTTTTACTGTCTATCGCAATTCTTTAATAAATATAAAAAAAAAAAAATATTTATGTATGTAAAGTATAAATAAATAATAAAAAGTATAAGTATAAATAAAAGTAAAAGTATAAATAAATAAATAATAAAAATAGGGACTTGAAATTTTGAGGTAAAAAAGAAGTTTTAGAATTAGTATAAGTTTGCTTAGAATATTTTCTTGAACCATCCCCTGCTTACGAGCTATTAGGGCTGGGAATGGGGGGGAATTAAAAATTGAAAATTTGTTTTTTTAGACACCTGTAACTTAGGCACCTGTACAAATTTTTCTTCGGCAAGGCATAAAAATTAAAGCCTCAGTACATTTTTACGTGTCTTAACAGTTTCTCTTAGTTATATAGAGTGCCGAACTTACAGCCCCTCAAAATTACAAAAAAGGTACTATTTTAACATTTTTTGTTATATGTAATTTTGAAATTTTGGTGCATCACAATCACAATTGTACAGTTTGTGTTATCTTTTGGAAATATGCGCATTTAAAAACCGTTGCTTTACATTATACCTTGTTTTTCTTATTTTTACAAAATTTAAAGGCTCAGAAAAAAAATAAAAATTCCAATCAGAAATATGGGATTTTACAAAGTAGTTTATAATCGAAATCTCTTAATGATCAAAACAAATTCGTCCTTTTATATTCTAAAATCAAAACCATGATTTACGAGTCGATTTCGTAGGTACATTGATTTGATAAGTTGCAAAAGAAGTGGAACAATTAATACTATAGAATGGAGAGGGACTTTAAAATTATTTAAATATAAAAAATTATATAAATAAATATAAACATTTATAAATTATTGCTAAAGTAAATATTAATTGCACCCACAAATCAGACTAAAATTTTAAAAAGATATTGCAAAGAAAATTTGTTTCACCCCTAGAAGTTTAAAAAAAAAAACTAAAATTTTTATTTATAGTTATTTTTAATTAAAATAATTATATTAGCTGTCTCCCATTTTTAATATACGACATTACAAAAAAAAAAAAAAGTATAAACTTCAAAAATAGTATAAGAGAATGGCTTGAGTTCTTTTTAGAAATATTTTGTAGTAAAAACACTACCAATAATATTTTTTGAATAAAAATTAAAAAAAAAATAAATAAAATATCAATTTTGTTTATTGATTCACTATTTTCGATGCAATAAATTATAACATTGACACTACTATTGGCATTTTTATGGACTTCAAGGGAAAGTCAAGTGCAAGATAAATTAAAAAAAAAAAAACAAAAACAACAACAACAACATTTTCACAATCAATATATTGATAAATGCATTTTCATTATTATTTTGAAAAATTGAAAAATATTTTGTTTTTTTATTGTTTTTCTGGAAATAGATTAAAACTATTTCTTTTTTTGTTTTTATAAATAAAAAAAATCTATTATTGTTATGGATGGAGATTAAAATATAAAAACAGAAGCTTTTCAAATTGAAAATAATTAAAAATTTTATTTATTTATTTATTTTTTTTTGTTTTTAAATAAAATAAATTTTCCATATTTGCTAAAAAGATTATATTTTAAAAGTAATTAATTATATTTATTGAATTTATTTGTTTTTGCAATATTTCATTTTATTTAGGTACACGGCCATCTTTGATTAATTGATTATTTCAAGGAATGTATGTATAGGAGTTTATATTTCTCGTTATTTACATTTGTTAAAATTTTCCACGGTTTTCGAGTTAATTGACCACCTAATGCCTTACCTTAATTACCTAATGCCTATTTATTTATTTATACTTGTAATATATATTTCTCAGATCTGTATATGTTTGTACATTACAGATACGGATTATAAGATTTATCTATCATATATATTTCTTAGACAGACACAGTTCGCAATTAATACTTTTCATAAGATCCAAGACTTCGTAATTCTAATCTAGTTATTTCCATAGTATAGAATAATATTTTGAAAAGCTCCAATTTAAATCAAACTTTAAAGAAAAGTTTACGAAAGAGCTGTAGACATTTTTTTTTTTTTCAGAAAAAGATAGTTTTTGTTCGCTTTCAGAAATTCTTTAGTGTTCACAATTTTATACAGTAGATTTTTAAGGTACAAAATTGAAAGATAATTTATATTTCTAAAATCTGGTGAAAATCTCAGTAAAATTTTTAATAGAATTTAATTTTGCTCAAGAATTTATTACTTCGTGTTCATAGATTTCAAAAAAAAAATTTGAAAAATTAGTTTCAGTCTGTCCGTACGTCTCTCTGTTTACAAATCATTGATACCGTTTAAATGAAGGAATTCAATTTTAACTATGATAGGCCTGATTAACAAATTGATATCTTCGAACCTTTTTTATATAGTTCCACCTATTACGAAGCTACAGCCCCATAAAGTGGAAAAAGCTTTATTTTCAAATGTTTATATATCAAGTTCTTCGTAATATTTTATTTTAAATCCAGAACTGGAAATGAACTGGAAAAACGACTGGAAATTTTTGCAATTTAGTAAGTAAAATGAAATGATGTCAAAATAAAATTTTACAAAATATTAGCCCCTTCGTACCTCCGAAATGCGATTATTCTGAAATTTCTTGAAATTAAGAGAAGGAAGATCTTTGAGAATTAGTATCAGAACAAATGATTGTACGTCCCGCTGTTTAAGAGCTGTTAAAAGATCAAAAATAGAAAATTCTCAATTTCTGACGTCTGTAACTTTGAACACCTCTGTTAATTTACCGTTAATAAAATATAAAAATGAAAATTCCAATATTACATTGTTACATGTGTTACGAGCTTTATTTTAATTATATAGAGTTTCGTTAAAACTGAATTGGAGTGGGTCCTTTGATTTTCACTACATTTTTCTTACAAAAAATGTTCTAAAAAAAATTAAAAAGTGATTTTTTAAATCTTTGCTTTTACATAATGACTTCTATTTTTATTTTATTAGTAAAATAGGCATTCAATTTTATTTCACTATTGCCAATTATTCTTTTTGGTATATTTTTAGTATTTCAAGAGTTTGTCAAATAAAATGGAATAAAAGTAATTATATTGGCAATGAGCAAAAAAAGGTAGAAAATAGAAAAAGAATATAAGAAAAAAAAATATCCTTATAAATAAAAAGTTTTGAAATGAAAAGAAAAGAAACAGTAGTATAATAAGAGATATTTGCGAATATGGATTTATATTGATTGATTATTTGGCAGTTTTTTCTTTTAACTTAAACAGATTAAAATGTTTTAAGAATCTTTTTGTTTACAAATAGTATTAAATGGTTTTTTTTTAATAACTTATTCTATAGCTATATATAAGAAATTGATTCAAACATTTTGCTAAGGATGATGATTTAAAAATTTTACAATTTTTCATTTTTGTCTTTAAAATTAACAATCAAAATGAATCGAAATGTTCTAAACAGAATAATAATATTATAATGTGTTTTTATTTTTAATTTCAGAAAATAAAATTTTGATATTTAATAGAAGTTGTTATAGAAATATTCATGTATATGTACATATATATTGAATAGGTACATATATATGAATAGGTTAATATATATAAATAAAATATATTATAATGTTATGGTTTGTCTCAAATTGACAATCAAGGATAATAAAGTTTACTAAGCAATGTAATATTTTTTTTGAGTCCTAAGTTTTTATTTGATTTGTATTGAAGGAGTCGTAAGACTCTAATACGAAAAAATACATTTTCGAAAAAAAAAAAAAAGAAATTTTTGTCGCTTTTTGGGTCTTGATTTAATTTTTCTAAATACAAGAATATTGATTTTCGTATGGCCTTTTATACATTAAACTTTTGGTATTATTTTTGAATGATAAGAAAATAAGAATGCATTTTCAATTATAAATCAATAATTATATTAATCAATAATTGAAACTGTTCAGTTCTTTTGTCAGATTTAATTATGAATTGTTCAGATCTTTTGTCAGATTTTATTATGAATTAAAAATTATGAACAGAAATATTTTTTGATTTGTTGAATCATTCTATTGAATTACTTTTCACATAGATATTCACTCATATATAATTGTTAAGCAGATTTTCTATATAAAAATCGAATTTTATCATATTACCTACTTTAAATTTCATTTTATAGATTCCGATGAAAAAAATGAGGCAAATTGCATACTTTACGGCTATTTTATAATTAATTTCATTTTATGATTGACTTCGATAAATATATTAATTGTATGTAACAAAAAAAGTTTGTATAGTATGTGTATAATATGTAATACACACATAAGAGATCTATTTATTTTCTTAAATTTTTAATGTAACATTTTCAGGCTGTAAATAAGTATACAAAATTGTTTTAAGGATATTTATTAATTTAGTTTACTTTTTTTTTTTGTAAACTCTTATTTATTTTCATTTTCCACGTGTAAAAAGAAAAAAATCAAGAAAATCCAACATTTAAAATAACCTTCATTGAACCAGTTTTTATATTTTTTGTTTTATTCTTAATTTTTCACTTACCTTAGGATCCGTTTTCGCTTTAGTTGTAAACCTATGTACTCTCCATACTTTACTAAACATGGCACCATAGGCTAATGTGAATCCCGTTGAAAGGAGCCATGCTCGTGCTTGGCATATCTAAAATTAGAAGAAAAATAAATAAAAATAAATATGAAATAGGCAAAAACACAAAAAAAAGGAAGAGATGAAAATTAAATAAAATGACAAAAAATAATACTTTATGAAGGATATTTATATATAATTTATATTTAGAATTTAATTTAATTTCAACTTTTAGTATTTACTTACGAATTTTTAATATGTGTTTTAAAAATAATTTAACAGCTGTTTTTTAAAAACAAATAGCTTCATATAATATAGTAAAGAGAAAAAATATATTTTTGAAATACAATTATATCTGTTTCGGTCTAGATTTATTATTTATTTTTTTAGGTTATAATTTATTTTTTTCTCTTTATGAGGTGGGAGTCATCATAAGAAGATAAAGAGAAGTGATACGACCACGATTTCTTTATCAAGATGTGGGACTTTAGCCTTAACTTTTCGATCAAACAATAGGCTGGAGAATCTTTAGTCCTATTGTACTGTTTGGGCAAAGGATGGTTCTGCTATTAAGTAAAAATTGGTTTAAAGTTTGCAGGGATATAATGAACATTCGCGATATCCAAGACACAAACGAATTGCCATATATTGGATTATACCATCTATGAATTTGAACTACGTGTGGGTGGCAACAGGAATGCTCTCTTTGTTTCTTTTTGGAAAACTTTGAATGGAAGCATCAGACTTTTTATTTCATCTGAAAAAGTTCCCACTCCTGCTAGACGATCT
Organism: Poecilobothrus nobilitatus; assembly: GCA_947095535.1. Lineage (NCBI taxonomy): Eukaryota > Metazoa > Arthropoda > Insecta > Diptera > Dolichopodidae > Poecilobothrus > Poecilobothrus nobilitatus. The sequence goes on from OX352774.1 coordinate 176,064,639, forward strand.
GTAAAACAGAGTAAAAGAACATACAAAACGTCAAAGTTTCAGTGGACAGAGCGTTGAGGTGACATTAGGGTAATTTATTAAACAGATTACTAGTTTTGTACTTTATCAAGAAATACCAATTCCGTTTTAGAGACTCTTGCCGAATTATGTGCATTACATTCCAACTTTAGTCTCTTGAAATGAGAGAATTTTTAGTTGGTTTGGCCTTTGGAAATGAGAAAATTTTATTATGGTATTAATCGGTTTACTAACCTTATATAGGTTAAAATGCTTAAAAATGACTTAAAATATATTAATGAATGTCCAATCGGCGGAAAAAAAAATACATATATTATTATGACTAGCATTGGAATTTTAAAAAGAACCAATGTGGAAGTAGTTATAGGAACTTTTAAAAGGATTCAATATTTACAACTTCTTAATAATGCATATAGATAAAGATAAAGTTAGATAAGATAGATATAGATATAGTTATGAATAAATTTATGTTAATATAATTTTCCACATATAATTTTGCTAGTGGCTGTTAGTTAAATTTAAAATTTTGATTTTTATGTATTTTAGTTTTCTACATTGGCTAAAGAAGGAGGTGGGTTTAATATTCAGTAAGAATCCAACACTACCAAGGGAGTGTATTTTAGTTTTAGTACCTTTGGAAAATTCCCGCCTCCCTAATAGTTTCTATTTTCTATTTAAAAAGTTTTTTTCTAATTTTATTTTATATATTTCAATGTTCAACAGTTGTAGATGGGAAATAATTTCATTAGAAAAATGGAAGGGCTCTTTCTTGTTTTGATTTTGATTTGTTTTTTTTTTTATGAATGGATGAAGTGAGTTTTTTCTTTTAAATAAATTCATTTTTGTGTTACGTGCTAATAAAAATAATAAAAAATTACTAGACAAAAAATTATGAAATCAAATGAGAAAAAATAATTTATTCAAAATGCTCACTATGCTTACTCCTTTTTATTAAAGGGGTTGCATTTTAAATTTTTTAGCTTATATTTTAGAAATTTATTAAAAATCAATTTGTAAACGTTTTTGAACAGATTTATTGTTTTTTATTTTAAATCATTCTGAATGGCTATTGACTTTGCGAAATTATAATGTTAAAAATAGTTTAATACTAATACTGATAATAATGACTTCTAGAGTGAAACTGTCTTCAATTATTATTACCTAAATGCAGGAAAGTGTTATATACTACTGACTGCATATTGCGACTGTTGACGTCTTCGTCACCATTATTAAAATACTGAAATAGTAATAATACTAAAAAAGAGGTAATAATAGTAATAATAAACATTTTTCCTTTATCAAAGTCTCAATTCAAAGTTTCCGGATTATGTTCCTATTCTTTCCTATACCTTCTTCATAGAAAATAAAATGCGTTGACAGATTAGATTTTCTTCCAATTATATTGGCTAAAGAAGGAGGTGGGTTTAATATTCAGAAAGAATTCAACACTACCAAGGAAGTGTATTTTAGTTTTAGTACCTTTGGAAAATTCCCGCCTCCCTAATAGTTTCTATTTTCTATTTAAAAAGTTTTTTTCTGATTTTATTTTATATATTTCAATGTTCAACAGTTGTTCTATTAAACAAATCCTATTATATTCTAGGTATTCTTTTAATTTTTCTGAATTTTTATTACACTTATAAAAATCATTAATATTTATTTTATTTATTTTTAAGTAATTTTAACAGCAACAAATTTACCTAATTTTGAATAACTTAAAAATGTTTCAATAAAGTTATTATTTTTTCAACGACTTGCGTAAAATTTAATTAATTTTCCTAATTTTCCATGGTGATTTACATAAATTTAATTATTCTTTTAAAGGTAAATTTAAGGTAAAAAAAAAAATTTAATATTCCCAACATTTTAATTACACATATATACACGTACACGTATTTTTTGTTTTTTTTTTTTTTAATTATTTAGATATTAACCTCTAATATTATGTTAAATTTTTATACGTACTGGTTTTTTTTTATGTCTATTTTGGACATATAAATTAAAAATTTTATAAAATTAATATACCTCTGGATATTTTTCTGGACCAACAAAACGACCATCGATACCTAATAATATGACCGATGCTAAGCACGTTATAACACCAAATAACATAATTGTATTACATACTGGATGTGATGATTGTATAACTCTGCAATAGATAAGACAAAAGAAGAAAAAAAAAACAATTTAATTTTTAATTAATAAAATAAATAAATAAATAATTAATAATATTTTCTAAAACCTTTAAAAATTCATTGAAATTTTTATTTTCAAAAATAAAACACAAAAAAAAAAGGCATCAAGTAATAAAAGGGACTATCAAAAATATTTTAATATTTAAATTTTATCGAAAAAAATTGTTTCACTTGCATATTTAAGCTTTATTTTTATATCTTGGGAATAATATATAAAATATGGGCGCGGGATTATATTCAAAATTTACAAATCAAGAAAGGACAAAAACTAGAATTTGTTAAAAAATCCTGAATTTGTTAAAAAAAAATCCAGAAAAGCCTAAATTAAAAATCACTAAATGCAGAAAAGACTAGATACAGAGAAGACAAAATTTAAAAAGGATCAAATCTATATGTAATTTGTAATATAAAAACTCTGTATAATTTTTTTTTTAGTTCGATCCTTTTTAATACTTTATTTAATATTTCAGGTAAGAAAAACATAAAATAGGCTTAATTCATTCACATAATAAAATAAAATGTTCGTTCACATATTAAAAAATTAAATAAATAATAAATAATATCCATATCCTACTAAAATTTTTACATTAAATTGATGATTATAAAATGATATTTATAAAAAAAAATATCAAATCTTAATCTTGCCATATGCGTTTACTTGTGGTATTCAAAAAGAGGATTGTTTAAATTTGTAGCGGGGGTATGGAAACGGCAGATAAAATTCGATTTTCATATAAAAAAAGTCCAAATTTTTATTAACGTACTAGACAGCTTTACATATTAACGTACTAGATTTTGTTTTTGTTTTTCTGAATTTCAAACAAGGAAAAAAAATTATCAAATCTGAATCTTGCCGTATGAGTTTACTTGCCTTATTCAAAAGGAAGATTATTTTAATAAGTAGCGGAAGGTCATTTTCAATTTTGAGAAATTTTCTATCAGTTTATGCAATTTTTTGCATTTGTCAATTCATTTTTATATTATTTTAATAATTTTCTTTCAATATAGTGTTAGTTGGTTGGTTTAGATGGCTGGTCCTCGCCACTCATAGCATTGACCCCAATTAGCGCGTTAGCACCGTTTTGCTACCATTTTCGTGACCACAATGCTTATAATATGACTATATTAGGTTTTATTTTAGATCTATTTCGTTGCGTTAAGAAACCTTACAATTTCTGCAGGTTGCTTAACCGCTAGATCACTAAGATCTTTGAATTGATGGCTACTTAGAATTACTCTTCTGGCCCTAATAACACTGAGGACTTACAAAAGGTGAAATGTATGATGGGTTCATTCTTATTCTGTTCACCAGAACTGCGGCATGATGAATTGAATGGGATACATAGTCTGACCGGATATTCACCAATTGGCCAATGTCCCGTGAACACGGCTATATTCCGGCGGGATAGCTTCAATAGATTATCGGTTCTTTTTTTTATCATACGATGACTAGATTTTGCTGACCGTACGTCATGTGGCTAGTTCATTCCACCATCGATTTGCTAAGAACAAAAAGTGGAGGAATATATATCTCTCTTAACGCTGATTAACGGTGAGTCTACCTGTTCTGCCAGTGAAGCCTTTAGGAAATTCCCCTTGCTTGCTCATCAGCTAGCGCATGTTCATTTTCTGCGATATTCCTATGTCCCGGAACCCACAGTAATGTAATATTATATTGATTGTTTGCATCCCTAAGCTCGTCGAAACATTTTCTGAAGAGCTTAGATGTTATTATTGCAGAGTTGAGAGCCACAATTGCTGTCAATATAGTGAAGATTTTAAAATTTAAATTTTTCTGGAGTTTTTTTTTCAAGATTATTTTTCTGTAATTTGTATTTTAGGATGTTTTCTGGATTTTCTGTTTCTGAATTTTATCGCCAGCCAATAAAATATAATGCATATACGTATATATATATACTAATTAAAATTCAACGTTTATTCATGTCGTATATAAATAATTTTTGACAGTAGAATCACCAATTTTTGGTTTAGAAATTAAATTTCATTTGAAATTGGTTTGATGTGATTTGATACATAAAAAAATAATTGCAATATCCTCTGGCATAAAAACGATAAAAAAATAAAAAAAAAACTATCAATGCTGAAAAACAAAGCAAACATTTTGCCTTACCTAATTTTAAAATATAAATTTTTTTGATAATAATATTAAATGCTAATACAAAAAACCGATGACATGTATACCATAATATTTTAATTAAATTTTCTTTTAAAACTTTTTTACAATACTAGTTATAAAATAATAGAGACACGAAAATTGATTTAATTTTTAAAATAATTCAATTTAAATTTAAAATTTTATTTGTAAATTGTGTTTGATATTAGCTGGGTTTTGATTTTTTCATTATAAATTTTTATTTTTGTGTTTTTTTTAATTTTTCAGTAGAACAATAAAATCAAAGGTTTGTTAAGGTTAACTTTTTGCACAAAAGACAATAAAAGTGGTTTAGGATTATGACTTGCACTAAAATTTGTAATTTTTTTTACAATTTTATATGTGGGGCCTCGGTAAAAACCGAGGGAGTGTGAGTTCGAATCCCACAAAAGTCGTAAGAATCATTCACCCTTGCGGCATTAACAGCCACTGTTGAATAGGAAAGGCTGTTTAATTTCCTTTCCACATTTATGTGTCGGAGAAATACATTAAAAAAAAAATGTAAATTATTTATTTATTTATATTAATATTACATACATAAATATAATGCAATATTATTGAACCATCGACTACCAAGGCCATTATAGGTTTTTTATACTATTATTAAATTATATACTAATATTATGTATTTTGTTATTTATAATACTATATATTTACATTATATTTGATTGTAAGGGAAAAAACACTTACGACCTGTGCAGGGATCGAACCCACACTCCTTCGGTTAATACGCCACACGCCTACCCACTAAGCTACCGAAGCTCCAAAATGTAAATGTCAGGAAAATTGTGAAAAATTGAGGGAAATTTTCTTCAATTTTAAAGAAACCTCACATCATTAATAAAACTAATAAAGTTGCTAATACGTCATGTAATTTTTAAGTTTTACTTTCAACAAATGTATATAAGTGCCTAAGTTACAGGTACGTTTGAAAATACCAAATTTTCAAATGTTTGACATCTAGTAGCTTCGAAACATGGGTTAAGGTTTTAAAGAAAAAAAAAATTTCTGATATAACTTTATTTTTGAAAGCTTAAAAAATTTCCCTTCGTAATTTTAATGAGTACATCAAGAATTTAAAAATTAAGCATCTTAAGAATTAAACAGTATCTTACACAGAATTTTAAGCAGAAAAGATGCAAATCGGGGTTTTCAAAATTTGATGGGTTCGTAACTCTGTAATGGGTCAAGCTATATTAATTTACATACATTTTTCAACAGATGAATCCAAGCTAAAATTTTATTACTTTATCTTAAACTGTGTAAACGTTTTTAAATAGACAGACAAACGGACAGAGCTAAAAAATATTTAGTTATCTTTTATATAAGTATTAAAACTGTTGAATTTTATAATTAAGCTACAATATTGTAATTCCTTCTACATTAATTAACAGATTTCTGAAGCTCGTGAAAATTTCTTTGAACTCAATTTTTGTATATGCAAAGAAAATTAGTAACTTTAATAACAAGATGAATTTAGCATAGCATTGAATAGCTTTAAGAACAGGCTATATTATTATTATGTACATTTTATGAGCAGATTGTCGATTGTCGAAATTAGAAGGTTAGTTAGTTTTACAAAGTCTTACTGAAGAAGGGATCATTATATTCTGAAAGTATTATCATTTATTCTATACAGATAATACGAGAGTATTAAAATTATTTTAAGATTAAATTATTTTACTATTAAAAATTTAATTTGACAATGTTATTGATGTCATTGATGCACTTCTGTAGTAGTTTTCTTTTTAAAAGTCAAGTGAATTTTCAGAATATAGATTGTATCACGTAAAATTTACAATGATTTTTATATCATTTATTTTATATTTTTCAATTTTATATATCCTTTTAATTTAAATTGTATTACCTTTTTTTCTCTTAACAATGCTTTACGTTTTTTTTTAAATTATTTAATGTTGGTAATTTTATAAATTGAACAAAAAAAAAAAACAAAAAGGATGCATTTTCTAGTAAGGTATTATCAATTTTATGTTTCGAGAAGATAGTTTATAAAATGAAAGAATTTTAAAGACGTACATCTTCGTCATTCTACAAACGCAACTATTTTTGAATTGTAATTCTATAAGTTTTTTTTTAGAATTTTTTTCTATAAAAAAATGTCTGTAATTTTCATGAGCCGCTTATCCACTATTGGATTTTTCTACGAATCACATTTCTGAAGCTTTCTCAATTTTTGCTCTATGGATTGATTCTTAAACCGTTTCTAGATGGGTATCTTTTACATGATGTTTCTCAGCCATGTAATTTTTTTTTCTGCCAGCACGTCTCTGCTTCCAATTTGCATACGTTTTTCTGTTATTTGGCGTATATAACCATTGAAATAAAGATTTGTTTTTAAAGTTTGGCACTGATTTTTGATCCGTAAAGTGTATTTGTACATTAAAAAATTATTCTATAGAAATAAAATCATTTTTTAAATAAGATTTTACAATACTTAAAATTTTATTGGTGATTTCCTAACGATTGTGGAGATTTTGTAAACAGACGAATGTCAAACTGTGAACAAAGTATACTATCTAATAAAGTAAATTTTTCAAAATTGTTTCTTTTTTTAAATATGCTAAAAAGAAAAATGTAAGTTTTTAAAATTGGTTTGTGCCTTTAAATCCCATTTTTTCTACTCTCTAAAATTTAAAATTTTTTATATTTTTTTTTCACTTTCACTACTTTTCTTATTTTAGAACTTTTTCCTACTTTAAATTTTCCAAAAAAAAATAATCACTATTAATAATGTATAGTTCGAAAGTGAGAACGATAAAAATAGAATGTTAAGAGTAATATTTGAAAAATTAAGGATATCTATTTGCATTTATCCTTTTTTCATTACCATACATAAATCTCAATATTATGTTTGAGACTCCTTAAAAAATCGGGTGTGCACTAGTAATATTACTTGATTTTTCTTTTGAATTTTCCAGGTAAAGATGTAAGGTAAGGATAGATTAGATTAAAAATAATTCTGTTTCTATAATGAAAAGAATAATGGTGATTTTTTTTAAATTTGTACATTAGAAAAATCTAAAATTAATGTTCTTTTTTTTCGATTGTTTTTTTTTTTTAAATCTAACATTCTGAAATTTTGGAAGACACTGGAACAAGTCTGTATATTACACAAAAACTTGAAAAGTTACCTTATTGGTTAAGGTTAACTCATTTTGTGATCATGTTTTCTTAAAATTAAGTAATTTTGCATTTTTATTTGTTGATAATGAGGTTAAAAAGTTTTGTTATCACCAATAAAAAAACAAAAAATTTTATTAGAAGAAATTTTCTAAATTTCTAAATTATCAAGTAATCTTAATTTGTCTAACAGAGCCAAAGGAATAAATTTTACTAGGGATGAGATGATATATGTGGATGTTTTTGTAAATTTCTACCACTCTGTGAATTATTGGTTCTATATAGTATAGTTTTTCCGCTTTTCATTTAAATTTTTTGTACTGCTGCCGTGGCTCTTTGTTTGGAATAAGTTTTTAATTTTTTTCATTTAAAAATAAATCATTTCAATTTTGTTTAACCTCCAAAATCGTATAATGTGCGTCCTTTTAAGATATGCAACATCTACAGCTATAACTGTTTTCCTTTTAGCATGCACTAGTATACTTTATGTATTATGTACCGTATCGCGAATAAAATTTTATAAGAATATCTTTAGTACCCCACGTGTTTCTTCATAACTTAATCCAAAAATACTTTTTTTCATCAACACGATGAGGTAAAAGACGAATAGCTGTTTTTATAATACCTTGGATATTATAACGATGAACTTTACGATGACGTTTAGCTCCACCCATTCCTAATCCTTTTCCACTTTTACCACGACCAGTCAATTTTCTAATTAAATTTGGATATGGGTTGCCATATTTTTCATATCTTTTTAATTGTTAAGATTCATTTAGATTCATTGGTTAGATTCATTACACTCATAAGATTTGGAACAAAGAACTAATACTAAAAAAATTAAGATATGATGAATAATGTTGGGGCAAACGACATCCCATTCAATTATTGCGTGATTGATCAGTACTAGACCTTTATCACAGTTACAATTGCTTAAATTGATGATGATACAATTCTATAATTGTTTATATTTTGTAATAATATTATTTTCTAATAGCAGAGTTACCCGAAACGGGCAAAGAAAAAAGAAAAATTGTAGGATTTGTTTTTTTTGTATTTTGAAAAGGAAACTCTTATTTGTTATTTCTCTTCTACTATTCTAAATATTTAGTTTTCTGAAAGTAAATTCATAAATTTCTAAACTGTATGCATGTATCTAATTAGAAAAGAAAGTACGCGTTCAGTTGTAGGATAACCAATTTTTATGAAATTTTGGTATGAAATTTTTATTTTAACAGGCATCATAATATAATGTATTAAATGTTTTCTTATCATAAATTCTAAAGTACAGATAACATATGTATAAATTTTGTAAAAAACTTAGAAGATAGAAAATACGGCTTTTAAACAACGCTAAAGATAGTTCAGGAAAAACGATTATCTATAATTTCGTTTCAAATTTTTGGAACAATTCGAAGTGTGAATATTTAACTGAGTAAAACTATCTATGGAGATTGTCGAGAAACAAAATCGTATACTTTCAAATAACAAAAAAAATAGTTATTGAATAATAATTACTTTTTAAAATTTAGTTTTCTTTAATATAAAAAAAAATATTCAAAAGACAAAAAAAACATTAATGCAAAATTATTTCAACTTTTATTTTTTTTTTTTTAATTTTTCAAGGATCTCGACCATATAATAAATTATATTTTATTTTAAAAATAATATAATAAAAAAAAAAAAAAAAATACAAAGCAGTATATAAAACTAAAGGTTTTTAAAGGTACAATCGTACGAAAACGATTATTATAAGGCTTGTAGAATTCTCACCATTTTTGCATCATAATTTATAACTTTTCTTAAAGGAAAATTGTAACATATTAAATGAGACTTACTATAATTTCAAGGACCACATTTAATTAGCCATTAAAGCTGTTAACATCTTAACAGTTACCATGTATTTAAATTTTATATCTTATTTTTTTAAAAATATATCAGAAGTGCACAAGTTACAGACGTCTAAAACCAGAAAACTTCTAATTTTTAACTGCGTATAGGTAAAAAAGGACAGTACATAAACATTTTTCTTGAAAAAACTTATACTTATTCTGAAACATTTTCCTCCCCTCTAAATTTAAGGTTATAGCTTTGTGAATTTCACTCATAAAATAATAGAAAATATTGCAAAGTTTTCCTTAAATATAACGGTAAATTTAAAAACTAAAATAGCAAAATATTGAATTACTCTTTTATTGATTTATAAAGACTAAGAAATTCCTTGTTGTTTAACGTCCTTTTCATATTAAAAAATATATATTTAGGGGAATTAAGTATTTTATTTTAAATTTTGGGAGCTGTAGCATCGGAACGAATAATGTTCTATAAACTTTAATTCTTTTACCAATAAGATTTATTTATTGAAAAAATTACATTTTGTTCTATTCCAAACAGTATAGAAATTTTATAAAAGCACGGACGGACAGAAATGAAATTTTTTTTTTTTTGAAAAATATGTTAAGAAGGAACTTTTAGAAAAACGTGTCTACAATTTAATACCCATATTTTTTTTTTTTAAATCATTTTATATAAATAAAAGTTTGTTCCTGGTTTGGATTATCTTGAAATAATATTAATTAGGTTTTTAAGGTCGGAAAAATTAAATGATTTGTTCTTTTCAAAAACTTTTCAATCTTTTCTTGATGAAACGATAAAATTTTTAGGGGTTTTATTAAGAGTTTTTTAGTGTTACAAAAAAAAAAGAGAAACAAAAGAAAAGATTATTATTTTTCGTTTTAGAGTTATTGTCTTTTAAAATTAAATAAAAACGAGGAAGAATACAGTTGACTTTGTCAACTCTTAGATACCCGTACGAACCGTTAGTATGTTAACAGCCTGTCACTCTGCTTACAATATTATTTTTTTAATATTTTAGTATTTTAAAATAATTTGGGTGAATTTTATAATTTCTAGAACTATAGGTTGTACATATATTCAAACTATATGTTTATATGTACATTCTTCGAAAGCAGATTCTAACCTTTCACATAAGGATTATCAATCCAAAACTTTTTCAAATATTCTATAGTACCATTTAATACTAAGCGGTAAATGTATATTAAATTTACTAAGTACAAAACAGTAAAGATAATTTTAAATATTATATTATATTATATTTAAATATTCCATTGACAGAATAATTTCTTATAAGTACAATAAAATACATATATGTATGTAAATACGGCGCTATATAATATACATATATACTCTTATCATTCATTCACTAGTGACATATACGATATGTAAATAAACATGATATTATATAAGTATGTATGTATATCAATATCATATAAATAAAAATTCTTCAAGCAACCGTTATGTTGTATATTTATTTACATTTTTATATACTACGCATTATATCCTCAATAATTTCAAATTATCGAATAAAACAAAATGGAAAAAATTCGTTAAAGAAATTTGTTAGAAAATTTGAAAAAATCAAGTAACACTTTCGTCAATTATAAAGTAACCCTATATTATTAAAAAAAGTTGTTAACAAGGAATAAGAGTATGATGTTGAAACTTTAATTTTTGTGTATTACTTCAAAAAAATTCTAACAGGTGTTCAAGTTACAGGTGTTTAAAAATAGGAAATTTTCAGTTTTTGACTCCTTATAGCTCCTAAACGGGGGGTGATACAAAAAAAATTTCTGAAATGACTCATACTTATTTTCAGAGATCTAACTTCTGTCAAAATTTCAAGTTTCCAACTTAAACCGTTTAGAAGATAGAAGGGTTAAAAGATTTTGCAAAATTTTAGTTTCGCATAACGGTAAATTAAGACACCGTATGCCACAAATACATATCTATTGTATATATACTTTTAAAGCTAATAAAAGTAGTAATCGTTTGACGTTTTCAAAATGAAGATATACCTTATACAACTTGTGCTATAACAATTTAAATATAGAGCTTTTTTGAACCTTTGGGGAGCTGTAGCTCCGTAACGGGTGGGGCTACAAAAAAAAGTTATTAAAAATAAAATTAATATTTTTGTGAGATCTATCAGTAGTTAAAATTTCATAGCTCTATTGCAAAAAAAATGTGGGGATCTAAAAGTTAGGTGTTCGAGAGCTACCCTAAGGCTTGGTCCAAACTCAACCAAAAAAAATAGGGAACCTACAAATTACTCCCAAAATATTTTGTGTAAATTTCAAGATTCTAGCTTTCTTAGTTTTTGAGTTAGCGTGCTGACGGACGGACGGACGGACATGGCTCAAAAGTCTTAGAATTTTTTTCTGATCCGATCCATACCTTTGAAGGTATATCTAGCTCGCTTATTTCGAGGTGTTACAAACGGAGGAGTAATTTTATTATACCCGATCCTATCGTACGGGTATAAATAGCACTAGAATATTAAAAAATGCATAATTATACCCGTACGATAGGATCGGGTATAATAAAATTACTCCTCCGTTTGTAACACCTCGAAATAAGCGAGCTAGATATACCTTCAAAGGTATGGATCGGATCAGAAAAAAATTCTAAGACTTTTGAGCCATGTCCGTCCGTCCGTCCGTCAGCACGCTAACTCAAAAACTAAGAAAGCTAGAATCTTGAAATTTACACAAAATATTTTGGGAGTAATTTGTAGGTTCCCTATTTTTTTTGGTTGAGTTTGGACCAAGCCTTAGGGTAGCTCTCGAACACCTAACTTTTAGATCCCGACATTTTTTTTGCAATAGAGCTATGAAATTTTAACTACTGATAGATCTCACAAAAATATTAATTTTATTTTTAATAACTTTTTTTTGTAGCCCTACCCGTTACGGAGCTACAGCTCCCCAAAGGTTCAAAAAAGCTCTATATTTAAATTGTTATAGCACAAGTTGTATAACGTATATCTTCATTTTGAAAACGGCAAACGATTACTACTTTTATTAGCTTTAAAAATATATATACAATAAATATATATTTGTGGCATACGGTGTCTTAATTTACCGTTATGCGAAACTCAAATTTTGCAAAATCCTTTAACCCTTCTATCTTCTAAACGGTTTAAGTTGGAAACCTGAAATTTTGACACAAGTTAGATCTTTGAAAATTAGTATGAGTCATTTCAGAAATTTTTTTTGTATCACCCCCCGTTTAGGAGCTGTAAGGGGTCAAAAACTGAAAATTTCCTATTTTTAAACACCTGTAACTTGAACACCTGTTAAAATTTTTTTGAAGTAATACACAAAAATTAAAGCTTCAACATTATACTCTTATTTCTGTTAACAACTTTTTTTAATAATATAGGGTTACTTTATAATTGACGAAAGTGTTACTTGATTTTTTCAAATTTTCTAACAAATTTCTTTAAAACGAATTTTTTCCATTTTGTTTTACTCGATAATTTGAAATTGTTGAGGATATAATGCGTAGTACATAAAAATGCAAATAAATAAACAACATAACGGTTGCTTGAAGAATTTTTATTTATATGATATTAATATATATACATACTTATATAATATCATGTTTATTTACATATCGTATATGTCACTAGTGCATGAATGATAAGAGTATAGATGTATATTATATAGCGCCGTATTTACATACATATATGTATTTTATTGTACTTATAAGAAATTATTCTGTCAATGGAATATTTAAATATAATATAATATAATATTTAAAATTATATTTACTATTTTGTACTAAGTAAATTTAATATACATTTACCGCTTAGTATTAAATGGTACTATAGAATATTTGAAAAAGTTTTGGATTGATAATCGTTATGTGGAAGGTTAGAATTTGCTTTTGAAGAATGTATAAACATATAGTTTGAATATATCTCCACCCCTTAGTTCGAGAAATTATAAAATTCACCCAAATTATTTTAAAATACTAAAATATTAAAAAAATAATATTGTAAGCAGAGTAACAGGCTGTGAACATACTAACGGTTCGTACGGGTATCTAAGAGTTGACAAAGTCAACTGTATTCTTCCTCGTGTTTTTTTTTTATTTAGGTTTTTTAGAAAACTATTTTTGTGCTTTTCAATTGAAGGATAATTAAAATTTCAACAAATTGAAATTAATTAACAAGTTATTCTGTCTGTTTGAAATGAATATCATAATTTAAAACTACAAAACCATAGAATTCAGAGAATCATAAAAAATTTTTGTATTTAATATTTTTTTTTTTAAGTTTTTCTTTTTAGATAATTTGAACAATTGTTTTTTTGTTTTAATTTTTATTAGATAGAAAAATTAAATAGAGATTTTTTAAGAGGAGTACTAAAGTTAAAAAACAATGCTCTTCAATGACCTTGCATTAGTAAAAGAAACTTCTTAATAAAGGATGTTTTGAAAATATTTAAATTTTTTCTAAGGAAAAATAAAAAAAAATACATTGCATTGTTTTTTACCGATCGCTTATGTGTGTAATTAATGATAAAGAAGGTATTGTGATTGCACCAAAACTTCGAACCTCAGATTTGTCATATATGCATTTTGCCGATAGATATGTAGAAATTTAATTTAAATGTTTTTACAGTGGTTTCAGTCTGTCTGTGTATCTCTATTTCTGATGTGAGTCTGTAGGCAAGTTTACAGCCCAATGGCTAAATAAAATTCGATAAAATTTCATATTTAAGATTTTGACGTAAACATCTCAAATTGAAAAACTTTTGGTAGAAATCCGACACCCCCAAGTTCCATTTTACTAGGGCCATTTTTATATTTTTTACGAATATTTTAGAACAGACAAATATTATGAGAAAAAGTTAAGAATTATATTGAACACTTTATTTATCCGACAAACTTTTAGGTTCGTCTTCATTTTCACACGATTTTTTTACAAGTCATTTTTACTAATCTTTTTTTTTAGTTTTATAATTTTATGTGCGAAAAAAAGATATTAATATACATATTAATATATAAAATGTACAAATATTATATATTATTGTAAACACAAAACCGTAAATGCGATTAATATCCAAATTATATGTCATACAAGGATCAGAATTCTAATGAATCAATTGTTATATCTAACTATGTTAAAAATTTATTCTAATTCTTCTTTCGATATTGATGAACCTAATTTTAATCATTTGGAAGATTTACCAAATTTACATTTTCAAAATATTAATTATATACCAGCCGCGATACACCTTTATTTAACTAAATTTGGTAATAACTGGACCAGATAATCTGCCAGAAATTATTTGCGCCGATTCCCATTCTAATCCTATAGCACTATTTTTTAATAAATTTTTTTCTTCTGGGGTGTTTTCCAATTTCTGGAAAGAATCATACAAAAAGCCAGTTTATAAAAAAAACTCAAAAAGTAATGAAGTGAATTATTAGGCCTATTGCTAAACTTTATAGTTTGGCGAAATTGTTTGAGCTTATGCTCTTTGATGCAATTTATGATTATTGTTCTGTTTTTATAGTGAACGATCAACGTGGATTTGTAAAAAAGATATCAACTGTAACTAACCTTACAGAAATAGCTTCAACTATTTTGAAAACAATGGAAGTTGGACGCCAAACCGACATGGTCTACTCTGACTTAAGTAAAGTGTTTGATATTCTGGCTCATAGTGTGATTCTCTATAAATTAAAAAATATGGTTTTCCTTTTTTTTTAATTAACTGGATTGACTCCTATTTAAACATCCGTAGCTATAGTTTTCTTTTCAGAACAGCAATTAATGCATCTTTTGTTGCCAATTCTGGAGTACCACAGGGTAGTCAGATGGACCATTGTTGTCTATTATCTCAATAAATGATGTGACTAAGATTATTCAGAATAGTTCCATACAAATTTACGCGGACGACATGAATATCTTTAAAGAAGTGTGCTCAATGAATGATGCAGACTCGTTTCAAAAAGATCTTAATAACTTTATGAACTGGTGTAAATGTAACTATCTAATTTTAAACATTGATAAATGTGCCGTCATTTCATTTACCCGCCCCTTTAACTTAATAACAAATAATTACATTTTCAAAATAATAAAAGAGTCAGTGAATTTAATGAGCTTGGTGTAGCTTTTCATTGTAAACTTATCTTTAATACATATATTAACAAGATCATTAGTAAAGCAAACTCAATACTAGATTTTGTAAAAAGATGCTCTAGAGAATTTAATGATTATTTATTATAAAATCTCTTTTCAAGACTTTAGTTCGTTCTATTCTGGAGTATGCAAATCAGGTCTGATCTCCACACTATCATCAACATATGGTTAGAGTAGAAGCAATGCAAATAAATTTTCTAAAGGTTTGCCTTATAAAACCTAAATTTGGTTAATACCCTTATATTGCTTCCATATGTTGATCGTCTCAAACTATTTGACATGAATACTTTAGAATACAGACGAACAGTCATGGGTATTAGTTTTATTACTCAATATTTCATAACTATATAGATTCACACTACACTAACAACACATTAATTAACTCAATCAACACACCAAAACGTTTAGGTGCGAAAACACATTTTTCATTAGATACTATAGGACTAATTACGGCAAATACGAGCCTATTAATAAAATAAATAAATAACCCTACAATAATGCTATTAAAAAGTTTTTCTGTTTCTGTGATCGGTTCTGTGATGGATTTAGTCGACTTTTTTTTAAATTTTACTTGGAAAAATGTAATTACAATAGAAACCGTTTAAAATAACACAGCTTGAGCTTAACACATTATAGCGATTTAAACGAAAAAATTTCATATCCTCTTCTGGCGTTAAAAGTATATCAATGTGATTAAAACGACATCGTCTAGTAGAAAAAACTGTTTTATAAATCTTAAATTCGTACTTAAATTTTGTTTGAATATCGATATTTAAAAAAAAAGTGTAATTTTATTTTTTTTTTTATTTCAAAGGGTGGGAATTCTATTAAAAGCATTCTTTTTAATTGACAAAATTGCTATACCTTTGAACATTTAATAATTTATCAAATTTTAAGTAATGATATTACAGCAAAAGCAACAAGTAACAAAGAAGACAAATAAAAACAACAAAGAAGAACACTTTAGGAATGTAACAATTTCTTAAAGTTTAGATTAAGCTGCGTCATAAATTGTACATACCTAATGCATAATGTAATTTGGAAGAATTATGATTATTTATTTTTATTTTAATACTGGGAATGGGAAAAAATGGGAATCCTTTTATAACATTGGCCGCTTAAGACGACCAAATTTTTATGATACTTTCAATGTTGTTTTAAAATCTTTTTTACTGTAATAGTTGTAATATATCAATCAGAGAGGGAACTTTAAAAAAAAAGGCAGGCGGCCTCGGTGACCTAGTTGATAAGAGCTGTTGGTACACTGTAAACACCGATGGAGTATGGGTTCAAACGCCACACACGTCGTATGAATAATTCCCCCTTACTACATTTACCGCCACACTTCACACTTTAAAAGAAAAGGCTGTGTAATTTCTTTAAAATAAAATTGTCACATTTATGTGACAGAGGAATAACACAAAAATAAAAATAAAAATTTGTTTAAATAATGTTTTCCGAGTATTTTAAGTATCTTAGACAGTGTCAGCAGAATTCAATAACCTGTATACGATTCATTTATTTATTAAATATAATATTTTATAAAATTAATGTATTCCGAAACTTTACAGATTTAAGAAGAACAAATTACTTTCAAAAAAGATCGGCAATTTGTACGAACTCATCATTGCATTTCAGCAAATTATTTAGAATGTCTTTTTTTTGTAAAAAAAAAAAACATCTTTAAATATATTTTTATCTCTTTGTTATTTAAACCGCACTATATACAAGTTTATCAATAATTTTTCAAGCGTTAAAACTATAATTCTAAAATAAAATAAATAAATAAATAATTCTATCATCCACACATGAAATTTTTTTTATCATTAATCAATGACAATTAATCAATAATCATTGTCGCTTTCGCAATACACTTCAAAAAAAAAAAAATGCTCAGTTTTCATTATTATTTTATTGCACAAAATTTTTTTTTTTTTTTGTTTTTAACTCATCATCAACCATTATGAATCATCATCATCATTATCATTATCATCATCCATATATTGAATTATATGAGAAATAAATTTGATACAATTACATTGCAAAAAAAGTTTTTAAATATATAGAAAATAAAAAAGCAGAAAAAAAAACGTTTTCATAAATTCAAATAAAAGATTAATTTGTAAAATAAAAGATTACTGAAATATAAAGGACATAAAAATGGTTAGAAGTTTGATCACATATGAGTTCAATTTTGTCCTTTTTTTGTTTTTGGTCAGAAATTTTTGAATATATTACGACAATGATTTTACAAAAAAGAAAAAAAAAAACATTGTTTGTTTTTTTGTGTCCAAACAACATGACAGGATAAAAAAAAATTATATGATTTATATACGTATGGAAAATCTATGGTAGTAGATTTCTTAATCGGTTTTGTTTTTTTTGGGTTTTAGGAAAAACCAATTAAAAATAATTCTGTTTTATTAGTTTTGTGATAAATTAAACCGAAATAAAAAAAAAAAATTATTAAAAATAAGAAAGAGTGCAGTAGAGTAGACTGTATCAACTCATCATCTTTTAAAAAATGGCAGCTGTTTTAGTACCGCCGCTAACTACCTAGATATATTTATGTAAATTATGAAGTTATAAGACAGCTACCCGAATCTATTGCACCAGCAAAACCAAATTTTGTAGAAGTTATTGCGCTAAAACTTGATCATCTTTAGTAAGATTTAAGACGCTTAGCTTCATAAAGTTCCAAGAAGTGCAAGAACCATGAACCTACTGCTTTAACCCAACCAAATTTTACAGAAGTTATTAGCCTGCAATTTGACATCTTTTTACAAAATTTCAGATACTTACAGCTTCAATAGACTCGGAATTATTTTCATTTAAAAGCGGAAGTTGTAATGCAGCACCAGCATAACTAAATTTTACAGAAGTTGTTGCCATAAAACTTGATTATCATTTGTAAAATTTCAGACGCCTAGCTTTGTTAAGTTCCAAGAAGTGGAAGAAGGGTGAACCGGCTGCTCTAGACCAGCCAAATTTTACAAAAATTGCTGACAAGTAACTCGACACCTCTTCACTATATTTCAGATACGTAGCTTCAATAGACACTGAGTTATTTTAATTTAAAAAGAGAAGTTGTATGGCAGCTACCCGAACTGTTGCACCACCACAACAAATGGATTTAAATAGCGAAATTAACAATTTCAGTCATTGTATTTCACACTTCTAGCTCCTTTATTTTTTGCGTTATCGTGTGGACAAACGGACTCGCAAATACAACAAACAAACGCAAATACAGGTAATATAGAAAGAAAATATACGTAAACCGATTTTGAAAATATGAATAATTTTGATAAAGACGTAGTCGAGGTAAAAATGTTTAGCAAAAATTATAAAAATGCAATATGATCGAACAACAAAAACAGAATTGCCTAAAATGTTGTGAAATAAAATTAAAACCGCTAACGAGAAAAAACAACGAGATTAAAGAATTAGCATTTGCAACTAGAGACACATATATTAATTAGCTTTTCCGTATATCACGACCACTACCAATCCGGCAATGTATCAAAATCCCAGAGTTATAAAATCTCGAAAAATTTTAAAAATCTCGAAAGCATTAATTCTTTAAGATCTTCATGATACAAAATCGCCGAAAATGGATTTCCGGTTGGCAGCCTCCACAATTTATCACCGCAAATTACTCTATTGTTAAAATATGTGTTGCAAAATAATAATTAGGTGAAATTTAACAAATGGTTAGAAAATCAAAGTAATCAGTTTTTCAGAATCCGTATAAGTATGGCCAGGTATTTCAAATAGTAGGGTTTTCGTCGTTGGTTAACCATAAAAATTCGACGTCAATTTCAAAATAATAAATAACTTGTTAATAAATAGGTAATTGTTTAAGATTTTTTTTCGGAAAATGTATGTGGTCTCTCCAGTGCCTTAATGCAAGATTTCGTAAATTGCAATTTGAAATTTGAAATTTTATGGTTTGAATTTCGGAAAGTTAAAAATATGATTTCTAAAATTGCTGATATACGGATGATATTTGGTAGGTTAAGATTTAATTTTTTTTTTTCTATTATTGAACTATTAAATGTTGATAGTTACTGTATTAAATTTTGAATTTAAAAAAAAATTTTATTTCTAAGTTTTTAATTATCATTTAAAAAATGTCTATGATGATAAAAAAAAAAATGTCTATGGACAAATTACATTGTTTAAATTTAAGGTTAAAAGAAATTTTAGACTGTATAGTATATATTTTACACAGAATTGTATATCTAAAATTACAAATTATTCTTCTCAACAACTTTGTTCTAAACCTCCTTAATTTAATCCTCACAACATCCAGTAATTTTCTATATTTTGCAACCTTTTCCCAATTTTTCATTTCTACTTTTCTAATCCTCACACCAAGCTGTGCATTGTATCATTAGTTCTAACTTAATGTTTGGTCCAAAAAAGGGTATAGTGTTTAGTTAATTGAAATCCAACACTACCAAAGTGAATTTGTGTATTGATCTCATTGGTGGCTTTCAAGATTCCCAACTACTCTCACAAAAAAAAAAAACAAAAATTCTTTTCTTCAATTAAAATTTTGTAATTTTTTTTTTAAATTATTAAAAAAGAATTATTATACCCTTAAATAAAATGAAATACTTTGACATATATGAAAATACAAACACAATAGCAAAGATTATTTATTTTAGGATGTCAGGATCTCAGATGTCCTTATAATATACACCTAATATACATATTAAAATTGTTAAATAACTTGTATTCTGCTTTTGTCAAAGATATTTCCTTTTTTTTTTTTTTTAAACTCGTATTGTTAAAAAGAACATAAAATTGAATTATGAGATGAATTTGTGTACCTGTTATACAACTATTTACAGGTAGATTTATATAAAGAAATAAATAAGATAGAAATTTATGTTCTTTACTAACAATAAAAAAATGAATATAAAAATTTTAACTTTACAGTCTGTGGGAAAAATATTTGTCCATTTCTAAATTTTATATATTATATAGTTATAAACCAGCGACTTTATCTATGTTTTTATTCCAGTATCTACTTCAATATTTTTTTATAGTTTTTATTACCTTATATGTATTTGAAACATTAAAAACTAAGTAACCTAAAGATGGTAGGAAAAAAAAGTACTAATATTTTTAATAAATTATGATAGCTTTCCAAATATGTAATGCAATAAAATTAAAATTGAAATAAATTTTTCGAGAAAAATTACGTTTTCCGGAAAACTATTTAATTTCAATTTCAATGATTTACTAAAATTTAAATTTTGCAAAATTTTAAATGGCGGCCATTCTGTAACGGTTAATTTCTGGAAATTTCTCTAAAATAATTTTTGTTATGAAATAAATTCAGTAAAACACTCCATAAGTTTGGACTATAGATTGCGAAACATGCTGTATAAAAATAAATGTCACTATGTTTGTTTATTATAGACATAGCATTGGACAGCTAACTTTACAAAAATGTACATCTGAACACTATTGTTTTTTCGGTTCGTTTACTTGTTTTCTGAACATATTTTCTATTCTTCTGGCTAAACGAACTTCATAAATTTATGTAAGTGTGGCTGTATTCAAAAGGAATTCGCTGAACGAACAAAGCTGCTGGATTCGTTAACTCATTGCAGCCACAAACTTTTTAAAAGATTTTTTCGTTTTTTCGCTCTTAATTAAAACCGGTTTGGCCGATATTGATTTCAAATTTTCTATGTGTCTTGACAGTAGAGTTAACTATAACGACATATTAAGAATTTTCTAGTCCGTTACGACGTACGTAAATTCGTAAAAAAAAAATTTTTAATTATTCGAGAAAAAAATACAAAATGAAAAGAACTAGATATCAATATTACTTTGAGGTCGATTTCTATTAATGTATAAATAAAAAAAAAAAAATTAAATCAAATACGTCAACATTTTTGTTCTATACTGTTATAAACATATTTAGTTTATATTATAAAATACTGTTATTTACTTATTTATCATTGAATGAAATAAATAAATAAATAAAGAAGCAAAAAAAAATTGAATAGTTTTATTTTTGGAATAATTTATTGACATGTGTCTTTTCCAGAAAGTTTAATTCTTTTTTTTTTTTTTTTTGTTTTTATTGTTATAAGGACATTAACTTTTTTTTTGTTTGTTGGATTGAAACGAAAGCAGCTTATGTTAAAAAAATTTGAACGTTATAAGAATTACAGTATTACCTAATCATTTAATTTTAATTTAATTATTAATTTTAGATAATTTAAAAAGTTGTGAAATTTAATAGTGAAAAGATTTAGTAGTGAAAGTTGTGAATAGATAGTGAAATTTTTAATTCAACTTCAGGAATTATAAATCGGTTCTATAGTCTTTTGTTATATTAGATGCAGTAAGTTGTAATAAATGAAGTAACTTGTAGTTTTATTGAATTAAATTGATTTCAATTTTAAGGTGTTAAGATTTTATTGATGAAATAACAGGCAAATAGCTTTAAATGAGGTAACCATCACAATACTTAATTTCATTTGACTGAATTTCACTTGACTGTATTTGAGTAAAGTCAGCCCTAATTATATACTTCATAAATATACATATTTCAACAACAAAACATTTAAAAGAGTGGGGGCCGCCGCCACCACCAAACCCATGCTAAATAAATTATTCAAGCTCTGATGTTTTAACCAATTCTAAAGGAAGAATTATATACAGTCAAATGAAAGACGGGATTTAAAAATCGTTTTAAGTTAAATGTAAATCACTACTTAAAAAAATTACCAAAAAAAAATCAATACCGTCCAACAGGACATCTTATAAAAAAAAAATTTTCTTTTTTTTAATATTGATAAAACTTAAGGAAAATTGAGACTGAAAAACGAAATTTGATGTGGAAATTGTGTGCTTTTTGATTTCTTTATTTTATCTTTTAACAGGTGTATAAAAGAGTAATTTCCGTTCTTTTGTTTCATAAATTAAAACTGTAAATTTTCAGTTTTATTTTTTTTCTTTGATGTTATTCAATAAATTCAGTAAAATTACAAGTAGATGTAAATAATGTTTAATAAAATATTATATCAGACTTCTGCTGATAACATTCAAATTATAAATTAATTATTTTGGTTTTTGTTTCGAACAGAAATCAATCGTCGAAACAAAATATTTATAAAAAGATTAAACATCAATATATTATTCGTCCTTAAATTTTTAAAAAATTGATTCGTTTTTTTTTTATCGTTATTTTTACTAAAATATTGAAAATTTTTATGTATGTTTTGTTTTAAAGGTTCAGCAATGGTGGATGGAATGTTTTCTTTTTTTTTATTGTTAATCAATAATTTAGACAAAATAAATTATTTTATATCATAAATAAAATTTTTATTTACCCGATGAGAGTGATATTCTTATAAAATGTATTTTTATGTTAAAATTTAAATGGAATAAATTTCACTTTGGTCCAATTTTCAACAAACACTACTGGGCATAAACAAATTTTTCCAAAAGTCCAGCTGGTTGTGTATGATGTTATTAAGTGGTTGAAGTAAACTTCCAAAATTTAATTTTATACTTAATATTTTTTATGACATCTTTTGAAATATACGACTCCTTTTGCTAACATTTTAAGACTATTTGAAAAATCTCAAAACTCAATGGCACGAATGCCTAAAACTGGAGCTCGTACTCAAATTTCCCATTTTTTGTACAAAAACTACGAGTTCATGTATACAATTTGTTTGAAAAATTGAGATTTGAGTTCAAGCAAAGTTTTTTATTGTCTAAAAATATCTAATGGGCTATCTGCGAAAAAAATTATCAACTTTAAATTAAAATTTATTTTAAAATAAATTCGTTATAAATAATTTTAAATATTTTATTCGTACTATTTTTAAAATAGCATTTTTTTTTTTTCAATAATTCAATAATTTTTTCATAATAATTACAGCTAAATGAAAACTTAATTTTTAAATGATTTTTATTGTATTTTTCAATTTGATATATATACAATAGGATATACATATATACAGGATGCTTTCTAATTAATTATACTGATATGGACCACTGTATAGACCCTTTTGAGTAAATTCGTTTCTAGACCATATATGAAAATTCGGTAAAATGTGTTTAAAAGCTCAAAAAATATTTTTTAAACAAGTATCTATACATTTTTCTACCTATTACTGTTTCAAACTATGGCCTTCTAAAGTTGTAAAGTGTAGAAAGAATAACATTTTTTTTTTTGTAATTTGAAAATTTAATAATATTTCTAATATTTGAATCTTAGCTTTAATTTACAGTACTTTTTATCTCTTAGCTTATACAGTTTACGAGATACAGATTTTTATTTTATCACAAATCTAATTTTTATAATTTTTGCTATTTACCTACTTTTTGATCAAAATGAAATATTCCAATTAAAAATATGCTAACATGCTAATTACCTGTAGGGAAGCACATAGAAAACTTTCAAACCAAAGAGCTGATTACAATGTTAACAGAAACTTGCGGGAGAGAGAAAATTTAATGTAATATCAATGAAGTGTTGGGGAAGGCATTTAAGATAATTAACATTGATATCCATTTCATTTGCAACGAGTACAGAGTTTAGAATCACAAGACCCTGTCCGTGAAGCTGAACTTTGCTTTTGCAGAACTGTGATACAAAAATCATATTAGATCCCTAATTTTCGGGGAATATTTTTATTCACTCATGAGACAACATTTACAAGAGATGGTATTTTTAATATTCAAAATCTTCACCGCTGGTCAATCAATAAACCCAGTGACAATTTATATGACAATTTCATTTAAATCACCAGAAGAGTATCAGTTTAACCCAGCTCTTCCAAAAATATTACCTACTCATGAAGATTCATAAAGCGGTAAATAGGGCGTAATTAATTAAAAAACACTCTGTATACAATATATATTTGCAGATAAATAAATACATATTTATATATATATTATGTAGCCTCAAAATGTATTTACGTCAGGAAACAATTTAAAAAAAATTCAACAAAAGAAAAAAATAAATGCAATGGATTTTAATAATATAAATTATAATATATTTTTTTATATTGTTACCTTTTATCCTTTTTTCATATTTATGTTTTTTTTCTATTATAATATCTATTTTTAACTTTTTGTTTTTCTTTTTAAATTATATGAATTTTTAAAAATTTTCATTTTTTGTATTCCTATTTTTAAAACAACCATTATAATATTTTTTATTTTGTTTTTTATTTCTTTATTCTGGAATTTAAAATTTTCCACTGTGGCTCGTAATGCATTGTAGACAATTTAAATTATATGTACAAAGAAATTTTTATGTGACGGTTATATGTAAAAATTTAAGAGATGCAAAAAGAAAAAAGAAAAGTAAAGAAAAATTAATAAATTATATGAAAATAATGATTTTAATCAGATGCTTCATACGGTTCATTTGTTGCCTGATCTGTCCGGCTTCTCGTATAAAACAATTACATATTTCAAGACTTGATGTTACCACTAGTTATTTACTATGACTGAACAATTTAAACCTAAACACATGGCTAGCTTAATAATAATAACCAAAATTTCTTTGGCTGGTTTAGAAAGGATTAAATGTTTTTTCAAAACTGATTTTTTACTTAAAGACCCAAAACAATTCGATTAGAAAAAACTTCTCAAGTATGGTAACCTTTTGCAAAAATTAAATACATAATGGAGATGAAAATTTTTTGTTTGACCGCTAAAAAGTGAAAAAGAAATTATTAAGGACTTACTAAAAATTATAATTATGGACCTTATTTGACATTCTTAAATTTATTTAAATTTAAAGAGAATTGAATAGTCAATATAGTACGGATTAATCAATAAATCTAGACTTTTGTCAAATAATTTTCGTTTAATTTTCCTCTAAATTTTTAACTCGTATAAATATATAATGTAAAAAATATTTTTCGTCCATGTCTAACTTATAAAACATATTTTAAAGTATAATAAAGGGAAAGGAAATTTATTACTTATTCTTTTCTACTTTTTAAGATTTAAAAATTTGTCAGGAAATCACGTATCTCAATTTCTATTTACTTTATTTTATCTCTACTAGGTTTTTTTTTTTTATCATTCCATTAGTAAACTACAATGTTCGACAGGTAAATTTAAAATAGTTTTTGTGGTTTATGTGATTGAATTTTATTTTTTTATTAAAAATGCAAAGGTGTTTACAATTTAACCAAAATAAATTAATTTAAACTAGTTGAATACAAATGTTAACTTAGAAACCGGCTCCCGCAATGTGAAAAGACTAATTCAGCTAATTGGAAGAAATATCCACATAATCTGCACCTCACAATCTTACATTTATCTGTATTTTTAAAATAAGCATAAAGTTTTTATTAACTGTTAACAATTTTATCTTAAACGGTTAAAAAAAGTGGTTGAAAGGGGTTGTGAAAATGACTGAAAAAAATGGTTGAAAAGGGTAATGAAAATATAAGAATGAATGAAAAAAAAGGATGCTATTGCAGATTACATACATTACCCAAAAAACGTATATTATTTTCTTTTTAATAATCTAAAAGTCGAGCACAAACATTGATGTTTAAGTTATGGTTCAGCAATAACTTTTTAAGAATAGCTAAAAAAAATAAACGATTTAAAATTACAGAAAACAAAACGGTAAACTGGAAGTAAATTGGAGTTTTTTGATTTACATTAAGATGGAACGGTAAACTTTTAAAATGTACAAATAATTTTAAAAGCTTTTGCCTCAACTTCTTCTATTTAAGATTCAAACTGTTCAGCAAACCAACCCGTTATTCTTTATCCATTAAGATATTAATAATGTATTTAAAATTACCTGTCTTTCATTATATACAATGGATTTATAAAGTTCTTTACATATTCTTTAAACGTATATATGACACAAAATGGTTTCAGTTCACTTTTACAGACAAAATGAAGTGAAAAAAAAATAATTTATGTAAAAATTAACCGTAATTCGCTGAAACAATGAAAACTAAAATTTTTTTGCGCACATATAGGTACGTAAATACGTTTTGAATTACGAATTTATAAAAAACAAATATGTAAGGATTGTCTTTGAAATAAAGTGAATTTCCGTTTTTTTTTTATATTTTTAATTCATTAGGATTCTATTTAGAGGATTACTGTTATATTCTGTTTTTTGTTTTAATTCTTTTTTTTCTGTATTTTTATTTAGTGTTATTTTTAAACATTTAATTTTCATTTTCAGTTTCTATTTTAAAATTTTTTTTTTTTTTTGCGTTTTGTTTTAAATTTTTTTTTTTTAGAAGAACAAAAGTTACGATTCAGCTAAAATAAATGAAAAAAAAAAATTGTTAAAAGTTATGTAAAAAAAAATTACAATAACTAAAACAAAAAAAAAAATATGGAAGGAAGGTAATGAATGCTAAAGTAAATTACAATTAGAAGGTAAAATTAAATCAAATAAATGAAATTAAGAATATTCAGAACGTTAAGACAAAATATAACCATGGCAATAAAAAAAAGCAGTACGAATTTTAAATTTAAAAAAAAAAATTATTTTATTTTCAAATTATATTCACTCAAACCTAATTTAAAGCTGAAATCATAATATTTAATCTATAAATGATAGATTAAATATTATGATTACTTTTCACTCAATGATTTACCAACAGATTTACATTTTGTTTTTTTTTTTAAATGATAAATATTCAGTACAGTTACTGAATATCTTACAATATAAATATTTTTCCAAAATTTTCTGATTTTCATTATTAATTTTTTATTTTTATAAAAAACCCATGTAAAGAATATACATACGAGTGTGTATCATATAGTATAATCTATATCTATAATATATTCAAATAAGGCGCTCTTTTTATTGTTCTTTTGTTTCCGGTCAATTTTAAATTTTCCTCTTTTTTTTCTAGATACAAAATTTTAAACAAAAACAAAAATTACATAAACAAAATTTTGAAATGATAGTTTTTGTCATTTTATGATTTTTTAATTGAATAAACATGAAATATAACATGTAAAATTTAAAAAAAATTTGAATATTACATAAATCAGGAGCATCTTATAATATAAATAATACGTACATATTGAACTTCCAATACTCAATAAATCAGGGGCATCTTCTAAAAGATAATAATAACTGAGTTTTTGCAAAAAAAATATCGTTTACAAAGATATTTCTTAAATTCATAAAACCATTAATTATTGAAAATTGTATTTTTACTCTTTAAATAAAATCATAAAGAAACTATTTACTATATACATATATACTATATATAGTTTCTTTTTGATAAAATCAAAAAAAAATTGTTTATTTCGTTTTTTAACTCAACATCGGCATATGAATTAAAATTAAATATAAATAAAGCACTTTTGAGGGCTACCAAAAACTTATTAGTTAGAGTATATATATATTATATATTATATACATTGGCTACAAATAATTGTGGTTAACCACAGTTATTTATCAAACGACCTCAAATTTCGACTTCAATGTAAAAATAAACAAAACAACAATAATAATACAAAAATCCTTTTGAGGACTATCATATACTCTTGATAGAGTAAATTAAAAAAATCCTGAATAATAACAAATATTGATTGCGTGAATTGCAATTACTTATTAAAACACCTCGAGGGGCGGCCTACTACTACTAGTAAACTACTACTAATACTAGTACTTTCATAATTTTTTTCTAAAATCTAAAATTTTATTTATTTATTTATTTGAATATTACGCAATATTGACGCAATATTTATTGTATTAATAACAATGGCCTTGGCAGCCGAAAGCTTTTTTTATAGAATTACGCAATATTGGTAAAGCCCTCAGCTGCCAAGATCATTGCGGAATGATTTAAAATTTATTTTACATCCCCAATATTCCAACTGAGGAAATAATATGATTTTTAAGTGTTAACTAAAATTATAATTTTAAACTTGAATACATTAGCTTATGATAATGAACCTTGGTAAAATCATCACACGAAGCGAATTATGGAATGTCTAATTAAATTTTTCGTGATGTATGAAGGCTCTTTCAATTAAAACAGCAAATGACATTCCAGAAAAGCGATATACTTTTATCAAAATCAAAGTAGTAATAAATTAAAGTATAATTCTAAAAGTAAAAAGATCAATATATGTGACCAACAGACTAGTTTCCACTAATATATATCATATTATCGCAGAAAGGCAATAAGAATAAATGCAAGGAACAATAATCTTCAAAGAAATGGTCGGCAGAAGGTGTTTCTAGAAGATTTCTGCTACCTACACAGTATCATATCAATCATCACAGGAGCTCTGTAAGACATGGAAAATACTCGTAGATTAAAAACTCATCAGAGCATCGTTTGGAGATTCCAATCCTTCTAGAGTAACATGCAGATATCCGGGAACAACTGAAAATTTGGCGCTAACAAATAAAATGTTAAAATTTGTTATTGCAGTTTTTATAATATTTTAAACAAATTTCGAATTACTTACAAAATTTAGCAACTCTACTTTTAAAATACTAAAACTTTACTATAAAATGTTATATTAAATTTAGCTATCCGCATAAAAAATTATTAAAATTTTTTGAAATTGAAAACTTTTATAATATTTTTATTTATTTAAAAAAGAATTTTTATTTTATAAAATTGTTTAGTTTTTTTTTTTTTTACGATTTATTTTACTAAAATTCTTGTGCTCACTTTGTTTTCTTAAGAAAAAAAAAAAAAAAAAATAGTTGCTCTTTTAGAAAAATGTACAAAGAAAAACAAAGTTTTGTTAAAAAAAAAAAAAACCAAATTGCGAAACAAGAAATTCCAAAATACTTTTTCTAAGAATAGTTATTCTAAGAATAAAATTCGTCTAAATTTTTTTTTTTTTTTGTTATATAACCATTGCTACATACAACAAAAGAAATTTTTTTTAAAGTATAAACGTAATATTCCGAATTAATCCTATAAAATGCTCTAATTTATAAAACAACTTAAAAATATAGTAAAGTGCATACCATTTTAAAACATCTTATTTTAAGTAAGATTTGTCAGACTAACAATTTAAATTTAAAAAAAAAAATTTTTTTCTTTAAACAAACACAAAATTTCAAATTCATGAAATTGTTTTGCATACTACCGTATATACAATTTGCATCATCGTATTTGCATATTACCAAGCAGGAGAACAAAAACTTTTAAAATGATTTGATAGATAAAAAATGATTTTAATTCAAGTGGAACGTTAAATCTAGGAACTATTTTAATACATATATATATGTATATCTATGTATATATATATATATATATACACACAGTCAATACAGTTTCTTTGTTCATATGTTTTAAAAAATTTGAAAAATAAAATTCAGTGATTTACAAAAAAAAAAAAAAATTTTTATTCTTTAGATATTTTATTAAAAATTGAGGGTACTATTCGTTCTTTACTTTCACTTTACGAGAATTTGTTAAAAAAATTTTTCAATAAAATTTTCATTTTCTTTTTTTTTTTTTTTTGGAAATTTTTTAATAGTATTACAATACCATTAACATTTCTT
The DNA here is from genome assembly GCA_947095535.1 of Poecilobothrus nobilitatus. Classification (NCBI taxonomy): domain Eukaryota; kingdom Metazoa; phylum Arthropoda; class Insecta; order Diptera; family Dolichopodidae; genus Poecilobothrus; species Poecilobothrus nobilitatus. The sequence goes on from OX352774.1 coordinate 176,094,701, forward strand.
TTTATATTCTTAAGGAAATACTTAACATAGAAAAATTTTCTTTTTTGATTTTTTTTTTCGGTGTAAAAAAAGAAAAACAAAATTTATAAAAAGTTGTTGTTTAAAAAAAACAAAAAAAAAAAAAAAATCTGTGAACTATAATATTTTTTTTTTGGTAGTTCTCCTGATAATTTTTTTTTCTGCTATAAAGAAAAAAAAAAACTTACGAACGAAAACATGTAATAAATTCTAAGGTTAACCATAATGTATCATGTCTTTTAAGGAAGTTTATTTTTTTTTAATAATACACTAAAAAAAAAAAAAAAAAAACAAAAAACAAATAAAAATAGAAACTAAATTCGAATTAAATGTATATATTAATTAGGGTGGTCTAATCAAAATTATATATTTGATTTTTCATCAAAAGAAAACTCAATATTCAATTTAAATAGAGTATAAACTCGGAAGTTTGTTTCATTAGTGTAATTATTCAGCTACAACAGTACTGTTTTACATTACTAGAATGTATAAAATTTTCTTTAATATTTTTGTGTTCATGAAATTATGCAAATTTGAAAGACTATAACGCTATTGGATTTATATAAAGAAATATAATTGAGACTCACTCATCAGTTCATTTAGATTTTCACTCACTCACATTCATTTCACTCACTCAATACTATACAAAGCGCTCTTGTGAGTTTAGATGTTTTATAGATATAGTTGACTCAAAAAAAACAAAATGACAGTGAAATCGCCAGGCTTTCAATCGAAAATCTATTTTGGTTCAAACCCCGGTCAGGTTATATTGAATAGTAGTGATTTATATCGTAATATAAAAATAATTAATAAATGATTCTTAGATGTAAATACTGAAATAGATGGCGCACAAATATAAAAATTGTATCTCAATCTTGTTTAGCACTTACATCCGACGATTCAAGGCGTGGTAAAAATTATATTTTTAAAAACTGAATTTTTGTTTAAGAAAAGGAAACTTAAAGGTAAATAATGTAAGCGATTTAAATGTATACGATTTTTTTTATTTGAATTTAAATTTTTAGGTCTTATTATATTATTTCTATTTTTCAAATTTGTTGTTTTTTTTAAAAACCTTCCAAATATTTTTTTTTAAAAGCTTCCAAATACTATAATATTCTGTAAAGTTGCATTTAATAACAACATCAGTTTTTGTTGTACTATACAATACAGTATTACGAACATAAAATGGACATGTCCGAACATATATTGAAATATATAAGAAAAAAAAGAAATTTTTTGTAATAAGAAAATATGTGAAAATAAGACTTTTCTGCAATTTTGAGGGGTTGTAAGTCCGGAATCCTTTATAACTAAGAAAAACCGTTCACACGTAAAAATATATTACTGGAGCTTTAATTTTTATGTCTTGCCGAAGAACAATTTGTACAGGTACAGGTGTTTAAAAATACCAAATTTTCAATTTTTGAGCCCTAATAGCTCATAAACAATGGGTGGCCCAAAAAAATTTTCTGACCAAACTTATACTAATTCTAAAAGTTTCAATCCTCTATCTAAAAGCGTGCAGGAGTTATGAAGATAGAAAAATCATGCAAAATTTGTTTTTCACATAACGGTAAATTTAAATATTAAATTTAAAAAAATTGTATAATTTTGATATTAATTTACAAAGTTAAAAAAAATACCTGTCGCATGACGTTTTTAAAAAAATGAAAAAATCTTAATATATCTAATGTTTTGAAAAAATCTTAAGCAGAACATTAGATATATGCATTTAAAAATAGGGCTTTTTCAAAGTTTGAGGAGCTGTAGCTCCGTATTGGATGAGGCTACATGAAAAAGTTGTTCCATAAAATAATTTTTTTTATGAGACCTACCCATGGTTAAAAATTTTTTTCTCTACCCTTAACAGTGTAGAAGTTTTGTAAACAGACGGACGGACGGACAGAGTGAAGCTAATAAGCACATTTTTTCAAATTTTTTTTGGGAATGTGCTAAAAACTGTTTCAATAAAATTAGGTTTTAAACCATAATAAAAATACGTTTGTGATTAGATGCCATCATTGGTTTTCAATCATAACAGGCAGAAATTGAAAGAAATGAAACATATATCATTGAAACAATTTGGAAATTGGAATTGGAAATACAACCTTAACTGAGCTAGAACTAATATATTCGAAATTAAAATCCTTTGTAGGTATTATATCTATATTTTTTTAAAAACTTTATTATTTCTTTCAATTAATACTAGAAAATATCAATTAACACTTCTGAATTGAAGTCGAGGTATGATATAAGGTGTATAAAAATTGAAAAATTGTATTTATAATACCAAAATAAGAAAGTCTATACTTTATTAATTTATAAGGTACCTACATAATTATGTCAAAATAAATTTGATGAAACAAATGTAATTATAGAAATCGCTATGAATTATAAAACGACCTCTATGAAATATAAAATGTCAGTTTGACGATACTTAAGTTTAACTTCTGGTACAGATTAAATACATATAAAAGTGAAATTTATAAAATTTTAACATCACTTAAAAGAAAATATAAATGAATATTTCATATATTCGTAACAACCAAACTTTTGAACATCCACTCTAATATAATTACAGTACTATGTAAAAAAGAAAGAATTATTAGTTTTTTAGAAGTTTTTTTTTTTTTTAATAATAAAATATTATTTGTTTTGTTTACTTAGGTACTGAATATAATCATGAAAAGCTTTTGGAAAATATATTACATCCCTAAAAAGGAAAAATGAATAAGAAAAACATCTTTATAGTTTGCTTTGGTTTTTTTTTTTTTTTTTTTTAAATATTATGTGTTAAATAATTGGACGGGTATCGCTAATTTGACTTTTATTAAATTAATCATTTCCAGAAAATTTTTTTGTCAATGATTTTATTTTTTTTTTTTTGCCTAAATTAAAGTTTATAGGGGAACATAAAGCTGTCGTTCTTAACTGCTCAAAATGGAATCAGCATTCTCAAAAAACATAATGTTTAAGATTATTCAATTTTGACTTGTTGTATTATTTGACAGTTGGATTATTACTAAAAATATCAAATTATAAGATTTTAAAATTGATAAAATAATTTGAATCCTGTAACTATCTTTGGAACAACAAAATCATAATAAGTTTGACATAACATGAATTACTAATGGTTATAGCCAAGTTCCATTTTTATTTTATGGTATGCGTAGTTTTAAGGACTTTAATTTTATATTTTATCTTATGGAAGAAAATTTTTGATTTTAATCACCCCCGATCAAAAATAAATTTTCTGTTATAGTTTTGATGCTTTTTTTAACTTAGCAAAAACCTAATTCTGCATTAAACTGCCTTAAATGCTTTTATATTTTCCAAAATATACACTTTAAAAAAAAGAAAATTATTTCTTAAATTCATTTTCATAAACGTTTAAATATTTCTCAAATTTCTTAAAGATTATTAATCCTAATATTTGCTGGTTCAAATCTATTTTCCATGTTCTTTATTTTTTCCTGGTTCTTTTGTTTACCCAGCATAAAAAGATACTAATGTTGTTTTTTTTTTTTTAATTTTTTTTTTATATGAAAACTTTTTTTTTTTATTAGATTTAAAGATATCAACACACCCAATCAAGAAATTTACGAATATATAAAAATGCCCCAAAAACTTAAAAAAAAAAATTCTTGTACTTTTTGAGTGAAGTAAAAAACAAAAACAAAAAAAAAAAATAAATAAATAAATAATTTTGACTTTAGCTATTTTAGAAAAAAAAAAAAAAAAAATAAGAAAAAAAATTATATTTGTTGTGAATTTCTTGATAAATAAAAAAAAATGAAATAATGATTGAATTTTTGGTTGTATATCGAATAATAAGTGGTAGATCATGCTGGGATTAAGCTTCAAACAACACAAAAAAAAAAAAAACTTTGATTTAATATATATGTTATATCCGTGATATTTGAATTGGCTAGGAAGATATGAAAAATCAAAATTAAAAAAAAAAAAAAAAATTTAGAAAGAAAAAAAAAATCCTATTTCGATTTTTATTTGATTTTTGTTGTTTGTGAAGTTTTTCAAAGATTTTTTTTTTTTGGATTATAATTGTTATAAAATTTTGATTAAAATTCATTGCAAACCAACCGTCACTTTTCTAAACCAAGTTATTCTACAATATAAAAATATATGATTTTGTCCAATGAAAATAATTTTAAATTGAGAGATTTGTGTAAATAAGTTGATGCTATGAATACATAACATATTTTTAATTTCTTGAAAAGTTCTGGATCCAATCAATTGTTAATAATCTTATCTTCTATTACATGGATTCAATAACGTTATTTAATTAAAAAAAAAAGGTGAAATATTTGTAACAATAAGTAGTGTAATTTATTACAAGAGTAACAAAAAAAAACTTTAATAGGGACTATGGATTCGAATTCGTGAAATTACACACGTTTCTAAGAATAATTTCCCTTTACAACATCAAACACCGACATCTGGAAAAGAATGGACTGTCTAATTTCCTTGTCAGATTTATGTGGTAGGCGAATAAAATATAAATAAAAAAAACTTTAATATAGAAAAAGTGGTTTTTAATGGAATATTTTTGTTCAATCTGGCAGTAGAAATAAAAGTTCAGAGCAGAGTTGTATAATTAAAATATAATATTATCGAAGAAAAAAGGTTGGCAAAGGTGTGGCAAAATTATACATAAAACAAAAACAAAAAAAAAGGAAGAATTTAATAAAAAAAAATATTTTAATTACGAAAGGATCTTAAGGCTTAAGATTCCTTTAGTTTTATATTAGATATAAGCTCGGGAATGTTACTAAGAGATATATTCCCTATAAGAAAAATATCACAGTAGTCAAAATGAAAAGTCGCAAAAATGACATAAGAATAACGAGGTTAAGATTGGAAACTACACTGACCACTCATAAGTACATTTTCGATAAAATATCACCCCCAATATGTACCTTCTGCAATGAACAACTGACTATAAAGCACATAATCGTGTAGTGCATTAATAACATACACCAGATTACACTTAAAACTTTAAAGTGTAAAAACCAGGAAGATATAGAAAATATCAAAAACCGAATGGAGCTATTTGAAATTTGTGACGATATATAAAGCGAATATAGAATAAAGTAACAAGCAAAACGTTGACATATCATTAAGAAATATTATGTATTATTATAATTACAGTATTCCATTCATAAATTAAGAAATATATTAATAATATAAAACTAATGTAATGCTGGCCCACATCCGAAGGGTAAAGGGCCATTCAAATTAAATTGTAATATTTATATTACACATTTAATAAAATAAAAAAATAAATAATAAATAAAATTTATTTATTTATTTATATTAATATTACAAATCACATAAGATATTGTAATATTACAAGACCATCGGCTGCTACTAAGGTCATTACAGGTCGAATATTATTATTAAATTATACACTAATTATTATTTGGTAGCAAAGAGGATTTGTTTTCAATTAATAAAACTTGCTACCTGTACAGGACTTGAACCCGCACTCCCTCGGTTAATATACTATACGCACTATCCACTAGGCTACCTAAGCCCCCAAACAAAAAAAAAAAAAACAAATAAAAGAATATTTTATTTTTAATTTACTCAATTAAAATTGCATACTTGTAGGATATATTTAATATATTCAATAATAATACAATATTAGTGAGTTTTTCCAATGATGTACCGACGAATAGGGTAGTTAAAAAATTTTAACTTTTTCAGAAAATTTTTATTAAAAGAAAATTTTTCGAAAACAAAAAGAAACTTTACTAAAACTCATATTAAACGGTTACAAGTCGATGAAAATTCTTAATAAATTCGGTAAATTTTACTAATTAAATAGTTGGTACTTTGGATATTCAAAATACTGATATTGCATTTACGGTAAATTATAAACTTTATAAGATATTTTTGGTTTCTAATATAATATTTTGAGTTCATTTTTGTTTTTTTTTTTCAAAAAATTTTCCTTTTTCTATACTGATTGGGAAACATGTAATTAATGTTTATGAAATGATAAAAAAAAAGTTGAAAAAGTATTAAACAAAAAAAAAAAAAACAGTAAAAAAGATTTTATGATCTATCAGAGTTTATGAACATGTATTATAAAAAGCAAGCAAAGTATATAAAAATTTATTTATATTCTATGAGTAATCAATATTAGTAGAGTTTATACAAAAAAAAATAAATAATAAACTTCAGTAATAGATTCATTTGGTTCAGATTTGTTTTTTTTTTTCTACGTTTTTTCATTTTTTACAACTATTTAATATAGAAAAGTTGATGAGCCTTGAATTAAAAGTTTTTTTTTTTTTCTTTTTTGGTTTTCATTAATTATAATTTCGATGGAAAAAACAAAGATTCGGATTATAGGATCAACTTAGTTTCATTTTAATTAAAATAGTGTTTTGCTTGTTAGTTGAATTTTTTTTTTTTTTGAGTGGGTGTTAATATTATATTGATGGATTTTGTAATGAAACATGTGCTCTTTATGGTAAAGTTAAGAATAAATAAATTATGTAAATATACACAATATACTTTTAAAGTTTTTTTTTTTTCGTATTTATTGAATTGAAACTATTTTGGTCTGACGCTATTAATAAAAACGTACAGACTTATAAAATTTTAAATTTACAATATGTTACAAATGTAACATTGTGTATGAATATAATTGAAAAAGGATAATTTAATTTAATTTTAGTTATTTTAATAGAATAAAAGTAAAATAAAATTAAAAATTTCATTCCTAATCAAATTCTTATAGCTTTATAGAAAGTCTATCGGCCTAGATTTTTAAATTTTTGATTACTTTCTCTATTCCGTTTATTTTTAATTCATTATAAATAAATACCGATTTTTCAAAACCATTTTCCTCAATTTTATTGAAATGATTTTTTTTTTTTTTTTTTACGAGGGACGGTGGAAAACATCAAAAGTCACCCAAAGGAACTGCACGAGGTTCCTCTAAGTAGTGTTGGACTTTAACCAACCAAAACCACCCCCTTTAAAACCAAACTAACTATAGGATTGGTCCTTTAATACATAATAATATAATGTACAGCTTGGTTTTGGGGAAAAGGATGGGGGAAGGAATACTTGGGTGTTTGAATATAGGAAAATTGGGATTATGGAGAATGAAGGGAAAAATTTGGATAATTATTTTGAAAAAAGATGTTAGTGTTCTTCTTGAATTTCGATATATCGTACACAAATGAATTACCAACTTTTGGGAACACATGTGTGGGCATAAGGTCCCATAAACGCGACGTGCTTATGACAAACGAATTCCCGAATGCTACATTGCGCCATCTTGACAGTTCGACAGTGTATGGGTGGGCATCTGTTGCACTCCTCGTTTCACGTTGGAAAACTTTGAGTGGAGGCATCAATTGTTTTATTTCTTTAGAACAGGTGTTCACCCCTACAAGGTATCTATAAAAGAGGGTCACTGACCCAACAGTACGGCGATGGCAAAGTGGAGTGAGCGTTGAGCTAACACTGGGGTCGCCAATAAGGCGAATAGCTTTGCACTTTGTCGAGAAAACCCAGCGCTGTTTGGGGCGCTCTAGCCCAAATATGTGCATTATACTCCATTTTGGGTCTAATGTACATTTTATAGATGTTCAGAAGATCGGAAGGAGAGAAGTAAGCTTTACAGCGGTACAAGAAACCTAGACATTTAGCAGCATTTTTAGCTATACCAAAAATATGATTTGACCAGGTCAATTTCTGATTTAGCTCGATGTCCAGAATGTTCAAATCTGTTGAGTGCTGCAAAGCCTCACCCTGAAAAGTCAGGTTGGGTGTAGTAGTAGCTACTTTACGCGATTTAGAAATTTCAATTGTTTTTTACCATATTTTACGTGTTTAAATTAATTTTGATTTCTTATCCTTTAAATTCTATTGCACAAACTTTAAATTTATTTAAAGCTTCCACATAAAATACAAATGAATATTTGAAAATATTTATTTGATTTATTGAAATTCATTTAATTTTACGCTAAAATTATTTAAATGTAATTCATATAACTTTTAAACTTTAATATTAATTTAATAAAATTTAATAATTAAATGGCTACTTAAATTAAAATATGCACATTTAAATTTATTGCTCAATTAACAAATACAGGTGTAAATAATTTTCCCACCTACATATATTAATTTTCTTTAATTCGAAAATTTATTTAAAAAAAAAAAAAAATCATATAATTTGTTTTTAACAAAAAGTAATATAGTGATTAAATTTAAGGATCAAAAAAGGATTTTTTTTTTCGATTAATATAGTGGATTTAAGGATAAAAAAAGGAAGTTTTTTTTGTAATTATTGAAAATTGAACTGAATTCAAAATAAAAGATCCTTTTATATAATACTGATCCAATACTGAATTCAAATTTACTTAAGATATGGCTTAGTATCGTAGTTAAGATTTAGATCCGTAGTGCGACGTTAAACGTAGAAGATCTTAGAAAGAAGCGTTGCGTGCTGTCAGGATTTGAAGTTGCACTACCTTGGTTAATAATCGATGTATTAGACCATTCAGAGATCGACAGAGATTAACAGATAAGCTTACATTTATGTAAATAATCATTAAACTTAATTTTGATTTATTAATCAACGATATGTTTTTAAAAGGATTTCTGTAAATAAATAAATCATTTTGACTTATAACTTATTTTAAATTTTTTATGTTTTTTTTTTTTTTTTTTTTTGAATTGACATATTTTCTAATAAGTGTACAAATTAATAAATTAACTTAATCTTACGTCAAAGAAAATAATTTCATTTTGAAATGAATTATAATGGTTGTCAGGATTCGTTAAAAATTTGAAAAAGAACATAAATTATTCTATACATATAACAATTCCAATATGTTCAGAATTAAGTAGTTTAGATGTGGTTTTACAGAAGAATATAATGACTTTTATAAATTGTATTTCTAAAGAAATATTCAAGGAATTTTAGTTAACCTAAATAATTTCCATACATTATTTATAATTATTATTGTTGGAATTTTAATTTTAATTGAAAACAAACATACATACGATTTTCTTACTTTGTATCGCATTAATATTTAAATTAAAATTATTCAAAATGATATCACTGCTACAAATTATTATTATAGGCGCAGTATAGAAAGTATATTTAAATATTTAGGTCAAATTTAATATATTTGAGGTTGTATATTTTGAAGAGTTACTGACTTTGATTGAAATTGACAGTTTAAATGATATTTCATTTAATTTCATTTAATTTATTTCCGTAATTACATTTGAATATTTTCCTACTTTAATTATATAGTCTGCACATTAAAATGATGGTTTTCTATATATAAAAGGATAATTGAAATGAAATAATAATCTAATCTAAACTAAAATAATGATCTAATCTAATAATGAAATCTAATCTAATTAAAATGTGACTAATCTCTTGTCATGATCCTTTTTGTGTATCAATCTTGCTTTTTCAAGGGAAACTCCATAACGGTCTGAAAATTTATATATTTTAAGCATGCAGCAAAATCGAAAAATACTATTGAAAGAGTATTTTTTTAAAGTAGCGAAAAAAACTACTTAAATGTTTATTTTTCCTTTCTTGCTGTAAATCTTATTTTTCTCCAAGCGATCTGGCTAATATCTATAAAGAATATATTCGACCTTAGTTGGAGTAAAACTCATCACTTCGACATATGGGCTGGCAATTCTCAATTTTAATCAAATTTTATTGATAAAATTCAAAATTGCACCGTATACGTCTAATTAACTATCCTATTATTTAAGTAGCCTTTTCTCCTCTTAACATATGTCGAAATATTGGACATATATCTCTCATTTATAGGTATTTTGTAGAACTAAAATCAATAATATTTTGCTTTAAACAATTCTAACGCAACATTTGGGAACTGCTCATTTTGACTCAATAGAAATTCCTAGATAATTTAAAATCATTATAGAAGCTCATTTATTGTGAAAACTACCAAAATGTGGAACATGCTTTCATCAAATATATTGCCATATGATAGATGTGGTCCGTTATATAATTTGTAACTTTTCAAAAAGTATCTGTACAAATTCACTTTCAATTCAACTTTCAACTTACCCTTATTTTCTTATTTCCTTTCAATTACTTTCCATATTTCCATTAACTTACAATAACTGTATTTTTTGGATCCAATTTTTAAGTTCCAACTTATTTACTGCTTTTTTTTTCAATAATTTTTAATGTCTGAAGCTAATTCCGATATACAATTGATAATTTATAAATTTAAAATGGTATGTTTAAAAAATATTTGATTATGAGAATAATATTTAAGAACATATTATACAAAAAAGATCAAGGATTTTACCGAAAAATAAAAATATGAACGCATATATAAATATTGTATTATATTCAATATCCTTAAAGTTTTTTACAATTCAAATAAAATTGATATTCAAAAATCTCTCTAAATCTATTAAATTGAAATTGATTTAAAGAAATAAAATAAAAAAGATTTTAACGATTTAAATTATTATATTTTTTTGTGCTGATGATACAATCATTAATAAAAGTTCTTAAATTGGTTTAAACTTTATCAATAAAATCACATATCCTAAAATCTTTCTTGTTTTTTTTTTTTGTTTTTATTATTTTACATTCAATCAGAAAATATCCTTTGATGTCCTTTAAAACCACATACATTATTGCTTGCCCAATAATGATAAATCAAAAATTATTGGATTTTATTTTTTTTACATTTTATAATTTTTATTTTATTTTATTCGTAACATTTTATTTAAAAAAAAAAAATTCATTTTAGGATATAGAAAGAGAATATTTAGATATTTATTTTATTACTCTAAGATTATTTTATTTTATTTTTTGTTTAACATTGACATTTTAACAGAAATTTTCTGCAAAAGACTAAAAGTATAAATTATTTCGAAGAAGTAAGAAAATCAAAGTTTAATTTCAAAAAAACTGTTAAGTCTGTAAAGCTATGTATCGTATTCATAAGTTTTGTAGGTGCCCAATTATGCCATAAGAAATAAGGCCGGTTTGGTTTTAATTCCTTTTCGATATGGAAATAAAGCTGAAAACTCAATTAAAAAAAAAAAAAAATAAGTATGTCCTTTTTCCACAAAATCATTGCCAATACAAATCCAGACACGTATCTTTAACAACTTCCGGAAAACAACAAGGAAACTTTCTGAAATAAGCGGAACATACAACATATTCTTAATGTATAAAAAAAAAAAACGTAATACATATTTGGAAACGGAAACAAGGGTTACTAATTTATTTAGCGTTTTAAAAAGGACCGCATAGGACCGTTATTATTCTTCGAGCATTATTTCTAGGCACCATTTTGCAAATGTCATAAAAATAATTTTAATTCTATATTGCGAATTGCTTGGAGATTTCTAAAGTTGATGTCAAACGATCCGAAATACTGAAAAATCCAAATGTGTAGACTAAGAATAAAACATAACTCTATCCAAAAGAAATATATCTCTATCCATAATATTCGTGAGATTAAATTTAAATCTTTTTGGGACCACATGATTTAACGCCAGCTAATGAAGAAATCAGAAGATTATGAGTTTAAAATACCCTTTCTTAAAATATTTTTACAAAGAAAATGCAGTATTGACAAACTAATATATTAGTCTAAGTAATATAGAAATATGTTAACATCATATATTAAGCTAAAATCTATATAAAATCATTCTAAAAAATTGCTCAACAGGTGGCAATGTTATTTGTGAAAACAAAAATAGATAAAATTGTGAAAAATACAGAAGTTTTAAAATTTATTTTTATTTTCCTTATTTTTAAATGTAAACTTCGCAATATTCAAGTTTTCTCTTAAAAATAAATAAACAATTGGTTCTTTTTTTTATGAAGTCTTTGATTTATTTTTATTTAATTTCGATTAGTTAGTCTAAAAACGGTCATAAAAAAATAAAATTCAAAGGTCTAAAAATATTTTTGTATTCTATCCTTTAAAAGAAAATATATCTAAAAAAAAAAATAATGTAATATTGTATGTATGTATTGTAAATTCTAATTTTTATATATCTATATTTATATTTTATAAGGAAATATTCACATTAAAAAGAACTTCATTTAACGAATGAAAGGGCTTGGCTTTTTAGATCAAATAAAAATTTAAGTATTAATCTTTTTCCAAAAAAAGAAACAAAATAATAAAATTTTAATAGCAAATCTTGCAAATGAAATAAAAAACCTATTTTTTTAAGTCCCTATATTTTTTTTTCTCCTTTGGTTATCAAGGATTTCCACAAAAATATGTATATAATGTATAATATATACTATTATAGTACTATTTTTATTTGTTACTTAAAAAAAAAAACAAACAAATTTTTTTGATGTTATTTTCCTTAATATCTAAGAAATAAGGGACAGATTCAAAATTTGTTTATTTAATATAAAAAAAATAAAAAAATGTATATGTATATACATACATACTATATAATAAATAAATTATATAAACAAAAACAAACACTAAAGGGTACAATTTTCTTTACCCTTAATTTTAATACCCTTTTAATTTAGAGGAAAAAAGAGGTCAGAGGTAACAATATTTAAAAAAAATAACAAAAAAAAAAAAAAAATTAAAACTTGAAAGATAAAGGGTTAGTATTAAGTACTCAGTTTCATCAAAAATAGGAAAAAATAAAATTAATCGAGAGTAGTTTTAGGGTTAAAAAATAAATTGGAAATTTGCAAGGACCTTATTTGTGTTTTCATTTTGTTTTTTGTTCAAATTTAATTTCAAGATGTTCATTACAAATTACAAAGGACATCATAGCAACATATAAATATACATATTTAGATATATGCCTATTATATATTAAAAATATTTTCTTTATAAGAAAAAAGCAAACAAAAAAAAAACAAAGAAAATAAAAATAACAAAATGAGGTATTATAAGATCTCACCTCAAAAATGTTTTAAGGAATTTAAAGGAATTAATAAAAGATTTTAGACTTAAAACTGTATATAACGATAGAAGGAGGGTTATGATAGAATTTTAAGCGTTTTTATAACATCAGTTAAAAATAAATTGTTATTTTATCAAATTTTAAGTGATTTCAAAAAAAGTGAATTGTAAACTGATTTTTTTAATGCAGTATATATTATACGCTTAATAAATTTGAAATTTTATGTTATGTTATATTAGATTAAGAAACTGTTACATTTACTTTATCTTTATCTTCAATAAATATTTGACAAACAGATTCCAAATTATATTCAAATCAATAACAAATAAAAATGTTAACTAATTAAAATTTAAACACCCTAAAATTATGCAATATTCAAGTCTGTATTTTATTTTTTACTTATAATGCTTGAAAGGGTGGGGCTTCGGTAGCCTAGTGGGTAGGCGCGTGGCGTAATAGCCGAAGGAGTGTGGGTTCGATCCCTGCACAGGTCGTAAGTGTTTTTTTCTTTACATACCCCCTTACGACCAAATATAATGTAAATATATAGTATATAATATAAACAAAATAAATAATATTAGTATATAATTTAATAATAGTATAAAAACTTATAATGGCCTTAGTAGCCGATGGTTCAATAATATTGCATTACATTTTGTATGTAATATTAATATAAATAAATAAATAAATTGAAAGGGGCTTCGGTAGCCTAGTGGGTAGGTGTATGGCGTATTAACCGAAGGAGTGTGCGTTCGATCCCTGCACAGGTCGTAAGTGTTTTTTTTCTTTACATATCCCCCTTACGACCAAATATAATGTAAATATATAGTATATAACAAAATAAATAATATTAGTATATAATTTAATAATAGTATAAAAACCTATAATGGCTTTGGTAGCCGATGGTTCAATAATATTGCATTACATTTATGTATGTAATATTAATATAAATAAAAAAATAAATAAATAATGCTTGAAAATTAAATTAATTAATATTTAAGAAATCAAGGAAAGTAAATAAATAAAACATTACAATAAAAAAGTTAAATTTTCTTATTTATAAGTAGTAGACAGACACACGATTAAAGAAATTAAAAACGAAACAAATAAATAATTTTAAAGTAAGAAAAATAAACCTTTGATGTTGGACAAATATTTAAGTTAAAATTTTCGATGTCTGATAACTTAATATGATTTTTACTTTTAAAAGATTGTTAAAGATTACCAAAGTTCTAGAATTTATTAAAGGCAAAGAAAATAAGAATAAAAGAAAATATAAATAACAGAAAATGTGTTAAAATGGATCAAAAGTCTCTTTAATTAAAAAATAAAATCATTTTGAATCTTTGAAAGAAGTAAAAATTATTAACTGTCTATAAACATTTTTTAATGATCTTTAAAAATATTTTAAAAATTTATTGTAAACGAATATTTTAATGAATATGTTTGTATTTAACTTTAAAAGAGTTCTTACGATTTTTGAAAATTTAATTAGAAATAAAACTTAAAAACTTTATATTTGTTTGTTAATTCCGAATAAGAAACGAATTCAGTAATGATTAGTTTCAGTAATTTCATCAAGAATTGTTTCATTGAACTTTACATAATATGTAATTTCGATAGGATAAAAAAAGGGGATCTAGATTAGAAATAGGGAATCGAGATTTACTCTAGATCAGTTTTATGTTCCATTGACACAAAAAAAAAAACATTTTTTTGTTCCAAATTTATATATCAAATCCCAATGTTTACTCAATTTTTAAAATTTTCTATTTTTTTATGTATATTTTATTAGTTTCACTCTGTCCGTTTGTTCGTCCGTCCCTCTGTTCTTAAAACTTTTCATATGGTTTAAGATAGAACAATGAAATTTTAACCATGGATATATCTAGTAATAAATTAATGTTGTAGAATAACTAATTAATGTAGCGCTACACATTACAATCCCTCAAAGTTTGTAAAAGCCCTATTTTAAAATGTGTATTTTTCAGTTCCTGCGTAACATTTTTTCTATATAAATATACCGCGATTATGTGAAAATAACATTATGCTTTCCTTAATATCTCCGGAAAGCTTCTAGATAAAACATTGAAATTTTCAAAAAAGAAAGATATTTAGGTATAAGTAAGCTCACAAAAAAATGTTTGTACCATCCCCGTTTAAGAAATATTAGGGCTGAAAAATTCAAAATGTTCTATTTTTAAACACTTGTAAAAGTGTTTTTAAAGTAAACCACGAAAATTAAAACTCCAAAATTATATTTAAATATGTGTTAATCGGGTTTCCTTAAAATTGAAGAAAATGTATCTTGATTTTCTGAATTTTTGTGCAAGTTGCAATATTCTAAACGGTGCAGTGACAGAACCGGACAGAATATTTAGATATATGCATATGCGAGTTTCTGAATTAGGAGAGATTTTAGACTTGGTTACAAAATCAGAGATTTTTCAGAATATTTTTTCAAAAAAAAAAAAGAAGGACATCATCGACTAATCGACATTTGGCAATAATAAAATTAAGCTTATAATAACAATAAGATTAGGAATAATCCACAAAATTATTTGGTTATTTATGTTTTTTATAAACAAAAAAGAAACCTTGATTTAATGTCTAAGCAATAAAATGATAAAGTTCTCGAATTTAAAGGATTTTCGAATGTTGTTTTTAACATTTTCAAGTTTTTGTGTAAAATCAATTATTTATATCAAACGCAATTTAATTAACATTTTCAATAAAAATTTAAATTATATTTTATTTAATTTAATTCATTTCATATTTCCAATATATGTACCTAATAGGTATAATTTTTATTTAATATCCAAAAAGGTGAAAATTGAAAAGGGTTTTAATCGTATTTCTTGTTTATTCCTTTAATTTTGGTAGCAAAAAAATATTGCATAAATTTGAAACTATTTATTGCTCTTTTTTAAGGTTGCAAAAGTCAATTCTTTAATATCTCAATTTGACAAAAAAAAAAAAGAAATGATAAAAAAAACTACAGGCGAACACTCGAGTTGAAAAAAACATCAGGAACAATAAATCTAAGATTGTAGATTTTAAAACTTAGCAATTTAGTAAATTTGATTGTTAATGGTTAAAATTTCTTATGAAATGTATTCAGAATAATGAATATTAAAATAAAGAAAATAAAAATTAAGAAAAAAATAAAATAAAAAAAAGTAATTTAAAGGATACAACACCTTCTTAAGTTATAAAATTAAAATCAATTTTTAAATGTTTATTTATTGCATAATATATGAAAATCAAAAAAGGTTTTCTTCCATATACATTTTAAAAAAAAATTGCATAATTTCTCAATATTTTCTTCTTAAATTTTATTTATACACCTTTTTGCACTTAAAAGAAGCTTTGAGAGATCGTTATTCAAAATAATTTATTATTTCTTATCATTTTAGATAGTAACTACATTTGAAATTTAAATAAATATGAAAAGAAAATTGAATTTTCAAAAAAAAAAAAAACAATTTTTTTTGTAGATATCTAAATATTAAAATTAATATGATTTTCAGCATTTCTTACAAATTCTAATCATTTTATTATTGAGAAAATTCCAATATAATTAGCTTATTAAAAAAAAAAACCCTAAATTGTAAATTATTAAATAAATTAACATATTTTTGCTATTATTTTCAAATTTAATATATAAGTATATTTTATACAGGATGATTCAATAATGAGTTCTTTCATATTATACGACAGTTTGTGAATGCATGATTGTGGATCACATACTTTTAAAGTTATAGGGTTTTGAATTTTTTTTGTTATTTCAAAACATTATGTTAAATGTTTATAAAAGAATCAAGGACTTTTAATAACTTTATTCATTTAAATCTTCATCTCTTTCAGTGTTTGCTTTAAATTTTTATAAAAGAAAATGACAATTTTCTTAGTGCCATTACATTAATTTTTTTAGATATTGAACGAATTAGCCATTTTTTCAAACTTCTATTTAGTAAATGGTATGACCGTTCGGGAAGTAAACAAAAAATAGAGATGTTAAAATTAACTTTATCAGACTCCTTTATTTAATATTTATTAACGTTAAAAGTAATTTAAAGTTATATTTTGTTGAATGTTTTCAAAGGAAAAATATGGTCATCTGCATTTTATTTATGGTGAAGTAGAAAAGATGATTCTTTAACAGAAAAACAGTTTTCTATAAAGAACAGTATACCTAACCGTAGAAATTTTCTTTGTTATTCTAATAATGTTGAGGATGACCAGTGCAAAAAACGTGAAATAGAATATACGGAACAATATTGAATATGATATGATGAAGGGCCTTAAAATTAAACACAAGAAGAATAGGCTGCAACATAAGGATGCCACAAATGTCTGTTTGAAGAATATTAAATCGCAATAATTTGTATCCAAGCGTTAAGAAATACTAATTTTAACAATCTTTTTAGTTCCTCTCAACAAACGGTAAAAGATATTTTAACGTATGATATACCAAACTAAAACTACAATACAGGACTATTTGAATTTTTCAATAAACGAAATTTTTCATGTAATGTTACATAGAAAAATTGTATTTTTTTCCACATAGCCATACAAAAGTTTTCTCTACACATTATCTTCTAATTGGCAGTATATGTGTAGATGAAGACGCTCATTAATGAATCACTCTATATAATTATTATTTTATAATAAACATTTTCTTGTAATTTAACTAATTTTTATTTATTGAAATTGTACAAAAAAGCTTGGCATAATAATATGTGATAAAAATATCTGAATAATTTTTCAGAAAGCTGATCGTTTTTCATATAAATATATTTTCTATTTCCAAGTTCTGAAATTTAGTTTTTTCAAACATAGTGGTTTTAAACATAGTACACTTAACTTTTAAAATTAAAATTTCTTTACTATAAATATTAAAATTTAGTTTTTATATCGTCCTTTCACAAAAATAAACAAATAATTAAAAAATTATCTGAAATACAATACGATAAAAAATAAAATAAATATTTTAAAACGTAAGTCAATAAATTTAACATTAAATGCATTCCAAAATAATGTTTTAAATCGAAAAGAAGTGTTGGAGAGTCTTGATTAAAAAAAACTGTTTACTCCAATCCAATTCTTTAAAAAGAAGGAAATTAACTTCATTTTGCATATTGATCATATTGACATATTGATCTGCATTCGAGTAATTTAATTGACAAGGATATAAATTCGGCCACATTAACTAAATTTTTTTCTTTATTCTACAGTTTTATTTTAGAACTTAAGTCTTGAAAGTTGGAAGAAAATAAAAAAAAATTAAATTAAAATTAATTTTAGTAAAATATCTGCGGTATAATTCTTAGTACATATTTTTATTTAATTTTAAATTCTTCAATATATTAAAATCAAAAATCATAACCTTTACAAAAAAAAAATAAATATCAATACACATAAAATTTTATACATTTAAAGTTTACCTGTAAAATACCAACACAAAAATGTCAAAAAAAAAATTAAATTAAAAATTCCAATCACATTCAAAATAAAATTTGATTTAAAAAAAAGTTTTTTTTTTTTACTTTCTTCTACCACCCCACTACCGTCACATTTTGTCTTGTACTTTTTATTTTAATTTTACTCTACACTTTTTATTATTTGTTCAAAAGAATTTTGTATGTATGAAATTTGTACGGTATAAGGATTTTTTTTTCCTTTTTTTTTATTATAACTACATCCGGTGTTTCAAAAACATTCTTTAAGTTATACAATATAAGTTTTTGTATATAGATACAATATGCCTCATACTATTATTGAATTGTGTCATAATCTTATACGACAAAATCTTGCATACGAGATCTCGCTTTCGAAAATCTCTCAAAACAAAATCTACTAGAACAAAATCTTGCATGTTACTTATTAATTATGTCACAACAAAGTACTCAAAAAAGTGGGGGCGGCCCAAAACCGCGCTAAACAAATTATAGAGATTCTGATTTTGTATAACTATAACAATAAATTCGTTTCTGATTTAGAATCTTGCATATATATATATACGCATATATAAATATTCTGGAAAAAGTGTATAACCCTAATTTTGAAACCAACTCTTAAAATTCTCCTTAACTATTTGTTTATATACGTATACATTCTTTAAAAACAGGGGCCTCGGTGGCCTAGTGGGTAAGAGTGTATAAAATACGCTGTAAACACAGAGGGAGTGTGGGTTCGAATCCCACACACGTCGTAAGAGTTATGCCCCCTTACGACATTTACAGCCACGCCTGTAAAGGAAAGGCTGTGTAATTTCCTATTCACATTTATGTGGCATTTATGTGTTTATTTTTTTTTTTTTTAGTGCAAAAGGAAAATACACTAAAAAAGAAAAAAAAAAATTCTTTAAAAACAAAACAACAATCCATTTTCCTTTAAAAAATATTTTGCAAGATTTTGTCCGCGAAAAATTTTGTAATGCAAAATTTTTGGAAGATATATTTTGTAATGCAAGATAAAATAAAAAAAGCAAGATTTTGTCTTAGCTGGATTTTGGCGCGCACGATTGTGACCCGCTCCCATTATTATTCCCATTATTATTATGTATATAAGTAATCTATATATATAAAAGAATGTGTGCATTATCATGTGCTGTGTTTCCAGGAATATTTAAGTAAGCCACAGGACTCGTTTTATTTTTCTTTAAATTCTAAAGTAACACAAAAAAAAAAAAAACAAAACGAAAAGTAAAATAAAAAATGAAAAAAACAAACCTATTGCCATGCCATTGACAATTTGCTGTCATCTTTTATCTACAGATACAAAATTATTTTATTACATATTCATAGATGAACATAAAAATTGTTACATTTCAATTGAAAATAATTTTTCCTTCTTATATTCTCGCTGGTATTTTAAAGGGTCCCATTTTCTTAAATTTTTTTCTTTTATTTTATTTTCGGTCTATTGTATAAAGAAATTTTACAGGTATGTATATATATGTATAAATGAATAAAAAATAATGGTTGGTAGTAAAGAAATTACTTTATTTATATATTATTTATTTTTTATTTTATTCAATTTTAATTTTTTTTTTTGTTTTGTTTTTTCCTCATCCCATAAATCCTATTTTTATATTATTTTTTTTTTAATTTTTAGATTGTTTTTTTTTTATTTTTTCAATATCTGTTAAATCATGAATAGCTTAAGGATTAAGGAGGAATTAAGAGAGGATAAATTTTTGAATTAAAATTAGTTTTTGTGTAAGATTTACAGGATTAGAATTTGTAATATGTATAATATTTGGTATATGTGTCTACTATTAGAAATTTTATGTAATATATACATAATAAAATCATTTTAAGCAAATAAAAATAAAATATATACATATAGAGTATCCCGGAATTAGGCAAAATAATCATGGTAGGCGTTAAAAAAAATTTGAAACTAAGAGAATATTATTTTGCCAAAAAAAAAAAAAAAAAAATTATTTTACAAAACATATTGAGATAAAACTCCTTTTTTTCTAGAAACTTTATACTTGTTTTATCATCTTCTACCTCCGGAAATAGTTTCCATATATACACCTTGTATAAAAATTGTGAAACTATGAAATTATTCAACTAAATGGAAAATGAATACATAGCGTATACATACAAGTGACTCTATATATATAAACTTACACATAATATATGTATTATGTATTATATATATAATACATAGAAGCACATAGGAATACAAATATATGCATAAAGGTAGAAATTTATTTTTATTTAAATTTTTTTTTTTTCTAAAATTACTTAGCATTGACTTGAAGGAAAACTTATTTGGCATTCGAATGAAGAGATCATTGTACGTCAATATGACATTTAAATAACATAAAAATAAGAAAAAATAAAAAAGATAAAATTTGTTGAAGAAAAAAGTTACCAGAACTAAAGAATAACAAAAACAGAAAAGCAAAAAAAAAAAAAGAAACTGGTAAATAAATGGGTGAATAGTTTTTAAGGGTGTTAAATACAGGAAAACAAAAAAAAAGAAAAAAGGATTCAAGTAGATATCAAAATTGAACAGGTAAAAATCAGTATGATATTTATATAGATATACTGAAAACTATCTATTATATATTCAAAAAAAAAAAAAATAATATGTGATAGAGAGTTTGAATATCTTATAGTTAAATTATTTGAATACTATGTCTATATTAAAGGAAGCACTTATATATAGCTGTATATAGAAATGAAACCTATTATTATGTAGACTTTAAACTATTTAAGTTAAAAAAAATTGTCAAAATGTCAACGTGGTTATGTTTACTAAATATTTTTATTTTTTGATCTATAAGCAATTTTGTATTGTATCTTATCCAAACATTGATTCGCTATATGGAGTTAATTCTTTTATATATTAACCCTTTCTTGCTTTTTGTACTGTATTATGGTCAATTATTTTAAAAAAACTTTTTACGATTAATTCAAGAGTAATTCATTTATTTAAAAATTTCTAAACAAAATTATTAGACTAGTCTTTATACAACATATTAAGCGTTTCAATCTCATATAGACATTTTTTTTTTTTAAATATAAAATTTACTATGAATTGTTATTACATAAATTAAAGTAACATCAAATTATTCAATTTAGATATATATTTTGAATTTATCAAATATAATAAATTAAAATAATTTAAATTTCCATGTGGGGTTTTTTTTTTTTTTGGTATTAATTTTATCGAATTAACAAATTTTTACTTATTTTGTGTTGTTAATTTATTTTCATCAGTACCTTTCGCAGTTTTAAAAAGATAATCAGATCATAATTCACTTAAAATTCTTTTTTATTTTTATTCTTAATGAGATAATATAAATAAGACGAATTGGCAATCCAAAAAAAAAAAAAAAAAAAAAAAAAAAAACCAAAACCAAAATATATATAATAAAAATATGTAAAAATAAATCTTTTTATGGTAAAAAATGGAATTAAACTTAAATTTGCATAAAAAAAAGATAAATTTTTTATTCATACTTTGGTTTCGAAATGTTCATACATTTATTTTTCATTTTTTTTTTTTTTTTTTTTTTCGGAAACCTCTGTGAAAATTCAAATTTAGAATTTTAGATATTTTCCTTTTTTTGTAGTTTAGTTTACTTGGGTTTTTTTCATTCTTAAGATTTTCAATAAACCTAAAGATATAAAGATTTTTTTTTAACTTTACTTGTCATAAATTGTGACATGAATTTACAGGGATTTTAATTCACTGCAATCAGGTGAATGTTTATATATAAAAGAAAAAAAAAAAAACAGAAAAAACAAGAAAAATAATATAAAAAGAAAAAAAAAAAGAGAAAAGGCATGTTTCTTGAAGCTTTTTCGGATTTCTCTCTATTTAAGGCAAATACATATATTTATTTTATCTGGTTTGGTTTTTATTTTATTAAAATTCAAAAAAAGTAAAAGGAGTAACAAAAGAAAAAAAATAAGTAAAAAATCTGAAAAATAAAATATAGGAAAAAAATTTTAGTCAAGACAGTTGATTGTAATGAAACTTATTTTCGATACACTTAATATGATGGGGTGCACCTACAGAGTATTTTTTAATAATAATATTTTTATTAAAAGAAAAACCATTTTAGACATTTTCTTAAAATAAATTGGTTATAAGATGTCTTCTTTTCACACTAATATAGGAATTTTAATTAAATAATTGATAATATTTTACCAACTTTTTTATTCATTAAACTGGTAGGATCAAATTTATCTTACAGAATTAAATATTATCATAATTAATAGAGGTTGGTATTTGTAAAATAGATAAAAAATTACCCATATTTTCACAATTCAAAATAGTGAAGAGTTCCTTCGCTTAAATCGTCGATCTGGACTTATTCTTCTAAGGATGAGAATAACATTGAAAGTAACAAACGAATGGACGAATTAACTAGAAAAGAATCGAAAGATCGAAAGGATCTAAAATCTAAGTTGGGTAGTCTAACCAACAACAAAACATCAAATAGAAGAACTTTTCATCTAGATTTATTTAAACAGCGCTAGACGCGTAGCTATAATTGCGAGTCACTGACAGATAGGAAACCATGCAGTTCGAATTGGTATTTCTTGTACAAAATACACTGTAGAAGCTTGCCAAAAGGAAGGGATGAAGGAAATTCTGCATCTTTTTATCTGTGAATGTTCTGTTTTAACTAGGCTTAAACAAGCCTTTACCTTTCAGACATAAACCAGTTATTTGATAGGAAAATTGGAGAACTATTTCTGAACTCTACAGACCGGGTAAATATCAAAATTCACACTAAATAGATTTAAATAATTTTTCATAGTTAATATCTAAGTTTAATTTACTTTATAATATATTTAAAAAAAAAAAGAATATGTAAAAATGAAAATCCGTCTTTTTGTGAAGAATATTGTGTTTGCATATTTTAAGGCAAATCCAATAATTAGTTGTGATTTATCGTAATTTCATAAATAGTATTAAAATTTCAGTAGAAATTTATTTGTATATTTTTAGAATCAATAAATTTTTTTTTGAAATGCTATAATGTTAACGGTGAAATATTTTCTTCAATTATTTTTCCTTTTTTTTTTTTTTTTCTAAGGAATCCATATTACGAATACATAATATTTTGTTTTTCTTTAGTTAAAATATTTGACATAGCGAAAAATTGTCTTACAGTTAGTGAGGGCAAAGTTTAAAAATGTTTACATTCCTTGTCATATTGAAGTAAAATAGAAAACTGGAAAATTATGATTAAATGAAAAGTTCACTTTATATTATTTTACTTTTCAAGTGTATAATACAAGAAAAATAATTTTTATAAAAATGAAAATTAATAAAATAAAATTATGATTTGCTTTTTTTTTTTTTTGAAAGATTTAATAAGAAAAGTCAATGGCTCCATATTAGTAAGTATGTAAAATATAAATATAATTTATTTTAATAATCTTAATTTTAAAACTTTAACAATAACAAAAAATATTTAAGTATATTTTAAGATTATCCTATTTTATTGCACTGTTTTCTTTATAATAAAAAACTATGAAATTTATTCATAATTAGATCATAAAACTAAAGTTTTAGTCAAATAAAAAACTTGTAAGTTGAAGAAAAATTAAGTTAAAAAACATTAAATTGAGAAACATTAGGTACAAAAATAGAATAAAAGAAAATATTATTTCTAAAGATGAAAATTAAAATTTGGTAAAAACAATCCTTTATGATCCTTTATATAACTATATTTTTAAATTTTCTTATATTCCTTTCTAAGAGAAAAAATTGCTACAAAGATTTGTTGTCACAATGAATAAAAAAAGATTTAAAAGATATTTCAGTAGAAAAACAACTTACATAAATTATTTTTCCTTGTCACATGTTCAAGAGATATTTTTGCTACAGTTCTATGACTCAAGTTTGAATTACAGTGATAATTTTTAAATTAGTTATCTGGTTATTAAAGTGTTGATTAGTTTCATTCTGTATTATCATACATCTGACATGGTACAAACCTCACTTACTTACAACTCTAAAATAAAATTAAACTTCCGGATGTTTTGTTTTAATTTTAAATAAAATTTTAAAAGTTTATTTTGTTCTGCTCAACAGTAACTCTAATTTACAAACAATTATCTAAATATAAAATGTTCAAAAGTTACAAAAAAAAAAAACTTTCTTCTTCTCCCTCCACTACCTTATTCAAGTGGTAAGTGACATTAAAAAGATCAAAGAAAAGCAAAGTAAAACTATAAACTCCTTTAATAAACAGTTATTAATTATTATAATAAAAAAACATTGTACAATTTTCTTTCTTCTTCGATGACGTGTAGTCTTATTAAATCTGTCTTAAATAAAGAAATACTTAAAAACCCTTCTTAAAAATAAATTCGGTTTATTTCTTTTAACAAATTTAATTAATATCTTTTTTAAGTATATTTAATATAATAAATTTACGTTCTTTTTAAGAGCTTCGCCGCAAAAAAACGAAGAAAATGCTTTATAATAACCACAACAAAAAAAAAAAAAACAATGTCTAAAAGCTTTTAAAGAGTTTTAAATAACAAAATAAAACTAAAAATATATTTTTAATTAAATTTTTCAACTTAAATTCCAAATTTAATAATAAAATCATCCTACACTATATCTTACACTATATCCTTTCAATAATTAGAAGTGTCCTTAATTAAAACAGATAATACTGATGAATTCAAAACAACCAAAAAAAAATTAAAGAAAAATAAACAGTTTTAAGTTTTTTTTTTTAATCTACATTAAAAGTTTCTGAGCCATGTGATGTCCTTTCTTAACTATGATTCTTAATTTATGTATATATAATATCTATTTTATATGTATTTACGTTTGTATAAGACTGTATACATTCTTTTGTACTTATATATTGAATTAATATATAAATAAAATAGCATATTTTCAAAGATTTATAACATCTTTATTCACTCTTCTTTTGAGTTTATTTTTAATAAATTGATTCACCATTAAATTAATGACTGATAGGATATTAATTTTTGCCGGTTTTTATTATTTTTTTTTTTTTTGTTTTGTTTTGTTATATTTATTTTGTTTTATTGCAGAAAATTTATATTACAACGACGATATTAATACAAAATTGTTTTAGAAATTTGTCAAATCAATAGTATTAAGTTAGAATGATGACAGTGTAGAAGAGAATAATTCGATGGTGATGGTTTTTGTGGTATGTTTTGAATAAATAGAAATGTTTCTTTTTAAGGTTTATAAGATTGTCCTTTTTATTAGGTTGTTGTATATTCTAAATGTCTTTTTTCGATCTATAATATTTACATAAGGGTATTTACTTGACCCTTATGAAAAGAAAATTTCAATAGAAAAAGTTTATTTTTGTATACATATATATAATATGTATGTTTATGATTTGTAGTGAGAAGGTATGGTTTTTTATGGTAGCCTGCTTTAGGATAACTATCGTTTGTTTTATATTTTAATTTTATGTCGTTGATATACAGGGTGTCCCGCGGTAACTTTCACATAGAGCCAGAGGTGATGAGGAGTATCACAACGCACAAAAAACGTTCAAAAGTTATAAATTTTTTTTATGAAAAGTCGCTAAAACATCTTTAACTCCTCATATCTTGAAAAGGGTCCAGAATAGATCTCCCTCCCCATCCATAGAATTTTTATTCGTTGTGATGCTCCCCATCACCTCCTTTTCTATGTGAAAGTTAATCGGGGACATCCTGTATATTAACATTGGAATTGATTTTTTGGAGACAAAACTACAATTAGAATTACTTTAAAGGGCGAAGAACAAAAATCGCGAAACCTTTAAAAATAGACTCTAGACTCTTTTTAACCTTTTAAAAATAGACTCTTGTCACATTAAAGTGATTTTTGACTAATTGATATAAAAAATCCGTAATTTTTCTTACGTCGAAATTTTTTATGGGTAAAAATTTATATTATCAAATAAATGGGGAACGTATATTATTGGAGGCAACATCAAATTATTGAAACCCTGATTTTGTAATAATTTATATATTTGAAAAAAAATTAAATAGAGAGGGTTTTAGACTTTAGTAGAGTTGGTAACATAATTAATGTTTTATTAATTTTGTTAAGTGGGGTTTAACAAATATATAAAATTAGTCAAAAACAATTTGAGACATTTTATTCAGAAATGTCCCAGAAAATGTATTTTGTCTGACGAAATAATTATATATTGTTAAAAGAAAAACTACAGCTAATCAAATTATTAAATTTATGTGAACCTAAATATCCATTTTATATCTTCAATCTTTCTGCTTTTAAATTTAACAAAAATATTTTCTGTGTGCTTCCGCAGGTTATCTTCAAAAGCCGAAGTTCACGCTTTTACCAAACTTTTTTTAATTTAATTAATTTTATTTTAATAAAAAGGATATTTATTTTTGAGTTTATTTGTGTCCTACCAATAGATTGCTTATGACAAAGAATGTAAATAAACATTATTTCTAGATGTTTGACCCTATACCATATACTCTAAATGTGTATTTTACCAAATAATATACACTTTAGTAAGTTTTAAAATTTGATTTCGATTAATAGATTAGAGATTGTGAACTATGAGACTTTTTAAAGAGACAATTAGCGTTGCTGTATTAAAGGCAGTGTTTAGGAACATTTTTTGATATATAAGTGATAGTGCTGCGGAAGCAACATGAATGCTTAAGTTATTAAAGCACCTAAAAGAAACAGAAGCAGGAAGCAGAAGCTGAAATAATACGGCACTAAAATATTAAACAAATTGAAAAAAAAAAAAATAGTATTTCCCACCATCTTATAGTCCGGTAGAACAATAACACCGTACAAATAGATAATAAAAGATTAACCCATTTATCCTAAAATTAACAAGAATAACGATACTTAAAAACATTATTTTTATTTTAGACTTATCATATGGATTTATTATAGAAGAAGAAGAAACAGAACCACAAAAATATCAAATTTATTGATTTCCTTCTAAGGAAATAAATACGAATTTTTCATTTTCATCCCCCATTTAGTTCATTTTCAATTTAGTTTTTATTTTTTTTTTTCTTTTTTTGAATTTACTCTTGCTTTCAAAAACAATACGGAAAGGATATCTTTTTTTTGTTTTAGATTTTTATATTTTTTTTTTGTATATAAGTTAGCTTATGTTTTTATGCTATTTTATTTGTTATGATTTCAAGTTCAGAATTATTTCAAATTATTTAACCCTTTTGTTTTTTACTTTTATTTTTTTCGTTTATTTTTTTAATTTTTCAAGTAAAAAGAAATTTTTTGTATTGAGAGAAAATTTTATTTTTAATTTTAATTTTCATAAAAACTATTTTTGAAGCGACACAACAAAACAAAAAGGGAATATTCTTCAAATGAAAATATTTGAAAATGGAAAATTTAAGAAAAAAATTTAAAAAATTTAATTTGGTCATGGTTGTGTTTCTGATAGAAATGGGTGTAGAAAATACACAAGTAGATTTTAAAAGTTAGCAAGTTATAGGCTATTATTTTTTTTTTTTTTTTTTTTGTATAAACAAAGGAAAATCAAAGCCAACTTTTACTTTTTTTTTGGTTCTTTTGTAGAAATATGAAAAAAAAATTACCTAAAAGTAAACAACAAAGGAGAGCGCACTTTAAATATTTTTTATTTTGAATATTATAGTCGTTTTACGTTAATTTTTCTCAAGGATATTTTTTTTTTCTATGGAAGTGTGAATTTAAAAGTTCCTTAAACAAAAATAAAAATGTCTTTCTGTCATTTTTATTTTTTTTTACACACGCTAACTAAACGCTGGGAACGGATTCCTTTATACATATGTAGGTTTAGTTATTAGGAAAATAGGATGTTAAAGGAGTATTAGTGGAAAGATTGGAAACGAATCTATAAAGATTCCACAGTGTAGAAATGAGGAATTTCCACAGTGTAGAAATGAGCACGTACAGCTCCTCTAGTGTTACGTTGGAATTGTTTAAAAGGAGGCATAACTGATTTAAGTTTAATAGAGCAAGTGTCATTACTTACAAGATATCTATAAAACAGAGAAATAGCTCCAATATTGCGACGAGAGTGAAATGGAGTAAGTGTTACTTGTTCGACAGGATCGCCTTTTGGGCGTAAGGCGCGGTTTTGGATTTTGTCGAGGTAACTCAGAGAAGTTTGAGATGTGCCATCCCAAATGTGAGAGTTGTACTCCATCTTAGGTCGAATGTAGGCTTTATAGATATTAGACAGATCCTTTGTAGATCTATGTAATCTATCTCCTAGATCTATGATCTAGAAATATGTTTTGTAGAAATCACTAGACTACGATTAGAGTAAACCTGGACTTACGATTAAATGAAATCTTGACAAAGATTCCAATTTGGTAGCTAAGAAGTTTACAACCAATTTTATAAAGAATAAAATCACCCAGGAGAAACTTTTAAATTACCAAAAAACTTAAAATTACTAATGTCTATACAAATCAGTAGCTGTTTACGGCTCTTCTGCATAATTTTAAATGTATTGTAATTAGAGAATCAGTTATAAAAGATACATATTATATGTTAATGAATTGTGATGAAATAGCTGGATTTTAAGGTATTTAAATTTTCTGTTTTCCACATTTGGCGCTATTTCATTTTCAATAACTTGTGTGCGGCATGATACCATGATCAAAGTAACGACACAAAATTTTCATTTCAAGGATAATTTTGCAATAAAAAGACTTTTACTTATTTAATACTGAATTTTTGTTTATAGTGTGTTCATACCTATATATATGTCATATTGAAAAAATATTCTAAGTTTATTTTTAGTACATTATTATTTTATCTTCCAAATGTTCTTCTTATATTTAAACAGTAAAAATACAAGTAAATTTTTTTTTTTTTTTTTGGAAAAATCAATAGTTTTTGGGTTAGGTTGTCATTTATTTATGAATTGATTTTTATTAAAAAATTATGAAAAATATTAGATAATATTTAGATTTGGAAAGCAAAATAAAATTGATGGCAAAATTTTATTATTTTCATGGTCTGTGTACATAATATTATTGGAAAAATAAACAAAAATCAAAAATATTGAAAAAAAAAAAAAAATTATAGATTTATTAGTTAAATATTTGGAAATTATTTTAGAAAAATTGATATTACTATTGATATTTAACAAATTTAAAGATTTTATGTAGAATTTTTGTTAGATTTTTGTATTTGATAAAATGTTTATTATTAATTTTGGATTTAAATTATTTTAGAATCTAATATAAATGTAGGATTTAACCTTCAAAAATATTTAAAAAAGTTCATAGTTAATGTATTTAATTTTTTTCCTTTACAATTTTATATTACATACAATAATATTGAATGAATAGATTTAAAGATTATTTATTTAAAAATCTACTAATTGTTTTCAAGAAAAAACTTTGTATAAAGTTTTAAAGTATATAAAAAATCTAAAATATTAAAGTTTTAAGGAAGAAAAATATATTTTGTAGGAATCTTTTCTATTTTAAAATTTTTGGTTACTTGTAAAAACTAAGCAGAAGTATATGAATATTTTCTTCGTTTTCCATATGTTTGAAAAATTATTTTAATATTTTGTGCTGTAAATTTTCTATAGTCTTTAGATAAGTGTATTTTAAAGAATCTTGTAAATAAAATTAATACAGTTTTTAAAAATATACTTAAAATTTCCCTTAAACAGCACTGGAGTGCAAAATAGAGCTATTCAGCACTGGATCTCGATAAAGTGCAAAATAGAGCTATTCATTTCATTAATGACCCCAGTGTTACTAAAAATTGTCCAAAGTGGAACAAGAAAAGTAACAGATGCTCATTCTTACATAGCTAAACTTTCCAGGTGGCGTAAAACAATCTTTAGAAACTTGTTTGTCTGGCGAACCATATTCCATATGTTCCCTAAAGTTGATAATTCATGTGTGTACAAATTTTTTCTCATACCTCATATAATTTTCTCATAATCTTTTTTCCAATTTTTCAAATTTCCTAAACCTCCTCAAAAAATCCCCTTCTATATCCTCATCCTCAAAACCCTATTGTACCCATCCTAAATTTTAGTTTCAAAATAGTATGGTTTTTTTGCGTTAAAATCACACTCTACCCTAAGAAGTTCCGTACAATTTCATTGGATGGCTTTCGAAGCTTTCCACCAACCCTCCTTAAACAATATACATATTATTTAAATGAAAACGAGGGCTTAATTAATATTGTGTACTTCCTGTATGTTTACGTAATATTGGAATAAATAAATAAATAAATAAATTTATTGTTTAGTCTTAAATTAATAATAATCTTTTGATTAAATTACAAAAATAAAAACATGAACACATTTGTAATACTAATACTAATGAAATTTAGTAACACAAAACAAAAGAAACTAATTGGTTAAACGATTCTTGTTAATAATAAATTATTGTCAAAAATATTTCGAAAATGAAATTTTGTTTTTCTTTATCAAATTAACTTATTTTCATCGTGTCCCATTTATATCCTATGAATTAGATTTTTATATTAATATGTCATATTAGTAATAAAAATTCTCTATAATATTAATAATAAATGTCTAAAGAGAGAACATAACAAAAAAAAAACATTAAACAGAATAAAAGAAAAAAATACATTGATAAATTGACATTAGGTTAAGGGAAGAAGTGATGTTTATTAAAGGAATAGGACTAAAAATGTAAACAAAATCTTAAATCAAAAAGTACAAATATTAGCGTATTTTTAAAGATATGGAGTTATTCCACAATCATAAAATTAACTTAGCTTATATAAAAAATAAAAAAAAATATTTATTATATATTTATTTATATATTTATTTAAATCTAATATTATATAATTAATTGATATAATATCAGTAGATATAATTTATTTATTTATTTATATTAATATTACATACATAAATGTAATGCAATATTATTGAGCCATCGGCTACCAAGGCCATTATAGGTTTTTTGTACTATTATTAAATTATATACTAATATTATTTATTTTGTTTATATTATATACTATATATTTACATTATATTTGGTCGTAAGGGGGGTATGTAAAGAAAAAACACTTACGACCTGTTTAGAGATCGAACCCACACTCCTTCGGTTAATACGCCACACGCCTACCCATTAGGCTGAAAATAATATTCATATTATTTTCTCTTAAATTTATACATATTGCATATTTTTAGGGAAATATTGGTACAGTATATTTTTTTTACTTTAAGAAAAATAATTTTGGATTTTAGTGCAAGAATTCTAGTTTCCTTTTTAATTGTATGTAAGTATTTTTATATTTAAAGAAAGTTTTCCTTTTTAAGTATAAGAAATAATATTAACTGGACCGTATTTTTTTTTTAAAGTTTTGTTTGAATGTATCAAATTTTATTCAAAACAAAATAGAGCCTATAGAGTATAAAAAAAAAATATAGCCTACAGAGTATAGACTATCTGAACAATATTTAATGAATAATGTAAATATAATTATATGTAGACAATTACTTATATAACAAATTACGTAAATGCGAATACTTGCATTTAAAAAGAAAATACTTGCACTTAAAATGAATTTACTTCCATTTAAAAAAAAAACGCTTTAACTTAAAACCAAAATTCTTTTTCTTTAAAGATATAGTACATGATAGATTTAATACTATACCGCAATTTTTCTTTAATTTTTTTTTACGATGGCATATTATTGAAAGACATAAATTATAACCAACTAAAACTGCGACTATTTAAAAAAAAAAGCAATAGGGTGAGACCTATAATAAAAATACATAATTTAGTTAATGGTTTGGGATAATGTTTTACAAGTTATATTAAAAAATACCAAAAAATACAAATTTGCCATTAAAGATTCTCAAAAAAAAAAAAAAAATAATAATAATAAAATTAATATAAATAAATTTTCTTTGATTTGTTTTTTAACAAATTTTTTGCCATTATAAACAACGATAATTACGGATATGAAAACTTTAATTTAGTTTTTGTAAGGTTATTCCTCAAGGTGAATGAGATTATGCAATCTTATAAAATGAGAATAGATAATAAATTTCATGATATTATATGCAATAATTTTGGATAATATAAAATACAAAATAGGGTTGTATTTTATTTACAACTTACTTTACAATTTGCCAAAAAACGAAAATAACTGTTTAAGAATAACTGACTCATGACGCAGTGGTTAAATCGACAACCTTTCAATCGAAGGGTCTTGGATTCAAACCCCGGTCAGGGGTTTATTTGGATTCAAACCCCGGTCAGGGATAAATAAAAAATATGTAGTATTTTTATATCGTAATAATGTATGTCGTATAATTAATAGTAGTAATAATAACAATAATAATAATAATAATAATAGTAATAGTAATAATAATAATAATAGCTGCTACAGTGGAACTATTTTTGGTTATATCATGCAAGTAAGGTGTGATATACTGCTGCATGTTGTAATCTACTGATGGCCTTGACTCTGTAGTAAAATAATAATAATATTAATAAGAATAATAATACCAATAATAACAGCCGCTACAGTGACTGTGGGGGTTGCCTTCATTAATTACCTCTTGTAGTAAGGTGTTACATACTACTACATGTTCTAACTGTTGTAACGGCTATAGTCACTGTTAGCAAAATAGTAATAATAATAACAGATTCATTGTTTTCTTACAGCCCCACTCCCAATTCAATGTTTCCGTATCCATTTCCTATCCTTCCTATCCCTACTCCCTAGCCAATATACTGCGTGCGCAGGTAAGGGTTTCATCCATTTATATTGGCTAAAGGGGGTGGTGGGTTTAGTCACTAAGAATCTGACACTACTAAGGGGGAAATTCTTGGTGTTTTTGGAAGATTCCTACCTCCCTTAGGGGCAGAAAAAGAACTATACAAATATTAAAAAACAACACTAATATTAAGATACTTTTATTTTCTACACTGGAAGAGTTAGTGTTTTTATATTTCTTTGCTCTTAATTTTATTAAAGTTACACCAACTTTAATTGTTGATTGAAATCTTTTTACAAGAAAATTAATATTTAATTACCTATTCTATAACTGTAATATGCTCAATTTAGTTATACCATTTTCAATTATAAAATGTTTGCCAACTTTATAGAAAAAACTAAACAAAATATTTTAAATGCGCAAATTTCGTTAAAACTATCTGAGGTTTTGAAATTTTTAAGCTTTTAAAAAAAAATATAAATACTGTTACTAAAACAATTAAAATATTTACAGTTTATTACAATTTCGTTAATATAGGAAGAAATTATGTTTTTAGCTCATTTTTCAGAAATTTTTTGTAAAATATGATTATTAATTGCACTCTTTCCATCTGTCTATCAGTTTACAAAACTTCTACACCGTAGAAAATGAAACAATGGAATTTTAACCATGTATAGATCTCATTAAAAAATTAATTTCCGCCGTATATTTGAAAAGCTTCTTTTCAGAGACTTTAAATTTTGAGATTTTAGAGTTACCTAACTTTAAGTTACTTTGAAAAAAAATGTTTCTACATTCTACTGCTTCAGAACTCTTAGGGATCAAAAATAGAAAATTTGTCTAGAAATTACAGTTTAACTGTGCAAACTGAATACAATATGTGCAACGATCTAGTATGTTTGATATCAAAAATAAATAATAATACTAATAGCTGCTACAGTAGAGCTATCTTTGATTATATCATGCAGGGAAATGTTAAATACTACTGCACGTTGTAATCCACTGACGACCATGACTCTGTAGTTAATAATAATATTAATAATTAATACTAATACCAATAATAAGAGCTGCTACAGTGACAGTGGAGTCGCCTTCAATTATTATCCGATGCCGGAAGACGTTATATACTACTACATGTTGTAACTGTTGATAGGAATTGTAACTATTAGCAAAATAGTAATAATAATAGACGGTTTCATTGTTTCCTTACAGTCCTACTCCCAATTCAATATTTCCGCATTCTATTGACCAATCCTTTCTAATCCCTAGACAATATACTGTTTTATCAGGTAGGGGTTTCATCCCGTTATATTGGCTAAAGAGCGAGGTGGGTTTAGTCAATAAGAATCTGACACTACAAAGGGGGGAATTTTGGTGTCTTAGGAAGATTCCCAGATCCCTTAGGAAACAAAAAAAAAAAAGAAAAAAAGCTCCAATATTGTTATATGTGTCAACAGCTTTCATATTTATATATAGGATTTTCTTATAATTGAAAAAAATTTTGGTCCGGAATATATGAATTGGACTTGAAATATATTTGATAAGTATTAAATTGGAAAATCCGCTTCAAATTTTCTTACAACAATGATTCAATGCTTCTTAAGATTACAATATAATACAAAGAAATCACTAAATTATGAAGAGATGAATGAGGTAATTTTGAAAGAGATTCCCGAAAGTCTTAAACCAACTTAATTATCACTTAATGAATTAGATATGGAAAGTGCTATGTCGTGAAATCGAAAGTAATTTAAAAAAGAAATTATTTACTGTATTCAAAGAATGACAAAAGAAACGCAAACAAATTTTCATTTGTTTTAGTAAACAGTGGTGATACTGGTTATTACTGGAGGCTATTACTGATAAAAATGGAAAAGTTTATTTGAAACTATTAGAGGTTGTTTCAAATATTTTTTTTGTATATTGCAAAAATTGGGAGAATTGATGAATATTTCGAAAATATTCATGGAATTCTACATAATTTATATAATAATATTTTTGGTGGTTTCATTTAATGGACGAGTTACAAAAAATGTAATTCCAAAATCATATTTATGGCACGAAAATATTTTAACTCAATTTTATTAAAAAGGAGTAGGAGTAAGGAATAGTTAAGAGTAACTAAACCATATTGCATTATTAATTTCAATTATGCAAAAGAACGAAAATTTCAATAAAGCCAATTCATGTACACAATTTCCAATAGAAGTTCAATTATCAATCGTATTTTTTTGATTTTAATTATTTTTTTTACTTTAAATTATATTTTAAAAAATATAAATCAAATAAAATTTAAATATTTAAATATTTAAAAACTGACAAAAATTCGAAATTAAATAGAATACAATACAAAAATACGACAGATACGACGATACAACACGCAATTTACAATAGGATAAGGTGTTCTAAATTTTTATAGATATCGTATTAAAATTTTTGTATACAAAATTTTTACGAGGGTTTAAAATTTTACGACGATACAACCTTTACAACGATACAACTTTCAAATACGACAACTCGGGAATATCCTTATTATATTTTTATGGGTTAAATTTGTAAGAAAATCTTTAAAATAAAGAAAATTCTCTAAAAAATTTATCTACTTACTTAATTTATTTATTGTTTTACAAAAGATATACATATATATATATATACATATATTATATATGATATGTATATTGGAATATAATTAAAAAATTTAAAAAAAACTTACCTTCTATGACTATTCCAAATATTGAACACGATTAAAGCTAAGGCTACTAAAATTCCACAAGTGGATATCGTACTCATGCATACGAACAGTGGTAAAGAGACTTTTCGCAGCACATGTCTAACTATTGTGCGATCTTGAGGTACCTGAAAAAAAAAATTAATGACATTAAAAGTAATTTCTTAGACTTGATTTAATACAATATAATCTTTAAAAAATATTCTGTTTTGAAAAGCAAAAGGATTACTTTCATAGGAAGGATAACTTTAATTTCTACATTAAAAATTTTTGTCAATTTTCTTCATTTTTTAAAATAAATACATCTTTTTTTAATCTTATTTTAACTAAAAACTTTAAATAGTTTACCATTTATAAAAGCTGTGTTTTTTCTTCTTTTGTTTTGTGTTAATTTATACAAAAAAACTAATACAATCCTTTTGTTACAAAGGAAACCTATTTTTAAAGATACTTTTAAAAATTAACCAACTTGTAATATTAAAACCAACACAATTTCCACCGACTTGGGATATTTTAAATAAAAAAAAAAAAAACGAAGCCAACAACAGAGAATGGTACTTTAAAACCACATGTCTTTATAAAAATAAAAATGTCAGAAGTGGCGAAAAAATATAACACAAAAGTTTGTTATAAATTAATATTATTTTTGTTTTTAAAACGAAAAAAAACAACCTGATTTTCTTTTTTACTTTGTGGTTTGTGTGGTTCCTTTTATTATATAAAATAAGATTTAAAATTTATTTACTCCTCTAAATATCAGTTTTTTTATTACAAAAGATCTGCTTTAACGAAGAAGTCAAGTTACATGGAGTTAAAATATTTTTTATTTTTCTTTTGTCGAGTTTTCGTAATTCGATATAAACCTTTGCATTTTATAATATGCAAATAAATGAGTTTTCACTTAAACAGTTTAAAACAAAAAAAAAAAAACGCATTTTTTCGGTAATATTTCCTGGAAACTATTGGACCGATTTCTGTGAAATTTTGCACACATTTTCTTACTGCCAACAACAATTTTAAGCTGAGGAATTAGAAAAATATTGCTTGGTTCCAGAATTATGACACGAAGAAAAAAATTCACGTTTTTCGAGCTTCTTTAACATTGTTAAAAAACTCCCCCTCAACATATAAAATCCTTAGCTTAAAATATAGCTATTGAAACCACTTTGAAAATAAAAAAAACGTGTTGATAGCTCTTATAGTTTTCCAGAAACGTGAACTGAAAGTTAAAAAGTGAATTGTTCAGTAAAGCCAAAAAACTAAAAAGAAGTCGTTTTTGAACTAAAATTTTTTTTATTTTTTGTTTTTTAACTATTTCCGCGTCTTACTGTTTCTGCGTTCAAGTTTTTTGGTATCATAGCAACCTTTCGTTGCAGTTCTCCCCGGCCCCTCTCCTGGTCACTCGTTTGTTTATAAACTCCGACTAATTCTACTTAGAAAAATTTTGAATAAAATTTTATATATCCAAAATTGAGTACAATAGTTCTAACTTTGCTTACAGTTTTGAACCACTTTTACTACTCGGATAAACTTGAAGTGAGATTTTTTATACGCAGAACTGTGTAGAATTAGAATCAGCAATAAAAAAATTTTTTCTTTATTTTCGAGTGACCCCCTTAAACCGAAAATAAACTTATAAATAATATAAAAGTATTAATAGAAAATATAACAAAATACCTAGTATTGATACTAGATGTCAAACTGAAATGAGATGGAAGGAACACGATAAAATGAAAAATATAGCATTTGATAATGACTTTAAAGATAATTACTGATTCTTAGGTCATAGACCTGAATTCTTAGGAAATGACCTGAATAATATTTATATAATAAAGTGTTAATTTATAATCAAGTAATTAAACCTATATGAATATATGGCATTCAACTTTGGAATTGTGCTAAGCTAATGCATATTTAAAAAAATACAAATTTATTAGAATAAAGTCTTACGCAGTATCGTAAATGGTACGTGGTATGTGCATAATGGTAATATTCATAGAAATTTAGACATAGCCAAAGTTATAGATGAAATAAAGAGATACACCAGAAAACATAAAGCCTGTCTAGAACGGCATATAAATGTCGAAGATGCTCTACTTATCATCTGCTAGAATAATATCAAAATTGTGGCTTTCCTTCTTGATGTTAATTTGTACTAGAGAAAATTTTTTGTATAGGTACCTAAAGGTAAGTGCATTTGCATTTTAATGCATTTAAATTTAATTTTCTATTTATTATCACATTTATCCCTTTCATAAAAATATTAATGGCCATTATCAGTTTTTTTAATGCAATGTCTTCTTTTTTTTTTCAAAATAAAAACTTTAATTGTCAAAAATTTTTCTTTTATTTGCTTCGTTCCAGGAAAGATCAGTAATTTTTTTTATAAAAAAATTCAGATTTAATGAATTTTTTGTTTCCTAATTCTTTGATACTTTGATAACTTTTAGTTTCAATTCATGCTTTGATTTTTAAAAGAAAAAAGAGAAAAGTATAAAAGAATTGTATAAAATAAAAAAAAAAAAACGAAACAAGAAGATGTTCCGTCCTTTTCTTTTAAAGAAACAGAAAGAAATATCATTGAAATCAAATAGGGATACTGCCAATTACCGTTTAATATCATATTGTTAAAAATTTAATGGTTTTGAATTTCAATTTTTTTTTTTTCTATTTCTTATCTCATTCTTTGTTAAATGTCCTGTTTTAAATGTTAAGAATAATCCTTTATAAACAATAAAAGAAAATTTTATTCAATTTAAATAATAGTATAAAATTTATTTAAATAACAATTAACATTTTAATTTAATTTTTAAATTAATTAGAAATTTAAATTAAAGATGATAAATAGAATAATAATTGACGAAAATTATAGGAATGCTTCCTGCTGAGGACAATGGAAAAAATATCGGAAAGGGATATTATTCCGAACATATAAAATAAAATATCTGAAAGCTATGGTGAATGTAAAAATCGATTTTAGTTATGATATTGCAGGATATTATATTTAAAAAACAGGAAAATCTCTTCAAATATTTATTTTATTATACGTCAGACACTTGAATTTAATGATCCTTACACATTAATAACTTTATAAAACTGGTTGGTATATTTTGGTCTCGTATATTTATATTACATTGTTTTGATACTCATATTATGAGATTTTATTATTTTGATACGGATTTTCTTGAGAAATTAACAACGAAATTCTTTTAATTTGTAGTTCAAAATCTCCGGAACGATGCCATTGCTGTTCTTCAACAACAGAAAACTTCAAAGTTGTACGTAATTTTAACAATACACATTAAAACTATACTAGAAAATCCCCTGTGCAATTGCACAATTTCTATAGATTCAAAAACATTTACGTTATCATACCTGTATTAAGGGAGGGATTATTACATGTATTTTTTTAGCTTAGGTATATTAAGACCTAACTAAAATAACTTATGGATTTTTAATTTAATTTGAATTTTTTAGATGTAGGGTATAAATAAGTCGGTTGCATCGACTTACTGTTACTTTTACTTGTTTTCTTTTTGCTTGAAAAAAATTTGCTGAATTTATTTTATTTAAATGTACTTTGGAAGAGGCCTTTAGTATATTTAATAAAAGATTCATGTCTCTGATAATGAAATTTCATAAATTTTCGGGGGCTTTTTTTTCTGACGGTCGTTTTCGACAGCTTTTTAATTTAATGGTCTAATAATAAATTAGTACAAAATTATGAATCTATTGTGAGAGAAGGCTTCTAAAATGATATTTTCTATGTTATTTTTTGTTACTTTCTTACGTCTTACTTTTCTTATTTCTATGTTAATATTTTTTTTTTTTTTTTAAAGAAAAATATCTATTTCTATATTATTTAGTAAGTTTCTTTATTTCTGTTATGAAATATAATTAGCTAAGTCTGCCGAATTTTATATTAATAAAAAAATTCGAATATTTTATGTTATATCAAAAATGCAGCTTAAAAAATCAAAATTCCAACCTAAATAAACAAAACTACTCTAAAGTCTACTGCGAAACTTTTACCAGCTTTTATAATAGTGAAAACAAAATCAAGAATAAAATCGGCCTATTATTTGTTTCTTATAAATATATATAAGGCTTACTATAAACTTTGCTCTCTTCGCTTTCAAGTCTTTTCATTTTATTAAGAGTATTTTTATTTTTTTCAAAACAAAGAGTCATTTTTCAAACTGCCAACAGGAGATTAATAATTTATTTTTAATTTACCGCTGCGACCAGTTCATAATGGATGTGGCAGTCAAATTTAAAAATTAAAAATTTGCTTTAAATTTTGTGTCGAAAGTAATTTTTAAAAAGTAAATAAAGTAAATTTTGCGTCTCTGATAAGACTTTCAGTCGAAGATTTGTGTCTCTGATAATAAAATTTTAAATATACAGAAATATCATCATTGCCAGTTTAGTTTATATTCAGTGTGAGTGGTTTATTATAGAGCTGGCCAACATCTTGTGTGTATAATATTGTGTATATTATCAGAAATTCAATCATTAATTTCTGGTATTATATTATCTGATCTGATTAATAAATCTTGTTTTTTTCCATGGCTAACAATATTATTAATCGTCTAATAATAAATTAGTACAAAATTATGAATCTTTTGTGAGAGAAGGCTTCTAAAATGATATTTTCTATGTTAGTTTTTTTTTTTTTTTAAGAAAAATATCCATTTCTATAATATTTGGTAAGTTCCAGACTTCTGTTATGAAATATAATTATTTAAGTCTGCCGAATTTTATATTAATAAAAAAATTTCGAATATTTTATGTTATGTTTTATGTTAAAAATCTAAATTTCAACCTAAATAAACAAAACTATTTTAAAGTCTGTTACGAAGCTTTTACCAGCTTTTATTCTAATGAAAACAAAATCAAGAATAAAATCGTCCTATTATTTTTTTCTTATAAATATGAGACTTACTATAAACTTTGCTCTTTTTACTTTCAGGCGTTTTAATTTTATTAAGAGTACCTATTTTTATTTTTTTTTTTCCAAAACAAAGATTGATAATTTATTTTTAATTTACCGCTGCGACCAGTTCATAATGAATGTGGCGGTCAAATTTAAAAATTAAAAATTTGCTGAATTTATTTTTATTGAAAATGTGTTTTTTAAGTATGTACTTCTCCTTTTTTGACTGTACTCACTTTTAATTAAGGGTTTGTGTCTCTGATAATACTTCTAGTGGAAAATTTGGTCTCTGGTAATAATATTTACTAAATTTATTTATATTTCTTATGAACGGTTTGTGTCTCTTGATAATACTTTGAATCAAAAATTTTAAATTATTAATAAATATACAGAAATATCATCATAGCCAGTTTAGTTTACATTCAGTGTGAGTGTTTTATTATAGATATAAAATATATTTTTTTACATGTTGGCAAGGTCTCGCCAACATTTTGTGTATTATATTATAGATGGCAAATGAATAATTTTTTGGTGATTTTTCTCTATAACATAGAAAATTAATTTCAAGATTATTTAGCTGCTCACACTTTAAGCTGACCACTCTGTACTTACTCTGTACTCTGTACTCTATATCTTAAAAATATGTGATGGGAGATTAAGAATATATTTTTATAATAATTAAAATTATTAAATTATTATAAAAATTCATAAATACTCTGGAAAAAGGATCAACTTTGATTTTTTAACCAACTTAAATATGCTTCCTAATATAGAATCTCGCATAGAGAAATATATAAATATTAAATACATATTGTTTTACATCCAATATTTTACTTATATATAAGTTTATATTTTTAAATTTTTTTCAAGTTTGAATATTACAAAAATGGATTTTATTACATATTTAATGAGAAATAATAACTCTTCTTTATTTCTCAAGAAGTCGAAGATTCAATTGAAAGAGAAACAACACCCCGGGGCTTTATTTCTCATAGAAGTCGTAGTTCAACTTAAAAGAGAAATAAAACCCTAGGCTTTATTTCTCAATTACTATGAGAAATAAAACCACAGGGCGTCATTTCTCATTAAATGGGAAATAACATCCCGGGGGCTTTATTTCGCAGGGCGTTAATTCAGGTTACCCATATTTCATATAAAGAGTCGCTATGTTTTGAATATGATTATTAACATCCAGGGGGTAAAATTCTTCTGGGTAAAACAAAGTAGATTTAATGTGCATTTTTCAATATAGCTCGTCATTTTTATAAAATATATGATTTATCATACTATTGTTTTTTATATTAAGAATTTTATTGAAATTTTAACTTTTGGTGAATTTTAAACCATTTTTTTGTTATTGCATTAATTTTCTTTCATACTAAGAATTTGTTTGTGTGAATATAAATTATGTATAACCTATTTTCCTATCTTCCGATAAAAAACAAAAAAAAAATTCCACATACAAAAAATCATAATGGAATTTTTCAATTTTCATTCAAAATTACTTTTCAAAAAAAATTTTTTTTTTTTTTTTTTTTTTTAACTCAGTTCCGAAGTTTTTTTTTTTTTTACTTATAAATTTAAAAAACAAACATATTTTCCGAATTTCTGCAGGGAATTTTTTCTTTAAAAAAATAAAAAACAAAAACAGGAATTGTCAAATAAATAAAAAATATTGAAAATTGAATTTATTTTTTTTTGTTTTGTTTTTTTTTTTTTTGAAAATGCAGAAAACTTTTTCAATCCCAGTAGAAACATAACTTCAATGTTATTTCAATAATAATTTTATATAGATTATTTTGTTGGAATTTGTTTTTTTTTTGTTTTTGTAAATTTATTTATATTATATTTGTTTGAAAGTTTTACCTATATATAGGTACAAAACTTTTTTAATACTTACTTTTCCGCCGACCCATCGTTCATTATTCAACCATGTTAAATTATCTGCTTGCGTATCGTAGTAACCCAATTTAACATAGTTACCATTTATCATTTGTTCGATTTGTGTTAAAGCTATACGATCACCTTGTGAACTAAATGCAACCCATCCCTGAAATGAACAAAAATAAAATGACAAAAAAAAAACGTAATAAGTTATATTTAATTTATAAAAAAAATATAAAATAAATTTTAAATAAAAAAAAGTTTTTAAACAAAACCAAAAAAAAAAATAAATAAATAAAGTTTCAGGTTGGATTATTTGTTAATGCTTTTCATGATAAAAAAAAAAAATAATGATATCTCCTAAAGGTGTTGTATTCGTAATAATTATTTTGACTTTATTATTTACTGCAGTATTTTTTTTTTTTTATTTACTTTTATGTAATAAATATTTTATGTAAACAATATTGCAGTTAATAAATGCAGAATAAATTTCAAATTATTTTTAGTAGTAACCGTTTGCAGTGGATGCATTTGAGTTTTATTTCAAAAAAAAATGTAAAAAAAAAACATTAGGTACTAGAAAATTTTCGTAAAAGAATTGAAGTCTATTGTAAGCCTCTCAAAAATTTTAAAAATATACCTGAATCTTGCTGTTAAAAAATGAAATAAAAAACGAACGAGAAATATTAGGATTATTATAATTCTTTATATAAAAATTAAGATCCTAGGATTAGAATTGTTAATTTTGATCAAATCTATTGGACAAATCTAACTATACGCATGCATGTAAAATTAAAGGTTCTTAAAAATCTATACGAGTATATTTTCAAAACGCAACAAAAACAGTTGAGAACATTGCACCAAATTTTGTAGTTTTACTGACAATTTTATGTATGTATATAGACAAAATTGTGCAAAATTAAGAGACAGTTTTTTTTCAATTTAATGGAAAATCTATACAATTAAGAAGAGACAGTTAGCACATATAAAAATAGAGAGGTGAAACTTTAATTTTTGTAAATTTCACTTAACAAAAATTTGCACAGGTGTCTAAAAACAGAAAACTTTGAATTTTTCATGATCTGAAAATTTTTTGTGTTGTTATTGGTAGTTTTCCTTTTCAATTTATTTTCAAGGTTGTTTCTAAAGGTTTCTCTAATGATCCCTAATAAGTAATAACCCTTAAACAGGGAGAGGTGCGAAAACTATTTCTGAGAAAAGATCCTTCTTCTTTGGGGTTCCAACACTTAAAGAGATAAAGATAACCTATAACGGTAAATTTGAATACAAAATTACAAAAAAAAAAAAAGCTAAAAGAAAATATCATACAGTTTGACGTTTTTAGATTAAAAAAACATTAAGTAAAACCGGTTATTTAAATTTTTTTAATTTTTGTTCCAAATAAAAATGTTATTCCAGTTTTTGTTTTTCCACAGATCGATCCATCATTATTAAATTAATTGTTCTATCTTAAACGAAGTAAAACTTTTGTAAATGGATGGATGGACAGAGTGGAAACAATTAATAAATTCATTTTTAAAAAATAAAATAAAAGTGCACTAAAAACGTAATACACTTAAGAAATTAATTAAAAAACTATCACAATTTAATCTTTAATTTAGAAGAAAAGTGTAAAACAAAATTCTTTCGTTTCATTTAAAATTTTTAAATATATGTACACAATTTTCATACTAAATTTCATTTTTTTTATTTCTGACAAATTATATTTACTATATCTAAATTTTACATTTATTTCATTTGAATTCAATTCATTATAAATACCATAATTTAATTTAAAATTATTGTAGCTTGAATTTTACGTATAAATTTAAATTAAATCAAAACAAATTTTTATTTGAATTACTTTCTCATACATAAATGATTTTTATTCAATTTCATTTTGTATATACGAAATGTTTGTTTGATTTTGGGTACCTAAATCTAGTCTTAACATTTTACCATTATTAAAATAAATTGTACGAAATTATTAAATTCGAAATTACATATTATACAATTTCTTTATTTAAAAAACCTTTCATTATGACTATTACAACTAATTGTTGTTCTACTACAACTCAGTAATTTTAACAGATACATTTATGTATGTTGAAAATTTACGAATTTCTGTGCCTGTTCTTTTTTTTTTTTTGTTTTAATTTATCTTTAGATTTACAAATATTACTTTGTTTTTTGTTTTTAAATCAAAGGGAAAAATAGAATAAAACTATATAAGTAGGTATTT
This sequence comes from Poecilobothrus nobilitatus, assembly GCA_947095535.1. Taxonomy (NCBI): domain Eukaryota; kingdom Metazoa; phylum Arthropoda; class Insecta; order Diptera; family Dolichopodidae; genus Poecilobothrus; species Poecilobothrus nobilitatus. The sequence continues at coordinate 176,139,672 of OX352774.1, forward strand.
TAATTTCATATGAATTTTATTATTATTTAATCTGTCATGAAACTTTCAGTTTTCCTAACCATCACTCATTTATTCATATCATATAATCGTCCTTGTATTTACACTATACATTATAATTTATCTTATACATTTATCAAGTAAAAATAACAGTAAGGAAAACACAAAAAAAAGAAAAGGAAAAAAAAAATGTACGATAGAAATGGAAATGAAAAAAGAAAAACGTAAAAATATTATTAAAAGTTTTAGTAAAAGTGTAAATCAAATCTACATACATAATTCTGTGGTTACAACGAAAAAACCATATAAAAGTATAATATTAATAAATAAAACTGATTTAAATGTATATCAGTTTTATGGTCGACTCTCACTGCACCGGCACGTCACGACACCGTACCGAAATTTTTATTCATACTATACATTTTTTATAAATAAATCGTTGGATGACAACGACTTCAACGAAAACGTATTGGCACCGCAACATGTTTTAAAATATCGTCCTCAACGATATTTTTATTTTGCAGGCCGACGTCGCCACGTCGTTGTTGCCAGTATACTATGAATATATATTCATAAGAGTATGCATGTTATCAATTAAATAAAATAAAAATCACGGATGAAAATAAAAAATCACGGTCACGGTGTCGTCACGTGACGCAGTAGTGAAAATCGACCTTTAAAATTTATTCTTACAAATTTATGCGTAATCTAATAAAAGCATTACTATTATATTTTAAAACAATTTTTTTTTGTGTATTTATTTATTTATTTACATATTTAAACGTATTTACGTGTTTTACGTACAAAAATATTTTATTATTGCTTAGAAAAGGTTTGTGAAAAGATTTAATTATGAAAATTTATATCAATTTGCGCATGGCATAAAAAAGCCTAAATTTTTTTGAACTAGAAAAAAACGTTTTATAGCTATTAAATTAATAGTTAAATATCAGTCTTCTTCTAAAAAGCGCTTATTATTTTACACTTTTTTATTTACATAATTTAAACAATAATTTAAGAATATACAGGCATCGATAAAATTTGAATATTTTTATTTAATTTATATTAAACATTTTCAATATATAGTGATGATATACTAAAGTTTCTTAAATTATTATATTTAATTAATTAGGTGAAATGAAATTACTCGATTGTACACATATTGTACAAGATAAAAGATAATGAACCGAATTTATATATTATTGGTTGTCATTGTAATATGATGCGAAACGACGTAACTTAAATGTTTGATAGTTTCATTGACAAAGAAATTTATTATTCTGTACATCATACAATAATTCAACCATTAATATTATGATTTTGTAATCACCCAAATTACTCGCAATTATGGATTATTATGGAAATTATGAAGTTTCATTTCTTGGCGCCACAGATATATAAATATTAAATTGTACTTTTATTAGAATATATTTGTTGGAGAGAAAATCCTTGATTTTTTTTTTGTTTTTTGGCACTAAGTTAATCATATACTATTCCCATCATACTACTCCCCATAAATGTTTATAAAATTATATACATATGTATAATTAACAGAAAATAGACATTTACAATATTTTGTGTTTCTCCTTTTATTTCAAAAATGGACTTTTTTTTCAAAAAATTATTCCCATTTCTATAAACGAATTTCAGAATAAATCCTTTATTCTCATATTTGAAATATTTAAAAAACGAGGAAGAGTGCAGTAGAGTAGACTGTGTCAACTCTGGGATACCCGTATGAACGTAATATATCCTGTTTCTATAAAACTTGATCATCTTTTAAAAACATTCAGAGTTTTAGTACCGAACTACAGAGATATATTTATGTAAATTGTGGAGTTGTATGATAGCTACCCGAATCTATTGCGCGTAGCTTCATTAAGTTCCAAGAAATGCAAAAAGCCTGAACCGGCTGCTTTAGACCATTCAAATTTTACAAAAGTTTTTGGCATGCAACTCGACATTTTTTCACTAAATTTCAGATAGCTAGCTTCAATAGACACTGAGTTATTATACCCGTATGAACTATGTTCAAGGGTATAATAAATTTGCCATTACGTTTGTGACACCTTAAAGGAGTCGAGCTAGATATAGTGTCAAAGGTATGGATCGGCTCAGAATCGAATTCTGAGTCGACTAAGCCATGTACGTCCGTCCGTCGGTCCGTCCGCACGATAACTCAAAAAATAAAGGAGCTAGGGGGTTGAAATTTTTTTTACGTCACTTTTGCAAAATTGTTAGTTTTGCTATTTAAATCCAACATTTTCGGTCGGCGGGTTCGAGTAGCTGCCATACAACTTCTATCTTTATATAGAAATAACTCAGTATCTATTCAAGCTAGGTTTCTGAAATTTTGCAAATGATGATCAAGTTTTATGGCAACAACTTCTGTAAAATTTATCCGGTTAAATGAGAATAACTCAGTGTTTATTGAAGCTAGGAATCTGAAATTTAGTAAAGAAGTGTCGAGTTATATGCCAACAACTTTTGTAAAATTTGTTTGGTCTAGAGCAGCCGGTTCAGACTTCTTGCACCTCTTGGAACCTAATGAAGCTAGGCGTCTGAAATTTTGCAAATGATGATCAAGTTTAATGGCAACAACTTCTACAAAATTTGGTTGTGCTGGTGCGACGGGTTCGGGTAGCTGCTATACAAAATCTCTTTTTAAATGAAAAGAACTCAGTGTCCGTCCGCACGATAACTCAAAAAATAGAGGAGCTAGGAGGCTGAAAATTTTTTTACGTCACTTTTGTAAAATTGTTAGTTTTGCTATTTAACTCCAGCATTTTCTGTCCCCGGGTTCGGGTAGCTGCCATACAACTTCTTTCTTTAAATAGAAATAACCCAGTGTCTGTTCAATCTAGGTATCTGAAATTTTGCGAATGATTATCAAGTTTTATGGCAACAACTTCTACAAAATTTAGTTGTGGTGGTGCGACGGGTTCGGGTAGCTGCCATACAAAATCTCTTTTTAAATGAAAAGAACTCAGTGTCCGTCCGCACGATAACTCAAAAAATAAAGGAGCTAGGAGGCTGAAATTTTTTTTACGTCACTCTTGCAAAATTGTTAGTTTTGCTATTTAACTCCAGCATTTTCGGCCGCCGGGTTCGAGTAGCTGCCATACAACTTCTTTCTTTAAATAGAAATAACCCAGTGTCTGTTCAATCTAGGTATCTGAAATTTTGCAAATGATGATGAAGTTTTATGGCAACAACTTCTACAAAATTTGGTTGTGCTGGTGCGACGGCTTCGGGTAGCTGCCATACAAAATCTCTTTTTAAATGAAAAGAACTCAGTGTCCGTCCGCACGATAACTCAAAAAATAAAGGAGCTAGGAGGCTGAAATTTTTTTTACGTCACTCTTGCAAAATTGTTAGTTTTGCTATTTAACTCCAGCATTTTCGGCCCCGGGTTCGAGTAGCTGCCATACAACTTCTTTCTTTAAATAGAAATAACCCAGTGTCTGTTCAATCTAGGTATCTGAAATTTTGCGAATGATGATCAAGTTTTATGGCAACAACTTCTGCAAAATTTGGTTGTGGTGGTGTGACGGGTTCGGGTAGCTGCCATACAAAATCTCTTTTTAAATGAAAGAACTCAGTGTCCGTCCGCACGATAACTCAAAAAATAAAGGAGTTAGGAGGCTGCAATTTTTTTTACGTCACTTTTACAAAATTGTTAGTTTTGCTATTTAACTCCAGCATTTTCGGCCGCCGGGTTCAAGTAGCTGCCATACAACTTCTTTCTTTAAATGGAAATAACCCAGTGTCTATTCAATCTAGGTATCTGAAATTTTGCAAATGATGATCGAGTTTTATGGCAACAACTTCTGTAAAATTTTGTTGTGATGATATGACAGGTTCGGATAGTTGCCATACAACTTCTCTTTTTAAATGAAAATAACTCAGTGTCTATTGAAGCTAGCTATCTGAAATTTAGTGAAAAAGTGTCGAGTTGCATGCCAAAAATTTTTGTAAAATTTGAATGGTTTAAAGCAGCCGGTTCAGGCTTTTTGCATTTCTTGGAACTTAATGAAGCTAGGCGCAATAGATTCGGGTAGCTATCATACAACTCCACAATTTACATAAATATATCTCTGTAGTTCGGTACTAAAACTCTGAATGTTTTTAAAAGATGATCAAGTTTTATAGAAACAGGATATATTACGTTCATACGGGTATCCCAGAGTTGACACAGTCTACTCTACTGCACTCTTCCTCGTTTTCATTTAAAAAGAGAAGTTGTATGGCAACTATCCGAACCTGTCATATCATCACAACCAAATTTTACAGAAGTTGTTGCCATAAAACTTGATCATCATTTGCAAAATTTCAGATACCTAGATTGAATAGACACTGGGTTATTTCCATTTAAAGAAAGAAGTTGTATGGCAGCTACTCGAACCCGGCGGCCGAAAATGCTGGAGTTAAATAGCAAAACTAACAATTTTGTAAAAGTGACGTAAAAAAAAATTCAGCCTCCTAACTCCTTTATTTTTTGAGTTATCGTGCGGACGGACACTGAGTTATTTTCATTTAAAAAGAGAAGTTGTATGGCAGCTACCCGAACCCGTCGCACCACCACAACCAAATTTTGCAGAAGTTGTTGCAATAAAACTTGATCATCATTCGCAAAATTGCAGATACCTAGATTGAACAGACACTGGGTTATTTCCATTTAAAGAAAGACGTTGTATGGCAGCTACTCGAACCCGGCGGCCGAAAATGCTGGAGTTAAATAGCAAAACTAACAATTTTGTAAAAGTGACGTAAAAAAAAATTCAGCCTCCTAGCTCCTTTATTTTTTGAGTTATCGTGCGGACGGACACTGAGTTCTTTTCATTTAAAAAGAGAAGTTGTATGGCAGCTACCCGAACCCGTCACACCACCACAACCAAATTTTGCAGAAGTTGTTGCCATAAAACTTGATCATCATTCGCAAAATTTCAGATACCTAGATTGAACAGACACTGGGTTATTTCTATTTAAAGAAAGACGTTGTATGGCAGCTACCCGAACCCGGGGAAAGAAAATGCTGGAGTTAAATAGCAAAACTAACAATTTTACAAAAGTGACGTAAAAAATTTTTCAGCCTCCTAGCTCCTCTATTTTTTGAGTTATCGTGCGGACGGACACTGAGTTCTTTTCATTTAAAAAGAGATTTTGTATGGCAGCTACCCGAACCCGTCGCACCAGCACAACCAAATTTTGTAGAAGTTGTTGCCATAAAACTTGATCATCATTTGCAAGATTTCAGACGCCTAGCTTTATTAACTTCCAAGAGGTGCAAGAAGCCTGAACCGGCTGTTCTAGGCCAAACAAATTTTACAAAAGTTGTTGGCATATAACTCGACACTTCTTTACTAAATTTCAGATTCCTAGCTTCAATAAACACTGAGTTATTCTCATTTAACCGGATAAGTTGTATGGCAGCTACCCGAACCCGCCGCACCACCACAACCAAATTTTACAAAAGTTGTTGCCATAAAACTTGATCATCATTTGCAAAATTTCAGACGCCTAGCTTCATTAGGTTCCAAGAGGTGCAAGAAGTCTGAACCGGCTGCTCTAGACCAACCAAATTTTACAAAAGTTGTTGGCATGTAACTCGACACCTCTTTATTAAATTTCAGATTCCTAGCTTCAATAAACACTGAGTCATTATCATTTAAACGGAGAAGTTGTATGGCAGCTACCCGAACCCGCTGCACCAGCACAACCAAATTTTACAGAAGTTGTTGCCATAAAACTTGATCATCATTTGCAAAATTTCAGAAACCTAGCTTGAATAGATACTGAGTTATTTCTATATAAAGATAGAAGTTGTATGGCAGCTACTCGAACCCGCCGACCGAAAATGTTGGATTTAAATAGCAAAACTAACAATTTTGCAAAAGTGACGTAAAAAAAATTTCAGCCCCCTAGCTCCTTTATTTTTTGAGTTATCGTGCGGACGGACGGACGGACGGACGTACATGGCTTAATCTACTCAGAATTCGATTCTGAGCCGATCCATACCTTTGACACTATATCTAGCTCGACTCCTTTAAGGTGTCACAAACGTAATGGCAAATTTATTATACCCTTGAACATAGTTCATACGGGTATAATGAAGCTTTTTGATGCTAATATAATGGCAATATTTATTGTTATAATAGTACCTCTACAAAAAATAATATTACCTTGATCAGAAGATAAATAAACGAAGAATAAACAAGGTAGAATGTAAACGAACGGTTTTTAAAAGCGCACATTTCCAAACACAATACAAATTGTTTAGAATTGTGACTTCAGGTTCCTATCTAAAGACGTGCCGGAGTTATGAAAAAAGAAATTTCATGCAAAATATAATTTTCACATAACGGTAAATTTAAATACTAAATTTAAAAAAATTGTATAATTTTGATATTAATTTACAAAGTTAAAAAAAATTCCTGTCGAATGACGTTTTCCGATTAAAAAAATCTTAAGCATAACATAAGATATGCATTTAAAAATAGGGCTTTTTCAAAGTTTGAGAGGCTGTAGCTCCGTAATGGATGGGGCTACATGAAAAAGTTGTTCCACAAAATTATTTTTTTCATGAGACCTACCCATGCTACTTCTACACCGTTGGTTCTCTATCTTTAACGGTGTAGAAGTTTTGTAAACAGACGGACGGACGGACTGAGTGAAACTAATAAGCACATTTTTTCAAAATTTTTTTGGAAATGCCTTAAAAAGGATTTTAAATATATACAATCTTATATTTAATAATTATGGTTATAAGTAGAACTATTTTAAGCTTCATCTTTTTTTTACGTTTCCTATTTCATAGAACATAGGTAAAAATTATAGAGAGAATTATTAACTCCCAGCTCCCAAATATAAATTAACGATATATGTATAATAAAGTGTTAATTTACAATGAAATGAAGCAATTACACCCGTTTGATTATTTGGCATTCAACTTTGGAGTTGGGTCAAGCAAGCGCATATTAAAAAATATAAACTTTTCAGAATAAAATTCTATACGCAATGCAATAATGATATTCATAGAGATGTAGGAATCTCCAAAATTATAGATGAAATAAAGACACATACTATAAAACCTAAAGTTTGCCTAGAATAGTATAGAAAAATAGAAGCTCCTCTACTTATAGAAAATTAAATTACTACACGAATACTAAAGAGACCTTTTGATTTAGCGCGAAGTATAGATTTAAAGAAAAGTACATACTTAGCAAAAAAAAAATGTTTGGTTTGTCAGTTCGACTAGTTTTTTAGAGAACAAGTAGAGGTACATTATAATTTTGGAAGAAAACCACCGACCTTGGATAAAACAAATATGCTAATTGATATAAATATTGGGTCAGATGTACGAGTATAAAACTGAGCTTAAACGCAAATCAAGCTTTCTTAGATAAAAACTCTTCTTGCTTAAACTTTTCCATCAAAATTCGAAACCAGAACGAGGTTATATTTTTAAAAATAAGATTTGAGATCAAGTTCAGTATTATACCAGCATTCGACCCAACGACTAGAAGCAAGTTTCTTTTATATCACTTTCGTTGGTAGAATTGGTGAGGTTAGCGTTATTATCGAATGTCCAAATATTTACAAGAAGAAAATCTTGTTTCAATTTGAAAATAATTCTACTGAATAAATTTCTCGCCTGACGCATTTACATAAAAATATAAGTTACATTTTGTTTAATAAAGTAAGGAGAAAGAAAATATTGTGGTTGAAAAATTTTTGGTAGTCGGTAGATAAACTGGTAGACAGTCCTATATTGAATTATAAATTATAAAATCACGTTTTAAACTAACAAAAAAAAATAAAACAAATATATACTACATAACTTTCCATTTTTAATTATTTAACAACTAATATTTTATATTGTTAATTAAATCTCTTAACTTTCATCAGTCAACATTATCATTGACATTCATTATATGTTTAATAATACAATAATACAATGTAGCACCAAAGCAATTAAAGCAAAAAAAATTAATCCTTATGAATGACCTGAAGAGAATTAGAAAACAAATAAAATTAAGGATAACTAGGACCAGTATATATTTCTGCAATTTTTTATTTACCTTTACTAAAGAATTTCAAAAAAAAAAATTATTTTTTTTCACTAAATCCTTTTTTCAAACTGACATTAGTCTCAAGAGTTTTTAAAATATTATTTTTTTTTCTTAAAATATATAGTGAAAATTGTTTTAATTTTCCCTCTTGTGATTACTTGTGTCAAAAATTCTCATAATTTTTTTTTTAATAAGTACAGAAGTAAATCTTGATTTCTTATTGTTAAATCGAATGAATTCATTTTTGTTTAGTAGTTGAGAATTTATAACTGCAGTAAAGGACATCAGAAAAAAAAATTAGGTTTAATTTGAATTTTATTATACTGGAGTGTAAACAAAACAGGGGTGCATTAACAGATTCATTTCTGACCTTCAATTAAAAAAGTATGTAATCAAAAATATTTTCAATGTTAAAAAATTTAAAAAAAAAAAATTTGTTTTTGTATTTAATTCAAAAACTAGAAGAATTGCAATTGCAGAATAAAAAACTTGTTTTTAGTATGGTTTACACAAAAAAATATTAAAAAGTTATTAAAATTAAATCCAATGCGATTTAACAAACGGACGCCGCTTTTATGGAACCTTATGTCTGCAAATTTGTTTCTAAAAGTTGGTAATTCATTTGTGTATAACGAAATTCAAGAACAACATTAACATCCTTCTTCAAAATAACTATTCAAATTATTCTCTTCATCCTCCATAATCCTAATTATCCTAAACCCAATTTCCCAAATAATCCCAAAATATCCCACAACCAACTGACACCAATTAAGTACATTATATCACTATGTATTAAAAGACCCATCCTAAAGTTTGGCTTTAAAGGGGGTGGTTTTAGTTGGTTAAAGTGCAACACTAACCAAAAGAATCTCGTGTAGTTCCTTTGAATGACTTTCGATGATTTTCACTGTTCCTTATGCAGAAAAAAATAAAATAAATATTGGTTTTTCGTGCGTTAATATTCCACACGAGAAATCGTGCTCGTATGGCTTCTCTTCAGCATTTTTTGATCATTCTCACCTACCACCGTAAAATAAAATTAAATTAAGCATATTGCATTGCAAATAAATCTGTTTACAATAAAAACTTGTACGTGATCCGAGAAGTTAAACACCGAGAGATCAATACGCCATCTTCTACTCTATTAAAAAAAATAGTATTTTAACCCCTATGCTTTTTTTTTAAAATTAATTAAGAGTTTTCCTAATCTATTCTTTTATTATAAATAACATTACATTTAGAGGAAATCATATTTTTATATTATAGAAGGATAACAACAAACACAATGTATGCAAAAACTTTAAAAAATTAAATTACTTTATAGATGATTTTGTAAGCAATTTTTTTTCTTTTTGTCCTTTCAAAGATAACGTTTTTTGTTTTTTAAATTTTTTCATTATTATTTTTGTTACTATTAAAAGTTACATTTTAAAAAGGACGGATTTAAAAATGAAATAAATATAAAAATCGAAAATATGAAAAGAAAAAAAAAAATATAAAAAAAAACATTGAAAAGAAAGGATGCAAAAGACTTAAGTCCATTTGTGCATTACAAAAATTACAATAGAATTCAAAGAACAGCATTCATCATTGCAAACGTCAGTTTTCTCTATCTCTCTCCCTCTCGGTACTTTATTTAATTTTAATTTTTCTTGGCTTTATTTAAAAAACTAATTTTTTTTTTTTTTTTTTTTTCAAAACAAAATTACGAAAACATGACAGGATTTGTTCTCTTTCCAATTCTTTTACAGCATTTACTTTTAACTCTTTACAAAGTAAATGGATGGTATCAGCATTTTGTTTTTTTTTTTTTTGCTTTTTAAGAAGAACCATGGAAAAAAAGTGATAGAAAATATTTTTAAAAAGAAATAGCAAAGCAATGAAAGATTTTTTAAGAAGAATATAACGAAAGTTAAATGGAACTGAAATTTTTTCAATGCTTACTTTTAAAAATTGTTTTTTTTATTTTTTTTTTTTGTGCTTTTTAAAGAAAAACTACTTTTTGTAAAGGTAAAGAGAACGAAAAGTAACGTATCTTAGTTGAAGTTCTTTAGAATAGCGAAGAAAAGAGAAAAACAAAAAATAAAAAAATAAGACAATTCAAGATTTCGTTTTTAAATAGAAGCTTAGAAAGTTTTACTGCTTTGTTTTTGTTTTTTTTTTTATTTTTTACTTGCAGGATTATTTGTGGACAAAATTAAATGAAATAAAATAAAGTTATGGGGAAAATGATGATGGTCATATGAGTTGACGATAATGACGTTAGATTCTTTTAAGAATAAAATCAGTATAGGTACTAATTTTAATTTAAAATTTAAGGATTTTTAAAACGCGAACGCGTATCTTTATGTAATCAATGAAGAAATTCATAATGACCTTAACATAAAGTTAATCGAAGATGTAATATATGAATATGCTACAAAACATCAAAACAGACTTTTGCAGCATGTTAACATAGAAGTTTTACAACTGATGAACAATCACAATAACACAAGACGTTTAAGAAGATTAAAACCATATAATCTAATTAAATAATTAAATGCATGTAATGTAATTGTAGAAGTAGTATAGAAAATAGGATATTGATTCTATAAAATCATACAAGTTTTGCTTAGTAATTCTAAGTACATTGTTAAAAATAGTAATAATTTATATAATATTTATAAGATTTACTAACCATATCCAAAAGGGGATGTTTAATAAAAAAAAAATATTGAAAACCTTAATCTAGAGTCACATATAATGAAGACTTTAAAATTCTACAATAATAAATATTTGAAATTGTAAAAATATTCAAACTAAATCGTATCTATAACTAACGTTTTGAAGACTAAATAATTATTTTTCTTTATAGTCTGCTGCCTGAGCTCAAGAAGTACTGATTATAAGCAACTTTTTCTATCTTTAAGGTATAAAAAATTAAAATTCTAAACAGACAAAAAACATTCATAAATTTCCGGATGTTAAAATTTTATTTTTTTTTTAAATTTTAGTTCAATGATATTTTGAATGGTTTTTAGTATAAACTTTTGATATTTTATGTAATTTGATTATTGGTGCAATAAATTGCTTCTAATGCAGTCACTATTATATTAAAAGTAAAGGAATTTTTATATATATATATATATATATAAAAAAAAAAAAAAAAAAAAAAAAAAAAAAAAAAAAAAAAAAAAAAAAAAATATATATATATATACTTTATTTTTTGTCAGACATAACATAAATAATTGAACAAAAGATTTTGTTTTATTCGATTTTAGATAATGGCTTTTACTTGTCATCAGATTTTATATTGCGTTTTGGGTATTAAAGGAGGTATTACTTTTAGAACAATTTCGGCCATTTAAAATTTAATAGAGTTAAGAGATTTATGAAGATTATTAGTCGATTAAAAATATTTTATTTTTAAACATTTTATTTTTGAATGATCTAACAATATTTTCTGCATATTATGATTTTCAACTTATAAATTATATGGATTTTAAGGAAAAAAAAAAAAACAATTATTTTTGATTCTCAAAACATTTGGAATTTAAATTCTTAGTTACTGATAAAAAATAGGATCTTTGATTTTGTTATTAAAGAACAATTTTATATCCGAATATAGAATTGTTTAATATTCTCTTAATTTCGATTCCTGATCACTGAACAGTTAACTGAAAGCTACAATTAAAATATTTATGAAAAAAGAAAAATGTAATCAATAAGTGCCAATCAAAAATTTTTTATTCTTTTTGTTTTCATTGTCAATTAAATTCACTATGAGTTCATTCAATTGTCATTCTTTTAGAGTTTAAACAAAAAAAAAACAAATTTTTATTTTGCAAAAAAAAAAAAAAACAAAGTCGAAATTTGAAATAAAATGAATTCAATTTTACTGGGAATGATGAGAATATATAGTGAGAAGGGTTTTTATTGCTCCAGTTTTTAAAAGGATAATTCTATAAAAACAAAAAAAAAACCGAAATTATAGTACAACATTTACTACATTATTATTTTCTCACTTTTGTGACAGAAATTAAAATAATTTTTATTGTGAGTTATGGCAGTATGAAATATTTCATCAAGAAATAACACCACATCAAGAAATTCGACTAAACGAATTATTGAAACCATGATAACCAACTGTAAAATCCCTCCAAATTCAGAATCTCCCATGTAAAATAGTCAAGATGAAATAAAACCATATGACCTTAACTTACAATATAATAAGAATTAAAGCCATAATTTATTTTATAGTAAATCGTGTCATTTATAGTAAAATAATTGGCAATGCCTTTACCTAATATTTTTGAAATATATATAAATCCGTAAAAAGTCAATTTAAGAATATGTTTCATTTTTTGATTTGCATACTTATTTACTGAAAAAAATTAAATAAATCCTTACAAAAAAATAAAATAACTCCGGATAAAAAAAAAACAAGAAATATTTTTTTGGCTTCTGGAGTTATTTCTTGAAGAAGTATTTCATGCTACTGCAAGTTATTATCAGATAAATCAATAAAATTTTTGGTATTTTAATGGAATGATAAATGAATAGCCAAGGATTTGTTTCTTTAATTTTTTTTTTTTTTTAGTAAGTTAATTTGAAAGGAAAGTGTCCTTGATTTGACAGATAAATGTACCAGTTACTCAAAATGTTTTTGTTCTTTTATAGTTATTTTAACTTTATAACGTGTAAATTGCAACTAACATCATCAGTTAATTAGTCGAATGCATAAAACTGAGCTCCGACTCAAATCTTACTTTATTAAGTAAAAACTCATTTTTGTTTAAATTTTGTAAGGATAATTTCAAGCAAGAATGAAATTTTGTTTCAAAACGTGAGATTTAAATTAATAATAAAAATAGTTGCTACAGTGGAGCTACCTTTGGTTACATCGTGCAGGAAGGAGTTGTATACTACTGCATGTTGCAACTGTTGATGGCTAATTTATAGCAAAACTGTAATAATAATAGACGGATTCATTGTTCTCTTAGAATCTCACTGATAATTCAATGTTTTCGCAGCCTTGTCCTATCTTCTCCTATCCCTACTCTCTAGCCAGTATACTGCGTTAGCAGTTACGGTTTTCATCACATTGTATTAGGATTTAGTTAGTACAAATCTGACACTACTAAGAGGAAATTCTTGGTGTCTTTGCGAGATTTGCCCACCTCTCTTAGGAAGAAAAACCAAAATTGTTGTGTAACGGTAATTACGACAACCGTTTTATACGGTATTTTGTTTATATCTTCAATACAAGACTTCTAACTTGGAAAGCTTTTAAAAACTACTATTCTTTATATTTTTTGAATATCTAAAATAATTGGTTTCAAATTACCATTTAATATTATATTAATTGACATAAGAAAGAGTGGATTAAAGCTTCGTCATATATCAGCTGAAAAGAAGCATATCTGCTTCAAAACTGTTTTAAAAGCCAAAAAAAAATTGTTATTGCTTATTAAGTGTATATTTTTTTTCCAAGTCGTATATAAAACCCAAAATGTTTTCAATGATTTTTTTTTAGTGCAAACAGAATATACGAGTATATTTACATCAGCGATCATCAATATTGAGTGAAAATGAAAATTATTTTGTACTTAAATTTTAACTGCATTTTTTTATTTATTTATTTGTTTTTTTTTTTGGTTTTTAATAATTAGTATTTAAAAATAAAATAGAGTATTAATTTTAATGATGTTGTCTGAATCTACAATTAAGTCCTTTTTTTTTTTTAAATTTTTATTATATAATCAATTAAAAATAAAATTAAAGATAATCCATATAGTAAAAAAAAAAAAAAATAATAAGTACTGAGTGAAATATTTTTATATGCAGAATTTATTAAAAAAAAAAATTATTATAATTTATTGGAATTTTCCAGACAACAGATTAAAATTATTACTATTTAATGGGAATTTTTTATTTGGTGAAATTATGGTTTACTCGTATTTTATTATATGAAATATTATTTTTATTTTTAATTAAATCCACAATGTTATATTATTATTGTGATCTTATCTTATTGTTATCTTAAGCATCTTTTTCGTTTTTTTTTATTTGAGTCTTTTTTTTTTAAGTATCTTTTATGAATGTAACAGATATGTATATTTAATTTTCTTTCAATCTTTTACATTATTATTTTCATTAAAATTATAATTTATTCAGAAATTATTTTTGATTTTTATTATGTATTTTATAAAACTGATGTTTTGATGCTATTAAAACATTATTTTTTTCTATTTAGGATGTACAATCTCTTTTTTTTTAACGAGATTTGGTGGAAAATATCAAAAGTCATAATTATTGCTCTGGGTAGTGTTAAACTTTAATCAACCACTACGACCCCCTTTAAAAGAAAACATTAGGCTTGGCTATTTAATAAAAATGTGTACAGTTTGATTTTTGGGAATTAGAATACGGGTTAGAAACTTTTTGGAGTGGGATTTATTCGGATTAGGATTTATTTCTGGAATTTACTGAAAAGCTTTTAATTGAGTTTTAAAATTTAATTAATTTTATGGTATTTGATGATTGTTCTTTTTTTTTTGTTGTTAATTTTACAATTAATAAAATTTTTGATTCAGAATTTTGGTAATTAATAGTAATAAATGTTTTTATTATAATTTTCATTATAATAAATTTTAATAGGATTCATTGACAATGACTATAGTTCTAGTACAGTACAAGTGGTTGTCTAAAGGTACGTAATGAAAAAAAAAAACATCTGATTAATTAAATAAAAATTAAAAAATTTAAGAATATTCATAAAAAATAACTATAATCATTCATAATAGGACTAAATTGTGAAATAATAATCTGTAAATGAAAATGATCAATTCTAAGTAATGAATATTGTTTTTAATTAATTATTAAAAGTAAATGTTTTTAATATATACATTACAATACATTTTATGTATAGAATACAAAATTAACAAATCCTATACATTTAATAATGTCTTGTGCTGTCTCTTATGTAACAAATAACTACTAATTTATTGGATTCAATACTAAAACCGTTTCGCCGTATATTTTTGTTAGGAACAGTTCAGGATGCTAATCGAGAGCTTATGGTAAAATATCTCTGATTTCGTAGTTTTTGATGTCTTTCTTTTCTTTTTTTTATTAATTTAAATAAATTTTAATAGAAATTTTAATAAATTTTAATCGCACAGTTGGGTCACTAACATTGTTTTATGGATATTTCGTAGGGATTAACACCTGTTCCAATGAAATAAAACAGTTAATGCCTCCACTCAAAATTTTCCAACAAGAAACAAGGAGGGCAACAAAAACTCATCCCTACCATGTAGAGTTATCAAGATGCTGAAATACAGCTTATCGAAATTCGTTTGTCATACGCACGTCCCGTTTGTGGAACCATATACCATCGCATATGTTCCCTAAAGTTGGTAATTCATATGTGTACGATTTATTTAAGTTTAAGAATAACATTAACATCTTTCTTTAAAATGTCCCTCCAAATTTTCCTACCTATCCCCCATAATCCAAATTTGCTAATTCCAATTTCCCGAATTATTCTTCCCACATCTCTATCTGCAAAACCTAACTGTACATTTGTATTAGAGGTTCCATCCTAAAGTTTGGTTTTAAAAGGTGGGTGGTTTTGGTTGGTTCAAGTCCAACACTATCCTGAGGAAGACCATGCAGTTCCTCTTGGTGACTTTAAAGTTTTCAACCAACCCTCGTAAAAAAAAAAAAAAATGATTCTAATATAAAATGATGGGTAGGCATGGGATAGAAACTCTTTCATCATTTTGACAGAACAAAAATTTCGAGAAAAATATCGTAAATGAGGTTTTATTACAATAACTCCTCGTTATGATGTATGTGGTATTGTCTAAAAACTTAAATGAAATAAATCTTTTCGCCTTAAGAAATATACTACACTTTTTAATATATAAATATCATTATTATCATCTTTTGGTACTAAAATCCGGGGTGGGCCTTTACATTCTTTACAACACTCAAATAAAGTTTTTAGTAGATGCCTGTTGACCATCGTTATTCTCTAGTTCTGAAAATCTTCTATTCTTAAATCATTTGCGGTATGTATGACGTGTACTAATTATTCTGACGTCAAAGATGAATTTTTTATACCAATCTCTATTTTTACTAATCCTAATCTCTCTCTTCACTTTATAAAACTTATAAAAGTCTGATATATAATGTAAAAACTTACTTTACATTTTAATTAGATTATTACATTCATGGATGCATGCATCATTTTTTTAAAAATTTAGTGCGTGAATTATATTAAACTTTAAAGGGCAAAAAAGCAGAGTGCAGTTAAATACTTCAAAATATTTGAAACTTGACAATAGGACTGCTCCTTATAAAAAATACAATTATATCTATAATTTACTGTTTCATGGACAAATCGTACTGCGTACAGTTGTAGCAAAGGTTTTAATATGCAATTTAACAAATGCTAGGAAATATACTACGAAATATGTTGTTAGTAAAAAATATTTCTGCATTCTTAGCGTTTGGTATTTAGTTTTCAATTAATTCCTAAAAAAAATTTCATTTTTTTTTACTTCCAAGAAATGTTTTTAATATTTATGAAAGTTATAAAACACGATCTAAATAACCATTTAATATTAAATAGTTGTGTAGTATGTAATTGCATTCTCCAGTTAAAATAAATTACTTATTTAAAAAAACTAATATGCCATATATAAATTTTTCATGTTACATTACGTGAATTAACTTATTTAATCATTTTTAAAAATAAATTTATTCAAATATATTCAAAAAATGTTTACCATATAAATATTTCTTTAATTGTGCAATTTTAAATTATTTCTATTCATAACTATTAAATAAAGCATTATTTAGAATTGGAATTTCGTGATAGAAATGCGATATTGTGGTGTGTTTTTTAAATTAATTTCCCAATCACATTCAACACTTTACTAATTGCATTTAATTATTTACAATATTAATCATTTCTAAATGAAAGTCGAACAGTTTAAAAAAGGGTTGAACATAGCAATGCCATATTATATTTTGTTAATTATACAGAATTGTTATCTATATATAATACTTTTTTTATGCCAACATTTTAACCATTGAATACATAATTATTGTTTTAATTTTTTTCTTTATATACGTTATACTTTCTTATTATTTCTAGCCATCTTACCGTGTTCTAGCAAGGATTAGACATGTTAATTCAATATAGTTCAAACTTAACATCTCAGAAGTTTAACCTATATGTGCGTCAAGTTTTGTTAAAATCAGTGAAATCAAGTGTTTAATTTGCACAACTCCTTTTAATCTACTCCCTAAGATTTCTATGAAAGATAGATCAAAATTACAGATTACATACTTTAAATTACATAAGTTGTTTATTCACTCTAGCAGATACGTATATAGTATAGCATTGTAGTTTTTGTAGTGGTAGTAATAGAAATCAAAGTAGTAATAGTATTTGTTGTAATAGTACGAGTAGTAGTAGATGTATTATAGTAGTAGAAGTAGAAGTAGTAGTAGTTGGAATATACGCAAATCTTATTTTCCAAAATCAAAATGCGACAAAATCGTAATTTTTTTTTTTTTTTGGTCTAATTGAAAAAATCCAAACAAGACAAAATACAAAGAAAAAACCAGTGAACGAATAACAAAATTCTAAAATCCAAACTAACCAAAGCATAGTGGAATAATTTGTAATTATATATTTGTTTTCAATAAGTAACTTTTGTTTGAAAGGAAAACTACTAGAAGAGAAAATTACGTTAATTATAGTTATTTTGTTGCAAGTAAATAAAAAAAGCTGCTAACTTAAGGGTACCGCAAAACTCGTAGTGTATTTAACAGCCTTTTTATTTATATTTTTATGAGTTATAAAGTAAAGTTTTTAAAATAAATTTAAGTATGAATAATTTCTTTTTATTTGTATAAGGCTATTTGAACTAAAAAAGCTGTTAAATATACTTTAAGTTTTGGGCTATATAATACCTTAGTATTATATATTTTCTAAAGGTGATGGATGTAACTAACCCTAACAGATAAAATTAAAATAAAAAACATAAAATAAAATATTATTAATTGAAAGATCTTTGACTATTTATTTTCACACAGTAGAAATTTTGAATTTAGATTTTTTTTCTAATCTTCTAACTAGAGTTTCGAAGTACATAATATATATAATGTCAAAGTAAAAAAAAACTTTAAACTCTTTAATGCTTTTCGAATTTTCGAAGTGATAAATTTTATTTGATGAATTTCATTTTTTAAGTTTAAATTTTTTGTTTACCCATAAACAAAATAATAAAATAATTGAAAAAATTTGGAATTTTCTAAATTGAAGTACAAACACTACAATATTTTGTAAAGCATTTGTTGAATATCCGTATACAGGTGTATACAAAAGAAAACTTTTCTATTTCCCTGTTTAAAAAATCGCTTTTTATTTTGTTTAATTAACTGAATGAATTGACTATTTTTTTTTAAACATTTTTGTTTAATACTTAACAAAAATTTTAAAAATGTTGTTAAATAAATGGTAAGTATTTCATACAAACAAAATATGAACAAATGTAAAATTGTAAAATATCAAAACTTACAAAAATAAGGCAGAATGTAAACCAAGGGTTTATAAAGACAACCATTTTCCACCCATTACAGTTGTCTAAGTTAGATGTGTTTAAAAATTCCAAAATTTTTATTTTTGAGATCTAATAACGCACAGGAAGAGTGGTACAAAAAAAATGTTCTATGACAACTTACACTAATTGAAAAAGATCTTTTTTCTCTTAACAGTTTAAGGTTCTAAATAAAACCGTGCCAGAGTTATGAAGCAAGAAAAATCATTAAAAAATTTGTTTTCACATAACGGTAAATTTAAATACTAATTTGGAAAAAAAAATTTTTAGTTTAATGTTGATTTATAGAGGTAAAAAAAAAAATTCTGTCGAATGGCGTTTTTAAATTGCAAAAAATGCCAAGCAAAACTTGAGATACACATATTTAAAAATATGACTTTTTGAAAGTTTCAAGGGCAGTAGCTCCCGTAATGGATGGGGTTACATTTGTTTTACAACATTAATATTTTTAGAAGACCTTTTCATAAGACATTTAGAGAACGGAAAGAGTGAAACTAATAGGCACATTTTATAAAAAAATCCGAAATGTGCTAAAAATGAATGCAAGAAAAATTTAAAGCAAAGTTTATTCAACAAAATTAAGTTTCATTTATAATAAATCCTTTTATATCAATCAATATCCGTTTTATTCTTTTTTACATAAATCCATTTTAGAATAAAATTCAACAATTTTTATTTTGTTTTTGTTTTCTACAAAATAAAAGATATAGAAAACTTTTACATTTTCACGTTTATAACAATATTTCTTTTTAGCACATTTCCAAAAAAATTTTGAAAAAATGTGCTTATTAGTTTCACTCTGTCCGTCCGTCCGTCCGTCCGTCCGTCCGTCTGTTTACAAAACTTCTACACCGTTAAAGATAGAGAAAAAAAATTTTAACCATAGGTAGGTCTCATAAAAAAAAATAATTTTGTGGAACAACTTTTTCATACTCTTTCTTTTTCTAAAACCGCCAGAAGATCGAAAATTTTATTATCTATATAAAACAATATCAAAATTATGTAATATTTTGTAATTTACGATTTAAATTTACCGTTATGTGAAAACCACATTTTGCATGAAATTTCTTTTTTCATAACTCCGGCACCCCTTTAGATAGGAACCTGAAATTTTGAGACAAGAAAGAACTTTTAGAATTAGTATAAGTTTCCTCAGAAAATTTTTTGGTAACACCCCCTCTTTAAGAGTTATTACGCCTCAAAAATTGACAATTTGCTATTTTTAGATACCTGTAACTTAGGCATCTGTAAAAATTTTTCTTCGGCAAGGCATGAAAATTAAAGGTTCCATAATATACTTTTACGTGTGTTAACGGCTTTCCTTAGTTATATAGGATTCCGGACTTACGGCCCCTCAAAATTTCAAAAATGTCCTATTTTCACATATTTTCTTATTAGAAAAAAATCCTTATATTTTATTTTTTAAATTTTCAAATTTTTGTGTAAGTCACACTTCTAAACAGTTTGTATTGAGTTTTGGAAATGTGCGCTTTTAAAAACCGTTGGTTTACATTCTACCTTGTTTCTTCTCTCTTTAACATTCAAAAAAATATTTTTAATTTAAATAAAATAGTAAAAAAAAGAGTGTTAAATGCATTTATTTGATTTCTGATGCGCACATCAACAAAACAAAAAAATTAAACTTAAGATAAATAAAAACAAATGGGGGGAGTTCCCTTGTCTAAAAGTTCTCTAAGTATTTATTTTATCCTTTATAGTATTTTTTTTATTCTTATTTTATTTTCAACAAGGCAGTATTTAAAATCAAAGGTTTTTAAATTAGCAAAATTTTCAAAAGAAAAACAGTTAAATAAACAGAATTAAGTAACTTGCACCACAATTTTTAATTTTTCTTAGAACTTTTACATGTATTATAAAAGAAAAAATTGTGAAATTCAAGGGACACTTTCTTCAATAAACGATACATAAAAATTTTTACTAAACTTATTTATAATTCCCAGAGATTTATCTTCACTCAAAAATACGGTATTTTAACTAAAGATGTGCCCGGAGTTATGAATTAAACCAAATCTTATAAAATTTTATTTTGACATAACGGTACATTTAAATACTTCAAAATTACGAAAAATTGTATAATATTGATATTGCTTTATAAAGGTAAAAAAACGTCCTGTCGTTTGACGTTCTTCATAATGTGTAGGAAAAAAAGTTGTTCCTCAACATTCTATTTCTTAAACCGTATACAAGTTTTGTTAACAGAAGTACGAATGGTCAGACGAACAGACAGACTAAAACTAATAAGTAATTTTTTTAAAAAAAACTTTTTTAAAAATATACTAAAAAGCAGCGTCAAAAATTAAGATAAGGACTTGTGCAATGTGAGATTTGGTTGCAGTGAAATAACATCAAATGAAACAAAATCAAATCGAATTTTTTATACCAATAATAATGGCAAGAAAGTTGAATCAAGATTTATTTAATTTATTTTATTTTTTGAACATTTTTTTCTGGAAATACGATTTAATTACGAATTCTAATTATTTTAGTGAACATGGAGAAAGTAGTCACTGTATATCTGTCAAAACTGTTTGTTTATGAAATTATATTTAAATACTTGAATAATATGTGTATAATTTCTGTATTAATAAAGAATATAACAGTATTATAATATCATGTTCGAATAAATTTAGTTGTCAGAAAAGAACTAAAAGAGTGCGTTTGAATATACTACAGACGCGTTATTTCATTGCATCCTTTTCCTTCTGATTAAATCCTTCATCTTTTTATATTGATTAAATTTTTGGTCAAAATTAACAAAATATAAAATGGAAGTAATTCTTTCTACCACAGTCTACAACTACATAACGATATTTGATCAGTATTACTTTCATTTATTATAGTCTGCACATTATTCAGTTGTAATAATTTTAATATCTAACAAAGTAACGTTTTTGTCTCTTTTCTTTTATTTTTTTTTTATTTTTTATTCTTGTTTAAAAGTTAAGCCAATTTACAATAATTTTTTATGATGAAAATACCTTTATTATTATTTGTTCACATGGTAAAAAAAAAAAATATAATATAGAATGCTGCACCCTGTTTTATGATCAACTTGGGGAAATTTGTCTTTTTTTTTTTTGTAACAAATTTTTTATATATACTTTTTTATAAAAAGCTGTTAAATATGGTGAAAAATAAAATTATAGAATAAAATAAAAAGTATGTGTATTATAGGTAAAGTTTCCCTTCTATAAATGTAGGTATTCTCTAGACAGAGTTGATGATATTGTTGTTGTTGTCGTTGTTATTGTAATGAGATCTAAAAACATTTTATAAAATTTTTAGTATTGAAATTTGTTACACTTTTTTATTTTTATAATCCAATATTTTAGTATGGCATTATTTGGCTTTAAAAAACAAAAAAAAAAAATATTCATAAAAGTATAATTTTATTAACGTTTTAAGGTTTTATTTTTGCTGTTATGATATCGTAAAATACAAAATTTTTAATATCAATAATTGACATTGTTTTCAATTTAAAATTAAAAAAATATTAAGAAAATATTTCTTGTCCTTATATTAAGTAAAATCGTGGTTGATTCTTTTGAGCATTCTAAGCTTTGAAATCTTCTTAATTCATAGTCCTTTAAATACTAGTTTGATCCTTACCTTTCGGTTGTCAACAATACAAAAGGAACAAAAAATTATAATTTTTTTAAATTTTATATTGTCAATGGTATAACATCATAGGAGATTTTGTAAATGTATATGTGACACCATAGAATATTCTAAGGATATACATTTGGAAAAAAGACAACATATTTCGACACTTAAAACCAATAATCGTGTTCGATAACCAATTATTAATAACGTTTACTTTATTTAGTAATTTAATTTTAAATGGATATGAGGATCAGTTTTTCAAAAAAAACTGTACATATACTAAGTAAAGATTCATATATAAATTAAAATAATTAATATTAAAAGGATACTGCCATCATTTCATATCTTTTAGTTTTGATCAAACAACATAATTACAAACATTTAAATGCAGTAAAATATTTTTACTCTTTTCAAAGTAAAAAGTAAACATAATAAAAAAAAAATAACAAAAACAAAAGTAATACAAAAACACTCAATTTATCCTATTATAAAAATACATTCAAACATTCACAAGTAAAGTACACAACCACATAAGAAATAACATTACAAGTATGTACCTAGAAACAAAAAATAAATAAATAAAATTTCACGTTCATGGCCATTGTGCCATAACGAGTTGATGACGGTAATAAATGTACCAGGGAATAAAGTCCTTGTTATTTTTAGTTTTTCTTTTGTTACTTTTGGTGTTTTTGTTTTTTTTTGTATAAATATCCTTAAATTTGTTTTTTTTTATACTTTGTTTTATTTTTTAATTCAGAAAAATAATGAAATTTAATTAAGTTAATGGGCGTAAAATATTATAATGCACATGACGTATTCACCAGCTGATGGTTTTTTTTTTAATGTTTAAAAACAAAAAAAAAAGGGAAATGACAAAGACAAAAACAAAAACAAAAAAAAAAAAAGAATATGTATTTTAAAATTAAAAACAGAATTAAATTGTGGTATAATGGTTAGTTTTTAACTTTGTCTGTATCTTTTTTAATAGACCATTAGCACTCGATTATCCTACCATTTTTAAAAATACGATAACTTCATTCTAAGTGAGAGGACATTGCAGATACCCTAATGTAGAACTTAAAATTGAAATTCTATAATTAGAAAGAACTTTAATATAAATTGATCCTTTTATTTTACGATCGAATTGTTGAAGATCGAGAGACATCAAAATACATTTATTTAATATTATACTATACATAATTTAAATTAAAAAGTGATTTAAAAGCTTCCATTTAATCAGATAAAAATTCATATAATCTCTCTGCTTCATGAATAAAGAAATTTAATGTTAAAAATATTTGTGTATATACTTAAGTATATTAATTTGGGAATACATTTTTTTTATAAACGTTCTACATATTGACAATACACTTATGGTAACTTTATATTAGTTCGCCTTTTTTTACCGTTAATATTTTTCTAATTGCTATTATTGCACTTTTTCTCACGCTAAAAAAAAATTTAATTAAAATGCAACGCGATGAAAAAGATATAATTTTTATATTTATATATTTTTTAAGGACATTGTTTTTTATATAAATAAAATTTTTTTTTTTTTTTTTCCTTTTTTCCTTTTTTGCAAAAGTAAAAACAAATTATATTACAAATATGATGGCTGTCATAATAATATAATATAAGGTGCAAGAAGAAAAACAATGAATTCAAAAATAATATGAAAAAAAAGGATGTTTAATTTATTTTCTTTCCTTATAAAAAAAAAAAAAAAATTAATATGTTTTCTATTTTAATTAGATTAAATTTTTAAGCTTTTAAAACTGATGTTTTTTTTTTTTACATATTGTTGAAAATATTTTTAAGATTAAATTTAAAATTTATAACTTTAAACAGAATTTAATAAAAAGCTTAAAAAAGAACAAAAATGTACTATTAACGTACATTTAAAATTGAAAGATAAAAAGTATTTTAAAGATTGAATTTGAGGTAATGGAAATTTTAATATATATGAAATGAAAAAAGAAAGGTTTTTCATGCGTTCTTTGAAATTTATTCAAAAAATTAAAACCAAATTTTTTTTTTATCTACAGCACTTCTTTTAAATTCATCAAATTTTCATGCTAATTTCATTTAAAAATACAAAATTTCAGGAAAAACTTTTTGCAAAATATTAATTTTAAATTACTTTTAATTTTGGAATTTTTATATATTTATAGTAAAATTATAAGAATTTATGTTTCATAATTAAATTATTTATAAATTTTTTCTTTTATATAAAATTCAATGGAAAATACTTTGTTTTTTATTAAAAATGACTATAGGAAAAAAGCATTTTAAAAAAATTTTCATATATTTTATGTAAATTTTTTAAATGTAATAAAATTTTTATAAATAACTTAATAATTAAGTTTCTTAAAATTAATAAAACAAAAATTATTATTTATTTTTATTTTAATATTCTTTTATTTAGTTAATTTTATTCTGATCTGACGAGATGGTGAGAGATGGTGTCTACTTGATTTTGATTGGACACTTTACTCTTGATTATCTCTTCTAACAGATATTATGTATTAAAAAATAAAATGTAATATCTTACCATATAGTTTAGCAAAAGTATTAGTCTGTCAAAAGTATTAGTTTATTTATCGGATTAACCCAAACAAACAACCATCAACCTTCTCATCTAACACTACACTACTTCTCATTAGTAGTGTACACGAAAATTAGAATTTGGGCACACTCTACTCTCGCATGAACATCAATTTAAAAAAGAATCGCCTCCTACTTGTTTCTTTTGTAATATGCACAATATTATATCCAACAAAAACATCATTGAAGAGTGCCAGATTATTAACGCAATAAGGATTCAACAGAAAATAAAATCGCGTTACAGTCTTCTTTCAAAAACTACAGCTCAAAATATCACAAACCTTGTTAACTTTCTAAAAAAAAATAAATATTTATTGAAAACTTAACAAATATTTGTGTTAATAACTTTCCAACTTTTCAAATATATGTGTTCCATAAGACTATACATTACTTTGACTCTTCAGTAGGCTTCGTAATGTTGCATTGCCTAGACAACTCCTTGTTTAAAATGTTCGATTAGTTTTATACTTATAGGAAGTTTTATCAAAATTATCTACGAAAAATAAGAGATAAAAATCGAAATTTTTTTTGTAGTAACCACTTTTCATTTTTTTTTTTTTGTTTTTAAAAAAAAGCAGATGTTAACTTAATTTTCAGAAAAATTTTAATACTTCTCAAGCAAAAAACGTAATCATTCGGAAAATCATGACAATTTACGATCACAATAAAATTATTCAAATGCACACAATCTCAAAGTTACTCAAGGAAAACAAGCCCTCTAGGCTCTAGTCATGCTCTGAAGAGCATAAATTTGCTCAATTTGATATCCTGAACATTAGAGGTATTTGGACGAGTAAAAATTTGCTATGAGATGAGTAATGTTGCTAAAAGCACCGTAAAATGCTTACGTTTTTTAAGTCTTTGTAAAGTGAGTTTTCCTTTTCGTAAAGGAACTATGAGTTACTAATCTCTATAAAGCTTATATTCCTACCAAGATGAAATACAATTTGAGCATTTGCATTAAATTACCCTAATAAGGTTCAGAAATCTGTAGTCCAATTAATAAACAAACCATTTGGTTTTCGATGAAATGTTGGAGTTACACTTACTTTTATAAATATTTTGTAGGTGATAATCTTTATTCTACTGAAATAAAATCCCTCCTTCTTCGCACTTGTAAAATTATAATGTTTTAATGTTAACATTTTATTTGGAAAAAATTTGTAAATGTGCATAAGTTACAGGTGTCTAGAAATGGTAAAATTTAAATTTTTGACCCGTAATTAGCTAATAGCTTAAACAGGAAAAAAAATCAAAATTTCAAGATTCTAACTAAATGCATATGAGAAAATCTTGCAAAATTTTGTTTTCACATAACAGTAAATGTAAATACTAAATTACAACAAAAAATTTGTTAATTCATTTTAACTTGTAAAGGTAAGAAAAAAAGTTCTATTGTTTGGCATTTCCAAATTGGAAAAGTATTCGACAGAACCCTGAGATATACACATTTGAAAGTACAACTTCTGCAAATTTTGAAGAGCATGAAGCTCTATATCGGGTGGGGCTACTTAAAAAACTTATTCTTCAATCTCTTTAAGAGTTATATCCATAGTTAAAATTTAATTGTTCCACCTTAAACAGTATAAAAGTTTTGCAAACAGGCAGACAGATGGACATACCGGGTGAAAGTAATTATCAAATTTAACTTTAAATTAAAATATGATGTATTGCATTTTATACTTTACTTTTAAATCAATAATAAAATGTGAATAGAAAACAAACATGGAAAAAGAACAATCGTAAAATATATTTTTTTTTCTACTACAATTCTAATCCTAATCCTTTACCTGGACATTTCTAAAATTCCACGTTTTCAATTAACATTTTCAAACTTTAAAATGTCAAATTCTCAATACCTCTTGAGTCTTGTTTGAAAAAATGCTTTTACAATATTTAGAAAAGATATTCATAAATTGTGCCCCAGTATGCATATATACAACAAAAATTAAATTCCATTTCTTTGTTATCCTTTTGTATTTTAAAAGCAAACAAATGATATGCCAAATAATTTCACTTTTGTCTTTTAAAAAAACGTAAACGAAAGGTAAAAACAAAATTGGAATTTCGATGAATGAAAGGAATATAAGCAATATTTAGGTTACTTTTACAAGCGTTTCCCGTATTATTAATTATAAAATTTGCATAAATATCATAAGTTAAATCCTAACAATGAATTCAAGGAATATAATCATTAAAAAAAACTAAAATTATATTCCAGTAGAAAGTACATAATCTAAACATGTTAATTAGGTAGCAAAACATATTTATTATCCTTATTTTCTGCTTAAAATCAACATATACAACTATAAAATAATAAACGTGGTAAAAAAAAACTTTGTAAAATTTAACATAAAAATTATTTAAAAACAAAAATTTTCTAAATCAAAAAATATACATTATTTATTATGCACATTACATATCATATAAAAACTTACCGATACTCCTAAAAATTGCGTTGAATTCATGGCAGCATATATTTCATCAGCTATATCTTTATCTGTATATGTAAAATCTTTAAGAAAACGTTTTCTAGCACTAAGTCTTTCCATTGTTCTATTAAATGCTAATGCAACACTCCATACAGCATCATATGCTAATGGTGCTTCTTGATATCCTTCAGGATAACGGTTATGTGAAATATCATATCCATTCTCTGTTAATTTTTTATTTAAACGTAATCTATTGAAAATACCAAGAAAATATTTTATGCAAGTAAATAAAAAAACTAAATTTTAAAAAAAGTCATTTTTTTTTAAAATAAAATATGTTTGTTAAATATAAAATTTTAATATCATATGAAATTTTTTTTTCAAAAAGAATGCATAATTTTATAGTGTGCATTTATTATGATAACATAAAACTAATAGAAAAAAAGTTAAGTTTTGTCATAATAATAAAACCTGATAAAATACTCAACAAGTTGTCATTTATAACCGATTTTATCATAATATGGAAATTTCTCGAAAGTGTTAAAGAAATGAAAAACCAGAAAGTGTGTATATTTAACTGTGACAACTCTAGGTTACCCTCACGAATAGAATATATGATCTTCCCATAAAATTTAAGATATCTGATTTAATAGTATATATACTTATACTGAGATATATTTATGCATATTTGAGACAGTTGAATGACAGCTACTCAACCCCGTTACACCAAACCAAACCATATTTTAGAAACGTCATTGGCATACTAACTTAGCTTCAATAGACACTAAATTATCCTTATATAAAAAAAAATAATTATTATACCCCAACTACTCTAACCCGTTAGTTGAATTTGTGTCATTTCAATAGTAAAACTGACATTTACCTAACAGTGAAATGGTAAAAATATCAGAATACCATCTCCAATATTTTTTGAGTTATCGTGGTGCATGCAAACGCATGAACATACTCAGCTAAATATCGATTCAATCCTCAGCAAGATCATATTATATAAATTGTCATTTCTATTTCGTCTCATTTAAGATATCAGAAACGTAATGGAAAATTCATTATACATTCATAACTATGTTCCTATGGGTATAAAAAGACATAGATCTTCTCATTTTTTTTACAGAGTTTTTAATAACAATTTGTGTAAAATTTTGTTGACCATTTACAAGTATATATATGTATATTCAATAATATGATATGTACTGTTTGTTTAGTCTAGAAGGTTTAAACTTAATTTACTTTTAGTTAATACATCAAAAAAACGTTTCTTTTTTTCTTTAACTTTATCAAAAATTATTACATTATATCAAATATAAGAAAATTGTTAAATCAAATGTACTTTTAGATAATTCGTTCAGGATTATATTATTATTATTTTGAAGTATTGATTCTATCAGAATTTTTAATCAAAATAAAATTGAATTTAAAATATAAAAATGTTATGTTTTTAGAAAGGATATAAGAGTATTTAATGAATAAGTTTTGAAAAAGAAAGGATAAATAAAACGTTTGTCTACTCAGATCTCATATCAATTACTTTCGAGATTTTCTTCTATACTCTATATTTCGAGATAGGCGGGTTATTTGTCAATTAGTGTCTCAGTCCTCTGAGCTATTATTGTAGAAACTAACGGAATGGAATTCCGAAAAAAACTAACGAAATTCTTGTTGAAGATTGCTAGAAAAACCTAATGAAGAAGAATAGTAGATTAAGCGTTATCTTCTAAATAATTGCACCATATCTAGAACGTTGTGGCCCATCTACAATAAAAGTATATCAAATGAATTGATATCCAAATCATGCATGGTTATCGCCAAGTTAATGGCAATAATTAGAGACTACTGGCCAGTAGACATGCATGCAACCAAACTGAAAATTCCTCACAACATCTCCTGCAGAAGTTGTAAATAAACAAACGAAGGTGAAAATCTTGAGCACTGTCTTTGCAATGTCCGGCGCTAGCTAGAGCCAGACTCCCCTTACTCGAAAACCGTTCTACCACAACAGTAGCGAACTTCCCAAACACAAAATTAAAGAATTGATTTCGTAGCTGAATTCGTCGTGTTGGATATAAAACCTATAACAACTACAAAACACAGATCACGTGAGTGCAGTAGGACCAAAATGGCCCAACCTAGTGCTAATTAAAGCCTTCACGTCGAATTGTGAAGGTCACCGTCTTATTAGATTAAGCATTAGCTTCCGAAGTTTCATTTTCAGCAATTTGCAGCATATTAAAAATAACCTAAGTTAGATCATGAAATAATGGATACGGACTCTTATAGAATAATTGGTATAAAACATACTTTCATAATCAACTATTTATTTTCTCGAGATAACTATAAATAACAATTTATGAAAGGATAGACTATTTTGATTACCTTCTTTATTTGATTAACTGTTTTATTTATGTGTTCTTTAAAAGTTGATATTTAATCAAGATGTACCTAAAAATATTTCCCTGAGTGTACCCAAAATATATTACTATTTTGTATAGTTTTAAGATATTGTTTGCAGGAAAATATTGTTTGGGTTTTCAAGCATATATCTTTTTTTTTTTGGTGTTTGAGCTTTTACTGAGATTTTCAATTTAATGATATCATTTAATGCATTTTCCAAATTGTTTGATATATAGTTATCAGACATGTAAAATATGTATTATAAAGAATTTGAAATGATTATAAAAGACGTTTCAAAATGTTTAAAAAACTTCAAAACGTTCGTAATTTGATATTTCAATTATTATAAATAAGATATATTAACAAGGTAGAATGTAAACCAACGGTTTTTAAAAGAACACATTTTCAAAAGAAATACAAACTATTTAGAATTTTGGCTTGCACAAAAATTTGAATTTCATGTAATAAGAAAAATGTAAAAATAGTACTTTTTTGCAATTTTAAGGAGCTCTAAGACCGGAACCCTGTGTAACTAAGAAAAACTGTTATCACACGTACATATTACTGAAGCTTTAATTTTTATGTTTTGCCGAAGAAAATTGTGTGCAGGTGCCTAAGTGTTTTTTAATTGTGTACAGGTGTTTAAAAATAGTAAATTTTCAATTTTAATAGCTCTAATAGCTCATAAACAGAGGGTGATACAAAAAAAAATTTCTGAGCAAACTTATACTAATTCTAAAATTTCTTTCTTACCTCAAAATTTAAAGCCCCTATCTAAAAGCGCGCCGGATTTATGAAGGTAGAAACATCGCGCAAAATTTGATTTTCATATAACGGTAAATTTAAATACTAAATTTAAAAAATATATATATAATTTTGATATTGATTTATAAAAGTAAAAAAAATCAATCCTGTCAAATGCCGTTTTCAGATTGAAAAAATGTTAAGCGGAACATGAAATATACGCGTATAAATATAGGATTTATACGATATATTTTTCAAAGTTGGAGGGGCTGCAGTTCTCTGATGAGTGAAGCTACATGAAAACTACATGTTCCACAAAATTAATTTATGTGCTAAAAAGTCATCCTGAAGAGTATTGCGTATTTTCCCAAAAATTAATACAAAATAAGAACGAAAATTCTATATGAGAAAGGTAATCCTATCATCTTAAATTTATTAAAGTGACGTTGAAAAATTCTAAAAAAATCTCTATTTTCACCACTTACTTAAAATGCCCTCTATATAGTTAAATTTTCTTTCATATTTTAGTTTATGATTTAATTTTAGTATTCTTTAAATAAAATGATATAAATTTAATATTATATTTAAACAATAGAACTATTCATTGAATTTAAATAAATACTAAATATAAGTTTTGTCGAAACCAACACTTTAAATAGATACTAAAAATTGAAAATGTCAAGAGTTCATAATCAATAAAAAAAAAAAAACTTTAATTTTATTATAATTTAAACACATGTATTAAAAAGTCAATATATGTACTAAAACATTAAATCTGGTGGTTAGAAATAAATTAAATTCAAATTAAATGGTAATTAAAATCTAATTTTCTTTTTATAATCAATTTTTTCTTTCTTTTAATACTTTCTTATTTTTTTATTTTTTTTTTTTTTTTGTTAAAATTTATTATTCGAAGTTTTTTTAATCAGATTTCTTTTAAGTACAGAAATAATTAAGTTTCTAAATATCTAAACAATAATTTTATAAAATATAAATGATTGAAAAGAATTGTTAATAATGATCAACTTATTGTAATTATTGGAAAATTCTTGAACTTATTGGAAAATAATTACCCAATATTAAATATTTATTTTAAGTACATTGGAAATAATCTAAAAACAAGAAATAAGAATTTCATAAAAGTCAGATATTTTATAAAATTATTCAATTTTCTATTAATATTTTATTTTTCTTTACGGTACAAATGTAATTTTTTTTGTGTCCTTTAGAAATAGAAACAAAATAAAAATTTAATTACAATTTTATGAAAAAAAAAATAATCTAAGTAAATCCAAGACGTTCAAAAATTCATTGTATTAAAAGTTAATTTGTATACAAAGATTTCATTTGTACTTAAAGATATCGAAATTTTGATAAGAATAAATAGAAAAAAAAAATGGTTTAAATCTTTTATTTATTTATTTATTTATCAATATATATTTTAGTTCCTCCACCACATACAATAAATGAAATAAATGATTAAGAAATAAATCACTTCCTTTTCACATAAACGCTTCCTTTTCAGGTGTAGTTGCGATACAATTAGTATTCAATTTTTAGTAGATGATAGTATAGATTTAATTCGGACAAATTCCATTATTACTGAAGAGAGTTTAACTAACATTTTATTTTTAATATTGGATGGTGTGGTGTGAATAAAAAATAAAATAATGTCAAAAAACCAGTGTAGTGTCATAAAGCCGTAAGTCGTAAAGCCATATTTCACGAATATGTCTCATTCAAATGAGTTATAGAGACATATTGGGAATATGGCTTTATGACTCATTTGAATGGGTCATAAAGCCATATTTTTATAAAACATTTTGTGTCATAAAGCCATAATTAATTCTCTGATTCAAATATATTTTTATAAAATTCATTATATAAAATTCAATTTTCATCTCTCAGAACAAAGAAACATTGAAACATCTCTCAGAACATTGGGGTAAAAATATATATACAAAAAATATTAAATTCTGGCTGTGAAAAGTAATAATAAATTTTGTGAAAATTTAAACATTTTTATGAAAAAAAAAAAAAAAGAAGGAATGAAGACTGCTTCTGAATCCTTTACCCGCGCACCGAAGGAAAGGCAGCAGGTCCCAATCCTTCAAAAGAGGCTCAAAGAGAGTTGGGATATCAAAGAGAGAGATATCACCTTCTTACTAGAGTTTAAACTCAAATCTTACTTTTTTACTACTTTTAATGTTTAGGATTCAAGCGTAATTTTCAATTGAAAAAGTAAAATTTGAGTTCCAGATCACTTTTATGTATTTAAACCATTATTTTAACATTCTATTGGAACATAATCTCTTTTTTATAAATATTTCATAGATGAATGTCATATTTGATTTATTGAATTATAAAACCACAAGAACAGCTATAAGTGCCAATTTCTATACTATGTAAATTCTTAGGAAAATTGGTTTTGGGATCTTATTTAATATCAGAACCACCATATGTGTTCTTCTCTGTTGGAAATGTTACATTTTACAATTTGAAGTTATGCAAAAAAAAAAAAGCAATTTCATTTTCTTTGCTAATGGGCTTCTAACTTCCACCTTTTCCACCTATTATGCTACTTTTCCACTGTCCTTCCTTTAGTAAAATTTACATTCATTTTCTAAACTAATTTTGTAATTCTATTTTTAATTATATATACATTTTTTTTTTTATTTAATTTAGTTTGTGAGGTTGATTGAAGTTTTGGTTGCTTGTTAAATGTTGTTCCATATTCCATGAGCTGTAAAAATGTGCTTTATTTTTTCTATTTTTTCTGCTGAGTTGAGTTCCATAGTGTTAGAGTTTATTTTTGGTTGACTGTATGGGCAAGACTGTACTATATGTTTAATTGATAATGACTCTGTACAGAAAGTGCAGGGCGGTAGAGTTGTTCTGTCAAAATGATATTTATGTGATGCAAGAGTGCATCCCAGTCTTATTCGAGTTATTTTAACCCCAAGATGCCTTGTTTGATTTTGTACTATTGATTTACTGTGATGGATTGGGGAGTGGGATTTTAAAAAAGAGGTGGAGGAGTTCCATTGGGTTTGATTGATATTTTGATAGTATTGCGCTATTGTTTTTTTGGCATAAGTATAAGTGGGGTCGGGTGTGTTGATGGTAGGGCTCTTTAGAGCGAGTTTGACTTCTGTGTCTGCTTTTTCGTTACCTATTATTCCAGTATGTCCCTGTATCCAAGCTATTTTTATTATGTCCTTGTTTTTAATGATCTGGTTTCTGATGTTGCGGATTATATTTTCATTGTTGTCTGTGTTTTTAATTGATTTGATTGTGCTAAGACAATCGGTTAAGATTAAGTGTGGGGTGCCTTTGGATAAAGCTTTGGATATGGCTTTGTTTATTGCTATTGTTTCGGATGTGTATACTGAGCTGTTATAGTTAGTGTTACCTATTTCAATTGTGGTGTTCTGTGTAGTTATTGCGTAAGCCACTCCAAAATTATCCTTGGAGCCGTCTGTGTAGGTTGGTGTATGGTTGATATTATCGTTAATAATTTTATTATTTATTTGTTTGTATGTTGAATTAGATGTAGTTAGTTTGGGAAATTCGTCGGAGTGATCAATTATGTTGTTTTCCCAGTCTCCCCAGCTGGGTTCGTTTGTTGTATTTTGGATGTTGTGGTTGAATGTTAGATCTATTTGTAAGGTTAATTCTATGGCTTTTTGAATACTTGAGCTTTCAACTAAAGCCATGTTTTCATGGATACTGTTGTATGTTATTTGATGTAGTGGGTGGAGAGGATGCAGATACGACTTGGCTATTTGTCTTGCTGATAAAATGTTACGTCTTTCGATTACGGTTGGCCAATTTGCCTCTTTTAACAGGGCTTCTGTGTTGGTCGGTGTGAGCGCACCTACAGCAATTATGGCTGCCTGATTTATGGCGGTTTGTAATTTGTCCAAGTTGTTCTTAGCGATAAATCCGTAGGTGGTTAGGCCGTAATCTATTTTTCCAAATTGAATGGTTTTCGCAATGTGTGATGCGATATCTACGGGGGGACCCGTGTTTTTCCTGCATATAATTTTAAGTAGGTTATTGGTTTTTTTGATACTATTTATTGTGTCGTTGGTATGTTTGTTGAACTTTAGTGATTTAGAGAAAGTTAACCCTAGTATTTGTTTGTTTGATTATTGCGTATTACAGTGTGTGTTTCTTGGCACTTGGTCTTTCTACAGAAGTGAGCAGCTTCCGTTTTATTATTAGCCAGTTTACCTCCATGTTTTCGTGTCCATATTTCTATTTTTCATTGGCTTCATTTAGTCTGCTTGTTTTGCTGTGATATAAGCCTTTAGCCTTTAATATTATGTTGTCTGCGTATATGAAATGTGTTAGACCGTTTATTCATTATTTATATATTTTCGCTTAAACTATTTATATAAATGTTGAGGAATTGTGTTGATAGAGGTGAACCCTGTGGTATACCTATTGTTAGGCTATTAGAGTTTGATAGTGTATTGTTTATGTTTATTATGAATTTACGATTTGTGAGATAATTTTCAGTGTATGAGAATTTTGGTTCCGGCTTTTCACTCCCTGAGTTGTTGGACTACTTTTGTTTTGTGTACTTTGTCGAACGCCTGTTCTAGGTCTAATGATATGATATCTGCATGTGATTTGTTTTCAAGCTTTGTCGCTATGTTGCATTCAAGCTCCTGTATTAGTGTGTTGGTGCTTCTGAGTTTCCTGAACCCATGTATGTTGGGTATTAGTTTCTGTTCCGTAATCCATTTGAGCCTTCTTGCTATAATCCTTTCCAATACTTTGGAAAGTACTGGAAGGAGCGAAATGGATCTATATCCTTCGAAAACTTGGTGATTTTCGGTTCGGTGATTTCGGTTTTCGGTTCAGTTTTTTAAAGGGTATTAACTCTGCCATTTTCCAAGCCTGTGGAATTAGACTGGAGCTGTATATTTTGTTGTATAGGGTTAGCAATCTGGTTTTGAAATCTATCGGCGCATGTTGTATCATTTTGTATCTTATGCTATCTATTCCTGGTGTGGTGCCTTTTTTATGTTTCAATGCCCAGTTGACTTCGCTCATGGATATGGGGTCATCTAAGGGGCTCGAAGTGGAAGTGTGATCGCTATTTACATATTGGCTGTTGTTATATTGCGGTGTGTTAGTGTACGAATGGATCTCTAAGTATTTAAGTAAGAAGTACTGGGCTATTTCTTGGTTATTGTTTGTTATATTGTTATCTATACTTAGAGTGGTGGATTTGTTTTTTTGTTTGTTACTTGTGATTTTACGAGCCTTTTCCCAAGTCTTGCCTATGTTTGATCCGTCTATTGAATTAGCAAATTCTATCCATTTTTTCCTTTTGGCTTCTTTTATTTGTTTTCTAAGCTGCGCATTGATTTTGTTAAGTTGGATGAATAGACCGGTGTTGTGTGGGTACGCTTTATACGCCTTCCACAACTTATCGCGTGCTTTAGCTGTGATTTTTATTTCTTTGTTGAACCATGGAGGTTTGTTACTATTGTATCTATTGTAGGATCTTGCTATGGAGTGGTTGGCGGCTGTTCTGATAGTTTTGGTGAGTTTGGCTGCTTCTTTGTTTAAGTTATCTGAATATGGGTGGTTTATGAGACATTTCGAAAGTTTTATTTTGAATTTTGAGCAGTTGGCCATTTCTAGCTTGAAAAAAGCTTTTGTTTTGCTGGTATTATTTATTTGATGAGAAGTTTGTGTTGATATCAAGATTGGACAGTGGTCGCGCCCTTTCGGGTTGTCCTCTACATTCCATTCTAGGTAGTTGGTAATCGAGGTATCGGCTATAGCTAGATCCGGACAGGTTAACGTACCTTTTGTACTTATAAAAGTTGTAGAGTTGTTGTTTAGTATTATGTAATCTGTATGATCTTCGATCCATTTTTCGACTATTTTGCCCCGAATTGTGGTTGTTCGGTCTCCCCAGGTTTGGCTTCTTGCATTGAAGTCCCCCTGTATTATAAAAGGCTTAGAAACTTGGTTGGTTATGTGATCTAGTTCTGCCCTGGTTAGGTTATGTTTGTGTTCAATGTATAAGTTTATTATAGTTATTTCTGCTTTTATTCCAGGTATTTGGGTTTTTATGGCGGCTGCTTGAAAGTTTGATTGTAAGTTGATTTTATTATAGTTTATTCCGTTTTTAATCAGGAAGCCCACCCCTCCCATTCTCTGCGGGTGGCTGGGGAGTTCGCATGTATAGTTTTTGAATCTGTTTATTATTTGATTGACTTTTATATTTGTTTCTTGTAGCGCTATAATCGAAGGTTTGTGTTTGTGAATTAGTATTTCTAGAAATTCTCTGTTTACTATGAAACCTTGCAGATTCCATTGTAGGATTACATTGTGTTTTGTTATATTACTGATCATATTTGATTACATATTTTATTCTGACATATCTGATATGTCGGTGTTTGATTTTATATTGGGTCTATTTGCATTATGAATTTTAAATTGACTTATTTTTGCAGGTTTTTTTATTTTTTTGTGTTTTTTTTGCGTTCGTTCTTCTAATTTGATTGGTAGTGCTGGAGTTGTAAATATCGTGGGCTTATTTGTGTTTTGGCAAGATGTTTGTGACGTAAAATTGGTGTGTTGTGTAGATGAGTGGATGTCAAGTGTTTCGTTTGTTTGAATGCCTTTACTATTTTGGGTTGGCTCTTGTAATAGAGAGGATGCCGTAAATGCTTCTTCAGTTTCATTGCTTACTCCCTTCATAATTGTTTGTGTTTCATCCAATGCGTTTTGGTTTGGTGTGCTATTTCTTATTGATTTGTTATAAAAAGTTCTTAATGCGTCTTGAATGATTGAGTTTATTTGTTCTGCATCTAAATTTTGTTTGGCTAATTTTGCCTGGTTTTCTCGAATTACCTGGGCTATTGTTTGTGGTTTTGTTATGTTGTCGATTGATGTTGTAGTAGTTGGGTTTGTTTGGTTTGTATTACTGTTGGTTGCTACTTCTATTTTACTTGTAGTTGGGTTGATTATGTGTTGAGGTTGTATATTGATTTTGCCTTCTTTAGTCCTATATATTTTGTAGGCTTCGCCTTTTATACACCTATGGTCTACCTTAATTTTAAGTACTTCCTCTCTCTCAAAAAGGTTGGGCACTTAGGATCGTTGGGTGAGTGGTTAGCTTCCGTTCTTTCAATTTGGCAGTTTATGCAGTTAAACACCGTGCATCTGGATTTGTGTTCGTTTAAATTTTCGGCTCCTACTTCCTGGCAGCATTTGAGAATCGTTGCTTTACAAAATTTCTCCCTGTGGTTCAACATCTGGCATTTAGTACATCTCATTGAGCTGAGATATGATTTTTTCACTTCAATGTTCAGGAAACCCACTTTTATGCTCTTTGGAGGCTCCGAGCTTTCAAAAGTTAAACTTATCAGCCCGCTGTATTTATTTATAACCCCTTGGTTATTCGGTTTTCTTCCGGGGAAACGGTATAATTCTGCGAACTCTATGTTTTTGTTGTCGTCTTTTATTTCTTTGAGTATTTCTACATTTGAAACGTTATCATTTGCTAGCTGGTAGCAGAAGATAAACCCTTTTGATTGGTTTAAGCTTTTACAGTATTCAATCATTACATGAGTTTCGTGAAGTTTTGTAGTTTTAAGATACATTTCTGCGGTTTTTTTGTTAGGAACCTCCAAGATAATATTACCCTCACGATTATATTTTGCATCGTAGTTAATATGAATATGAATGAAACGGCTTTTAAAGCTTTGGTAATAGCGAATATGTTAAAGTTTTTCATTGAAATATTGATATCTTGAGGTTTTATTATTTGAAAATTTTTTTTCTAAATCGCTCCCAATGGCGGGCAAGCAAAATTGAAAGCTGGTAGAATTTCTGTTTTTTTCCTTTTGGTACCATTTCCGCCTTCTGCCTGAAGGCCGACCAAATTTTTGCTCCCCTTGGGAGCCATTCTGGTTTCCAACTTATATCCCTTACTACTTGATTTCAATTTCCTTAGAAAATAGAAAGAAGTAGCGTTTTAGATGTTTTGCAAAGAGGGAACTGTCTTTTCTTACCTTTTATTTCTTGTTCAGAAATAAAAGAAAAATTTATTTATTTATTGTATTTTTATTAACACACTGTATAATTTTTTCCTACAAAAAAAATTTGTTTATTTATTTTTTTTTTTTTCGTTTATTAACCAAAAATTGTTTTTGTAAGTTGTTAGTTGTTTTTAATTTTGAAATTCTATTTTTATTTTTGTTAATGACCATACGGTCTTAACAGCAGATGTTTTGTTGTTTACTATTTTATATTATATTTTTGTTGTTTTTTTTTTTTTTTTATATTTTTTGTTTTTTTTATATAATCTAAATAAAAATACAAATTTAACTCAATGAATTCAAATATATATGTATATTTTTTTTATTTTATCAGATCACTTATTTAATTTTTAATTTCTTTTAGAAACCACTTCTTACTATGAAAGTATTATTGATACTGTTAAGGAATCATATGTTATTAAATATAGTTTTAGTTTAAACGCTCAATTTTAAATTTAAACAAAATAATTTCCAACAATAAAGTTCATTATATTATTAAACAATTTTCTTTTGTAAATGTATTTTGATATCTTCTTAAACACATAAAATTTTATAAAAACAATTCAATTTATTAATAACTTAACAACCATTCTCTTCTTTATTTTACCGAAGTTAAATTTTGAAGTTGTATGACAACTACTCGACACCGTTGCCCGAAATCTACCAAATTTACGAAAGATATTGCCATTAAACTTGAAACTCAGGTGCATAATTTTTTTATCTATCAATATAAATATAATATAAATTTCACAGCTACTAAAACCTGTTGCGTTAGAATAATCAAATTTAAAAAAGCCGTTGCATCAAATTTAACTTCTTTTGACAACATTTCAGATATCTTTAGTTTAATTGAATATGTAATGAGCTATGCCACTATAAAAATCAAAAAAGTAGTATAGTAGTTACTTGAACCCGTTTATTGAAATTGTTCAATTTCAGTAGCGAAACTCACACTTATATAAAAATTATCTTTTGGACTATAATGCGGAAACACGCACGGGAGCTCGGACGAACTCAGCTAACTGAAAATTCAATTCTGAGCAAGACTATACATATGTATAGATATATACCTCTCGATATCTATCTTGTGTCCTTTAAGCTGTCACAAATGTATCTAATGACAAATTTATTATACCCTTGAAATATTTTTGTATAAAAATAAATAACCTATATCTATATACATATAGTCTAGTCTATAGGTATAATAAAATAGGATTTTTTTTTCTATTCCCTGTAATTATGTGAAATTTAATAAAGACATAATTTTGGCATTTTTTTTTTTCCATTTATTCAAAAAAAACCAAAAAAAATCTAAAAGCAATAAAAAGAAAAAATCAGCTGCCTCCACCATAGGACCGATTGCTATTATACTAAAAGTATAATGCCGAAATTCATAGATTTTTTACATAATAATTTATATCAAAGCAAAGTAACTTATAATAATTTAATTACATTTTTACCGACCTTATGTATAAGGTAGGTATTGTTTTCATACCAAAAATTTGTACCCGAGATTTTGGCAAATATGCACTACTCCCATGCGTAGAAGTCTTTAAAAAAAAATTTAGCGTGATATCTGTCTGTGTGCGTAGATATAGCATAAAGAAAGAAAATACAAATGCGGACAGAAACAATAATTCTTTAAAAAGTGTTTTATTTTTTATTTTTCTAGTTTATTTCCCTGCCGGGTCCACATATTACAAGCAATTTACATAACCTGATTCCTGGTGTTTCTGTACATGTCGGAAGGGGGAATTATTCTTATGACGTGTATAGGATGAAACGTGTGATATGATATCTACAGGGAGTGTGGATCTGACCCACACTCCCTGTAAATATGACCCACATTCCAGGTGTTTACAGCGTATGTTATACGCTCTTGCACAGTAAGCTACTGAGGCACCATGAGTAACCTAAAGAACACAATCGACCAACTGCTTTAAGAATATATTAATCGTCTTCGATTAATTAATCGATTAAAGGTTCATGTACGGGTTAGGTCAGAAAGATAACTACAGAAGACTTAATTTAAGGAACACAAATAACTTAAGTTAGAAAATCTTGATGCTTTTTCATTAGAAAAACCAACTCCAACTAAAATAGAATAACCGACAATGGAACATGTTATCGTATATACATTATTTCATCCAATATACTCTATATCTGTTTAATTTTTTGGTAGTTATATAATGTAAATTGATATTTAGTATAGTTTCATACTCACCGAAATTCTTCTGATGACATTCCGGATATTGTTTTTTCATGAATATTTTGATTCCACATTAATGCTTCAGTTGTTAAATGTCCTTCGGCAGCCTGTTTCATTTCATCACGTGTACATGATATATTTTCTTTTTCTAAATTCACCTCATACCAATTATCCTCATACCAACCTGAAAAAAGAGATAGAGAAGAAAATATAATTTTAGAATGAAACAGAACACTAAAAAAAGGAACATTAGAAAAGGAAAAAAAAATAAATAAAAATTAAATATTAAAAATTTGTGTTAATATCAAAATCATGTTTCCCAAAAAGAACATCGTGTCATTTTTTTTTTTTTGTATATACCTAAACTGATATAAATTTTAGTTTTTTATGACCTTTCAATTTCAATGCATGTGACTCAGACATGAGATATTTTACGACATTATCAACCTATTTATAC
Organism: Poecilobothrus nobilitatus; assembly: GCA_947095535.1. Taxonomy (NCBI): domain Eukaryota; kingdom Metazoa; phylum Arthropoda; class Insecta; order Diptera; family Dolichopodidae; genus Poecilobothrus; species Poecilobothrus nobilitatus. The sequence continues at coordinate 176,180,915 of OX352774.1, forward strand.
AATTAAAAGTATATAATAATGTTAATATTATTATGACGCAATCATTTATAAGTTAAGTAATTATTATGTAGAAATATTTAAATTTAAATTTAATTAAAAAGTTTAATTAAAAATTTAAATAAAAAAAGTTTAAAAATTATATTAGATAAAGTTTTTATCCAAAATAAAATATGAGATGTAGATGTTTAGAGGTATCGTGAATTGATGCCTAAAGAATTATCGTCTCCTTTCAAAATGAATTATTACCCCAAAATGTTCGGGTAATAATTCATTAGCACCAATATAAAAATGAAAAAATGTAACAAAAATTGAACTATGACCCCAAAATAAATATTTTAGTAAAGTTAGAGGTAATTTATGAAGAGTTTAGTAGAGTAGTGATAATTATGAAGTGAAAATCAATTTATTAATCAGAAAGGTAACACATTTAAACAATTTTATAGATATATAAATAGAATAGAATACGGCAAGGTATTGGCTTTTTTGAGGTTTACAAAGATTTTAAATACTTTTTCCATAATAAACTATGCTAACGAAGTTAAAATGATAAGACACAGCAATTCATTGAAAAAGACTCCAAATTGCATAAAATTGACGTCGTACGTCAAAATCGCCACAAATCCCATACAAAATTTTTAGCGCCTGCCATCGTTTTTTTTTAGCGGCCGTTAATTCGTGTGACATAAATTCGTGAAGTCTATAAGGACATCAAATAGCTAGGAACGAAGAAGATAAAGTATAAAGAGAAGCTGTTAAAAAAAGAAAATGGTGTTTTTAAAAAAAAAATGGAACTTTTCTCTTTTCATATTTTAAATCTATAGATAAGTGAGATGGTAAAATAAATGATAGAATAGCCAAATTATAAACATTTAACTGTTCAAGATTAACTCTTAGATTTGAACAGCTTAAAAAAGAAAACAATGCCTTATATTTTATTTAAAAAAAATATATATATATATTTTTCAAAATTTTCTTTAACTTTAATTTAACTTTATCATAAAAAAAAAGTTTCACCTAGTTTTTTTTACTAAAAATATTAAATATAAAGTACATGACAAAGTGGAGGTTAAGTGTAGGATTGAGTTACTTTTAGAGTAGGGAAAAAAAAAAAAACCAATGACACATCATTATATCAAAAATATGTATAAGAAAATACGGGAATAAAAATGTTTTTAAATAAAAACTCCCTGGTTTTTTTTTTGTTTTCTTTTTACTTTAAAAGTTAAATCAGGATAAGTAATTTTCTTGAAAGAAAATAAGGATAAGTATATTCTGGATGATACCATTACATAATATAATATATTATAGTGTTTTCTATTTAAAATTTTTTTTTACTAGTAAAATATTAACATTAGAATAAAGTACCCATGTGATTATCTAGCAGTTGATGCTCAAATCATAAACATGCAATTTTTTTTTCCCTTATGTTAAAGATACTTAAATTTTTTTTTTTTTTTTTATTTTTAACTTTTATTATGGAAGCACAAACTGGGGAATAAAATAATATTTGAATAAGTTCATTTTTTTTCCCTCTTTTTGTTTTTAAAGTTTTAAATTACACCACAAAAAAATTCTTTTAGTTGTTATTCCTTAATCCTGAATGGGTTTCATTATGTAAATTTTTTTTAGTACCAGCAGTTCCTTAACTTTAGTTTTCTTCGTAAATACTTAAAGATAAGGAGTTGTAGAGAGTCTTAAGTTTATATTCTTTTTTTTGCACAAGATTCGGAATTGATTTAGGTTTTTTTTTTTTTTTTTATAATAGAACATATCATACTTAAGATAAAAATAAATGAAAAATATTAAAAAATTGTAAAAAATGTTGAATTTAAAAAAAAAAAAAGAAAAATTTCAGGAAATATAAAATCGTTTAAAAATAACGTAAAAATAATGCATTCCGTTTGCATTTAAATTGGTTAAAATGAAAATTATTTAATATTCATTTGGAATTGAAGGTATAATATATCAGTTATTCAATTTCCGTGTTTGAGATAATATTTAAGAATAAATTTAATTTATTTGGAAGTAATGTACATTTAATTAAAAGAATGGTTATTATATAAATGCACTGTGGGAAAATTGCTTTCGAAAAGAACTTAACTTTTTTTGTATATCTTAAAAATGAATAAATGTATAAGAAATGCAAAAGCAAGTAAAAGGACAGAATTAAAAGAAAAGGATTCAAAAATGAATAAGGAAAATTATCGTACAAATGCTTGAAAAACAAAAAAAAAAAAATATAATTACAATTAAGTAAAATCTTCTATATTCATTCATACAAAAAAAAAAAAAAAACAAAAAGCGAAGCATTACAAAATGTAATAAGAATCAGAAAAAAAAGTGGAAAAAATAATACTTTGTAATTCCTAATAGTAAAGTTGATAACGAATAACAATAATAGTAATGACACTTACTACGTTTACGTCGAATGCTAGTAATGACACTTAGAGTACGTTTACATCAGATGCAAGATTTTGATTAGATGAAAATATAGAAAATATATTAATTTCATAACCTACTCTTCGTACATTTAAAAAGTAAATATTTGTGCAACCTCTATATTCTATAGATGCAAAAAAAACCCACAACTATGTTAAACGTCAAATACAGATTATATTATATACATACGAAATTAATTATTATTGTAAGTATTGATTGGCAATTGTTATTGAAGAACAAAGAGGAAAGATTCCTGTTGCAGAGTGAGAAAAGCTTCATAGTAGGCCTACTTAAAAAAAACCCATAAGTGATTTTGAATACAAAATCTCCTGAGACTTTGCTCGAAAAAAGTGTTATCTTTACATCATTTACAAATTCGTCACCGCGTATATTATAAGAACAGTAATAGCGTACCGGATTAAGGATATGGAATAGTGGTTTTATAAGACTTTATTATTTTTAATTAAACTTCCGATTTTTTTTTTGAAAAGTTCAACACCATTACTCTGAAAAATTATACGAAAAAGTAATGAACATACATGTGACAGTTGTAAAATTTTCATTCTTTATAAAAACAACAATAAAGCAGGCAAGCAAAGCAACACACCAGAACATAATAAACAAAGAAATTAAAAATAAAAATATGAACACAAAGGAGAATTGAAAGAAAAATGAAAAAAATATTATTTTTTTTTGACATGCACTTGAACATGATCTGCATCCATCAACATTATAAAAGTTTTATATGAGTTTTATTTCACGTTTCATATCACTTTCGAATTAAATCGTTGTGATGTTGAAGCATGCTGCAATATGTTCAAGTAGAATAATCCATTAATCTCTGAAGAAAAAAAAACCATTGCTTCTGTATTACATATTCCTATTATAATTTCTAATACTCGTAGTTCTGCATATACGAATAACTAAGAATACTTTGAAAAACATTGTTACACAAGGAATAAAGATAAAATCAAAATCAAAACATCCCATCGTAGTGTTACATTTGACATACCAATCCGTCAACGGTTTTCTATATTGCGTTAATAATTTGTGACTAAATTCACTTTTGTTCTGTCATTTTTTTTTAATTGATGAAATTGATTTTTAATTTTTGAATTAATTAAATGCATGTTTTCTTATGGACGACATGACGATGTCGGTCTGTAAAATAAAAATATCGTCCTCATAATTTCGTGAGTACAAAACTAACTGACGAAACTAACATTCATGATAGTTGTATTCTAACATGAATGCACTTAACACGTGTTTATGTGATGCGTTGTTGTGAAATTATTTATGTTCACACTTTTTTAAAAGTTTGTGAGATTTTAAAATTTTTAATTTATAATTGGAAATATTTTGAATTTATTTAAAATTATAAAATTTTTATGTTTTTTTAAATATCTTATTACTTTAATTCTTAAGAGATTATGTTTAATTTTAATTTATTTTTTATATTTTTTATTTTTTGAAGTTATAAGTCTTGAAAATATATTTAATTTTTGTCTTTTTGTTAAATATCTTTAAGTTTTGATTAAAACACAAAAAAGTATAATGAATTCAATATTTTTTTTTAATTTAAAACAAACTTAAATTTCTTGTAAGTGAAAAATACATAAGTGAATGAAAGGGATGTGGTACACGTTGGCAACTTTTATTTAGCGACTGAACATTTGATCAGTGGACATTTCCCACATTTAAATACATTGAAAATACATTTAACAAAACAGACACTTAACAAAAACACATTTAGTAAAATGGACATTTAACATTAGAATTCTTGCATTAACATTGTCCTTCAGACAATGAAATTATAGAATTGAGAATTAAGTTGATGATTGTAAAAAGCTGCAAAATGTCCACTTGTAAAAGTTATTAAGCCTCCAAATTGCCAAGCGTTCAATTGTTAAAGTTGTTAAATGACGTTTTACTAACCGTTCATTTTGTTAAATGTCTTTTAGTTAAGTGGCATTTTCTTAAATATGTTTTTTGCTAAATGTCCAGTTGTCAAGAGAAAATTCCCAACTGGCGAGTTCTCAAATGTTGTTTTTCACTTTAAAAATAATTTCATTTTACAAATAGGCATACATGAAAGTGACAAAATGAAGCGTTAGTACTTAAGGGTTAAAATAAAATCATAAATTCTAAATTTTTCATCCAAAATATAATTAATATAGGTCTTTTTATTTACTTTCTATTCAGTTTCAATATTTTCCATTTTCTAAGTTTAATTTCTTTAAATCGAATGACCTCCGATGGCTAAAAACGGGGATTAAAATAATTTCAATCATACAAGAAAATGAAAGAAATCTTATTTTTTTTCTTGACTACATGTTTTACACATCTGAAAATAAAATCAATTTCTTTTATATAAAATTTTTTTTTATATCTCGGATTGAAATAGTTGTTAAAAATTAAAACGAAAAGAAAAATCAAAACATGTCAATCTTAAAGCAAGTCATAAAGGTGATAAATCAAATCATCGAGGCATAAAAATAAAAATAAGAGTGAAAGTTTAAAAGAAAATCTTTTTTTTTTCCACATTCTTAAAATGAAAAGCAATTCTAAAACCCTATAAAATGGATGAAAAAGGAATTTAACAAATAAAAGATATTTAACTATCTTTGAAATATACAAACTTTTAGATATTTAAATACAAATTATTACTTCAAACATCATCATAAAGAAAATTTTTTTAAAATCATTTATTTTTTTTTAGTTTTTTTGTTTTTTGTTTTTAATATAAAATGTTTTAAAGCCTCTTAAAATAAGTACCTTTGAATCATTTGTCACTTTTGTATCTATAGAATAAAATTTTAACTATTTTAACAAGGTTACACTTCTCTTTTTTTTTTTTTTTTTGTTTCTTTTTTATGTTATGCTTATACTCGTAAAAATTACAAATGCACTTATTTCATTCACTTTTAATAGTAAAAATTGAGACCAAACAAGACTTTTAAAAACAAAGTATATATAATAAACAGAAAAAAAAAAAAAATTTTCATCATCATTATCTAATAATAAAATTATTTTGTCTTGTATTGTATCTATAATTTTTTATCTTTTCCATCATGCATCAAATAATAAAATTGTGATAGTTTAAAATTTTTTTTATGACATCAAAAGAAAAACTTAAAATTTGTAGATATATGTATGGGGTATTTAAATTTTTATTTTTTTTGTTTTGTGTTTTTAGGGAGAATTAAAAAAAAAAAGCTTAAAACCACTTGCGTGTTTGCTTTTGATGCAAAAGGACAAAATTTTGCCTTTGGGAAAGTTAAAAAATTAAGTATTAAAATGATAAAAATGATGAACTTAAAAAATAAAATTAACTTTTATGATATTGCAACTTTTTGAATATAGTATTTATAATCGTTATTTATGCATTTTAAGAACTTTAGAATATTTTCATATCGTAATAAGAAAAAAAAAATATAAAATGAAGGGCTATAAAGATGTGTATTTTGTGTAGTATTTTATGTAGTATGTTTTTATATCAAATCGACTTTTTATATAAACATCTATAGATTAACTTTTATACTATAATTAATTTTAAAAAGAAATTTTCAAATAAAATGCTAGAATTTCTCCATCTCTTTCTTTCTCTTTCTTATCCAATATTATTCTGGTATAATCCTTAATACATTTTCTTTAAAATTGAAAATAATAACCAATTCATCAGTTTTTTAGCTGTTTTTTTTTTTTTATTGTTGTTGAATAGTAAAAAAAACTGGAAACTCTTTAATAACGGTGAACATGTACATACGTAGTTGCATTAATAGAAGATCATAACATGTTTATACTAGTATTACATAATTTTATTAAACAAAAGAAAAAACTTAATATTCATTATGATCTAGTTTTTATATCAATATGGTATCTTGATTCTTTTTCTCCAATAAATCAACATTTACGGATTCATTTACATATTTACACTAGATAGAATTTAAATTTTTTCGAACTACCATCGATTTTTTCTATACATTATTTTGTATTTTGAATTTTACTTCAATTCACTTTGTTTATCTGTTTTTTTTTTTTTTTTTTTTTTGGTTTTTAATTAAACATAAACATCATTGAACGGTTAGATTCCTCGGTTCATAAAGCATTTATTGAGATGAAATATTATGGTACATTTTAATCTGGTACATTCAAATAATATGGAATTTTTTGCTTTGCTTTGCGTGTTCTTGATTTCTTCTTCTTTGACAGAACTTACATGTACTGTCATCATTTTATAGGAAAAAAAAAAAAATCTCTATTACAATTTCCTTTACCGCTTTAAGCGTGTTAATTCTCAGTTTGTTTTTATTGGATCCTATGATCTTTGCATATCTTATTCGGTTATAGTTTGCCAGAAGTTTCTTAGAATGTCTGGGTTCGAAATTTTCTTTAAATTTCTCCTCCAGATTTTCCTCATCCATTTTTATTGATTCTCTAATTTTGTAGTACTCCAAAATCAGTTCCCTTTAATGTTTTTGAAGCATATAAGTAAACCGTTTAAGTACATTTAATTCAAGAGGATAGCCCGCAGAGCCATTACACATTCCACATCCTTTTATTTCATAAATTTAACTGCGTATTGCCTAGTCATATTTAATCTTACAGGTGATGGTTTAGTAAAGTAGGTGTGCATTTTTATTTTTTTTTACGCGCTATTCATTTCACAAACTCCATTCTCAAATCTTCCGTTAGAGCTTTTTTTAGACACAATTATTTTAAGTTTGGATAAGGTGGAGAGGAATTAGAGGATGACAGAGGAAATTTGAAAAATCGAATAAAGACGTACTGGAACGAGGATTCTTTTTGAAAAGTAGCAAATTGTATAATCAACCTTATATTTACCAGCGGGGAAGTCATTGAATTTAAGAATATTCAATATTTTAGCGGTAAAATAAATAAAAATTTCCATGGCATCGAAATCGACACTTGAAACCTCCTTAGTGTTGGAAAAAGGATGAATATTTATATCGAATAAAATCTGAAAATTAAAAAGTTTATTTTAAATCTATTCAATGAATTACGATTCAATCGTACACGAATTCAATTATAAAAAATTTTTATTGTTTTCTCAGTCTTCATCTTGTTTTGTTCTGTTCACCTTTTATAATCTGGCAGTCACTTGTTTGGGAAGTCTTCCAAAAGAAAAAAAACATATTTTTACTAATTATATGTTCATTAAAATGTTATAAAACAAAGAATTAAAGTAACTTCTTCATGGTTCGTCGATAAAAATTAACTTTAAGGTTTTGAATAATCAGTGATGCGAATGAACTTATTATTATCCCGTGTATATTATCCTAAAATATGTATGAAGATATCGTATAAAAAAAGTACATACATAATTTTTTATTTTTTTTTTGTATGTCAAGATAATATACGAGAACTTACATAAGATATAAGGTGGTATCTTCTAAAATGAAAAAAAAAACAAATTAATATCATCATAGAAACAGGTTGTGCATTATACAATCTTATTTTTACGTTCTATATCTATGTTGCACCAATTGCACCATAAATAAAGTTACATAAAATCATTAAATGATATTTTCTGTATACAGAAGAAAAAAAAATGTAAAAAAGATTTTTATCTATGAATTTGTGTTTGTAAAAAAAAAATAACTAATTTATTACTCTTCTTTGTATATAAGAGTACCTATAGAAATGTATTTGTGTCCGTAGGGGTTATTGCTCGTTTTGTTACACTTTATAGTAAATAATTTTTGTTTTTGTTTTTTTTTTTCAACATGTTGCACGGTAATAATCAATATCGTCATACCAGGAGCACTTTTATTGTATAAATGTATTTTAAAATAAACACTGAAGGATATTTATATACATGTATATATATACATATAGATATATATTTTTTTTTTGTAAGACTTTTTATTATAATGTATATAAAACAGAATAATAAAGAATGAAATAAAATTGAAGATAAAAAAAAGAGATAGAAACTTTTACATTATTATAATTTTAAATATTTTTAAAAGAATATACCTATGTAGTTCAAAAAAAAAATTCTTATTTGTATATTCCAATAGCCTCAGTTTAAATTAAAGGTTAACTGAATAAAGATAAAATAAAAATTCAAAATTATAAAAAAAAAAAATTAATAAAAATTTGTGGGAACAAAAAATTGTATAGCAATGGGCGACGTCTCATGATCCCCGAAGTTATAATTCCCTGAACAAATCTGGATCTTTCAGCTTATTTGAAATGAGACATAATCCCCTAAAACTTTTTGGGTCTTATGTCTTACCAGCATTGAGACATAAAGCCCTAAAATCGGTGGGTCATAATCCTCTAATTAATTAGGGCATTATGACCCATTGCTAATCGGACATAATGCCCTAATTTTATTTAGGCATTGTGACTCACTGTTTGTGAGACATAAGGCCTTAATTGTATTAGGGGATTAAGTCCCACTTCTAGTGAGTCAAATGCTCAATTTTTGTTGGGGGATTATGACTTCGGGGATTATGACACGTCGCCATGGCAATGATATAAAACCCAAATATTTACCATAATATGTAAAAATTTATAGATTGAATAAACTGGTTGATTGACTAATCGATAGGCAATGGTGGAATCTTACATTAAAGATAAAAAGTATAGTACTAGTAAAGTTTACATAGTTATTCACATAAAAAGAAAAGCTTAGCAAGTAATGAGATAATGTATTGAAAACGATTGACCGAAAATAACGGAATAGGGTCAGAAAATTTCCTTTTCCGACAAATTTTTGTGCAAAGTAGAAAACTAATACTTTTTAAAGGTCTGGTAAAATTCGGAAGATCTTCTAACGACTATCTTATATATAGATAAAATAGATCAACAGATAGAAAGGTAAAATTGATTTCATTAAAAAAAAATAAAATAAAATCCATTAGGAGGATAAGGATATCAGTCTGTTACAAACATTTGCGTATATATGTATATAGAAAATAATAATATTAAAAAAAATTTTAAAAAGCATGTAAAACAAGATTATTATGATTCATTAAATTTTCCATTTTGTTACTATTATAACAAATTTACCTTCAAGCATTGCCATTTTTTTTTTAACTTTATAATAATTTTTTTTTTAGTATTCAAATTTAATTGTAGAAAATCGTTTATTTTTTCTAATCATATTTTTTGTATTTCAAAGAAGTAAAATTTTTAATTTTTTCATGGAAATTAGAATATATTTTTAGATATATATATATAAATTAGATATATATTTTTTTTAGAATTATTAAACAAATTACAAGAAAATTTGATTTAAAAGTCAAAATAATATTAATAATTTCATTTTAAATCATCGTTAATGATATTCAGCATAATAAAAAGGAACGAGTGTTTGGGTGTCTGTTTCAAATATATTGAGAACAGATCAAACATTTTAGTGATTTTTTTTTTGAATTTTCAAGTCATTAAAGACTTTGACATGTAAAATATTTTGCTGGCTTTTGTTTGAATGTGAAATATTTTGCGCTCTTATGTTTATACCCCCGCACTAATGATAGTTAAAGTTATAATAAAATCCATTGATAGGGGCCTCGGTTGTCTAATGGGTAAGATCGTGTAAAATACGCTGTAATCACCAAGGGAGTGCGGGTTCAAATCCCACACGCGTCCTAAGAGTAATTTCCCTTTACGGCATGTAAAGCCACGCCTGAAAAGGAAAGGCTGTGTAATTTCCTTGTTACATTTATTTGGCAGGCAAATGCAAAATAAAAAATCCCTTGATCTGATCCATCCATCAAACTAATGCAGTGCGTTGTGTACGTTATCGGTCCGCGGATGCTAATGAATAGTTCAAACCCGATAAAATCTAAATTGTATTATAAAAAAAAATATAAGAATATAAGGTAAACAAAATAATATATAATTTAGTTCTTGTACCGTAACTATATCTGAAAAGGAAATTCTCATCATCACATTGAATGTAGTGGAAGAACCAAAATAAAAGTAATCCCCCGTTTGTAATGCATCGAAATAAAAACAAAAGATATAAACTAAAATGTATATGAATCGAATCAGAATAGACAAATTAGACGATTTATCTATACGTCCATCAGCTGTCATCACATTAATTCAAAATTTTTTTAGTTTTTAGAAACAATTTTTTTTGGTTCCCTGTTTATTATTTTTGTTTGTGATTTAACCAAAAACTCGTGTAGCTCTCAAACAATTAACTTTTTCATGTTTGAATTGTTTTTTACAAAAAAAATTAAAATTTTTTTATATTGTAATAAAAAATGTAACGGTTACGCGAAGCAATTATTTGTTATGATGTGAATTGTGTTTGGGTATATCCTTCACAGGTTAATAGATAATTCGTCCTATGGGTAATAGGTAATAGGTATATTGGTCCTAATATTTACAATATCTTGCAATACTATAGGTAATTGGTTGTAGGTATACCAAAGTTTACATTATGGTATATATTGTGCTTTATTGTGGGTATAACTTATATATGGTATCGTATATTATTGGTTTGAATATTTTGATTATTTTTTCATGTTATATAAGAACCCAATTAAATTAATTAAAGATTTTTAAAGATTAAAGGAAAATGTTGTAAGTGCCGTTTAATATTAAATGATTCTGTATCATAGTTGCTTGGGAGAGTTATACTGTATACATAGCCATATATTATATATTTTTTAATGCTTTTTTTTTATAAGTGTATGAGAATTAAGTTTACAAAATCATAAAAAATTTTCTAAAATAGTTTTGAATAATTTTTTAGGTTCTCTAATATTTTTTATTGAAAACGAATCACGCCTTCGGGTAGTCAATTGAAATACCTTCAAAATCAATAAAATTAAATAAAAATAAGTTTGAAATTATTGGACCAAGGCTTGAGTTAGGTAGCACATAAATATTTTTATTTATTTTAAAACTAATGTTATAAAAGTAGAGTGATACTATATTATATTTTGAGAACTATAAAGGATTCGTACGGGTATTTAAGAATTGATAACAACAATTATATTCTTCCTTATTTCTAAACTCAATTAATACCATTTAAAATGTAGTATGAGAATATAAAACTAAGTTCTGAAGACTGCAGTATTATCGTAGATAGTAACATATAGTTTATACAAATAGTTCGCTCGGGAAAAATATACCTAGTAGCATATTTATATTCAATTTAAATTAAAAATGAAACAATTAAAATAATAAATACTAAATTTTATATATTTATTTTGAATTTCAACTAAAGTTGAATACTGGAGTCTTATTTTAAAAGTTTAAAAAATATGAAATATGTATGAAAAGATTTTTTAAAAAATTTTTAAAACAATTTTAATTAATTCTAACTTAAACTTATGAATAGTTTTAAATAAATAAATGGTCTTGACTGTTACTGTTCGCTCTGTATGATTATCCTATTTATTATTGTAACAAAAAATTTTTTTATTATTATTCTATGTATAAATAAATAATTAATATATTAAGGACATTTCGTTTGTTTGTAATTAGATTGAACGGAAATTTAAAAAATAAAAACTTTCTGTAGGTATATGTTTATATATATATATTATATAGGTATACATTTTTTTTTTATCCTGTTTTACGCCCTGAGGGAGCATAGGGCTTCCACAAAGCTTCTATATCGCACTCGATTGTGGGCCAAATGTTTGATTTCTGCCCATGTTTTACCGCTATTATCAATTTCCTTAGTCACAGACCTTCTCCATGTTATTTTAGGTCTACCCACACTTCTTTTTCCCTGTGGATTCCAGTCGAGCGCCTGACGTGCAATGTTCTGTGGCGCTTTCCGAAGTGTGTGACCTATCCATCTCCATTTCTTTTTCTTGATTTGGCAGAGTATGGTATCTTGTCCAAGGTAGTTGAAACTTGTCACATCCTCTATGTATGTGTTGTTTATTGCTAGTGGATTGAAATTGTTTGCATTCAATCTTAGGGACTTTGTTTTTGCAATATTTATATTGAGTCTTTACTTTATGTGCTTTTATGTTTAGGGAATCTAGTTTTTGTTGCATATTCCTGTGTGTATGTTCAAGTAGAGCAATGTCATCAGCATATTCGAGGTCCTCTAGGCGAGATGTAATTCCTGTTTGGTGTATTAGTGATTCTTCCAATACGTCGTCGAGAACGATGTTGAACAGGATTGGGGAAAGTGGACATCCTTGTTTGACTCCAGCCTTGAGGCTTATCGGATCGCTAAGGTTTCCATTGTGGAGAACTCTGGACTCGGCGTTGGTGTACATATTTTGGATGAAATTTCTGATTTTAGGTGGTATATCGCTTCCAGATGGCCCTGTGTTTTATTTTATTATAGGTATACATATTATATAAATAAAATATTATTTTAAACAATTTAAAATTTAATCTTAAATAATATTTTTTCTACGATCCGAAAATTACCAATTGGTTGAAAATTAAAAAAAAAAAGAAACAAAAATTTAAATTTAAATCAAATCCAGAGTTAAACATCATCGTCAGTTATAGAAAGTAAATGTTTTTTTTTTTTTTTTTTTTTAATTTTGAGAATCAAACACAAGGTAATATGTAAGAGAAAAAGAAAGAGAAATTAAAAAAAAAAATGGTACATATTACTTTTGTTTTTCTTTTTTAGATTTTGTTTATTTTATATTTTTATAATTCCTTTTTTATTTTTTTTGCCTCCTGGCTTGAAAAATTATTTGTTATTTTTCTTTTTTTTTCAATTTATTATTCTTTCAGATTTTTTCTCATTTCCTTTTTCCTTTTTTATTTTATTTTTTTTTTTGTTGCTATTTTAAAAGCCTTGTTTAAGGATACAATCTAACTCCATCTATGTATATATATATATATATAACATATAAAGAAAAATACTTTTATATTGTATTTACGCACAAAATAATGTTATACTTTTTCATTTTACTTTTTTTTTGTTATTTATATTTTTTTCTGTTGAAACCAATTGTAGGCAATACTGAAAATTCTGAAAATTTAAAAGAAAGCAAAGAAAGTTTTAATTTTGATAGAGTATTTTTTCTAAAGAATTTTAATAGTAAGTAAAAGGACATGTTAGATAAAAATGTTCGAGAAACAAATTTTGTTTTAAATATTGACCTGATTTAGGCATTATAAATTAAATTAGTTATAAGGAGTTTCCTTTCTTGTTTCCTCTCTCAATAGTCTTCAATAACCAATTCAAATTTCAAGGTATAAATTTTTTTTGTTTCGGGTTTGCAGGATAAATGAAAAAAGTTATTATTATTTTGTACTCACAAAACATATTTATAATAACAGAATATGGATTATTAGAATAATCCTGTATATCATTTAACTATGTATTTTATTGGCCTGTATACATATTTCGAAAATTAGGATTATCTCTTTCTTCAGTTTTACAGTCCTTAGGTAAAAGAATCAAAATTATTGATTCCGGATACATTAGAATAAATAAAACTGAAAATTAGGACTATCCCGTTTTTCAAAAAAAAAATCAAAATACAAAATCAAGGTTAATTAGAATTATAAATAGGATTATCTGCAGTATAATTTATTCAAGTATCAAGGAATTAGTGAAAATCGACTATACAGAATCTTATAATTCAGAATCTCATGAATAAATCGTATAATTTACAATCAACTAAAACATCTTTTCTGATTATATATTTCTGAACTCTCATAAAAATAATATTATTCCTATCTGTTTAAAAAGTGGAATAAATTCTCATCAAAAAAGTATGATATCATAACTAACTGCTATAAAAGGAATTAAGTTCATCTTGTTTTGATGAAGTTAAGTTCTATGTTAAGTTATTTTTGAGTTAATATAAAATTGTAAAGGAGTTAATGTAAATTTATTTTAAAATTATTTTCGTCTGCCCATATTTGGAACTTGCAAAAACCATAACACTTTTAAAACTTAAAACTAATTTCACCTTATTTTAAGTGTTATCCTTCGTACAGTATTCATATTGAAATGTTGTATTTTATTTTTTATTAAATTCATTTGATAAAAAAAAAAACAAAAACGTAAAAAAAAAATCGAAGGCAGAAAGAATTTTTAAAGATTGAGGCTGGTCGGTTTCGGTTCAGTGTTTTTCAGAGTACACGTCTATGTTTTTATTTATAATTTCGGTGATTTTTTTATATATATATATTTTTTTTTTGTTTTTTGTTTTTGTAAATTCGTAAAATTCTTTGTAAATTAACAATTTTTCTTTTAAATTATTGTTGTTATTTTTTGTTTTTTTTTTTTTTGTTAAAGGTACTGAATTAAACGAAAAATAACACAACAAACTCAAATACACTAATTCATTGCGTTCAGATACCGTTAAAATCACAAACAGAGTTAATTTATTGGACTTTTCACTTTCTTTTATTTTTTTTTTTGTTGATTGAGATTATTTTTTCTTTAGTTTTTTTATTTTATTTTTTTTTTTTTTTCTTTGTATTCCTTTAGTTTTTTCTGCTTTTATTTAAATCTAATTCGTGAAAATATTTTTTATTTTCTGATTGAAACAGAAAAAAAAAAAAATTTGAAGGAAAATTTCCCGAAATATGAGCCCGCTCAAATAAATGTAATTTTTAGATATTTTTAATGTAACCTAATATTTAATTTTCACTATAATTTTTTTTGTCATCTGACGATTGATTAAAAACGTTGTGAAAATTTTATAAAACGTAATGTCTTTGACTGTTGTCTGTATAATAAATTTCAAGATTCTCATAGGTCAAATATAACAATAATATTAATTAAAGACATAATATTATATGATCATGATTGGTTCGAGTTCAATTTTTGGCAGTGTACCTTACAATTTTCTATTTTGTTTTTTGTTAATATTTATTTTTAATCGTACTGAAATTTTTCGAGGTCAGAGTTCTATGCCTGGATTTCAATAAGGACGATATCAGTTAATTTTTTATTTTTGTTGTTGTTATTTTCTTTTTTTTTTTTTTTATGGATAAAAATCACTGAATTGAGAAAATAGCAATTTTAGTGGTGTTGATTTAAAATTTTCTAATTTATTTTTTTACTTTTTTTCATTTTATTTTTAGAAAACAAAATTCATTTTGGTAGTTTAGTGCTAATCTAGAAATATAATCAAAACAAGAAAAAACAAAATAAAAAATATTAATTATGGTGGAAATGAGATATGCCTAGAGCTGTTCTTATTTTAAAAAAATGGAAATTATTATTATTTTAAAATAATCATTAGAAAAACAATGGAATTTTGTAAATTGTTTTTGAATTTAAATTAATTTTGATTTAAATATTAATTGTAAAAAATTTTATAGTACCCTTAATACGAGAAAATGTAAGTAGTTTTGAATAAAACATTTTATATGACTTATTACAATTCTTTCTTGAACCTTAAAAGGACTTAAAACAAAATTAAAAAATCCTTTCAATAAATGATAGAAGATTATTTTTAACGATATTCTATTTTTTTTTTTTTGATTGTTTTTGATTATTTGATTTTAAAGATTATTAAAAACAAGTAAATGAAACAGTAAGTCGATGCAACCGACTTATTTATACCCTACACCTAAAAAACTCAAATTAAATTAAAAATCCATTAGTTATTTTGGTTAGGTATTTAATATAAGTTAAAAAAAATAAATGCTTTTACAACCTTTGTACAAAATTTCAGGTTTCTATCTTTATTAAATTCGAAGATATGCTTGTTAGGTCTTGGGAAGTGTGTGAAGGCACCCGAACCACCACCCCAATTCATCTCAACATCCCTCGTATCAAATTTGCAGTTTCTATCTTTTTTAATTTCGAAGATATCGAAGATACCCGAACAACCACTCCAATTCATCTCAAATTTTAGGCAAATCGGGGATTTAGGAAACAGCACCCTCGTATCAAATTTGAAGTTTCTATCTTTATTAATTTCGAAAATATGCTTGTTCGCTTTTGGGAGTTGTGTGGGAGGTACCCGAACAACTCCTCCAATTCATCTCAAATTTTGGAGAAATCAGGGATTCAGAAAACAACACCCTAGTACCAAAATATGAATTTTCTATCATTATTAATTTCGAATATATGCTTGTTCGGTTTTGGGAGTTGTGTGGGAGGTATCCGAACAACCACTCCAATTTATCTAAAATTTTAGGGCTATCAGGGATTCTGGAAAACAGACCCTCGTACAAAATTTTAAGTTTCTATCTTTACTAATTTCGAAGATATGCGTATTCGGTTTTGGGAGTTGTATGGGAGGTACCCGAACCCATGGTTCGATTTCGCCCATTTGCAATCCCCGCCTTATTGTAGTCATTGTTAACCTACAGTATAAATTTCATCAAGATAGCGTCATTATTTTTTGAGTTATCGTGCGTACGGACGGACGGACAGATATCGCTAAATCGACTCAGGAGGTGGTCCTGACTCAGAATATATATACTTGTTCATATCTAACTCGCTTCCTTTTTGTGGTTACAAACACCATACCAAAGTTAATATACCCTATACTTTAAGTGTAGGGTATAACAAGGATATGTATGTATGTACATATATGTAAATAAGTATGTATGGATAAGTATATATCAGTATATATGTGTAAAACATTTGGAATATATTTAAAATGAAAAGTACTGGCAAACATTTTTTTTTATAAGATAGTATAAAATTTGGTTGATTTGATTGGTTAAAGGAAAATTCTTAAAAGAAAATTTCAGTTTTAATTAATGATTAAAATAGAAAATATACATATTTTCGTCTCCATATTAATCTGAAAAGATGGAATAAATTATTTAATTCATTATTAGTATTCTGTAGCCTGTTTCTTCCAAAATATTAAAACATTTTCATTTACAAACTTTAACTTTTATAATTTTTCTTTTAATTTATTATTTATTAAATGTTTCGTTTTTTTTTCAATTTTAATTTTTATTAATGTTTACTTTAGATTGTTAATATACAATAGATTTCTTCCAGTTTACTTAAGATTTGTTTTAATTTTAGATAAAAATTAAATATTATTTATTTATTTATATTAATATTAAGACAATATAAGACAATATATTAAGAATATAAGACAATATTTCAAAATTAATATTTTGTATACTTTTAGGCGTTTTGTTTATGTTTTTTTCTACTTTTTATGAGTTAAAAGAATTATGGTGTATTATGTAACGTGTTATTTTTATTACATATAATATACATATAATGTATATAGAATAGAGAGTATATTTTATTTTATTTTTCAAAAGGATAGGAAGTAACTAATGATGAAAATACATAAATAAGAATCGACAAACTTTTTAATATCTTTCCCATTTTTTTTTTTTTATAACTTTGAAGAAAGTGTAATTTTTTAAATGGAATTTTAATTGTTAAAAAAATTTTGGAATGATATTTTTATTATAATACAATTTCTGAAATATATCTTCTATTTACATTCTGGAGAAAGTAATGAATGAAGCACTATATGAGATTTCTGATGAAATTCATGTGAACGAAGTTAAAATTAATAACATCAAAATTACTGATACAAGAGTTTCAATCACTGTTTAATAATGTAAATAATGTCAATGAAAGATACAGCTTAAAATTAAACGCGAAGCAAATAAAATACATCATCTTAAGTAATAATATAATATGATAAACAAATATCATATACCAGATAGCGTTCTAACGACAAACAACATTAGAATAATATGCCTCAATTCAGTGTAAATGAAAAATGATGTCATTCGGAGGAAATTAAATGCAGAATTTACAAAGCTGTAGGATTACTTTTTTTGATATGAAAAAGATATTTGAGAGCCAAATTTTAAGCTCGCAATTCAGAATGCGAATGTGAAGATTCTATGTTATGGATCGATCGAAGCATGGATCTTAACAGAAGTATCTTTCAACAAACTATATACTTTTTAACTATATAGAAGAATAATTGAAATTAGCTGGAATTATGAATGGAAAAGTATTAAGGAGAATAAGAAAGTCAACAATACTTTGGCCATGAAACGAGACATCCAGCAAAATACTGTGTTCTTCTACATTTCATTCTTGAAGGCGAATAAAAGGAAGAAGGTAACCAAGAAGAAAGATATCTTGGTTGAACAATCTGAAAACATAATTCAACGCAAAAGCCAGACTCATCTCACTCGGCAAACCATTCTACTACAACCTTAGTGAACTCTCTAAACACAGAATCAAAGAATTGAATTGATTTTGTATCTTGACCCCTCGGGTTGGATTAAAAACCGAAAGTCACCCAAAAACATAGGTCATATGAGTGCAGGGTGATCAAAATGGCGCAACCTAGTGCTAATTGAGGCCTTCACGCAGCATCGTGAATGTCATGACCTTACCTACCTACCTACCTACCTAACACCACCAACATTATAGTCAACGTTCGATAACGGATATGACACTTAAAGATGAATAGAATATTCATTTTGAAACTATTTATCTAGTATACAAATTATGTTTGTGATCCAAAAATAAGTCCAAAGGTAAATCATAAAGCTTTGCATCCATTAACTATAAAATCAAATCGAAAAATTCAAAATTTTTATAAAAATATAATTGAAATAATGGTTTTTCAAGTTATAATTGAATCATAGTACCACCCAAAGAAAACATTAAGGTCAAGTCATAAATTATAAAATAGATATAAAACTTTAAAGAAGATTCCATTTTCATTTTCAGATTCTTTTCCAATTATATTTAGTTTTATTCTTAGTTATTTGTTGAATTTTTTTTTTAATTGGTTTGTTACTAATGAAAAGTAAAAATAGTATAACCAAAAGCACTTTTTCTTAAGCAAAGAAATAACCTGGAATAAAGAAAAAATTATTTAATTATACTTGTGGTCATAAATTATAAAACCTAAAAAACGAATTTACGTTTTGTTTTTACACGTTTTTCCAAATTCATTATTAATTTTTATTTAATTTTAAAAGGATATTTTTCTTTATTTATCTTCTATTCTCCTGGGAAAATCTTCTTTTTTTTTTTATTTTTTAAACTAGCAAATGTAAAAGAAAATTATTTGCAAGGTTTATTTTTCTTTTATTATGTGTGTATGGATTCAATTTCTTTTTTTTTCTTTTTATCAGTTAAAAAGTTTCCATTCATTGTATTTAGTGAAAAATTTAAATACCAAAGAACTTTATGAATACAAAAGATAATACAAAAACAATACATTCCATGTTCTTCAGATACTGTTTTTTAAAAATTACAAAAAAAAGTCATTTGCAAAATGAAAACTTAACACAAAAAAAAAATTCATTGATTTTGTATTTACCACATTAACTGGGTACAGCGTAAAAACATGAAAATTTTACAAAGTATTTTATTTTACTTTCATTATTTCTGTTATTTTTATAGTCACATTACAAAAAGCTCAAGGGAATCTTTAGGTTTTGCATCAGAATAAGTAAGATCTAATGAGAATACATTCAAAATAGATATTCAAACTAAAATAATACCAAAGGTTTATCGTTCAAATTTCACTCTAGAGCTCTATGGAAATAAAAGTTTTTCTACCGAATATGCTCGAATGTATGAAAACTTTGATAGAAAAATTTTTCGTAGAACCGTACATTTTTCTTTAGTACCTCTTTACATGGTGTACGCATTTTTTTCTATTGTAGATCTATTATAGAGCAATGAATTGAATTGAATCGAAAAAAGATGAATTTGTTGCAAACATTTTTTTTTCAAAAATGAGTTCCGAACAATTTAAAGTTGCTACCACTACTACCGTGTTCTATTTGATTATTAAAATAACGCTCATAAAAAAAAAAAAAAAAAAAACCGAGATATACATTCATTCTCAAACTCTAAAATAAAAACATACCGTTGAATTCTATTAAGAATTAAAAATTATTAAACGACGGGCTCAGGATCTTAATATCATCTGAGGATCTTGATCATCCAACTTCGTATCCAAATTTTTTACGTATACTAAGCTAAATACAAACATGGAAGAATGAATTTTAGCTGGAAAAAGATTAGCGATAATGTTAAGCTAAATACACTCGGAAAAGCAAAAATGATTGAGTTGAGTAGAGTTGAGACAAAAATCTTGCTAGAGTGATATATATGTTCGTAAACACTCGTTAGAGCTTTATTGTAGAACTCTACAACGACTGTATCCGAGATGTTTTGTTAGACATTTCTCTATCGTGTTAAAACTTTAATTTTTGTGACTACGGCGACTCCACAGATCCAAAACTATGTTCTCGATTTTCATGCAATTGATGTATTTTTGCATATTATTGTTATTTAAAGTATGTACCTATGTATTTTTCTAAATGGGACATACATAAAAAAAATTATACGAATTTCGATCCAACAGTATCTCTTCTTTGCACCCTTTCTTGGACTCAAAACTTTATTTTTTTATGGTTTTCTTTTATTAAGCAAATAACACACGGCAGAAGCTTTTAATTTTTTCGAACTCATTTTTGAAAGAACCTTTCACAACAAATTGATTTATTGTCTAACAAACAACAAACAAACTAATCTATTTGCAACTTAATTCTATTTCTTCCGCTAGAACAAATCTACTATAGTGAAAAAAAAAACTTAGTCGCTAGTTCAAAATCTACAGCTCCACGAAAAATTTCTCCACCGAAGCTTTCATAGAGTGAATTTTCTGCAAAGTTACTGTCTAGTGTAAACACATTTGGTAGAGGAAACTGTTGTTCCCGTAGAGGTCTACTTATTTTAGTCTCTTGTGTTTACTTTCCTTTAAGGATAACAAAACACAGTTTAAAAATTATAAATTTTTATACCCTACACTTAAAGTATAGGGTATATTAACTTTGGTATTATGTCAGTAACCACCGAAAGGAAGCGATATGGACATGTATATATATTCTGAATCAGGATCACCTCCTGAGTCGATTTAGCGATGTCCGTCCGTCCGTCCGTACGCACGATTACTCAAAAAATAATGATGCTATCTTGATGAAATTTATACTGTAGGTTAACAATGACTAAAGTGACTAAAGATTGCAAATGGGCGAATACGGACCATGGGTTCGGGTACCTCCTATACAACTCCCAAAACCTAACAAGCGACCGAACAAAAATAATAAATATAAAAACTTGAAATTTGATATAAGAGTGTTCTATCCTGTTCTGATGATGTCTCTAAAATTTGAGATGGATTAGGATGGTGGTTCGGGTGTCTTCACACACTTCCCAAGACCTAACAAGCATATCTTCGAATTTAATAAAGATAGAAACCTGAAATTTTGTACAAAGGTTGTAAAGGCATTTATTTTTTTAGCTTTTATTAAATACCTAACTGAGAGACCTTATGGATTTTTAATTTAATTTGAATTTTTTAGGTGTAGGGTATAAATAAGTCGGTTACATCGACTTACTGTTTCAAATTAATTTACTTATATTTTTTTTTAGTACATTTCGCTGCTACATAAATGTGAAGAAGATATTACACAGCCTTCTCTTGCGACGTGTGTGGGATTCGAACCCACACTCCCTCGTTGTTTACAGCGTATTTTATATAATTATACTAATAAATAAATATTTCACAAATTTATTTTAATTTATTTTAAGTTATTGATAAGGAAACTGATTTTTATAAAACGAAATATTTACTATTAATTACTTACACAAACAAATGCACATACCTACTTTTAATAATAGTATGTATAATATGCCAAAATTACATCAATTACATGAAAATCTACGGTAGAGTTTTTAAAGTCATCGTAGACATAAAAATGTCTCCACTTAAAAGTTTTGACACGGTATAGAAATATCGAACAAAAAATGTCTGGAGTCGATGTAAAATTAAACGGTAAAACTACATCTAAATTTACCTTATCTCTACCATATCCCCCCGTATGCTTATAATTTAAAATCAATATTTGATAATCAATTTATTTTTAAATTTTTTTTTTTTTTTGAGAAATTTTAAATATTTCAGTATTTATACTGTTTAGTAAAATAATTTCTAGAGTTTGTAACAAAACCATGTTTTTGGAAAAGTTTCAATATACCCCAGTATAATTATTTTCAGTAAATTGAGTCACTGGTTTGTTTAATAAAAATAATGCGAATATCTAGAGAAAATTACAGAGATTTTATTAAATTTTTAAATACATACATGTTTTTTTCAACCTAAATTTTGTAATTAAAAATTCCTCTGTTACCTGCAAAATAATGATACAAAAATTAAAATTAGAAAGAAACGAAAATATTTTTATTCAAAGAAAAACCAAATGGTTAACTACTGACCATTTAAAATGAAATTTTTTAGTGAAAAAAACTCGAGGCAAATAAGGCAAGTAAAAAAGGTTTCATTTACATTTTTGGCTATTTTTATTTCATTTACCAACTTGAAATTTTCTCTTTCTATTCTAATTTGTTCTGGTTACTAACAAAAAAAAAAAATAACTTTTTTACCTACGGAGAATAACCATTTTGTTTTTTTTTTTTTTTCTTTTTTTGTTTTTGATTATTCCCTTAGTTTATTTGCAAAGTGTATATACGTTTATAATAACAGTATGAAAACGAAAATTTTTCTTATTTATAAATAATAATTAAAAATTAAGTAGTAGGAACATTACCGATTCCCTGTCTAACCTAGCAATTCTGTTCAAATAAATGGGGAAATAGGTGATTAAATCGGAAGAAAAGTGAGAACAGTGTCAGATAGTAATTGTAAATGAAATCAATTTAGTGATGGTCTTTTAGTTTTAATTTTTTTTCTTGTCAATATAAATGATGACGTTTGTTTATGTAAACGGTAAAAGTATAGTTGTTTATTTTTGTACAATTCGGCAGTATACATAAGTTGAGAATATTTTATTTATTTATTTATTTTTTATTTATTTATTTATGTTATGTTTTATATTTGTTATTTACCTGTTCGGCAAATTAAAATTAATTAATTTTTTGCAGAAAAATACATAATATTTAAGTACATATATATAACAAAAAGAGAAATATAGTAAATCTAATAATAAAATGTCTATTAAATGAATTTCAAGAAATAAACTTTAAAGTACTATTATATGTATTTATAATAAGTGTTTGAATGTATATGTTCAATTAATTGTAGTAAAAATTATTAATTTAAAATAAAACAGAATAGTTTTTAAAGTTTATTAAAAGTAACATTGAGGTGAATCACACAGAAATAAAATTTTAAAATGATTGCATTTAGTAATTTCGGTTAAACCGATAACAATCTCGATTTTTATTTTTAGAGTATCGATAAAAAATATGTATATAGTAATAAGGTATATACCGCATAATAATAATAATATTAATAATAATATACTATCAATACTAATAGCAATGGAGCACTCTAGCAATGGAGCTACCTTTTGTACTTCATGCGGGAATATAAAAGGTCCACTATAAATAAGTCCTATAGTGATATTGCTTGTTGTAATCCATTAATAAAATTTACTCTGTAGCAAATTACAATAATAATAATAATAAATCATTGTTTCCTTACACTACTACTCCGCAATTCATTATTTCCGGATCCTTATCGTATAGTCACTAGCCAATATACTGCGTTAGCAGTTATTGATTTTATGCCATTATATTAGCTAAAGGAAAATATCGATTTAGTCAGTCAGAGTTTGACACTAGCAAGGGAGTGTCTTTGGAAGATTCTCATCTACCCTTATTTCATTTTTTTGTTTAAATTTCGACCTAATTTTCAAGAGGGATTTCCAATAAGTAGCATTAGGTAGATAGATCGTATAGATAATAAGACTTGTTCTATTGAACTAAAATCAATAATACTTCACTTCAACGCTTCAATTTCAACGAAACACTATAACTGAGGTTACAAGTGCTAATTTCTACAGAGTGAAAATTTCTGGGTGGTTTAAAAGTGGTTATGCAAATTTATTGAGAGAACTCCTAAAATGTGGAACATGTTTTTATCCTATGTGTTTTCTAATAAATATGGCTCTTTATATAATTTACTACTTTTCAAAAAGAATGTTGTAGTACAGGCTCGCTTTCATTTTACTTTCCAACTCTCTCTTACAATCCTATATAATAAACAAAGTATTATATAATCTTATATATAAATAAGCGCCTTATATGAAGTGCATAACGATTATCGATTGGCTTTTTTTTAATATAAAACTGTAATAAATAAATTAAATCCGTCAGTTGAAGAGAATCAAATGGAAGAGGAGCTAATTGAAAATATTGTGCTTTTATGAAAAAAATATAAAAACTGTTTGACCAAAAAATCCTTTTAAAAATTGAATCCTTTACTATTTGATATTTTTTGATTTTAGTGCGTATAAAATAAAATTGCAATGCCAAGACATAATCAGTTGAAACCTTTTTAAAATAAAATTATTATATATACATAAAAATTAACTTCACAAAAAAGCAAATTATTCCAAGTTGTCCTGATGGTATGGAAAATGTTTTTTTTCCTACTGCTTAATAACCGTTATACAATTTTCAAATTTGGAATCTTATATACTCATATTAACCTTAACTTTTAAAATTTAAATGCTCAGTAATTGTAAATATTTTTTTTTTTGTCCTTTAAAAATAAAATTTAAAAATTTTGTTATTTAATTTTGGTTTTGTTGGTTCTATACCTTTTATACTATAACATTTGTTGTCTCTATTTTATTTCATTAATTTGTTAATTAAAGAAAAATAAAGTCCCACCCTAATAAAATAATTATATGCGTACAATAAATTCAGAACTTTTATAATTTTGTTACATTTTGTAAATAAGGATAATAAGTTTCAATTTTATTTTAATTTTTGATTTTTTTTTTTTTGTTTTTCTGCGAGGGAAAAACGGCAAAATTGAGATAAAACAGCAAAAAAGATGAGAAAGAAGCAAAGAAAAATAATTATAAGAGAAATGAAAAAAGTTTTTTTTTTTTTAAGTTAAATTAAAAATACGTTGTAATTTAATATTGAAGTGTCCTTTTATGTTAGGTTATCCATGATTAAATGTAAGGGTGATTTAATTGCAAGTTAATTACACTTTAAAGGAAAATAAAAAAAAAAAGTTTTTTTCCTCTTTAAATTTTCTTTTAATTTATTTTTTTGTATTTTATTATTGTTTAAAAAAAAAAATTTCCGTTATGTTTAATAACCGTTAAATAGGTAGGTAATATTTAATTTCCGGTTTAATTATTATTTTTTTGTTTGGGTTTTTTTTTTTTTTTATGAGAACATTCTTCATTTTAATTTATAATTGCTACAAATATAAAAAAGGATTAAATTTTATATATTAATTCCTCTAATTTTCTTTTCGTTCTGGTGAGGGCTTAAAAAATATATTTCTGATAAATCTTTTAAACTTTTAGCAATTTATTTAATGGATTGCGAATTTTCACACCCTAAAAAAAAATATGTTTTTTCTGTTAAAAGTAATTTGCTTTATATTTTAGTGAGACTATTTACCAAGCCGTACCGTACCGTTATTATATACCGTTGGAAAGAGTGTAAAGAGACATTTCTAACAGTATAAAAATAATATAGGGTGTCTTTGAAAATTTATAAAGTATAATGGTTTCTAAAAAGCCTAGAAAAAAATTTTTTTTATATCCCAAAATTTTCGTTTGGACTGCAGTATCTCACAAATAGTAGCACTGATTACAATGAAACAAGATATTTATTAAAGACAATAATAGGTCACACAATATTGTAAAAAAATAATTCCTGTATTCTATCGTAGGCTAAAATATAACGGTTTAAGTAAAATACTACAAAATGTTAGGAAAATTTCAAAATAATCAATTTGACCTTTGCGCTAAAAGTCATGTTCTATGAAATATGGATGACGTCACTAGGTACTGTTGTGTAAAATTTCAAGGCAATTGAACATGTACCTAAAGTAAAGTATATCCAATTGTTTTAAAAGGGCTAATAAGCTTAAGTTATTTTTATACTTTTTTCTGAAACGTTTCCTAAATATAAATTTTTAATTTTTGTGCTAAATCCAAAAAATTCCTTTTTACTATGATTTTTTTTTTTTTTTTTTTTTTTTGACACACTAACTGAACGCTAGGAATGGATTCCTTTATACATATGTAGGTTTAGTTATTAGGAAAATAGGATGTTAAAGGGGAATTAATGGGAAGATTGGAAACGAACCTATAAAGATTCGTTTTGAATTTTTGCAAATTGTAGTACGGAACGTTATTAACAGAGGGGAACACATTAGATGGAAGCATGTTCCACATCTTAGCAGTTCTCACAACAAATGTTTCCATAGCCAGTTTTAAACCATCTTGGAATTTCCACAGTGTAGAAATGAGCACTTGCAGCACCTCTGGTGTTACGTTGGAATTGTTTAAGAGGAGGCATAATTGATTTAAGTTCAATAGAGCAAGTGTCATTACCTACAAGATATCTATAAAACAGAGAAATAGCTCCAATATTACGACGCGAGTTAAGTGGAGTAAGTGGAGTAAGTGTTACTTGTTCGACAGGGTCGCCTATTAGGCGTAAGGCGCGGTTTTGGATTTTGTCGAGGTAACTCAGAGAAGTTTGGGATGCGCCAGCCCAAATGTGAGAGTTGTACTCCATCTTAGGTCGAATGTAGGCTTTATAGATATTAGACAGATCCTTTGGAGAGAAATATGTTTTGCAGCGGGACAGAAAACCCAAACATTTGGCAGCACGTTTAGCTATATCAAAAATATGCTCATTTCACAGCATTTTTTGATTTAGCTGCAAACCTAAAATGCCTCGACTTTCTGATCGCTCTATATTTTCTCCTTGGAATCGCAGAATTGGGTTAAAGTAATTTCTTTTGCAGGAAATCAGGCAGCTTTGAGTTTTTGAGGTATTGAACTCAACTCTATTAGTTTCAACTCAATCAGATATTTTAGCTAAATCACGGGAAAGAACAAATACTAATTCGCAAGGTTCAGCGTTCGTATAATGATTATTATTTGAAAGTACGCCAAAATTTCTTGTGAGTCTATGAAGTCTTACTGAACTTTTATATACTATTTTACTGAACTATTTATAATATTTAAAATCTCCATTTTAGTCTTAAATGAAATGAAGATTATCTGGATGTATAAATATCTTTATTAATTAAAAAACAAAGCAGTATATAAAATCAAAGATTTTTTAAAGGCACATATTTCGAAACACAATAAAAACAATTTAGAATTATTAAAATTTTTTAAATAAATTGTATAAAATCTAGAGACACCTTCTTCAATTTTAAGGAAATCCTACATAATTAAGGAAATTAAGAAAACTCGAACTAGTGTCTAAGTTACAGGTGTCTAAGAACTTTATATTTTTAACCTTATAAAGAGGAGGAGGTGCGAAAACCTGGCATACACACTTTATTCAAATATATACAAATGACGTTTCCAACTTTGAAAGGTTGCACATCAGTAATGGGTGAGGCTACATAAAATAATTGTTCCACAACATTAATTTCATTAAAAAACTTATCCATAAAGAAAATTTCATTGTTCTACCTTCAACTGTGTAGAAATTTCCTTAACTGACGGAGGGTCAGACCGACGGACAGAATAAAACTAATAACAATTTTTTTGAAAAATATGCTAAAAATGAGTTCTATAAATGTTATTCTATAATAACTATAATATATAATGTATTTATTTGATTGAGCTCAAATATTTTTTGCTTTAAGCATCAATACAATTATTTCTAAGTAGTTTTTAAATGAAAAAGAAAACTTTTTTGCTTTGAACGTTTAAAAAACATATACATATGTACGTACTAAACTTAAAAATTTTTATTCAAAGGATAATTCAAATTGGTAGTAATGTAGAAATCGAATTGAAGTGTTTCAAATAAATTAATGAAAACTTTTAAAGCTTTTATTTAATACTAAACCCATTAATAAATATAAGAAATTAAGCATCCTAGTATAAACCTAGTATGTTATAAAATTTAAAACCGAAAAACAATAACTTACAAAAGAATTTTCTTAACTTTTTTAAATGGCGAACAATAACTTTAAAGTGAAAATATAGTAGGAAATTCATTAATTTTGTGATAACCTAAAAAAGTTACAAGAGAGTAAAAAGGTTATTAATAAAGCAAAAAGTTGAAAGAAAAACTTTTTAATCCTTAATGAGTTAAAAAATAAAATAAAAACGTATAAAAAAGTTAAAATAAAATTCAAACTCTATATCAAAGATTTATTTGAATAATAATTATTGTAAAAGTTTTCTTTTAGCTTTCGAATCCTTATGTTACCATATTTCTAACCAACATTTTATTTTTTTATCCTGATTCAATTTTTATTTTTTCATGAATTCATTCAAAAAAAAAAACTGAGAGTAGAATGAAAGTGTAGTAAAACAATTAGCAAGAAGAAGCACAATTGTTAAAGAAATAATAGAAAAAGAAAAATAAAAAAAGAAAAATTAATGTGTTAAGGGGGAAAATTTTTAAATATGTACAAAAAAATAAATCCAAAAAAAGGAACTAATGAAAAATTAACCAATTAAGCAATTATTTCAAGACAATTAAAAAAAACTTTGATCGATTTATATGGCGTACTTTTTTTTTTTCTTCTTTTTTATATTGAGAAAATTTAAAGAAAAATATACAATATAAAATATGAAATTCTAGAAAATCTTTTTAAAAGTTAAAGTTTAGTTAAAAGTTAATTTATAAAATAATGATTTGTAGGAGTATACAAATAAAAAAGATAAAATATGGTCAGTTAATTAATTTTTCAATAGTAAAAAGATGATTAGAATGTAATCAATAAGTTGGACTTTGAGATTATTTAAGATATGTTTGAGCAAATCTAAGTATATTTGAACTTATTTGTAAAAAAAAAACGAATATGTAAAACCAAAGGTTTTTAAAGGCGCACATTTTCCAAAAGACAAGAAAACAGATTCAGAGTGATAAGACTTAGCCCAAAAGTTGTATTTAATTTTATAATAAGAAAAATATAAGTGAAAAATCAAGAGATATTCTTCTCATTTTTAAGAAAAATGTATACGATTGAAAACATATGAAAAACATACGACTATCACATATGAAAATAAAAAATTAATTGAGTGGATTATCAATTGAAGCAATAGTAGGTAAATGAAAAATATAGTATAATATATATAGTATAATAATATATGATAGTATAAAAACGTCGGAAAAATACAAGAATTAAAAAACAAGGCAGAATGTAAACCAACGGTTTTTAAAAATGCATATTTCCAAAAAACAGTAAAAACTGTTTAGAATTGTGACCAAAATTTAAAAATTTCATATATAAGAAAAATGTAAAAATAGGGTTTTTTGCAATTTTGAGGAGCTGTATGTCCGGAACTCCGTATAACCAAAAATCCGTTAACACACATAAAAATATATTACTAGAACTTTAATTTTTATGCCTTGTCGAAGAAAAATGTGTACAGGTGCCTAAGTTTCAGGTGTTGAAAAATAGCAAATGTTCAATTTGTGAGCCCTAATACCTCATAAACCCAGGGGGTAGTCTAAAAAAATTATAGTTCTTATAATTATAGAAACTTATAGTTCTTTCTTACCTAAAAATTTTAAGTTCCTATCTAAAAGATTGCCGGAAGGTAGAAAAATCATTGTTTTTTCAAATCAAAATTATGAAGGTAGAAAAATCATGCAATATTTGGTTTTCGCATAACGGTAAATTTAATTAATTGTCAATCATAAAGCAAACGAAAAATTTCAGTTGAACATAAAATGATATATAAACAAATTCAAAGCAAATTTATCAGCGTATTTAAGAGAAGCTGAATTAAACAGAAAAATATCAATTTATTTTTCTTCAGGCCATATCAAAACAGATATGATAACCCATATAAATATATAGTTATTTACCACTTACATTAAAATACACTCTACAATATCAAGCTCGTTACGAAGAAAATTAAAAAACAAGCGCAGCGTTATTGGTAATACAGTTGGAGTGAATACGTTACAATGGAATCAATAAGGTTTGTAAATTTGCCTCTTCTGAAGTAAATGTTACCCGCATAGCACCAAAACCAGTATATCTCAAGGATACTTGATGTTGACAATGTTTTTTTTTTAAATAAATGCTTATATCTTCTAAAAATCTGACATCATACATATGTACGAATTATAGAAAAGAAGGAAACCTTTCAAACGAGGTACAAAGATTTTTCGCAAAATTTCGAGATATTTGGTTTATAAAGAAAGATATGAAAGATTACTCATATATAGATATGAAAGATATCTCCACAACGGCAACACTTATCGCCACCAAATAAATGATAAAATATTCTTTAGACTGTTATCTTACTAAATAAAAGTGCTTTATATATAAAAACATAAGAACAAACAAGGATGTTTTAAAATATCCTATTCGTCCTTAAAGAACGAGATGGGTTATTAAGGACATATGTATATTTCTGGAAAGGTGGCAACATCAAGTATAGGGTTGGTATAGGGCCAACTTTTACTTCAGAATCACCGTAAATTTTAATTTTAAAAATTTTAAACTAATAATAAATATAAACTCTTAAGTTAAAAACCACTCATTCAATAATGATTAGTTCCAAAAAAGGATTCAAGCAATTCCATCATCACTTAATTACTAATTCTTAAAAGAATTTATTCTCCATTCAATAACTGAATTTTTTTACTTCTTGATTGCTAAGGTGTAATTAAAGAATTAAAAATACCTTTAATCTCAGATTTTTTTTCTTCGTCTGTTATTAATTGCACCTTTTTTTTAAATTTTAACACAAATCTTAAACAATTAATTTAAAAATAAATTTTATTTTCATATTTACAAATTTTTCCTTTGAAATGAAATGAGGTGAAAGAATTTTTTTTTTTGTTTTAATATAATTAAAAATTATATTTAGAAAATATATAGGATCAAATTTTAAAAAAGAATTAATTTCAACAATTATTATTAAATATCATTTTCATTTTAAATATCACACCATTTAAAAAAAATTTGAAACTCAATAACAAAACTTTTGAAATAATTTGTTGATTTTTAAATTAATAATAAAAATCAATATTAAAGATTGAAATTATATATATATGAAAAACAAAAAAAACTTACCAATAAAAAACCAAACATGTTGATGACCAAATAATTTTTGTTTAAACATTTCACATAAAACACGACGAGCAGCTACAACATAAAAAAGACCTACAATTATTCTAGCATCTTGACGACGTAAATTTCTAACAGCATCAGCTGGATCGGATAGAAATGATTGTCTAGTTACTATTTCGATGCCAGCTTCCATGCATCGATTTTCAAGATCTTCAACAGTCTGCAAATAATAAAAACAAAAAATATAAAATATTTAACAAAAATAAATTAAATAGTTTTTATTCTTAAATATCTACATATAAAAAAAAAGATGTTTGCATAATAATATAAAGTATACCTTGTTTTACAAAAATATACAAAATTTTAGTTTAAAATGTTTGCCGATAAGTTGATATTATTCCAGCAAAATCAAAAGAAAGTTCAACTAAAGAAGGAATGTTTTCATTAAACTGTATATTAAGGGTTACCAACTGTTTCGTCTTAACGAATCCGAAAATAATTTTCTTCTTTTTTTTTTCTGTTAACTTTTTATATCTTGAAATATTTTTTGAATTTCTTTTGCTGATTGCCCAAAATTATAATTCCAAAATTGATGATAAATTTTATAAGTAATAATAATAATAATAAGTTCCACGATCAATTCCCTTTCCAGACTACATGCGGGGAGTCACAATTCTCTTATTATTTTTATTTTTTTTGCATGCAGCCAACTGTTATATGCATGATAATCACCAAGTTTCATGCTGAAACATTTTCATTGTTTTTTAACGAAAAACAACAACAAAAGATCGGATAATTACAATAAGAGTGGATTATTGCTTAGTGGGGATGCATTAATAAAGAAAACTAACTAATAGTAAACTTAAAAAAATATAAATCAAATAACTAAATGAAAATATGCATTCATCCGATTTAAAAATTAGTAAAATAATTTTTTAACATATCTTGAACAAGTCAAGGTAAATGTAAAAAATTCGTCAAGCAAAACTAGCGCAATTTTAAACCATATTCATAAGAACATAGAATAAAGCCGAAGCCGAAGAAAGCAACAAAAACTATGAGACTAATATATCTAGTTAGAGCTATAATACTTTTAATAACGGGTGTCAATACATTATAGAGTATACTAAAATTACATAAGTAATTGTCAATTTATTGATTATTAACAAACAAAACTAGAGTTTAATATTTACAATAATTACAGTAATTATTGAAAGAACAAATACATAATAGATAATAAGTAAGTGCATGACCCCCTTTCTCTTGAGCAAGCAATACATTAGTACTAAAGAACATAGTAATCTATTGTTTGGTCATAAAAAATGAAGAGGGTGTTTCGTCAGTTAAAGTCCCAGATACTGATGAAAGACCCGTGCTCGTTCCTCTCCTCTATAGTGTCTTCTATGATTCCCATAGATATTCTGGCAAAAAAAATAATTGCACTTTATACACAAGAAATGATTTTAGATATATTTTAGATAGTCATAATTAACTTAATTGAGATTCATATTATTATTTATATGGCCCTTCATTTTAAATGCACATTATTTATGTTTAAATTTATTTTATAATATACATTATAAGAATTTTTAAATTCTCTCTTAAATTCTCTATAATTTTTATTTTAAGTTTTCTTAATATATGCACATAGGTTACCTATATATCTTATTTTTATATACAGTTATTTTTTGTATAATAAAAAAATAAATATAAAAAAATAAAGGACAAAAAAAATTCTCTAAAATGATATTTCAAATATACAAATACATTCTTATAAACAAAATAATTATACAAGTATATATAATATGATATATCAAATCATAAAACAAAGTGACAAAACCCCTAAAAATTAATGCTCTTTTTGTCAGTCAACCGCATCGTTTTTCTTTTTTTTTTTTTGCTTCGTTAGTTTTAACGAGGCATGGAATATTCACATTTATTAAAAAATAAAAACAAAAAAAAAAAAAATTAAAGATCATTTTCTCTTTTTATTTCTCTTTGATTTTTTATTTATAAATAAACTTGTACATATACTTTTACATAATATATATATATTTAAATATAAAAAATGTGGTTTTTGTTTTTTTTTCAATTTAACACTCAACATTTTTTTTTTTATTTTGACTCTTTAATTTACAGTTATTTCTTTTTTTTTTTTGTTTGTTTTCGTTTATTTTAGCTCAACCCATCCATTAAAAACTTTAGTTCTACTTATGTTTTTACACTCTTACCACTTATGAACATCATACCACTATTATTTGTTCAAATGAAAATTTTGAATGAGTGGGGTATAAAAAAAGAAAATGTGGTGAGTTTGTTTTGATTTTCACTTTAATATCAATTTCTATTTAAAAATAAAAACGGAGTAAAAACAAAAAAATAAAATTTAAAAATAAAAATTATTGTTTCAACAATTTTAACGATGTTCTTGTAAAATAACTGTTAAAAAATTAAATTTCCACTTATAACAGTGAAAAAAAGAGAAAATAAAGCAAAACGAAATTTATAATTTACAGGGGGAAAAAAAAAACAATTTTTTTTAAAAGATCCAATTACAATATATTAAATGTTTTTTTTTTTAGTTTTTAGGAGTCGGGTTTAGAAAAGTTTGAGAGAAATTTGTTTTTAAGAATTTTTTAATAAGGATCGAATTTAGTTTTAGGGGATAAAAAAATTACCGTTTTACTCTATACCAAAACTTATTTTCACCACACTTTAATGTCTGGCATAAAATTAATCAGTCAGTATGTATTATTAAAGGTTATAAAAGGAGCTCATTTTTAAAAACTCAAAAATACCAATTTAAAATTTCGTCCAAATTTCTGTGTAATTTTTTTTAGAATTTTTCATTAAAAAAAAAAAAGGTGTTAAAATCAAACATTCTAACAATACTTGCATTAATTTAAGTGAAGAAAATTATATTTAAAATATATAATTCTTTGGAGCCTTGTTTTTTTATTAATACTTTCGCAATAAATTTACACACACATGTCTGAATTACAGCTCTTAAATGGCGAAAAATATAAAAAAAAATTTCTTCTGAGGTAACTTTTGGTCGAAATTTTAATTAATTGGTAAGAAATTGGTCTAACTAAAAGGCTATTCTCAAATTTAAGGAGTTGTGACTCCGTAAAGGGTGAAGCTTATTAATTAAATGTATTACTTTTTTCCAAACGGTGTACAGCAGACAATTAGACACACGTTTCAACAAATGATTAAACTGGCAAGGCAAACATTTTTTTAAGTGTTTTGAAAATGTGCTAAAAAGTGAAAAATTAGGGTTATGGTTTCTATTTGTTGTTTTCCCTTTTTATTGCTTCTTTTTGAGTATTAAATATTTTGTATGTGTATCTGAATTTCAAATTTTTTAGTTAGAAATTTTTTTATTTTTAATATATAACATTTATTATGTATGTATATATATGTTAATATAATATATGGATATAGATATATGGATATCTGTTTGAATATTAAATATATTTAAGTATTTGAACAAAATTTTGACAAAAAAAAAAGCACATAAAAATGTATTTTGGAAATATAGAGCTAGAAATATTTCACGTTAAAATTTAGGATATTTCACAAGACTATACCAAAATTTTAAATAACTATAGTAAGAATTAACAATTGGTCTAACTGACTAGATTTTTCTTTACAATCTTTTAAAACTCTATGATGCATCAAAATTTGTCACCAAATTAAAACTCGAACTATACAACTTTTAATTCAATTTTGGCTCCGTACAAGATTTAACATATAGTAAAATTTTGATGATCTGTATAACAAGTCTAAAATAAAATGGCTAAGTATTAACATTAAAAAATATAACGATTTAGTTTTAAACATTTTGATATAATGATGATTTAAAGTAGAATGTATGGAGTTCAATTGTCATAAGTTTGTAAAAAAAGAGCATAAGTTTACAAAACAAATATTTCAATATTAATAATGAAAATCTAATTTTAAAGTCAAATTTTCTGAGTTTTTCCAAAAAAAAATAAATGCTGGCATTAGAATGAATGGCATTTTAAAATTTTTTTTTTTATGCCAACTTTCTTGCAAAATATAAATTCTAAAACAAAAACTTTAAAAAATGTTACTTTTGGTTAATAAAATTTGAATACCTAACCTGTTATCTAATTTATAAAAAATAATGCAAAATCAACGTTTGTCTCTTAAGATCAAGTTGAAAATACATCCTTTAGGTATAAGAAATTAAAATTGATTAAAATTTATCAGAAATTATAATAAGGATAACTTTATTTAAAAACTTTCTTAAAAAAGAAATGTAGTTTTCTTGTTCGGAATAAATAATTCATCCAGCAAATTGTAAATATCATCTTTATTTTAATAATGAAAGAAACATTTACTACAAATCCATTGAGAATCACACTCTGACGTAAAGATTACAAAAAAAAAACAAAAAAAAATGTATAAGCAAAAAAAATACAAAAAGCATAAGATAAAAACATAGAATTACAAGTAGAAATAAAGAACAGTTAAATAACGGGGAAAAAAGTCAAATAACGGTATTTTTATTTTTAATTTATTTCTCTTTGATATTTTGAACTTTTCTCATTAATGTCATTTTATTTTCATTTCTGTCTTTTTATTTTTATTATTTTTTCTCTTTTTCTTTTTGGTTGTTAATATTTCAACATTTTTACAGTTACTTTATTATTCCTATCCCATTATTTCCTTTCTTTATTCTTTATTTTGTTATTCTTTTTCTTTGCCATTTACGTGTTTTTTTTTCTTCTTTAAAGAAATAAAAGAAAGAGACAGTAATTGATGTTGCATTTGTAAGAGATAAGATAGAAAGAGACAAATAATAATTATAGGGTATAATATTTATATAAATAACTGGGCTGAAAAACTGTTTTTTTTTTATTTTTTTTAATTAAGACAACATTCAAAAAGAACGATACAAGGATAATAAAAATTTTTTTTAATTTTATTATGTTTTATGTTTTAGTTGTTTTTACTTTGACTATATTTTTTGTTTAATTGTAAAAAATTAAGATATCACTTCTTTTTTATACACAAGTGATTCTTTGCCTCTTTTATTTCTACAAAATTTTATTTAAAAATGAAACAAAAAAAACACAAAACGATAAAAAAAAAAAAACAAAAAAAGGATACAACGAGGTCATTTAAGGGTTTAGGAGGTTATTTAAGCAATACAATATTTTATGATTTTAATTCTAAATGGTTAAAGATTATATAGAGAGTATTATAAATTCTAGATACTCTAAAAATAATATAAAAAAAAAAAAAAAGATCCTGCTTATTTTTAGTACCAAACAAAACACAAAAAAAAAAAAAAAAACATCACTATAAAAGGAAAATGTTTTGAAAGGACATCCTATAAAGTGATTTATATATTTTTACTTTAGAAAAATTTAAATATATTATATATATAAAATATTTTAGGTTATATATTTATGAATTATAAATTTTTCTTATATAACTGTGGTCTCTTATTCGCAGAATTAATATCTATATATAAATACACATATATTGATGTATATATATTAATACATATAAAAATACATATAATAAACAAAAACTAAACAATTTTTGTGTGCCAAAAGTTATTTATTAGCCCTGAGGTTGAAGGGTTCTCTGGTTGTTTTTTTCTTTCGTTTTTTTGTTCTCAGAAATATTTTTCCAACGCTAAATATATGATCCTTTAAATAAAAACAAAAAAAAAAATAAAAATGATGTTAAGACTATGGATTTTTAAATGGTAAATGCGAGAAAAAAAACAATTTTAATCCAGGATTATCAAGGATAATATTAGTGGTAATTGTGATACTTTGACTTTTTTTTTTGTCTCTCAAAAATTAAAAAAAAAATCTAAATTTAATTTTAACATAGAATAAAATATATTTTGTTATTCCATGACGAGTTCTATGATTCTTGAGGATAAATAAGATAGAAATAAACATAGTGTAATACTTTTGTTTTAATTATCAAAGTAATTATGTATTTCCAAAAACAAAAAATTAAATTAGTGCCTTAATATAGTGTAAGTTTAATTTTATTTTCCCACATTGTAAATACTAATTTGTAAAAATAAAAACAGATCAAATGATTGGTATATTTGTAAAAATAATGCTTTAAATTAAAAAAAAATTATTAATTTCCGCCATTTTTTTTTATCGGTAGAAAACTTCAGTAATCATCCAGAAAAATTACACGTGATTCCTCCGGAAAGTGTTGGACTGTAACAAACCAAAATCACCCCCCGTACATCAGAGTTTAAGATGGGACCTTTAATACAAATGTACAGTTTGATTTTACGGATAACGATAGGAGAAGAATTCTTCGGAAAATAGATTTTAGGAAATTTAGAATTATTGAAGATGGATATGCAAATTTATACAGATTTGCAATTATTAAACCTATAGTAACTTGCAGTTTTTTTTATTATATTAATAAATATAGTAGTTTTAGTGCCAATAATATAACTACCATTTAATTTTAATGTTTATGAAATTTTTAAAAATTACATGATCCTAAAAGTATGCAACCATACTGTCTCCATCTCTCCATACTCATTCAATAATATTTTAATAAGGTTTACTTTGAAAAATAGGGGCCTCGGTGGCCTAATGGTTAAGCACATGCCTTATTAAACGAGGGAGCGCGGGTTCAAATCAAACAAACATAAATAAAATAAATAATATTATTATATAGTTAATAGCAGTATTCAACCTATAATGGTGTTAGTAGCCGAAAATAAATAAATTTGAAAAATATAAACTTCATATTACAATATAAATTAATAATTATGTTAAATATCTTCTTCACCTTCCAATAAATACCCCATTCAAGGCGCAGTGACATTACATTTAACATATAATGCTGCAAAGATAGTTTGATTTCACATAATATTGCATAATCCCATATGATAATAATGTAAAATCAATAATAAATTAGTAAATATCTTTTTTACTTACATTCAATAAAGTATTTAGCTAAAGAAATTCTTTAATGACTAAAAGACGGTAAATAATTTCTATGGTTTAAATATTTCAAAAGTTGAAATAAATTTTTAGGTTGTTTTTTATAAACATTTAACAAATACAATGTGAAATACTATCAAGGATCTGTAAGCTCAATTTTATTCAGGGCCATGATAAATAGATATACCATATACATAACTAAACTTCAAAAATGTTATTGTCTTATTCTACTTGTTACTTCCTATTATATATTCTTCCTATTAAAATATCTTCTTTAGCACAAATAGCTCAATATAGAATAGATGACTAATAGACATGAATAATATTTAACCATTTCTATAATAACCAAGTTTTTCTTTTTTATATTTATATATAACTGCCTGCATATTTGCTATAACTTTAATAGTTAAATCATTTTGAAAATTTCGATTTAATTCGTATAATGTATTTCTGAAGATAAAAATGCATGCTTGAATATTTTATAAATAAATTTATATGTATAAGAAATTTAAAATTACATTTGAAAAATTTTTTTCTTTTTTAATTTGATCAATAAAATGTGTCGGTCGGTGATGATTTAAAATGTTTTACAATTCTAAAAATAATTTTTATGGAAGTATCAAATTTCATAATCAAACTAATAAAAACATTTGAAAGAAAATAAGTAGATTGTATTAACAGAATGTTAAGTATAGTATGCCTTCTGTTAAATTTTTAAATAAAAAGAAAAAAAAAATGATCAGAATATGACTGATCAGTTTTACTTTTGCTATTGTATACACGGTACCAGAGAACATATAAATATAAAAAGTCTTATCAGAAAACTTTTTTAATTTCTTTATACGGTACGATCGGGTGAAAAATCTCAATCTCTTATTCTCTTTAAAATTTTAGTATTTTATTTTTTTTTTTTTTTAATGTGGTTATTGTTTAATGATATAAATAATATATATTTTAAGAGCGGATTTGATGTGATGAGAGAGAAAAAATAAAAACAAAATCAGAAAGAAAAAATGTCTTATGTGGGTCGGCATATCACGATCCACATATATGAAAAAAAATATTTTCAAAATTTGTATGAGATGAGATTTCTTATAATTATATGTTCTTTGATAGTAAATAGATCAAGTATCCTTCTATACGTATTAAAAAAATCATAAACTTATTGTTTAATAAACGTTAGCATTAAAGATATCTTAAACATCAGTATTAAGATTAATAGTATTAGGATTTTTGTCATATTCAAAGAAATGAAATATTATCAAAAAGTTATGTACATACGAGTACACTCTCATCTCATCATACTTAACTGAGTGGTTGCTCAGAACTAAACAGGATGACGAATTTTCCCCACTTAAAAAAATGAAAGCAAGTGTGCCTCAAGATACTAGCTTGGGTCCTATATTCTATACTTTCTTTATACTACAAAGATTAGAAAATATAAGTGTAGCTATAGTTGGTGACGATAATTGTAGTAGGATCCAATATTGACGAGGCTACAGATAAATTACAAAAAGCAAATAATAAAAATTTTCTATGGATCAAAAAATGAGAGACTTAATCATTTCCATTAATCTTAGAAAATTAAATTTAAATCTGTGCAAGTAAATTTTACAAATAAAATCAAACAAAATTCCCTATTTACATTGTAAAATTAAATATGGTAAATATAATTAAAGAAAATAAGCGAAAATATTCAGGAATAGCATTAGATGTCACAACAGATGGAAAGAGCACGTCAAAAATAAAAAAAATCCAACAAAAATCAAATTATAAAGATATGTGTTAACTTCTAGGTCGAAACTAGATCGAATTGTCAATTCTAGATTGAATAAAAAAAATTCTTAAATAACCAAATTATTCAGTCTATTTAGTTGTGCGGTATACATCTATGGGAGTGTATGTCCCATCTAAATATGGAGTAAACAAATATCATATTTGGAGCATCCAAATTGCACAAAATAAGATTTTACGTGGTAAATTATGATAAGCGCTTCTTGCTACGTACGAAATTACGATTTACTTACGGATCAAAATATTCCTAGTAATATTTTCTCCTAAAAACCTCTCTATTATCTATAAAGCATACATTCGACCTAAGATAAAGTGTAATTAACATATTTGGGCTGGCTAGACACAATCATCATTGAGGTACCTTTCCAAAGTCCAAAACCATATCTTTCACCTAATAGACGATCCTACTGTTTATCTGTATCTCTTTCTCATCTCAATATTCATTGAAATATTGTAGCTTTATCTATTTTTTATAGATATCTCATAGGTAGCAATACTTGCTCAAATGAATTAATATCATTAGTGCCCCGTCTCAAACAATACCAACGTTACACAAGAGAGACAGCAAGTGCCATATATGTAGATATCATTCGCTGTGAAAATTCGTAGGTGAAAACTATATAAGAACTTCTAAAATATGGAATGTGCTACCACTAAGTGTGTCTTACTTAGTTGGCAATACGTCATTTTACAATTTGCACTTATTCAAAAATAATCATTTGTTCGCATCTAATTTACCTTCCAATTTTTACCCTTACTTCCTATCACATTTAGTCAAAACTACACCAACAATGTACAAAGGAATCCTTTCGTATTTTGACTAAAAACCAAAATGAATGGTAATTCTTTAAAACTGGTTTTACTCTTTTAAAATGTGATTATATTTTTACTGAGTTAAAATCGACATGATGTTGCATATAGTATCTTTCGATATTCCACTCATCCTTACCTAAAGAAAATAAAATATTCAAGAGAATATTTTAGCATAAAAAGAAAGCAATTATTTTACAGGGGCTTACAGACATTTACAGGCATCTTTACAATTTGTTTTCCTTCTTAAAATTTGCGTTTTTCTTCCATATTTTTTTTTTTTTTTTGATCAAATATATATTTTCCACCACTTTTAAATTTATTTTTTTTTTTTTTCATTGAATTCGTAAATTACCAATGATTGTTCCTCTGTTAATTTATTTAACGTAAAATTTTATTGATCACCCTATATTAAGAAATATTATTTACTGTAATACCAAGTATATATTATATATTTTTATTTACAGTAATACCAAGTATATATTATAAATATATTATTATATTTTAGCAAAAATATTAAAACAAAAAACAAAAAATCAATGAAGATTTAAGATTGTAAGGATTTATATTGAAAGAAATGAAATGAACTCAATTTTAATCTTAAGATAAGTATTTTTTTTTTTTTTTTTATAAGAAATCAAAATAATATTTTACCTTACCTACCTGATATATGGTAAAAATAATATTATCGGAAGTGATTAAAAGTAAATTTTCTTTCAATATCTATAAATATATATATATGAAAATAAATATACACATACTCATACATATTAATACTCCTATCAACGTTCGTTCGATTAGATATGACTTCTATCCTAGATATTTTGTACTATTAAATAAAAAATCATAATATTTTAAGAATTTAATATATAAAAAAAAAAGTACAAGTTGAGGTAAAGACATTTTAAATAAAAAAAAAATAAATGAAGAGAACAGTTTTACCTATTACAGTATAGATAGTAAGTATAGCACGTATAATATTTTTATTTCAGTTTAAATCTTTTAGATACGATTTTGATTTACTCGATTGTTTTTTCAAATGCATGAAAAATTATAGTATAAAATAGACTTTTTAATGTGTATATATATATGTACTTATGTGTATATGTTTCTAGAAATTTATTTTTATGTACATATAATTATGTATATAAAAAAAAATACAATATTGAAAGGATACAAAACAAAATCATGATTAATGAAATGAATCTAATGTTATTATTTAGATCAGGAACTGCCGATATCAATATTTTGTAAAATATAATAATTATGATGATTGTTATTTGTATTTATGTATGTAATATGTATAAATACATATATTATATATATATTTATACTATAGTATTGTACATAATTGCACATATAAATAATAAAATATAAATTTAGAGTACATATAAATAATAAAATAATGCTTATAGTGCGAAATAATCGATTAAATAATAATAGAAATGAAAAATAAGTAAAATTAAAATGGTTTTGTAGAAAATATATATATTTTTTTTTTAATATGATTGAATTTGATTTTTGAAATGGTTTTATTAATATTTGCTTATATAAAGGAACTAAAAAAAAAAACAAATTAATAAAGCGTATTCTCTTGAGTCCAAATTATTTGTCAAAAACTTTATTTACTACTTATTTAAATGTAATTGATATTTTTATAATACTGTTTTTGATTTTCTTTTTTCTTTTTGTTTGAATGACTTAAAGTATAAATATTTTATTTCATTTATTTTACGTTTTACAATTTTTAATTTAAACAATTAATTAAATAAAATATCTATTAGTTAAAAAAAAAGTTTAATCCTAGGAGTAAGGATATTTTTTCATAATTTTTATCAAAAAATCAAAGCAATATGAATAATTGAAGAAATAAATGGAACATTTTTCACAGTCTCTAAATACATTAAACAGAAAATATAAAAATTTTTGAATCAAAATTTATAATTTTGCTTAGTATTTTTTCTATAGTTATTGAAAATGATGAAAATTTAAATAACTCTTTCCTTAATTTTATGAAAATCCTTTGAAATTAAAAAAAGCTTTTAGCTCATGTTTAATATACAAAGTTTAAATTGAAATTTTTGTATTTTACCAGATAGCATTAATGTTTAAAACGATTAATATTCAATTTTTGTATTCGTTATACGAGGGCTTCTTAATGAAGTGTAATATAAAATTGTTTGGTAACGTAATATATAAAGGGTTTTCCAATTTGAGTGATATATTAACGTCTTTTTCTCAAAGCACTAAATTTAAATTTAAAAAAAACATAAACTAATATTTCATTCGTTTTGATTTATAAATTTTTAAAAACATATCCTGTCATTTGGAGTTTTATGATTGAAAAAATACTATATCGAACTTTACTTACTACCAATAATTTTGATGTTTGCTGAATTTTTAAAAATTACATTGTCCTAAAAGTATGCAACATTTATATTTAATTTAAAAAAATTTTATTTGAACCTGTATAAAGATCAATTGTTTTCGTAATATTTCAGAATCATATATAATAATATGTATTATCAAGAATAAATGAACAGGTAAATCATAAAGTGGTAACTATCCTGCAATAACAACTATTCAAATAACAAATAAAAATTATTAATATTTTTTTAGTCAGCTAAAAAAACATTTTAGTTTTAAAAAACTAAATGGAACAACTCAAACAGTTTCTTGAAAATACACTGAAACAGTTTATTGAAAATATACGAACTGTGTAGATGCAATGCAGACAGCAGAAATTCTAGAATTAAAATTTACGGTATAAGACTAGGTAATACAAAAAAATTTCTCTCTGAAAAAACAAGTCCACCAATATGTCCGCTATGCAAACATATTTTATCAATAAAACACATTTTCCAAGAATGCGCGTTTAATAAAAATTGACTCTACACAAACAACTGAATTTCTTAAACAAATTAAAAAAAATCAATTCTCAGCCCATAATGGGCCTATCAGCCGTGGGCTTAATTAATATAACGTACTTCCTGTATGTTTACTTAATATTATGACAGTCACAATAGTTTCTATTTTACCATTTTTATAGAGTTTAAAGAAATTTTTAATTTTTTTTTTAAAAAGTTAAAAAATATAATGTGATTTTTTTGAATTAATTAGGAAAATCTTTTAACACATGCAAAAACATAATGTTTAATCTTCAATTTTTTGTATATTTTATCAGATACTTTTGTTTAAAAATGGCAGATTTTCATTTTTTGACTCTTTATGTTAGACCCCGTATAAAGAACGTGGCGTAAATAAAAGGCAAGCTTTTCACAGCTTATTAATAAAAATCAGGAAATATTAAATATTATATTTAGTTTTTTGTGTTCTTTAACATATCTTTTTTATTAAATATAAATTAAATTCAAAATAAAATAATTTTTTTATTACGAATGTATGCAAAATATAATTAATTCGAATTAGAAGTTATTTTTCAAAAAAAAAAAAAGAATTGTTGAATTAATTATAAAAACAAAAACTTTGGAATATTTCTTATCTAAAATACTAATATTGTAAGTACCTATCTATTTATTTAAAATTTTAATAATAGAAAATTAATGTAAATTTTATGCAAACTTTAACATTTCTAAACAAATTCTATAGATAAATTACAAAAATATTCTAAACAAAATAATCTAAAAATAAAAATTAATTTTTACTGCTTTTTTACATATAAGATTGATTAAAAATTGAAATTAGTTTTTGGATAAACATAACGTGGGGTAGTACAAAATAATTTTTTGAGGTGACCTCTAGTCTACATATGGTAGTCTATGCAACATCCTCTAGTCTATGGTTTTATTTTTCTTTATGAATTTGAAAATTAAGTATACAAATTTTTTTGAAAAAGACCTATTATACCTAAAGTTAATTTTCCTTTTCAGTGCAGACACATACGTCAGTTTGTTCGTCATTCCGCATGATAACTCAA
The DNA here is from genome assembly GCA_947095535.1 of Poecilobothrus nobilitatus. NCBI lineage: Eukaryota > Metazoa > Arthropoda > Insecta > Diptera > Dolichopodidae > Poecilobothrus > Poecilobothrus nobilitatus. Next base: position 176,225,842 of record OX352774.1, read on the forward strand.
AAAAAAGGAGTTAGGATTCTGAAATTTTTACGATTTCACCTTTGTAAAATTCTTAGTTTCGCTATTTAATTTGAGCAAGTTCTATTGTCACATTCGAGGAGCTGCCATTTTGGTGTTTTTGGAAGATTCCCACCTCACTTAAAAAAAAAATACATACAACTTATTCATTAATATCAAAATAACTCATAAATGAAGCTAGGAATAAAATTACTGATAAATGAAGCTAGGAATCTGAAATTATGTGAACAGATGCCAAATTGCCAACAGCATGCCAACAACTCTTGTAAAATTTAGTTGGTCTAGAGCAGTAGGTGAGAGATTTCTAATCTTGTAAAAAATTATAAAACTTTGTGGCAATAATTTTTATTAAATTTGATTGATTTGGGACAACGAGTCCGAGTAGCGGTCATACGACTTCAAATTTTACATAAATATGTCTTAACACTTAATTAAGTCAAACATCCGAAATTCTCAAAAACATGATTACATTTTATGGAAACAACATGTACTATGTTCGTCCGGGTACCCTAGATTAGAAACAGTTCACTCTACGCTCTCCTTGCTAATTTTAATTTTGTTAGTTACTGTCTTTTTGTTTTGGGTAGCTGTGCAAGAAATTAAAGTTTTTGTTTTAAATGACAATAGTGCTTATTTTAGTTAGGATGAATCTTAAAAGTAAAAACAAGTATTACTAAATAAAATTATTACAAAGTTTAGATAATCCCAATTTCTTTTTATAAATATTTTTGTTTTTATTTTTGCATATTAATTTTGTCTAAAATTTTTTCTATATTTTTTGTAGGTATTGGATTAAATAAAAATTATATTATATTATATATTAAAATGATATCTTAATTTATTCATATTATGTACACATCCATTTATTTCATTTATTCATTTTTATCTTAAAATATATATTTATTAAATAAAAATATAATGAAGAAAATTTTTAGACTTAATAAAAATTAAATTTGACATTTTCTTATTAAGACGTAAAACATTTTCGTAACAATATATTGTATATTTTTTATAGAATTATCAATATAATCAACATCATCCCTTATCCTTTCACTAAAATTATTTGGTATGGTTGCCTTTCATAAAAATAATAATAATAGTAATAACAATAATGATAGCGACTAACATCTTACCTTCTTATATAGTTAACTTTATCATTATTAATACACGTCTTCATTTATTTTACATGTATATGTAAGTATGATAATATACACGTGTGTATTTACAGTCATGGTAAAAATTTAGGCAGTTGCATTTAAATATATTATGTAATTCATTATAGCATCAAATTTTTTGGATTTATACCGAATTTCAATTAAAATCTGTATCTGAAAAATATTTATGAGCTTTTAGACCATAACGTTTTATACATAAACCTGTACGAACGTATTTGTCATAATACATTTGCCATTAAGTTTGTGACACATTAAAGAAAACCTAATAAGTACACAAAAGTATATAATATATATTCAAGGTTAGGATCGAATTCTGAGTCGATTAAGTCATATACGATCATCGACACAGTAACTCAAAAAATAATGAAGCTAAGAATATAGTTTATTTTTACAATTTTACTTTTAGCAAATTTTTAGTTTCACTATTGAACTTCAGCAAGTTTGACCGGCAGGTTCGAGTAGCTGCCATACAACTTCTTTTTTTAAATGAAAATAACTTAATGAATATTGAAGCTAAGTATGTGAAATTTTGTGAAAAGAAGATCTTATGGCAACGTCTTCTGCGAAATACAATTAGTCTTGAGCAGTAGGTTCGAGTAGTTGTTTCAAAACTCCAAAATTTACAAAATTTAAATATAGCTTGGTACTTAATCAAGCCTAGTATCTGAAGTAATTTTGTAAAAGATTAAATTATATGGTATCAGCTGACTTAAGTTCTTACAGGTATCCTAGAGTTGACACGGTCAACTATTCATTATAGTAAATTTAAACTTTTTTGAGAATCGGTAACTACATTCATTTTGTAAACAAGTATATAATTAATTGACTGTGTCAACTTTAGATTACCCGCCCGAACATAAGTTTTTCAGTTACCATAAAATTTTATCATCTTTAATAAAATTTCAGATGTCTAGATTAAGTACCAAGATATGAGGTACTTAATCTAGACATCTAGATAAATTTAACAGCTAGCCGAACCCGTTATGTTAGATCAACCAAATTTAGCAGAAGTCGTTGGCATAAAACTTAACTTCTTTTACAAAAATTTTAAATACAGTGCTTATATAACCACTGAGTTATGATCATATAAAAAAAAAGAAGTTGAATGACAGCGAACATGCTATTCTAGCCCAACAAAATTTTGTCGAAATCGTTGGCTTATAAAAGTTCAGTTCTTTTCACAAAATTTAGAAATATAGAAAAAAATAAGTTATATTATATCTTAAAATATCGTGTATACGGCGAAATCAACTCAGAATTCGATTCTGAGCAAGTATATATTATATTATTTGACATATCTATCTCACGCTTTCTCTAATGATTAATATTGAAATTTATAATGATTGAAATTTTTTTTTTCTAAATATTTTTTTTACTCTTCCATTTAAATATGAGCTGAAATAAATTGTAATGTGAATGCGAGTTTTTACCAATAACTGTACCTTTTTATAATAAAATTTATATACTACCGCAATAATCTTACTTGTCATTTTATATTATTGTATTGTCTAAAGAATAAGAACAAAAATATTAATAAAATACAATAAAATTTAAAAAAAAAAATGAGAAAACTTTATAAAAATGACCTGATTTTTGTTCTTTCCATGCAAACACAAAATACACACATATACAAATACAAATTGTAATCATAATCAAGGAAAGGATATACATAAATTAGAAATTTTTCATTTCTTTTGTTATGTTGTGTATGCGTATGTCTGTGTGTGTGTTTTTTATTTTTTTTGTAATAAGTAGTAATACAAAAATACTTAGATTAAATAAAAACTACTGTTATACTTTGCTACTTTATTTATAACTGTTTGTAACTAACCATCTTCTCTTATTTAGAATAATTTTAGATTCCATTATCAGTATTAATTTTACTCTCTCTTTCACTTCTTCTTTTTATTTCGTTTTTTTGTTTATTGTTCTGCTTAACATTTTCTCAAATTTTCTCTTAGGATATAAATATCTATTTTTTTTTTTCTCCAAGGACTCGTTTGTGGGTAAAAGGATATTTATTTATTTGAAAATTTTTATTTATTTAATATATGAAAAATATTAAAAATAGTAATAGAATAAATGAGCATGTAGTGGTGGATGAATAATAGAATGGTATTTCTATATATCTATATAGTAAGGAATGATTATGATATAGTAAAGAATTAGGGTGTATGGTTGGCAGTATAGGTTATAATGTAACTTAACTATATAGTTTTTTTTTTTATGTATGCTGTAGTTTAGTTGAATATTGTAATAAAAAATGAATACAGTAATGAAAATTGCAAAAAATTACAGATTGTGAATTATTATCATTTTGGTTTTTTTTTTTTTGTTTTTTTGTTTTTGTATTTATTGTGTTTTTTTTTCGTTTGTATGATGGATTTTTTGTCTTGAATAATGCCAATATGTATGCTACTTAAAGTAAGCCATTAACTTGAAAAAATAACAAGAAAAAAGAGAAAAAAGAAATAAATTCTGAGTAAAAGTTATTCGTTAAAAATAAAAAAAAAAAAGTAGTTTGATTTTTGAGTTAAAAGAAGGTGATGAAAAGTAAGTAATAAAAATCTCTTATAAAAAAAAAGATCCTATAATTATAATATTTTATGTACATACTTACATATTATATATACATATTTTATATTGTATTAGGCAGTATTGGGGAAATATTTTGTTTTTTTTTTTTTTTTTGTAGGAGAAAAACATTTAAAATTCAGGATCAGCATCAATTTTTATAAATGGTAGGTCATTTTAAGGAAATCTATTGTCAGTTAAAGAAAATGGTAAAAACAAAAAGAGAAAAAAAAAATGAAGAAACTAATGTGACCTTTATGTTAAATAAAAATTGTAATGTTTATTATCATTTTTTATTTTTATTATTTTTTTTTTTTTTTTTTTTTACTTTTGCGGTCATTGTATTTTAGGTTGAAATGATTGTTTTTATATGGAAAATGTTATATTTAATGACTGTCAAAGGTGTTATAGGAAATGTGTGCTGTGTTTGTATAATTTCCGTTCTAAAAATAAACAAAATTATTTTGAAAGATTATTATAATGGAATTTCTTTGTGTATTTAAAAAGACTGGCACGAAAAATGTTATCCTTTTTACATATATTGCAATTTTTTTTTTATATACACTGATTATTTCTAGAAACTTCATTTACTGTTAAAACATTTCATAATAAAAGCTTAACAGATGATAAGAGTGATTGAAATTTTTTGATTATGAAAGATAAAGAAGATAAAATATAAACAATTGATCATTTATTTTTATTCCAATTGAAAGTATTTAATTTAAAAATGCTTTAAAGAATCAGAGTTTTAATAAGTTTTGTGTTTGTAAATAGAGCCACGGTTTAAAACTTTTGATTCTAAAATATGTGACAGAGAAAATGAACCTAATGTGATGAAGAAAGTCTAGCTGGAAGTTTTTGGAACTACTACAGTGTTTAGTGTCATAATAATTAATAAATATGTTATACAATATTTCAATTCTACATAAAAATTTATACACTTATATCAAATATTTAAATACATTTGAAATCGTTTATATTAGTAATTTTGGATCAGACAGAAAGTTTTTTAAAACTCTTCATTCTACCTGCTTACTTATAACATATAGCCACAGAGCTATATGTTAGCTCTATAGTAACAGAGCCACGTGTGTACTAATGCTACTAGAAACATCTAAACACCAAAAATATGATGGAAACTGAAAAGCTCATTTTATCCTGGCCTTTAAAGCCTTGCACAATAGATATATACTAGTCGAACTTTAAAAAGAAACTTTTTTTTAAATTTGTTAAATATTAAAATAGCATAACCTCGGCATACTAGTAGATAAAAGCATACAAAATACGTTGTAAACACCGAGGTAGTATGGGCTCGAATCCCTCACATATCGCAAAAATTAATTCCCCCACAGCCATACCTAGAAAGCAAAGGACATCCTGTGTAACTTCTTTGTAATATTTATCTGGCAGGGAAATAAACTAAAAACAAAAGCAAAACTATATTTCGAAGAATAAAATTCGGACTAAATTGAAGACGCAAAGATCTTAAATTTCAAAATTAGGAAATAAGTAAATTATGAATGTATGTAATTGTGTATATAACTGAAATTTAAACAATATTTTTAGTAAATCATACGATGCTTCTTGTTTAACATCTTTAAAATTCTTTTATATTCAAGGATATTTTATTTTATTGGTTATGTATTTCACATATGTATGTATGTAAATACAAAAAATAAAGTAATGGCAATAGGATGGTAATTATATGTGATAAAAATAAGAAAAACGAAAAATATATCATCTGTCAATGTTAAGTTTAAAATATTTCTTTGGTACACTTCTATATAAGTTATAGTTGTAGGCGGATTTTCAGATGAGTAACACTTCAGATTTTATAATTTTACATCGTTTTTTTTTTGTTTTTTTTTTAAATACAAACATGTTAAAATATATATGTTAACATGTAAGTTTCTCAAGCGTTATTATTAACAACCTGGCACTATTTGACACCGTACATAAAGAATTGTTTTTTTTTTTTTATTTTATAGTGAAAGGAATGTAATATTAAATAAGTACTTTTTATTTTCTGTTTTCTGACAAAAGATGATGATACTTTTAAAGAATTACAATGAAAGGAATAATATCAAGATTTTGACCAAAAGTGTTCCGGAATACGATGAAACCAAAATTTGATTAAACGTAAGTGTAAAATTAACAATACATATTTGAAAAAAGCCACAACTTTTTCCAACTTTCAAGAGCTAAGATGATATAAAAATTAAAAATAATAAAAAGAAGCAAGTATCTAAAACCAAAAATTTTTAAAAAGACATTTTTTACATGAAAAATTAAAAGTCACTTTTAAGGAAATTAATTTTAGGGAAAATCTAAATAAATAAATAAATAAAATAAAGAGAAGCATAATTAACACGTCATGCAAAAATATTTGTCCAGGTGTCGTAATACAGAAAATTTTAAATTTTTGACAATTAAGAGGCCTTAAACAGATATAAAAATATAAAAAATATTGTTCTGAGGTAGGTAACTATATGCTTATACCCAAAAATCTGCTTCTCTTTAAAATTGAAGTTTTTGACTAAAATTTTTGAGGAAATAACGGTAAAATCAATAAAATTTGAAAATAGAACCTTTTCCAACTTTGATGAGCTGTAGTTTCGTAATGGATGGGACTACATAAAATATTTATTGTACTCGTCCTATCTATAGATAAAATTCCATTGCCTCATCTTAAAGACTGTACTGGTTACAAATATGCTAAAAAAGACGACTATATCAATTTGAAACCTATAATTAAAAACATTAAGTAATCTTGTATATATTGATGATAACATCAGTTGTGACATAAGAAAATGCTTAAATTTTGAGGCATCTAAAGCGAGTTATTAAGTAAGATGTAAAAATGGTATTAAATCGATAATGGCCTGAGTTACCGATGAGCTTAGTAATATGACATCTGAAATAGAATTTAGAGTAAAGAGTTCACTTTAAATGCTACGTTTTTCAATGAACAAACCAAAATTATATTTTATTTTATTTTTAACCTTTTACCTTTAAGAAAAAAATTCATATAAACTCGTTGCCATAATATTTAATCTATTTCAAATAACTTTTGAATACATAATTAAAAATCTCCATTTTCAACTTAATTCTGTTTTTGTTTTTTTTTTTTTTGTCTCTTTTAAAACTTTTTAATTATAAAATATAATAATACTAGCCTTAAAAAGAAAATAGAAAACTTGAGTTTTAAGGGATCAGATGTTTGGGCTTTTCTTTTTTCTTTCAATTTAATAAAACTTTTAATAATGAAAAGGAAAAGAAAGGAAAAAAAGTCTAGTTTTAATGTTTTGACAATGATTTTATGGTTATTTCTAATAGCTAAAGTTCATTCAAAACTTGAGGCCTTTTACTAAAAAAAAAAAAAGAAATTAAAACAAACTCTATAGGAAACAAATCATCAGTGACTCTGCACGTGGCAAAAAATAATATTTTTTTTGTTATTTTTCAATTATTTTTAATAAAAAAAAAAAAAAAAAGACAAGCTGTAACCTCTTAAAAGATCTTTTTTTTCAACCAAAAAAAAAAAAAAAAAATTAAGAAAACTTAATTTCCTTTTTTTGACATATTTATTTGTTTTTGTTCCGTTTTTTTTTTTTTTTTTTTTTTTGTTCAATTACGCAAAAAGAAAATCATTTTTTATTTTGTTTTTATTTTTTTATTTAACTAAAATAATCCTTCGTTTTAGAATTTCAAATAATTAAGGTACAGTCCTAAATAAATTTTTTTTTCTAGTTTGTTTGTTTGGTTTTGTTTTTTTTTTTTGGCCTTTTCTACAACTCAAAAATAAATCCTTTGAAATTGAATCCTTTTTACTTAAATCCATATCAGAAGGGGAAAAAAAAACATATAATTCATATTGGCTGTCATTAAGTCAACCATTTCCATCATCTTAGATTTATGTAAAAATATACTGTAGTCAAATGTTGAAATAATGGAATGAGGTAAAGGGAAAAAGACAAACAAAAATAAAAAATTTAAATTTAAATCAAAATAATGGTAATAAAAAAATGTTAAGAGTAAACGTTTGTATTAATATTATAAAGAACTCAAAAGCAAAAAAGAAAAAACAAAAGAAATTTCTAAATTAAATACTCTTTTCTAGTATAATATTAAAACTAATAAGGATACTTCTTAAAAGGACTTCATTTCTTCTTTTAATTATGAAGAAAAATATATTAAATCATTTTTTTTTTTTAATATAAATGATTTTTTTTTTTTTATCCTGTTACTCGTGTAGTTAGTGTTGTAATACTGCGTTATATTCGCGTATTTTTCTAGTCCAAATGTTTCTTCGAGAAGGAAGGATCCGAAAAATTTATTATTTCTCTCTAAATTTGTATTGATCTAGTTCGAATAATAGTTGATATATTTTGTCTGTTAGGTGTGTGAGCCTGCTGTTATTATTAATATTATGTAATTGTATTTTTTATTTGCACTTAAACAAAATTCTCAAAATTTATTCAATTAATTTTCCAGTGAGAAAGGCCTTTAACAAATCTCTAAACTTCTTGCAGGAAGACAATAATTAATATTGGTACTCCCGTGCAGTCAAAGCTTAAATGTTAATTGTAATACAGCACTTAGCACGCCGATAACATTACTAAATTCAGTACTGCATGTTTAGGCTACATCCCATCCTATAAAAGAGGTTTTTTTTTAATTTTTTACTATCTCCTACAGTCAGATTAACAAAGAATGCTAATGTAAAGATTAGTGAATACAAAAATGTAAAGATTTATTTAGTTTACTTGTATAAGATAGATGATGATCTTTGTGCAGATAATAAAACGAAACTCAATATAACAATTTTTATTGAACAAAAACGTTCAACTTTTAATTAAAAAGAGTTAATGTTTGTCTTTATCTAAAATATTTGTAAAGGATGTATACAAGTTTATTGTAGTCATATTTAAAGTAAGACAATTGAATACTTATAAAAAATTAGAAAAAGTAGCAATGATTTTCTTCGTTTCCTTAACACTTGACGTAGTCAACTTATCTTTAAATGTATCGTCTGACTCCAAAATTAGTAGTTCAAATAATCTGTCAATTTATTATAAAAATGTTTGAAGGACTTCGTACAAAACCAAGAACTATATTTCATAATTCTACGCTTCTTGACTTTGATGTTGACAGAAACATGGTTAACTCCATCGTTTATAAATTTGTAGGTATTTCATTCTTCATATACATATATTGAATAAGAAGTAAATGTTCGATACATAAACAAAAGGTAAATGAAATTTGGTGTTATACTTACATAAATTGTTCTAATAGTTCTTGAATGTCAAGTTTTTGTAAAAATATTATAAATCTTAATTTTATTAATACAGGGTTTTACAATTTGAGTGATATGATTTCTTTTCAAAAAAAAGCACACTAATTGTTAAGGAAATTCAAATGTTTTTTATTTAATGTGAAGTACAATCGATACAATTAAGTTCTGAATAAAACGTCATTCAAATGGCCTCCACGACTTCTTTTGCAGGAACGAATTCGATGAAATCAATTTTCGAGCACTTTTTCCACTAAATCAAGTGCTATATCATGAATAGCACGTTCAATATTGACTTCTAAAGCTTGAAAAGAGTCTGGTTTATTGCTAAAGACCAATGACTTCAAATAACCACATAAGAAATAGTCTAATGGTGTTAAATCACAACTTCTTGGAGGCCATTCAATGTCACACTTTCTTGAAATAATCGAATCTCCAAACTTTTCTCGCAATAATTTGGTTGTTGTACGTGCTGTGTGGCACGGAACGCCGTTTTGTTGGAACCAGATATTGTCAAGATCAACTTCGTCCAATTTCGGCCATAAAAAGTTGGTTATCATCGATCTATACCGCTCTCCATTGACAGTAACGGTGTTACCACTTTCATTTCGAAAGAAGTGCGGACGGATGATTCCACCAGACCAAAAACCACACCAAACTGTGAACTTAGGTGAATGTAATGGTTGTTCATGAATAATTTGTGGATTTTCTTCGCATCAGAATCGACAGTTTTGTTTATTTAACGCATCACTCAGATGAAAGTGAGCCTCATCGGAGAAGATGATTTTCTTAAAAAAAATCGTTATCGTTTTCAAGTTGTTCCAAAATAAAATCAGCAAATTCACGACGTCTACGGTGGTGAATGATGAAATTGTAAACATTACTGAATACAATGAAAAAAAAATGACAGATCATGACATACTACAAATGGCCGAAACCCTATGGAAAATCTTATAGTAATCATACAATAAAGTTTTTATACACAATTTTCAACCATTTAACTAACTGTAAGATTCCAAAGGTTGAGGACTGCATTACAAAGATTTTACTGACAGGATTTATAGTTCCTGAGATTTCATCTTTTTAAGATAAAAATGGCTATATTCAAAAACAAAATCATTTTCCCCTTCTAAATCACTATAATAGGCGCGCTGCATGTAAAGCTATAGAGTATATTTCGAACATTATTAAGGAAAGAAATTTAAAATATGACATGCGATACTCCGATCGCAAAATAGGTTTGAAATAATACGTTAAGTTATTTAAGTTAGGATAAGCAGATTAAGGTAGGTTAAATTGCTCTTATTTTAATAAGAAGACAAAATATTAATTTTTTTAAACACCAAAATTTTTGAAAAACGAGGAAGAATACAGTTGACTTTGTCAACTCTTAGATACCCGTACGAACCGTTAGTATGTTCACAGCCTGTCACTCTGCTTACAATATTATTTTTTTAATATTTTAGTATTTTAAAATAATTTGGGTGAGTTTTATAATTTCTAGTACTATGGGTTGTACATATATTCAAACTATATGTTTATATGTACATTCTTCAAAAGCAGATTCTAACCTCCACATAACGATTATCAATCCAAAACTTTTTCAAATATTCTATAGTACCATTTAATACTAAGCGGTAAATGTATATTAAATTTACTAAGTACAAAACAGTAAATATAATTTTAAATATTATATTATATTATATTTAAATATTCCATTGACAGAATAATTTCTTATAAGTACAATAAAATACATATATGTATTTAAATACGGCGCTATATAATATAAATATATACTCTTATCATTCATTCACTAGAGACATATTCGATATGTAAATAAACATGATATTATATAAGTATGTATATATATCAATATCATATAAATAAAAATTCTTCAAGCAACCGTTATGTTGTTTATTATTTGCATTTTTATGTACTACGCATTATATCCTCAACAATTTCAAATTATCGAGTAAAACAAAAAATTCGTTAAAGAAATTTGTTAGAAAATTTGAAAAAATCAAGTAACACTTTCGTCAATTATAAAGTAACCCTATATTATTAAAAAACGTTGTTAACAGAAATAAGAGTATAATGTTGAAGCTTTAATTTTTGTGTATTACTTCAAAAAAATTTTAACAGGTGTTCAAGTTACAGGTGTTTAAAAATAGAAAATTTTCAGTTTTTGACCCCTTACAGCTCCTAAACGGGGAATGATACAAAAAAAATTTTTGAAATGACTCATACTTATTTTCAAAGATCTAACTTCTGTCAAAATTTCAAGTTTCCAACTTAAACCGTTTAGAAGATAGAAGGGTTGAAGGATTTTGCAAAATTTGAGTTTCACATAACGGTAAATTAAGACACTGTATGCCACAATTATATATTTATTGTATATATACTTTTAAAGCTAATAAAAGTAGTAATGGTTTGGCGTTTTCAAAATGAAGATATACCTTATACAACTTGTGCTATAACAATTTAAATAAAGAGCTTTTTTGAACCTTTAGGGAGCTGTAGCTCCGTAACAGGTGGGGCTACAAAAAAAAGTTATTAAAAATAAAATTAATATTTTTGTAAGATCTATCAGTAGTTAAAATTTCATAGCTCTATTGCAAAAAAAATGTGGGGATCTAAAAGTTAGGTGTTCGAGAGCTACCCTAAGGCTTGGTCCAAACTCAACCAAAAAAAATAGGGAACCTACAAATTATTCCCAGAATATTTTGTGTAAATTTTAAGATTCTAGCTTTCTTAGTTTTTGAGTTAGCGTGCTGACGGACGGACGGACGGACGGACATGGCTCAAAAGTCTTAGAATTTTTTTCTGATCCGATCCATACCTTTGAAGGTATATCTAGCTCGCTTATTTCCTATCGTACGGGTATAAAGATTATTAAACTTTAAATTTTTGTAGAAAAAAAAATATCTTAAGATATTATTTGACAACAGCAAGCTATCATTATACCATATATAAACCATCATAAAGAATCATATATAAAACCATACTTCCAAAAATTATAAAACTCACCCAAATTATTGTAAATGACTTAATAATTAAAAAAGTAATATTAGAAGCAGACTGCGAACGCAATAACGGATTCGCACGGGTATTTAAGAGTTGACAAAGGCAACTGTTCTGAAATTAATTTTAAGATTTAATTATTTTTTTTTATGGAAGACTTAATCTATTTACACTTTGAACGAAATTAATCTATTTAATTTTAAATAAATAATGCAATTTTTAAAGTGAAAAAATAAAAATAAAATGCACATTTAAAAATTGTGATGACATTTTCTCGTTTTTTTTTTTTTGAATAATCCACTTTTCTTCTAACAATTCATATAGAACAAGTTAAAAAATACTTACCTATACAAAATTATTGTAAACATAAAGCTCGTTGGTCTTAAAAATCAATTACTCTTTCCAGTTTTAATACTACTCAATAAAAAGTCCTTGAAGACAAAAAAAAAAAGGATTTAATTTTTTCTATCCAATTATAATGAAATGTAATTATTTCTATTTACTTTAACATTTTTTTGCTGCTTACTATTTAATTCCCAAATTTTTCATTCAAATTTTCTTAAGTATTCAAAAGGACATAACAATTTAATCCTTCTTGAACGATATAAAAAAAATTATAAGATAATAGGAAAAAAAATCTGAAAAATTTTATTTTGTTTTAGATGTACCTCTAATTAAATTTAGTTTGAAATAGTTTAAAGCTATCTAATATAGAATGCCTGTTTTATATTGTTCGTTTCAAAATAATTGGTTTTAAATATTCGATCACTACAATTAAACAATTTAAAATTCTACAAATTAAAATAAAAATAAGAAATATTTTTGACACAAGCTTCCGATTTTGATAAGGAATTTCAAAAAAATTTACATTCACTACAGTGTATCTTATAAATGAGAAAACACATATGGAATGCATTTTCAATTGTTTAGGATCAATGAGTTTAGTATTATGACAACATATTATGCAAAACAATATAGAAATTAGGAAACAATAACACAAAATGTTAAAATAATTCTTGAAATTTTTTAATAAAACAAAATTCAGTTTTTGAGATTTTAAAACTTTTAAGTGGAATGAAATGTGTTTCTAAAATGGTCGGGAATTTAATGGCCGAATATAATAAATAAATTTAATAGGAAATTAGTATGAAACGATTAACGATTTTTTGTTGGTGTTTTTTTATATACAAACACAGTTACTGATTTGCAATTAGGAAATTGCGAAGAAAATATATAAAATATATTTTGAGATATCAAATTTCTTAATAGGATATAAGTTTTGGTGCTGTAATGAAGCCAATTGTAATAAAGTTAAAAACAGCAAATAACTATGGAATTTTGGTTTTATTACAATAGTGAAATTTTCTACCACCCCTACTATTTATTTTTTTTATATATATCTAATATAAAGACAACATTTTGTAAAAAGTGAAGGCTACTGCTACTATGATTAAGGCTATTAAGGCTACTGCTACTACTATTAATATTAAGCTAAATATAGTAAATTCTGATTTTATAACCACCAAAACCCCCGATCTATTTCTTAAACTTCGATTTTAAAATAATATCTATTTAATTCTAACTATGTCTAGGTTTAGATATAGGTTTAGCAATTGAAGAAGTTTTTCCATAGATTGTGTGAGTCAACTGAGAAAATTTTGTCCGAAAAATTTATGGTATATCGCAAAACCTCCACTAATCAAATTATTAAAATCCTGATTTTGTGGCTTAACTTTATACTCATAGTTAAGTTTTTTTTTTGCTTTTATATTTAATAAAAAAAAATTTCTGTTACACTTTGCTACAATTTTAACATCTTCGGCTATAATTTGTTTACTAAAGTTTTTTCAAAAATTGTACAAAATATTTTATATACAATTAATTTTTACTTTAACAAAAAACATTTTAATTTTTACAAAAAACAAAATGATGTGTAATATTTTACCCTTTAACATTTTAATTTCAAGGGACGACGCAGATTACAAGTTCAGCTGCATGTACGTCATATTCCATATGTGTTTAAAAAAATGTAACAAAATTTATGGAAACGCGTAATTGGGCTATTTTGCAAATTGTTATATTAATCCGTTGACCATAGAATTTACTGAGTTTCTGTTATTTAATATAGTGTGACTGGTTTATATATAGTTGTTCTTTCATGTTTGCATAAATAACATCACTGTTGCATTTTATTTTAAGAATTATGGAGTATTTCTGAGGCTGCATTTGGAATAATTTTTGTAGCTAAGCTAAAAATAACCGTAGAGCCTAAATTTGCTATGTTAAATTTAAAATTTGTATTTTACCCCTCATATTTATTCATATATTTTCTAATGATTTCAAAAATATCATGTAGATTGTAGTTAAAACTTAACTCAAAAAAAAAAAATAAAAACGAAAAAAATATCCTAAATAAATATTTAAAGTTAAGTTGACCCTGATAAATATTAGGATAAATTTTTACTTTTTATTTAAGTATGATCTAAATCCTAAATCTGATTTTAAATTTTTTTTTTTTTTATTTTTAAAACCATTTAGAACCATTTTTTGACCATTTATCAGTTTTTTTTTTTTGTTTTTTGTTCTACATATTTTCCTATCATTCTCTCTTTTTTTTTTTTTTTGCTGACTTTGAAGGTAATCAGAAAAAGAATTAATATTTAAAGAAAAAACAAAAAAAAACCAAATGCTATAAAGAAAAAGTAAGAAAAATGTAACAGAATGTCCTTAATTTTCAGGATAAATAATGATAAAACAAAATTCAAAAGAAAAAAAAATATATATATAAAAAAGAAAATAAATTTTTTTTTTTTTTTTTTCAAGGAAATTCAATTCTAAATGATTGCGTGCAAAATGATTTGCATAATTTCACGTCTAATGATAATTAAATTAGCACTTAATGTGAGCGCCTCACAAAAAAAAAATTAATTTAAATAAAAAAAGCAGGATATAAAAATGGTAGTAAGTATAACAAAAAAAAACGGAACTATATCTTTTTTCTTTTAAATTAAAGATAACTGTAATTTAAATTTTTATACATTTAATTAAACTTATCTTAACAAGGGTTTTATGAGGGAGAGAGAAAGAGATATGTATAATTGTATATTCTCCTGTTTTAATATTATAATTTTTATCTTATAGATGCAAATATTTTTGTAGGTAAGTTGATGTTCTATCGTTTTAATATTAACAACTTTTAAAAATAATTTAACGGTTTTGAACAGGAATACACAAAGCCGGAAATAAAACAGATTTTTATAAAGAAAACAAGAAAATGTATTTTCTTCTAGACTGTTTCCTTTTAAAATTAAGTAAAATAATTAGCTAAGAAAATATATAGAAAAACAGGAAATTTAAAAAGTAGACTGTTTTTTTTTTTTTTTATTTTTACAAAACAAACAATAATAAAAAAGAAATCATTTTATTTTTTATTCTTCTTTGGCTTTGCTGACACTAAGAGAATTAATTAAAATTCATTGTTCGGCTTTTGTAACACTACATTTTCTATTTTTCTAAAGTTTCTGGTATTTTTAGAGCTAACTAAATACGCGCCTTTTATCCCTCCCAATCTGAACATTTCACTAAAGGTTCAATATTTCAGATTTTTTATATAACCTATACCGCACCTATCCCTAGTTTTAAAATTTTTTTATTGATAAATCAATTTTTGTCATTTGTTTTACATAATTCTTTAATACATGATGGATGCTACATCGTTTTGATTCGTTTAATTACGTATGCATTTAATTACGTTATCATTCGTACAGCTCATATGTGAATTAAGAAATTAGCTGACAGTTTTCACATTATAATTTACAAGACTGTGTATTTTTTTCTCGAATGTATCAAATGGATTTTTCTCTATAATATTCGACTTAGATTTTTTCCACTTGCGTCACTAAAATTTTATTACCATAACATTTTGAATTGCGCCGTATTTAGGATGCAACTCTAAATTTACCAAATTCAAATTAAATTTTGTCAAAGGGATTTTGAAAGAAAAATCTGTAGAACCTGGCTTCAAACTAAGCAAAAATCAATTAAAGTTTTTTCTTCGAGGTAATGCTAATGGTGGCTGTAAAATAAAGCTCTTATTAGTTTATCATTCTGAAAATACGAGAGATTCAAAGGATATCGATAAAAAGAAAATCTTCTTGTACATTAGTTACAAAAAAACCTTAGCTCCCTAGAATTTTATTTCCCGATTGGATGATCAACTATGCAATACTAAAACGTAAATCGAAGCTCTGGTATACTATATTTATTTTGTATATATACCAGAAATTAAAAAGTGAACACTACAATTCGATTTAGTATTTTAATATTCTTTTTAAATTGTAATCTATTTTTGTTACCCACAAAAATACATTTAAATTAAAAAGATACGGGTACAATTTTTTTTATTTTTTCATACTCGTAGAATAAAACTTTTTTGTCATCCTTATAAATGACATTCGTAAAATTATTTTTTGTTATTACATATAAGATTTTAATACAAAGGGAAAAAAAACCGATCAGCATTTTATTTATATAAAATTTTCAGATTTACTATCAGGAAAAAAAAAAACAATAACTAAAACAAAAAAAAAAATATAAAAGAAAAATAAAAGTTTTAGAGGAAAACTTTTCTATATATATTTTCTTTAAGTTTATCTTCATTTTTCGTTTCCCTCTATTTTTTTTTTTTTTTTTTTTTTGTATCCAATTAATCAAAAATGAAAAATCGTTATACAAAATGTTAACATACGTACGTATGTACAAACATATCAATTACAAAATAATAAACATATTTACATCTATTTGATTATAATATATGTTTTTTCATATTCATATACATATGTATATAGAAACATGTACATACTTTCTTTTTTACATAATGTTACATGAAAATTTACATACAAATACTACAAAACTGAACAACTGATTTATACTGATCAGGATTGAATTTTATATTATATGTATAATGTACGTGTTTGTAAATGAAAAACTCTTAAATTAATGCTTTTACAACCTGTTCACAGTTAAACTTTCAACATTATTATTTTATGACTTTTCTTTTTCATTTTCTTTTCTCAATCCTCAATCTATTTTCATCTCATTCTATACTTTTTATAAAAATAATTTATTTTTCTTGAATATTTACAAGAAAATTTTTCTTTTCTTCTGTTTTTTTTTTTTTTTTTTTGTTTTGTTTCTATAGATTTTTTTTGTGTAAGGTGGAATTTTACCAACAAAAAAATGAGAAATAAAATAATTTTTTTGTTTAATTTTATGCTTAAGAACTGGAAAAATTAAGTAAGAAAAGAAAAGTGTGTTGTGAAATAAGTCCTAATTAATGAAGTATACCTAAGTACTGGCTTTAAGTTTCTAATATTTTTTTTATACTCATAAAGTTTAAAATTTTCAATTTAAAAAAAAAAATGTAAATACATAATTAAGATGATTTTTCTCACCAGGTAATATAAATTTCAATAATTTGATGTAAGTGTATTAGCTTTAAAGAAATTGCAATGGGAAAAAAAATTAACGGGTCAACTAAATGCAGAAAACTACAGAAAACGCATGCAAAAGTAATTGGGGCAAAAATAAATCAGAATCCCATATATTCCCGCCAAAATATTTTTACTATCCGTGAAAACGTCAAAATAAAAGAGTAACGGTAAAGTTTTTTGACATTTAAAATTATATCATAAAAGTAATCAATTACACAATTTCATATTGATTTTGTGTGATATTTTTAATGGTTATTTTTTAAAAAAAAATTTGAAAAATAAAATGGAAATTTTGCAAATTATTTCTAATAAATAATTAAAATTTTAAAAATTACTATACAAAAAAAAAAAAAATTTAAGGAGAATAAATTTGTGATAATAAAATTTTCGTTCTTAATATAAAATTTTAATTTAAATTTAACTTTAAAAAATTTTGTATAAGAATATATGAATTCATAATATAATTTCTGGCAAAAATATGTTTATATGATCCACGGTTTTAATACGTTTTCGATGATATCACGAAAACACTATGTTTTCAATGAAAACTTATTTTTATAAACTTACATATACCACCGCTCCAATTAAGTTTGCAATTACGTTTTTCTGTGATAAGCATATATTATATTAATTTTATAGCCTTAGCCCATTTCATAAGGTGCTGAAATTCATAATGTAATTTTTTCTAAAGTAAATATTTTCGATATGCTTACATATATCTAAAAAAAAAACTACAGAACTAATTAATAAATTTGATACACCGTCAGAAAGTTCTACACTTCCTATTTCGATATTTTAAATATCGATCGTTCAAAAGCTAAAAGCATTTAAACAAAAAAAAATTTAAAAAAAAAACCAATTATTAGAATTTTCTTAATTCGTTTCAAATTTTATCCCTTATTGTTTTTTCTCTATTATTTCAAATACCATAAGAGATAGAATAAATTTGTATTACACAAAATTAATAATGTAATTTTGTTTTCGAAAAATGCCAAAATAATAATCCTTAATAACATGTTTAAAGGAGAAAATATGAAACGAATAAAAAAAAAATACTCATAACATATGAAGCTCACCTATGAAGGTAACCTATGAAATACTCATAAAACTTATCAGATAGTGTCTGAAGCGTCCCAAAATCTTACGTTACACAATCTTGCATTTTTTGAAACTCCTGCATCACAAAATCTTATATTTTTAAAAATCTTCCATTACAAAATCTTGAAAAACAAAATTTTATTTATTTATTTATTTATATTCAGGTACCGTGGTACATAAATGTGCCAGGTAGCTATAACCCCTGTTTCCTGGTAGGAATGTGGGGTGTACGTGATATTATGAAATATAAAGTATTTACATATTGCGATATATGAATATTTTTTTTTTTATATTATAATTATTGCACCCAGCCGGGAATCGAACCCGAGACCTCTCATTCTCTTATGAATGGCAATGGCTGAATTTCAAAATCTCGAAAAAAAAAAAATTTTTAATTGACAAAAATCCTGACTACTTTCCATAGATAGAGAAATAAATTTCAAAATTTTATACTTTTGTAAGCATAGTCTATAAGCATTGACATACATTTTAGAGTTCAAGATTTTGTAATGCAAGATTTTGTGATGCAAGATTTTGTAATGCGAGATTTTGTGGTGCAAAATTATAGGGCTAACCCGTATCTAAAATATGGAAAGACATTGGGACAATTTTATGCATTCGACCAATTGTTTAAAAAGCTGAAAAAAAACAAAACATTGTGACGGTACTTCAAACTTATTAAATATTTACGTAGTTTTTTAAGATATACTCGTAAGCAAATTAAATTAACTTTTTAACAAACTTTTGATCTCATTATCTGAATAGCCAAGGAAAATAGACCCTTCATATACAACATTTTTTTTTTTTTTTGTTCGGTTTGGTCCTCCAAATACACCATCACAAATATTAAAGACCATAAGAGAACCACCTATACATATACATATTAATACACCTATACTGTTATACACTTATTACATCAGTATATATCTGTATATACTTACTTCAAATTACACCTGTACATATACTTATTCAATATACAAATATTAACCTAATAATATTCTTTGTATACATGTGGTATGAAACGTGTTTAAAAAACTTTTCCTACATATTAATCATCACAAAAAAAAAAATTAAAAAAAAAAACCCTTGAATTAAACAGGATGGATTAATTTTATATAATAATTTCTTTATCAGGAAATATTCTATGTGCTGTTAAAGAAACGTTGAGAAAAAGAAAAGTAAAAAAAAAGAAGAAAACGATAATAAAAAAAATAAAAAAATAAGAATAAAAATTAATTTCGAGAAAATTTTTATTATTTTTTGACTGATGAATTATTTTTATCATAAAGTTATTTTTGAAAAAGAGAAGATGAAAATTCTTTTTACCAATAATTAACATTCATACAAACTACAGTATAACCAGATAAATATTTGTATACAAATGTATGTACTTATATATATAAATAAATATATAAAGTATTACCTTTTTAATATTTACTTTTTATTATTAAGAAATTGTTTGAATTGTTTTTCTTTTTTTTTTTAAATAATTAAACACATACACATACATAATATACGTACTTCTACTAAAAAAGAAAAAAAAGGATTTTCTTTGAAGAAACTGTTAGGCAGTTCGAATTATATTTTGAACAGCATTATAGATTCTAGGATCTCATAGAGCACATAGAGCACGAGCACGTTTTTTTTTTTTTTTTTTTTGATAAAGACTTCCCTAAAGGAGAGTAAACATAATAAAAATTTGTTAACTTTAATTTTGTTTTTGGTTTCTTTTTTTTTTGCTTTGTGTTAAGGATATTTAAAAAAATTAAAAAACAAAATATGTGCTTTCTTGTAAAGCAATGAAAATATAACAAAAAAAAACAAAAACACGATGAAAAATATAAGAGAAAATAAATAAAAAACAAAAACAAAATATTAAGAGGAAAGAAAAACACAATTTTATGTTTTAGCTAGGATATATGGTAATTAGCTTGATTAAATGATAATAAAAAAGTTTTTACTTATTAATTTTTTTTTTTTATCAAAGAAAAAAAAAAAAGGAATTTTAGAAAAAACGGATAAAAAATTGTTTTTATTATTTTACCTGAAATAATTTGTTTTTATTAAGTCAAAAACTGCTAGCAAGCTCTTTTAGAATTAAACATACACATATATCAAATACACATATGTATATACACATATTATATATATATATATACATTAGATTTTATATAGATATGGTTTTTAATCAAGAGAATTTTTAATTAGTTAAATCTTGATAAAAATGTATGAACAGAGTTTTCAGAATAGTAATCCTTATTTTTATCCGCGACAGCATATTAATTTAGTGTTAGTCGGATAATATTTAGATAGACATGAAAACGGATAACGTAAAAGATGTTAAAAATGATTTAACTTGTGTTTGCGCGATAACAATTGCGATTATATCAGTTATCCTTGTTTATAACTTACCTATACTGTAAAGTCATTAGTTTATTTCGTGGTATATCTTAAAACTGAAAAATACTATTTAAAAATGAAAATTCAAAATAGAATACAATTTCTGAAAGGATTCTTAATCTAAAAAGTATAAAGTTAAGCTGTGAAATATAAAACAAAAAATATGAAATTATGAATGAATTAAATAATGTGTGAAATTAGAACTATACCTAGTCAAATAACGTCATATGAATAGATGAATATTATAATGTTTTTTTTTTCTTTTAATTTTCCTTGACGTCAATTATTTTTAATTTTCTTTGCTTTACTTTATTTTTGGTTGTTTCTTGGTTTTAGAATTATTATTTTTTTCACTGTGCTTGTGTGAGTATGTGCCTTTCTCAAGTTACAATGTGAGAAAATTAAAAGAATTTCTGATAAATCTTCTTTTTTTTTAATTTGTTTATTTTACTGGTTTGATTTTTTATTTTTGTTTTTTCAACAAGAAATTACATTAAAATACTTCCATTCCATTGGAATGGAATTTTTCTTGAAAAAATAATGTATTCCAAAGATATTTCGTACGAGGTGAAAGGAAGAAATTTTAATCAAGTAAGAAATCAGGAAAATCATATTATGCAAGATAAATTAGAAATAAGGGTCGGAATCTTCGGATTAACTAGGGTACTAAGAATCCTTCTATGTAGTAAAACAAAAAGTAATTACAAAAGTGGTACACTTGAAATGTGTACGCAGTTTTTACAAAAATTACAAAATCGAATTTGTCCAAATAGAAAATGGAAAAGTGGAATATGTTGTTCGATCCCATGGTTTAACTACCGGAACTATAGAATTAACATATTACTTTAATTTTCAAAAAATTAAATTTTTGCACACATATTTTGGCATCCCACTCATCGCTAAAGTTAAACTTTAATGTTAAATCTTATTTGTAATATTTCAACCATTTTATATAGATGGTTAAAACACTTTTGACCGTCTTCAACTTAATAAACTTATGGAGAATCTCGGTGAAGTTAATATAGACTTATAATCGAAAAATGTTATTGATTCGATCTCCGTAAGGAAATAAAGCAGAAGCGTTTGTAAAGAAGTACCGCCAAACAAATTTTTGGATCCAGGCTCGCAAGTTTATTTTAAAAATTTACATTAGAAATTTTATATACCTATATTGTTTTTTATGTAAATGTACATAACGAAACTTTAATGACTCGGAAAGATGAAGTATTTCGTTTAATTAAAATTGTTTGATTTCTAAAAATTTACCAAATTACAATTTTAAATGAATTTTTTAAATACTGAATCAATCCCAAAAATATTCTTGCTCTGAGTTGAATTTTGAGTTTTTTTTTAGCTATATGCATCCATCCATACGTGCAATTACTCAAAAAATAATTTAACTATGACTATGAAATTTTTAAATGCCATGTTTGCTATTTAAAATTAGACAAGTTCGATCGGTGGGTTCGAGTAGCTACCGTACAACTTTTTTATATGACAATAACTCAAAGTCTAATTAAACTAACTATCTAAAATCTTCTCTAATAGTGCTTCAACTGTATGCCAACAACTTCTGATATTTGGTTGGTATAGCGGAATTGCGGTTCGGGTAGTTATCATACAACTGTGCAATTTATATATATATATTCAAGTATTAACTAAACTGGAAAATTGAACGTTTTTAAAAAATTATTAAGATTTATGGCAATTACTTTTATAAAATTTGGTAGATTTGGCGTAAAGGGTTCGAGAAGCTGTCATAAAGCACCAAAATTTATTTAAATCCATGTATATATCCTAATGTTGACACAGCCACCCACCCCTTACACTATTACTTGTCTAAAAATCAAAAAGATGGAAATCATTAAAAGTTTTCTTCCAGTTTCCAGATTAAAATTGAAATAGATATTTTTTAAGGACTTAAAAAAACCAAATCTAAATTTTAAAAAATTGGAAAAAAAAAACTAAAAAAAGGAATATTTTGCAATTAAACCAAAGGAAAAGCGAATAAAAAAAAGTAAACCTCAATATAATTTCTTCGTTTTTGAATTTCTGTTTCCTTAAAAATTTTCCAAAATAATCAAAAAGAAAATGTCTATAAATGTCATGAATAGAGAGACAAAAAAAAAACACACAAAAAGTGAAATTAAAGAAAAACAAATAAAAAAAAAATGAGTTTTAAAAAAAAAAATTTAAAATTAAAACAATTTTCGGATCAACTACGAAAAAACAAAACACACCAACGAAATAAAAAGAAGTAAAAATTGAAACAAAATGGAGATATAAAACTTGTTAATGGCTTTTTCAATTGAAAAAAAAAAAACAAAAATCAATTTAGAAAAAATTGCGTTCTTTAACATTTCCTTCTATTTTAGGCCAGAATTTTTCATTTTCATAAAATACCACATAGGGATCGATTTAGAAAATTTCCGTTTTAAAATATTTGAAAAAAAAAAAAATGGTTTCTACAGATTATATTGTACTCGTTCATGTCAATTCGTGAAAAATCAACATTTTTTGGTTTTAATATAAAAAAGAGAATCAGAATAAGATGTGATAAAAAAAAATTAAATAAACTGAGGACTTTTTTTTTGTTTTGTTGTTGTTTGTTCGTTTAAAGACAAAACAATCTAAAGATTTTTTACTTGAGACATCTTTGTTTGAGGAAGAAACAAGTGAAAAAAAACCTCAAAGGTACGATTAGATTTAAAGATTTAAAAAAAAATTAAATATTAAAAGTAATAAAATTTCATCGCTTGTTGACATTAAAATTTCTTAACCTTTTTGTTATATTACCAAACAATATCAAAAAAAACGGAATTAAAGGACACATTATAATATTTTCAATAAAAAAAGGAAAATTTCCGAGTGAAAATAATGTAAACTTTTAGAAGATATTCTGTTGTTATTGTGTTTGTTTTAAATCATGCAGGAAAATTAAAAAGAAAATTTAAAAGTAAAAACAAAAATTTTAACTTGAAGAAATTAAATTAAACAGCGTGACTGAAAAGATACAAGTCTTTTTTAAAGGTCCAGTTATACTTAACTAACAAAATTTTTTTTTAAAATATATGACTCAAAAATATTAAGGAAATACATTATCCTTTATTGAATTCCAAATCAAAAAAAAATGTAAGACTATTGTCTAAAGAAGAACATATTGTTAGATTAAGTTAACTGATAAGCTGAAAGATTTTCTTTCAAGCACTACATTTGCAATTTCATAAGCTGTTGTATACTACCATTCTCATAATTCTACCAATTTGTAATTGCACCATTCTTTAAATTTAGATAATTATTATTGTTAAATCATTTGGTCTATAATAATATTTTAAAAAATTTTCTAGATAATTAATCCTCTAATTTAAGGATATAATGAGATAATCGCTTGGTGAATAGAATGGTGGAATGTCAATTGATAGTAAAAGAATAACCTCATAAACGATGATGACATGCTAATTCCACACGAACATGAGCTATAAATAATTATGAAAAAATTAAGACGTGTCAGTAAAGGATATGGAATTGATTCAAATGGCACAAAAAAGATGCATATGGTAGCCGTAGCATCATGTAAAGAATATCATCATTTATAATAATATCAATATAGGTCCTTAATAGGATATTGGCAGGGGAACATAATTGAAAGCTACATTTACCAATTATTTTGCAAGATATGCAAAATTTAAATCTACAATATCTCAACTGGTACTTCAAGCGCACGTTGCTATTAAACCATTTGTATCTTCATAAATATCTTAATTTGATTTAATATTATTAGAAAATTAGTCAAAGCTTAATTATTTGTGTTTACTAATTATACCTTGTCTACCAAGAAATTTTGTAGAGATAGACTGATAGAAAAATATTAACACATTTCTTTATAAAACAAGGTTTAGAATTGCACAAAAGAAATAAAGTATTTTTAATTCGTCAACTGTTTCTTAACGAAATTTCAAAAATGTATTAATTTATCTATTTTTCTTAATTTTCATCTAACTTTTCAGCTCACAACATTAATTTTTCATCACTGGTTATTCATGAATTAAATAATTGTGAATTAATAATATGTATGTTCTTAAAGGATCCTAAATAAACATTTGCTAACGGATTACACCCATTAAATTGTGTATTATTAAAATTGAGAAAAAATTAATTTTTAAATTATGTCAATTTTTCATCACTGAAAATTATTAATAAAAGAAACTTATCCTTGTTAATAACGGCACAAGTATTATTAAAGAGAAAAACAACCAAACAAAAAACAAGATAAAAACCATAAGGATAAGAAACATTTTGGGTTGAATGAATTTTTTCTTTTTTTTTTGAAAATCAAAAAAAAAAAAATTGTAAACAAAGAACACATTTTTATAAAGTTCAAATATTAAAGAGAAGTGTTTAAATTGTATAAGATAGTGATATAAAATTAGGAAAAGGGTACTTCTACTATCGCGTTCATTCAATCGAACAAAAAGAAATGAAAAAGAAAACAGGATAAGAATTTCAAAAAAAAAAGAGGATGGAAATAGGACGTTCTTATAATCTTAACGAACAAAAAAAAAAAAACAAAAACGAAAACGAAAAAACGATGCGGAAAAATTTAATGGAATTATTACTTTGAAGAAAAATTTTCTTTTTTTTAGCACATTTCCAAAAAAATTTTGAAAAATTGTACCGATTGGTATCAATCTGTCCGTCCATCCGTCCGTCTGTTTGTTTACAAAACTTCTACACCGTTAAAGATAGAGAAAAAAAATTGTAATGTAGAATGGCATAAAGAAATTTGTGTGTGTAGAATGGCCATGTGTAGAATGGCATAAAGAAATTAATGTTGTAGAACAACTTTTTCATTTAGGCCCCTCCACTACAGAGCTACAGCCCCACAAACTTTGAAAAAGCCCTACTTTTAAATGCGTATATCTTATGTTCTGTTTAAATTTTTTTTCAATCTGAGAACGCCATTCCTCAGAAATTTTCTTTACCTTTGTAAATCAATATCAAAATCATGCATTTTTTAGGCACCTGTATAAATTTTCCTTTCGTAATACATAAAAATTAAAGCTTCAGTAATATATTTTTAAGCGTGCTAACGATTTTTCTTAGTTATATAAGGTTCTGGATTTACAGACCTTCAAAATTGCAAAAAACTCATATTTTCACATATTTTATTATTATATGAAATTTTAAAATTTTGATGTAAGTCACAATTCTAAACAGTTTGTATTGTCTTTTGGAAATGTGAGCTTTTTAAAAACTGTTGGTTTATATTCTACCCTGTTTCTTTTTAATATCAAAATTCAAAACTACATAATATTTTTAAATATTATATCTTGAAAATATAAATTTTATGTATAAAACTTAATATATAGAACATTTTTTAAAGAATTAAAATATTTATAGGATTTTAATTAAATTTAAAATATTGTTTTCTTATTTTATTGTTTTTGTTGATTTTTATCTGAATATTAAAGAAAAATATGTAAAGTTTTATTTTCTTGATGGGGTTTTTTAACTTTAGATAATTTAAATAATTTTTTTAGGTTAAGAGTTCTATGACTTTTTTTTCAAAAGAAAATGAAAACATTTCCCAATTTCAAATGAAAAGATTCCCCCCATTCGATATAAAATTAGTAACAAAAGAAAAAAAAGGAAAATGATTTAAATCAATTTTAATCAAATAAAAAAATTTTTGATTTTAATTAATGAACTCGTTAACGATTTTTAAAATATTTACTTGAGAAATTCTGTTGAAATTTATATATTATTTATATACGATTTATGTAGATTTTAAGTAAGTTATTAAAATTTTATACAGCAGTTCTTTTTTCTTTATCTTTTTTTTTTTGTGAAAGAAAAGTTTTTTTTAATAGAATGATTTAACAAACAAAAATCGTTTTTTAATTTATTAATTTATACTTTATTTTTATATTTGTTATGATCGTATGTGGTTCAATAATTTTTAACATGAAAACCTGTATGTATTTCAAATTTTTTGGATGGTTAATAAAACGAAGTTTCTAAAACCAATGAAGAATGTTGAATGAATAAAACCAAAGATTTTTAAAGGTGTACATTTTCCAAAAAGTTTATAATTTATTGTGATTTGCACCAAAATTTCTAAACTTTCTTAGAATTTTATATGTATATCAGAAAAAATTGGGAAAAATTAAGAAGCACATTCATAAATTTTAAAGATATCATATACAACAAAGGGAAGCTGTTAACACATGTGGTTAAAGCTGTTAACAGCTGTTAACACAATAGTTAAAGCTTTAATTTGTACATTAGAAAAAATTGTACAGGTGTCTAAGATACAGAGTCAAAGTCTAAAAATAAAAAATTTCAATTTTTGAAACCTAATAGCTTTTGAATAACAAAAAATTTGGTTTTCACATAACGGTTAATTTAAATAATAAATTGCAAAATAATTATTTAATTTATACACATATACACATATATATACACATATTTGTAGATAGAAATATATACACATTTGAAAATAGGGTTTTATCAAATTTTGAGGAGCTGTAACTCTGCAATGAGTGGAGCTAACTAAAAAAGTTAGTCCTAGAATATTAATTTTTTTTAAAAGACCTATCCTTGGTTAAAATTTTATTGTTCTATCTTAAACCGTCTAGAAGTTTTGTAAAAAGCGAGGCTAAATTATTCAATTTTTTTTTTTTCGAAAATGTTGTAAAGAGGACACTTTTTCTTTTTAGATTAGTGAATTGATTTTAACTGATTTAATTAATTTTCTTTTGTAAAAGTATCAATAATAAATTAAAATTGTATTTTTTTGAACTTAAAATGGACATTAGTATTTTTAAACTTTTTCCAAATACAATGAAAGCTCCAATAAATGGACACTCAAGGGACCTAAATTTTTGTCCGGTTAAAAGAGATCCGGTTATAAGAATATTTTACAAACATACTTTTTTAATTGCTTTTCTTTTTATTAAGCTTTAATTCAATTTGTTACATTTTTTATTTACTTCAAATTAAATACAACAAGTACACAATTGTAGTATTGTAAATATACGTACAATACTTCAACTTAAGAATTGTACATTCTAGTATATTGTATGTAAGTCGGCTTAAATTCAATTGAATGCGCATTTATTGAGATCAATATTTCTACAATAATAAAATTATATTTGAAAATACTCAACTTCTTTTAGCCATTGTACAATATAATACCCTCATTTTTTACAGAATACTTCTCTTATTCTAATATGTCTTATAGATTGATTTATAAACTATTATTCATAGAATATAACTAAATCTAACTTTAGAATCTAACTTTAGTAAATAAATAAATATATTTATTATTTATATTCTTATTATTATTAATTTATTTTATTATATTCTATGAATAAAATAAAAACAACACATTAATGGAAGATCAGAATTTTTCCACAATGTCCTGAAATAAATTATTTAACATGCTAGTTTTAAGACCAATTTTTAAATAATCTTATCTAAAAAAAAAAAAAATTCATTTAAATTAAAAATCTGATTAAAAACTAAAATTATGGAAATTAAAAACAGATCTTTGAAAAAACCGATCTTTTTTTTTTTGTTTCTATTTAGTGCAAAAAAAAAAAAAAAAAAATTAAGGAAAATTTTCTTTTCCTTGTAAAAATTAAGTAAAATAAAAAAATTTTCTTTTTCTTATCTCAGAATTTTTTTGTGTAAGTATTGAATATACATATACATATATTTATACAAAACATATACATATACATATATTATACATATACAAAATTTAAAATATCCTTAAATACTCTTAGAAAACACTTTAAAAGAACAAAAAAAAAAAAAGAATTAAAAAAAAAAGTAATAAGGACATAATGAACAATAGAGGAAATTGATTTTTCTTTCCTTTTATGTCCTTTTTTTTGTGAATTACCTCATAAATAGACTCATTTTTAAGTGAAAATTGAAGTTGTAGAATGAAGTATTATTGATCTTTAAGTTGTTTTCTTTTTTTTTTTATTATGAGTTTATTTTATATTTTTTTTTTAATTACATTTTTCTCAAGTTTATTTATTTAAATTGTCTGTTAGTCCCGTTAATGGTTAACATCCCTTCAGAAGATAAGAAGACCTTTGATGATTAAACTGACCTTCACAAGTCAGTTTGTTAATACTTTATGTAATATTAATTAGAAAAATGATAATTTCAAAACCATTAGTTTAATTTTCATTACGTATTTAATTTTTATTGGGTTCTAAGGCCCATTATAACTCGAATATTATTTTTAATTTATTTATTATTAATATTATTCATTTTGATTATTCATAACTACCTTCCAATTAAAATTCTTTTCGACCTATACAGAATTTAAAGCCGAAATTATTCGGTTAAAACTTCATATGCCCCCTCTGATACTAAGGCTCTTTTACATACTAAACTGAATAAAACAATGATCGATTTAATATTAAAAGAACATTGCATATGTTTAGGAGCAATTTTTAATAAAAATTATTACATAATATCAGTAATTTGTTTCTTGAAGATATTTCATAAATAAAAAAAAAAAAAGGATAACATTATTTCGAAAACGAACAAAAATCTATTGTTGTTTTTTTGTTTTTTTGCATTGATTTGAAAATTGAAAAGAAAAAGAATTAAAAGTGTATTAAATATTTTTTTTTTTCTTTTAAAAGAAAAGAAAAACAAAAAAAAAGAAATTAAAATTTAATTGGATTTTCTTTAAAGATTTTTCACTTATATTCTATTTGAATTTCATCTTAAGTATTTAAGGACGATTGAGTTTTTCAAAAGATTGAAAAAAAAAATTATTTCTTTTTTTTTGTAACACAATAACTTTGTAATTTTTAAATATTTTAATTTACTTCTTTTGTTATTTTTCTTTATTTTGTTTTATTTTTTTTTTTGATGAATAAAGCAAAAGTCATGAAAAAAAAATATTTTACTTAAATTATATAATTTTTCTTTAAGAAAAATTTATTAAATAAAAGAAATAAATAAAAAATTTTTTAATATACCATTTTTTTTTTTGTTCTTTAAATGGATTAAAAAATTTCAACAATATAATCCTAATTTTGGTCTTCCCTTAAAAAAAAAAAATTAGATCCTAAATAGTATAGATTTATAAATTATTTAGGCGTAAAAATGAATGTGTTTTTCTCCCTCGTCCGATATTCTCAAAGTCTCTTAATAAGATTTTGAAAATTAATTTAAAAAAGTTTGAAAAGAATTAGTTTGAAGTAATACAATATTTCGTATTAAAAATTTAATTTATTTTCTTGGGTACGGTACTGTATTTTATTTCCCACAAACCCACAAACGGCTTTTAAAATTTTTTTAACTTTTCAGAAATGAATGGCGGGATAAATTTAATATAATAAATAAATTTTTAAAATTAAACTACGAAAATGAAAAATGTGATATAATTTTTAACATGAAGATTAAAAAATGGTATAGGTGGTAAAATGGTTATAGATAGAGAAAAAGTTATTAGGTATTAATTATAGGGCTTGAAAAGCTGGTTAGCAATATGCTATAAAAAGTACCCCAAATATAGGTTGTTTCAAAAGAAAATTGAGTTTAAAACATATTTTTTTCATTTTAAATCATTTTGAACCTTTATAACTTTCTAACTGTAACTGTAGTAAACAAAAATTAAAGATGATAACTTACTCTACAAAATGCATTTTTTATCTCTCTATTGCAAGCCGTTCAAAACTTATAGATTTTTTTATGAAAAGTCGCTAAAACATTTTAACCCCTCATATCTCGAAAAGGATCCATAATAGACCCGATATACCCGATCACCCATTTCAAGGAAGACCATCTAGTCGAAAAAACCCTGTATATTATATTTGAAATGAAACAATAAAAAAATTTTAAAATATCTTAGTCAGAAAGATGAAGGATCACTTTAAGAAGTTTAAAATAAGACTGCAATTAAAGAATTAGAGATACCATAATAATATTAGTGAAAAATAGATGGCAAGTTTTTAAATTTAAATTTAACAAACAAGGAAGAATGTAAAACCAAAGATTTTTATAAATTTTAACGTTTTACTTTGAAAAAAATTGTACAGGTACACGTGTCCAATTAAAAAATAGTAAATTTTCAATTTTTCACCCCTAATAACTCTTAAATGAGAGGCGAGGAACAAAAAAACATGTCTGACGTAAGTTATGCTAATTTTAATCTGTAGTTCCGTAATGAGTGGAACTACATAAAAAATTTGTTCTACAACATTAATTTTTTTTATAAGACCTGATGTAGACGGTGTAAAAATTTTATAAACAGATAGACGAACGGACAGAGTCAGGACAAGACGGGCATAATAAGGAAATTTTCCAAAACTTTTTTTGAAAAATGCGCTTAAAAGAGTTACAGTATCTAATAATAACTTTGTATCCTTCTGTTGTTTAATTAGATCTAAACATTTTTTTTAAATTTTTCCTACATTGAATTAATTTTTTTTTTTTTTTATTAAATACCTATTTTTAAACTGTAATTAAATGAGTTAGAACCTTATTGCTTTAGTAAATGTTTAATATAAAAAGGAAATTAAAAATAAATCTTTTAATAACGATTGCAAAAATGTAATAAGAATATAATAAAAAAATTTTTGTCATTGCAATAAAAATATGTCATGTGTGTATTGCAACAACCTTTCATGGGTTAGGTTGTTGCAATACACACATGGCACATGGATATCCGATGATAATCAAAACAGGACAAAAAAAAAACTTAAGACATGAATACATATATAAAAATTGGAGTTGTGATTTTGCTTGAATTTTAATTTTGCTAATTATTGATTGAATTTTTACGGAGCATGTTATAGCTTTATTTCATTTGCCTGAGATGTCATTTCACTGAATTTTTTGAAGTTATCATTTGGCTGTGTTTCATTTTACTGTATATAACACAAATAACTAAGAAGTATTTTAGAGTTTGTTACAAAATTAGGGTTTGAATGATAGGGTTCCACCATTCTTTTAGATGTTTTGTTGTTGAAATATGTGTGTAAAACATATAATTTGGCAATATTTGGAGTTGGTTACAAATGCAATCCAGTCAAATGATAATACGGAAAATGACATACAGTTAAACGAAATACAATTATGTTTTGTATTTTTTATTTAAAATATAATTTGAACATACTTTACTTTAGGTATACCTTGTCCGATTGCCTTGAAATTTTACATAACGGTTGAATGGATCATAAAGCCATAATTAAATTATTCTCTGAATCAAATACAATTTTTTTTTGTATAATTGTTGTTTGATTGATGTTGATGTGTTTGATGTTTGAAAATGTTTGCAGAAGCTTTGGTCTGAAATACGTATGAAAGAAAATGCTTAGGAAAGATTTTAGATTTGGTTACAAAATCAGGATATCCACTTTTTCCAGAATATATACAAATATGTAAAGATTCTGCAATAAGGAACAACCCTGGTTTCGTAATCAACTATAATAGATAGACACATATATAGGCAGAACCCGGAAAAGGGCAACCTTTATTTTGTAATAATTTTTGTATCTCATTTTTACAGAACAAAGAATTTGACATCATGAGGGTAAAAAAAAAAGGTTTCAGATTTTCATACAAAAATATTAAATTCTAACTGTGTTGTGTTTAAAATTTAGGCAATTTTAATGAAAAACAAAAAAAAAGGATGAGGGCGGCTGCCCTTGCAACCGCGCTGCCGCGTTTGGAGCCAGCAGGTGCCAATCCTTTAAGAGAAGGAGTAAAAGGAGTGTGAAGGGAAGGGGTGAAGAGTGGCTGGAAGAAAGACTCGTGAAGGCCGTCACGAGGCTGATAGAAAATCGTTCGAAACCTTTTGAAAATATTGAATAATTAATGTGATATTGAGAAGGGTTTTTATAGTTGGTTACAAAATCAGGTTATTTTCCCTTTTCCAGAATATTTATATATATATATATATATTTATATGCAAGATTTTGACATAGACGGATTTAAGAGTTGGTTAAAAAACCAGAGTATTTTAATTTTTCTTGAATATTTACATATATTGTGTATAAAAGAGATTGCGAATTAGGAGGAATTTTAGAGTTGGTTAAAAAATCAGGATATTTCTCCTATTTCAGAGTATTTTCATATATGTAATTGCGAAATTCTGAATTAGGATTGATTTTACAGTTGGATTCTAGAGTTTAATAGTTTTTCTTTTAAAGTATTTTTAATCGAATGAGGCATAACACCATATGGCTTTATGACTCATTTGAATTGGTCATAAAGCCATATTTTTAAAATAAAATTTTTAAAATATGGTTTTATGACACCCCACCATAGGAAACACCCTCTTCAAGCCAATTTTTCGTTAAAATTTAAAATTTTTTTTCAACTCAACTTCTCTATTTTCTTCTTTAGTTTTGATGTTAACTAAAGTTTTATTGAGTTTATGATATGAATTAATTTATGACAATGTATCGCGCCTATGTGATGAAATGTGGTCATATGATTAATTAATTGAAGGATTGCAGGATCATATTCCACACAGTTTCTAAGCTGTTTTGCTGATATATCGTATATTTAAAACTCCAATACTGACTTGCTACTGAATCTATAGTGATTATTGATCCATTAACTCATAGCATTCATCAATAAAAAGAAAAAAATTACAATGTGTATTTAAAATAATTAACAGGACGAAAAATATAAAAAAAAAATGTAACAAACATGGTCTAGATAGTGACATATGACCAATATTTTATATTAAATTAAACAGTAAATTTAAAATAAGAGGAAAATTTTATAATTTGATTGCTAACTACTAACATTACAATTTCATTAATGTTCTATTAGATGATGTTTTACATGACTTATGGATTCTAATTTTTTTTTATTTCAAAACTAATTTTTTTTGGATGAGATTTATATTGTCTTTGTTATCCTAGTTGTATTGCTATTAAAATGAACCTTTTGTTATAATATTACACCTTAATTAAATTAATATTATTAATATTATTACTATTATTATTATTATTAACGTATATTGTAAATCATTTTGTGTTTTATTCAAAATTAGAGTATAGTACAGTGGTGCCTTATATAATAAATTAAAGAATAAAATGTATAACCTGTATAAAATTTAGATTATGTCAAATGTTTTTTTTTTTTTATATAAATAATATATTGCTGATATTTAGTAAGTATGTGTAATAAACTTTTATTTTAGGCTTTTGCAAAAAAAAAAAAAAATAAGAAAATGTTTATATATTAATATATTCAAGGACATAAGCTTAATAGCCTATAATATAAGACTATTATTGTAATGAAGGATAATGTAAAGTAATATTTTTTCTTTTTAATGAATGAAATAAACAGAAAGGTAATCGTAAATTATTTTATGCTCTATATACAATGGATTTTTTTTTTTTTTTTTTTGTTGGAGAACAAAAGAATTAAAATTAAGTGTAACTTTTGGCAAGGACATTAATATAGGTAACTTTATTTCAACAAAACAAAGAAAAAACAATGTGAATAAAACAAGGAGCAGTAAATTAATGAAACGTATTTAAGTTAAATATGTACATTATATTTTTTTTGTTTTATTTTTTTTTCAATAAATAAATAAAATAAAAGTTTTAAATGTTTTAATTTGAATTTAAAATAAAAGTCGACTAAAAAAAATGAAATAAACTTTTTAAGTAGATATTAAAAGTCATCAAAAAATGTTTCGTATAATAATAATGTAAAAATCTCTTTTGAATATTAGTTAATTAAAATCACGGCAAAAAGATAATCCATACAGAACTTTTGCTATTGTTTTCTTTTTACCAGGCTATCCAAACTGGGAAGGGATTCTTTTATACAAAGTTATTTGAGATTTATGTAATGAGGAGAACAATTAAAGGAAAATAGGGTAATAAAAGAGAGTTGGAATATAAATTGTAAGCGAATCTGTAATAGATCTTTTTGAAAATATGCAATTTATATGGAACATATCTATCAAGCGAGAAACAAATCTATCCGTTTGGATGGATGCATGTTCATTTATATTTTTAATTTACATATATGTTTAAGAAGAACGTCAATTCATTATATTCTTGTAAATCTTAAAGCAATTTTAAGATTTATTTTGTCCAAAAAGTACAGTACAAACAGTACAGTACAGTTAAGTTTAAGTTTGGTCAAAAAAGGATGTGGTGCTTAGTGAGTTACAGTCTCAAACGTCTCTTCAGGATGAAATTGTGCAACGATCAGAAAACCTAAGCATTTTAGGCATGCAGCTAAATCAAAAAATGATATGGAATGATCATATTTTTAATATAGCAAAAAGTGCTACTAAATGCTTAGGTTTCCTCTTTAGGTGCAAGACATATTTTTCATCCAAGGACTTGCTTAATATCTATAAGGCTTATATACGACCCAAGATGGAGTAGAATTCCCATATATGGGCTGGCGCCTTACTTACTTTATTGAATTAACTCGATCGAATTCAAAAACGCACCATTCGTCTTATTGGCAACTCCGTTGAGACTACTTGTCTCACTTCTCTTGGCATTCGTTGTAATATTGGAGCCCTTTCTCGTTTTTATAGATATTTTGTGGGTAATGACATTTGTTCAGTTGAGATAAAGTCGCTGATGCCACCTCTAAAAGAGGGGCCTCAAGTGCTCATGTCTACCATGTGGAATTTCCTAAATGGTACTCTACTGGTTATAGCAATTCGTTTGTTGTCAGAACTGCAAAAATGTGGAACTTATTACCATCCTCCAAAAGTTGACGATTTTTTGATTTACAATTTGCACAAATTCAAGACGAATCTTAACAAATTTAAGACGCAATTACCGTCTCATTCTCCTTTATCCGCATTTTTCCCGTCCATATCCCATACAATTTAGTCTCAACTAAATAAACTTTTCAAGTTATTTTATAAATTGGTCATACATTTAATTAAAAGAAAATTGGAAAATGTTATAATTTTTAAAGATTGGTTTATCATTTTTACCATATTACATATTTAAAGTACTTCTAAAATAAAATGTTTGCTTTTGATATAATTTTAATATAATTTTCAACAAATTTTATTGGTGCTATATGAAATTTAAGAAATTTTATTTATAATAGAAGAACATTTATCCTTTAAGGATAATACTAAAACTAAATATATAGACTAATATATAGTATTTTTAGTTCTGTTCATTTTTTTTACCATTATATTTTGGTAAAAAAGAAAAAGAAATTTATTGTTTTCTTCCATTTTTAAAGTAAAAGTAAAGCACTGTAATCGTATAAAAAAATAAACTGAAATCTCATAATTGTTTTCATTTTAATATTCTAAAACTATAAAGATTCTATGAAGCACTTTAATATTAAATTATTTTAAAAATAAAAAGTTTATGACACAACTACGACCCAAGCACAAGAATTAAAACTGTACGATATTTATATTGTATCTCTTAGAATTTTAATAAAAATTAAGGAAGTGCACAATAAAGTCTAGTGGAAAACATTTAAGGATTTATCTTTTAAGATTTAAATTTATTTTTGGCCCTGAAACTTGTGGTTTTTTCTGACATATTATGGTATTGTATGCCTAATTTAGTTTAGATTTCTAAAATAATAATAATATGATGATATCTGGTTATGTGGGCAAAAAAAAAACAAATTTCTTTGAAAATAAAACTAATAATTTATTGCTTTTTTCGATTTATAATCATATTGTTAAAATTAGTATCTAAAACAATTCAGATAAACAATAATATCTCGAATATTATAAAGAATCTAACATTGTCTGTTCGTAGGTTTCTTGAGTCATACAAAGTCATGGAATGTGATGAAGAAAATTTTTATTTTTAATTGGAAATTACTTAATATGAAAAGTTTTCAAAATTTAGTTTTAATGGGTCAAAAAAAAAAATAGATTGAGATATAGATTCTCAAAATAATTTTAAATTCAAAACTAGTCTGCTGAACCACAATTTAGTACTTTAAATAAAAAATTGTCTGAAAAAAGTTTCTGAAATGAGATTTTATTCAAGATTTTACATTGAACATAATAACCATTTTCCAACATTTTTGTATAACAATCTATTTACCATTCTAAGTCGGAAACGATAAAATACTGAAACTAAGATTAGATTTAAAAAATACATCAGGTGACTCAGAATCCGTTCCGATCGCACAAGCAGGAATACGTATAATATGTTTAATATGTTTTTGTAATAGGGTTGTTTATAAATATTGATGAACAGCCAAAATAATCCTAAAAATATTATTCTTCTTGCAAATAAGTAGGTACATATTAATTAATCATAGAAATATAAGTTTTTTACGAAAAAAAATACCAAGCAAAATTTAAAAGAAGCCATAAATATGAAAAATAAAAATTTTTCCATAAAATAAATTTTGTATTAATAAAAATGATTTGTGAACATGAGGACTAAACCTAAGTTTTTCGGAACAAAATCTGTTCTATATTTTCATGTTATGCTCTTTTATGTTTCAGTTGTTGTCCTTTACTTGTGTAATAGCTTTCCCTAAATAATTTTAATATTTTTTTGTTTCAAAATTTTCGTAAATGTAGAAATGCGTCTTGTAAAGTGGCACTTGTAGCTGACAAATTTCTACCATAAGCTTTTCAATTCGAAATACTTGCGTCAAAATTTTAAATATGTTACAGGCATTTTGTCTGTACATATGCCCAGACAGACAGAAACTCTTCCAAATACACTTAATTCAGATTTCTACGTATCGGAGAAATGCATATATGCAAAAATTTGAGGTTCGAAATTTTAAAGCCATTACAATACGTACCTTCCTTTATGAAGGTAAAATATTCTCAATGGAAATTAAAACTGCAAAGATAAGTATTAAAATAAATATTAAAATAGAAAGTTTACAAATTTTTGATTATTTAATTTAAACATAAAAATCAAAAAATAAATAATGTAGTAAAATGTTAAGCCAAAATTTTTTAAAACCGCGCATTTTAAAAAATAAAATAAAACGAGGAAGAGTGCAATAGAGTAGACTATGTCAACTCTGGGATACCCGTATGAACGTAATATATCCTATTTCTATATAACTTGATAACTCAATTCGAAAGACCCTTTAGTTGTTATTACACTCGCAATTATAGTAATTGCTATTTTTCGAATCAAACAATATTGCATTTTTTATAGTGTTACAGCGGTTAAAAAATTGATTCGAATTATTTCAATTTTCAGCTCTAATAACTCTTGTAATAAAACAAGACAAATGTAAGTCTCCTTAGGTGACTAAAACTTATTCTAAAAGATTTTAGAAACTTTAAGGTTGTGATTAGAACTATTACAGGTATACGGAAGAACCAAAATTTAGCAAAATTTACTTTTAAATATCGGTAAATTCAAATACAACAAAGCAAAAAAATATATAATTTTTAAAATGAAAAATTTCATATTCCATTTCTTAAATTTGATTTTTCTTCTATTACATCTTAAACGATATGAAAATTTTACAAATAGACAGACGAACAGAATGAAACTAATAAACAAATTTTCAAAATTTCAAAAAAAAATATTTAAGCATGATAAAACTAAAATAGAAAATATATAAGAACTGTGTTATCAAAATTATACCACCTTTTTCTGACTTTTAATACATATATACATATATATTATAATTTGATAATAAAAATTTAAAATTTATTCGAACATTTAACAAAAAACAAATTAATAATAAATAGATTATAATATTATATTGAAATATATTGTTTAGTTTCATTTTAAAATTCGGTTAATATTAACATTAAATTTTTATACTCCTTCGAAAATATGTTAAAACAATACAATTTTATACAAGCATTAATTATTTTCATTTTATTTATAACATTTGATACAATTTTTTGTAATTATGATAATATTATAAATAATGAAAATCAGGATCATCAAGATTTAATTAATTTTATAAATAAAATTCAAAATTATACTAATTTAAATGCAGATCCATGTGAAAATTTTAAAAATTATGCTTGTGGAAAATCTGATATTTATAATCCTTTTTATAAAATAAATTTTGAAAAATTTAAATCATCATTTGATGATGATGATGATGATGATGATGATTATCAATTAAAAAATGAAAATGAAAAAATTTTAGAAAAATTATATATAAATTGTGATAAAAATGATGAATCAAAAACAAAAGAATATATTATAAATTTTACTTTAAATATATTTAAAGAAATTCATTTTTTAAATCATTTTGATTCATATCCAATTACAACAGAATTAAATAAATATACAAATAAAGATTTAACAGAACTTGAAGCATATTTAAATAGTTTAAAATTATCAAATTTTGTTTCGTTAATGCCTAGTAAAGATAATAAAATAATTATAAGACCACGTCAAGAATTAAAATTTCATAATTTTGATGAAATTTTTTTAGAAAATGATGTTATAAAATTTATAACAGAATTAAAAGATTTATATGAAAATTGGAAAAATTATGATATTGGAAATGGTCCATATAAAATAAATTCAATTAATGAATTAAAAAATATCTTACCATCGGAAAATTTTAATTGGAATATATTTCAAGAAACAACAGAAAAAATTTGGAATATTAAATTATTTAATAATGAAACTGATCAAAATGATGATGATAATGATGATGATGATAATAATAATAATACTAATAAAAAAATTTATATTTTACAAAAAGAATTATTTGAAAAACTTTTCAAACTTATTGATTCTGTTAATATAAAAACATTAATTAATTTTGAAATATATCAATTTTCAAAAACTTTAATTAATGATAATATAAATTGTACATTTGAAAAAATGTTTCATCGTTATTTATTATTACCAAAAATTTGGAAAAAAATTTTAAATGAAAAAACTCTTAATAGATATTTTAATTTTTTAAATAATTTTGAAAATCATTTTACCGAAATAATAAAAAATAATAATTCAACATATACAGATACATATTTAGTATATAAAGAATTATCTAAAAAATTAACAATAATTAATAAATTTAAAATAAATTTTAATTTTTATAATAATGATGATAATGATAATGATATTTTTAAAAATTTTAATATAAATAATATTTATGGTAGTAAAATACAAGTTTATGATAAATTAATTCGTCAATCATTTGAAAATGTCAATAAATCAATATCAGATTATCGAATATTTATTAATGATATTTTATATGGAAAATATGATACAATTATTAATTTAAATATAAAAAATAAACCATATATATATTTTTATATAATTGAAAATTATGAATTATTGGAAAAATATACACGTTTTAATAAATTTCATGATATAAAAATATTAGAAAAATGTTTAAAAGAAATAAAAGAATTTACACCTAAACGTAATATATTTGTTAGTTCATATGCTGCCATACAATATATAATTAATATGAATGATAAAAAAAATTTACTAAATAATGAAATTGAATTGTTTAAGAATATAATCAGTACAGAGAAATTAGTATTTTTAATGTTGGGACAATATATTTGTCATAATGATATTGAAAATTTTGAACATAAAATTACACGTCCTTTTAGTCATACAGAACAATTTAAATTGACATTTTTATGTCCTGAAAATTCTAAAATGAATAAATATGAAAAAGATTCTTGTTTAATATAAAAATAAAAATAAAAAAAATACAAAAAAAAAAAAAAAAAAACATTCTTTGAAAATTAAATAAATGAAAACTTATATGTATTTAGTGTTTTTTTTTATTTATTTATTTGTTTGTTTGGATATATTTTAGGTACATTGTTGGATCCTTTTAAAACTTTACTGAGAGATATCTTAAATCACATAAATAAAACGCTAAATGGGCATGACCCCATTAACCATAGGGCTAATTGGGCTACAGCCCAGGGGCGCCATCGATCCGAGGGCGCTAAGAAAACAAGATGGTGAAATTTAATTGCTTTTTTTTAATTTAAAAAAAAAGTAATTTTCTTTATATTTAGCGTATCTGTGATTTAAGTTAGTAATGTGTTCAATGTTACATTTTTTCTCATCCATATAAACCATGTATGCTAATGACCTAACTTCTATAAAGATTAAATTCGACTTTGATTACATTTTAAAGTATCACAAACTTTTATTAAAATTCTTATAAAAATTACCAAAGAAAAAAAATACTTTATACATAATTATTTAATCACATTTAAAACCAATTTAAAAATAAAATTAATTGCTTGTCAGTTAAAAATTCGCTCCTCATTATTAATTCGATCCGCTTTAATTCGATTCGCTCCACAGCAAAATTCGATCCACTGTTACAGCAACATTCCCTGAATTTAATAGGTGAGTGTGCTGCAGAAAGTTGTTTGGAAGACACGAAGTTATTTTTTTTCGTTCAGAGTATACATAATTTTTTCGCTGCTTCAACTGGCCGTTGGGAGATATTGAAACGTCGCTTATCTGTGAAATGTAAGATGCCAAAATCACTGAGCAGCACTCGATGGTCAGCACGTGCTGAATCAGTTCATGCTTTAGTTCTCGGATATGAATATTTTAAGCATGCTCTGAATGATATATTTACAGATTTAACACAGAAATGTTCCACTAGAATTGAAGCAGAAGGTTTGGAAAAGCAGTTCAATTCTCTCGAAACTGGTTTTATGCTTTCATTTTGGAATGATATTCTGCACACCATGAATAAAATTAATGTTAGCCTCCAGAAAGTTCAAATTTTTCAATTTCAATTTGGTTAAATTATACACTTCATTGGAAACATATATTGAAGAACGTCGAAATATAGATTCATTTAATTATTACAAAAAGAAAGGAGAAAATCTATCGGGTTGTTTTGAAATTTAAAACTGCAAGAACTGTTAAAAGAAAAAAGCAGTTCGATGAAGGGACATCAGCCGGCACACAATTTGATAAAAATAGTAATTTCCGTATAAATATTTTTTATGTAATTATTGATAAACTTTTGGCAGAAATAAAAAAACGGAAATCTGCATATGATCGCATTGCCACTAAATTTGGAATTTTAATGAATTTAAAACATTTCGACGAAAATATGATACGAGAAAAAGCAACTATTTTATATAAAGAATACCCAGATGATCTTGAAAATGGTCTAATCGAGGAATGTTTACATTTTAAACATGTAAATTTAATATCGGATAACTTAACAGCATTATCTAAATCTGAGCAAATTTTAAGAACAATAATTGAATCGCAAATTGAATGCACTTTTCCGAATATAACAACAGCTCTACGAATATATTTAAGTATCGCCTGTACAAATTGTAGCGGAGAAAGGTCGTTTTCAACTCTCAAGAGAATAAAAAATCATCAAGATCATCTTTAGGACAATACAAATTAAATAATTTAAGTATTTTGTCAATAGAATCGGATGTCCTTGAGAAACTGGATCACAAGAAAATTATAGATATATTTGCTAAAAATAAATGCCGCAAAAGACATATTTCAATTAAAAATTAATATTTAATTCACATATTTATATAAATTTTTTGAATTTTGTTTTGCGTAAATACATATTTAAGTTTTGAATTTTTGAAAATAAAATTGAATTTTTATAATAAAAGTATGTAGGGGTGCAAAATTTTATTTAGCCCAGGGCGCTCAAACTTATTAATACGGCCATGTAAATGGGTTTGACTAAGCGATAGAAACATTAAGGACTTTAAAAACTAATGGAAACAAAATGGATTTTCGCTTTCCAATATATATGGAATAATATACTATACGTACAGCATTTGATAGATCTGATTTGTAGATTAAAAGCAAAGTTATGTCTATAAAGTGAACATTTTGTTCATATATTAAGAGGAAA
This sequence comes from Poecilobothrus nobilitatus, assembly GCA_947095535.1. Taxonomy (NCBI): domain Eukaryota; kingdom Metazoa; phylum Arthropoda; class Insecta; order Diptera; family Dolichopodidae; genus Poecilobothrus; species Poecilobothrus nobilitatus. Next base: position 176,268,711 of record OX352774.1, read on the forward strand.
AAAGTGAACATTTTGTTCATATATTAAGAGGAAAAAAGTTCTTCATGCAACCAAAAGTTTTAATTTTTTTTTTTTAGTAGAGGTATTATTTATTATCTTAATGCCTTTTTTGTTAAACTTTTCTAATCTTGCTAAGTATATAGCAGGTAATTTATTAATTCCAAATAGGTTTTACTTAGACTAAATAGGAATCGATCAATGCCGAATAAATGGAGTATAGAAATTTCTACATTAAATATATTTTCAGCTCCTTTAAAATAAATACGTAGGGAGAATTTTTTTTTTTTTTTGAAATGCAGTCTATATGCTGACACCCATTTAAGTTTACTATCTATAAATAACCCCAGATAGTTAAAAGATTTAACAATGTCAATTCAAAAATAATTTCATATATTAATAAAGATTTTATTTTCAAAAAAATACATTTGGATCTATTAATTAATTGCATTAATTTGGTCCAATTAATTTGGTTTAGTTTGGCATTATTTTGGATTCTTTAAGATAAATAGTTAAAGAGAATACTTTAAACAGAAACAGGTCTAATTTGCTCCCATTTAGGTCTATGATTCAAACTGGTTATTACCACATTTAATCATTATCGGAACCAGCCGAGCAGAAAGTGATAAACTGTTGTTTCTGTTAGCCGCAGAGGACGGAAGGAAGGTTTTTGTTATTTCCATTACTTCTTCATTGTTTGTTGGAGTCAATTCAAAACTCGATTTTATATTAGGATATGATTTATCAATCTGATCAAATATTATATTCAATTGACTTACGATTTTAGTAAAGAAATCATTCATTGCTTCTGATACATCACCTTTATCTGAAATTAGTTTGTTATTATATTCAATTAGCTTTAAAATTTCAAAGTTCTCAGTATCTCTATTCAAGATTATCTATTTGTATACATCGTACATGTTTTTTCCACTGGTAGGATTTTTGTCTATTAAACCTGAGTAATATTTTTTCTTTTCATTGACAATTTCTCAACTAACTTGGGTTTTTTTTTTTCGAGTATCTAAAATATGTTTTAGAATACTCGAAAAAGTTTTTAAATTTTAAAATATCATTCGTTACCCTCAGATCATCTGAGGAATAATTCAAGTATTTAAATTTCATAACAAATTCGACTGATGCAGCATCAGTGTTGGGATTGAATTTTGATAGTAATTATAAAATCTAAAAACATCTGTAAAATAAATTAAGTTAAATTAAATTGCGTATATTGTTATATTACATGAAACTGAAATATCTTTTCATGTTTTAGGCCAACGCTAAAATTGAAAATTGTGAATATTTTCTTAGAAATAAATCAAATTTATAAGATTTTAAGCTAAGCTAAAAATTAGATCAGAAATTAATTAGAAGTTTTCCAAGTCAAATTAAGTTATACACAAAATACCTTTAATTGTCAAAAAGCTTTGTTTAAAAGCTTTTCCTAAAAATATATTTCTTGATATAAATTAAAATAAACTTTTTAACAAATTTAAATTTAATTGCTTTTGTTTGCTTATTTATTGAGTCGAACTTATTTAACCTTATCACCTTCAAAAAATTATTTTGTTATTTGTTTTTTGTTTAAAATTACACAAAAATGAGACATGTTTTGTGTAAAATCTTGAAAAATTTATATTTTTAGCAATATTAGTCACATAATTTATTATATATGAATCAATTGGCAGGTTTATGAATTTAAGATCGAAAGAAATAAGTATTAAAACCAAAATTGAATAATTTGAAATTAGGCTAATTTATAAAGGTAGAATAGAAGAAAAGTCTTCGGTCTTGATTTTTTCTTTAGAAAATTAATTAAAATTATAAAAGAACACATATACCCAAATTTGCATCGATGATATTTCATAAATGAAAAATTCTCAAAATTTCCAAAAGATTATCTTAAGCAACTGTTAATTGGGTATACAGTATTTTATATTATTTTCAACAAGTAAATTTAAGTTATTTCTAAAATAAACTAAACTAAAAATGGATTAAAAGGATAATCATCGAAAATTATTTATAAGTCATAACACTGATAACTATCGTGTGTTTCATTTGCAAAATATATTTGTAGTCAAAACATTTGCAAAAAAAGAGCTAAAATATAATATGATCAGTGATCACTTTCAAATTACTCAATAAGAAAATCAAAATGTCTCATAATAAAATCAGTCGCCACAAAACAAGTTTTTTATATTCATTTCTGTAAAACAAAGAAACCGAAGAATAGCACCATTTACAATTAAAATACTTGTTCTTTTCTCGCTAACTAATTTTTTTTTTTAATCTGTAATCTTACAAATTAGACAAATAAGATCAGACAGCAAAAGGTAGGGTTATTCCAGAATAATAAATAATTCATTAGCATATGAAACCTTGAATAATAAGCATTACGAATCGTTCATTCAAATTTCCAGAGATATTTCACATCTCGCTACAAACATAGAAGCACTTGCACATGTAAATAGCAATATTCATATTATGTATCAGTTATTCAAGACTTAATTCAAGTGTGCACTTAAATTTCAACAAAATATAAAAATATAAAAATAAACTTTCCTTAAACTTTCGAACTTATTTAAATGTTTACTATTTATTTCCGAAACTTATATTAATTCAACATTTCTCGCTCTTATTTCTTTCGAGATTAGTTTACAGCGCCTCTCAATTTATACATAAGTGAAAGTAAATTTTTAAATTTTACTGAACACCAATATTTGTTGATTAAAAACATTATCTTACAACACGTTTAATTTTTAAAAGTAAAACGAAAAAAAAAAAAAGCAGCTACCTCCACGACAGGACCGACCGCTATTATACGAAAATTGTAATACCAAAATTCATAGCTTTTTTATATAATAAGTTACATCAAAGCAAAATAACTTCTAATAAATTAACATCATTTTTAGCACATTTCCAAAAAAAATTTGAAAAAATGTGCCTATTAAGTTTCACTCTGTACATCTGTCCCTCCGTCCGTCTGTCAGTCTATTGACAAAACTTCTGCACCGTTAAAGATAGAGAAAAAAATGTTTAACCATGTGTAGATCTCATAAAAAAATTAATGTTGTAGAACAACTTTTATATTGCCCCATCTATCACGGAGCTGCAGCCCCTCCAACTTTGAAAAAGCCCTATTTTTAAATCCGTATATCTCTTGTTTTAATTAACATTTTTTCAATCTGAAAACGCCATTCGATAAAAATTTTTTTACCTTTGCAAAGCAATATCAGAATTCCAAATTTTGCATGATTTTTCTACCTTTATAATTCCGGTATGCTTTTAGAAAGGGACTTGCAATTTTGAGGTAAGAAAGAAATTTTAAAATTAATATAAGTTTCCTCAGAAAATTTTTTTGTATCACTCCCTGCTTAAGAGCTATAAAAGCGCTTAAAAGTTGAATATTAGCTTTTTTTAGATACCTGTAACTTAGGCACCTGTACAAATTATTCTTCGGCAAGACATAAAAATTAAAGCTCTAGTAATATATTTTTACGTGTGTTAACGGATTTTCTTAGTTATATAGGGTTACGGACTTACCACCCCTCAAAATTGCAAAAAACTCCTATTTTCATATTTTTTCTTATATATACATACATACATACATATGTACATATGTATGAAATTTTCAAATTTTGGTGCAAGTCACAATCCTAAACAGTTTCTATTATTTTGTTTTTCATTCAAAAATATTAGAAATAAAAAATAATAAAAACTGTAAACAAATACAAAACAAACATAAGATTAATATTGAATCTGCTAACAAAAATTTTATAGTTTGAATTTTGCGTCATCAACAAGAGAATAATATGCATAGATATAAGTAAGTATGTATGTATGTATATAAATATTTAGACATAAAAAAAAAACAAAAAAAATTTGTTCATATAAATTCATATGACGTGTTATAATAATGTATGAAATTTGGACTTATAAAAAAACTTAATAACAGTTAAAGTTAATCGGATCAAAAAATGTTCTATGGCAAAGTTGTTGCTTTTTACCTGGTAACAATTTTTAGCACATTTCCAAAAAAAATTTGAAAAAATGTGCTTATTAGTTTCACTCTGTCTGTCTGTTTACAAAACTTCTACACCGTTAAAGATAGAGAAAAAAAATTTAAACCATCGGTAGGTCTCATAAAAAAAAAAAATAATTTTGTGGAACAACTTTCTCATGTAGTCTCATCCATTACGGAGCTACAGCCCCTCAAACTTTGAAAAAGTCCTATTTTTAAATGTATATACATACGTACATATGTATCTCATATTCTGCTTAACATTTTTTCAATCTGAAAACGTCATTTGGTACTTTTTTTAGCTTTATAAATTAATATTAAAATCATACATTTCAAATTTAGTATTTAAATTTACCGTTATGTGAAAACCAATGCATGATTTTTCTACCCTCATAACTCCGGAACGCTTTCAAATACGGACTTGAAATTTTGAGGGGAGAAGGAACTATTAGAATTAGTATAACTTTGCTCAGAATTTTTTTTTGGACCACCCCTGTTTATGAGCTATTAGGGCGCAAAAATTGAAAATTCACTATTTTTAGGCACCGGTAACTTAAGCACCTGTCCACATTTTTCTTAGACAAAACATAAAAATTAAAGTTCCAGTAATATATATATTTACGTGTGTTAACGGTTTTTTTAGTTATATAGGGTTTCGACCTTACAGCCCCTCAAAATTCCAGAAAAGTCCTATTTTTACATTTTTTCTTATTACAAAAATTTTCTTAAATTTTATTGCTTAAATTTTCAAATTTTTGTGCAATTCACAATTCTAAACAGTTTGTATTGTCTTTTGGAAATGTGCGCTTTTAAAAACCGTTGGTTTACATTCTACCTTGTTTCTTAATAAAATTTTTCATATTTTTCTGTTACGAAATATTCGTAAAAAACTTAAAAATGATACTAGTAAACTACCAATTCCGGTTGTCCGATAGCCCAATCCGAGATATTTATGTCAAAACCTTAAATAAAAAAATTTCAAAAAATTCCGCTCAGTCGTTTAGGCTGTACACGTGCCCACAGACATACCCACACAAACACAGACGCACACAAACACAGACGTCAAATTGTGTAATTTTACACACTTCTACACACCGGAGTAGTGCATATTTGCATTTTATTTTATTGTATGAAAACAATACCTACCTTATAAAGTTATACATTAATGTATGCGGTCGGTAAAAAAAATAAAACAAATAAATAAATAGAATAATAAAAATATTTAGTTTTATTTTCGAAGTCGATCTTTCACGTATTGCATTATATAGTAAAGTATTTTTTTTTTTTTTTATAATTTAAAAAATGTTTAAAAATCAAAATTATTTAATTATAATTGGAATTTATTCATTATTAATATATTTAATTTGTTGTAATATTATAACAATTGATGAAACTACACAACATCGACAAGATGTAATTAATTTAGTAAATGAAATAAAAGAAAATATTGATTTTACAGCAAATCCATGTGAAGATTTTTTAAAATATTCTTGTGGCAATATAAAAAATTCAAATAATCCAATTCGTATTAAAAATATACAAAAATTTATTGAAAAATTTGCTGAAGATAATAAACCAGAAAATAATATAGAAAAATTTTTAATTGAAATTTATTTAAATTGTAAAAATGATGAAAATGATGATACAAAAAATAAATATTCTATAATTAAAAATATATTTGAACAGGTATATTTTTTAAAAGAATATGATACATTTCCAATAAAAAATGATAATTATAATGATAAAAATTTAACAGAACTTGTAGCACATCTTAATACATTATCTTATTCAAATATTGTTAATATATTAGTGACATCAAATAATGAAATTATTTTGCAACCATATGGCAATACTATTTATTATAATACTGAATCAATTTCTAAATATATAAATAAACAGTCAATGACAACATCAAATAAAAATGAAATAATAATTGAAAAAATTATTCAATTTATAAATAATATAAATTTATTACAATTAAAAAAACATTTTATAGAAGAAAAAACAATTGAAATAAATTCAATTGAAGAATTAAATAATATATTACCATCAAAAAATATTAATTGGACTATTTTTAATCAAATAATTACAAAACATTGGAATTTTAAAAAATATACTATTAATAATAATTATAAAATTTTAATTAAAGAAAAAAATTTTCTTGAAAATCTTTTAAAACTTATCGATTCAACAGATATTGAAACAATAATTAATTATGAAATTTTTAATTTTATGTATACATTAGATACTGTAGGAAAATGTGGTATTTTAAAATTTCTTAGTTCTTTTGTTTTATTACAAAAAATTTGGAAAATAAATTTATCTAATAGAACTATACAAAGATATAATAATTTTTTAAATGATTTTGAAAAATCTTTAAATATAACAATAAAAATGAATCGTAATTTAGATGATACTAGAATAATTAATAATGAATTATCAATTAAATATGATGTATTAAAATATCATAATGATTTAATAAATACAAATATATTTAATATTCTTAATATAAATGAAATATATAAAAGTTTAATAGAATTTTATAGTAATTCTATACGTTATAATTTTGAAAATCCAAATTATCAACAAAAAAATCCAATGACACGTTTTTTAAATGGTGAATATAATACTGCAATTGAATTAAATATTAAAAATAAACCATATTTATATTATTATAATGTTATTAGTTTTGAATTATGGCATTCACTTATGCGTTTTAATATATTTGATAATATAATTGAAAAAATTGAATGGATTAAAAAAAATGAAAACTATATTGATCCAAATTATGATTCAATATTTTTAAGTTCATATTCAGCAATAAAATATGTAATTAAAATGAAAGATTCAATAAATTTATTAAATAAAGAATTAGAATGGTCAAATGAATTAATAGAATCAGAAAAATTATTATTTTTAATGTTAGGACAATTTATTTGTTATAATGATCGAAGAAATTTTCAACATAAAATTATACGTACTTTTAGACATATAGAAAATTTTTCAAAAGCATTTTCATGTCCTGATAATTCAAAAATGAGTGCGTATAAAAATGATACTTATGAATTATTTTAAATGAAAAATAAAAAAATAAATTATTTTGTAAAATATCAAATAAATAAATTTTTAATTTGAACAAAAATTTTTATTTTTATTTTATTTTCCAACAGATATATGAATCAAAATTTTCGGTATCTTTTGTCCTACATACTACCAATACTTGGACTCTTCAGTACGCTTTGTAATGTTGCATTGTCTAGACCATTAGTCTTTAAACTGTGTTCCGGAGAACCCTAGGGTACCATTAAATCCCTCATATATTAATTATTTAATTATAGAACAAACGTAAATATTTTTATTTTTCATACAAAAATTCATTTTGAGTACATAATACTTAACATAATCATAATAGTATTTGCTTTCTAAAATTTTCTAAATATTTTTTTAATATTTTCAATAACACTGTGGTTTTCACTAACACTGTGATTATCCGTAGCAAGTGAGAGGTACGAAATCTTGAAATTTTTAATCTCGCTCTTTAAAATCTCGCTCACTTTTTTAAAATCGCACTTTTTAAAACCTCGCCTTTTTAAAATTTCGTTTTTTAATAACAAAAAATATCGAAAAATTTTTATTTTTCAAAATGCAAAAATTTTTAACTTTTCTGTTTTTTTTAATTTTCTTCTTTCCCCATTTCGCTCATCAATTTATAAACGCCAACATGGGATTTACCAATCACAACCTTTTAAATTAATTTAAAATAATTATATTAACATAAAATCATTGAATTATTAATTATCTTTTTACCTGTGCGACGATGCCACGATTCTGCATTATTTTGCGTTCTTGGAAAATGAAAATTTTCAGAACCAGCAACGGACCAGTAGCTGTAGTCATATTTTGTCAGAATAGTTCTACTCAAGGGGCTCGCAAGAAAATTACCTACGTTACTATATATCTAAATATAGTAATTATATAATTACCTATATACTATATATTTACATTATATTTGGTCGTAAGGGGGTATGTAAAGAAAAAAAACACTTACGCCACACGTAGTAGGCTACCGAAGCCCATGAACTTTTCTTTTATTTTATTATTTCAGTAATCTCGCTTTTTTAAATTGCTTTTAGTTTTTGAATTAATTTGGGCGCGCGTCCGTATAAATTCAAAAACTAAAAGCAATTTAAAAAAGCGAGATTTTAAAAAGCGATATTAAAAATATCGAGATTTTGTATTAGACCCTCGTAGGATGTATAAAATATAAACGTAACCATAGTAACGAAGTAAATAGTTCTCACGTTCTCAGATTCAGAGTAAACGTTTTTTTTATAATATCAGTTTCCATTTTCCAATTTCCATTTAACTTCGTAATAACTTGACTTCGAGATACGAAAATATCTATTGATTGATAAAAAAAAAGATATATTGACTTTTAATTTTAAAGAAATGTTTAATTTTTTTGTGTTAAAAAATTGAAAGTGTTTATTTTTTTTGTCTTACGACATAATTATTATATTCTATCACGCTAGCTGGCTATCTTCTTTTTAAGTCATTTAAAGGTGAGATGCTTTCATTATATTTTCAAATTTTTTATTGAACATATACTTAAAATCCCCAAGAAAAATATAATGGAAAATTGGCTTAAAACGGGAAAATTAGTAGTAAATTCTAAAGAAAATAAATTGTTCAAAATCTCCTGCAGTTTCAACTGAAATAATGAGGGAAAAGAACGATATTGTAAACATTACTTCCAAATTAGGGGATGTAAGCCGTAAAAAAAGAAAATATGCTGAAGATTATTTAACTTTTGGTTTTATATGGACCGGTAATGAAAATGAGCCAAATGGAATCTGGGCGGAATGGGAGCAAATGGTATGTAGCAGCAGTTTAAATCCCGTAATACCATTTGGGAACCGTTCATCTGACATTAAAAAGCAAAGGTGTTGATTACTTTAACTGTAAATAGATGTTACATTGAATTTTTTTATTTTTGAATAAATTTGAATTTATATTTAAAACTTTGTATTCATAAATAAATTTATTTGACATAAGGGTTCCGCGAGGGAGTATTTAGTAAAAGATAATGTCGAAAGAGTGATTGCATAAAAATAAAACTGAGTTTAAACGCAAATCTCACTGTTTTTACAAATACCAGTTACCCACAAACATCTATTCTCCCGTTTGAAAGATTGTCATAATTTTATTGTGTTTTTTTTGTAAAGTATTTGTTAATAATTAATATATGTAAAAGAAGACACAGAAAGAGTGTTTTTATTTTATAATCTGATAAAACGTTCGTCAGTTATAATTAATGAATTTGTTTGGTTGCTCCGACGTTGTTATAAGAGTCTTTCATTGTATTTTCAATTTCACATAAATCACCCATAATTATACTGATAAGTGATAATAACATATTTAAATTTTTTGTTTTTATTTTAAACTTTTGAAGTTATAATCAAAAAATTATAGAATTCACACTTGATTAATAGGTCAAAATTGTTATCAAATCTATTTAAAAATACAAAACAAAAATAAAACCAAAATTTTTTAAATATTATGATGCATTTAATGCTTTAAATAAAATTAACTAACACTGGGTAACAGGGTGTGCTAAAATTTATATAACAAAATAAAATTTCATAAGAATTTTCTTTTTATCGACAATAACTTTAGTTTTCACCTAATCTAACTATAATCGAAGTATACTTATTCTTTAAAGGAGCAAAGGGCATCTAAAAATAGATTGTAAATAAAAAGTAAAATATTCAAAAAATATTAATCAAAATTTAAAAAAAAATAAATGTTTTATTTAAGTTGAGCTGATCAGTTCTATATTTTTAGTATAAATATAAAATTATTGTACAATTTTATTTTATATAATTTAAATAAAAGACGTAAACAATTTATAAATGTGGAATTTTTAAAATATAAAAAGATTTAAAAAAATTGTAAAATTTTTTAATTTTTTAATTAAAAAGGTTGTAATTTAGAGACTGTACTGTAAATTGTAAGTTAGAGAGATAGTATGTAAAATCAAAGATATTCTTTTCAAAAAGACACTAAAAAGTTTTTAGGATTGTGACTAGTTGTGCATTAAAGTTTATAATTTTTTTTTTTTGTAAGAAAAAAATTTCATAAATCAAGAGACACTTTCTTCAGTTCTAAGATAACTCTATAAAATTAAGAAAAGCCTTTAACTTATATAAATTATAATGGGTCTGGGCTAAATAATAATGGGCTACGAAAGGTAGCCATTTTTAATACTTCTTTTTCTACCAAAAATTCAACCAAGGCAAAATCCCGCTTTTTTTTATTGTTTTTTTCCTACAAATCAATTTTTTTTATTTCTTTTAAATGTGTATTTAAAACAAAAGACTGCCCCTCATAAAACTCCTCTAAATAAATTATTATAACCCTGATTTTGAATACAACTTAAAATTGCTCCTAATTCAGAATCTCACATATACATTATATAGACAAAAAACAAATATTTACATTATTTACTTATCATGTGCCTCTGTAATAAAAAATAACAAAAAAATAATTTAAAAAATTTTGTCATGGCTGGATTTTGAAAAAGCTACTCAAAATGGCGACATTTTGTCCCTCTCCTAAATATAATATTTGAAACTATAATTTTTATACCTTATTTATATAAATTTCCATAGATGACTAAAAATATATAATATTCGACTTTTAACGCGTAATAGCTCTTTAAATTGGCGGAAGTACAAATATTTTTTTCTACGGCAACTTTGTTAATTCTCAAAAAGTTTCCATCTCTCAAAATTTCAAAGTCCTTACTAAAAGTTTCCCGATATACGAAAGAACCAAAATCTTGCAAAATTTACTTTTTACATAACGGTAAATTTAAATACTGTAATAAAAATAGAAACTGTAATGGCTGCGTGAAGAACTTATTTATATACAAATCGTATACTTTTTTATATACATATCGTATACATATCGTATATTATTATTGTGTTTACATTGTGTTGTATGCAATTGTCTATTTAATTTGTATGATATATTGTAATAATAGTATGTATATGTAGATATAAAAATAAACATAACTCCGTTATATATTGTCGACGTCGTACTTACATATGTATTTTGTGTACTTAAAAAATAAGAATAAAATGAACTGAATTGCAGCGGTGTAGCATTTAGCGCTGCATGTTTGTACTGAACGATTTGCAGCAAAATTTAATGACATTTAATTTTGTGTGACATTTCGTATATTTTTATTTTATTTAAATCGTATTTTTGTTTTTTAAATCTTATATTTTTTATCTCTCAACTTATCAATTTTTAAAAAAATGCTAGAAATCCAAAAATTCTCACAAAATTTTGTAAACAAAAATTTTTGACATTAAATGTGAAGACATAAACATCAATAAAAAAATAGCTACATAATTTAGCGTAAAATTTTCTTACTGCAAAACTCATGTAGCACTACATTGTAGCGCTAGATAAAAAAAATCGTTCAGTAGAAAATTTTATCGAGCGCTGCAGTTTTTTTGTAGCGCTAAATGCTATTGAACGCGATCAATGAATGGAATATTTTAAAAAAATTGTGATGTATGACGATATGTATACATATTATTATGATTGTTTTCCATAGATATATCGGCATACTAAGTCGTCGTCATAGTAAAGTCTTGAATTTATAATCGTTTTGTCGTTTATAATCGTTGGATTTTTATATTTTTATACCAATATGAACGATAGTTCGCAAAGTCATAAAACTCACCCAAAAGAATTTCAAGCGATTGGTAATAAAAAACAATATCATTGAAACCAGATCAAACCTATAGGTATCTCCTCTATAAATTGCTGAACCTAGGTTACATATTGGTATCTCAAAAATTTATAAGATTAAATTAAACAAAGGTAAAATGATTGAGTCAAGGCTTGAGGTAGCTCCCATGTAAATTTTTTTATTTATTTTAAAAATAATAAAAGGTTAAAAAAATAACATTATAAACAGAGTAATACTATAATTTATTTTGAACACTATAAAGGTTTTATACAGATATTTAAGAGTTGACAAAAGCAACTGTATTCTTAATCGTATTTTATTAAATTTCTATAAGTTAAACTTTGTGGAAATTAGTGATAAATCTATTAAATAAGTTAAAAATAATTCAGATTATTAGAAATTATTTATTTTATGACTAGGTTTATTGAAATTATTTTTATGACTAGATTTTTATTATAATTTTTAAGCCTGAAAGCCTAGCCGAAATTTTTGAAATTTAAAAAACTTAATTTTATTTTTATTATACCCAACGTTTTGTCAGTTGTCAGTCACTTTTCGTAAAATAAATATAAAATACATTACCTATTAAAATTTATTTTACAAAAATTAAATTGTTAGAGACAATTACACAGACATACATAATAAATTAAAAATTAAATTACAATGATTACAATGACATGATGATACGTTTAATTAATATTGTTGATATCTTCTTTAATGTCTATTGATTTATTAGCTTTTTATTGTATAAATAACTTCTCTACTATTAAGTCTCCAGTATCCCCTTTTTCCTTTTTCTATTTCTACATTCTCAAAATCTGTAACGTTTTCTATTGCAGCTTTACGAAAGCTTGATCCTAATAACTTGAGTCTGGATTTCAAAAAAATGTTCCCACAAAATATGGTGATATTCGAATGTACCACCAGTTTATCAACGATTGGGTAACAAAAAAAAAAAAAACCAATTCTACTTTATATTATAATAAAAGTGTTAAAGTGTTAAATTTGTTAAAATGTCAAAAAGTTATCAAAATTATGCAACAAAAAAGAAAAAAATCAGAAAAATTAAAAATTGCGCATTAAACCATATTTTGAGCCAATTTTTTAATTATTAAACAAAATTTTCTAATTAAATCTAATGTTAATTATTGTAAAATCTTTAGAACGGTAGTAAGATAACAATTTCATGAAAGTCACATTATTTTAAAAATACCTTTTTAGCACATTTTCAAAATTTTTTTTTAAAAATGTGCCTATTAGTTTCACTCTGTCCATCTGTTTAGAAAACTTCTTAACTAAAATTTAACCATGGGTAGGTCTCATTAAAAAATTAATGTTGTAAAACAATTTTTTCATGTAGCGCCATTTATTATGAAGCTACAACCCCTCCGAATTTGAAAAAGCCGTATTTTTAAATGCTTATATCTGCATGTTCTATTTAACAGTTTTTTTCAATCTAAAAAGGCCATTCGACAGAATTTTTTGTTACCTTTGTAAATCAATGTTAAAATTATACAATTTGTATTTATATTTACCGTTTTGTTAAAATCAAATTGTGCATGATTTTTTTATCTTTATAACTCGGCAAGGCATAAAACTTAAAGCTTCAGTAATATATTTTTATCTGTGTTAACAGTTTTTCTTGGTTATATAGGGTTCCGAACTTATAGGCTCTCAAAATTGCAAAAAAGTCCTATTTTCACATTTTTTCTTATATGGATGCAAAAATTATTTTGTGGACAAAAAGTATAAATAAAAAACAATTTTTTACTCAATAAATCTAACTTTGTATTATCTTTTTAAAATGTGCGCATTTAAAAATAGTTGGTTTACATTTTACCTTGTTTTTTCTTTATTTGTTATACATGTTTTATTCCTTGAAGGTTCACAGGTTGAATAGATTGTAAATAAACAAAACTTAAATAAAATTTGAAGTTGAGAAGGTCAGTTCTATTTTGGTAATTAATATTTAAATTATTATTTTAATTTTTGTATTTTAAGACTTTCAATGATTTTCTAAGTAAATGTTAAAATGCTCGACCTAATTTGTAAAAATCAAGTCAAGAAGAACCAAAGAAAAATATTAAACTTTTTTTTATTTTTAAAAAGTTGCATATTCAATATACATATGTATACATACATATATAAGATATACATAAGTAATTAGTTTTAGTGTTGTTTTAAACTAAAGACTTATGAATGTCTATTGTCTTGTCATTGTCAAAAAAAAAATGGATTTTAGAAAAATTTTAATCTTTAACATTTCTGAAAAAAAATTTTAAAAACTAGTTTTTAAAGTTTCAAAATATTAAAATGTATGCTATAAGCATATTTTTTTGCATATATATATTTTTACGGTAAAAAAGTATATTGTAATTGTAAATTATTTTAAAAAATCAGCTGTCTCCACCACAGGACCCATCGCTATTAAACGAAAAGTATAATGCTAAAATTCATAAACTTTTTATATAATAATTTATATCAAAGCAAAATAACTTCTAATAATTTAACAACATTTTTTTTATTTATTAACAATAATAAGCAATGAAATCGTAAAAATATATGTGCATTTATTCATACATCCATTTATATTATTATGTATTGTACATGATTTTATTTTCATTCAAAAATATTAGATGTAAAAAATAATAAAAACTGTAAACAAATACAAAACAAACATAACATTAATATTGAATCTGCTAACAAAAATGTTACCGTTTTAATTTTATGTCATTAACAAAAGAATAATATGCATAGATACAAGTACAAATGTACTTATGTATATAAATTTTTAGAGATATAAAACAAAAAACACAAAAAAATTGTTCATATAACTTTACATCGAGTGTTATGTATGAAATTTGGACTTAGAAAAAAAATTAAATAAAAGTTAAAGTTAGTCGGATCAAAAAATGTTCTATGGTAAAGTTGTTGCGCTTTACTTGTGTAACAATTTTTCTTATAAAATTTTTCTGTTACGAAATATTCGTAAAAAACTTAAAAAGTACACTAGTAAACTACCACTTGCGGTTGTCCGATTTACTCCAAAAGCTTATCAATCCGAGATATTTACGTCAAAACCTTAAATATGAAATTGCAAAAAATTCCGCTCAGTCGTTTAAACTGTACACGTGCGCACAGACATACCCACACACAAAAAAATTTTTACAGCCTTCTCCTTCACTGACGAGTTAATATAAAAGCACAAAATAAATAAACTGACACTGACGAGTTAATATAATAATTTATATGTATAAAATAAGGCTTTTTCAAAGTTTGAGGGGCTGTAGCTTCGTATTGGATGGAACTACATGAAAAAGTTGTTCTACAACATTAATTTTTTTATGAGACCTACCCATGATTAAATTTTTTTTTCTCTATCTTTAACGGTAAAAAAATTTTGTAAACAGTCGGACAGATGGACGGATGGACAGAGTGAAACTAATAGGCACATTCTTTCAAATTTTTTTTGGAAATATGCTAAAACAAGAAAAGTTTGTTCATATGGCGGTCGAAAGGAAAAATATTCTATGGAAAAGTTGTTGCTGTTTACTAATGTAACAACTATTTTTTAATAATTTTTCTCAAAATATATTCCTGTTACGAAATATTCACAGAAAACTATTTACGTCAAAGCCCTACCTATGAAAATTCAAAAAATTCCGCTTAATCGTTTAGGATGTACACGTGCCCACAGCCATACCCACCCACACACAGATAGACATCACGCTATTTTTAGAATAATTTTTTTACAGCTTCTTCCGTACTGGAGTATTGCACCTCGGATACAAATTTTTGGTGTGAAAACCATACCTACCTACAATAATGTATGCGGTCGGTAAAAATACATAACTATCAAAAAACTAAATACATTCTATAATTCGGTTTTGATTATTATGATAATTGATTTTATAAAAAAAAAATTAAGTGATTATCAATTTTTTTAAAATTTTAATTGAAAAATTAGAAAAGAAAATAGTATAAATTTAAAGTATAAAATTTTACCTAATTTAGTTGAATTTTAAAATTCATTGAATATAAAACACTTTACCTTTAAAAATGATTCGTCGTAGATTTATTTTTGCACAATTTTATTTTTTATTAATTTCTTTAAGTTGTATTTTATGTAAAGCTGAGAATACAGAAGAAATTCATCAACAAGATGTAATCGATTTAATAAATGAAATTAAAACAAATATTGATTCAACAGCTGATCCATGTACAGATTTTGAAAAATATGCTTGCGGAAATATTCAATTAGTTCCCGGTAGTCATAAAGAACTTCTAGAAAAAGTTATAAAAGAAAATAAACCAAGAAGAAATTCTATATGCAATATACAATAATTGTGAGAAAGCAGGCGAATATGAAGGAACTTATTCTGATGTACAAAATGCTATTGAACAAATTGATTTTTTAAAACATTTTGATAACTTTTTTCCGGTAAATATCAATAGTAAAGGTTTTTCAAGCATAGTTAAAGTTTTATTAAGTACTTCGTCTATTTTGGCACCCTTTAAATGAACCACAAACATTTGACATAAAAAAAATTTATAACTATATTGATTGATTGTTGTGATTGGAGTACTCAACTTACCATTATGCAATACAACTGTTCCTGCATTGTCGTATAATGCTTTTATATTGCTTATGATTTTTAATGGAATTCTATGTTTAAATGCGGCCCAGAACGGCCCAGTGTAAAAAGCGCACTCGAAGTCTATTAATGTTGCCTATTGTGGGCTGTTCCATTCTACTGGCTGTTTGACTATTGACCTTAACGTGTTGGTATGTTCAGTGTTCAGTGCAGTATTCCCATTTTCTGGAATTTCTTCTTCTTGCCATCATTTTTCTATTATTGGTTTTAGAGTCATGGCAGATGTAATCTCCCCGGCTTTTAACAGTTCAGCTGATATGCCATCAATTCCTTCAGCTTTGTTTGTTTTTAATTTTCTTATGGCTTCTGTTATTTCTCTAAGGGTTGGTAGTTCTTGCTTGATTGAAATATTTTCTCTAATATTTGTTTGTTACACTTTTATTTCTGTATTTTGGGTATTAGTTTCTTCGAAATGATCTCTCCATCTATTTAATTGTTCTTTGTTAACGGCAGTTGTTATTCGGAAGTATATCTATTTTCTATACAATACTTCTATACTATTATTCTCTTCTGCGCCCATTTGAGCTTCTCCTATCTATTTTGCCCGTTTTCTTAATTTTTCTGCAGATATCTTTGTGCCGGTTTCTCAGCTCGGTGTTATCATTTGTTAATAACTGCTGTTTTACATTTTCTCTTTCTTCAATGGCTGCCCATGTTTCTTATATCCACTATTTTCTCTCAGGCCTAAAAGTTCCCAGAACTGCTTCACCGACTTGATGATATATGTTTTGAATTTAGTCTTGCGTTATATTCTGTTATCTATTAAGCTCTTACTTTATGTGTGATACAAATTCTTCTCCACAACTATTAGGTCTACAATCTAAATCCCATATAAAACTATTGTCTACACATTATCCACTACACAATGGTTTATATCAATGCACTTACTTACGAATCACCCTGTATATTGAGTCAATTTTAATTATTTAATAAAATTTACTAATTAAATCTAATGCTAATTATTGTAGAATCTTTAGAACGGTAGTAAGACAACATTCTGATGAAAGTTATACATATTTTATTCAGTCAAGTTTCACAGTGTGAACAGATTGTAGATAAACAAAATTAAATAAAATTTAAAGTTGAGAAGGTCAGTTCTATTTTTGTAATAAAAATTTTAATTATTATTTTTAATTGTTGTATTTTAAGGCTTTTAATGATTTTTTTAGCAAATGTTAAAATGTTTGACCCAGTTTGTAAAAATTCAAATCAAGAAAAGCAAAAAAAAAAGATTAAAATTTTTTTTATTTTTAAAAAGCTGCATACATATATACCTTACATAATATGTAAGGTATATGTAATTAGTTTTAATAAGATAGTGTTGTTTTAATTTACTAAAGACTTATGAATGTCTATTGTCTTGTCATTGTCAAAAAAAAAAAATGGATTTAAGAAAAATTTTAATCTTCAACATATTTGAAAAAAAATTTCAACACTAGTTTTTAAAGTTTCAAAATATTAAAATGTATGCTATAAGTATATTTTTACTATAAAAAAGTGTATTGTAATTGTAAATTATTGTAAAAAGTGCGCCAAAGGGGTATGAAGATCAAAACAAATAAAAATAAAGAAGATACAACAATAATGATAAGCAGTTAAAGCGCACTTTAGGTATAACTTTTAGATATTTTGATTGAAACACAGAGTGACTTAACGAAATTAGATGATCTGGTTCGATTCATTTTTAAGTAAAAGATTGACAATGAAATGTCTAGAAATCCTTTCAAGTAAATGCATTGTACTTACATTGATCATTTATTTTATTGTGTATTAAAAGACACAAATTCTTTTTATTTATTGTACTAAAACTGAAAATTTCCCGAAATATTCTTTTAATTTTATTATCATCAAAATTTTTGATTTAAAAAAAAAAAATACATAATTATCAAAAAAACTAAATACTATAATTCGGTTTAGGTTATTTTGATAATTGGACAGTTCATTTTGATTTTATAAAAAAAAAATTAAGTGATTATCAATTTTTTTTTTTAAATTAAGTGATTATCAAAATTAGAAAAGAAAATAGTATAAATTTAAAGTATAAAATTTTACCTAATTTAGTTGAATTTTAAAATTCATTGAATATAAAACACTTTACCTTTAAAAATGAATCGTCGTAGATTTATTTTTGCACAATTTTATTTTTTATTAATTTCTTTAAGTTGTATTTTATGTAAAGCTGAGAATATAGAAGAAATTCATCAACAAGATGTAATCGATTTAATAAATGAAATTAAAACAAATATTGATTCAACAGCTGATCCATGTACAGATTTTGAAAAATATGCTTGCGGAAATATTCAATTAGTTCCCGGTAGTCATAAAGAACTTATAGAAAAAGTTATAAAAGAAAATAAACCAAAAAATAACCAAGAAGAAATTCTATATGCATTATACAATAATTGTGAGAAAGCAGGCGAATATGAAGGAACTTATTCTGATGTACAAAATGCTATTGAACAAATTGATTTTTTAAAACATTTTGATAACTTTCCGGTAAAAAAAGGACTTTATACAAGTAAAGATGTAGCAGAACTAGAAGTATATATCAATAGTATAGGTTTTTCAAGTATAGTTAAAGTTTTATTAAATTCTTC
Source organism: Poecilobothrus nobilitatus (assembly GCA_947095535.1). Taxonomy (NCBI): domain Eukaryota; kingdom Metazoa; phylum Arthropoda; class Insecta; order Diptera; family Dolichopodidae; genus Poecilobothrus; species Poecilobothrus nobilitatus. The sequence goes on from OX352774.1 coordinate 176,287,743, forward strand.
GTCTGTTTTGGCGCCCTTTAACGAACCACAAACATACGACATAAAAAAAATTTATAGCTATATTGATTTAAATTATTCAAAGTTTACTGAAGCCCAAACTAAAGCTGAATTGCAAAAAACTATTATTTTCATGGAAAAAATGAAGGATTTAATTGAAGAAAAAGCAAATAGTACCAATGACAAACCGATAGATAATATTAAAATAAATTCTAATGAAGAACTTAATGAAATTATACCTTCTAATAATTTTAATTGGGATGTATTTTATGAAACAATTAAAAAGATACCAAATTCTGAAAAATATGAGAAAATCGCTTTTGAAATAACAGAAATAACTTTATTTAAAGATATTTTAAAACTTTTAGATTCTACTGACATTGAAACAATAATTAATTATCAAATATATCAACTTGTTAAATCTTTAGAAACTTCAGGAAAATGCCGAGTATTAAATGAAATTCTAACGCCAACTCTATTACTAAAATTATCACAAGAAGCATTTAATGATAGAACTATTCAAAGATATAAGAATTCTGTAGATGACGTTACATCGGATTACGAATTAATTAAAAACTTAACAGATTCCGTTTTTTCATATTACATACCCATAGTTCGAACTATACCAGAAAAATTAAAAACTGGATTTTACATTACTGATGATATAAAACAATTTTACAATGATTATGGCAATAATCAAATTTATAAAGCTATTGTATTTCTTCTGCAAAAAAATTTATTTACATCAACTCATAAACCAAAACAGATTTTTGAATTAAAAGATTTATCATATGATGAAATCAATTACCAATACTATCGACAATATTTGCTTTTTAAAAATAAACCAAGCTTATATTTTAATAACGTGTATTTATATACTTTTTGGCTTCATTTTAACTTAAATAGAAGATTTCATGAATATTCTATTTTTAGATCCTGTTTAACACAAATCAATGAAAATACTGATAGTTCAGAAGATAACACATTTATGTCTTCATATGCTTCAATTAAAATATTACTAGATTTTGATGGTTCTAAAGACATAATAAATAAAGAATTAGAATGGGCCAAAGATTTAATTAAAATAGAACAATTGAGTTTTTTACTACAAGCACAATATGTCTGCATAGATAGTCGTGAGAAATTTTATAATAAAATTACGCGTCCATTTAGACATTTAAAAGAATTTTCAAATGCATTTTCATGTCCTAAAACTTCCGATATGAATCAATATGAGAAAAATGTTTGTGATATAGGCAATTGCCCCAACTATCCTTATGTTATACAAAAACATTTACCTTACACTTTTAAAGGATGCACTTCTTAGAATATTTTAAAAGAATTTGATAAACATAAATATTAATTTATTCAAAAAAATTTATTTTTTAAATTAAAAATAAATTGAAATATTTAAATTTCTATATTGTATTTAATTAAAATAAAAAAATTAATGTAAAATTAAATTGTTTTAATTTATAGATAATAAACATTGTACCAAAAACTTTTTCTCCAAAATTTGTCTTTTAAAAAACTAAAGTAAATTTGTTGGCAATTATCTCAAAACAATATATAAGGAATATTACGAGGATGAATCCATTATTTGTGTGTACATCAACCCGCGCTAAACACAATTTTCTCGATTATAAGAAATTACATGAGTTCACTTATATTAAATAGAGGTATAGCTGCTCCGAAGAAATAAATGGGAGACTTACAAGATTTATTTTTTTTGCAAGAGCGCAAACCATAAAACTGAATAACATATGCAAAGGTTGAAGTATAATTAAAACAACAAAAATCCAACAAGAGAATTCAGAGATTCGAGCTATGGCTGTACTTAAGAATGCTTAGAATTACTTACAGGGCCCGTTCCGCTATTTTACAGAATATGCAATTGCACATGACGTCGAAGAGAAGTTGTACAGAGACGCCTAATTAAAAAGTCATTGTAATAATATTAACCATAATTATTAATTTTTCTTTTTTTTCTAATATATTTTAGTTGTGTAATTAGGTACGTGCTAAGGTAGGTACAAATTTTTTGAAAAAAAAAAAAAGTTTAGTTAGTTTAGAACCGACATAGATTTTTGATGTTTTATTTTGTTGAAACCTTTGATGTTTTAGTCCTGATAGCAAAGGACTGATGGAATAATTGATCAATATATTTGTAAAACTTAGCCTAACCACAAATTTAGATGTACTGTCCACTTTGCCGAAGTAATCATACTTCTATTCGCGAAATAGAAAAAGATTATATTATGTTGAAGAATGTGAAGAATAATTTTAAATCCAAAACAATGTTTCGAAGTCAACTTTTATTTTAAAGTTTTAGATCTCATTCCTCTTTAAATTAGAGATATTTTTCATTCAGCAATTAAAAATTCATCATTTATTTTCATTTTTACATAATAATATAATGAAAATACTTTTTTCTAAGCTGCTAATTAGAAAATTTAAAAAGTTTATGTGAAAACATTGATTTGGCGTCAAATAATACACCTAAGGATTTAAATGGTGAAGAATAATATTAGATATTATTAGTTTTATCCTCATATAATAAATCAAATCAGTTAAGCTCTGAAATGTTAAACTACATTTTTAAAGTATGTGGAAAAAGTATTTTCCAATTTTGTATTAGGATATTAGCTAGAAAAATATTAAATACTCTACTAGAAACTTCTACTAGTAGTTTCAGCTGTAGTAGAATAGTAGCTTCAAATGACTTAGTTATTCGGGAATAGCTTAATAAAAGAAACGCGTTACAAGTCTATATCAAGGGTAACGTTAAAATGACTCACTTCAATTGAAATCAATTGAATTCAAATGTTTCTACAAATTGCAAAAATATTGAATGGAAAATATATTCAAACTTGAAAAGCATATTCTTATAATTAGCTTTGGCAAAATGAAGACTTCAAAAATGGCTACTAACTTTTATTAAATTGAAAATTAAAAAAAAAAAAAATTATTACATTGTATAAAGTTCTAATACTTAGCTTACTTCATAGGAGGTGCAATTTTTCGAAAATGCACAGAATGTTTAATTGTCTTGAAACGGGCCTACATCCCCAAACCTAACCAAACTTTTGATACCAAAACAGTTAAATACTATCAGATGACTAATGAATAAAAAAAACAGTCAGATGTTTCGTCATACGTAAGCTATTTCGGGTTTTTATAATGATAACAATAAACGCGGTGTAAAAAAAACGATTTTTCAACAAAGTATGTAGGTACACTTTGCTTTCTTGAATTAATTTTTTGCAAAACCAAAATTTACCGTCTTACCCAGCAATTGCCAAATATAAACAAACATCATTTCAATAAAAAAAAAACTTATATACACCATTTTTTCTAAACTAGGTACATATATGGAAGCAAAAATATTAAAATTTTTTAATATTGTCTGCCAAAGAAGATAAAAATTGTTTCGAAGGTGAAGGTTAGCTTGTACGAAATATGTAACAAAACAAAAACAAATTGATATCATTTTCAATGTTTTCTACATTGAGATTTCAAAAATTTGGAAAAATTTCGTGATGAAATAAAAGTGTCAGTAATCAACCAAATTTAGTTATTGATAAGAATTCATATATGTATGTATGTATGTATGTATACCTACTTAAAAAATGTTTCCGATTTGTCGCAAATATGTAGTAGCGTAGTTTTGTATAGGTTGACACTTTAATTATATGTTTTAGTGGTAGATTTTTTTTTGTCAATGATTGGAATGTAAATGAGTACATATTAGATTGTTAAAGGATTTTTTCATCAAGATGTTTAACTAATATGAATTTAACTGTTAATCCTTGTACAGATTTTAAGAAATATGTATATATTGGAAAATATGAAATTAGTTAGACATTTAAACCTATTTTGACAGTACTATCGAATATTTACAAAAAAATATTCCCAAAATTAAACCAAAAACTGACCAATAGAAAATTATTTAGTTTATATAAAAATAGTGAACAATACATTGAATATTTTGCAATTAAACAAATTTATGTTTATACCCGTACGATAAATAACGGGTATATTATAATTGCTCCTCCGTTTGTAACACTTCGAAATGAGCAAGATAAATATAGAATCAAGTATTAAAATTGATCAAAATCGAAAAATTAAAATTAGTCGATTAAGCTTTGTCCGTCCGTCCGTCCGTCAGTACACAAAACGCCTCAACACAAAATATTCTGGAATCAATTTGTAGGTTCCCTATTTTTTTGGTTGAGATTCGACGGAAACTTCGGGTAGCTCTCGAATAACTAACATTTTCATCTCTACATTTTTCAAAAACATTTTCCAAAAATTCTACATTTTTTGAAGTAAAGCATTGGGTAGGACATCGCAAAACAATTAACTTTATGGAACAACTTTTTTCTGTAACCCATACAGCTACAGAACCTCAAAATTCGAAAAAGCCCTATATTTAAATTGTTATAACGCAAGTTCTATGCAAGGTACATATATACATATGTATTTAATCTGAAAACGCCAAACAATAGCTGCAGTTATGACCTTTACAAATATGTATATAATAAATATATTCTTGTGCCATACGGTATCTTAATTTACCGTTATTGCAAAATTCTTTAACCCTTTTATCTTCTAAACGGTTAAAGTCAGAAACTTGAAATTTTGGCAGAAGTTAGATCTTTGAAAATAAGTATGACTCATTTCAGAAAATATTTTTGTATCGCTCCCTGTTTAGGAGCTGTAAGGACTCAAAAACTGAAAATTCTTTTTTTTAATAATAATTCAACTTTTCTTAATAATATAGGGTTACCTTAAAATTGACGAAAGTGTGACTTGATTTTTTTCAAATTTTCTAACAAATTTAAACGATTTTTTGGCATTTTTATTTGATAATTTAAAATTATTGAGTAAGATGCGTAGAACAAAAAAAAATATATATATATATAAAAAATATAACGGTTTCTTGAAGAATTTTTATTTATATGATATTGATATGCATATGTACTTATCTATTATCATGTTTATTTACATATCATACTGATGAATGAATGATGTAATAATAAGAGTAAACATAGATATACTCGTATATACATATCCATGTATGTATGTATATAGCGGTGTATTTATACGTGTTTTATTGTAGTCATAAGAAATTATTCTATGAATAAAATATTTTTAAAGAAATATTGCAATGTATGGCGATATATAATAATATATTATGTATATATGTATGAATGCATATGCATATTAATATATATTTGGTATTTTGTAGTAATTTTAGTATAAATTAATATATGTATGTATGTACATTTGCCGCTTCGTAACAAATGGTAACAGCATATTTGAAAAAGTTATAAGTGGAAGGTTAGAATTTTCTTTTGAAGAATGTATAACATACATATAGTATGAATATATGCACAACCCATAGTTCTAGAAATTATAAAATTCACCCAAATTATTTTAAAATGCCAAAAAATTAAAAATATAATATTATAAGCAGAGTGACAGACTATGAACATACTAACGGGTTCGTACGGGTATCTAAGAGTTGACAAAGGTTCTTCCACGATTTAAGATGATTTTGCTCTAATTTTGAAAAAAATACCGATACGGGGTATTTACATATATTAATAATTTTTTTTTTTTTATGTCAATACTATTTATCGATAAATACAATTTTCGCTTAGATGATTTTGTTTCTATAGGAAGAAAAAAAATTTTCATTCAAACTAAAAAAAAATATATATAGGTATGTATATGTATATTAAAGGTAAAATTGATTATACAAGTTAACGTTTACAGTTTTTATGTGAAAATGTTTACAATTATATTGATTTTATGTTTCCCAACAATGCGTATGAAATTTCAACTACAATGTTTCCGTACATTGTTTGTGATGTTGCTCATTGAGGAAAATAAATAACAACTGCTGCATATACTGCTGCACGTTGTAATTCACTGATGGCGCTGACTCTGTGGTAAAATAATAATAATAATAATAATAATAGTAATAATAATAGTAATAATAATAGTAATAATAATAATAATAATAATAATAATTAATAATAATAATAATAATACAATAATTAAATAGTATAATAAATAGTACAATAATAATATAACAATAATTATAATAATAGTAATAATAATAATAGCTACTACAGTGGGGCTATCTTTGGTTATATCATGCAAGTAAAGTGTTATATACTGCTGCACGTTGTAATCCATTGATGGCGCTGACTCTGTAGTAAAATAATAACAATATTAACAAGAATACTAATACCAATAATAATAACCGCTACAGTGACAGTGGAAGTTGCCTTTAATAATTACCTCATGTAGTTACTATATACTACTACTACATGTTGTAACTGTTGTGACGGCTTTAGTCACTGTTAGCAAAATAATAATAATAGGCGAATTCATTGTTTCCTTACAGTCCCATTCCCAATTCAATGTTTCCGTATCCATTTTCCTATTCTTTCCTATCCCTACTCCCTAGCTAATATACTGCGTTCGCAGGTAAGGGTTTCACCCCACTATATTGGCTAAAGGGGGAAGTGGGTTTAGTCAGTAAGAACCTGACACTACCAAGGGGTAATACTTGATGTCTTTGGAAGATTCAAACCTCCGTTAGGAAAAAAAAAAAAACTAAATTTAATAACATAAGCATAATTTTGTAGCGTACTCGTAATTTATATTTTTAGGGTCAATATCAATACATATTGTGATATGAATGAAATATTGCAATAACAAAAATACTATGAATTAAATTTTATAACGTAAGCATTTCTTTATAATAATCAATAAGGAAATATGAATTTTTATGACATAAACTAATTACCTAAATAAACAGTAGTTAATAAATTAAAACTACATTACTATTCTGAGGTTTCGAAAGATAAGGAAATTGAAACAATTAAATTGGATAAATTGAATTCTATAAATACTAGAAATTTTAAAAAGAAATTGTTATTAAATTTTTATAAGTCAAATAATAAAGACCTTTTATAATTATTAAAAAATCTTTTTTTATCTTTAAAAAAACCATTCTTTTCAATTGCGATATTGCACAGAAGGCGCGATAAAGTCTTAACTTAACTCAAAATATTTCTCTTTTAGATTTTCTAAATGAAATAAAATGTACCACAATCAATTTATAGAATTTTTATATAGAATTAATTTATAAAAATTAGAACTTAAATAAAGTAATCAAAAATAATTCATACAATTGTAGAATAATTTCTTTTCAAAAGGGTTCAAAACTTTTAAAAATCTAAAATTATCATGTGTCACTGTTTATTTTATATTTTAAAGAAGTTTTCGCATTTATTAATTAGACATACTCGTAGATTCTTCTATGAACTTAAAATTTTAAAATTATACAATCTAGAAAGAGGACAAGAGATTATACAAAGATTTTAAACAGATTCTCAAGTCCCTTAGAAAACAAAAACAATCGTTAAAAAAAGGGGTTAAAACAATGTTTTTTTTTTTTTGTGTTTCTTAAATTCAATAACTGCTCAAATTCTCAATAAATCATTCTAATAAAAATAACTAAATTTAAGAAAACTGTTCCAAATTTGAGTTGTCAAATAAATAAGTGTTTTTTACTTTTTAGTTCTTAGTTCTATCATGTTCTATAGTAAAATTTTAAGAGTTTTTATCAAAATTAATATTTTAAAAATAAACATCATTTTAAAAATTCTGACAAGAAAATTTTTGAAACTTGTGGTCATTAAACTTTCATATTACAAAATATATTAAAATAGTAATATGATATAGTAATGATAAAATAGTAAAATAAATAAAAAAAATCTTAAAATGGAAATGTACAAAATTGTTTTAAACTGCCAATTTGAATTAGTGCCAAATGCAGTACAAAATCTTTGAAAAATGTTTTATATAATATATGTATGTAATATATGTATGTACTAATTTTTTATCATAGACATGTATTTTTTTTTTCAATTTATTTAATTTTTTGGCCGATATAAATTTTTTTTTTTAGAATTTATTGTTATTTAGTATGCTGACATTTCGTTTCATATGAAAAACTATCAAGTTTTTAATAATAAAAATAAAAAAAAAAAAAATTCTTTAATATATCTACAAATAAAGTATAAAAATTTAAATTTAATTAAAAAAAAGATATATATATTTTTTAATATTAGAATTATATATTCGTATTTAAGAAGAAATATTTTAAAGATTTATTACTCATAAGAATCTGCAAAGGATAATTTATCATTTACAATTTTATTTTTTTTTTTAGTATATAGAAAAAAATAACATCTACTTCTTCTTTAGTTAGCTGATGTTTTTTTTTTTTTAAATATATATGTATGTACTACGTAGTTCATTATATTTCTATTTAGACATGATCTATAAGTATTTATATTGTCTTTTTAGTATTGACATATTGTATATCATCGTTGAACAAGAAAATTTTAAATAAAAAATAAAATATTTCTATTATAAAACCCAAATAGTTATTTTTTATATATTCATATTTTTTTTTTGTAAAAACTAATAAAAAATTTCACTACCATCTTAGTTTTTTCTTTTCTGTAAATAAATCCATTACAAAATATAGTTAAAAAAAAGAATTAAAATTTTTTCAATCTATAGAGCAATTAAAAAACAAACAACTTACAAATAAATTTTGTATAAATTTTTAAATAGAAATCAATAAGTATTAAAATAAATATTTATATTAATATTACAAATAACATAGAATAAGCAAGCAAGACCATAATATTTTATATTAATTAGTTATATTATCTATTTTTCATGTTTACTATATTTGGTGACAAGGGAGATTTTCTAAGAAAAATAACATGACATAACATTTATTTTGTTAAATAAAAAATAATAATTGCATTAATTTTAGGATAAAGAAAAAAATTGAAATTATTTGCAGTAAATTATTTTGCAGATGAGTGCAGTAAAGTAAACTATGTCAACTCTGGCATACCCGTATGAACGTAATATATCCTATTTCTGTATAACTTGATCATCTTTTAAACAATTTCAGATATTCTAGTACCGGTTTATAACTACCGAGATATATTTATATAAATCGTGGAGTTGTATGGCAGCTACCAAAATCTATTGCACCAGCACAACCAAATTTTATAGAAGTTGTTGCCATAAAACTGGATCATCATTTGTAATATTTCAGACCCCTAGCTTTATTAAGTTCCAAGAGGTGCAATAATGCTCTAGACCAACCAAATTTTACAAAAGTTGTTGACATGTAACTCGACACCTCTTTACTAAATTTTAGTTTCCTAGCTTCAGTAGACACTGAGTTATTTTCATTTAAAAAGAGAAGTTGTATGGCAGCTACCCGAACCTGTCGTACCATCACAACCAAATTTTACAGAAGTTGTTGCCATAAAACTTGATCATCATTTGCAAAATTTCAGATACGTAGCTTGAATAGACACTGAGTTATTTCCATTTAAAGAAAGAAGTTGTATGGCAGCTACTCGAACACCGCGTCCGAAAATGCTGGATTTAAATAGCAAAACTAACAATTTTGCAAAAGTGACGTAAAAAAATTTCAGCCTCTTAGCTCCTTTATTTTTTTGAGTTATCGTGCGAACGGACGGACGGACAGACGTACATGGCTTAATCGACTCAGAATTCGATTCTGAACCGATCCATACCTTTGACACTATATCTAGCTCGACTCCTTTAAGGTGTCACAAACGTAATAACAAATTTATTATACCCTTGAACATAGTTCATACGGGTATAAAAAGGTGATTTAAATAAACAAACTTATCAAGTAAATGTGGTCCTAAAATTAAAACTACCTTCTAAATAGTTAAAGTGGCACACATAATTAAAGTAGAATATGTAATAGATATCTATGGTTTTCGTAGAACCAGTTACTCGTATCAAAAGTACAAGCTCAACTGAATCTAGTCGCAAGAATAGCCTTAGGACGTATACTTATAACAAACAATGTAGACAGCCTTAGAATAGAGTCAGACTTCTTCCTCTATCTATACTTCTTCTTCCTATAAATAGATCAAAACCAAAATATTATAAGAATTTAAATAAAGATTTTATTTTACATAATACATATACATTTTGTGTATATATATATATATTGATTGTAGCATTCTTAGGGACTCAAATATTTTATTAAAATGCTTTTTTGTCATTCAAAATCCATAGTATAAATAAAGAATTAAAATATTTCTAAAATGTTATATGAACATGATTTTAAATGATAAAAACTATAAAACATTTAAGTTTTATTCAGAAATTATTTACCTCATAATACTGATAATATTGTAATATTTACTAGGGGCCCTGTGGCTGTAGCTGATGTGTAAGTATACTTTCCCCTAATATCTAAATTACAAAAAAATCGTATGACATAAAAAAAATCTTGATTCCAAAAAACAAAAAAAATCATGATTCCAAACATATGTTATATGTTAATGCAGTAAAGAAAAATCGTATCCAAATATGCACTTGTATTCAAAACTTAGCGGAATGTCATAATACGTAGTATGTGGCTGAAAACTATTAAATTATAATTATAGATAATAACAAAAAAAAATTAAATAACAAAAAATGGAAATTAAAAAGTTCAAAAATTTTGTTCCTTTTTAAATAACTTAAAAATTTTCAGTAACTTAAAATGAATAAGTACAAATAATTCTGGTATCTTAGTAATCTAGAAATAATATTAGTTTTTTGTCACTTATACCATTTAAATAAAATAAAAAGAAATATCTTTCTGTATATTTTTATCTTTCTGTATATCTAATATATTTTTTATTTATTCCTTATTTATCTCATTCCTTCAAATAAAAAATTCACTATTTTTTATCGCATTATCCCATCTATATTTATCTCATTCCTTCTTAAAATTCACTATTTTTTAAGTGAAATGTCAAAATTGAATACTTTTGCATACACATACTTTAGTATTGATTTTAAAGAAAATCAGAGATTCAGTAATTTTGTAGGGGGTTTTTCAAAATCCATTATTTTTCATATGAAAATGTGAAAATCGAATTTTTTTGAATGAAATTAGTATATATGTGTGTGGAGATATTAAGAGTATTAATAGTTGGATTCAAAATCAGAGTATTTCCCTATTATTTACCGGAATATTTACATATATCCATATATGTCTGCCTATGCGAGATTTTGAAATTACAGGATTTTGATTTTCGGAATTTTGTAATTGCGGTTTTTTAATTTTCGGGATTTTAATTTTTCGGGATTTCATAATTTCGGGATTTTGTTTTGGGAATTTTTATTTTCAGGATTTTTCGGAATTACGTACCCAACCCTATAAATTTTCAATTTATTTTTATTCTTTTTTTCTGTTATGTGCAGTATTTGTTTTTGCTATGAAAAATGTTGTAGCAAACGTTTACGGCTTTTACATAACAGATAGCTGCTCGTAGTTTTTTTTTTTCATATTAAAGTAATAATGGGTTAATGAACCCCGAAAGTTATTTTATTTTAAATGCGCTTTAAAAGAATAATAAAAAGAGAATATTTAATAAAAATAATTCTTTCAATAAATTTTTTGTTAAGAATACTTGGAAATACATATTAAATTATTTTTTAATAGGCAAAAAGTGATACAAAAATACCCTTATATTCCAGCACCCCTATATTAAAACAATAATAATAAAAAAAATTTTTTAAAAACGGCTTTTTTTGAACTAAAAAGTAGAAAATAAATTTTTAATTGCGAATTTTTCTGTAATTTTCTAAATTATATTGTTGCGATGGAAGTTTCTTTAAAAAAATTTATCTTAATATAGCATTTATATACCTATAAACCATAAAGCCCGTGAAATTAATATAAAAGTTGGATATACATACATAATATATAGTTTCTTATGGGTTAATGTTAAAGAAAAAAGTGAATTTGTAATTAAATAAAAATATGTATGTACATACATACATATGTGTGAATATTTATTTTTTTTGTGATAGGTACATAATTTTATTCCTTTACTTTAAAATGTCTAATTTATTCTGTAATGTAGCATAAAACTACCGAACTTTTATTTTTGTTTTCTTTTTTCAATATTTATCGTCAATTTTTTTTGTGTTATGTTTTACTTGAGTTTAAATGTAAAGAAAAAAGTGAATTTGGATAAAAGTACAATATGATATGTGAATATTTTTTTTAATTTTTCAAAGACTTTTTTTAAAACAAGTAAAATCTACCTATTTTAAATAACTGCATTTGTGTGCTAATTTTTTGCTAAGTACATATAGGTATTTTAAATAATTTTTATAATTAGGTATACGGAATGAGAATTTACTTAAAAAAAAAGAATATTAACAAAATACTATACTATTGCTAACATAACATAACATTATTATTAGTTTATACAATCGTATTACGGAATTTTGTATTATATTATATTATAACATCATTGTTCTCATAAATATCTACACACATACATATAATGCAACAAACAAAAATTTAAAAATATATATGATTGCCTTTTCTTTGTTTTTGTGTTTCATGAAAACAAAAAATGTATAAACTATAAATGTATAAAATCATATTTTTTACCTATACATTTAGTTTTGTTTATAGCTATAATCAGCTATAATTAAAAGGCAAGAACCAAACAAATACATATCTACATGCATGTCAAGGCAAATTTCATATTTTTATTTTATTCTGTAATAATTCTGTTAAAAAATCTGTAATATCTTTGTATGAAAATTTTATTTTGCTAATTTAGTTAACTTCTCTGCTGTTTTTTGGTATTATTATTTTGGAACCGTGTATTGTTATCAGAATCTAAACTGTGTCCAAAATTTCAAGTCTCTAGCTCAACGGGAAGTGTATCTAAAATAGCTTCCACAAGTTCCACGATTCCTTTAACCACAAGTAAGTTCAATAAAAGCTGTTAAAAAATTATGTCATATATATGTATGTATTTGGATGCGTACCGAAATCTTAATATTTTTAACCTTATTGTTTCAATAGCTTATTTTGTCGATAGGTTTTTTTATCCAAAATCTTATTTTTTCAAATTTTTTTTTTCCAAAAATTTGTATTTATATTACCAGATTTTAAAAATTGGATTAGTATGGATTTTGGGCTGCTGTCCCCTATTTTAAATGCTTCAATTTTGGAATATGTATATGTAAAAAAATAATTTGAAATGATTTTATTGTTGTTTAAAAACTCAGAGTTCCAATAATTTGGCAATTTTAGAAAAATCTAAGTATCAATGACGGCCGACATCACTCTTTGTGTTGTTGTTCAAGAATATACATAAGCACAAAAATAATTGTGAGGGATTTTCAAATCAGAGTAATACCATAAAGTAACTATATACTTTTGTATATACCATATAGTAACACTTTTCTATTCTTCATATTTCAAAAACAGAGAAGTTATTAGGTACTAATTATAGGGCTTGAAAAACTGTTTCGATATATGTCATAAAAAGCACCCCAAATACAGGGTGTTTCAAAAGAAAATTGAGTTTGAAACATATTTTTTTCATTTTAAATCATTTTAAACCTTCATAACTTTGTAACTGTTGGGGTTATGAAATCATTAGGGCATAAAAATTAAAGCTAACAACTTACTCTATAAAATACATTTTTTTTTTATCATTCTATAATAAACCGTTCAAAAGTTGTAGATTTTTTTATGAAAAGTCTCTAAAAAATCTTTAACCCTTCATATCTCGAAAAGGGTCCAGAATAGACCCCCCCCCCCCTCCAATACAATTTTTTGTTCGTCTCGGTATGCCCGATCACCCATTTCAAGGAAGACTATCGAGTAGGAAACACCCTGTATATATAAATATGTATGCAAATGTGTATGTGAGTTAGAACAAATTTCAAAAAATGAAACAGAATGAAAAAACTTTTTTTCATTAAATAAAATTTCGAAAAAATGAGATTAAAAATGATAAGATTCCGATCACCAAAAAAATTTTCTTTCAAGTTTTTTTTTATTAATAAGCTGAATTGATTCGATAATCTAAGTTGCAACTTTTGCAAGGCACAATTTATTTTAATATCAAAATTAAAGCAAAGCACTTACATATAAGACATATGTACATATACTCGTATAATGAATATATTGTAAGGTAAAAGTTAATGTAGGCCCACACATTTATTCTAAATGTCATTGACTAACAAGGAAATTACAAATTTTTTTTTTTATTTTTGTAGTTCTGATGTTTCATAAAGAAACACCTCAGATCTCGATTTTATTTTATTGGAACATAGCAAGAATGTTAAAATCTTTTTGCTTGACCAAACATAATTTGGCCTGTAAAAATCTTTCAATTAGTTTACATTTAAGGAGTTTTTTTTACAAACTTTAAATATATACAAATGGGTGTATATATCTAATATATATGTACATACCAAACTTTAGGTATTTTTTTTTTTGTTCTTTTAAAATAAAAAACTAATAATTTATATATTTTTCGTTTTGAATTTAGAACTTAGTAAACTTAATAATATTTTAACACCATAAAAAAACAATTTCATAATTTTACCCCAAAATAAATTTAATAAAGTTCTTATGAAAACAAAAACTATGACCCACAAATATTTTATTCCCAATAGCAATAAACAAACACAAAATGTTTAAAAAAAAAAGATTTTTTTTTTTCTAAATTCAAAAAGTTTTCATATTTTTACTAAGAAAAAAAAAAAAAAAAAAGAAATAGAAAAGTCTAACATTTTCCACTTTTACATATGATTATATAAAAAAAGTTTTCATTTAAGGTTTCAATGTGCGGATTAGAAGTTGTATACATATAAAAGAAAAAGAAAATCAACAGTAAAAAAAAAAAAAAAACAAAAACTTTTAAATTTTATTATTAAAGTTGACAGAGGGTAAATGTGTTTTTTTTTTTTTCTTTTTGTGCACTTTTCTTCTTAGCTTTTTTTTTTTCATTTAAATATTCTAAGGTTTGTTGTCAATTTGTAATTTCGCTTTGAACATAAATTGTTAAAATTGTTATAAAGAAGTTGAAAGGACCCATTATATGTGATTACTGATTAGTGTGTTCTGGCAAGAGAATAATTCCTTTGAAAGTATGTTGCTAAAGATGATAAACTAACTATTTAGTTAGAAAGCCTCTTTCTAAGGAGGTATTCACATTATCTATATTTACTTTGCATTATGTCTTAAATAATTTAATATTATTTTTATTTTAAAACTCTTAATACCGATAGATCGAACAAAAACCTAAATTAATAATCAAATTTCACATTTTACGCATGTATTAACATTTATACATAAACAAATAATCAAATTTTCTTTTACAATATTCAAAATTAAATATGAATTGATTTTTTTTTTGTTTTTTTATATTTCGTTTTACAAAATTATGAATTTCTTTATATTTCTGTTCAGAAGTTTCTTGTTATTTAGATTTCACTATCTTAAGATTTTTTATAACGAAAAGAAAAAAAATAAAAAAAGAAAAGAAAAGAAAATAATTATTATATATGAAAAATAAATTTTCTTTTCATTTTGATAGTTTTGAACACGCATTCTTTCATATTACGTATTATTGTAGCATTCAAAAAGTTAAAAAAGTTAACCACCCTTTAAATTATTAAAAATGAAAAATTTTGGTTTTTTGTTTTTTTTTTTTGAGAGGTTTTACTAAAATATTAATGCAAATATTATTATTTTATTTTGGTTTTGTTTTTTTTTTTTTATAAATAACATTTAGGTTCATTTAGTGGTTTATATATTATAGGATTATGGTATAGGTTAACAGTGGCCGATAAAATAATGTGTGTACACCTTCGTCGTTTGGTCAAATTGAATTAAATAGTATTTACCTACTTGTAATGACAAAATAACGTCTCCGTCATTTTTATAGATCATATACATTTGTTCTATTTATTTTGTTTCAACTTTTCTGTATTAATATTTTTTCTTTGATTTAATTACTCCATTTATTTACAATTTTGAAAGATGATTTTCTCGATCAATTAAATTCTTTTTAATTAAGTTCAAGCTAGAAGTGTCATCCTTAAATTAACAGATTGAATTTTTTGATATCTGGATACCCGGATCTAGTTGCTTTTTAAGGAATTCTAGTGCTGATGAACTCCATAAAATTTACTACACATAAAATTCAATACACAATATTCACAAATCAAAGGTTGTTTAGTAATCATGTGACTCATATGGCTGGCGCTTGCTATAGAAAGAAGAAAGTTTCTGAAGAAATTATTTTTAAATAAACTTTTCGATCTGTCATAGATTATAGAATTAACCGATTTACAGCACTTTATAATAAGTTCCCAATGCTTTAATTAGGAGAAAAAAAATGATCCAGGATATTTCAACTGATTTAAACTGGACAATGTATTGGTTTGCAGCCCATTATCGCCTAAACTAACATAACCTACCTAAACTAATAAAGTGTGTTTTATTTTGACACTAGTGTATACTAAAATGTACATAATAGGACTACATAAATTCTGAATTTTATTTTGATTTTTTTCTATAGGCTGAAAAAAAAAAAAACCAAAAAAAAAATACAATAAATAAAGTAAAAGTCATAGAAAACTTTCAAAATATTTTGATTTTTTATTCATTTTTCTATAAACTGTAAGTGTTAGAAAGGTCAACAGCTTTAAGGTCAATTTACAGTTAGAATGAGGTTAAATTAAAAAAATATTAAAGAAAAGTCAATTTTGAAAGAAAAGGAGAAATAAAAGAAAAAAAATGTCAAAAATTATATTAGTTCTAATTTTATACTCCATATTTTATATAATTTTCTTCAGGTTAACTACACATTTTGTAAATGTATGCGTGTAAATATATAAAATATGTATGAATGTATTTAAGTTAAAGAAAAAAAAGCAGAATTTGTTTTTTAACAAACCAAAAAATTAATAATCAGCTTTTAATATATTTTTTTCAGGAAAGAATACAGTTATTGGTCACTGTAAGAGAGCCATAAAGAAAAGGTAAAGAAAATATTAAATAGAAGAAAACAAAAAAGAAAAAAATTAAAAGGAAAATTAAAGTGTTCCTAATTTGTGTTTATAATAGTGTTTAGTAGATTTATGTGATTTGATTATAGCTTTTTTGATAAGGACGTTAAAAAAATAAAAAAAAAACAAAATAAAAATTCAAAAGGACATTAACATTAATAGTTTGTCATTAGGATATAATTAAGAAAGGAAAAAGAAAAAGAAAGGATGTTTATATTTAAAATATTTTGTAAAAAACAAAAGTAACAAAAAAAAAATTGTTTTTTAATAATAAATTTGAAAGAATTAAGATTAATAAAGTTTTGTGTATTTCTTTTTTTTTTTTTCATTTTTGTTTAGATTATGATTAAGTTTAAAAAAAAAAGGTAAAAATGGAATAAAATTTAATTATATTAAGCGTTTGATTGCTGATTGCTGTTTTCCTTTTTCTTTTTTGTGTTAAAAAATTTTTAAGAGTTAATTATCTTTTAACAGCTCATCATTAATTATAAATTATTAAAAAAAATCGTAAAAGATATAATTTTTGATTAAAGTCATTTCTTCTTTAAATTTAAAATGAACTATTCCTAATATGACTCTTATATTTTGGGATATTAATGCTTTAATTGGCATTACGTGCCAAAATTAATACGAATTGATGACATTGTTTTTCTATTTTTTTCATGTTAATATAAATACCACTAAAATAAAGCTTCCTATTTATTTTTGCATCGTCCAAAAGCTTGCAATTATATTTATCTGATGGGGTTTAAGATTAGAGTCGCTACAAAAAGATTCATATACCTACATACATATTTTGAAAAACTTATATATATTTGTTCGACAAACGAACCCAAATTTTCTACATCATTGACATTTGGCGGATTGTTAAGAACAAAAATTATTCGAGAATAATAATGGGAACATAATAATTTTCCTTTCTTTTCAATTTAAAATTGTAAAATACAATGAAAATACTAATTAAATACACAAATATTTTTAAATTAAAAATTATAATCAAAAAAACTTCATAATTTATTTTATTTTGTCATATACATACATATGTATGTATGTAAGTAAATTAAAAACGGTTTCAAAATCTTTTAAAAAAAAAAAAAAAATTACTTACCGATATGAAGACCTCTTCGGCCTGTTGTAATATGGCAACACGTGACCAATCAAACTTTTTCATTAATTTTATTCTAGTTGGATTATGTACGGTGGCTGAAGGGTGGGTACGAAATAATGTAGGAAAACGACTCCGATCTGATAGTGCTGGACTCGATGCACCATAGCAGAGCTTACCATTTAAAAAAAAAGAACAAAAACATGATTGCTTTTTATTTTTACAATAAAAAAAATTATATAAAATACTCACCACGATTAAATTCCACATTTTTGCAGCTTCAGCAACTGTTGTACAAACAGTACTGCAGCCAGCTAATAACATTAATTTTTGTGGACTATTATATAAAAGATTGTACATCACACTAGCTCCCAATCCCGGTTCACACTGTAAATAAAAATAAAATAAAATTAAAATATAATAAAAACTAATTGAATATTTTTTTTTAATTATTTTTAAAGTGTTTAGGAACATAATTATAATTTTCGTACGTTTTAAATTTGTCTTTAGTTTTATGTATGCATATAGGTACTACATATACTATTATAAGACTACTAGGTAGATACAGCTATTTTTCTTTTCAACTTTTTTTTACCCGTTAACTTGTAAATTGTAATGTTAAGTAATAGCAGTGATGGAATTTTGAATTTTTGAAATGTATTGAATCAGAATCAAAAATTGTACTTTTTTGAGGTCAATTGTACTGAAAATTTTTACTAGCTATAAACTTATCAAACTGACAATTAATAATTTATTTTAAAAATAGATTTCACAAATTTACAGATGTATTTGGCAAATAAAAAGAAAACGAATGAATAAATAGAATAATATAAATAGCCAAAAATTGTAATCTCTTAAAAGCTCTAAAGTTCAACTAAAAAAACCTGAATGGTAAAAAATTTTCTTTTTCATAAACGGAATAAGTACATATTTTTTAATCCAGGAGATAATTTTCAATCATATTTTCAATATTGTCAGTATTTATTGTTTGGAAAAGAATATTTCTTGCAGCTAAATAACTGTAGTAGCAAGTTGAATTGAATTTACTTCAATAAATTTCTCGTTTGAAGTAAAGCGGAAACTGCTATTAAAACTGCGGTTAAGCTCTTTTGTAACTTTGTTTTAATTAAATTTTGGACTAATATTTTGTTTATTTTTATACCAAAAAATTAATAAATATAGATTTTTATTGAAAATATTTGACTTAAATAGAATTGTACTAAAATTTAGTAGAATATATTGAATGTATTTTACTCTTTTCATTGTATTGAATTTGATCTAATTGTATTGAAAATTCCATCACTGGTAAATAGTATATATAGTAAGTACTGTAACGACTGACTAGTAATGAGTGACTACTTTGCTAATGAGTAATAGTACTCAATACTGACACTTAATTTTGTAAAATGTAATGTCACACTGACATGCGTCTGGAAGACGAAATTATTTATGACAAGTGGTAAGTATACAAATAAAAAGTAAATATATCTCACATTACATAGTTTTTTACGTTCGAATAATTTAAGCTTATTAAATACAAATATCTAATAACAAATGTAAATATTAAATTAAAAGTACTTCAACACTTATATTTCCAAAAAATGGTAAAAAAAAGAACCCTAATTAGATTTTTTAAGAATTAAATTAAATATATAATGTATTAAAGTAAATATAAAAAATATAATTTGAAATAAATTAAAAAAAATATACAATTACTAGTCACTACTAGTC
Organism: Poecilobothrus nobilitatus; assembly: GCA_947095535.1. NCBI lineage: Eukaryota > Metazoa > Arthropoda > Insecta > Diptera > Dolichopodidae > Poecilobothrus > Poecilobothrus nobilitatus. The sequence continues at coordinate 176,307,559 of OX352774.1, forward strand.
TATTTTTATTATTCCGAAACTGTCAAAACTCAAATCAAAACTATACGTAAAAAAATTTTTTTTAAAAATTTGAGAAGGGAGAGAAAATTATACAAAAAAAACAAAATAATCGAATGAAATGGGTAAACGTATTGTATGTGCATCTGTATGAAAATGCGTATAGTAATTCATAATAAAAATTATTTTGAGATTTTAGATTCGTTTTTAAAATTTAACTTGTTTCAAATTCAATTAAACGAAGTGAATTTATAAAATTTATTTTGATTTATTTTAAATAGTAAAACTATAAAGAACAAATCGGAATTTTAAACTTCCATCCCAACTCACCAAAAAAAAAAACATAATGTTGGAGCTTTAATTGTTACTTCAAAAATTTGGAGGTGTTCAAGTTACAGGTCTTTAAAAATGGGAAATTTTTAGTTTTTGATCCCTTACAGTTCTAAACAAAGGGCAAGGTCAACACAAAAATATTTCTTGTGACTCATTTTCATTTATTTTCAAAAATCCAACTCTTCTAAAATGCTGAAGTTTCTAAGTTAAGCCGTTTGGAAGATACCGTATGGCATAATTACTAAATTATCATTTTTCTCTATTTTAACTAATTATTTACTTGAATATTTTAAATAGAATTGCAAATTATTTTAAAATTATTTAAAAAAAAAAAAAAGCTACCAAACAAGTTGTTTCCTTTTATTTTGATACCCATTATTTGACACTTGAATTCGTCTAGAAAAAAAGTTAAACAAATTTTTCAACGATTGCGAAAATGTGAAACTACTGTGTGTATTCTAAACAATACAATTTAATTCATGTCAACTTTAGTTTAATTAACCATTGGCTGCGCATAGTATAGTAAGCAAACAACAGCGCTCATTATAGATGTAGCTTCAAACTCATCACTAAAGCGATGCAAAAATATATAAAAATATCGCGTCATGTACTCTAAAGACGCATGAATTTTCTTATTGTTGGTATTTAAGTAGTAGCTAAGAAATTTAAAGTTTTTATTTTGTTTAAAAATAATGGTGAATTTATTTCTCAAAAAAATGTTACGTTCATTCTGTATTTTTTGACAAAGCTGCTTTCGTTTCTCAAAAAAATTGTGCAAAATCAATTGTGCATGTGTTTCTCAAAAAAATTGAACAATCAAGTAACAAAAAAAAAATTAAAAAAGCATAAAATAAAATAGCAAATCTCAATAAAGTGGACAAGCAACAAGTATTAAAAGTGAAAACCCATTCAGAGTAGAATTTCGCGGCGATATGACAAGATACATGTATTTTAATTTGAGTAATCACAAAAAAAAATCAAACAATCACAGAAAGTTTTTTCTTCCGCAAACTTCTATTCAAATTCAATTCAAAAAATTAAATATAACATCATTTTAAATTAATTATTTTTCGCCGCGAAATTTTCTAAAGTATTTTGTCTCACCAATAAAATTCGATCGCCATCGCCTGCCACTCTATTGGTGTAGTCGTCTCTTTTTTTTCTTATGTATTATCCTATCTGAAGGTATTCAGTCAAAAAAATCCATATACATTTTCTAATTGTAAAGCAGTTCCATTTAAGAGATTTCATAATCTTTTTCATTTAAGAGAATTTAAGTTATTATTGATATATAATAATAGTTATTAATTGATATATTTTATTTTAAAAAGTAAAATTTAATTTAATGAAGGTTATTAAAAATTTTAACTAATTGTAAAGCAAAAAAAAAAGTATTAAGATTCTTAAAAAAAAGTTAAAAAGTAAATTTTCATCTTTTAGGAAATTATTTCTCAAGCAACTAAAGCGATACATAACCTCGGTTCTCAGCTGTTTCTCAAAATTGACTGAAAAAATTTTCTTCATAGCCTATTTATGGATAATATTAAATATATCTATGGTTTTCACTTTAAAAGAACTACAAATCATTGAGTCACTAATATTTTCGTAAAAGCGTTTTAAAAATATGTGTGATAAAATTTCTTTCGTTTTATAGGTCTGGTAAAGTCTTGCAGCCAAATTAGACATAATGTTTTTGGCCGTTTTGCTTCAATTTAAAAATATAATTTTTTGGTCTAAAAGAATAACAAATCACCGTGCCAGCGATATTCTTCGTATGATGTGCTTTGACAACTATACGCACTTAGGCAAATGCACTTTGACAAATTTATATACCGTAAAACTCAACTAATGTTTAGGAAAAGATAATATTATATACTAAGCAGATGTCCACTCAAATTTGATGCAATAAAAATTTTTAAAAAAATTATAATTTTTTAAAAATTAAAAAAAAGGTTCCAATCCGGGTTTGAGTATTTTAAGTTTTTCTTTTTTATTTCGAAATATTTTAACAAAACAAAAATAAACGATGAGGTCATCGAGCTTTTTTGATTTAATATAGGTTAGTTACATCATAATATGTATTCAATATTCATACAAAAAAATAGTTTTTTCGAAGATAACGACGAAGATAGTTGCATTATTCAGTTGCAACTTTTTCGTTTTCGTTCCCACTTCCTCGCTTCACAAAAAAAAAATTTAAAAACGACGAAAAAGCGTAAAATTCCTAAAACCTCTATTAATTTTTGTTAACCAAAATCGAGACTCACATCAATTATCAGGCCATGAAGTACAGAGAGTAAAAGCTTAATAAGGGGCCAGCTTTTAACAAATTTACACGCAGTCTTATGGAAAAAAATAGGGGGCCGACTATAAATCTTGAAATAACACAAAAACCATTTACTTTATTCAATTTGGTTCAAAGAAAAAATTAAAGTCGCACCTTTTTTGCATAATTCATTAAAGAAAGATATTTTAAAATATAATATTTTCATTCATAAATATGCATTTAAAAAATTGTCTTTCTTTAAATTTTTTATTTTATAAGCTTCTTAAGATAAATTGCCTTAATATCGTAATAGTATACGTCGAGACTACTTTCATACCTTAAAATTTCGTACACGCTTATATGGTTATAATCGAGACTCACATCAATTATTAAATTATTCATACGCGCAATACGTGAGAATCGATTGCAATTCTCTCACAACTACATTCATGTGTTTTCAGTTCTTGGCCTGTTTACTTAGGTCTTGACCAAAATTTAGCTGCTTTAGCTGTTGCATATCACCAATACATGTAAAGCAACAATAAAATATTTTATCCATAAATAAGACCTAAGTAAACAGGCCAAGAACTGAAAACACATGAATGTAGTTGTGAGAGAATTGCAATCGATTCTCACGTATTGTGCGTATGAATAATTTAATAATTGATGTGAGTCTCGATTATAACCATATAAGCGTGTACGAAATTTTAAAGTATGAAAGTAGTCTCGACGTATACTATTACGATATTAAGACAATTTATCTTAAGAAGCTTTTAAAATAAAAAATTTAAAGAAAGACAATTTTTTAAATGCATATTTATGAATGAAAATATTATATTTTAAAATATCTTTCTTTAATGAATTATGCAAAAAAGATGCGACTTTAATTTTTTCTTTGAACCAAATTGAATAAAGTAAATGGTTTTTGTGTTATTTCAAAATTTATAGTCGGCCCCCTATTTTTTTCCATAAGACTGCGTGTAAATTTGTTAAAAGCTGGCCCCTTATTAAGCTTTTACTCTCTGCACTTCATGGCCTGATAATTGATGTGAGTCTCGTCATTGCATACAGAAATGTTAAGAAGTGTAACCATGGCCTATGATTATTTAGATAATATCCAACATAATATTATTATATACATACATAATATACGTCATATTTGTTTACAAAACTTTTTTTTCCTAAATCTACACAAGTATACACGCTCAACCGTATAACAAAAAACGGAAATGTAACAAACTAAAAATAAAGCTTTTGAGCACTAAAAATAAAGCTTTGAATGAAAACTTGAAATTTGTGGTTTTTTCATTTACATTGCATTTATACATCTATTTTGGTTACGGTAACCATACGTACCACATTTTGTACTACATTTAATTCGTTTCACTAATATTACGATTTAATTCGATTTATTAATATATCGATTTTCAATTATTATTTCCAAACAATAATCGAAACTCAAAATCTTTAAAAAATCTATTTTTATGAAAGTTTCTAGTTTTGTTTACCGGGTAGTTTTAGGAAATCGATATATTAATATAAGAATCGACAAATAAAATTCTGACAAAACCCCGATTGTCAATTCACTTAATAACATCTTTGACAGTTTAATATTTGAAATTAAATGCATGTGCTATTTTACTGTTTTGTTTTAACGTGGGAAAAAAAATAGTTAGAAATTCTGATGCGATTCGAACATCAGCTTTATTATATTAATAATAAAGCTGATGTTCGAATGTCAATTTACTAACATTAAAATTTTTAAATGGGTTTTACTTCAAACTTGCCCACAATGGAAAGAATTACAGAGTTCATATGAATTTGTTTCGAAAAATTTTCCAGATATTAAAATTGATGACAACCTATTATTTGATGAAATTAGTTATATTAAACAATATGTAACTGAAACGAAAATAAATTATTGGACTGAAAATAATGTTACAACAGATATGAGATGGGATGAATTAACAGAAGAAACGTTAAAAGCAATACTAATTGTGAAATGCAATTTTTCTAATGATTGTGAAAGTTTTTATGGCAATATTATAAAAAATGATCAGATTTTGAAAAAGATAAATTCTGCCGAAAAATATCTGTGAATTTGAATGTTGTTTAACATTCAATTTTATTAAATTTTTTATTATTTAATTATATTATTTTGAATTTATTATACTGTTGTAACGGTATAACATATAACTTATGTTCTTTTTTATATAGTTAGTCGAATGAATTGTTGACTATTTTTTAATTTTTATTAAATTCAAATAAATTTATGTTCAAAAAATACATATATGTGTTTATATAAAAAAATATTTTTTCTGTACCACATTCACTTTCAAAAAATATGATCACCGTAATTTTGGTTAATATTATCTTTGGTTTTGGATTGCCAGGTTCGATTTTAGAAAATGGAGCTCACTTAAGATATCTTCAGAACAAGTGTGTAAAAATAAGTATGGGTTGTTTTGCAAATAAGCTGTAGTGTAGTTTTAATTAAGAATTCAACTATGAGTTAACTATTTGTCATTTGTGGTTTTAACAGTCAGATAAATAGGAAAAGTCTAAATAAAAACAATATTTAGAAATATGGGAATATGTGCAGGACTTGTACTTCACCGAAAAAAAAAGGCCACGTGTCCGGAACCCCCCAAAATTGGCCAAAATTCGTTAAACTTCTACCGTTAGAATCTAAATTTATCGAAAAAATGAACTTTTTTGCTTTATTTTTCGCAAAAAATCGACATTTTTGTTATGAAAATAATGGTCGACTGACATTTTGACGTTTAATACATTCTTATAATCTTTAGTATATACATATATGAAAAGAATTGCCATTGTACAATTCATCTAAAATTCAAAATGGAATTTTTAAATAATAAAAAAGAAAGGGTTGTGCAAGAAATATCTAAGTAGTTACAGATAACACAAATTTACATAAAATAAAAAATTATTGACATCTTTATATTAGAAATACAAATAAATTGTTTTACACTTTTTTAAATGATAAAATTAACATATTTTATAATTTATTTCAATGTTGAATTGATTCTAAACGCAACTGCCAACATTTTTAGTAATTTTTATATGTAAATGCAAAATTTTTATTTTACACAAAAAATTAAAATTTTGACAGTATATTAAAAATATAAAGTTTATATTTTGACATTTTTATATTGAACATGTAAAATTATTAACTCTTTTATATTAATATTAATTTTTTAAAGTCGGGGGCTGACGCCCGCAAACCCTCGCTAACAATTTAAGAAATCCTCTTTTTAAATTCGGCAAGTAAATCCATACGGCAAGTGTCAATTTATACATTTTTTCCTTGCATGAAATCAAAAAAAAGAATTACTCTATATAAAATTAATTATATTATATTATATTATATATTATATTAAAATTAATTTTTTAAAGTTTTAATTATTATTTTTATTTTTAACACAAAAGTGTCAAAATTTTAATTTTTTATGTAAAATTTTACATTTACATATAAAAATTACTAAAAATGTTAAGATTTACATTTAGAATCAATTAAATATTAAAATAAATGATAAAATATGTTTATTGAATGCTACTCAAACAGTAACTTTTTTTTAACATTAATACCTATTTTATATAAAAAAAATTAAAAACCAATTTTAAGTACAATAATTTTCATAAATTTAATGTACAACCCTTTTGGATTATCATTTTAAAGAAAATTTTGGCAACTATTTTAAAAAATTGCACTATAGCAGCACCTGTCAAAAGTGCCTTAGTATTGGAAAATGATTGCGGCCATTTAAGTAAAATTAATTTGTTTATATGTAGAATTTCAAAAATTTAAAATAAAAAATAAATAAAAAATAAGGGTTTACAAAAAAAAAAGGATATTTATCAGTTAAAAGGACATAAAGGAGTCATTTGAAATAAAAATCAGGAAGATTGGAGCAGTAGTTTGGATTTAATTGCGGGAAGTACACGTCCTGCACATTGTCCGAAATATATAATTAAACTATATTTAAATTAATTTATGTTTGTGATAAAAAAATTTAATTATATTAGCTATTTTTTTAGCTATTACCTTTTATAGTATTTTAGCTATAATCAGATGGTCATAACTACACAAAAAACAATGAATAATTTAAATTTCAACTAAGGGCGTTTTTCTTTTTCTCATCAGAGATCAGATTAATGCTCTTAAGCAGATGTCGAGCGCTCAGAGCAAACTTTTATCTGAACTCTGACAGTTCTGAGTTAAAAAAGAAACGCTCAGAGTACAAATTGTCAATTTTTATCCAAATTATTTCCTAATGTCATTATTTTTTCATTGTATCAAAATTTATTTTATAAAATTGAAATTTAAAAGAAAGTATGTACACATTCGATTTTTATATTGAAAATAATTGTTTATCAAATTTTTGTTTCTATTTAATTTATATTTTAAAAAATATAATTATATTATTATTTTACTTAATATTTAAAAAAAAAAATTAAAAAAAATGTTTATTTATTTCATAATGTTTATTCATCACGAAAATTTTTTAATGGCGTTTTTATTATTTTATTCTTAATTTGACGTTTTATTTTTTGACAACTCTGTGAAATCTGAGAAATTTTTACGAGCTCACAGATCGCGCTCTGAGCACCTTGCGAGTTAAAAAAGAAACACAAAATGGATAATCTGAGTATAAAAAGAAACACAAATTTTTTGCTTGACAGCCTTGGCTCTGCTCTGTTGAGAAAACAAAAACCGTCCTAAAAGTACAATTACGTATTTCCGACGATGAAAGCATGTAGTATGAGCAAAAGCAAAGTATGATTTATGAAGCAGAAAAAACACAGTCGATTATATAAAATGTGCAAATTTATCAAATCGTTTATTCATTTTGCATAATTGTCAATCTGATACTTTATCTCACATTTCATACTTTTTTAGTTAAACGCTATTAAAATTATTAGCGAACGCCATTTTATTTTGGTGTTAGTTTTTTTTTTTTTTTTGTAGTTTCTATTGCAATTAATTATATAAATTCACAAAACTAATATTGATTTTTAATTTTAATATTTAAACCGTATAAAATAACTTCCAATAAGAGGCCGCGGCAACCAGAAAATAACAGGGTTTAAATGCTATAAAAGCCGAAGAAGCGTGGGTGTGGTTTAGTTTTCATGTGCCGTTAAGAATATGTTTATTTGTTTTAATTTAGCACGCGTTTCATACCTCCTTACGCACGAACTAATTTTGTGAAGGAGATTTCTCTGATAAGGGAGTTGGAAATCTTGCAAAAACAGCAACCAAAATGTTGTATTATAAAAAATGGAAATCTTCTATACATACATATGTTTAAAAGTTTTAAAAAATACCAAAATTATTAAGTTAGTTATTTTGTGTATCACACCCTTCAATGTTTATTACTTTAAAAAAAAATGTTTACACAAAGTCAGACGACACATATGTATAAATAAGTAACAAGAGTTTTAAGTACAAGTGGAAACGCTAAGTAGCCAACATCAATTGGCCATATGTTCACACATGTATTTAATTAATCTTGTATGCAAAGTTGTAATTATCAACTTTATATGTATGCGTCCTCTTCAATTATCAAATCTCATTTTAGACGATGTAATACGTTTTTCTCCGCATTTCGGGTTCTATAGTTATGCACTTCACTGTTCAGAGTGAATTTGACATTTGTGTTAATGTTGTTAGCACACATAGCGTGAACATGCATTCTCAAGAATAAGATGGATCTACTGAGTTGCGGTGCTGATATTATAACCAAATAAATTTTTGTGGCTTTATTTTGAACAGTTTGAATGAATTTAATATACTTGTTACACACATTTCCCCATAAATGCATACCACAGGTAACTTAACTGCGGCATGGAACATACTGAAGTCCAATGGACGCTTTAGTTTATCTGCGACTCTATTTCTAATTAATTTAAATAAACCTGCAGACTTTCTAGCTTTTGTTAGTTAACTTTCAGACTTTCTCTAATTTGTTGCTCCCAAGTAAGATTTTCATCTATAATAACACCCAGGTACTTATTCACTAATTCTAAATTACAGCTGTCAATTTTAAATATGAATATGTATCAGTTACTTTCCTCTTGAATATTATGTATTTAGTTTTATTTGTATTTAGAGTGAGCTTGTGTTGTTGCATCCATTCCTGAATTAATACTAGATCTATATTTATTGCTTCTTCTAGTCTCTTGCAGGTAGTTTCAGCATATACTGTAGTCAGAACTGCATCATACATATGTTTATTTTCAAAATATATACTAACTTGAATTGAAATAAATTAAATTCCAAAAAAAATGAGTGGAAAAGCGAAGTGACAAAAAGCATGTTACAAGAGTATTTAATGAATGCTTAAGGCTGTAAATAAATGTTTCGTGTGATCTGTTTGTGTGTTTGTGCGTGGGTGCGTGTGTGGGTATATCTTTGGGTACGTTTACACACCTAACGGAATTTATGAAATTTCATATTTAAGGTTTTGACGTAAATATCTCGTATTGTTAAGCTTTTGGAGCAAACCGAACAACCGGAAGTAGTAGTTTATTAGTATCATTTTTAAGTTTTTTACGAATAACTCGTAAAAGAAAAATATTATGAGAAAAATTATTAAGAAAAAATTGTTACACAAGTAAAGGGCAACAACTTAACCATAGAACATTTTTTGATCTCACTAACTTCCACTTTTATTTAATTTTTTTTTAAGCGCCATATAAATTTATATGAACAAATTTTGCTTGTGTTTTCTTTTTATATCTCTAAAAATGTATATACATAAGTATATCTATGCATATTATTCTCTTGTTGATAACGCAAAATTCAAACTGTAAAATTTTTGTTAGCAGATGATTCAATATTTATCTTATGTTTATTTTGTATTTGGTTTTTATTATTTGTTACTTACATATTTTTGAATGAAAAAATATCATGTACATTAATTAGATAATAATATGTAAATGGATGTATGAAAAATTTACATTGCATACATACATATATTTTTACGATTTCATTGCTTATTCTTGTTATTGAATAAAAAAAAATGATGTTAAATTATTAGAAGTTGTTTTGCTTTGATATAAATTATTACATAAAAAATCTATGAATTTTGACTTTATACTTTTTGTATAATAGCGGTTGTGTGATGAAGTTAGCTGATTTTTTAAATTAGATCGTATTTTTGCTTTTTTTTCATAAATTCTGTAGGAAGTATATCAAAATAACTTTTATAATTTTCAAGATTTTTCACCAAATTTTTTTTCTTAATCAAATTGCAAATTCATATTTTCATTATGTTCCTTAATTTACAATATAGTTAAGTATTTTTAAAAACTGTCAAATTCAAGTTGATTTGAAGCCAAATGCTATTTTCAAACTTATGAGCTGAGAGAGCTGAGAAAACGCTCTTTTATATTCGTGTTATTGTCAAGTCAAGTACTCAAGTCACCGTATAAACGCAGTAATTGTTTACATTTTTTAATTGTAACTTTTAACTTAAAATTTTGAAGAAGTATTTCTGCGCGAAAGCTTCGCATCACGCAGTAACCTCATTGTGTTAAGAACTTAAATGGTAAAAAATGGCGGGCGACAGCCGTGAGCCGACATGGCGCCAATTTTAAGTTTAACGACTCACCACACCACACACAACCTCAAGTAAAAAAATAACGTTCTTTTCTTATAAGAATTTAATTCAGTTTTTCACTTTTTCAACGTAAATTAGTTACGGTTTAAAAAGCAGTTTTTAAAAAATTTTTTTACATAGTTTTAAAATAGTAAAAAATAGCATAAATGCATAAAAAATAATATAAAGTAATGCAAATAAATAGGAATAGGAATAAAAAAAATTTACGAAATAATTTGCAAATATACAAGCCATACATAATGTACATACTATGTACGTACCTAAGTGTGTATATATTAATATTATGTAGGTAGTTATTAGAATTTTCACCAACCATTTTGTAATAAGACTGAGTAAAAGTTAAAATGTGGAAAATTATGCTATCATCTTAAATCGAACAGAAGAAATGTTTCTTAAATACAAAAAGTTTTACACTCCATAAAAATGGTGAAATTAAATATTAGAAAGAAAAATTAAAGAAATTTGTAAAAGGGACACATCGATCATATTCGGTCAGCATCGATTGAGGATATTAAAAAAGCAGGTGAGTTACCTAGATATAATTTATTTAAGATTAAGTACATATAAGTAAATAATCATTAAGGGCTTTATTTATTTTTATAAACTGCACTCTGCAGTAAATTTTGTTACATTTATATAGCGTTTTCTTTTCTTTTTAGATAACAGTTTAGTTGTAGAGTTTAAATGATCATAAAAAGTGTGAACAAAACATATGTATGTATGTATGTATGTACCAAATGCCTATTTCAAAATTTTTCTATTTAGAATCTAAAACTAATTTACTGAAGTAGTAGTTATCCAGTTAATAAGTAACTCTACTCTCGTATGTACCTGATGCAGAAAGATTATAAAATATAGAAATATACTTACATATGTACATATATATTAATAGTATTTATACTTTATAGTATTACGAAAATTGCGAACTGATAGCTGATCATTTTTTGTCTTAAAATTTTACTATGGGCATTTGGTGTTTTAAGTAATATGCCTAAATAGTTTTTTAAATAATTAGCAGTTACAGCTTCATTATATTATAAGGTTAGCTTATATTTAAGGTAAAGGTTATATGTATACATATAAGAATACACTTCCATAAAAATCAATATATGTACATATATACATATGTACCTATTTATCTAAAAAGAAATAAATAACTACTTAATATTTTTGTATATACCTTACTGGATAAGGTGACGAGGAATTAAAGGGAAATAGGATGATAGGGGACAGCTGACAGGTAAATTGGAACGAATACAAGAATTACATATTATGTATTATACATAAATAATTACTTTCTATTTATCACTAATCAAAAGTAATTCTAATGTTTCAATTCTAATGTTTAAATTATTTGACCAATGTTTAAACAAATTTATTATTTTTTATTTAACTTTTATAGAATCTAGTTTTATTGAAATCCAAACTTCTATTTGATAAATTTTTAAACAACTTTCTTGTGTTAATCAAATTAATTTAAAGATTGAATTCAAATAAAATGCTTACATATTATTTAAAATGAAAATTCAATGCTAAAATCCGTTGAATTTAATCACTTAACGGGCTTTACTATACTAGAGTTATATAAAATACGTATGGATGTGGACAGGTTACAGATGTGGACATAAAAAAAGATTTTAATGTTATTAGCCGTATATGAAGGTAAACCATGACCAATATCAAAAGGTTTGAAGGGAAAAGATAAAAGCTCATAAATATTAGTAGATTTAACAATTGTAAAATTTTAAAAATTGGAATTTTGGTATTTTACGAAAAATAATAGTGCCCAATTTGAAATTCTTTAATTTTTTTCAAAAGATGGCTTTAAAATTCCATTTTTTCTACATCATCTGATATATTAAGATTATATTTATATTTTCTACATCATCTGATATATTTAAGAAGAAAAATTATTATGAAAACTTCTCAATATTTTTTGACTAATTGTCAAAAGGCAGAAAAAATATATACAAAAGACTAGAAAGTAATTTTGCTAAATATTAAGTAATGCACATTTTGATTTAAAAATACAATTTTTAATATATGATATGTAGAAATAGTTCATATTTTTTTTTCGAGACGTTTTTGTTTTTTTAAATGAAAGCCGAGCAATGCCTGTCAAAATAAAATTCGTGGTTCTTTTTTTTTTTTTTGGGGTCACATTTTGTATGTAGTTTATTTTTATTTTTTATTAAACCAGAGTATGCGAAGATCACGTTCTACGTCCTCAGAATAAATAATTCGGGAACGGTTGAACTGTGAACATAATAGTTGACAAGAATATTTTGACATTTGTTTAAAAAAAAAATTATTTTTATTTTAGATCTTCAAAAATGTTTGCAATACTATAGGTAATATATGTACCTAGTAATTATAGCAATACTATATAACAGATTATACACAATAGGCCAACAGCTAGTCGTTATTGTTTATTAGAAAACGTTTGAAAAATTCAAAGTGTGTATTCCAGGTTCTCCATTTTAGAAATTTCTCGAACGCAATAAAAATTTACAGTATTACAAAATCTAAATTTAATTTTTCTTAAAAAAAAAATACTTGCATATGTATAAAGAACAATATTATAAAAATGTTGATTTAAATTATTTTAAAGGTTTTTCAAAAGTTATTTCATCATATTTTTTAGATTTTCTTAAAGAAAATTAATGACCAATATTTTTTCCTAAGTATCTTATACCAAAAACATAATTGGAAGAATTATAAGGAAAATTAGTTATAGAAAGTGGGAAGGACTATGGAAAATTTCTCTTTATGTCTATTATTTGTATAAGTTACAGAAAAATAATACTGTTTATATAATTAATTTTTCCAATCCTAAGAATTTTTTTTTAGGAAACAAAACAAAACAAAAGGAAAAATTTAATATTTCAATGAAATTATAGGTTTTATGGGAATGAGCTTTTTATTCTCATTTTTAATTCAATTAAATGAAATTTCTAAAGTAACAACAACAGTTTAACGAATTAATTTTTTTACATTTTTATTTATTTAAATGACTTCTATTGTTTATTGTAAAATAAATCAATTTTATCACGGTAGACTTAATGGTGTCTACGACGACAATGATAACAGATACACAATGATAACAAACAATAATATTTAAAATTTTTTCCTATAGGTATATAAGGAAAATGTGTAGAAAAAAGAAAAAATATATTACTGTTTTTGTAAAAGTTAAGTTTTGTATTTTCTCAAAAAAAAATAAAAAAAATTTGTGATCGAAATGTATTCCATACATTGTTTTGTTGTAGTAGTAATAAAATTTAGAATATCCGATTTTCATAAATGTATTGCATGATTTTGCAAATATTTGGTTAATTATTCAATTTAAATATTCAAAATTAAGTGAATTAATTTTTGTTATTGATTTAATAAACTGCGAAGAACAAGTCATTGGCTTTTCTTATAATACAAATTAGATGATCTTGATTGAGATCAAAAACGCGCCTTTTTTCTGATTGTTCGACCCCGTCGAAAGTAATACTCTCACTTTTGTTGTTGATATTAAATTCTCTCGACACCTGTCGTAATATTAAATTCATTTTCTCATTTTTTTTTTTTTTAGATACATAATATCTTGTGTAGGTAATGAAATGATACTTGCCATGATAAAATAAAACCACTGGATTTCACCTCTCAAATAATTTCAGCCTTAACACTAGAATTGCTTCAATAACTTATTAGTCATTATCATTATTTGAAACTATCTAAGTGGTATTCAAATGGTTATAACAATTTGTTTACCACATTTCTTTGTTATCAGAACTACAAAAATGTCAAACTTATTACTATCGGAAAACTCTCAAAAGTTTCCGATTTTTCGATTTACAATCTGCCCAAATTTAAGATGAATTTAAACAAATTCATAGTCTTCCAACTCCCCCTTATCCACATTTTTGTTCATACTTACCCCATGCCATAATATACTCACAGCTACTTTTAGTACTAAGAAATATATTTCTTAATTGTGATTTATGAATAAAAAAAAAATTTAAGTAAAATTAAAACAGACGCGCTGTCGTCTATTATAAAAGTTGTTAAACAGTGATTTTTTTTTTTTGATTTTGCCTCTTTTTAGGATAAGATTTTATTTTGTATTTTTCTTCTCGTCCCTATCTAGATACTATTAAACTCTAGATAAAGTAACGGAAAAAGACTACATTCCCACACAGTTTTACTTAGAAAAAAAAAATTTCAGTCACAAAGACTAATTATAGAGTTTTTTGAATTAAAGTGTAGAGATTTTCAAGAAAAAAAAAGGAAAAGTCTAAAAAAAATGTCAACATAAATGATTAGATTTTGATTGAAAGACTACAAGAATTGTTTAACAAAAAAAAAAAAAAAATTTAAGAAAATAAGAAAAAAAATTAATAGAATTGTAAATTGACTAAAACTAGGATATATATTAAGATTTTTTCTTTAATTTTAAATGTTCATTGTCTTTTGTTTCTTCATTTTGTTTTCCTTAACTTCATTGTATTTTTTTTATTAATTTCATCTTATCTCTATATTAAAGAAAATTTTATATTAAATTTAAAGAATAAATTGTGTAAATTGTAGTGAATTCAATACAATAGAATTAATTAACAAAAATTGTCTTCAAAAAAAAAAAAAAAAACAATGATTATTAAAAAATTCAATTAAGTTTTGTATTTTTTTAGGTTGATGAAGCTGTGTGTTTTGGTCATTTCATGAAACACTTACTTACTATGTTTTTTTTTTTTTGTTCAGAATAATTAAATAAAATTTGTAATCTATTCTTACAAGTGTATTGAATATTTAAATTTTATTGTCCTTTGACATCGAATAGATAAAGGACAATGTACTTAGAATGTTTCTTGAATTTTAATGAGATAAAAAACAAAAAAAAAAACAAAAATTAAATATGAACGTCTAAAATTATACATTAAATTTATTTATAGAGAAAAATTTTCCAAAAAAAACAATCCCTTTTGCTATTTTTAAGTAAAATACATAATATTTCAAAAAGAGGTGTTATCTATGAAAAACACAATAATTTGAGGTTTTGTTTAGATGTTGTATAATATTCAATTTCATTATTAAAGACTTGAATAGTATACAGAAATGTTTAATAATAGAAAAATGCTGTTAATTGGGTTTGCTCCTTCTTGTTTTTACTTTCCACAATTTTTTCTCCAACAAAAAAAAAACAATGGTCTTTTTATCTTATGCAAATTATTAGATGTTTATTAAAATTTTTAATATTATCACGTTTTTAAATTTATTTCGATATATGATATACAAAAATTTAAATTTATAAAAAGCTAATGAATTAAATTGGTGGATAGTGTTATATGAATGCCTAGAGATCGGGCTGATTGATGCCAGAATAATTGGTACACGTTATAGAGGTCGCCTTATAGAAGCAAATAATTAGATAATATAGAAAATGACTTATGATGTTTCAAACTGGTAACATAGAAAATGCAGTAGGTATTCGAAATTAGAGAACAACAACAGTAGACCGAGAGTTTTAGCAAAGTGTTGTAAAGGGAAAATTTAGGTATAATATGTAGCAGGAAAATATGATGAAAATGATGAATGATGAAAATTTATGAGTAATAGTTACACTATAAAACTTCCATATAAATTTAATTTCAAAGTTTAAATGTAACATTTAGCAAAACCTATTAATGCAGTATATAGGAAATCAACATTAGCATCATGTAGAACAAGTGCAACAAGTTATAATATTCTTTTACATAAGTTAATTATGTAAACTGTTAATGAAATTTTAATCTTTTAAACTACTAATACTTTTCTTGGTCAAAAGATCTCATATTGACGGGTTCCAAATCTAATGTGGTATTAAAAGAACTGAAATAAATTAATGAATTCATTTTAATCGTTTTAAATCCAAAATATTCCTACTAAAACTTACATCATAAATGTTAAGGACTCTTTTTTTTTTTGCGAGGGTAAATGACAATCTCGAAAAACACTAATGAGATCAACGCGCGAATTCTCTTTGGTAGTGTTGAACTCTAACCGACTAGATGGCATTTAGTTAAACCCTCTTAAGCCAACTATTAGGTTTGAACTTATTATACAATGTACTGTTTGTTTGGGAATTGTGAAAATAAGAATAAAAGAAATTGGGAATTTTTGAAAATAGTACTCAAATTCTTAATTAATTTAATATTTTGTCTTATTTAACTCAAAAAATACAGTTAAATCTTGCTTAAATTACTTAGACCAGAATGCTTAGATTTTTAACAGCTGTTACTATAAATTTTTAGGAAAATTCCTCTTAAAATAATCTTTTCGATCTGTCGGAGATGAACTTAATTAATTTATAGCATTTTATAATAAGCTCCCAATGGTTTAACTACAAGCGGACCTAAGCTGGCTTAAATGTGGGTGTTAAATCATGTCATCTTTTCCTATCTACCTACCTAACTACTATAAATTAAATATACTTATATAATTGGATATTTTACTTTATGGTCACAATATTTTATAAAAGTTAAATTGGTAATGTTACACATAGCCTCGGTGGCCTAGTGAGTAAGAGCGTATTAAAATATGCTGTAAACACTGAGAGAGTGTAGGTTCGAATCCCATACACGTCGTAAGAATAATTCCCCCTTACGATATTTACAGCCACGCTCATAAAAAGGAAAAGCTGTGTAATTTGTTTTAGTGGCAGGGGAGTGTACTAAACGAAAAACAAACACATAGACTGGTATTACTTTACAATTATTTAATAAATCAATTATCACGAACAGAAAACAAAAAATTATATAAAGACTAAAATGTTAATCATATATAATTTGATTTATTTTTTTTTTTTTTAATTTAAATTGAAATCAATACAAAAACTTCTCAAATTTCAAAATTATATTGAAATAATAAACTTGTAATTTTATTTTTTCAGTTTTTTTTTTTAATAAAAATATTCAAAGTCAAATTTAAAAAAAGAAGAAAAAAAGAAAAGAAGTTGAACATGCAACGCAATTTAAAAATAAACTTGAAAATTCAATTTGTCATTTCCTCTCCCTCTCTGTTTTTAATCAAAACTTTAAAAATGACTCAAAAAAAAAAAAGTAAATTAAACTAACATCGTTATAATTTATGTAAGAATGCCATTCCCAAATAACTATGTAGGCACACATATGAATATATATACAATATTATTACATTGACATTCAAAGTCAAATTTCATGATCGTTTGTAACTTTAGAATACCTTTTCTTCATTCATGGAATTTTTTTTTTTTTTTTGTATCGCTTACACGCTAACATGTTTTAAATTATAATTCAAAGTTATAGATTAAAAAGTATGAAATGAACTATGTACATATATATATATATGTAATACCAAGAAGTAAAGGTATGAAAAGTACGCCCTGAAAAATGTAAATGAAAAAAAGAAAATGTAATTTATTTTTCAAGTGCACATTCTAAAACTTTAATAACATATTTGTGCATTTTTTTTTTTATAGCTTTCCACAATGAAATGAAATTTTTCCACTTAAAAACAAAAAAAAAAAAAAATAAATGAAATAAATAAAAATATTTTTAAATTCATAGTAACTATTACCTACTCTTAACTAATATACATACATTTATTATTTTCTAAATTATAGTTGAAAAGTAGTTATTTAACCTAATTTTAAAAATTTCATTATTTTTTAGTTATTTTTCCTGCTTTAAAAGTTAAAATTCCAAGTTTACACACTTACACATAGCATGATTTAATGTGGCTGACATTAAAGGAAATTGCATGATACAAAACATAAGTTTTTCTTTTTTTTCTTTTTTTTGTTGTTTTGTTTTTATTATTATTTTTAATACAAAATTCATTCAAATTAAGAATGAAAAGTGAATAAAAATAAAAAAAAAAAAAATGAAAATGAAAAGAAATTAAAATAAAAAACAAAAAAAATTCTTTTTTAAAGGACTACCATTATTATCCTGTGTGAATTATTTATGATGTGAATTTAATTTATTATCCTTTAAAGGCTTTTCTTTTAATTTTTTTTTTTTGGTTTTGGTTTTCGTTTTTTTTTTTTTTTTTTTTTTTTTTTTATATATAAACGTCATGTCACGTCAATTCATTGTCATGTCATTATTACACGCAGCAGTCATCAGCAGTTTATTGCTGTTCTTGTTTTGTTCTCTTCTTTTTTTTTATCAGGAGATTTAAAAATTAATGAAAAGCATTGAAAAAAACAAGACAAAAGTTTTCATGATCTAAAAAATATTGTTTTTTTTTGTATTGTGCTTTGTTGTAAATTTTAAATTAATTTTAGAGTATTAGGTATTACTAATACACAGGTACAGTGATTTTTTTTCTTTTTATTAAATTAATCATGACCTCTTGCTGACATTTTTTTTCTTTTGTTTTTGTTTATTTGTGCAGAGATGTTAAGGGATAATTTTTAGTATTTTTAGATGAAGGTTTTTTTTTTTTTGTTTTGTAACTACCTTAATTTAACTTTCTCATTGATTTTACCATCAAGTTATTTAATATTATCTGCTTAAAAATTTATTGATATATGTACATATATATGTATATTAGCTTGAACATTTTAAATTTAGTTTTTAGTCTGTCCGTTGTTTTGTGTGTTTTTTTTTTAATTTCATTATGAAAATAAAAACTAAAAGTTGCATATTTTTTTTCCCCACTTACATGCATTTTTTTTAAGATTGTAGATATTGGGAAATTTAAATATGTGGTATTTGAGTCGAGCTTAAAATTATATATTAATAGTATTAAATATTTTTAGTTTTGATTTTAGAAAACAAACAATAAAGTTTGTTAAAAATAATTTTTTTTAACATGGGACAAGTATGTTCTCGACCGTGCAAACCGTGTTAACACCGTGCAAACACCGTGCAATCAAATCTGTTATACTATGATGGTTAAAGCAAAAGGAGTTTTTTTTAGGACAACAATAGATAATGGATTTCTTAAAGCAATAAGAGTTTTTTTTTTTTGGACAACAACAGATATTGAAATAAAAGAGAATTATAATTGCATTTTGGTCGGTATTATTTATATATATAATATTATTACACATCAAATAGAATAAAGTAATATGACTAAAACATCGGCCTACTAAGAACATTATAAGTTGAATAGTATTAGATATATTTGTATCTAGGGGGATTTGTTATTTAAACAATTAAAAAAATAACTCCAAAAAAAACATTTCGTGTAAAATTTGAGTTCAAGATCTCTCAATTAGTTAAAAGTTAATACGCCATGTGCTTAGTCACTCATCCACGAAAACTATTTTGTCCGATTTGCAGAACATTCATAAAGTGTTTTTTTTTTTTTATTCTTTATTTAGATCCTATATATAACATAGAAAAAAAAAATTAAAAATATCATTTAACTTCTTGTTTTTATAAAGATTAGAACGCGTTTGAATAATATGGCTGATTTTTTTAATTCCAGCATTTATGCCATTTTTAATTGTCTTCTCCTTCTAATACGCTGTTCAGGACGTAGTGAAATTATTTTTATATATACAGTACTGGATTAAATAAAAAAAAACCAATTTATAGGTATGTTTTAAATATTCTAAATTAAAATGGAAGGCGAGATAGTCGGAATTTTATGATGATATATTTATAAAGCAACTGTTTGTTATTCGTACTGCATTTGCATGATCCATTTGTGAAATAATTTTCCAATTTTAAATATACAGATGAAAGTAAATATAAAAAGAAAAAAAATGTATATTAATATTCAACTATTAAGTATATAAGACAAAAATATAACATTTGGGTTAGAATATTTTTGAACTTAACATTCTAATTATATACGGTTCTTACAACAACGGTGTATTAATATTTCGTAAAATTTCGTAACTTTCATTTTTTCTTAACTGTTACTGCTTTTAAAATCATTAAAATAAACCACAAAAACCACTTAGGCCAGGGCTGTTATATAATGTCAATGTCAAAATAATCAATGGTATGTCCGTTGTTATTCATTTATTACTTTTTTGTTTTCTTTTTTTATATTTATTTAATGTTATTCGTTTAAATTTTTACCTTCAATATTCTGATTTTCCATGATATGAAAAAGAGTGTTAATGTATGCCTATTATTATATTCAGGTACATGTAAATTAAATAAAAGTTAAAAAAGGGGATAGAGGGGATATAAGAAGAAAATATTTTTACCAAAAAATTTAAATAATAAACTTGTATAGAAAATTTTAGAATACAAAAGATAGGGAGAGGGAGAGAGAGTAAGCGAGAGAGAGAGAAATAAAATAAAAACTTTTTTTTAAATTATTTTATACTATGGTTTGTTTTTTGTGTATGTATAGTGTTAAAGTTTAAAAAGTTTAGGAAATGATTTAATATTATTTTGGTAAATAATTTATATTGACAGGTAAAATTGGTTTAAAATGAAAATTTTCATTTTAATGCCGTGTTTTTTATTGACATTATAAATCTTTTATGCAATCATGATTTAAATAATACGAGTAACATATAAATGCCATTATCTTTATTACTTTTATAGAATTTTATTTTTAGTTTATTTTTTTTAGTTGGCATGAAAAATGTTTTGTATGAAAACATTTTTTAAATTCTCTAAATTTAATTCTTAATTTATTTTAACAGGATGGTTTTTATGTTATTTTTAATCTGTAATTTATTTGAATTATAAATTTTCTGGAAAATTTTTGTTTCATTTGGCCACCATAAGAAGGAAACTAAATTTATTGTCAATGTGAGTTATCTGATATTTTTGTAGTTTTAAAAATGGAATTGTAAAAGCTATTTTTAAAAGTTATATTATATCTATAATAATATTATATATAAAAAAAAAAATGAAATTTATAATATTAAAGACTATAAAGATATTTTTTTTAGTTAAGAGAATATTTTCAATACCGCAACATTGACAATTTTATTGATTATATACTTGTTAGATTAAATTACTGTAGTAAAACTTTGGTTGAATATTAAATAAGAGTATATGCATATTAAATATTATTTTAAAATTAATAAGCAGAAAACATTTTAATAATATACTATACTTAAGTATGAAGCATTTAATTTTTAATAATTCTTAAGTAGGGGAAATTTTTTTGTAATTTTTAAATTAGCAAAACAAAATTAACCATTACTTTTTTTAATAACTTTATCATTAAGGTAATTGCAGTAATAAAAAAAAAAAACGTTTTAAATAACCATATTTTAAACCATAATAAGTTAAATATTTTTTTATTTACTTACTGGCTAATAAATTCAATCTGTTTAAGTAAAATATTTTAAAAAATTTGAATTTAATATTCATTATGGTTAAATTTTATAAAAGTTTTGTAAGATTTTAATATCGACTAAAAATTTTCCGGGAAAACTAATTAATTTTCTTTTAAAAAATAAATTTTGAATTATATTCTTAAATTAATGCATGCTAATAAATCTTTCAAAGGCCACATAACAAAAGTTTATAAGTTAACTTTTAAGAATGTTATCCAATGACTAAAAAAAAAAACAAACTTTTGAGATAAGATATTGTTTTTTGTTTAAAAAATCTTCAAAAATAAAAGTAAAACTTTTAATGACAAAATCTTAAGAAATTTATTTAATTAAAAACAAATATAATCTACCAGACAAATTTTTAATAATTATACTCAATATCCTTAATGAATTATTTTTGAAATGGAAATTGTTGGAATAACAACAATTGATTAATTGGTACAATTTTTCCCATATAATTCTGAATTTTAATTAATATTTTCTATACCATTAAATTAAAATATCCGTTATTTATACATTACAGTCCGTAGTAAAAATAACAAAAAATTTGTAAAAAAAAAAAAAAATAAACGAAAACCAAAACCAAAAGCATTTATTGCATAATTTTCTTTTTTTTAATTATTTATTTATTCAATTATAACTAAACCTAAAAAAATTACAAAAAAAATGGTTATATTTCACAAATTAAAATTATTAGCTTTAAAAATAACAAACAATTTTTTTTTCGCTAATCTTAATCTAGTCTTAAATGAATTTATCTTTCTTTCAAGTCTTTTTGAATATTTATTTAACAATATAAGTTTTTTTTATTTGGTTTTTTTTTTCATTGGAAAGTCATATAAAAAACCAAGGTTATTTTAAAAATTTTAAAATTATTATTAATTAAGTAAAACTTAATCCTAATTAAACAAACTTAACCTAACCCCCACCGCTTTTTTCTTTATGGGTTTTTTATGGTGGATTGCATAATTTTCGCCTCATATATAAAAAAAAATAAATAATGTGCACTGATTGCATAATTTTAGGCGCATATATTATTTATTTATATTAATATTACAAATCACATGGGATATTGCAATATTACAAAACCATCGGCTACTAAGGCCGAATACTATTATTAAATTATACGCTAATTTTATTTATTTTGTTTATATTATATATTTACGCTATATTTGGTAGCAAGGAGGATTTGTTTTCAATTAATAAAACTTGCTACCTGTGCAGGATTTGAACCCGCACTCCCTCGGTTAATAAGCCACGTGCTTAACCACTAGGCCATTGAGGCTCCAGGCGCATATAAAAAAAAACTAAATGTATAATTGGTACTGATTGCATAATTTTGGGCGCATATAAAAAAAGAAAAAAAAAGAAAGTGTTAAATCCTTTTTTTATTGATTTCGATTTAAATTGTGTACGCTTTCGTCTGATAAATAAAAAATTCTAATTTATATTCTAATTTTATGGGGCCTTGGTGGCCTAGTAGGTAAGAGCGTATAAAATGCGCTGTAAACACCGAGGGAGTGTGGGTTCGAATCCCACAGATGTGGTAAGAGTTATTCTTCCTTACGACATTTACAGCCACGCCTGAACAGGAAAGGCTGTGCAATTTCCTGTCCACATTTATGTGGCAGAGAAATGCATTAAAAAAAAAAAAATTCTAATTTTTTTAAATTTGAAAACTCAAACAGAGTACGTGCTTTTAAATTACTGTATATCAGTACAAAATTTTATCTTTTTAAAGTTAGTATACTGTAATAAACAATAATACAGTTGTAATTTTTAATGTTTTATTTTGAAAGAATTTTCTTTTTGTTTTGGGTGATTATTATAAAAAATACTAGAAACTTTTTGGAATTTAAAAATTAAACTTTGATACTAATGCTCAATTTATTATTGTTTGAAAGTTTTTTTTTATTTTCCGAAACTATTTAGACCTTCTTATTTGAATTGTATAACTTTTTCTTTTTATATTGTAATAGATTAAATTACTTTGAAAGAAGTACGTGTTAAGAAATTGGTACAATAAGAAAAATGTTTGATCCTATCTAAGGTCTATAAGGTCTATAATTTTATATTCCAGAATAATTTGATTTAATTGTAATCGGGGTTAGTTTAAAAATATTCAGAATTTTATTTGCTTTAAAAATAAGTGGAACTTCAAATTTTTTACAAATTTCTACAGCGACTTTGTATTGATACAACAATTTAAAATATATTATTTAGTATAGATCAGTTGTTTTAAATTCGATCTAAAGTATTGAATATGAGTCCAACTTTCCAAATTTTTAATAAGACAGAACGATTTTATGAACGATTTTATTTCTTTTTTTTGTGCGAAACGTTCGTGTTATGTGCGAAACGTGTTATATTAAATCTTAAATTTTGAGTTCCATAATACATACAATCAGTTCTGTAATATTAATTATGAAAAAAGTTCAATTTATGATATTGTAATTCATAAATCAAAACTTGTCCTTTAATTTTTATTTTTAATATTTTTTTTTGTTCAAAAATTTTTCCAAAATAATTCTTTGCAACTTTTATAATAAGATAGAAGGAATACATTTATAAGTTTTGTTCGTATTTTGTTATCAAATGTTTTCATTTCATTCATTTAAATATTCCTTTCTTATACTTTTGATATTTATGTCCTGATTACGCAAATAGTTCGATAAAAATTAAATTCACAAATAAATTTAAGTCCTGCAAATCGTGTATGAAAGAAGTTTTTACAAATTTATTAGTTTTCTTTTTTTTTGCATAAAAAAAAAAATGGAGTATGAAAATAGAATTGTCAAATTTAATGTTTCGATTTGGGTTTATTTGTTATTTTTAAAAAATAGTTCAAATCAATATCATCAGATATTTTTTTTAATATGGACCTTATGTTAAATAATATTGGTTGCACTTAAGCCAAATGTTACCTAAGAAATTTTTGTAAAAGTTCAAAAAATGTTTTGCTAAATTTAAAATTCTGGAAAATGACGGAAAATCAATTTTCTGAAGATATATTTAAAAAGTTATATTATAAGTGTACCTATACTTTTGTATTAAATTATCATAAAAAAAAGTAAGTGTATATTTAAATTGTTGATTAAATTTAATTTCTATCAATTTTTAGGAAATTTAAGAACAGTTTGAATTATTAAAAAAGTTCAAGGCAATTTATCACTTTTTTTTTTTTTAATAATATTTTGGGAATATTTCTGGAGGTCAAAATTTATTTACAATTCATTTTAATCAGGAATTTCTGAAAATTATTGTATTTTAAATTAATATCTAATAAATTCTATTCATACTTTATATATGATTATTAGTTCGAAATTGATAGCTTTTCTGTGACGCGTGTTGTACAAATAATATGATAAGTAACACAAAACATAAAATCGAAAATGAAATAAAAATTTCATATTTAAATTTTCCTTATAAATAAAAAATGAATTTAAATAAAAATTAAATTCCTAAGGCATTGTATTTTTGTTTTTCTTATAAAATGTTTTTTTTTTTTTTTTTTATAAAACTCACCTCACAAATAGTGTTTTTTGTTTTTAATTTTTTAGTAGCAAAAAGTTGGAGAGTTTTTATTTTTTCAGTACGCTGAAGGTTTAGTTTTACGTCATTTTTAGCTTTTTTTTTTACTCAAAATTAAATTAAGGATAAAATGAAAGTTTGTTTCAAAAAAAAAAAAAAAATAAAAATAAGTTTGTTTAATCAGTAATTTGAATATTTTAAAGGACATCTTAAGGCAATATTTCGATTTTCAATAATATTAAATATTACTTTAAAGTTTAAATTTTTAATCAAAGTAATCATAAATTACAAAAATTTGACCATTTAACGAAAAACCAGTAATAAATTTCATGATGAATTAAAACTTGAAAATTAATTATTAATCTTATTTTTATACCCGTACGATAGGATCGGGTATAATAAAATTACTCCTCCGTTTGTAACACCTCGAAATAAGCGAGTTAGATATACCTTCAAAGGTATGGATCGGGTCAGAAAAAAATTCTAAGACTTTTGAGCCATGTCTGTCCGTCCATCCGTCCGTCAGCACGCTAACTCAAAAACTAAGAAAGCTAGAATCTTGAAATTTACACAAAATATTCTGGAAGTAATTTGTAGGTTCCCTATTTTTTTGGTTGAGTTTGGACCAAACCTTAGGGTAGCTCTCGAACACCTAACTTTTAGATCCCCACTTTTTTTTTGAAATAGAGCTATGAAATTTTAACTGCTGATAGATGTCACAAAAATATTAATTTTATTTTTAATAACTTTTTTTTGTACCCCCACCCGTTACAAAGCTCCCCAAAGGTTCAAAAAAGCTCTATATTTAAATTGTTATAGTACAAGTTGTATAAGGTATATCTTCATTTTGAAAACGCCAAACGATTACTACTTTTATTAGCTTTAAAAGTATATATACAATAAATATATATTTGTGGCATACGGTGTCTTAATTTACCGTTATGCGAAACTCAAATTTTGCAAAATCCTTTAACCCTTCTATCTTCTAAACGGTTTAAGTTGGAAACTTGAAATTTTGACAGAAGTTAGATCTTTGAAAATAAGTATGAGTCATTTCAGAATTTTTTTTTGTATCACCCCCCGTTTAGGAGCTGTAAGGGGTCAAAAACTGAAAATTTCCTATTTTTAAACACCTGTAACTTGAACACCTGTTAAAATTTTTTTGAAGTAATACACAAAAATTAAAGCTTCAATATTATACTCTTATTTCTGTTAACAACTTTATTTAATAATATAATTATGGTTACTTTATAATTGATGAAAGAGTTACTTGATTTTTTCAAATTTTCTAACAAATTTCTTTAACTAATTTTTTGCATTTTGTTTTACTCGATAATTTGAAATTGTTGAGGATATAATGCGTAGTACAAAAAACTGTAAATAAATAAACAACATAACGGTTGCTTGAAGAATTTTTATTTATATGATATTGATATACATACATACTTATATAATATCATGTTTATTTACATATCGTATATGTCACTGATGAATGAATGATAAGAGTATAGATGTATATTATATAGCGCCGTATTTACATACATATATATATGTATTTTATTGTACTTATAGAAATTATTCTGTCAATGGAATGTTTAAATATAATATAATATTTTAAATTATATTTACTATTTTGTACTAAGTAAATTTAATATACATTTACCGCTTAGTATTAAATGGTACTATAGAATATTTGAAAAAGTTTTGGATTGATAATCGTTATGTGGAAGGTTAGAATTTGCTTTTGAAGAATGTATAAACATATAGTTTGAATATATCTACAACCCATAGTTCTAGAAATTATAAAATTCACCCAAATTATTTTAAAATACTAAAATATTAAAAAATAATATTGTAAGCAGAGTGACAGGCTGTGAACATACTAACGGTTCGTACGGGTATCTAAGAGTTGACAAAGGCAACTGTATTCTTCCTCGTTTAGTATAATTTTTCTTTAATTATTTATTTGAACGAGTTATTTTTACTCTTAATTTATTTTTATGCAAAAAAGACGAAAATCTTAATCTTAATACATAATTTTATTCTTAATATTTAAAACTTTTTATTTTATATCTAAAGAATTTTTTTTTTTTTTTAAATATTTAAACGGTTTTTGAGGATTATTTTGTATTAAGAATTTAATTGTCATCCTAAAAATATGCAAGTATTTTTAATTGATAATGTGAAATCTTGTTTAAATATATATTCTAAGGGGCTTCGGTAGCCTAATGGGTAGGCGTGTGGCGTATTAACCGAAGGAATGTGGGTTCGATCCCTGCACAGGTCGTAAGTGTTTTTTTCTTTATATGCCCCCCTTACGACCAAATATAATGTAAATATATAGTATATAATATAAACAAAATAAATAATATTAGTATATAATTTAATAATAGTATAAAAACCTATAATGGCCTTAGTAGCCGATGGTTCAATAATATTGCATTACATTTATGTATGTAATATTAATATAAATAAATAAATAAAAATATATTCTAAACTCTAGGGATCTCGGTGGCTTTTTTAAGTTTTTTGTAAGTTAAGATAAAAAAAAGAAAATGTTCTAATAGTTAAGAACGTGGCTTATTAAACAAGGGAGTGCGGGTTCAAATCCTACACGGAGAGAAACTCGATAACCATGTCCCTCTATTATAGCACTACTAGGGACCCCTGTTAATGTGTAGTCAAATTCTATGTTGAATCCCAATTCATATAATAGACAGTTGAAGTTAATAGAATTTATGGAAAAAGTACAATCCGTAAAAATTCAGAAAGCAAAACCAAATTCGTCAAAACACTAACTGAAATTTTTTTAAAATAACGCCAAAACAGAATTAAATTGTATAAAGAGCCTGTAGTTGGTGTACGTATATTTAGATTATTTGGTATTGTGAGTGAGGACTATTATTTATGTCTAGTTATTTATCGAGTTCGAAATAAATGTTTTAAAGGTACGTGGGAAAACAGAATAGGTATCCGTAAAACATTCGTAAAATGCACAAACAAAGTTTGGAGCAAAATGCAGTTAAATTTTTTTAATGAGCAATGTTGTCTAACAATATTGCCGTTGTTCGTTTTACCTTGCCCTAATGTAAAAAATTTAAAATCTAACAAGACCCTATACTTGGCGTACAATCCTTGATTAAGATTGTACATGTAACATGGTACAGGGGGGAGAAAACCGTACAAATATTACCACAATTTTTCAAATGGTAACCTTTATGCAGGGTTGACATACAAAATATTTAAAAATAAAAAATTATTCAAATTTAACTTTGGTTGTAAGAACTGCTGTATACTGAAATTTAAGTATATGACAAAAAATTGAATTCAAAAAAGAATACAATTAGAAAAGTTTTCTAATCGTTTCAAATAATATACAAACATTCATACATAAATGCAACAATTTAATAGAAAAGTAAAAAACTAAAACAATTATATATTTGAATTTTAAAGAGACTCGCCCGCTGGTTATACATAAGTACATACTTAGATACATATTGATTATTAATATCAGATCAATATCATTCATCATTATTTAAAATAAATATATTTTCAATAAATATTGTGATAAATGACGATTTTTATCAATTTTTAAATTTTTTTTTTATACATGCATAAGTTTTAAGTACATTACATACATATAGCCAAAGAATAGTTGAGCCGTTGAGGTCGAGTCGAGTCGATTCGTGACTCGTGACTCGAGAGGAAAAAAAGAATACATAATTTTAAAGAGAGTAAGTGAGAATGTCTTTTATAATTTTTTTTTTTTTTTGTTATTCTGTTCTGTTGGGTACGTTTTGTTACTACTACCGACTATCGTAGGTACCATACTACTGTAATGTAAATATGAAATGTGTTTTTTATGTTTTTTATTATTAATATTATGTATAGGTTTTATAGTAGAAAAATCGTAAAAAATATGTAGTTACTGATGTTCAAAGCTTGAAACGGAATTCATAATACGTAGTGTGTGGCTGAAAACTACTAAATTATAATTATAGATAATAGAGGGACATAGTTATATATGTAAAGTTATTGAACACGTATGTAAAGTCATTGAATATAATCCGGGCTAAATAATTTAAATACGATATTTCCATACCCGAAAAGGACAAATTAATAAAGAGAAATTAGTGGTGGTTGGAAAACACTTATTAACTAGAATTAAATAATAAATATACATAATGTTTGTAATTAAGTTATGTAGGTTAAGTAGGCTAAGTTTTTTTTATCTTATATAATGAAATAACATTAGTTTTTTTTCACCTTTCCAATAACAAAATTAAGAAAAGAAAATATTTGTTCAAGAAACTAAAAAAAATGATTAACTTAAATAACAAAACAATGCGTAAAATTAATATAAAACTTTTTTAGGCTAAGTTATTATAATATTATGAAGAAATATAAAGTTTAATTTAAAAAAAAAATTTAATATCTAAACTCTAGGGACGCCGGTGGCTTTTTTAAGGTTTTTTGTAGGTTAGGATAAAAAAAAAGAAATGATGTAGTGGTTAAGCACGTGGCTTATGAACCAATGGAGTGCTGGTTCAAATCCTGCACATGTAGAAAGTTTTATTAATTGAAATCAATAGCGGATGGTTTTGTAATATTGCAATATCATATTTGATTTGTAATATTAATATAAATAAATAAATAAATCAAAAAGTCTAGATTCCATGGCCACTATGGAATTCACAAACTGGATGATAAAGAAGAAAAAGAATGGCTCAACAAACCAGCAACATTAGGCATTTTATACCAAAGTGACGTTAAAATAATTTATACGGAAATCCAGCTCAAATAATGATTTGGGTGTACTCTTTGATAATAAACTTACGTTTGTAAATCATTACGATAAAATTATTAATAAACCTAATTCTATGTTACGCCTTATTAAAAGGTGGTCAAAAGAATTTAATGATCCATTCATTCTTAAATTATTATATACCAACTTAGTTCGACCTTAGTTCTTGAACATGCAAGCCCTGTTTGATGGTCTTCATTATATAATTTACATATAAATAGAATCGAAGCTGTTCAAAATAATGAAATTGATTCCTCTTTTATAAAAAATAAGATCATAAATCAAACAATTACTAATAATCGCTTTCGATTTATAAACTTCTTTTACGTGCCCTTCCATCGAACTAACTATGGGAAGAATGAGCCCATTAGCAGAATGTTTATGTTAGTTAACCACCGCAGGGATTTATTTGATTTAGATTTGAGCAAAACTCAACATTCTATACTCATCTTATTGTTGTTATTCTACCCCTATTTTCAATACTTTTGTATAACTTTATAAACTTTTTTGGTTAGGGAATTATCTTTTTTTTTTTATTACTTTTCTTAAATTTAATGTATTACTGTAATTAATTTGTTTTAAACTGAAAATGAAGAAATAAAGATATATTTTTAAATTATCTCTTGTGATTGTAGGATGTCTTCTTTTTTAGGTGCTGTGCTGGATATCAATCAAAAATTATGTTGCTGGATATCATGTAATTAATTTCCATTTAAATTAGAAGTTAGTGGTTATACCACAAAGGTAATGCACAAAATATGCAACCCAAATCTATATATATATACTAGAAAATCCCCTGTGCAATTGCACAATTTCTATAGATTCAAAAACATTTACGTTATCATACTGACTCCCTTACTACCTGTATTAAGGGAGGGATTATTACATGTATTTTTTTTAGCTTAGGTATATTAAGTACCTAACTAAAATAACATATGGATTTTTAATTTAATTTCAATTTTTTAGGTGTAGGGTATAAACAAATCGGTTGCATCGACTTACTGTTACTTTTACTTGTTTTTTTTTTTGCTTGAAAAAAAATTTGCTGAATTTATTTTATTTAAATGTACTTTGGAAGAGGTCTTTAGTGTATTTAATAAAAGATTCATGTCTCTGATAATGAAATTTCATAAATTTTCGGGGGCTTTTTTTTTTGTGACGGTCGTTTTCGACAGCTTTTTAATTTAATGGTCTAATAATAAATTAGTACAAAATTATGAATCTATTGTGAGAGAAGGCTTCTAAAATGATATTTTCTATGTTATTTTTTATTTTTTTTAAGAAAAATATCCATTTCTATAATATTTAGTAAGTTTCTGATTTCTGTTATGAAATATAATTAGCTAAGTCTGCCGAATTTTATATTAATAAAAAAATTCGAATATATTATGTTATATCAAAAATGCAGCTTAAAAAATAAAAATTCCAACCTAAATAAACAAAACTACTTTAAAGTCTGCTGCGAAGCTTTTACCAGCTTTTATAATAGTGAAAACAAAATCAAGAATAAAATCGGCCTATTATTTGTTTCTTATAAATATAAGGCTTACTATAAACTTTGCTCTTTTCACTTTCAAGTCTTTTAATTTTATTAAGAGTATTTTTATTTTTTTCAAAACAAAGAGTCATTTTTCAAACTGCCAACAGGAGATTAATAATTTATTTTTAATTTACCGCTGCGACCAGTTCATAATGGATGTGGCAGTCAAATTTAAAAATTAAAAATTTGCTTTAAATTTTGTGTCGAAAGTACTTTTTAAAAAGTAAAAGTTTGTGTCTCTGATAAGACTTTAAGTCGAAGATTTGTGTCTTTGATAATAAAATTTTAAATTATTAAATAAATATACAGAAATATCATCATTGCCAGTTTAGTTTATATTCAGTATGAGTGGTTTATTATAGATCTGGCTAACATCTTGTGTGTATAATATTGTGTATATTATCAGAAATTCAATCATTAATTCCTGGTATTATATTATCTGATCTGATTAATAAATCTTATTTTTTTCCATGGCTAACAATATTATTAATGGTCTAATAATAAATTAGTACAAAATTATCTTTTAATGATATTTTCTATGTTAGTTTTTTTTTTTTTTTAAGAAAAATAACCATTTCTATAATATTTGATAAGTTCCAGACTTCTGTTATGAAATATAATTATTTAAGTCTGCCGAATTTTATATTAATAAAAAAATTTCGAATATTTTATGTTATACCAGTTCTACCGAAAATTTAGCTTAAAAATCTAAATTTCACCTAAATAAACAAAACTATTTTAAAGTATGTTACGAAGCTTTTACCAGCTTTTATACTAATGAAAACAAAATCAAGAATAAAATCGGCCTATAATTCTTTTGTTATAAATATGAGGTTTACTATAAACTTTGCTCACTCTCACTTTTTCACTTTCAGGCGTTTTAATTTTATTAAGAGTACCTATTTTTATTTTTTTTCCCAAAACAAAGATTGAAAACTCCAACAGAAGATTAATGACAATAATTTATTTTTAATTTACCGCTGCGACCAGTTCATAACGGATGTGGCGGTCAAATTTAAAAATTACAAATTTGCTGAATTTTTTTTTTTTTTTAGTATGTACTTTTCCTTTTTTTGACTGTACTCACTTTTAATGAACGGTTTGTGTCTCTGGTAATACTTCTAGTGGAAAATTTGGTCTCTGGTAATAATATTTACTAAATTTATTTATATTTTTAATGAACGGTTTGTGTCTCTTGATAATACTTTGAGTCAAAGATTTATGTCTCTGGTAATAAAATTTTAAATTATTAAATAAATATACAGAAATATCATTGCCAGTTTAGTTTACACTCAGTGTGAGTGTTTTATTATAGATATAAAATATATTTTTTTACATGTTGGCAAGGTCTCGCCCACATCTTGTGTATTATATTATAGACTAGAAAATCCCCTGTGTAATTGCACAATTTCTATAGATTCAAAAACATTTACGTTATCATACTGACTCCCTTACTACCTGTATTAAGGGAGGGATTATTACATGTATTTTTTTAGCTTAGGTATATTAAGTACCTATCTAAAATAACTTATGGATTTTTAATTTAATTTGAATTTTTTAGGTGTAGGGTATAAATAAGTCGGTTGCATCGACTTACTGTTACTTTTACTTGTTTTTTTTTGCTTGAAAAAAATTTGCTGAATTTATTTTATTTAAATGTACTTTGGAAGAGGTCTTTGGTATATTTAATAAAAGATTCATGTCTCTGATAATGAAATTTCATAAATTTTTGGGGGCTTTTTTTTGTGAGGGTCGTTTTCGACAGCATTTTAATTTAATGGTCTAATAATAAATTAGTACAAAATTATGAACCTATTGTGAGAGAAGGCTTCTAAAATGATATTTTCTATGTTATTTTTTCTTTTTTTTAAGAAAAATATCCATTTTTATAATATTTAGTAAGTTTCTGATTTCTGTTATGAAATATAATTAGCTAAGTCTGCCGAATTTTATATTAATAAAAAAATTCGAATATTTTATGTTATCAAATATTATCAAATTATAATATCAAAAATGCAGCTTAAAAAATCAAAATTCCAACCTAAATAAACAAAACTACTTTAAAGTCTGTTGCGAAGCTTTCACCAGCTTTTATAATAGTGAAAACAAAATCAAGAATAAAATCGGCCTATTATTTATTTCTTATAAATATAAGGTTTACTATAAACTTTGCTCTTTTCACTTTCAAGTCTTTTAATTTTATTAAGAGTGTTTTTATTTTTTTCAAAACAAAGAGTCATTTGAAAACTGCCAACAGGAGATTAATAATTTATTTTTAATTTACCGCTGCGAGCAGTTCATAATGGATGTGGCAGTCAAATTTAAAAACTAAAAATTTGCTTTAAATTTTGTGTCGAAAGTACTTTTTAAAAAGTAAAAGTTTGTGTCTCTGATAAGACTTTTAGTCGAAGATTTGTATCTCTGATAATAAAATTTTAAATTATTAAATTTATACAGAAATATCATCATTGCCAGTTCAGTTTACATTCAGTGTGAGTGGTTTATTATAGATTTGGCCAACATCTTGTGTGTATAATATTGTGTATATTATCAGAAATTCAATCATTAATTCCTGGATATTATCTGATCTGATTAATAAATCTTATTTTTTTCCACGGCTAACAATATTATTAATGGTCTAATAATAAATTTGTACAAAATTATGAATCTTTTGTAGAGAAGGATTCTAAAATCATATTTTCTATGTTAGTTTTTTTTTTTTTTTTAAGAAAAATATCCATTTCTATTATATTTGGTAAGTTCCAGACTTCTGTTATGAAATATAAATATTTACGTCTGCCGAATTTTATATTAATAAAAAAATTTCGAATATTTTATGTTATGTTTTATGTTAAAAATCTAAATTTCAACCTAAATAAACAAAACTATTTTAAAGTCTGTTACGAAGTTTTTACCAGCTTTTATACTAATGAAAACAAAATCAAGAATAAAATCGGCCTATAATTTTTTTCTTATAAATATGAGACTTACTATAAACTTTGCTCTTTTCATTTTCAGGTGTTTTAATTTTATTAAGAGTACCTATTTTTATTTATTTTTTTTCAAAACAAAGATTGAAAACGCCAACAGAAGATTAATAATTTATTTTTAATTTACCGCTGCAACCAGTTCATAATGGATGTGGCGGTCAAATTTAAAAATTAAAAATTTGCTGAATTTATTTTTATTGAAAATGTGTTTTTTATGTATGTACTTCACCTTTTTTGACTGTACTAACTTTTAATGAACGGTTTGTGTCTCTGATAATACTTCTAGTGGAAAATTTGGTCTCTGGTAATAATATTTACTAAATTTATTTATATTTTTAATTAACGGTTTGTGTCTCTTGATAATACTTTGAGTCAAAGATTTGTGTCTCTGGTAATAGAATTTTAAATTATTAAACAAATATACAGAAATATCATCATTGCCAGTTTAGTTTATATTCAGTGTGAGTGTTTTATTATAGATATAAAATATATTTTTTTACATGTTGGCAAGGTCTCACCAACATCTTGTGTATTATATTATAGATATATATATTTATCAAATACATAAATATCAGATCCAAATTATATATGTATTTATTAAGCAAATTAAATATATGTATATTAAATATTTTTATATAAAGAAACTTAAAGAAACTGTACTATATAGATTATTCACGTAGGATAAAATTTTAGACCACTTTTTTGAATTTTATTTTATCTAAATTTACTAATACTCACCAATATACTTGTATACAGATATACATAGGTACATACTTGAAAATATGTAATATATGTTTCGAAACTTTTTATCAAATAAATTGATTTTTAGTATTTTAATAAATTCTAGAAATTAATATATTAAGAAAAAAAGTTGAAAAAGAAAAGAATAAAGTTAATTTTAGTAGGGAAAAAGCCAACTGGAAAATTTTAAAATATATGTACATATGTATATTGAAAGGTTTTTCATTTCAATGGGTGATAAAGCCAGATGGTGTTATGTCTCATTCGATAAAAAATACTTTAAAAGAAAAACTATTAAACTCTAGAAGCCAACTCTAAAATCCCTCCTAATTCAGAATCTCGCATATACATATATGTAAGAGTTCTGGAAAAGGGTAATATCCGATTTTGTAACCAACTCTAAAATCCCTTGCAATGTCTTTTATACATAATATATGTAAATATTCAGGAAAAAGGAAAATACCCTGATTTTTTAACCAAATCTGAAATCCCTCTAAGTCAAAATCTCGCATACATATAAATAAATATATAAATATATATATAATATATATATAATATATATATAAATATTCTGGAAAAAGGAAATATCCTGTTTTTGTAACCAACTATAAAAACCTTCCTCAATAACACATAAATTATTATTTTCAAAAGGTTTCAAACAATTTTCTATCAGCCTTGTGGCGGTCTTCGCGGCTCTTTCGTCGAGCCACTGTTCACCCCTCCCTCAGCCGTTCCCTTCACAACTCCCTTCGCCCTTCTTTTGAAGGATTGGGACCTGCTGTCTCTGAACGCGGACGCGCGGGCAAATGGTGGCGTGTGAGTGGTCGAACGCGGGAGCAGCCCTCATTCCTTCTTTTTTTTGTTTTTCACAAAAATGTTTAAATTTTCACAAAGTTTATTATTATTTTTCACAGTCAGAATTTAATATTTTTCGTATAAAAATCTGAAACCTTTTTTTTAACCCCTATGATCCAATTGGCATAAAAAATCCTATGTTTTATTAAAAAGAAAAACAAAAGATTCAAATATTTTTAAAAATTAAAAGGTAAAAGAATACAAAATAATAAATCGATATAAAATAAAATCTCATTTATAATAGTTGAATTAATTAATATAATATTAATATAAGAAAAGAAATAACAAAAACATTAAACAAATGAATATACTAAATAACTAAATTCAATTATCCAAGACAATTCATAGTTTCTACAAAATTCAAGATCAGTGAAAACAATATGTAATTAAATAATTATGTTTTACAACACTGAAAGAAAGTATTAGTAAAGTTAAACACTTTTCGTGTATGATTTTCCATCAAACACTAAAAATAGTTGATTTAAACACGCAGAATTGTTAAAAATTTAGTTTTTTTTTCACTACTTTCGTTTTATTTCCTGTTTTTTAAATTGGCTTATCACGATTCAGGGAAAAGATTATTAAAACAAAATATAATTCAATTCAATTTCTTTCAAATTTTTTTTATTTACAAACGAAAATATTTTTCTAATTTTTAATGCATATAAAAGTGCATGTAATAGATCAATAATTAATACATCTTCAGGATTTGTTAGGCTACTTGTATTGATTTGGTTATTTAAGCATTCAAGTAAAAGTTGAACTTCTTTGTCTTTAATTTTTGAGTTATAAATTGGGATAATATTTCAATATTTTTTTCCTTTCCTTAAAGGTTTTTTGCCACTTCGATTTGATTTCTTCCCACGGTTCTCTATAAATTTTTAGCCATTTAATATCTGCAGAACAATCTGTAATATTAGAACAGCTTTAGTAAAATGTAAAATGTTTATTACCTTCATTGGTGATATCTTTACTTAAAACATCGAGTTCTTCAGGCTCAGAACTTATTGCTGTTTCTTCTATTGTTAAACCAATTCTCTTCAGTCTTTTTTTGTTATTATAGTATCTGATATATAATCGTCCATCAGGGCTTTCTTTCGATCCAAGTTTAGGTTGTATATAATAAACATTCTTCAAAATAATTCGATCTTCTAGATTTGTAAATATTGGCTTTTTCGTACACAAAATGTTTTTTTTAAGCCT
This sequence comes from Poecilobothrus nobilitatus, assembly GCA_947095535.1. Lineage (NCBI taxonomy): Eukaryota > Metazoa > Arthropoda > Insecta > Diptera > Dolichopodidae > Poecilobothrus > Poecilobothrus nobilitatus. The sequence continues at coordinate 176,344,734 of OX352774.1, forward strand.
TAATAAATAAATAAATAAATTCAATAATTTGCTTATTTTTAAAATTAAAAGCGAAAAAAATTACTTACTTTATCATCATCAAATCGTAATTCAATTTGCGATGATATTTTTATAAAGTCTTTATGGGTTAATGTTTGCTTTTGTTTTACATGCCATGAGATTATGGCATCAATAAGAATATTTCTCAAGGTTTCTTCCAAATGTTTTTTTTTTTTTCAAATTCTTTTAATACAAAATGGCCAGTTGAGAATGCCTCAAGTGCTTTTTCCAGATCCTTAAAATAAAATATCCTAATAAAATTGATATGTTTCCTATGAATTCATTTTACAAAAAAATTTGATTCAAAAGAAGAAGTTGAAAACGGAGAGCTTTCTCTGGACCATCGCTCTGATGAAGAAGAAAAAGATTCTAAACTTGGCAATTTTTCCTTGGGTACTTCTTGAACTAGTTTCTCAATATTTTCTTTTTCAATGTAATCTGGACTTGTTATGTTCTAAAAACAAAAATAATATATCTAAATAAATATTTTGAAATCATGAAACAATCACGTTTTCAGATCTCCACTGCCAAAGTTTCTGACGAAATAAGACTTTAAGTCCGATTTTCTTTTCAACGAAGAGTTTAGAAATTTTAAAGTTTCTACTGAAATTTTCTCTTCATATAACTTGGTATATAAATTTTCAAAGCCCCAGATTTTCAGTAACTTAAATAATTTATTACTTTCTTCTTTTTCAAAAATGGGAACTGAATTGGGTTGATAAGAATTTATAGAAAATTGGTCCTGCTGTACGATTTGTTGCGTATCAACAATGGGCCAATAGCCTCATTATTTTGAGAAGTCATTTTTTGAAATGTATTTTAAAAAATTTTATCAAAAAACATATATTTTTAGAAAGAAAATCTTAAAAAAAAATGTAAAACAAATTAAAATACAAGAAAAATGCACTTACACTTGTTGTCTATGACAATCAATTAAAAACTGTTTTTTATTTTAAAGTTTAAGTTTTTTTATTAAATTTTTTAAGTTTTAATATTAAATGAAATTTAAAAATTGAGTAACAAGTTACACTTGATGATATCTATATGACAATCATTTAAAGACTAAACAAAAATTTTAAAATAAATATTTTTTTTTAAGTTGCTAATGTTTAAGTTTACAACATTTGAAATTTTTTTACTACTTTAATATTTGTAAATATCACTTTTATTATTAAATAAATTTAACAAATAAAACTAAACATTATTCAAAAGTTTCCGAGAATATTTTTTTGAAAATTATTTATTGAAACGTTTGTATTTACTTTACAACGTTTGTGGTTCTTTTACAACGTTTTAGTTGATTTAAATTTTTTTTCTTTAAATTTTTTAGTGTTTGAAAGAATTATTTTTACGTTATAAAGGGTTTTTCAATTTGTGTGAAATGATTTCTAACTGACGTTTCGGACATTTGTAGCATGTCATGATCTGTCATTTTTGTTTCATTGTATTCAGTAATGTTTGCAATTTCATCATGGAGATATATACGCAAGAACAACGTTTACAAATTATTCAATTTTATTATCAAAATAATCGTTCTCCAATTGCAACTTTTCGTGCGTTCACTCATCTGAGTGGTGCGGTAAATAATCAAAACTGTCGATTCTGGTGCGAAGAAAATCCACAAATTATTCATGAACAACCATTACCTTCACCTAAATTGACAATTTGGTGTGGTTTTTGGTCGGTCCTTATTTCTTTCGAAATGAAGCTGGTAATACCGTTACTGTCAATGAAGAGCGGTGTAGATCGATGATAACCAACTTTTTATGGCCGAAATTAGAAGAAGTTAATCTTGATAACATCTGGTTCCAACAAGACAGGGCTACGTGCCACACAGTACGTGCAAAAACCGAATTATTGCGAGAAAAGTTTGGAGATTCGATTATTTCAAGAAGTTGTGACATTGAATGGCTTCCAAGAAGTTGTGATTTAACACCATTAGATTATTTATTGTGGGGTTATTTGATGTCATTGGTCTTTAGCAATAAACCGACTTGATTACATACGACTACATACCGAATACATACGACTTGATTTAGTGGAAAAAGTGCTCGAAAATTGGGTTCATCGAATTCGTTCTTGCAAAAAAAGTAGTGGAGGCCATTTGAATGACATTTTATTCAGAATTTAATTGTATCGATTGTACTTCACATTAAATAAAAAATATTTGAATTTCCTTAACAATTAGTGTGTTTTTTTTTGAAAAGAAATCATATCACTCAAATTGGAAAACCCTTTATTATAGTTACATTTTTTCAATGTTTCTAGTGATTATTATCACGTTTAAATTAACTTTATTTGTGGTTACATTATAATGTTTAATAGTCTAATTTGAAATTATCAAAATTTAGTCCTATAAAGCACAAAGTAATAATGCTTCAGATGCATTGCAATTAATATTTTTAGTGGAACTTTAACTATTTATTTTATTATTCTGTGATAAGCTTACTATAATTTCGTGATAAATACGAAAGTTGTCTAAAATAAATACAAAAATGGTTTTGTTTTTTTTAAGGTGACCACGTCAACATATTTAATTTTAATAACGATTGAATTATTGAATTTAAATAAATAATTTTAAAAAAATTATATAAATAAAAATATATACATACAATATAACTATGTTATGTACATTCCATATATACGAACATTCATTCAAAAAAAAAAATTCAATTAAAAGCATGCATAGATTTGTATTGTTTATGTAAATTTACTACTATAGTATACAATATAGTCACATACAAAATATCCCAGCTAATGTATAATATTTTACTATATAGCAAATTTGGATGTTTCGTGTGATTGTATTTGGTATTTAATATATATTATACAAAAATATCAATACAATCGCACGAAACATTTCAATGGGCGAGGTGTTCAAAATCGTAGAAAAATGCTTGATATTTTTTGTCCTACGACGTTACTCTATATAGTATAGTTTTTTATGATATATAACATAATTTTCATTTTTTATGATTTTAACATAAATTATTGAAGTAAAGATTCTCCATTTAAAATAAAAAAGTTTTCCCTTAAAGTAAAAAATATTCACTTAAAGTAAAAAAGTCTTTAGTTAAAGTAAAAAATGTATAATAAAAATTATTTTATTATATTATTATTCAAATTTTCAAATTTTCTATCAAACATTAATTTACCGGTTTGTTGGATATAAATCATATAATAACTTTACAAGTATTCAATTATAATTACGTTTAATATTTTGTTTACATTATTTAATTATATTTTATATATTATTTTTGACCTGAATTAATTAAAATATTTATATAAACTCATAAATACTTTAATTAATTAAAAATTAAATTAGTTTTTTCGTTTTTTTTTAGTGACTTGAATAGAATCGAATAATTTTTTTTCTGCATTAGTATATAATTTAAACTTTTTTTAAAATTTTTTTTTTTTTAAATTGTTTAATTAATTTCCAGAATTTTTCATAATTAAAAGCATAACTTTCTTAAAACTGACTGAATTTCAATGATTTCAATGAATAAATAAAATTCTTTTTTTTTTTTTTAAAGTTTTCTAAAACAAATTTATTATTGTACTGATAAAATTTGTTACAAATTATTTAAAAACCCTGCATTTATTTAATTAAAAAAGTTTTCGTGTTTTAGAATTTAACATACAAAGAAATAAGGTTAATCTTTCAAGGTTAAAACTATTTTTTAATCAATATATTATTATATATGTATGCATTATAAAGATGGTTTTAATATTTTATAATAAATAAAAAAGTCAGTCTTTATAAAGAGGTCAAACCGAAAACTTCTTTTTTCTATTTTTAGTGAAGACAAAAAAATAATTAATTTAAAAATAAAAAAAAAAAATAAAAAAAAAATATATAAAACCAGTTTTTATTAAACATCTGCATATTAATATCAAAACTAGAAAATAAAAATAAAATTAAAAACAAGTCAATTTATTCAATTCAAAAAAAAAAAACAATAAATCAAATTCATAATATGTATTAATAAATTTATAAGCAATAATAACAAAACAAATAGTAATAGAAAAGTTAAAATTAAAAACGGGAGAGAATAACCAGCCGCCAGATATTTCTGGCTCTACAGTTTTTACGAACAATAATTTGAAATTCGATCAATCCAAAACACTAAAAAATGTAACACCAGGTGAAAAATTTCTCGTAATGCGAAGAAATGAAGTAAATAAAAATATGACATCTGTTTCTGCATTTTTACTTGAACGAGTTATTCTAAGCTGTATATCAGGTGAAGTTAACAGCTATGTTAAGCTGCGAGATGGCACTATATATATTAAAACAAAGAATACTTTTCAAGCTCAAAAACTAATTAATCTGGTTCAATTTAAAGATATTAAAGTGTCAGTTGAAGAGCATGCCACTTTAAATCAAACTCGAGGAGTAGTATACTGCCCAGAGTTTAAATATATAGGTGATAGTGAAATTTTAGCAGAAATGGAGAAACAACAAGTGATCGCCATTAGCGTTTTAAAAAGAAAAATAATAATCAAGTGGAAGAAGAAACCGGTCTATATATTTTAACATTCAAATCAACAAATCTTCCAAAAGAAATCAAAGTACGATATCAAAAATATGATGTTCAAGCCTATATCCCACCACCTCTACGGTGTTATAATTGTCTAAGATTTAATCACCGGACTGATATCTGCAAAAATTAGAAAACCTGCTCTAATTGTAGTGACGAATATCACCTAGGAGAAAATGAAAAATGTGAACGAACACAAAAATGTTCAAGTTGTGCAGGCCCACATAATGCTTTTTTCAAACAATGTCCACAATTTATAAAAGAAAAGGAAATTAAATCAATTAAAATAAAAGAAAATGTAGACATCAGAGAAAGCTGTTAGGCGCTATAAACTTAGATTCCCGTTGAAGGAGTCTTTTGCAAAAATTACATCAGTTACGAGCAAAAATCAAAAAATCAAAAGTGTTTGTAATCGTAAAAATTTTGGTCCTTCAACCAGCACAGCCGCTATTAATCATAATATTGAAAATGAAGTTTCTCATAGTGTTTTGTCAGACATTAATCCTTCTAATGAAAATTTCAAAACAAAATTAATTGGTAAGAATAAAATCTTAGTTTCTAGGAATATTAATCCAAAGAAAAAGCGTGAACTTAAAAAAAGTGAGAAGAAAAAATCAAAAAAGACTAAATCATTTATACATTTTGAAGATCAAAATAATATAGAATCTATTCAGGTAGACGATAGCATTGGCTCAATTAGTGATATTGAACCTCTTAAAGATAGTTTATAAATGACTAGTATTATTTAATGGAACATTGACGGTCTCTTTTAGCCATTATGAAGATTTCAACTTATTGTAAAAAATATGATCCATATATTGTCTGTATACAGGAGACAAAATTTAAAATTAATCAAAATCTTAATTTTAAAAATTTTGAAACATACAATGTTAATGTAGACTCAAATACAGTAGCACACTGCGGTGTCGCCATCTTGGTTAAATCGAATATCTCATGTGAGCAAATTGATCTAAATTTTAATTTACAAGCAGTAGCAGTAAAAGTTCTTTTTCCCATAAAATTTGTTATATGTAATATATATCTTCCCTGTAACACTTCAATTAATACTAACGATCTACAAAATATAATTAATAAATTCGATTGCCCATTTCTTCTCCTCGGAAATTTTAATTGTCACAATATTATATACTAAAACAGATAAAAGAAGGAAATCCATTGAAAATCTGATTGATGCTAATTCTTTGAATCTTTTTAAAAAGTACTAACATAGATGTTTAACTTTAATAGTATATAAAGACAACTGATTTTAACAGTCTCAACTGGTTGTACTGGTCTCAGACATTATAAATATAGGGTCTTTTAAATTGAGTTTTCTAAAGTAAATAATTAAAAGACATAGAATTTGAATTGAAACTGGAAAAGTTTTTATTTATTTTTGAAGTACAATGTTTGCCATTTATACTCTGAAAATGATATTACCCATGTGACCACCTCTTACGTCTCTACATTACCTGATTCTTTTATCAAAATTTTCGGTCACATTCTGGCATAGTTGCGGCTCTATCTCACCAATAACTCGAATAATTTCTGCTTTCAATGCTTCAACGTTTACCCTTGTAGATCTGTCCTTTCACATAGCTCCAGAGAAAGAAATCTAACGGTGTCAAATCGCAGGATCTTGGAGGCCAATTCACGTCACCGAATCTGGAAATTTTGCATGCAGTAATTGCAGTGTTTCTATGGCTGCATTACACGTAGCCCCATCTTATTGAAACCACATGTCCTCAGTATCAATATTTTCCAGTTTTGGCTCATGTCGTTGTGATCGTATTATGATCATGTGATCAAGTTGTAATCATGTCGCTATATCTGGTATCGTTTACGGTTATGGTTCTTCCAGCATTATTTTCAAAAAAGTACGAACCTATCACACCACCAGACCATAATACATACCAATCAGTGACTCTGTGGATGCGTTGGCTTCTCTTGGATAACGCGACGGTTTTTCTCTCCCCAAATACGGCAGTTTTGTTTATTAACGTAGCCACCGATCTCGAAATCCGAGATCGCCACCGTGCTTCGTCCGAAAAGATGATTTTTTTTGAGAAATCGTCGTTTTGTTCCAGTATCCAGTTGGCAAAGTCCCGACGCATGGAATGATTTTGTGGCAGCAATTCTTGTGTCAATTGAACTTTGTACGCCTTCAACGTAAAATCTTTGTGCATAATATTCCATACAGTTGACTCAGAAAGCCCCAACTGTTGTGAACGTCGGGAAATTGACATGGTTAGGTCAGCTGTAACACTGTCACTCACAGCACCAATATTTTCTTGTGAACGACCGGCACGAGCATACTGATGTCTTTCTCGATCTTCTACTGCACCAGTTTCTTGAAATTTCCGCACAATATTACCAATTTGTTGCTCAGTTGGACGATTATGTCGACCATAAACATCGCGTAATTTGCGAAATACATTTCTTACAGAACGACCATTTTCATAAAATAATTCAATAATTTCAACACGTTGTTGTTATGTATACGACTTCATTTTTATAAATGGCAAACCTTCAACTGTCGAAATGACATATAATATGGGTGCGTTCAATGTTTGAAATGTATTACACATGTGCCTACTTTTGAAAATTCAATTTGAAAGACCCTTTATAAATAGTTGTCAATGACAATAGCTATATTGGAAAATAACTACACTTACAATTGTTAATTACAACCTTTTTTTAAGTTCTGTTGTTAATCATAATATCACCCTATAACTTTGTCTATTCTATTGACTTGACTTTTTTCCTATAGATATTACATATATTTTTTTGTTTGAGATATAATGTGAATACTCAGTTTCTGGTCCTCTATTTAGGTTAGTACAGTACCTCGTAGTATTCCTCGTAGTATTTTCGTAGTATTCCATTAATGATGTTCTTGTATTAAACAATGAGATATTGCAACCATCATATGTTAAGTTTAATCTTATTAAAGCGCCGTATGATTTACTGTTTTAATGTCTTTCAATATTTAAAAATACTTTAAAAACTTTTAATTTTACTTCATATAAAATTTATAAAAATAACTCCAATTTTAAATAAAAAAATTTGTAGAAAAATATATTATTTATTTTTTGTTTTTTTTTTATTTTTACTTTAGTTTTTTTTTTAACATTAATACAGTGGTTTACTTTTGTTTGTTTTTTGTGTTTGTCCATTAACCGAGACCTTCACTTTACTTCCTTAAAAAAAAAAAAATCCAGTTTTACACGTAATTCTATAAAATGGAATTTTTATTTAGGACAAAACTTAAATTAACCTTCGTCACGACCCAATCAAATAATCAATTTTTTATTCTAAGATATCCTTGAATAACATTTTTTGCTCCTGAATTTATTATGCTATATATAATATATATATTTTTTTATTTTTAATTTTCTTTCAATATATTTTTTTTTAATTTTTAAATTTATTCAAACCTTTTTGATAAAATTTTCAAACGAAAAAAAATGTTCTCCTTTTTTTTTAAATTTTAATCTATTATCATAAATCAACTTTAAAATTAAATATTTTATTAACTTTAAAAATTTCTAGAAATGTTTTTTTGAGATGTTGGTATAGGATTGATTTTTTTTGCTTTAAGTAATCATACAATCATTTAAGTTTATATATTTTTGAATTTTGGTTTTTTATAATATTTTATGAATAAATTTTTATTATTGTGTAATTTTATGAAAAACTTACCTTTTATCTAATTTTAGGAAAAATCTAATTCCAATGCAATTTTAGGAAAAAATGAAGCTTAAAAAAAAATCTCTATCTAATTACGTTCTTGATTTTTCATTAAAGCTAGTTTTAAATATTCAAAGTTTTGTCAGTATGTTCCTATATTAAGTCATAAGTTGTAACGCTTTCTTTAAATCGAAAAATAAGGTACATTTTATAATGGTGCAATACAGCCCAGGGAACAGGAACAATTATATTTACGAGGGCGTTCTGTCATCACACCTACTGACATATAAGATTTTAGGTACCTTTATTTGAATTTGGCCGGAAGGGGGCCTCGGTGGCCTAGTGGGTAAGAGCGTATAAAATACGCTGTAAACACCGAGGGAGTTTGGGTTCGAATCCCCCACACGTCGTAAGAGTTATTCCCCTTACGACACTTACAACCACACCTGAACTGGAAAGGCTGTGTAATTTCTTGTCTACATTTATGTGGCAGAGAAATGCATTTAAAAAAAAAAAAAATTGGCCGGAAATATCTCAAGAAGTAAAAATCTATAATTTTTTAACCTTTTATTCAATTAGACTACAGTGGTTAACCTACACAATATCAGTAATAACCATGTCTTTCTTTTTTGTTGTTTTAAACTTTCAAAAAAAAAAGAAAAAATTGCAGATTTTTAACAACATTGTTTCTGAAAATTTTTGCCACTAAAGTTTCTATTTACTAGCGAGAATCTAAAAATAAAAAAAAAAGTTTCCCAAATAAGAATTTAAATAAAAAGGATTAAAAATATTTTTTTTTATTTTTGTAAATACTTAAAAGGAAGTTCATGAATAAAAAGTAATTGAAATTGTTTTTCTCAAGTTTTAAATGAAATTTACAAAAATAAAAATAAAATGTTTTTAAGAAATGCATTTTGCAATTTTTTCTTTAGAAAAGATCCTTGAAAAAGTTTTTAGCCATTTTTTTTTTTATTTAAAATAATTTTAGGATAAAATGTTGCGTTTTTTACACAATTTTTATTTGCAGTGTTTTTAAATTTCGTTTTCAATTGTAGCCTTTTGAGTTAAAATATAATTTAAATGAAAAAAACACAGGAGTTACAAAATGCTAAAAAAAAAATGTTTTGTACTTTAAACTAACATACTGGAAGTTCTAATTTATTGGTGTAGTTTAAAAAATGCAATAATATTAAAAAGAATATGTGCGTTTTCGGGCTGATGTTCCCTAAAAGCAGTGCTGGTAAATTTAATTACTTGAAGTTTTTTTTTTTTCTAACAGTTGTTTACATGTAAATAACTTGAGGAGGATATTACGCTGTTGCAAACAATTTATGTAAATAACGTTAAGTCAGAATATATTTGCTTGCAATATTTTTATTTATAAAATTTTAAACTAGCTGTAAAATAAGAAAAACGAGGGGCCTCAGTGGCCTAGTGGGTAAGAACGTACAAAATACGCTGTAAACACCCAGGGAGTGTGAGCTCGATCCCACACACGTCGTTAGAGTTATTCCCCCTTACGACATTTACAGCCACGCCTGAACAGATGCAGATAAATGCATTAAAAAAAAGAAGATGGTAAAATGGTAAGTGGTAAAATTTTGTTAAACCGTCATAAACCAAATAACTTTATATGTATTATTTAAATAAAATATTGTTTTTTTCTTTGTTTTTTACGTAGTTTTTGTAAATAATTTCGCTGTAATAACTTCTGTCAATGTAAAGAATTTTAACCCCAAATGTAATAATTCTCTAAATATGTAGAGGCTTTTTTTTTTTTTTTTCTCTCATAGCTGCTTATAGCATTCAGACAACGTGTTCTGTTCGGAACACATTTGCCAACTAATTAATGATAATATTTTATAGATCATCGTAAATATTTAGTAGATGGTACTTTCAAAATAGTGTCCCAAGGATGTTTTAAACGAATATTTTGAAAAAGTAAAGAATTATTAATTAAAATTAAATAGAAACACGATATCAAAACGCGTAAGCTCCACATAACCTGGAATATGAAACTGATGGACTAACAAAAGCTTTACAGATTTGTATATTCAAAAACAAAGCTTTTAGAATGGTAGTTTTGCTATTGTCACCTACTTAGACGGAATCTTGTAATAACATGTAAGCATAATACTTTTGCTTATATTCAAATATTCAAAGTTCAAAGGTAGCTCGTTCCATTTTTTACAAAATGTATGGCACTTTTTTTCCTAAGGGTCGTATAGAATCATTATTTTGATGAGAATTAAAGTTTTTTAATAAAATTTAAAATTGAAGCTTTTGATATCCAAAAATAAGTTTAAACGGTTAAACTTAAAAATACTTCCAAAAATAATGGATAAAAATAGGAAGTTATTTCATTTCTTAGAGAAAATGGGGAATTATTTAATATTTTTTGTTTTTTTGGGAACTATTGCATTGGAAAGATTTTTCATACAGCCAAATAATTTATAATATTTTACAGTTTTTTTAATTGTTTACATTATTTAACGTACTTTACGTGGATTTTACACTTTACGCTAAATTAAATATAAAGAATCATAAAAAAAGGATAATTTACGCACGTAAAACGCCAGCACTGTAAAAGGTTTCATTTATATATATACGAGTTAAACGAAATTGTTCGCTTTAAAAAAAAAACTTAGAACATGAGTAAATAAAGCAGTTTACAAAATCATAAAAAAAATAACAAAAATACCACTTCAAATTTTTTTTGTTTTTGAATAAATAAAATTGAAAATAAATTCAAAAGACAACAAATTCGTTCCAATTTCTCTAATATCTTAAATAGAAAAGTTAATATTATTTTTAAGTATTTATATAGTTTGAATATTAGTTTATTTAGGAATCTGATCTTATCAAAATCTGATGAATTTATAAGTTCGATGTCACAATAATACAAAAACAAGTAAATGTAACAGTAAGTCGATGCAACCGACTTATTAATACCCTACACCCGAATAATTCGAATTAAATTAAAAATCCATAAGTGTTTTTGGCAGCTGCTTGAACTTCTTCCCTTTTCTGTCTTATTCAACTCGAATTTCAAGAACGTAAAAGAGGCATCCGCTTGGGATATGCTTGACACCCTTGTATAAAATTTTAAGTTTCTATTTTAATTATTTTCGAAGATTGGTAGTCCTTGGGATGTTTGTGTCAGCTACCCGAATTGCCACTCCAATTCATCGAATCCATCTCAGGAACATAAAGAAAACTTGCCAGAACACCATTCTATTAAATTTAAAGGTTCTACTTTTGTTGGTTTTGGAGATATGCTCGTTGCTCTTGTGCTCGTCCGGAAGTTTCCAAAATACGAACCCATGGTTCAAATTCTTTCAAATGTCAGTTTCCAATTTTACAGAAAAGGAAACATAACAGAACACCTTTGTACTAAAAATAAAAGTTCTATCTTTGTTGGTTGTGGAGATATACTCGTTTGCTCTGGGGCTCGTCCGGAAGCTTCCAAGATTTGAACCCATGGACCAAATCCTCACAAATTTCAGAAACATAAATCAAACATGAAGGAACACCATTCTGCCTAATTTAAAGGTTATATCTTTGTTGCATTTGGAGATAATATCATTTGCTCTGAGGCTCGTTCGGAAGCTTTCAAAATCCGAACCCAAGGACCAAATCCTCTCAAATTTCAGAGGCCTAAATCATACATGAAAGAACACCATTATGCCAAAAGTAAAGGTTATATCTTTATTGGTTTTGGAGATAATCTCATTTGCTCTGGGGCTAGTTCGGAAGCTTCCAAAACCAAACCCATGGACCAAATCCTCTTAAATTTCAGAGACATAAATCAAACACGAAAGAACACCATTGTACCAAATTCAAAGGTTCTACCTTTGTTCGTATTGGATATAATCTCATTTGCTCTGCGGCTCGTTCGGAAGCTTCCAAAATTCGAATCCACGGTTCAAATTCTTTCAAATTTAAACCCATGGCCAAATCCTCTCAAATTTCAGAGACTTAAATCAAACATGAAAAAACACCATTCGGCCAAATTTAAAGGTTATATATTTGTTGTTTTTGGAGATAATCTCATTTGCTCTGAGGCTCGTTCGGAAGCTTCCAAAATCCAAACCCATGGACCACATCCTCTTAAATTTTAGAGACATAAATCAAACTGGAAGAAACATCATTATAAAAAATTTAAAGGCTCTATCTTTATTCGTTTTGGAGATAATCTCGTTTGCTCTGGGGCTCGTTCGGAAGTTTCCAAAACCCGAACCCATGGACCAAATCTTCTCACATTTCAGAGACTTAAATAAAACATGAAAGAACACCACCCTGCCAAATTTAAAGGTTATATCTTTGTTGGTTTTGGAGATAATCTCATTTGCTCTGGTGCTCGTTCGGAAGCTTCCAAATCCAAACCCATGGACCAAATCCTCTTAAACTTCAGAGGCCTAAATCATACATGAAAGAACACCATTCTGCCAAAAGTAAAGGTTATATCTTTATTGGTTTTGGAGATAATCTCATTTGCTCTGGGGCTCGTTCGGAAGCTTCCAAATCCAAACCCATGGACCAAATCCTCTTAAATTTCAGAGACATAAATCGAACGGGAAGGAACGTCATTGTACAAAATTTAAAGGTTCTATCTTTGTTGGTTTTGGAAATAATCTCATTTGCTCTGGTGCTCGTTCGGAAGCTTCCAAAACCCAAACCCATGGACCAAATCCTCTTAAATTTCAGAGACATAAATCGAACGGGAAGAAACATCATTGTACAAAATTTGAAGGTTCTATCTTTGTTGCTTTTGGAAATAATCTCATTTGCTCTGGTGCTCGTTCGGAAGCTTCCAAAACCCAAACCCATGGACCAAATCCTCTTAAATTTCAGAGACATAAATCGAACGGGAAGAAACATCATTGTACAAAATTTGAAGGTTCTATCTTTGTTGCTTTTGGAGATAATCTCGTTTGCGGAGATTATCTCCAAAAGCCCGGAATCATTCGGAAGCTTCCAGAATCCGAACCCATGGACGGATTTTGTCCAGATTCGAACTTAGCCTTTCTTTCGTAATTAGTAACCTACTATATAAATTTCATCAAGATAGCATCATTATTTTTTGAGTTATCGTGCGTACGGACGGACGGACGGACATCGCTAAATCGACTCCGGCGGTGATCCTGATTCAGAATATATATACATGTCTATACCTAACTCGCTTCCTTTTGGTGGTTACAAACACCATACCAAAGTTAATATACCCTATACTTTAAGTGTAGGGTATAATAACAAAATAAAATTTTCATGTTTTGTTTTTTTTTTGTCCTTTCATTTTGGGTATACGTACATATTTGTATATATGTATTTAGTTTCATTCTGACAACGTTATAAATATATTATGTACAGTAACTAACAAATGATGAATTGAAATTTTAACAATATGAGCATAGGTTTGTAATTATTCTTTATTTGGTTTTCAATTCAGATCGGTTGATATAGTGTTGACATAATAAGCAGCCTTATCTTATAAGAGCTATTATATGTATAATATCTTTTTTTTTTTAATTATTTTTAAAGGCCAGTTAACCCTTTTGGATTTTATCAGTATAATGTCTTTAAATTATTAAAATGTTAATAAAATGTTTTAGTATTTTTTTTTTCCTTATTATTCCCCTAGAGAACATAGGTCTTCCATATAGCCTCTCCAATTATCTCTGTTTTATGCTAATTTTTTTATTTCCGATCATGTTTTTCCAGATAGGTCACTTTCTCTTTGCACAGTTCTTCTCTGGGTTGCTTTTGGCCTTCCTACATTTCTGACCAATCCACTTCCTCTTCTTCCTTATTTGGACCCATATCGGCTCTTACCTTGTTATTACCTAAAGTTCACCATTCAATGATGTTTTAGTATATTGTAAAATTAATATTATGAATTATCTACATTGATCCTTAACTTGACAATTTTATCCTTTCAAATACAGTAAATAAATAAAATGTTAGAGACACTCATTTTTTTAAGTACCAGTGAATCTTTTTATAATTTGACATGTATATAAACTTTGTTGTTTGTTCAGACTTTTAGATTAGAAAATTGATACTTTAAATGTTGTCTCATATTATTTATTGCAAGAAATATATTTTCTAAATGAATTGTGTTACTGTTTACCTTCATCACTTTAAAATTATTTTAACCGACGTCTTTTGCTGGGTATATTGCACATACTAAAGATTAATTTAGACTAATTTAAACTAAATAAAATTTTTGCCTCAAATCATGTTTCAAATCAGCACCTATTACGTATCAAGTTATAAGTTTCAGTTTTATCAAAAAATAAAAATAAAAAAATCAAAATGTATTTCAATTTTATTAGAAGACAGAATAAGGTTACAAGAACCCATGAAAAATGAAGAATGAAAAAATCACATTAATTATTTAAAATATGTATAGCAAATGTTCTAAAAAACATTTTCTAATCTTCAAATGAAGAAAAAATCAAATGAACAAAATAAAAAACTTATTTTCTATTATAATAGTTTTGCTAAACAACCATACTGAAAGTAAATCTGGGGACTCCCTACCTTCTCAAACAGAAACAAGTAATTCAAAAATAAAATTAAAGAACTAATTTTATTTCTGAATTATAAGGGCTGGTTATAGAATGTAATTGACAACCATAAATGTGAGCTCAGCTAAATGTCCTCTTTTACAATTCTAATTCTAGAGAGCAGCCATGTAAAACAACAGATTATAATTTATATGAACATTTTGACATTTTCTAGCCGAAATAATTTTATTGTGGATTCATATAATTCAGAGGGGCTTGATATTTTTGCCAATCTTTGAATTGCTTACACCTAAATTATATCCTATACTTTGATATTATGTTTGTAAGTGTAACCAAAAATAACTATATTAACTTTGATATGGTGTTTGTAAGTATAACCACCAAAAGGAAGCAAATTAGATATGGACTTGTATATATATTTTTAATTAGTGTCACTTCCTGAGTCAATTTATCGATGTCCGTCTGTTCGTCCGTCCGCCTATCTGTCTGTCCCTTCGCACAATAACTCAAAAAGTAATAAAGCTATCTTGATGAAATCTTGATGAAATTTGTATAGTAGGGTACTAATAACGAAAGTTAGGTGGCAATTGCATCTGGAAAAACTCGGTCCATGTGTTCCGATATTAGAAGCTTGCGAACGAGCACAAGAGCAGACGAGCATATCCCCAAAACCAATAAAGATAGAATTTTCAAATTTGGTTCAAACGTCTTCTTTCATCTTTCCGTTATGTTCCTGAATTTGAGAGGATTTGCATCATTGGTTCGGATTTTGGAGGCTGCCGAACTAGCTAAAGAGCAAACAAGCATAGTTCAAAAACAAATTAAGGATGTTCTACAATGTTTTCTTTATGTCCCTGAAATTTGAGTTGAAGTTGCGGTTCAGATAGCTGACACACGCCTGCCAAGGTCTAACAAGCATATCTTCAAATTTAATAAAGATAGAAACTTTAAATTTTGTACAAGGACTGTAAAAGAGTGTATGTTTTTAGATTAAATACCTATAACTATAATAACTAATGGATTTTTAATTTAATTTGAATTTTTCAGGTGTAGGGTATTAATAAGTCGGTTGCATCGACTTACTGTTATATTTACTTGTTTTTATTTATTATTAATATCAAAACATTAAACTGCTTTGTACGAAATTGTAATTGTTTTGTAAGATCATACAAAAATAGATATTAATATTGTATAGTCAACTACAGCTGTCAAATTCAATTAATTTTTTTGAACAGCTGAATTTTAAGTTTCCTTAATACATAAGAAAATAAAGTATGTGGTAAAAGTTTTTGAGAAATTTAAATGTCAAAAAAACTTTACCGCTCCGTTTTGGTTTTGCGTTTTCAATGATAATGAAATTATATGTAATAAATGCGGGTATGAATTATTCCTGCCGCAATTGTGTTTGCGTTTTCAATTATAGGCACATTAATTTTCAAGATTTTATGATTGAAACCTTTAAAGTCAAAAGTGAAAATGGAAAGGAATAAGAAAATTAAAATATAGTAAAGTTAAAAATTTTTTTCAGTGCTTTTAAAAATATTTCCGTGGTTGTGTTTTTTATATTTGTGTTATAGTAGGTAGATAGTTCTTGCTGAGTCGATTCAAAAGAAAAAAAAAAACAAATATTTAGTGTATATATGTTTTGTTTCAGTTTTGACAAAAATGACACAGAGAAAAAAAAAAAAAAAAACAATAAAAAGAGATGTCATAAATATGTTAGATTATTAGTTAAAATTTACATAAAAATCATATGTATTTTTTTTTTTTTTGAACATAATGGATATGGGTCAAAAAAAAGATATACATTTGTACTTACATACATAATATGTAAATATTTTTGCATATTGATGTTAATATTTCTACCGTTTTGTTTTTTTTTTTTCTTTTTAATTTTATTTATAAATATAATATGTATACATTATGCAAATGGAACATAATATATTAGTTACAAATTAAAAAATATCTTTGTTTTTTCAAAATGTTAACATTATTTTCAAGTTTATTTTTTTTTTTTTGTATTTTTGTGAAATTTTTAGTGGAAGAAATTGGAAAAGTTGGGTTTTTCACAAAAAAAAAAAAAAAAAAAACAATTTAATAAAATGTTAAAGTTCAAATTACTGTAACAAGAGATACACAATTTGAATATATATGTATATATTCTGTTTGGTAAAGACATTTTCTTAAAAGCAATCTATATAGTGGGAGTGAGAAAGAAAAAGATAGATAGAGAGTTATGTTTTGTTGTTTATTCATTATGCTAATGTTACCAATTTAATGTAATATTTCAATAGAAGATTAATTTTATCTTTTTTTTTGTTTTTTTATTTTTGAGTATTGTTTTAGAAATTTGATATAATTTTGACTGGTGGATTATACATAATAGATTAATCTATTAGAATATAAAATTTGCTATTAAAATATTAAATGTACATTTTGAATTGAAAGAAATTTAAGATAAAAAAAATGGTTTGTTAACATTATGTATTTATCTGTAGGAATAGGAAAAAGATACAAAAAGAATTTGAAAGTATCATTTTATAAATTTATATATAGTAAAGTTTATTTCTAATAGATTTACTTATATAAAAGTAAAGGAGATATTACTTATTATTTTAATTGATATTGAAGGTTAAGTTTATAAAAATAGAGTTTTTTTTATTTATTTTCATATTGCTTATTAATATATTATAGAATTAAGATAATTATATCTCTATTCGCAAGGCATTACTAAAACATTATTAAGTGAAAATTGTGAATTTTATAGAAGAAGCATTTTAGACGGAATATTTGTTATGACGGAATTTTCTTTGAACTTATTCATTAGTTTTAATAAATTTTAGGTATTAGATTTAATTGATACATTTTTGATTTTTTTACTGTAAAATATCATTATTATTTTTGCCGCAAATATAAAAAAAGTAACTTAATTGAAAGATATTTTGAGGTATTGATTGGATAAATGCGTTTAATTATTCTTTAAATCCTATATCTCTTAGTAGAGAAACACAAATATGGGTAATATATTCCACATCCATGTTATTCTTACTATATGAACGAACTTCTAAATCCTGTCTTTGATTATCTATGAATTTTCAATGAGTAATATGGTCATTTGTACTATTTGTTGACTATCTTCCGAAAATTTTCAATCTAGAAAGGTAACCTTTAACCATTTATTTTAGTAGAATAGAGACAACCACCTACAAAATATCTATAAAAAATGAGAGTACATACGTTTACGAAAATTTCGTTACGAACATTAGCTCGAACAACAAGAGGATCTAAGTTATTTGTTAGATTTGGATCGCTTTTCTGAATGTTATTAAGATAATTTAATGTAGTTGAACACCGACCACTAAAATATTAGAATTGTACTCCATCTTCGGTCCTATAGAAGCTTCAGAGTGGAAAAATATGCTTTGAATCGAGTCAGGAGCGCTCAACATTTTGCAGCACTTTTTGTTAACCTTAAAAATGTGCTCATTCCATAATAAATTTTTACCGATTTCAATGTCTAAAATGCTTATTTTGTTTCCTCGATGCATTTCCTCCGAAATGTTCGCCTGCAAACTTAAAGCGGGACTGAATAGGAAGTCTAGAATAAACTTACGAAATGATAATAAAAGAAAAAAATGTTCATAGGTTGAATATGAACATTTTAATCAAATTACTATAAATAAATTGTTTGTACATAATTTCATTTTTTTTGACAATTCACAGAGTACAAAACAAGATTAAAAATTAAAGTTTTTTAAACAAATGAAAATTCAAAATGGTTTAATGAGTTAAAATTAAATACAAATTAAATTAATTAATTACTTTGCTGTTGATTATCAATTTCAAATGAGTGTAATTTATTATTCTTCATCTAAAGATTCAATAAAGTCAGACTGTACATCAGCTTTCGTCAGTTAGTAATGTCTTATAAATATTATGATAAATTGGATCAATAAGGTCAATTAAATTTGAAATGTCTTTTTTTTTTTAGAACTTACAGGAGTTATGCAGTGTAGCACATCTTTAAGACATTTGTTGCCGCAATGTCTATGACTATCCGCTCTTTATTATTCATTAAACTTTTCTTTTAGCTCTAATGTCTTTTTATAATGAATTTCACTTAATTTTTTTTACCGTATACCTAAGATATTTAACAGAATATCAGAAAAATTTATTATCGCTTTCGTTAGTCTTTTGTCATACAAATTTTTCTTTTAGTAATAATGAAAAATTGAATGCATTTCTTTATTTCCTTGACTAACTTTGAAATTTTTTTTTGAACTTACTGTTTTGATCACTTATGAAATACATTTTTTTTAAGCTCTACTATGGTAAATGTTGTACTCGCGTAGAACCAAATGACTATATCTGAAAGATACTTGGTGTTACCACCTTTCCAAAAATATATATCCTTAATGGCGTATTTTATCCTTAAGGATGAAAAGGACATTTGAAAGCATCCTTGTTGTTTTAGTGTTTTTATATAAAAACCGTTATATCTGATAATCTGTAAGATATATATATATTCGGTTTTTTTATCTTATAAGATAGTAATCTGAAAAATATTTTAACAGTGACGATAGGTGTTGCCGCTCTGGAGATATTGTAGTTCAAAGTTGAAAATTTTTGAAAAAAAAAAACAATCTTTTTTATTTTTTTTTAAAAACCAAATATCTCATGATTTTACCAAAAAAACTTTCCAATATTTATCCCCTTTTATTACATTAATCACACTTTATATACCTACTATAAAAGGTTTCTATAACATTACATTACAATAGAAATATTTTCTTATGTCAATAGCTTTTTACAGTTTATTGTGTTAAAATACGTCTGCCAAATAATTTTAAGTCTATGTCTTAATAAAGGAAATTTTTTCAATTGTTAGACAAAAACAAATTTGAGTCTCGCATTAGATACTGTAACATTTCAAAAATTTCTAATATAGATTGAATTATTTAATCTGAAATTAACATAAGGAACACGTTTAAAGAGGAAGATTACCTTAAGATGAACGTTTAAGAAGCTTTTCACTTGGTAATTCTATGTTACATGATACAATAAATTGTATTGCTCTTTTGCACCTATATTTTAAAAAATTGATTGATTATAACATCTTAAATATTCCTAAGATTCAAACAAAACCAAATTTTGACCGATTAGCTATCAAAAATAATAGTGAACCAAAAAATTTTCTCAAAAATACTTTGTGTAAATTTCACGACATTTTCGTTGCTGGCTGTTAGACGGACAAAGCATTGCAATTTTTGCATTGCAGACGGACAGCAATTTTTCTGTTATGATTCAATTTATTGACTTGATTCTATATATTTATTATGCTTATTTTTATGCATTACAAACGGAGGATAAGTGTTTATATAACTGTAAATATTGTTTGTAGGAATAAATAAACAGAGCAACAAATGATTGCATTACTTTCAATTTAGTTAAAGTTTAATTTTATTACATGAACAAAAGAAAAAAAAAATGACTCATTTCAATAAACCACTAAACAATTTTAAATGCCATGTAAACTTTAACACGATTTATAATATTTTTTTAATAGATTTTTTAACATGTATGGATATATTTAAATTAATATGTTGGAATTTCTTTAAAAATTGTTTTTTTTTAATGAATAAGAATAAAAGTTATATTATGTACTCCTTTATTTCACCCTATTATTAAATTTTCAAAAAAACATTTATTTTAAACATTTATAAAAATATTATATCAACAGGTGTATTCAAGAATAAACAAAAAAAAAACAACAAAAATTATTTGATTGTATAGTAATTGAAATGTTTAATAACAACATGCAACACAACCATATAAAAAAACTATGAGATTGTATTATATACATATAGTTTGGTATTACCTGTTAATTTTTTAAATTTTTATATTATTAGGTATTTTGTTTTAGTTGCATTCCACCAACCAAAGTAAAAATGCACTTAACCTTCATTAAATGCTTATTTTCAGTTATCCTTTAAAATGTCCTTAACACATTATTAATGAAAAGCTTTGGAAAAAATAAAAGAAAACATTGAATAACAGTAACATTTAAACGTAAATAACAGTTATGAAAACATGTAAACTTTAATCCATTTTTTTCAATCCATTTATTAATATATAAATACAAATATATTTTTAAGACCCAACAGTCAACATATGTACGGGATAATTAATTTAAAAAAAAAATAAAGTAACAAAAACATTTAAAAGTTTTTTTTTTTTTTTTTTTTTTTTTTTTTTTTTTTTTTTTTTTTTTTTTTTTTTAATTTCATGCTTGCATGTTGACTATCAAGAAATCAAAAAAACAAAAGAATAATATAATATTTAATATGTATATATGTATGTATATAAGGAAGGATATTATGTCTTTAGTGGGCGTTTATTAACAAGAATCTACTTTATAACAAATCTTCACCTTAAAATATGAGTATGTTTACAATATTTATGTATATATGTATGTCTGTAATAGGCTCTAGATTTTATGATAGATGATGGTAATAATGTATTGTAGGTACTGTAATAGTTAATTTTTTCCCTTTAAAAATTTATTCAGATAATAAATCAGAAAAGAAATAACGAACAAAAAATCTTATGATCGTTACCTTGATTATAGTGTTTTTCATTTTTCATAAGGTATGTATTGTTTTCATACTAAAAATTTGTACCAGAGATTTTGGCAAATATGCACTACTCCGGTGTGTAGAAGGCTGTAAAAAATTTATTAGCATGATGTCCGTCTGTATGTGGTGTGTGTGTGTGTGTGTGTGGTTATGGCTGTGAGCACGTGTACAGCTTAAACGACTGAGCGGAATTTTTTACAATTTCATATTATAGGTTTTGACGTAAATATTTCGGATTGATTAGCTTTTGGAGCAAATCGGACAACCGCAAGTGGTAGTTTACTAGTGTACTTTTTAAGTTTTTTACGAATATTTCGTAACAGAAAAATTTTATGACAAAAAAAAGTTGTTACACATTTCAAGAGGAACAACTTTGCCATAGAACATTTTTTAATCCGACTAACTTTAACTTTAATTTAATTTTTTTTCTAAGTCCAAATTTCATACATAACATATGAATTTATATGAACAATTTTTTTTTGTTTTCTTTTTTATATTTCTAAAAATTTATAATACATATGTATATGTATATATATTTACATACATTTGTACTTATATCTATGCATATTATTCTTTTGTTGATGACATAAAATTAAAACGGTAAAATTTTTGTTAGCAGATTCAATATTAATCTTATGTTGTTTTGTATTTGTTATTATTTTTTTCTTGTAATATTTTTGAATGAAAAAAAAATCATGTACATTACATAATAATGTAAATGGATGTATGAATGAATGCACATATATTTTTACGATTTCATTGCTTATTATTGTTATTGATATTGAATAAAACAAAATGTTATTAAATGATTAGAAGTTAGTTTCCTTTGATATAAATTATTATGTAAAAAATCTATAAATTTTGACATTGTAATTTTCGTGTAGTGGCGGTCAGTCCTGTGGTGGAGATAGCTGATTTTTTTTTTACGATTCTGAATGATATGTTTATACCCGTACGATAGGATCGGGTATAATAAAATTACTCCTCCGTTTGTAACACCTCGAAATAAGCGAGCTAGATATACCTTCAAAGGTATGGATCGGATCAGAAAAAAATTCTAAGACTTTTGAGCCATGTCCGTCCGTCCGTCCGTCCGTCAGCACGCTAACTCAAAAACTAAAAAAGCTAGAATCTTGAAATTTACACAAAATATTTTGGGAGTAATTTGTAGGTTCCCTATTTTTTTTGGTTGAGTTTGGACCAAGCCTTAGGGTAGCTCTCGAACACCTAACTTTTAGATCCCCACATTTTTTTTGCAATAGAGCTATGAAATTTTAACTACTGATAGATCTCACAAAAATATTAATTTTAGTTTTAATAACTTTTTTTTTGTAGCCCCACCCGTTACGGAGCTACAGCTTCCCAAAGGTTCAAAAAAGCTCTATATTTAAATTGTTATAGCACAAGTTGTATAAGGTATATCTTCATTTTGAAAACGCCAAACGATTACTACTTTCATTAGCTTTAAAAGTATGTATACAATAAATATATATTTGTGGCACACGGTGTCTTAATTTACCGTTATGCGAAACTCAAATTTTGCAAAATTCTTTAACCCTTCCATCTTCTAAACGGTTAAAGTTGGAAACTTGAAATTTTGACAGAAGTTAGATCTTTGAAAATTAGTATGAGTCATTTCAGAAATTTTTTTTGTATCACCTCCCGTTTAGGAGCTGTAAGGGGTCAAAAACTGAAAATTTCCTATTTTTAAACACCTGTAACTTGAACACCTGTTAAAATTTTTTTGAAGTAATACACAAAAATTAAAGCTTCAACATTATACTTTTATTTCTGTTAACAACTTTTTTTAATAATATAGGGTTACTTTATAATTGACGAAAGTGTTACTTGATTTTTTCAAATTTTCTAACAAATTTCTTTAACGAATTTTTTCCATTTTGTTTTACTCGATAATTTGAAATTGTTGAGGATATAATGCGTAGCACATAAAAATGTAAATAAATAAACAACATAACGGTTGCTTGAAGAATTTTTATTTATATGATATTGATATACATACATACTTATATAATATATCATGTTTATTTACATATCGTATATGTCACTAGTGAATGAATGATAAGAGTATAGATGTATATTATATAGCGCCGTATTTACATACATATATGTATTTTATTGTACTTATAAGAAATTATTCTATCAATGGAATATTTAAATATAATATAATATTTAAAATTATATTTACTGTTTTGTACTTAGTAAATTTAATATACATTTACCGCTTAGTATTAAATGGTACTATAGAATATTTGAAAAAGTTTTGGATTGATAATCGTTATGTGAAAGGTTAGAATCTGCTTTTGAAGAATGTACATATAAACATATAGTTTGAATATATGTACGACCCATAATTCTAGAAATTATAAAATTCACCCAAATTATTTTAAAATACTAAAATATTAAAAAAATAATATTGTGAGCAGAGTGACAGGCTGTGAACATACTAACGGTTCGTACGGGTATCTAAGAGTTGACAAAGGCAACTGTATTCTTCCTCGTTTTGTTTGAAATAACTTTTTACTTACTTTGGCTCATTCATATAACTTGATTAACTTATCTTCAATTAAAAATTTGATTTTCAAATGTTATAACATGTATTGTGTGTACATTATTTTTGTAAAACATGATTGTTTGTGTTCGCAGTTTTTATTTGATCTTGATGCTAATATTGTAATTCATTTAATTTTTTCAAATTGTTTAATATACGCGTAGAAGATGATTTTAACGTTTTTTGAAAATTAAATTAATTGTTCTTATAGAAAGAAAGTTCTGAGAAGTTCGTTTTATTTTCGTTTTACAGAAAATATACATCAATTAAATATTTAAACATTTGAAAGTGCACCAAAATTAAACTTTCATTAAGAAAGCCATCGATTATTACCTCATGCAGCAGGAACGTGTTATGTATACATAATTACAAGTACTATTGAAGGCTGATCCCAAATAAGTGAATCCATTGTTATTTTATAGTGCCACACCCCAATTCAATGTTTTCCCATGATCGTTCTATCCTCTTTTATTCTTACTTTCTAGCCAATATACTGTGTTAAGGATTTCATCTCATTATATTGACTAAAGAGAGAAGCGGGTTTAGTCAGTAAGAATCTGCCACTACCGAGGAGTTATAGAGGAGACTAGAGGAGTTAGTCTTTGAAAGATTGCCACCTTAATTAGGAAAACAATAAAAAAAAATGTATCTTTCAATGTATCTTGTTTTTGTTTTTAAGTTTTGAGAGAAAATTGGATTGCAGAAAATATTGGTGCAAAGAATATAATATTGGTTTCAAAATTTTTGTTAATCTATTTTAATTTTATTTACTTAACTAAAAAAAAAAATACAATTGGTAAAAATGTAAATTAGATAACATGTTCAGAATTTTTTATTAATTTTCATTCATAAGTTTATTTTGTTTCTAAGAATTGAATCCCCTGACATTTGGTTTTTATTTTAAATTTTTATTTAGGATTTTTTTTTTTGTCATACTTTAGGGCGTTTCATCTTTCTATTTTATATTTATAAGTACATAAATCAGTTTGATACTCATTGTATTTGTATATAAACATTTGTAACTTGTCTTCCTAGTTAATATTCTAATACAGTAGAAACCGTTTAAAACGACACCTCTTAAGATGTCATATCGGTTAAAACAAAAAACTTTCATATTGGTTTTTGATCTTGGAGTATTTCCAAACGAATTATGATCCGTTTAAAACGACATCGCGTATAGTACAACAAATAGTTTTATATGTCTTAAACTCTTCTTTGGATCCCCTAACCTTTAAATGGGGTTTTATAAAGTGAAAAAATTGGAAACTTTTTATAAAGACTATCGCTTGAAACAACCAAATATTGATGGTACCTTCAATGTCATTTTAAACGGCTTTTACTGTATTTATATATTTTGTATTCATATTTTGTCCTGCCAGGTTATTAATTTAGATTAACATTTTTTTATGAATATTTTTTAGGCGGAATATTTTTCAGAATATTTTTATTTCTGTATTAAAAAAAAACCTTATTTTTTAGATTTCTATATGTTAAAAGAAGAAAAAACATAATTAATATTATAACAATTTTTTTTTATTTAAAAACAAAATTACTATTATCTGATATACTGAAAAAAACAGAATTTAAGTAACTGGTCCTTTTACATATTAACATTACTTTAAAGATGATATGAATTCTAAAATGAAACTTGTTTAAATAATAAACAAAAATAAATTAAAATTCTATACATTTTTTTATTAATTAACAGATTATACAGTTCAGACAAATTTTCGAATTATATATTTAGGTTTCAACTTAACATATAAAAACTAATAAGATTTAATTAACTATAAAAAAAAAAAAGTTTTGCCAAAACCTGACCGAAGTCCTTTTAAAAATTACCGTAATTTTTTTTTTTTTTAACGGAGTTGCCCAACCCAAACCAAATCTAAAAAGAAATGTATTAGAAAATCTATGAAAATTACACATACAATTCTAAATGATCCAAAGGTTTTATTCCTTTTTAACAGTATTAAAGCAAAACAAAATGGAAAAGTAAATTTAAATATAAATCAGGGTATATAAATTTTGAAATTTCAATTTCATTTTCGTTATATCAGAGAGAAAGAAAATTAGTGATTCCATTTTACCTGAGATTTAAATTTTAAAGGAAGCCATAAATAGACAAATGATTATCTTTCGTAAATCAATGTCCTTAAGTTGTTAGCATTTTATTATTAACCTTTATTGCCGTCATTTAAAGCATAATTTTCAAAAATCAGGTTATCCATAACCATATTTTCCCCACATCATTTAAGTTGAAGCAATGAAATCATGGTTACCAAACTAATTTTATAGAATGTTTTTATATAGTCCTGCCCGGAATTACAGCCCCTCATAATATTCGAATATTAGCAGAACTTTAAACTGGTGAATATTTATAATATCAAAAATTCAAAATCAATTCTTAGAGAAATTTGGACATCTGTGTAAATTTGTACAACATTATATTTCATGAAAATATAGGCTGAATGCTAAGATGTTCTTAATCTCTAATTGTATATCTTTAAAAACCTTTGTGAAAATCTTTATCTTCAAAATTCTTTGTTTTTACATTACCCAATTGTTCAGATTTATCATCTCATTATGAATTAAAAAAAAATAATAATAGATATAAAATCATTCTAAATTTTATTTGCAGTAATATTTATTACGCCTGTAATTCGAATAGATATCTCTATGTCTACATTTAAAAAATCGGAAACAAATAACCCGATTTATAGAAAAATATTCGAGAACATAGCTCAGAATTTCAACCCTACACTTAAAATTTTTACTGATGCATCAAAAAGTGACGAAGGCGTAGCTACTTGTATAGCCGTAGTCGATAGTGAAAAGCTTATTACTAAAAAACACCTGCCACCAGAAACAGACGTGTATAATGCGGAATTATTTTGCCTTATAAGAAACTATTAGGATAGCTCGTGATGTCAACTATGAGACTATCTTAGTATGCTCTAATAGCCTAAGTGCTTTTAACGCTATTAAAAACTATTTGAATAAAGAACCCCTGAATAAAACAATTAGAAATATACTGTGTAACACTAACGAAGAAATTAAACTTATATGGGTTCCAGGGCGCTGTGGCATAAATGACAATGAGCTAGCGGATACGGAGGCCAAACTCGCTATTAAAACACCGGTATTTACCTTTGCACATACGTCATATAGTTCTAAAATCAAGGAAGCAAAAAATGTTATTCAAAATTTAGACAAATAAAGTGGAGTTCATCCAATGGTTTTCTAAAGAGTCATTGCCCCGATGCGAATGGTGTTCCTGTTTATACTATAGGTAACAGAAACTTAGATAGGAAAGTAGCTCGAATTAAATTAGGCCAGACAATAAGTACCAAAAAATATTTATTTGAAAAAACTCATCCACCATCTTGTATTTTTTGTCATAATGTAATGATAATAAAACACATATTTCTAGAATGTTTAGCAGCTAAAAGGGTGCTTGAAAAACATTCGAGCACCGCCAACGAAGCAATTAAACCCAAAAAAGAAAATCTATCTATAATAGAAGAAATTGCAAAATTGTTCCAAATATGGGAAACCATTTAGTTATAAAACTATATAGTTGCTTATAATAAAAAGAGGAAAAGGTAAGATGAAAGAACAATGAAATCAATTATTAAAATAAAAATTAAAATAAAATTTACAAAAATAAAATTACAATGTTTAAAATATTTAACTAACTAAAATTAAATTAAAATACAGGATAATATAAAAATAATGTCAATACTATTGTAAATAATATAATGTAAGTAACATAATGTAATGTATTAAAAACTTAATAGCCAGGCCCAAAATGGCCTTTGTAGCCGAGGGTCTAACTGATGTTATTACAATTTATTGTATTAATATTAGATTAAATAAATAAATAAATAAAATTTTATGAGGGGCCTCGGTGGTCTAATGGTTAAGCATGTGGCTTATTAACCGAGGAAGTGCGGGTTCAAATCCTGCACAGGTAGCCAGTTTTATCAATTGAAAACAAATCCCCCTTGTTAACAAATATAGTGTAAATATAAAATATATAATATAAAGAAAATAAATAATATTTGTGTATAATTTAATAATAGTATTCGACCTATAATGGCCTTAGCAGCCGATGGTTTTGCAATATCCTATGTGATTTGTAATATTAATATAAATAAATAAAAATAAAATTTGATGATACTAATGCAAATAAAATCAGAGCAAGGTCATATCCATAAAATAAAATTTAAATAAAATTAACTATTTAAAATAATATAATAATAATATACGAGTATAATAAGTATATATAGCATGGGGAAATCATAAAAGCATAATAATATTTACGGTAGATAATTTTTGATTTAATTATGTTATGAGTAAACATAATTAACTGTCCTTGTTTTATCTTAACTAAATTTCCTTAATCATAAAATTTGTGAACATTTTTTAAAAACCGTTGTATAATTAAACAAAGTAGAATGTAAACCAACGGTTTTTAAAAGCGCACATTTCCAAAACACAATACAAACTGTTTAGAATTGTGACTTGCACAAAAATTTGAAAATTTAAAAAATAAAATTTAAGAAATTTTTTGTAATAAGAAAATATGTGAAAATAGGACTTTTTTGGAATTTTGAGGGGCTGTAAGTCTGGAACCCTATATAAATAAGAAAAACCGTTAGCACACGTAAAAATATATTACTGGAGCTTTAATTTTTATGTCTTGCCGAGGA
Organism: Poecilobothrus nobilitatus; assembly: GCA_947095535.1. NCBI lineage: Eukaryota > Metazoa > Arthropoda > Insecta > Diptera > Dolichopodidae > Poecilobothrus > Poecilobothrus nobilitatus. Next base: position 176,373,456 of record OX352774.1, read on the forward strand.
AAAATTTATGCAGGTGCCTAAAAATAGCAAATTTTCAATTTTGCAGCCCTAATACGCGGCGCAAAAAAATTTTCTAAGGAAACCTATACTAATTCTGAAATTTCTTTCTTGTCTCAAAATTTCAGGTTCCTATCTAAAGGCGTGTCGGAGTTATGAAAAAAGAAATTTCATGCAAAATATGGTTTTCACATAACGGTAAATTTAAATTCTAAATTTAAAAAAATCGCACAATTTTGATATTGTTTTATGTAGATAATAAAATTTCCGGTTTTCTGGTGGTTTTAGATTGCAAAACTATTACGCAGAGCCTGAGATATATACATCTGAAAGTGGGGCTTTTACGCAATTTTGAAGAGCTGTAACTCTGGAACCCTATATAACTAAAATAAACCTTTAACACACGTTAAAGTATATTACTGTAGCTTTAATTTTATTATCTTTTCGAAGTAAAATATGTACTAAGTTATAGATGTTCAAAAATAGCAAATTTTAAATTTTTGAGCCGTAATAGCTCATAAACAGGGCCCGAAAAAATTTCTGAGCAAACTTATACTAATTTTAAAAGTTCTTTCTTGCCTCAAAATTTCAAGCCTCTATCTAAAAGCGTGCCGGAGTTATGAAAGTAGAAAAATCATGCAAAATTTGGTTTTCATAAAACGGTAAATTTAAATAATAAATTTAAAAAAATTGTATAATTTTGATATTAATTTCCAAAGATAAAAGAATTACCTGTCGAATGACGTTTTCCGATTGAAAAAATCTTAAGCATAACATAAGATATATGCATTTAAAAATAGGGCTCTTTCAAAGTTTTAGGGGCTGTAGCTGCGTAATGGATGGGGCTACATTAAAAAGTTGTTCCAAAAAATTATTTTTTTCATGAGACCTACCCATGGTTAAAATTTTTTTTCTCTATCTTAAACGGTGTAGAAGTTTTGCAAACAGACGGACGGACGGAGGGAGGGACAGAGTGAAACTAATAAGCACATTTTTTCAAAATTTGTTTGGAAATGTGCTAAAAGAGAGAAATTATCGTAAAAATGTGTTATATTTTTCTGTAATTCATACATTTTTTTTTTGATTACAAAGGTTAAGGTTACGAAAATAATTTTTATATTTTCCGTATTTGCTAATTTTTTTTTTTTTATTGTTTTTATGACGTATACTCAGATAAACATGCAAATTATTCCTTAAGTAAAAAAAATTGCAATATTTTTTTTATTTATTTCATTATAAAATGTTTCTTTTCAGGAAGGTTTAATTTTATTTTTTTTAATTAAATTTTCATTTTTAAATATTTTTTGTTTGACTATTTGTCATTTTCGTCCTGTGAAGAACCACTTTTATCATTGGGACTATAAGCATATAAATAAATAAATGTTAAATTTAGAAACTTTAACATTTAAAACAAGTTTAAAATTTAATAAGACATGTTGATAAAAAAATTACAGAGACGGTGAAAAATTAAATAATAAGAAAATTTTCACACGCAAAATTTAATGTCATTACAGTTACGTTAAAAATTATATTTATTATTAAATTTTCTCGCAAGGAGGCAAAAAAAAAAAAAAAAATTAAAAAAAAAGACTAATAATAAAAATTTTCTACTCCTTTTTGGAAAAGAAATTTTATTTTGTGCAAATGATATTAACTAGTAATACTTTTACTATATGCATAGTTTTCCTAGGTCTTTGCATCATGAACTTTACTTATGTTACAAAAAGAAAATAAAGTGGAAACCAGTTTTTTTGCTTTTTAACCTTATTAAAAGGCTTTTCAAAAAATAATTTTTTTTGTCTTAAAAAATAAAATGTAAGCGTAAGGGTAAAACAAAAAATAAAAGAACTGTACAAGGACATTAAAATTGAAATAAAAAAATATGTATGTAATGTTTATATAAATGTAACAAAAAATGTTATATGTATGTTTATTTGTTTATATCATAAACTTGAACTTGTATAATTTTAATAATAAAATTTAATATTCAGTTGTTTTTTTTATGTTATTTTATGTATTAATGTTAGGTAAAGTATATAAATAACCAAACCACCCCTTAATCGAAGAAAAAATATTCATATATATATAGTAAATACAGTATGGTGCACAATTATTTGAATAACATGTTTATACAGGCCATAATATTAAATGATGTCCAGTTGGGAAGTCGTGCAAGAGAACAATATAACAAACAAAAGTGTTTAGACTATAGTTGCTAATATAAATCGAGTGTATTTCAAGCTGAAATGCTAGAAATCTGGAAAGCATGCCAAATACTGGGGAACAATATTTCTAATTACGTAATACTGCAATAGTTACGGACAGCCAAGCAGCAATTTCGGCTCTCAACTCTGCAATAATAACATCTAAGCTCGTCAGGAAATGCTTTGACGTTCTTAAAAATGTAAGTAATCAATACAATTTTACATTACTGTGGGTTCCGGGACATAGGAACATCGCAGGAAATGAACATGCTGATGAGTTAGCAAGAAACGGTTCCAGCCTAAATGCTTCACTAGCGGAACAGGTAGACCCACCGCTAAAAAGCGTTAAGAGACATATCTTCCTCCACTTTTTGCTCTTAACAAATCGTAGGTGGAATGAACTAGCCACATGTTGTACGGCCAGGAAAGTCGGGCCATCGTATGATAAAAAAAGAACCGAAAATCTATTGAAGCTATCCTGCCGGAATATAGCCAGAACAATAGGTGTGTTCACGGTCTACTGGCCAATTGGTTCAATGCGACCAGACTAGGTATCCCATTCAATTCATCATGTCGCAGCCGTAGTGAACAGAATGAGAAAGAATCCATCACACACTTCACCTGTAAGTGCTCAGCGCTGGCTAGGGCCAGAAGAGCAACTCTGGGTAGCCATCAACTCAACGATCTTAGTGATCTAGCGGTTAAGCAACCTGCAGAAATGGTAAGGTTTCTGAACGCAACGAAATGGATCTAAAATAAAACCTAATATATCCCTATTATAAGCCTTGTGGTCATGGAAGTGGTAGCAAAACTGTGCAAACGCGCTAATTGGGGTCACTGCTATGAGCGGCGGTGTCCAGCCGCCTACACCAACCAACCAACCATGGTTGATAATATCATAATTCAGCAAAGAAAATGTATTAATTAGGCTATATTTTAAAAAAGAACTTCTTATAACAAAGTCGGCAACCTTTCAACATTAGTAAGAATAAAAAAAAGTTGATAAAATTTTGATTTGAATAGAACTCAAGGAGTATACGTTGTTCATAATCAGACTTCATCTTATATACATATTTACTAAAAATTACCTTGAAGTTGTTTTAAATTACATATAGCGATCTTTTGCAATACTCTCTAAATTTCTTAGGAAAAGAAACGTATGTAAGACTACAAAAGACTTATTGAATTCTCTATATATAAATTTAAAGGCAGTAACTTTTGCTACAAAAAGGTGTCAAACAAAATACTGTAGGTAATGTTTTAATAGATGCGAGGTAAAATTAACACTTGTCTGAAGTCCATTTCTTCAATTGTTTAATTTTGGAACAATCAACCATCAACTAAATATACAGTGAAATATCCAGACACTGTACATATGATATACATACATTATACACATTACATTATTTCTATGTCCCATTCATATATGGGCAAAGATATAATTCGTTAAATTTTCGCAAATCGTTTTTGCTTTTAGCAAATTTTTTTAAAAATAACTTAGACTACTGGGCCTAATAGTTGAAAAAAAAAATTTGTTATATTAGACTATAAGTCTTTTATCTGGATTACATTTATTAACAAAATTTTCAATTCTTAAGAAATCGTTAATAGAATTTTAGAATTATGTCCTTGAACTTAATAAAATATATTTTACAATTTTCTATTAAAACACTTTCTATTTTTATTCACATTTAAAATACGTTAACTTAAAATTTTATCATTTCATTTCCTTGTTGTATGTTGTAACCATTTCAATTCGAAAGTAGATTTCGATCGTTTAAAATGTGTATTTTCTTTTTTTTTCTCTTGCTAAATGTAGGTAAATAAATGAATCGTCTTATATATATATATATTACTGTATATATCTATATTATATACATGTTTATATACATATGTATAAATATCTATATCTATATATATATATATATTAATGGTAATATTAAGGGAATAGAAGAGAATATATTTAACTTTAATACTCTTGAATTTTTACGGGCCCTAAAGTCTAAAAATTTGAATAGAAAAAATAAAAAACAAAAACAAAAAAAAAATTTTCCTTTAAGGATTAAGTTGTAGTTGTAGTTATTGTTATTTTTGTTTTTGCAGATCTAGCTATCACGGAATATTAGAGTTAGGTAGGGTGTTAGTTTTGTTTTTTATTAGCATTTACAGTGCAGACTTATTTTTTTTTTATTTTAGAATTCATTTGCCTTTAAATACAATTTTTAGGTTTGTTGTTTCTCTTTCGTATTTTTTCTTTATTTTCCTTCTTTTTCTGTTCTAATTTGTAAGTAACACGAAATTTTATTCAATTCTAAGTTTATTGTGCCCTTGTTCATTTGTTTTTATGTAAATATGTCATAAACATAATTATATATGCAATCAAAAAAAATGGATGGGGTTACAATTTCTGGTCGAAAAGAAGAGGGCAAAACATTCAAGCAAAAAAAAAAAATATATAAAAGTAAAGTTTAAGGCACGAAAAGTTATACATATATATTTATTTATTTTTTTTTTTGCAAAAAAATGTAAAAGTAATCTTGTGAGGAAAGGAGGGCCATTGAAGGTCCTTGATGCGTGTTCACTTTACATTAAAAGAAAAAAAGCAAATCAAAATAAAACAAAAATTTTAAGACAAATAGAAAAATATTACAAAAAAAGTAAAGTAAAATAGAAAAAAAAAAAACAAGGATAATAAGAAAATACAAGGAAGTTTCATATAATTTTTATTTTTATAGAGGGAAAAGGAAATTATATACAATTTTGTGGTTGGGTAACAATAGTTTTGGTTTTTCTTTTTTTCGGGTAATTTATATTTTTTGAGTGCTTTAATTTGTGTCTAAACGAAAATAACTATAATTTTTTGACTTAATCGATTTTGAATGAAGGTTGAAAATGTCCTGAAAAGCATTTTTTAAAAGAAAATTTTTTGAAAATTTTTTTTATTAGTTTCACTCTGTCTACCAGTCTGCTTACAAAGCTTTTGTAACATTCAAAATAAAGCAATGTAATTTTATTTTGGTGTAATTGAAAAATTAATTTTGTAGAACTTTTTCAAGCATCTACCTCCGTTATAAAATTACAACTCCCTTAAAGTTGAAAATTTTTTTTTGTTGGTTGAAATCTTAGTTCTGTTCAACATTTTCTCGTTTTATAAAAAATTGATATAAAAATTATATGTTATTTATTGGAATTTCGTCCTTAAATTTACCGTTAATATGGATCTAAAATTTTATCTAATTTTGAATTTCCGTATTCTACAATGTTGTTAGTCAGAATCTTGAAAATTTTGAGGGTAGGAAGAATTTTTGAAAATAAGAATAAGCTTCTCCTTAAACAAAGGATAACAAGGAAAACATTAAGAGTTATTAGGTTTTAGGAGAATTTTAAAGTAGTTATTGGTGTTTCTGAAATTTTGCACTTTTAAAAAACTTAGGTTTTACATACTGCCTTGTATTTTTCAATCATTTATTTGATTTTCTTGTAATAATTTTATCGACACTTTGAGTTTAACGGAAAAATAAGTGTCTCAAATTTTATACAACAATGTCTTTGATTAAATATAATTTGAGATCATTATAGAGTTTAGATACAATTTAACTTAGCTACTTAGATATTACATAAAAATGTATTTGTACACATGTACTTTTGTAATGTATTTTCAATATTCATGTTTGCCATTTACTTTTTTGTGGAAAACGAGACAAAATGAAAATCGCTTATATATACAAAATAATTTTATAATATTAGTTTTTAGAATATAAATAACTTTTAATTATAAGTATAATATATTGTAAGTATGTTTTTATTTTAAAAACTAAAACAAATTTCTGTTGGTCAACATTATTTATTAAATGCCGCACTTATACTAAAAGAAATACCACGAATAGCAATTGCGTGTAAAATTTACTATGGGTAGGCTAGCATGTACTCAAACACCTATTCACCACTTTACTTAAAATGTTCGGGTTCTTTGAAGATGAAAGATGTAATACAGAATTGTTAATACAATCATACTATGAATAATAAATACGAAGATATACGACTCTTAATGCTGGCGTTAGATACTAACCCTAAAAGAGCTTACATAAAGGAACTACCCATCTTCTATGGTACGTAGGGGAAATTATAACAGATAATCGAAAAATTAAAAGTAACCTAAAAATAAAATGAAATTTATAATTTTTTTTTGTTTTTCTATTCTTTTTAATTATTATGGAATCATGAAGTATTTATTTATTTAGTTGGTCTGAACGAAGTGTTTTTAGATCTTAAGAATTGAATTAACATTAGTATTTAAAATATTGATTTCATCTCATACATTCCATCTAGGAAACAAAGGAAAAATTTATCTGGAACAAAAAAAAAAAATTTCCCAAAACAAAATGGTATTAAAATGGTATTAATTAAATATAAATATATGTGTATAAATTAGGGCTTCAAAAAGTATGCCTATAAAATCCTTCTTAATCCTTTTTGCAATTCAAAAAGATTTAGTTTTTTTTTCTAAATAAAATTTAGTTTAATATTATTTTAAAATTTATTACTCAATAGTTAATTATAATTTTAATTATTCGAAACAGTCAGTTACTATTAATTTTTTTTTTTGGAATATCTTATTATTATCAAGAATAATTATTTTATTATTTTTATTTCTTACTTTTAATAGGATATTTTTGATTAATTTCCTAGCATTCATTGTTTGCTCAAACTATTAAGTATACACTATAAATTATTAATAATTACTTGGTTTTTTCATTATTTATATACTTATAAAATAATATATATATATATATATATATATATATACGACTCATATAATATTATATATATACTCCTCCTTTTTCACTCCTATTAGGATCAAAATTTCTATAAAAAAAATTTCAAGAAATACGAAAAATTTTCAAAAAAAAAAAAGGGTACTAAGGACTTTAACTAAGAAGAAAATAGTTAAAAAGAAACTTAAAGAAAAAGAACTAAAAAAAAATAAAACTAAAAAATAGTGAAATGGGTGACGTGTTGTTGAGTTTTTGTAATATACTTGAAATCCATTGCATAATTTTTTTTTTTTTTTTAGTGTTGCGGTTGAATTAAAATTATTTAAGTAAAATGAAAAAGAAAATATAAAAAATTTTCCAGACAAACTTTTATTTTTAATTTTCTACTAATAAGAAGTGAAAAAAAAAAACTAAACTTACTTTTTAATTTTGCTATAAATTTTTATTTTATTTTCACTTTTTTTTTATGTAAAGTAAAAATTAGTAAAAAATTTTGTTCTATAGTAGAAAATGAGACCAATTAAATATTTTTTATATCAAATTATTTTGTTATGAAATTTAAGCTTAATAATTAAATTGCTATAATTTCTGGTTTTAATTGAAAATGTATAATGTATATATATATATATATATATATATATCGTACAGTTATAAATTAAAAATTGAAAGTTTAATTTATTTTTTATTTTAATTAATAGATAATCAATTAATTTATACAATAAAAAAATAATTAAATGTTTTAATTTTTTAGCTTTAAAATTAAAAACGAGTTCTTCCAAAATCTAAATTAACCGGAAATAAATAGAATATGTATTCGAAACCTTGCCAAATGTTATACTTATACCCCTCATTGAATAGCTTCAAAATGAAATCATATAAAAATTCTAGATAAAACTAAGCAATAAGAGCGAATAGAGTAATGGTTCTGCAGCCTATCATCTTGAACAAGATGTACTAAAATGGTTTACAGTGATTGTTCAAATGTCTGCCTCTAATATAATCAGAATAAGACTAAAATATTTAAGTGGTTCCATTATATATTTATTTATTTTATCCATTATCTCAAAAAGACCTACGCGCTTGTACATTTTATTACATAAATATAAGTAATTAATTCATTAATTTCAAGTCCATGTAACCGAGTTCCTAGTTAAAATATTGATTGATTAGCCGATCTTGTATTGTAATTATGTACATATATCATAGTATTATAAACAGGTAACCATCATAGTATACTTGAATTTTAATATTGTTTTGTTTTATTAGCATAATTTTCGTTTTCTTGTCATTTACAGTAAGTTTATGTAAACACATCCAATTATGTGTCTTAAACATATCATTATTCATCTTCAAGGTGAGATCTTGACAATCAATTTCAGAATACACTATATACACGCAATATCATCTGCATTTTGCGTCACATTCTACGTTTTGCTCTCTATTTTGTAAGTAACTTTGAAACCATTTGATGCTCAGTACTTTTATAGAGTCAAAAGCTTTTTTAGTTCGACACCTCCTTTATTTCGGGTACTAACTTCTTCTTCAGTAAGAGTAATTAGATCAAAAATTGCCGTTGCTGCCGTTGTATTTGATTCCTTTGTAAAGCCATATTGACGTTGGCATATTCATTTGTTTTCTCTAAGATATTCAGTCAGTTGAATGTTTACACATTTTTCTATTATCTTACTAAATACTGGCAATAGAGATCTGCCTACAGTTATTAATATTATATTTGTCGCCTTGGCTTTTATACACAAGGATGATTTTGTTAATTTTTAATGCTTGTTTAAAAGGCTGTTCCTTCTTCTATTGTAGCATTAATTAACATAGTGATTGGTTTAACTAATTCATCTTTGCATTCTTTTATTAGTGACGTTTTAATCTCAACTGTACCTGAACTGTGCGTGTTAGTTAATCTTCCAATAAGTTTCAAAGTTTCTTTTTCACTTACTTTTTTAAAACTAAGGTTGGTTGTGGTTCTTAACCTTGGGTAATTAGTATTGTAACTGGATGCCATACTTTTTCTTATATTACAATATAAATTCTGCATGTGTGTATATTTTTAAATTGAAAAATTAATTTTCTCTATTATTATTTGTATAGCAATATCTGTATAGCAATATTTTTTATCAAATTCCAAATTTTCTGCGGATTATTATTCATTTTTTTAAATTCATTAATATCGTAAACACATCTCTTATTTCTTTTAGTTGATGTTAAAATATTTAACCAGTAATTAAATTTTAACTTGAAATAAAAACAATTAGATTTCTGTAAATTTATTTATTTATTTATATTAATATTACATACATTAATGTAGTGCAATATTATTGAACCATCGGCTACTAAGGCCATTATAGGTTTTTATACTATTATTAAATTATATACTAATATTATTTATTTTGTTTATATTATATACTATATATTTACATTATATTAGGTCATAAGGGGGGTATGTAAAGAAAAAAACTTACGACCTGTGCAGGGATCGAACCCACACTCCTTCGGTTACTACGCCACACGCCTACCCACTAGGCTACCGAAGCCCTTCTGTAAATGCTTTTTTAACCAGTAGTTTTTTATTTGTATTAATTGCATACATTCAGGATCAATCCATGGTTTACTATATTTAATTATTTTTATTATATTTTTTTATAGTTGAAGACGAGTTAATGCAGTTTTGTACATTATTAATTAGATTGTAGGTGATTGCAATACTTGTAGGTAAAATGTCAAAATTACAATTCATCAGCTGCGATTTTAACATATTAATGTTTGTTTTTGTTGTTGAAAACTGTTTGTCTGTTTTATTTACGAGGGAATTATTATTCTCATTTACTTCTAAGATAATTATATTGTGAAATTAAAATAAGTAATAATATATTTCTGTTTCAGGTTATTAGCAATTATGTGATCGATTCCGGAAATTTGAGGCTAATCTGGTTATCATGTTATCGGAGAAAAACAAGTCTCTTTCTCAGTTAACCAAGTTTCAGTAAGCAAGATTAAATGAATAGTGTGTTTAAGGTTATCTAATATATAAGCTATCTAAATTTCATATCTTGTATTTTATTTATGCCGTGTACATGGGATTGGAAAGGTACATTAAAAATTTCTTTATTGTGCATTATTTATTTCACTTCATTTTGTATTAGACATTAGTCTAATTATTTTACTGTTCTGAGTTTCCCTAATGAATATCTATCCTTCCTTTACCCATGCAAACTTAATTATATTTTGTTTTCTTCAAATCTTTCGCTTTTTTATAAATTAAACTACATAATATATAATGTAAGTCGGTCATTAATAAAAATTCTATCCCTCTGCTCAAATATTTAATTATATTTTCGAGTTTTATTCTTCCTTGCTTCGATAAACTTATTTTTTAAAATAGAATTTTTATACTTAACAACTATTTTTCTAGGGTCACCTGAATTATCAGGACTATTTGTGAAGTATGCAGTGGTTATATTCTCTTATTTTAGATGTATATTCAGTTCACTCACCACTTTGCTCAACAGACTACTTTCTGGAACATTCTGGATTACAGCTGGAATAAAAAAGAACCATGAACCCCAAATTTCCCAGATTTCTGTTAATCTTCTTCCAGCAATTTACTTTTATTTTAATACAGTCTAAGATGCTCAAGTTCTACAGTTCATTTTTATTTTCTATTTGATAAAAGCATATTTTAAAAAATATTTTTTTTACATATTATTTTTTTAACAGAATTTCGAAGTCCGAAGAAAAGTTAAATAACAAAATACATATAAGGTTTATTATTTTTAAGTTAAATGTAAGTTTTGAATGAAATTAAGTTTCAAGTTCAAGCTTTTATTTTTAGTTCAAATTGTTTAATAATTTACTTAATAAGCCGAATGCATAAAACTGAGCTTCAACTCAAATCTTATTTTTTCAAACAAAAACTACGAGTTAAGTTGTAAATTTTTGTTTGAAAAAATCAGATTGGAGTTCCACTTCCAGCTCAGTTTTATGCATTCGACCAAATATTTCATCAGTTTAATTTTATATTGAATATAACAAAATACCTACATTAACAGAGTTCTGACCTGAAATGCTGTATGTACTAGTGAAAAAAAAAGAAAGTACTGTATTAAACTAAATTATTTTGTAATTATTTTTCTTCCTAAAGCCTCTGATTATCATCTGGCACCATAGGTTTTCACTATTTTTCTGTGAACACCAGGAGTTTGTGTCCATATTTTCGTGAAAATTATGTTTTAGAGGGTTTCTAAATTATTTTGGTCAATTTGTTTTAGAAATTCAGCAAAAAAATACAATATAATTTTTATTATTTTTTGGGTGCATTTATATTGGAGTTGCGGAGCCCTTATAGCTTTTCAATATTTACTGTTATGTTGTATTTAATATTGGAATTTTATAAAAAAAAATTAAAATGATTCCAAAAAAAGAAATTTGTAATTTCGAAGAAAAGGAAATATTTTTACTATAACGTGCTACAAAATATTAAATTGTGTAAAAGTTACGGAAAGAACGCCATTTTTGTAACCATTCTATTAAAAAAAAAAGATATACTAAAGTTTGGAAAATATCATCATTTTTATGGGAATTTAAGATAAAATCCTATTAGATTAAGAGAAAACTAGAGAAAACATTGTAAAGCACATGGTTTAATTTTTAATACTTATATTTCTACTGAAATAAATATTTTCACATCCATGTAAAGAAAAAAAAACCCTGGTCTTCTTTTATAACTCTAGGGTCTTTATATAACTAATCGCAGTTCCAATATAAACGCACTCAACTTACATTTCGTTGATTGTTTTTAAACTTTTTTTGGAGCATCCTTAGTAAATTACTAAAGTATTACTTTTGATAATATTGGCTGTACGTCTATTGTATGTGAATTAAACTTTGAATTGTACAAAAGAGTAATAAGTATTACAAAAAAAAGTGTCCACTCTACAATTATATATTTATTTTAATACAAAATTAAATTAGGTTCAACAAGTGAATCAACAACTTTACTTTTCTTAAAGTTATACTACAATTTTTTAGAGAGTTCTTTATAAATTTTCATGTAAAATTTCACATTTATTTTTGAGTTTTTTTTTTAATTTTTCTCAATATAAATAATATGATAACACTAAACGCTTAAACAAATTCGCTCAATTGCTTCAAAAATAAAAAAAAAACAAAATGGTTTATTTCCTTAAATTCTCAAAAAAAAAAAAAGAAATCCTTTTGAATTAATTTTGTTGCCTGTTTGTATTCAAATGTATTTTAAATATACTTTAAGTTACATTTAAGAGTTAAGGGGGGACTAAAAGAAGAATCAAAGGATAAAATTATTTAAATATTATTTTCGTTCATTTTATTTCTTTGAATTTTCCCATTTTTACATTTTTATTTCTTTTTTTTTTTTTTTTATAAATATTTCCTTTAAAATTTAATGTTGGATAGCAATAAAAAATAGGAGTAAAAGAACAAACATTGAAAAAATGGGAAGCACTACAAAAACTCGTCTAAAAATTATTCCTTTTTCTTAAAATTGTGTGGATTCAAACATTTTGTCCTCAGTGAAATTTCATTTTGTTAAAGTATAAACAGATATTAGAAAAAAAATTAACTAATTTTGAACACCCAATTAGAGTTTCAATAATTGTGTTAGCAATGGTTGAAAGAGGCGGATCTCCTACTGTGCTAAAATATAAGTTTAACTAGCAATACTTTTACAATGTTTAAATTATGAAAAATACTTAGTAGATAATGTATATTATTAATCGTAATTTTTAATCGACCAGTCTCCTTTCGGTTTTCTTTTACTGAACAAAGATGCCCGCTTTTCTTTACATTAATATGCTTTTTACAAAAACTTACAACTTTACAAAAGTTACAAAAGAAAAACAGGATACGAAATTTTAAGTCAACAGATTTTGTATAACAGGATTTTCATACTTAACCCGAAAAAAAAGGTATACTAAAACATTTACGAAGAGAAGAAAATCATTGTGTTGTGACAAATAAAATAAATTTTTTTTTTGTTTTTTTTTTTTTAAATTACATTTTTTAAATTTACAAATACAAATACATATAAAATAAAAAGGATATAAAAATTCAACATTATTTTTGTTGTTAATTTTTGTAAGGTGAATTCCCCTTTTTTTTTTTTTTTTTGGTTATTTTATTTTTATTTTTATGTGTTTCACATTGAAATTTTCTCCATAAAAATTAAAGGAACTAAAAGAAATAACACAAAACAAAAAAAAAAAAAATTACAACACAACAAACATAAATTCAATTTAGTTAATGTAGAAAATGTCCTTGACAAAAGGATCTTAAATGTTTAACAAGAAATCAAATTAGAATAGAAGAAAAATAAGAAAAATTTGTAAAAATATTTTCCCTTTTTTTCTTTCAAATTTTTTATATATACATATATGTGTCCTGGAATAAAACCTAAAATGTATATCCCGTACAAAGTTTAACATTCAATATCAAAGGTTACACCAATTTTAAATTATAAATAAAAACTATCTCTAAGATACATACATTACATTCATATAAAATTGAGTGGGCGAAATTAGAAACAATCATGTTGTCATGATCCTTTATGAAAATTGTACGATATTTTCAAATGTATAATAAGGAAAATATTTTTTTTTTTTTTTGGAACTTTGAATTAAAGGTTTGAATAGGTTTTGTTTTAAAAGTTCCATAAGATGATAATGATTTGTGATGACAGCATATTAAGATTTATTAAGGCGCCTCGGTGGCGTAGTGGATAAGAGCGTATAAAATACGCTGTGAACACCGAGGGAGTGTGGGTTCGAATCCCACACACACGATATTTACAGCCACGCCTGAACAGGGAAGGCTGTGTAATTTCCTGTCCACATTTATATAGCAGAGAAATGCAGTAAAAAAAAAAAAAATTTATTAATAAAATTTTAATTCAGTGTCGTTTCTGACTGAACTGTAAGTTTTTAATTAAAAAAAAACAAAATATTTTATAAATTTCACACTGTAAGAAACAATCAATTTATCATTTTCTTATTTTTATACACCGAAAAGGGTGTATTTAAAGTATAATTTTTCTTTTCCTATAAATTGTTGTTTGTGATTTTAGCAGAATTCTATGGTTACCAAAAACCAAAAACACCAAAAGCAAAATACAGACGTATATAATATACACGTGTATGTGTTATTTATGCTTTGATTAGATCTCATTTTCTTTTTCAATTTTGAAAAATTATTTCATCATCTGGTGACCATATCAGCAATTTTTTTTTAACTCATACTCTAGGTTTTGTTTTTGTTTTTAATATCATTTTCTTTGATACAATGTTGTGTACCACATTCATCCCCATTTTTTTTAGTTTTTGCAACAAAATTTCTTTTATACCTACCTCTTTTCTTCTTTTCCTTCAAATTCACTTGTTTTAATATGTCTTTTTGACTTTTTTCCTTTTTGATTGTCAATTCCATCGGAAAAGGAAAAAAAAATGCATAAAACAAAAAAAAACGAGGAAGAATACAGTTGACTTTGTCAACTCTTAGATACCCGTACGAACCGTTAGTATGTTCACACCTGCTCACAATATTATTTTTTTAATATTTTAGTATATTTTAGTAATACTAAGCGGTAAATGTATATTAAATTTACTTAGTACAAAATAGTAAATATAATTTTAAATATTATATCATATTATATTTAAATATTCCATTAACAGAATAATTTCTTATAAGTACAATAAAATACATATATGTATGTCAATACGGCGCTATATAATATACATCTATACTCTTATCATTCATTCACTAGTGACATATACGATATGTAAATAAACATGATATTATATAAGTATGTATATATATTAATATCATATAAATAAAAATTCTTCAAGCAACCGTTATGTTGTTTATTTATTTACATTTTTATGTACTACGCACTATATCCTCAACAATTTCAAATTATCGAGTAAAACAAAATGGAAAAAATTTGTTAAAGAAATTTGTTAGAAAATTTGAAAAAATCAAGTAACACTTTCGTCAATTATAAAGTAACCCTATATTATTAATTAAAAAAAGTTGTTAACAGAAATAAAAATATAATGCTGGAGCTTTAACTTTTGTGTATTACTTCAAAAAAATTTTAACAGGTGTTCAAGTTACAGGTGTTTAAAAATAGGAAATTTTCAGTTTTTGACCCCTTACAGCTCCTAAAAGGGGGAAGATACAAAAAAAATTTCTGAAATGACTCATACTAATTTTCAAAGATCTAACTTCTGTCAAAATGTCAAGTTTCCAACTTTAACCGTTTAGAAGATGGAAGGGTTAAAGAATTTTGCAAAATTTGAGTTTCGCATAACGGTAAATTAAGACACCGTATGCCAAAAATATATATTTATTGTATATATACTTTTAAAGCTAATAAAAGTAGTAATCGTTTGGCGTTTTCAAAATGAAGATATAACTTATACAACTTGTGCTATAACAATTTAAATATAGAGCTTTTTTGAACCTTTGGGGAGCTGTAGCTCCGTAACGGGTGGAGCTACAAAAAAAAGTTATTAAAAATAAAATTAATATTTTTGTGAGATCTATCAGTAGTTAAAATTTCATAGCTCTATTGCAAAAAAAATGTGGAGATCTAAAAGTTAGGTGTTCGAGAGCTACCCTAAGGCTTGGTCCAAACTCAACCAAAAAAAATAGGGAACCTACAAATTACTCCCAAAATATTTTGTGTAAATTTCAAAATTCTAGCTTTCTTAGTTTTTGAGTTAGCGTGCTGACGGACGGACGGACGGACGGACTTGGCTCAAAAGTCTTAGAATTTTTTTCTGATCCGATCCATACCTTTGAAGGTATATCTAGCTCGCTTATTTCGAGGTGTTACAAACGGAGGAGTAATTTTATTATACCCGATCCTATCGTACGGGTATAATATCGTTCAAAAAGATCGTTCGGGTATAATATCGTTCAATAAGTATCGTTCAAAAAGATATTACAGAGGAAAATTGGGATGAGGACCACAAAAAACAAACATTTCCTATTATAGGAAACAAAACTTATATATTCTACATATGTAAAAAACTGGAACTTTATTACATATATTGAAGACATATATAATATAAGACTTTTTAAATAATTGAAGGAAAAAAAAAATTAAAATTGGAAAATTCATCACCTCAAATGCTCAAAACAAAGAAAGGATGAAATTATTTGCATCAATTGTGTCTACTTATATGACTTTTGTATATGTATAGTACTTTTCATTACAGAAGAGGAATATATGTACATGCTAGAAGCAAAAAATAGATGACGAAGACGAGAGAGGTTACAAGTTGTGTTTGTGATTGATGATATTATATGCATTAAATTGTCCATTTCAAAGAATCAATTATCTATTGATTACAATAATCGGAGACAAATTTTTACACATTTGTTAGTATATGTATAAATATATTTATTTATAAATAAAGAAAAAAAAAACTCAATGATGGTCATTACTTTCAAGAAAATTATATTAATCTATAGACTTGACGAAATGATCCTTTAAATAATAAAAAAATATTGATTTACATTTAATATTCAACTTCGTTTCCTTTTAGTTTTTTTTTTTTAATGAAAATTGAAAATGTCCCAGCTTTAATAAGGTCAATGTTGTTAATATGTTAATTTGGAATTAGAGATAAATCATTCATATAAGGATAAAATTTATTATATTCTAAAGATTTTCTTTTAAATCAATCACAGAAAAGTATTTTTAAATATTTAATTCAACATTTATATGAATTTTTCTGTCCTTATCAGAAATAATTTTCGAAAATAAAAATCAAAATTATAGAATTTTTATTAAGTTAATACTTAAGATATCAATTGTTTTTTTGTTTTAAAAAATAATCATCATTTAAGAAAAGAAGAATTTATAAGACACCAAACCACCAACTTTAATAAAAATAATATAATCTAATTTATTTTTAATGTAAGACAAATGCAAAACTAATGAAAATTTAAATTGTTAATCAATCCTTTTTATTTTATGTTTCCATTTTTTCTGTTGTATTGCTGTCATATTTGGTAACGTCAAAATATAATAAATTGTAAATTATTTGATTGATAATAGATAATACGAATGCTAGATATTCTTAGGACTTCTATATTGTATATTAAAGTACAAAAAAACTGGGTCAAAACCACTGCGAAAGAAGGTTGGTTTCGATCCTCGTTACATACGAAGGATTTTTGGTGTCAGAAAGTAAAAAGGCGATGCTTAGAGAGCCTGATGCTTAAAGAGCATGCGGAGTAGAACAAGGTAGCAGCGAATAAATCTATGTAGGAGGCGGAGACAGCACATCATGTTCTGTTGTAATTCCCACTTTTGGAATCTAAAAGGAGGAGAATTTCATCGAAAAACAAAAAAAAAAAAAAAAATAGGGATTGCGCAAGCAGGAAACGATTCATGAAGGGTACTGATTGGTCCGATAGGACCCTGTAAATGACGAGTGTATCACTGAATATTTTTAATTTGGAAGAAATATTTTCATTTTTATACTTAAATTTCAATTTAATTCTTATCTTTCTTATACTTCTATGCATATAATATATAACAATAGATGTGTAAGATTATATTATGTATAATTAATGTACTTTTTTTTTTTATTTTTTAATAGTTTTTGTTAAAAGTTTGCTAAAATGTTCGTCCAACCAATTCACTTCAAATATAATGATCCTTTTTATTTCTATCCTTAAAAATGGGTTTTTCTTTAAATACTTTATTTTCTTATACATCGTTTCAAGTTATTTTTGATTGGTTTTTATTTTTTTTTTTGAAAGAAAAGAAAAATGTTCTTAATATCTTCTTCTAATAATAGTGTTTTTTCTTGTTTTTGCTTTCTTAAACTATTTATTACTTGTAAGAGTTTATACAAATGAAATAATGTTTTAAAAAATTTCATGTGTTAGAAAGAAAAAGTAAATGCAAAAAAGAAAAGAAAAAGAAGAGAAATTACTGTCAGTCTTCGGTTCATTACTTTTACAAGTAATAAGATCTTAATTGAGTTCCATTAAATATAATAAAACGAACGAACGATTCATTTTTTTTAAATTGTAGTTGCTTTTTCTTTTTTACAATCCTTGTATAAAAAGAAAACGTTCACATTGTGGTTTTTGTTGAACGATCAAAGATCATAAAATTATTTTTTTTTACTATTATTAAGAAAGGATAAGGTTACATTTAAAAGTGAAAAAAATCAAATATAATGTAGTTGTTATAAAATAATAATTTCTTTTATAACAGATTAATTATATAGAAAACGCCATAAAATATGCAATTTTTAGGATTAATTTAAATGGATGTTGGATGTTGGGATGTAACGGTTATAAAAGATATCAAAATATGGTTATAAAAGATATGTAAAGTAATTTTAATTTTAATTATTTTGGATTTACAATTTATGAATTTACAGCAGGATGGAAATGGAGAGAATATGAAACATTCTAGGTATCATTAATGAATGAGAAACACTTGTGTAACCATCATACTTCTTCAATCGTCAAACGCTTAGACGTTTTGAGTGTAAGTAAAAATAACTTTCCATCTTAAAATCTTCTGCAGGTCTATAAAATCTATATTCGACTACAACTTGAATATAATATACATATTTTCGCAGATGTGCCCATTACTATTCTTCTGTGCTTAAATAATATTTACCCAATGAAATCAAATGCTTGTTAAACAGTTCAAGGTCATAAATATACGGTAGAGCTTATTCGAACGAATGTATAATAAAAATCTCTGACTACCATCATTTGTGTTTTGCGATTTATACAAGTCAAAGAGCCTGTGATCAACAAGTTTCTCTTACAATACTTATACCATCCCATTCTCCCAATCCCAATCTTAAGAAAATTTCCTTATTCTTATCCTTCCTATCTCTTACTTACAGCATACTGAGAAATTAATTAAGGAAATCACCCCATTAAATTGACTATAGAGGTGGTTAGTCTATTAAGTACAAATGTAAAGATTTTCTTTGTATCTTTTAAAGATTAGAACCTTTCTCAGAAAAAAGTGAATAGTTTTAAATTTTGTTTAAATGGAAAGGAAAAAGTATTAAGATATTTTTGCTATTTCGAATGTGTGTTTAAATTATGTAAAGATGAATTGTATAAAAACAATGTAAAAGATTTGATAATTTTATATGATAGTATTATACAAAATGTATCGAACTTACATCTAAAAAGTTTATTACCATCCCGACAACATTGATATTAATATGTATTTTAAATATGATATAAGTATACCTAAAGTACACTAATTAGGAAAAACTATTGGTGGTTATTAAAATGAATTTGGGCTTCTATCTATCGTAAGAATAGGCTAAAGTTAGATTTAATAAGATTAGGTATTTTATTATTTTAAAAAAAAAAACATTTTTTTAATGTAACAAAAGGAAGATAATTGTATTTAGCAAGATTAATGGTACCTTTATAATCTTATAATATTAAGATATTTAATTGATATTATTCTTAATAACCTTTTTTCAAAAATATTTGAGATGAACTAAATCTGGATATATACCCAGGCCTGGCGGAAGGCATATAATAATCAGATTTTCCCCATTTTATGTTTTCAAATCTAGTAAAATTGAAAAATGTTAGCAAAACTTAATATTCCGAAACAAAAAATTGTAATCGTTAAAGATACTTGAAGTTTTTTTTTTTTTTTAAGCAGAATAAGTGTTAACATTAAGGATACTTACACTTTTTTTGTAAGTTTATTATACTTTGAGTTTTCAGCGATAGATTCTTTTTGAAAACACGTAAATTTTAAACTTTTTCTTTACTGACATATAGTATATATACTTTACTATTAAATAATATAAAAAATAATAATTTTTTTTAAGTATTTTAATTAAAATATATTTTACGTAATCCAATATAAAGTTACAAAAAAAAAAGAAACACTACTGAAAAGGTTAAAAATAATTTTTACTTGTTTTGGGCTTGCCAGGGCTTACGAATCGTAAAAACATTCTTTTTTTTTTTAAAAAAAAATTGAAAATAAATAAATTTGAAGTAGCAGCAAAATTAAGAATTGCAGAGAAAATGTAGAAAATTTATTTTTTTTTTAAATCCTTTAATGCTTTTTCTTTCATATTTTTGCATTCACAATAAGCAAATAGTTGCTGTGCATATTATTCAATTGAAATAAAAAAAACTTTAACACTTTAAAAAACTTGTCAGTTTTCTACATTTTTAAGCTAAGCATATAACTTATTTCGTTTGTTAATAAAATGTCTGTCAAAAAAGAAAATTAAAAAATTAAAAAAAAAGGAAAACCTGTAATGAAATATTTTAATATTATATTAAAATAACTATTCTGTATTAACTAAAATTCTTTTAAAATTTTACCGCCTGTCAAAAACAAAAAACAAAAAATTATAACAGAAATAATTTGTCATAAAGTTACTCTTCATTTTTTCTGTTATAATTTTGATTTTGTTTTTTTTTTTCAATCCTAACTAGACGGCAACACAGTAACATATAAAAACAAAAACAAAAATTTATTTAAAATTATATTTTGCATATTATATACATATTTTATTTTACTCAACTTTCGTTTGCTTTCGTTCTCTTCCCCTCATTTGCATAAATTTTAAATTGCCTTAATCCTTTAAATCACTGTCAAAAAACACATTCATCTCGTAAAGTATATCCTGTCAGCAAAAGGATACTTTTTTTATTTTCGTTTTTTAATTTTGAATAGCGAAAACAAAAAAAAAAAATAAAACAACAAAAAAGAAAAATAAATAATATTTAAGCTAAAATTTCTTATTTTTGCACTTTCGTCCTTTTTTGTAACTGTAAATGATTTTTTTTTTTCGTTGTTCCTAGTTTTATACATTACATTGTACGCTTCTGGGCTTTAAACACAAAAAAGAAAAAAAGTGTATACAAAAAACTTTTTGTAACGGAAAGGACATCCGAGGTCAAAGTGTATATAATACACTTAAACAATGCAACATAATACATATTAGTATTTTTTTTTTTCTTAGTTTTTACATGTGTTAGTTTTGTATGTGTGTTTATGAAGGTATAGATATTATATTCTTTTTGTTATAAATTGTATCTTTTTATTTTTTTTTGCTTAGTAAAAAACTACTAACGTTTTTTTATGCTTTTGAACAAACAATTTTAGGATAACCAAAACAGAGTTAATTTTTTAGATGTCAACTTTATTATTTTATTATTATTGTTGTTTCTTTTGTTTAATAAACATTTAACATCTTTGGAGAAAAAATGAAAATTTAAAAATAAAAGTGTTAGTTAAAATTTAATAAGTAAGTTGAAATTTAAATAAAAAAAGTAAACTGAGTTAAAATCTAATTGAGAAAGAGATCAGACAATAATGTTTTTTTTAGTTTTATGGACAATTTTTTCCTAGTTAAAAGTGGTACTGAAGTTTCATATTATATTCTGTAAGCAATTTTTAGCACATTTTAGCAAGTTTTTAGCAAAATTTTTAAAAAATTTGCTTATTAGTTAACTAATCAATTTGTGTATTCGTCAGTTTATAAAATTTTTACATCGTTTATTATGGGGTAATTAAATTTTAATCATGAAAAGGTGTCATTAAAAATTAATTTTGTAGAAGAATTCTTTTATGTAGCACCACATATTATAAAGCGACAACCATAGTTTGGGGGAGGGGTACTTTAGTTGTGTTTTTAAATGTTTATTTCAAGTTCTTCTATTTTCTTTTTCAAACTAAGAACGCCAAATGACATGAAATGTTTTTTTATTACTTTATGAATTAAACGTTTTTGGCACTTATTATTTAAATTTACCGTTATTTTAAACTAAACTTTTGCTACAGATTCCACCGTGTCTGCGGAAGGCTGTTAGTTAGACTTAGAACATTAAAATTTTGAGAAAATCAAAATCTTTGAGAATAAACTTACTGAGTAAAAAAATGTTTATTTCCTTCTGCTTAACAACTTTTAAGCTTCAAATATTAAATATTCATTATTTTGAAACACCTACGTGCAACTTGAATATTTGTGTAAATTAGTTGTAAATAAGATATAAAAATTAAAGCTCCAACAAAATATGTATTTATTTTCTTATTTTATTCAAATAACGTATAATGAAAATTACAAAATTAAACATACATTAAAATTCAAATATAAGCTTATACAACTATTAAATATTAGTAATAGTTTTACATGTGTTAGGGATTTGCGGTTGTACTCTAAACTTTAAATACTAGCGTTAGTCTATCATAAGCACGAATAGAAATTATAAATTTCTTTGGGAATTTTAAGAAAGAAAATAATCTAATGAGTTTGTCATTCAGGGAAATATTAATTTCAACAGAGATTTTCCGCTAAAATAATAAGTATATACAAACATTTTCTGAGGTAACTTATGCTAAATCTAAAAGATTTTTCTTCTTTTAAAATTTTAAGATTCTATTTAGAAGCTTTTTAGAAGCTTCCTTCATAGCTATATGAAAGGACAAAAATCTTCTAAATTTTATTTTAACATAACAATAAATTTTAATACTAAATTGAAAAAAATTGTGCTATTTTGATATTGGCTTAAAGCTAAGAAAATGTTCTGTTGTTTGGCGTTTTTAGATTGCAAAAATGCTATAAGCAGAACCTTAAATATTATACACATTGGGCTACAAAAAGGTCACGAAGAACGGAGGTGATAGAGAAGTTCATAACAAGCAGAAAATTGTTCTGAAGGGGGAGTTGTTACAGGGGCAATGATGTTGTTATTTCTTTAAAAAGTTAACGAAATTACTTTGGAAGCCATTATCTCGGGCACCGTTAGAAATAGACCTCCCCTTGAGAACAATTTTTAGTTTGTTATGAACTTCTCTATCACCTCCGTTCTTCGCGATCTTCGATCTTCCTCCGTTCTTCGATCTTCGCGAGTTTCAGACTTTTATACTATGTGGAAGATCCATTAAAAACTATTGTTACAAAGTACAAAAAAATAAATAAAAAGTATTATACTATAAAACGTCATGTATAATATAATAAATTAATTTTAAAAAAAAAGAAGAAAAAAAAATTAATTATGTATTTATTTTGCTTATTAATAAAATCAAATAAAAAAAATATTTTTTTAATATCGCAACCATTTTTTTTAAATTTTTCTATTATGAATAAATTATAAAATATTTTGGATAATGTAATCCCCTTGACTTTTATATAAAATCAAATTTATGAGTTGTTCTCAAAGTAAATAAGATATATTAACATTTATATGTATTATTTTATTCCAAGTTTGATTTATTTATTCTAAGTTTATGTCAGTTGCAGTTGTCAGTAGTAGCATTTTTGACACCTTGAAGTTATTTCAATATTAATAACTATATTTTTTTTTTATTATGACAAATTATTATAAACTTTATTTGAATTTTATTTAGACTTTATTTTAAACTTTGGCGTCGACTACCAACATCAAACCAATGTAAATAATTATTTTGAGTTGTAATAGCGCGACCGTCGCTGCAAATTTAATTGAAAATTTTGAAGTTCTAACAGAGAATTATCAAAATGGATACATTTTTTATCTGCAGGTTATTGTAAACAAAGAAAGTAGTTTAACAACTGTACCTCTAGAAATCGCATCATTATAATTATAGTAAAGCTACAAGGTAATTGGTAGCTGTAATAGTGATTGTGGTTTAGTGCCAGCGTTATTATAGCTAAGGCATTTTTTATTGTACATACATATTTAAAATAAATGTTCAGACTTTCAATTCATTGTTCAGTCTCGATATTTCTCGATCAGAAAACATCAAAAATGTGGTAGCGTAATTTTTTTTTAAATTTTAAGGATTTGGTTTATTTTTTTATTTTTTTTGTTTTGCATAAGGAAATTAGTTTTAGTTTAATTTTTTGATTTTGATTTGAACAGAGATTATTTGTCACTTTTTTAAAATATCCCTAAAAAATGTTAATAAAAAATATACTTAAGTGTATTATTTATTAATAAATAAATTGAAAATCTAAGTGGTGTGTAAGTAAATTTTTTTTTTTTTTTGATATGCAACCACTTTTCTTTTTTAGGTCACATCCTTTTAACTGTATACACTGAGTTACTGAAACTGAAAAACATGTGTTATAATATTTACTTATTTGTTTTTTTATCATTCATTTTTTATTTAAAAATTTTTTTTTTGGTTTTTGGTTCACAAAATCACTGACCCAAATTTTTAAAATAAAAGAAAAAAATGACTTCAATTTAGACCAAAATAAATTTATTTTATTTTATTTTTGGTTCTAAATATCTTCAATTTCTCAGTAATTTGGTTTTTACTTTATATACAACCAAAAAACACAAAAAAAAAAAATAACAAATAAGAGTAAATTCATGATATTTTTCAAACCCTGAAATCAGCATTTATTATTTTTTTTTGTTTTTTTTTTTTTGTAGCATGAGAGAAAAAAAAAACAATCTATTACATATGCTATTCGTCGCACTCGTGTAAGAAAATTGCCATCGTAATCATCAAGGAAAAAAAAATAAAATAAAATGTATGTATTTGTTCTGCTTTTGTTCTTGAATATTTAGAAAGGAAATGGCAGCACGAGCAGCTCGACAAATGTTTGTGTATAAAATATAGTATTGTTTGTGCAATTTTTCAGTCTCCGTGTATATAATATGTATACCTACTCTAAAAAAAAAATTTATAAAATATTCGTTATATTATTTTAAAGTTTTATTGCACATAGTACAAGTTTTAAGTACTTATTAACATCGCAAAAACTTCTATCATTAGAAAACCAAATAACCTGCACATATTTGCATTTTCGGTGCCAGTCAAGCTTTTCAACAACATTAACCTTTAACCTTTTGCCAATCAACAACATTATCCTTTAATTATTCCTATATTATACTTAATCACATAGTGTTAAAATAAAGAAACAAATTAGTAAAAATAGTTCCCAAATATGGTTTAATTATGTTGGCCTGATCAACCCATTTGCATAGCATTGAAACAGAAAAGTAAAAACCACATGATCGAAATAATTTTAATTTTTTGTTTTAATGATTTTTCATGTGACAACAATTTTATTTTTTTTCTTTATTTCAAAATTTATATTAGCCTTGGCTTTAAGAATTTATAACAATGTCTGTAATTTATATATGTTTCATAATTTTTATATAATTTTATTTTTATATTTGTCAATGTCTGCAAGTAATTTAAATAAAAAATTTAGGATTTCAAGGACCCGTATTTTGGTATATGAATAAAATATTAATCTATATGTTTGCATGTTATTAATAGAAAGATGTATATATATACATTATATAATAAAATACACAAAAAAAAGAAAATTATATATAATGTACATAAATATTTTTCATATTTTGCAAAGCGTGAAATATTTACTGTTGTACTTTCTATTAAAAACATAAAATCCGTTATATTAAGCTCGCATCCATATTTTGTTTCTTTTTTTTTTTTTTACTAATAAGTCGGTTCTTTTGTTTTTTTTTTAAAGCACTCACTTAAAGTTACTTTTAAAGTGATGCGATAATTTTTTTTCTTATATACTTATCCACCATTTAACCAAATAAAATTGATATCATTAAAACGTTGACTAATTACTAGTAAAATGGTCTAATTTCTAAAACGAGGAGAGTGCAGTAGAGTGGACTGTGTCAACTCTAGGATATCCGTATGAACGTAATATATGTTGTTTTCATAAAACTTGATCATATTTTATAAAATTTCAGTTGTTTTAGTACTGACGTTAATTACCGAGATATATTTAAGTAAATTTTTGAGTTGTGTAACAGTTAACCGGACCTGTTGCACCAGTATAACCAAATTTTACGGAAGTTATTGTCCTTAAACTTCATAATCTTTTGTAAGATTTCAGATGCTTAATTTCACTAACTTCCCAGATGTGCAAGCTACCTGTACCTACTTTTGTTTTTTAGTTAATTCCTCTGCGACATAAATGTGATAAAGGAGCATTTTTTTCAAGGGTTGATTATAAATGCCGTAAGGAGGAATTATTCTTACGATGTGTGGGTTTTGAACCCTCTCGGTTCTTACCACTTACTACTAGCCTTGCAAGGCCCCAAGATTTTTTTAAAATCAATTTTATTATTTGTAAAAGAAAATTTTGAAAAAAAAAAATATATATATATTTGGAAAATATTGAAAGAATCGGATGTTAGATTTAAACTGTTAGGTTTTATCAAGCTAACATAGAAAAATCTATCAAATACGTATTCGTTTAACAGCATTCAGTTCTTTAAATAATCTATGAAAAAACACATATTTTGAACGAAAACGTGAGCGAAAAATATGAAACTAGTAGAATAGATGATTAAAAATATGAAACTATTTTCAGGATGATATTATTGATTTTATTGAGTTTAATTTTAGATATTATAGAACTGTAAGTACGTATGTTTTATTTTTTTACAGATATTGTATGCTGTGCTAAATTTTTCCGTATGGAATATTTCCACCATTTAATAAGTACAAAATATCCTATGTAAGTATTAAACAATTTTTAATAAAATCTATAAATAATATTCATTAATTAAATTTAAAAAAATGAAACATTTACTGTACATACACATATAGACATAAATAAATTATACTTTTGAAAAAATATGTGATGTATATCTGTTAAGAGCAATAATGTTTTTCTCTGTAAATTTAATTTCAAATAAGATAAATACATTCTAAAAATAAAAATTATATCGGTTTAATTTCCTATTTTTGGCGTATTGGCCCACCCTCCTTATCATATACATAAATTCAAAAACAAAAAAAAATTCTCTAAAAAACTTATTAAGAAAAATTATACTTGAAATATTCTAAAAAAAACATTAAATATTAATTTTATAAAATGATTTAAAACGAAAATTCGTTTTTCTTCAAATTATAAAAAAGAATTACTTAACAGTTTCGGAAAAAAATCCATTTACCTCATTGCCCTACGCTCAGGGATTTAGGGAGGGATTTTAGAATTCAATTAAAAATCAGGATTATACGGCTTTTACAGAATATTTAGATATATGCATATGCGAGTTTCTGAATAAGGAAAGATTTTAAAGTTTGTTACAAAATTAGGGTTAAACGCTTTTTCCAGAATATATATATAATCCTCCTAATTCATATGCATATATCTAAATATTCTGTATAAGGTGTATAATCCTGATTTTGAGTTTAATTCTAAAATCCCTCGCAATATCCCTGATAATAAGAGTAGTACTTAATACTTATATACATATATTGGAAAAATTATATAACGCTGCTTTAGTAACAAACTCTAAAATCCCTCACAATTCAGCATCTCGCATATATATACATATTAGTAAATATTCTGGAAAAAGGGGACATCCCAAATTTTTATCCAAAATTCTAAAATCGCTCCTAATACGTTTGCTCTACATATTCTATTACTCTCTTCTTTTAATAACAAGAAATAGTGTGGCTCTTAATTCCAATTGAAGAGGAGTTTTATAACAGCCCGCGGGTTTTAATTTCTTTTAGTTATAGGTTTTAATTTCAATTCAAAAACGAATTAACGCCAGCAGGCGTTAGTTTCAAAAGTTCGTTAATTTCAAAAGTTTTGGAATTAAAATCTGCGGGCTTTATTTGCCTGGGCGTTCTGTCACTGCACCAAATGCAGCATATATATAGACAGTCTCCAAGAAATACTTCAAGCAAAATGTTATGTTAAGTGAACTTTGACGTTCTATCAGAGGATAATGTTTACAGATAACGTTCTATCAGAGGAGAAAAAGATTATATATCATAATATATTAAAATTGATTATCAATGAATGATGAATTATTGCCATATTAGAAATTACCAAAAATTTATTAATTTTATAGATGTTATTTTAAAGATCCTGAGATACTTTATTGTGTTATTATTACTGTAAAGTTAGGAAAATAAAATATACTTATATTTTTTTATTACATACACATATACATATATTAATAGAAATGGAAAATGTATAAACTTATGAAAATAATAAAAAATTGTATCCATTTCAATGAATTTTTATATGAAAAATAAATATTATATTGTATTTTATATTGAAAATGAAATAAAAATTATAATAAGCTTCTTATTATAATAAAATGAAAATAATAAAATTATAATTTTTTTTTTTTTATGTTATTCTTTAAATATATATAATAATACTCTATTATTATAATGATAATATGTGTAGTTAAATTATATTAAAAGTGTAACTTATATTATGTTTTCTCCCAATGTACGTAATGATAGTGCTCTTTTTAATTTTAAGGATAATTAATTTTTTTATTTTATGTTTGTTTTAATTTTTACATTTTTTTTTTTTTTTTTTGTAAATAAACGTTCATTTTATGAAAATATTTCGTATAATTTTTTATTTATCGTATATCATATAATTATTATTCTGAATCAATTAAACGGGTTGTCTGAGAGTGTTATTAAAATAAAGTATTGATTTATCTAAATGTAGGATTTTGTTTTATAATACAGTACAAAATACAATTATATATTTATGTTTCAATCATACAATTATATTTATGTTTCAAAATTTCAATTATATTACAATCACTTAGTATTTTAATATTATATATTAAAAAACTGAACTTCATGGATACTCTTCGATGATCACAAAAAGAAGTCATCCCATGTTTTTTAAATTAATCATATATCCGGTTGGTTCTTTCAAGAAGCGCTTTTAAGTAAAAATTTCGTGAAAGAACCGACTGAGAAGAGCTTTTATTTATTGGAAAGATAATTGTTAAGTCTAACAACGCACATAATTTGTCCGATTACTTTAAGTTGTTCGTTTGTCTGAAATGCCAGTTTCTGTGCCTTTTTAAATAACCGTAAAATTTTATATAATTTTTTTCTTTTAAAGTATAGCTAAATGTGTGACAACAGCCTAATATAATTAGAAATTTAATGTATATAATAAAACTGAACCTTTTATTTTTTTTTATGCCTAATTTAACTTTGAAAATGGGGGTTAACATCTTAAAAGAGTAATCATATAAAAAAAACCGAAGATACGTTATTTAGAAACGTTTAAGATGAATTTTTTTTAAAGTTAATAAAGTAGTTTATCGTTAATTTTTTGCCCACTTTAAGTTAAAATATTTTTAAAGATTATACACTTATTTTAACTTACCATAAACATTTAAGATGAATATCATCTTGCCAAGAAAAAAATTGTTTTTAAATTATTACCCATAAGTGAAAAAAAATAGTTATTGCACTGAAAACGAGAAGTTTATTGTTGTTACAGGTTACTTAAGTTTTTTTCATCTCTAAAATAAAAATAACAAATCATTTTTTTTTTTATATAAAAAAAGACTACGGTTTTTCTGAAAACGATTTAACATTTTACTTATTAATTCATGGATTCTTTATTTTCATTGCTCTTTTTTTTCAAGTAAAATTAATATTTCAGTGGATTTTCCAATTTATTCAATTAAATATGTTAAATCTGAGATTTTCATTTTTATTTTATCATATTAAATTTTTTTTTTTTTTTTTGTATGAAATGATTTATAATCCTGTCCAATTTTTATCCTGTTTTATGTACTCTTTCAACATTTATGTAAACATAATATTCATGTTTTTTAATATGAATATTTTTTTAAAAAATATTTGAAAAATTTGCTTAAAGTTTTACTTTGTCTGTTTGTCGTATCAGGTCTCCTAAAAAAATTAAATCATTTGAAAAAAATTTTTTTTTTTATTTAGCCCACTAACGAATACCCTTAAGTTTGAAACCTTTTTCAACTTACGAACAGTCCAAAAGTTTGAAAAAATCCTATTTATAAATGAGTATATACTTTAGATTCTACTTAAGAATCTTAAAAAATCAATCGACAGGATATTTTGTTTTAGCTTAATAAATTAATATCAAAATAATGTATTTTTTTTTTCAATTTAATATTTAAATTTACCGTTATCTGAATATAAAATTTTACAACATTTTGCTTTTTCCATAAATCCGCCACACTTTTAGTTAGTTGAGAGAAGAATAGCATAAATTACCTTACCAATTTTATTGTATCTATCCCTATTTAAAAGCTATTAGAGGTTAAAAATAGGAAATTTTTCCTTTAAGGCACGTTTTCTAACTTAAGCCAATGTACAAATAAATTTTTTCAAAGTAAAGATCAAACATTTATTTTACTTATTGTATTCATAGGTTTTTTTTTCTTTAATATATAGAATTTTCTTAAATAGGGGTAAAGTGCCTTTTGATTTTTCACGTTACGCTTTATATACATATAAAATTCTAAGAAAATGTTGGTGCAAGTCACAATTTCTAAACTGTTGTAGTTTTATTGTCTTTTGCAAAATGTGCACCTTTAAAAACCTTCGGTTTTACATTCTACCTTATTGTGTTTTATTTTTGTTGCAAGTATTTATATATAATGTAAAGGCACACACATAAATATGCATACAAATAAATAAACATGTATGCGAAAAGTACAATTACGATAATAATGATATTTTTTTTTTGCTGGCTCAAGGAGAAATTTTCGACAATAATAAGTTTGATGAAAAGCTAACAATTTTATTGTATATATAAATTAATATAAATTTTATTTATATATGTATACATCTATGTAAATGTACAACTATATAATATGCATTTATATGTTATATTCTATTTATAAGAAAAGGGAAACTCAAAGATAATATAATGATAATATTAAAAAAATAGAGTAAATATGGAAAAATTAAATTTTTTTGATTATCATACGAGTATTTGATTTAATATTATATAATAAATAAAAATTTGCAAAAGGTTGTCAAAAAGGATAAGTTAGAATTTCTTTGGCTTGCTAAAATTTAAAAGTATCTTTTCTTATTTGATATCCAGAGTTTGTAAGAATGTACCAATATACTTTAAATTTTTAAATAAATGAAACGAAAATTATGTTTTATCATTCTTCGTATATTCTTATGAAATTTAGTTTAGAGAATATAAAAATTTTTCAAATTTTGCAAATAAATTTAAGAGAAAAATTTTGAGTAACATTTATTTGAAATTCGGCCAAATACACTGTTAAAGACTTCGAGTTATTATATTAATATTTATTATGAAAAATTATTAATAAAAATATAAGAAATGAAATAAATATTTTTCAACTATATATCATTAATATGACCATGTGATTAAAAAGTTAATAAAGTTAAATTTAAAAGTTAAAATATGATTGTTTTTCGTTTTTTGAAGAATTGATATTAAATTTAAAATTGTGTAATTGTGTATATATAGTCTTAACAATATCTTTAATTTTAATTAATTATATTCTTTTTAGACATTTAAAATGAAATGAAATAAATGGAATAATGCTTGATATCACTTTCAATGATAAGCCGGAGATCAACAAAATCAAATATTTACACAGACATTACGTACTTTTTAATTAAAAGATCTAATAGTGTCTGAGAGAAATAATATCTACAGATTCTTTTTTTTTTTTTTTGTTTTTATACAACTTATCAAGGCGGCCGCTATTTGAAATCAATTTAAAACTAAATATTTCTTTTAAAAGAAAATTTAAATTTCCCGATGTACTTTGTCAAATATCCTTCATATTTAAGTTTATATTATATTAAAAAGGAAGTCTTTTTTGAAATGTTTCTCTTTAATATTTAAAATACGGAAAATGAACAAAAATAAAATTAAAAATTTTAAAATAACTTGCAAATATGTAAAATGAAATGAAATAGAATGAAATTTCTTTAACACAATAATGTCTTTTTTGACGACAAATGTCAATGTTTTGATGTCAAATTTTTGACGACATATAGATTTAGACAAAGATTCGGACAAAATTCAATTTACTATTTACACTTATTATGTATTCAAAAATTAATGAGAATTTAACAGATAACAGTTTTACTTTTATACGGAGAAATTAATGTTATGATAACAGATCTGAAAAATATTTTAAATTATCTAAATTTTTCCAATAATTATAAATCATAATTTAAAAAAATTTTTTTGTTTATCAATATTCAAATCTTTTTTTTATTACTAGTGTCCGCCTGTCCTACCGTTTGTTTACAAAACTCTTATTCTTTCCAAAATTGAGCAATGGAATTTTTATCTTTTGAAA
The DNA here is from genome assembly GCA_947095535.1 of Poecilobothrus nobilitatus. NCBI lineage: Eukaryota > Metazoa > Arthropoda > Insecta > Diptera > Dolichopodidae > Poecilobothrus > Poecilobothrus nobilitatus. Next base: position 176,405,566 of record OX352774.1, read on the forward strand.
AAGTTAATTTTGCGCATCAAATTTTTTCTGCAGTCACAACTGTTGAAATATTCCTATTTTCATACTTTTACATGTCAAATTCTGCTGAATATTTTTTTAATTTAAGGTGTATAAAATCAATATAAAAACACATTTTTTTATAATTTGGTTTTAGTGAAATCACCATTTTGTAAAATTTTCTTTTTCTGTATATTCCGATACTTTTTAGTCAGTATCTTAAAATTTTGAAAGCGAAATGAAGATAATCGATAAGGATAAACATAAGTTACCTCAGAAAACAGTTTTATGTGTTCTCCCTGTTTAAGAATTACTTAGGAGTCTAAAATCAAGTACTCACTTGAGTCTAAAATCAAGTACTCACTTGAGTCTAAAATCAAGTACTCACAGATCAGTGTGACTATGATATTTGCGCCAATTTGTGGTAAATAATAGACAAAAATTGAAAGTCTAACGTTGTATTTTAAGTTATTTACCTCAAAAACAGTTTTGTCTGTTCTCACTGTTTAAGCAAATTGATTTCAACTATATATCATTAATATGACCATGTCATTAAAAAGTTAATAATACTTGCAATCACTTTCAATGATAAGCCGGATTAGGAGTCAGAAATTGAAAATTCACTGTTTTGAGATAAGTATGTGATTTTGACATTTGTGTCAATTTGTTATAAATAACAGACTAAAATTTAAAGCTCTAAAATTGTATTTTCACACGTGTTAATGTTTTTTTTTATTTATAGTAGGTTTCTTTAGAGTTAAAAAAAGTTCACAATTTCTGAAGTAAAAAATTTAAAAAAATATTTCAAATTTTAATGAAACGAACAAAAGTACAGTAGAGTAGGCTGTGTCAACTGTGGGATACCCGTATGAAGATAATATATACTGTTTCCATAAAACTTGATACAAAATTTCAGATGTTTTAGTACCGTGTTAATTACCGAGATATATTTATGGAAATTTTGAAGTTGTAGGATTGCTACTCGAATCTATTTTTTCGAACCAATCAAATTTCACAAAAGTTATTGCCATTTAAACTTGATAATCTTTTACAAGATTTCAAATGTCTAGTTTAATTATATTATAATATAATCAAGGTACGCGAACTGCACTAGCACAACCATATTTTACAGAAGTTGTTCGTATTCAACTTGACATATTTTCAGATAATTTCAGATATCTAGCTTCAATAAACACTGAGTTATTTCCATAAAAAAAAAAAAAAAATTAATTAAAAAGTAAAAATTTCAGAATCCTACCTTTATTTGAGTCATCCTGCAGATGTACGGATGGACGAACATACATACATACATGCCTTAATCGACTCAAAATTCCATTCTGATCCCATCTATGCACTTGATTAACTTTTAGGAATTTGGTTCTTTATCATTGCCACTAAGACTTTAAGAAACAATCTTAATAAGATTATAACGAGTAATCTGATGTTTAAAGATATATAAAAAAATTAAAGATGAAATAGAAAAGTTTTGTTGTTTTTATCATATAGGAAAATTTTCCTTGAAAACTTTAATTTAACTCTTCAAACTTTTATATTATTTTAGAAACGAAAAAATAATAAATTTAATTTATTTTCATATTTAATACATTCACATGAATTAGCACAAACTTCAATTGTTTTTATTTTTTAATTGTATATATATAATACATATATATGTAGGTACAACATATATTTTCAATAAAAATTTAATTTTTTATGAATTTTCCATTTTTTTAATAATAATTTTTATTTTTTTTTTGTAGTTTTAGACTTAATTTTAACCCTCTGTTGTGGTTTTTTTAATTTTTATTTGTTTTTTTGTACAAAAAATTTATCTTTTCCTTTAATTTTGTTTTTTGTTTTTATTGTAATTTTTCTCGTGTATTTCTTAGACTATTTTTTATTTCTTTTTGCTTGATTTATTGAAAACTGAAAATGGAAAAATCCTTTTAAAATTCTTTGACTTTATAAATTTTTTTTTTCATATAGGAATATGACCAACCATAGGATTCACTGCTTAATTAATTTTATTTTTCCTATATTACATTTTTTTTATTTGTTTTTTTTTGTTTTTTTTTGTTTTTTTTTTTGTTTAATAAATAAGAAAAAAGGAAATTTTGAAAACCATCCTTTAATTTAATTCATTCAAATTTGAATGCAAAGAAAAAAAAAAAGGTAAAGGATATTTAACCCGATATTTTAGCCTGAATTTTTCTTTTTCTTTTTGTGGGTATAATTTGAAATTCAGTTCTTAGATTTTTTTAAGTATTTATAGTTTTATGTTATAATAGGAATAAGAAAAACAAAAGATAAATAAAAAATAATATAGGAAAAACAAAAAAACCAAATTTTATTTTTAATAAAATTTAATGAAAAAAGTATTTGCATAATTTGCATAATTTTAGGCAAAAATATAAACACAAAAACCAAAAAAGATCGGCCATTTTGTTTATATTAAAGAAAGAACAAACAAATAATAAACTACAAAATTAGTGTTTTCGTTATTAAATACTATTAAAAAATATGTTTATGTTCTATATGTTCTATAAAAAAAGATTTAGTTCAAAAGTGAAGGTTCATAAAACTTTTCACTTTTTGTTTTAACTTGCAAAGTTGTTTTTTTTTTTTTTAAATTTTATATGATCGTTTTTTATTCAAATTAAATTTTTATAAGGATATAAGGACATTTAAAAGTAAAAAAAGAAAAATACTCATAAAGTTCTTGTATTAGAGAAATACTATAATTTTATCAAGAGCCATAAAAAGTAGAACCTAGAATTGTAGTAAAGTAGAAGGTGGTTTCATCACAATGATAATAATTAAACTATACAAATTCAATAACTCATTAACTTTTTTATGTAACACTTGAAATCTTTTATTGGAAAAAAATGTTTATACTATTTATTCCATTCTTAATCTGAATTATTTTGAATGCCTATGAAACACATTGCCCAATTTGAATTTTGAAATTAATCTAAACTATTGTTTTGCATTACATTGCTTCATTCATTACAAAAATTTAACCAATGACTTTCCATTCATATCTCACTACTCATTGACAATCGAAAAAACTTTATTGAAATAGTACAAATACTACAAGTAATTGCACTCAGCTACTTTTTTTTGTGTTACATGGTGTATTAAAATAAGGAACAGTGTGAATAACCAGGAAAAATAAAAGTTTCGAAGAGTATTAATGGTAAAAGGAATAATTTAAATTATTTTTAATTTTTTGTAATTTTTATATTTATTTTAATATTTTTATTATTAATAGAAGAAAAAAAAGGTTTATTTTATTATTTTTTAAATAAATTATTAAAAATTAAAAATAAAATAAAATTTCATTTGTTAGCCACACACACCACACATACAATTATAAAAAGATATAAAATTTTTTCAGGATATTTAATTTTAAAATGAAAAACCGAAAAATTTTAAAAACATCTAATAATGAGTTATTAATTTACTAAGTGAGAAAAAAAAGTTTTTATTTATTATTTATATTTTCTTTTATGAAATTTGAATTAAAGTTTTGTTAATTTTAATTTTTCTATTGTAATGATGAAATAATATTACCATTAGGCATATAAATAACTGTCACATTATGTGGTCATATTAGCTATAGATTCTTGAAATAAATTTTATATGAATGGGAAATATTTTTTTAGCATGAACTGCGGTATAGATATCGACTTTAATGGCTTATACAATATTATGGATTATATGTATGGAGAGTATAATATTTTGTAACAAAAACAAATAATGGTTTTAATATTCAAATCAGAAAATGAGTTTCAAATAATACGATCTCAATAAAAATTCAATTAAGAAATGTAGTATGTAATATGAATGTAGTAAATTGAGACTCACATTTGACATAATTTTTACCAAAAACTATAAAACTCAATCAATAAAAAATAATTTCAAGGCTGGCTTCTTCTTGTTGTGTCGCATTTTCTTCGGACGTTGGCCAACCAAACGGTAATTTTGGCATTTTTTACTGCTGATATAAACAGTTACCTGATGAACTATTGACATAAGGTTTTAGCCCAAAATATTTTTCTTCCCGGATCTGGCCTCTTTAATGTACCTTTTAAAATCAAGTATCAGAAAACATTACTTCTCTGGATGCCTTAAAATGTATCCTAGCTTCCTAGTTTGTATACTATGGTATGTACGATGGACTCAATTTATTTTAAACACTCTTCTATAAGACCATCATTTCAAATGCTTTCAACTTTTTCAGAGACGCTTCAAAATGTGTCCAGGTGTAAGTGTGATGAATACAAAACACTAGAATTCTCATTGTAACAGTTACGTAGAGAATATCGTGGGTACAACGAATGCTACTCTTGAAATGCGGGTCCTAATTTCTTTTCAGTGAACTTCCATCACTGAGAGTTTAACTGAAATTCTTATAATGTATAGGAATTTACTTTTTCTAATTCCACATTTCTAAACTTTAAATTCGTAGCAGATATTGGATGTTTACAAACAATCATAGGTATATTTTGTCTTAGTATTATTGAACTTTAAGCAATGTTCATCTCATTTTAAAGCCATCCAACGGATATTGAAATTTTACTAAGGTGTTTGCTAAAAGAACCGTATTACCTGCATAACGATTGTTATTGATTGGATTGATTTTTATACCTTTTGTTGTATTCCCCATTGCTTTTAGGAACATGAATACGTGGAATATAATGTTAAATAACAATGGTGACAGAATACAGTATCCCACACTTGATTTGTGTAGTTAGCTCTAGCTATACTTTTGTTTTTTTTAATTCAAGTATACAATTTATAATCCTTAAATTTTAGTCATCTATTTGGGTTTTGTTTTAGTATTTTTATTAACTTTTCATGCTGAACCTTATCAAATGTTTTCTCAAAGTCTACAAAACAGAATGAAACCATGGTTGACATTTCTATATCGTTGTATTAGCATCTGTAATTCAAAAAAGGCTTCTTTTGTGCCGATTTCTTTACAAAACCTAAACTTTGTATCATTTGTTTGCTATTCGAATTTATCTGATGAGTTGTACGCAGGAAAATTTTCAACATATGGCTAATTCTATATCTCTATAAGCTCTATAATCATTACAGATTTTGGAGTGTTCAATTGAAGTGTTGGAGTGGAGGATTTTGATTATTTTTTAAAATTAAGATAAATAACTGCTAAAAAAAAAGCTTTATTTTCAAAAATTCTTTATTATTAGATCACTTTATAAAAAGTATTCGCAATACAAATTCTAAACGCTACAAAAAGACTCACAACTAACAATAAAAATTTTACAAAAAAAAAATATTAATTTATACATAAAAGCACTTTCAACTTTTTTTTAATTATTTTTATCCATCATTAAACTTGAAATTTAATTCTTAAAACTTCATAAAAAAATATAATTTGTTTTTCCATTAAAAGAAAATTATTTTTTAATGCACAAAATGTAGAAAATTTAAAATCAATTTTCAATATAATAACTTTTAAATACCCGTATAAGATTCTGTATTTTGAACAGAACTGAAGGATTGAAATAAAACTATTTTATTAAGTTATGAACTTTTTTATTAATATTTTCATAAAATGCAATAAAAAATCTAAGAGATACTAAAAATTTTAATTATGGAAGACCCAATATAAAATATTTTAATATGAACTTATATTTTTGCAAGTAATTTAACTTTAAAAAGTCAATTGAATTATTATTATTAAACATTAGATTTCCATTTTATCTACAATAATGATGATAAGTGACACAGACCAAAAGTACCATTTTGGTCTTCATAGTGACTTTATTAGTTTTTTTTTTTTGTAAATTTTATGGGAATTCGAATCAATGATTCTATTGTAAAGCACAGCACGAATAATTGTGAACAATAGTTTAATCAGGATTTGAAAAAAAAAAATTATGTAAATGTAATAAAATATTGCTTTTGAACGGTTTATAATTCTTTTCCTCTTTTTAAATGTTTTTTTTCTTTGTATAATACATGTATATACATAAACATATGTATACATGTGTATTTACAGGGTAGATCGGGTATAATGATGCACAGAAAAGATAGTGGTTGGAGAGATCAAAACAAGCTAAACAAATTGTATGGGATGCGGGATTGAAGGTTTTTCGCATATTCCCACCCTTACAAGATACAAAGCCTTAAATATATTTTGATCTTTACATTTTTTGTTTTCATTTTATATCTATAAAACAAAAATCGTATGATTTTATAGATGACCTGAATTAATGCCCTGCGAAATAAAGCCGCCCGGGGTGTTATTTCCCATTTAATGAGAAATAACTTCCTGGGGTTATTATTTCTCATTAAATATGTAATAAAATCCATTTTTGTAATATTCAAACCTGAAAAAAATTTAAAAATATAAACTTATATATAAGTAAAATATTAGATGTAAAACAATATGTATTTAATATTTATATATTTGTCTATGCGAGATTCTATATTAGGAAGCATATTTAAGTTGGTTAAAAAATCAAAGTTGATCCTTTTTCCAGAGTATTTATGAATTCAATGTCTCAATTACTATGAGAAACAAGACCCCAGGACGTTATTTCTCATTTAACGGGAAATAATACCTCGGCGGCTATATTTGGTTCCAAATATAGGATAACAGAGGTTACACACCATCCGTACAAAATTTTTTATTCTATTATTGTAATTTTCGTATATGCCTTGAAATTATTATTTTTTTTTTTTAAACGGGCGATCTAAGTGTTTCAGAAATGTCCCTATCTAAGAGTTTAATACTTTAAAGTTCTTTAAAACGCGGTACTTAAATTTATTTTATATTAAACGATTTATATTTACAATTCTACGATTTTTAAAACCAAAACAAGCTTTATAAGGTGTGCGATAAACCCTTCCGCCGTATAACATTTTGCTTGTTTTTCCCTCCCCAACCAACATTTTTCATTTTTTTTTTTTGCTTCGTTATTTATAGTTCACTCTGTATATAATATTTGAATATACATAACATATTATATAATTTATATGTACATTATATTATATAGGGTATTAAAGTCTTCCTGTTCATGTAATTTTACATCGAAATATTACAAAAAAAAAAAAAAAAATAGAACAAAACTTTCAGATCCTTACGTGTATTGTCAAATCGATACGATACACGTGCTTTGCAGTAATTATTGATTTTTTTTTTGTTTTTCTTTCTTTTTTTTGTAATAGCATCATTCCCACCACTTGCAATACAGTCTGTAGTTGAATATTAGAACAACGTTTTATTTTTGATTAAATAAATTATATAAAATGATATAAAATATGTGTATCCAGGCATATAATTTTATTTTTAAGATTTAAAATAATTTATTTTTAGTTTTAATTAATGAATTTATTTTTTTATTTGTTTCAAATTTTAATTAAATTTTCATTTAGTTAATAAGTTAGTTTAAGAAAAATTGAAAAAAAAAAGAAAAACATAAATACTTAAATTAAAAACATAATAACATAATTTTATATATGAAGGTGTATTATTTTATTTTCTAACAACAACTTGAATGTACAAAGTATTTGTCTTACATTAGTTTGTAAAAGGCACAACATTATTTGTTTATGTAAAAATGTTATAAAACAGATCATTTTTTTTTAAATCAACCTAATATATAACTGTTATAAATTTTAAAAATCCTTTATGTCCTCAAATGATTAAATGCTCCATACTTCAGAAGAAATTGTTACTTCGTAAAAGGCTCATTCCTAGTTTTATTTTATATATAAAAAAAACAATTTCTTGTTAATAAATGCCTATATCTTCTAAACCTTTGGATATCGACCTTAAGTATGTATGCACAAATTATAGAAAAGCATGAGAGCTTTTCCACGATTTCAAAATATTTACAGGGTTTCTTGGCTAAATTTTGAAATATTTGACTTTTAAAGAAAGATGTCAACTTTGAACTACAATATCTTCAAAACGGCAACACTTATAGTCATCAAATAAACGTTAAAATATTCTTAAGATCGTTACCGTTACCTTAAAAGCAGAATTAAATATATATATACCTAACAGATAGCCAGATATAACTGTTTATAAAAGACCAAAACAAAAAGGATACTTCTAAAAGTGCTTTTCGTCCTTGAAGGATAATATGCGCCATTAACGAAATATATTTTATGAAAACTGGCAATATCAACTACATTTGGGATATAGTCATTTGGTCTTACGCGAGTACAACACTTTCGTCAGAATCCCCAATCACCGAATAAAAATGGACTAAATTTGAAACTTGATAATTCTACAGCTTCGTTATCTTATGTTAAAAAAATGTATATTTGAACTTAGTTAAAAATAGTGAGATGAACGTTCAAAAGTGATATTATATCAGTAGAAAATATTGGTAATATAAATAATTTACTAAAATCTAGATTATCGAGGAGGTAAAATCCGAGAAAATAGTAATACTACACAGAATTCAGATTAAATTGTAAGGGTAACCTAAACTTTATTGTGCAATTATCCAAAAAAGACTTAGAATTAATTTCTTCAGTTTCTCAAGAAAATTCAAGTGTTTTTTTTTCGCAAATGGTTAGCTAATGATTTTAATGAAATTTGATCTCTCACTGTGTATTCTATAAGCAAAATAAAATTTAAAACAATGAGTCGAGAGTATTTAAAAAACATCAAAAAAAAAAGCAAGGACGGTTCTACCGGTTCGGTAAAAGAATTAAGAGCTTTGCGGACTCTAAATCATAAACATGGGATACTAATACTATTAATTTTGAAAAGGGAAAACATTTAAAGAGTTTGAGTAGATTTAATGCTATATTCAAGGAAAATTATTATTTTTTTTTAATTATAAGTAAACATCAAGTGACTATTTTTTATTAATATTACTCGTTTGCAAAAATTTAGCTGAAATGAGTAGAGGATCATATTTATTTTATTATATTTATTATTATTAAAACACTTTTTTTTAAATATTTTAAGTATTTCGACAGATTAAAAGAAAAACTCGCAAAAATTTCATCCTCAATGGTCAATATTCAATCAAATCTCTATCTACAAATCAATGCCTTATGTACACACTACCATTTAATGGTTTTTGTTTTTTATATAAATTGATTTTTTTTACCCTTTTTTTTGCTTTTATTCAAATACCCGAAAATTGATGTCCTTCAATCAGTTGAATTTGATTGCATTGCTTTTGATAATCAAAAAGGATATTATTATAAAACAGGAGTATGTTTTTATTTATTTTGGTTGACGGTCTTATTTTGAAAAATGTGTCATTCGTCAAAAAAAATAAAAATAAAAAACAATTCAACAATTGAATTGAATTTTAGTACACATTTGGAGCTTTATTTTTTTAATAAATCTTTGGTATAACAATCGAGTAAACAAGTTCCCTCTCTTTTAAAAATATACCTATATCTATACCTGTTTATAGTATTTATATTTAACTTTTGGGTATACATATATAGGTACATAACATAAATATATTTAATTATATTCAATAACATTAGCTTATAAAGTAAAATTATCCTATACATTTTTATTGATTACCGTTATGTACGTTTACACAAACATACGTAATATACACACATACAAAATAAAATATATTAATTTTTTTTTCTATTTTTTTTATAAAAATAATAATTTATCAGAAATTTAATAGAAATACAAGGCGTTTGAATTTGAAAAAGGATAAGAGAAAGAAAAATTCACATAAAGAAGAAAAAAATATCCTATATTTTAGACTTTAGAGGATTCTTGTGTTAGTTGTTATTTAAAAATTATTCTAATTTATTGAATTTTTGTTTCCTTTCATCACTTTAAAAAAAATTTCCTTTAATTTTTCTTGTTTTTGTTTTTCTCTTCATTTAAAATTTAGCCAAATTTAAAATAAAAAATTTTATAGGAATCTTTTATTAATTTAAGCCCTTACTGAATCTTTGCATACACTTTCATTGCCTACACTTTAAAATTGACAATTGTGTAAACATTACAAATTAAGTATTATAGACAAGAAAATGTGGACTGTGTGTCTGTATAGAATTTAGAGAACGTCAATTATGATGTAAAAAAAATCGACTATGATTTAGTATGAGTGTAGGTAGATAGGTAAGATGATGATCTCGTGAAGGCCTCAATAAGCACTAGGTTGCGCATTTTAATTCCACTGAACTCACGTGACCTTTCTTTTGTAGTTGTTATCGCTTTTATATCCAAACGGAAGAATTCAGATACGAAATCAATTCTTTAATTTTGGATTTGGAAAGTTCGCTAAAGTTGTGGTGGAACAGTTTGTCCTAGTGAGAGGAGTCTGGCTCTAGGTAGGGCGGAACATCTATAAAGAAAAGTTTTCCATCTCTGTTGCGATTTTGTTATATACAAAGAAAAGACTCGTTGCTTTACGGCACTTATTAGACAACTGACTCTTTTAGGAGAGTTGGTGTTCAGTGTGACTCTTTTCTTTATAATATCAGTGTACATTTTATGATAACAAAAGATATGTGAATGAACAAGAAAGGTGGTGATAAAACCTTTAAAAAAATGACATTAAGGTTAAAAAATAAAAGATTTTGGTGAGCTTAGTTTTGAGTTGATTAAAACTAATGGAAAATATTACTTTGGTTGATATATATATAAAAAAAAAATGGGTTAATACTGTTAAATCTTTATTAATTAGCTAAAACACTTTTACAAGTCCCATTTCTTTTCAAACCATATTGAGTAAAACTAGAATTGGAAATAAAGTCGCATATTTTGTTAAGAATAAGTTTTGACTTGCACCAAAATTTGAAAATTTAATATGTACATAATAAGAAAAATGTAAAAATAAGACTTTTTTGCATATTTGGAGAACTTTAAATCCGGAATCGTATATACCTAAGAAAAACTATTAACAGACATAAAACTATGTTATTGAAGCTTTAATGTTTATGTCTTGTGGAAGAAAAATTTCTACGGGTGTCTAAAAATAACAAATTTTCAATTTTTGAGCCCTATAGCTCTACAGGGGGTGATATGAAAAAAATTTGTTAGGAAACTTATACTAATTCTTTCTTGTCTCAAAATGTCAAGTCACTATCTAAAAGCGTGCCGGGTTTATAAAGGTAGAAAAATCATACAAAATTTGGTTTTCACATAACGGTAAATTTAAATGCTAAATTTAAAAAAAATTGTAAAATTTTGATATTAATTTAATTAACAGAGATAAAAAAAAACTCTGTCGAACGGCGTTTTCAGATTGATTAAATATTAAGTAGGACATGAAATATACGCATTTTAAAATAGAGTTTTTTCAACGTTTGAGGGGCTGTAGCTTCGTAATGGATGGTAAAGTTGTTCTAAAACATTAATTTTTTTTTTATAAGACCTACGCATGGTTAAAATTATATTTCTCTATCTTTAACGGTGTTGAAGTTTTGTAAACAGACGGACAGACTGACGAACGTACAGAGTGAAACTAATAGTTTTAATTAACTAACTATTAGTAGTTAACTGGTAGTTTTAATAAATTTAATCCTACCGGAAAAGTTCGAATTTCGCTTTTCTTCTTAATTTTTCTCTGTGTAAAACAATTATTTTCAGATTATTATGATACGAACAAATCATTTAATTTATAATTGAAAAATGCATATAATATATTCTTTTTTAAATCAAGCTGTTATTATGCATTACATACTTACATACATAAAATGGGGCTTTCATTAGATTTTCGATATTCTTTGATTAATGTTCAAAGTCGATAACTTACAATACAAATTACAATATTTTTATTTTATTAACTATAGAACTATTTTAAAGATATACAATAATATAATTATGTATAAAAAAAAATATAATCTATAATTAAATAAAGATTGGAAAAATAAAATAATGAATCAAAATAATTGCTAAATAATTTGTCATGGTCTAGTAGTTATCTATCATTCTGTTTCTCTATTTACATTTTACTGTTAAGATAAAAATTGAAAAATAAAAAAAAAAAAAACAAAGAAAATAATAAATATTTCGAGTATTAAAAAATAATTTTCTCAGTCTGGTACCCATTACGTTTAATTTTTCTTTTATTTTCATTTCATTTCATTTAATTTTTTTATTTTATTTTTATATATGTATAACTTGAATTACAGTTAAATAACTGTAAAAATAAAAGAACAAATATGGTTGACTCGTTTTATTTCTTTTTCTTTCTCGTTAATTTTTTTTTTTTTTGTTTCTAGTTAGACTTTTATTTTTCAAATATACTTTCTTCAGTTTGTGTTTTTTTTTTTTTTTTTTTGTTTTGTTCTTTCAACATTTCAATCAGGATTCGAAGGATGAAGGTTAACAGAACTGTAGATAAGAAAAAACAAAAATCAAAGAAAATTATTTCATCAGTTATGTTTTTATTTTTGTTTCTTTTCAACAACAAATAAATAAATTGTAAAATTCAATAACGGTAATAATAGTACCGTACTAAAAACAATACAATACAATCATTGGTAAATAATCAAAAATTAAATCAATAGACGGATGTGTAAGGAAAAATTCGAAAAGGAAAATAGTTTTTCACAAAAAAAAAAAAAAAAAAAAAAAAAACAAATATTAAATTGAAAAATTGCATTCATGCATTGATATATTTGTTATATGTAATAAAAATTAACTTAACCGTTATTCTTATCTCAAATTATTTTTCAATTTGAAGTGCAAAAGAAGGAAATTATTAATATATAAAATAAATTAAAAATAAATATTATATATTAAGTAAATATACCATTGTATCCCATCTATATTTAATTATCCGAATGATTGAAACAATTTTGCTATTTTTATATTATGAAAATTAGAAATTGTTTATATATATATTTATTTATTTTTAAAATTTATAGAATTTTTGATAAATCTTTTCAGGATGTGGTCATTTTAAACATTTAACAACTAAAAACTCAATTTTTTATGCACCACCATAATGCTGAAGAAACAATAAAATTTTGGGAAATTGTATCCCATTTGGATTATGTATAAATTCTCAAATGTTTAGCAATTATTAAAAGAATTGGGTCTAAATTGCATATAGAAGTTGATTAAATATTAAAGTCACTAGTATTCTTTTTAAACGGAGCAGGTATTTTTAAGAAATTAAAGTCTAACATAATTTGGTGGCATATAGCATTTTTTGATGAAATTCATGAAAAGAAAAAAAAAATAATAATATTTAAATTGGGTTATTCCTCTTGTTTCCGAAAATAACTGAAAATTTTAAAAGAAAAATGAAAAAACAACATTCAATTATATATATGTATATGTATAGAATTTTAAATCACCAAAAGCTCAATTTCCTTTTACATCAAATCACTAAGTACTAAGCTTTAGAATGTTTCTTTTAGAACTTATATATTGGTAAGATAATGGAGAATAGATTATTTGAAGATAAATGCCAATTTCAATTTTTCAATTCTTGTATATATTATTTCACTTGATTATTTTTAATTTAGATTTAGAAAATTAGAATTAAATTTTTTAAATTTAGAAAACTTGTACAAAGTTAGTGTTTAGAATATTTTTATACTAAGTTTTTTTTCACAATGATTACACTTTTTATTTATTGCGGAATTATTGTTAAAATATGGCGCTATTAATTAACTTATAGTATTGTTAAAATAGCACTAAAAAACTAACTAAAATTTTATGTACTTTCTAAAAACCACTTCTACTTTTACTTTTTTACTTTTTCTCTTCTACTTTTTATATAATTATAATTTTTTGTCACATTTTCTTCTTCTAGGTCTTCCATTATAAACACCATAGAAACAGAGTAAATCAAAATATGGCGAGAATTTCTTGATGCCTTTTCATTTGGGTGGATTTCATTTGACAGTATTAATTTGACTGTATTACATTTGATTAGATTTTCAATTTCCAGTACAAGATAAACCTATACAAAATGAAGAGCTATACATATTCTGGATAAAGCTTGATTTTGAAATCAACTGTATAATTCCACCTAATTATATATTTTACATATATATATTTCAATATCAAAGCGTTTAAAAGAATTTAACCATAAATATTTAAAATATTTGGCTTTGCCGTGTGCAAAATCTCCGCCAACCAAATTAGGGAAATTCTGATTTTGAAACCAACCTTTAAAATCCCTTCGAATTATTTTTTCTTTTGCATTCATATTCATTTCAATAGCAAACCTCTGTTTAACAAATATTTAAAACCCTGATTTTGTATTCAATTAAGAAAACCCTTTTAAATCATAATCTCGGATATTAAAAATACATATTTTTTATTTCATTTAAATATTTTTTCTTCATTAATTATTTTATAAAATCAATATTATTTATTTCATTTCATATATACCTATTTTTATTAAACTCATATTTATATTTTACTCATGAAACTTAAATAATTAACCATTTATTATTTCATATGAAGCTGTACTTAATTTTCATATAAAGTATAAAATTAATTAATTATTTAATTAATTTTTTTGTTTCCTGATTTGGTTTCAGTTTATTTTATGTAAAATTATAATATTTTTATATTGTATTAATTCTAACTATGTCTGTATGCATTTCACTTGAATTTTTAGTGCATCATTAACATCAGATGTATACAAATATAAAAATCCTTTAAAAATAAATATTTTTCTTCCAACAAACTGAATCATAATTTATTTCTTTTTGTTATTGATTAGCATTTAATGAGAAATTTAATACCTCATAATAAATATTTTTTTTTTTTTTTTTTTTTGTTTGATGGAAAAGGAAACATAAAAGTATACAAAACGGAAATAAATTGAAAAGGATAAAAAAGTAAAAGACTGGGAAAGTATTGATACGGTTGATGAGGAAAATAAAATGAAAAACAAATTTTTTTTTCTTTTTTCCCTTTACGTTCCTGAAACGTAAAAAAGTGATCATTTCTCATGAGAATTAAATTTATGAAAAATTGCTAATACGTTCAAAAATTTTTTTTTTTTTTTTTTTTTTATGTTGGTACTTATAACATCATCATTATCGTTTAAGCGACCATATGTAATGAATTTTACCTAATTTTATGAAGTATTGAAAAGCTATAAAAAAATTAAATAAAAAAAGAATAATGGTTTCTAATTTCAATGGGCTTTGTTTTCTTAAAAATTATAGAGTAATGATTTTGATTTAAACCAACGGTTTTTAAAAGCGCACATTTCCAAAAGAGAATACAAACTGTTTAGAATTGTGACTAAAATTTTAAAATTTCATATAAAAAAAATGTGAAAATCTAACTTTTTTGCAATTTTGAAGGGCTGTAAATCCGGTACTCTATATAACTAAGAAAACCCGTTAACACGTGAAAACATATTACTGGAGAATTACATATTACAATAATTCTAAAAGTTCTTTCTGCCTTTATAATTTCAAGTCCCTATATAAAAGCAAGCGAAGTTATGAGAGTAGTAAAATCATGCAAAATTTGATTTTCACATAACGGTAAATTTAAATACTAAATTTAAAAAGATTGCATAATTTTGATATTAATTTACAAAAAATATTGGTCAAAAACAACGGTCACAACATTGAATCTTACACCAACATTTCAGAACATTAATTAATTGGAGAATAGGAAGAAATATAGAGATAACTGATGAAACAGAATAAAGCAAGCTTTAGCCTACTAAGAGCTAATATAACAAAAAAAGAAAAATTAATTTTAATTGAAGTGTTTTTAGTGCCCTGTCGCTTCAATGACTCTCTCTTTTTTTGTTGATATCTAGTAGATAAAGAAAATTGCTCAAATGAATTAAAACGATTACTGATGTCACCTTTCAAACAATTTCAACGTAATACAAGAGATGTTGTAAGTGATCATGTTTATAATGTGGAAATTGCTAGGGTGTATTAAAATTGGGAAATTACTTGTTGTGAGAACTGGTAAAATGTGGAACATGGTCCCATCAAATGTGTTTTCATCTGTTGTCAATATATATAAATTTTACAATTTCCATTTATTCTGGTCCCATCAAATATGTTTTCATCTGTTGGCAATATATATAAATTTTACAATTTCCATTTATTTTAAAAGAACCTTTTCAAGTTATCTTTTCATTTATCTTCAAATTCCGCACTTTTGTTTTATTTGCTCCTTCATTTAGTCAAACCCTACACCAACAATGTATAAAGGCATCATTTCCTAGAGTTTAGCAAGCGCATGATGCCTTTGAAAATAACTAGGAAAAGTTTACAAAACTGTTTTAAAAAATTAATTAAATCTGAAGTTTGGAGTTGATGGAGTGTATTAAAAATCTTTTAATAACAGACATTTTTGTAATTTCGTTACAATATAAAGATGTAAAGTATTTGGTTACTTTATTTTATATTATAGTATGTACAGTTTCCTTCTGCATTTTAATATAAATGATTATTAGTATTATTGAGCTTTATTGTATACCCGATACCTGATATACACCTGTATTTAAAAAATACCTTTACAAATATAAAAAAAAAACATATCAGTATGTAATGTAAAAATAAAAAAAAATATATATTTAAGATGTGATAATAAAATTTGATTGAACATTTTAGTGATATATGTTGTAAGTTGTTATCATGCCTTTTTTTTTTTTGTTCTTGTTGTTTTTGATGATGATGAAACTCTTTGATGTGCAAAAATCAAAAAAAAAAACATTGCCAATAGTAACATTTAATGTTAAATGAAAAAATGAATATAATGATTAAAAATACTGTTGTAAATTTAAAAGAAAAATAATTTTTCGGTTTTTTTCTTCTTTTTTAAGGAAGAAAATTTCAAAATATATAAAAACACCTCCGCAAAAACAACATCAATGTAATCATCATCATTTTATTATACATTATATTATATGGTATAAAAAAAAATTTATTTTTATTTTGATATCTAGAAAATTGTTATTGAATTTTAAGACAGATTTTGTTTTTTTTTTTAAAATTTTATATTAGTATAATGAAAAAATATAAAGGTATTGAAAATGTAAAAAAAAAAAGAAAAACAGTAATTTTATAGCTGATATATTTTGATTTAAGATGTTCGGGAAAAACACGTAGATCGCATCTTGCAGGCTAAAAAAAAACTTTCATAAAACTGAGAATGAATAATGATGATTCAAAATTAAGCGACACAGTAAAACTCTTTAAGTTTCCCCATAAATATAATATAGCTTTGAATATGTGAATAACAGAGAAAATTTAACTGTTGAATCTAAATTGCGACGTATGATGTTATACCTATGATGTACATACGTTCCTGTATTGATACACTGACGCACACCGATATAAACTGTCGTGTCTGTCATTGAAAAAACAAACAATTAAAAATTGTTGCTGTATTCATAAAATAAATGCAAAATGATAACAACAACATACATCTTGTCAAAATTATAAATTCGAATTTTTAGCCGTAATTAGGTCGCGTATTTCGGTCATTTTCATATAAAATATTGTATGCAGTTTAGGTTCGGCACTGAAGAAGTGAAAATTGTATGAACTATTTTCAAGGGTATAATAAATTTGTCATTACGTTTGTGACACCTTCAAGAAATCGAGCTAGATATATTGTCAAAGTCAAGTCAATTAAGTCATGTTCATCCCTCCGTCCCCACGATAACTCAAAAAATAAAGGAGGTAGAAGGTTGCAATTTTTTTTTACATCACCTTTGAAAAATTGTTAGTTTCACTATTTAAATCCAGCATTTTTGGCCGCAGGATTCAAGTAGTTGCCATACAACTTCTTTCTTTATATGGAAATAACTCAGCATCTATTGAAGCTAGGTATCTAAACTTTAGTGAGGTGTCGAGTTACAATTTTTGTACAATTTGGTTGGTCTAGAGCAGACGGTTCAGGCTTCTTGCAACTCTTGGAACTTAGTGAAGCTAGGCGTTTGAAATTTACAAATAATGATCAAGTTATATGGCAACAATGTCTGTAAAATTTGATTGTGCTGGTGCAATAAATTCGAGTAGCTGTCATACAACTCCACAATTTACATAAATGTATCTATAGGTAGTTAACGTATCGGTACTAAATTTTAATTACTACTAAATTTTTTAAAAGATGATCAGGTTTCATAGAAACAGGATATACGTTCATACGGATATCTCATAGTTGACACAATCTACTCTACATTTCTTAAGAAAATTAAAACTAAATTTTAAAAAGAAAGATATTATTGTTATCCTATTTTATATTATTGTGAAGCTAAACCACTATTGTGTATAATTTAAATTATAGTGCTTTATTTCTATTAATTTTTATTACAAAATTTATTTTTTGTTTAGATGTTTGTACTATAAATTTTTCCTTTAGATTTGGCATTTAATATCAACACTTCTAATTGGATATTTAAAATGGGCCACATGTAAATATAAGAATACTTATAATCCAGGCAACACCAACGGGGATAATATGAAATATGACATATCTATTCCAGGCAGAAAGTGAAAGCAATAAGCGAATATTTTTGATGGTTGCGCACTTCGTAAGAAAATGAATGTGTAAGCAAATTTGTAAAATTTTCCTGTTTGTAAGATTGGTACAGATTAGGCTAAGTTAGTAAAGTAAGGCGAGGGTTTTATCATTGATGTAACAGTAATTTTTTAATTTTTTTTAAAACTGATATTTAAATAAAAAGAAATGTTGCTACATTATTGCGCTCGTAACGCTTATATTTATAATATACATAATTTGATATAAAAAAATTAAATATTATTTTAAATGATAAAAATTTAAAATAAATAAAACCTGTTTTATTAATTTTTCTTTTTGTAGATTAAGATATGCATAAGATAATAAGATGTCGAAATTTAATAAATAAGAAATCAAAATTTAGTAAATTTATTTATTTTATTAATTCAATAATATACCTATGACCGATTTCTATTTTAACAAGTAAATGTAACAGTAAGTCGATGCAACCTACTTATTAATACCCTACACCTGAATAATTCGAATTAAATTAAAAATCCATAAGTGTTTTTGGCAGCTGCTTGAACTTCTTCCCTTTTCTGTCTTATTCAACTCGAATTTCAAGAACGTAAAAGAGGCATCCGCTTGGGATATGCTTGACACCCTTGTATAAAATTTTAAGTTTCTATCTTAATTATTTTCGAAGATTGGTAGTCCTTGGGAGGTTTGTGACAGCTACCCGAATTGCCACTCCAATTCATCGAATCCATCTCAGGAACATAAAGAAAACTTGCCAGAACACCATTCTATTAAATTTAAAGGTTCTACTTTTGTTGGTTTTGGAGATATGCTCGTTGCTCTTGTGCTCGTCCGGAAGTTTCCAAAATACGAACCCATGGTTCAAATTCTTTCAAATGTCAGTTTCCAATTTTACAGAAAAGGAAACATAACAGAACACCTTTGTACTAAAAATAAAAGTTCTATCTTTGTTGGTTGTGGAGATATACTCGTTTGCTCTGGGGCTCGTCCGGAAGCTTCCAAGATTTGAACCCATGGACCAAATCCTCACAAATTTCAGAAACATAAATCAAACATGAAGGAACACCATTCTGCCTAATTTAAATGTTATATCTTTGTTGCATTTGGAGATAATATCATTTGCTCTGAGGCTCGTTCGGAAGCTTTTAAAATCCGAACCCAAGGTCCAAATCCTCTTAAATTTCAGAGACATAAATCAAACACGAAAGAACACCATTGTACCAAATTCAAAGGTTCTACCTTTGTTCGTATTGGATATAATCTCATTTGCTCTGCGGCTCGTTGGGAAGCTTCCAAAATTCGAATCCACGGTTCAAATTCTTTCAAATTTAAACCCATGGCCAAATCCTCTCAAATTTCAGAGACTTAAATCAAACATGAAAAAACACCATTCGGCCAAATTTAAAGGTTATATATTTGTTGCTTTTGGAGATAATCTCATTTGCTCTGGGGCTCGTTCGGAAGCTTCCAAAATCCAAACCCATGGACCACATCCTCTTAAATTTTAGAGACATAAATCAAACTGGAAGAAACATCATTATAAAAAATTCTAAAAGGTTCTATCTTTATTGGTTTTGGAGATAATCTCGTTTGCTCTGGGGCTCGTTCGGAAGTTTCCAAAACCCGAACCCATGGACCAAATCTTCTCACATTTCAGAGACTTAAATAAAACATGAAAGAACACCACCCTGCCAAATTTAAAGGTTATATCTTTGTTGGTTTTGGAGATAATCTCATTTGCTCTGGTGCTCGTTCGGAAGCTTCCAAATCCAAACCCATGGACCAAATCCTCTTAAATTTCAGAGGCCTAAATCATACATGAAAGAACACCATTCTGCCAAAAGTAAAGGTTATATCTTTATTGGTTTTGGAGATAATCTCATTTGCTCTAGGGCTCGTTCGGAAGCTTCCAAATCCAAACCCATGGACCAAATCCTCTTAAATTTCAGAGACATAAATCGAACAGGAAGGAACATCATTGTACAAAATTTAAAGGTTCTATCTTTGTTGGTTTTGGAAATAATCTCATTTGCTCTGGTGCTCGTTCGGAAGCTTCCAAAACCCAAACCCATGGACCAAATCCTCTTAAATTTCAGAGACATAAATCGAACGGGAAGAAACATCATTGTACAAAATTTGATATAGTAGTAACCTACTATATAAATTTCATCAAGATAGCATCATTATTTTTTGAGTTATCGTGCGTACGGACGGACGGACGGACGGACATCGCTAAATCGACTCCGGCGGTGATCCTGATTCAGAATATATATACATGTCTATACCTAACTCGCTTCCTTTTGGTGGTTACAAACACCATACCAAAGTTAATATACCCTATACTTTAGGTGTAGGGTATAAAAATTGATAATATAAACATCACAGCAGATCCGTTAACGTGATCTAACCGAACAATAAACTATGACGTACATACTGTATTTCTTTTTTGTTACATAAAAAAATGTCATGATAATGATATCTCCGTAAATATTAAAAAATTATTTTCCACTTTAAAAATTTTGTGCTTCAAATTGAGATTCTCGATAATCTTTTTTAACTTTCAAATAATATAAAAGTATACTTTTCCTTACAACAAAAAAAAAAAAACCTTTGCAAATCCTTTTTAGTTTATTTGATGAGTTTAAAAATAGTTTAAGTACAGTTTTGTCACGTATTTCATAAAAAAAAAACTCAGAAAACACAAAAAAAAAAAAAACAGAACAATAATAAAAAATTTAAAACTGGATGATATCCAATAACATTAAAATGTTTAAGTTTACAGAAATATGGTAAGGAGTTTTAAAAGTCTTAATAAAATTTAAGAAAAATAAATAATAATGTCTTGTACTTTACCTTAAAAATTTGTTAAAATTATTATTTTTTTTTTTTTTGAAATTTCTTCAGAATTTTTAAATCTTACCTGTAATTAAAAAGAAAAAGTTTTTATTAGAATTATTAAAAATATTGTATTTAAATGTTTAATAGGATGACAGTAATAAAATCAGAATTGGAACAGATTATGTATTTATTGATAGTTTAAATATTTAGCAACAATAAAATTGTATGATATCAGGATATGCATATTTTTCGTTTTTAAGGTCTTAAAGGATTAAATGAAAAGTTGTTTTTTTTTAAATTAAAATGTTTATAATCGTTCCATTTAGTATAAATATTCATTTTAATCTTTCTTTCAATTTACCCCATTTATTTATTATTTATTATAATTTTTTTTCCCTTTCAACTCCTAGTATAGTGCATTTATTAAGTTATATTTATTGTTTATATTTGACTAAGTTTTAGTTTTTTGAATCATTAAGTTCACTTAGCCGTTGATTAAACGGCTATAATACTCAGCTCGACTATAATACAAAACTATGGAACACAAACATATTTATTTGAGCGCCATCTTTAATTTGATACAGAAATTTTTTTAATTTTTTTTTTATTTTATATATTACGATGTGATATTAATTATAGGATATAATATACTTATTATTTGTTTTTTTATAATAAAAAAAAATCTATATTATTCTTTCTATAATCTATATTTGTATGATTCAGTCGCGGATTAACTCTATTATACTTTCCATAATCCATAATCTATATGATGCAGTTGCGGTTTTAACTGGAGACTTTTCTAATGAAAGATCGGTATATTCATTACACTATTGACTGGATAGTTATTATAATTGAAGACAATAAAATAAAATGTAAATTAAAAGTTTGAAATCATTAAACTTCAAATAATCCCTTTACTTTCTGAAATTGTTACATATAGGTGCTAGACTTATATCAAGGTGATTATACAAATGAATAACAGTCATAAACATAGCATTTCTCGGCAACATATATTTTATCTCGTCTTTAAGTATTTAAAATTTTATTTTGTTCCAAATGCATTTACTTTTCCAAAATCTCTTCATCAACTTAAATAAAATATATATATATATATATATTTGGTTATGCAATTTCAATTGCGGTTTGAAATTTACCATAGGCCAACAGATCTTTTATTTCTATCATGCGTTTATCGGGAATAGTAATTCAAAGAATATTGAAATTTAAAAGAACATAAGTGCATTGCGATATAATTAAGAAATGTTAAAAAAAAAATCAAGGTTAAATTCTAAATAACAAATTGTCTGCTTAATCTTAGCAGTAAATATCCGAGGTTCGTTAATTTTCTTAAATACATAAATGAATTACAAAAATTGATAAAATTTTACAATATGTATTTAAAAAAATAATTCAGAGTAATTTTATAGTTTGTTACAAAATAGGACAGGATACCCTTTTTTCAGAATATGTATAAAAAAATACATTTTTGCTTTTTTATCCATTTTCTAAGCAATTTATTAGACATGTATGTATAATTAAGTGTGTGTAAGGAATCTTTCAGGTAAGTATGTATTAATAGGGTAGTTCTCGTTAAATTGAGCGCTAATAGGACTCTAGGAAAGGAAAATAAAGAGTCAAATTAAATTTTAAAGAGTTTTAAGAAAAGCCATCTTAATCACGTCATCGGCTACAGTCACTTTAGGGAAACTTACATTGATGTCACAGGCTAACTAAGAATATCACAAGGTTGCCCAAAAAATTTAATTTTTTATTCAACCTTAACAATAAAATATTTTTATATACTTATGCCACATTTTTAAATATAGAAAATTTAAATCTAATTAAAATTTTAATAAACAACACATTATTTAAATTGTATTATATATTTGAATTTTTCAATACCTATTCTTTCTTCATCTTTGTAACAATCTTTAGCATAAAATAAAATTATCCATAAAATATTGTAAAAGGCTTTAAATTTGTTAAATTTTTGTCATAATATTTTTATGAAGGTTTAAAACGAGATCTCTTGATTTTTTTTTTCCTCCAAAAATGTCGATCTTCCAAAATGAGAAAATGTTGAAAAAAAACATCGATTTTTCTATTTTTTTATTTTTTTTTCGTCGAAAATATGGTTGTAATGCTTTATTTTTGAAATATTTGTGGAAATAAATTATTTTTCATATGAAACTGTGAAAATTAAATTTTTAATTTTGAAATAGGTATACACTATACATAAGTATTGGATTTTAGAGTTGGATTCAAAATTAGAGTTTCAATAATTTTATTGGTGGGAGTCATTCAAAATTTTTTTTTTTTTAAATAGAAGCGCATATACTGCTAAAAATGACAAAGTTAGTAGAAATGACATAATTTTTACAAAATTTACTATTTTTCATAAAGAATATGAAAATTTAATCCTTTTGTATGGAGGCCTGTCCGTAAACATTGACATACTATTAGAATTAATTTTAGAGTTGGATTTAAAATCAGGATTGCCTCTTTTTTCTAGTATATATTTATTCAGATATATATAAGTATATATAGGGATTTTTAATTAGCAGTGATTTTATTTAGTAGATATAAAATTAGAGCTTCAATAAAATTAGTCGAAAATTCTTTACTTTTAAAAGTTGACATTTTTGTCCAAGTCGACATGGAAGTCGATATTTTAAAATTTACATTTTCAAAAATCGCTAAATTATTTAAATCGACATTTTTGTATCGAATTTTGTGAATCAACAGTTTGAAAATGATGGACATAACTTAGACGACCCGTTAAAAGTCTTTGGAAATTCTCTATAATTATGTTGATTTTATAATTTCTATGAAATACATTGGTACTATTATGATTGGTAAAAAAATTTCCAAAGGATATTATTTTGTTTGTTTTTTTTTTTTTTCTTGTTTTATATATAATAAAGAGAAGTATTTAGATTAAATACCCGGAGATTTCAATAGCATATAAAACAACTGCTTGAAAAATAATAATTCTTGTAAATGTTAACGAATATAACAAATTTCCTTATATTAAAACTAATTGTACTGCTTAGATGTGCTAATCATCTTAAACAAATGATCAGTTTAACCATTTAACCAATTTTTCACTCTTTTTATGGTATAGAGGTTCTTTAGTTTTGTTTTTTTTTTTTTTTTTTTTGTTCGTCCATTTGAAATTATGATGAAAGCACAGGAACAGAAAGAGAGAAATGAGATTCGTTGAAACCAAAATAAATCCAAAATAATTTTTCTTAATTGTCTCTAAAGAGGATAGAAAATAAAAAAAAAAACTAAAAACAGTTCCTTGGAGAATATTGAAGAAAAAAAAAATGGAAAAGCTATAATAATTATTAATTGTACATAAGAATAAGGAAGGACAAGAATTTTATTTACGGATTTTTATTTACTTATATTCAAGTTGTTAACATTTTCCCCTATATTTCGTTTTATTTTTATTTACTTCCTTTCTCGTAGGGGGGGGGGGGGGGTAGAATGCGGAAAAAAAAATGTTTAAGGTAGAAAATAATATGTAATATGTTTTTTTTTTTTTTTTGTTATATTTCCTGGTTATAATGGACGTATTCTTTTGAACTCATATTATGTATATATAACCCCATCTTCCTCTTCTTATATTTTGATGATCATCAATGTAAAAATAATGGTAATTATGTTTAGGTATAATAAAAGTATTTGGAAAAGAAACAATAAAGAATCATATTAATTTTTTTTTTGTAGTATTTGTTCGGGAATTAAAAAAATAATTACTTACACTAAAATGTTGTAATATTTTCAATAATTAAATAATTTTTATTACGAAATTTATGTTCGTAGTTATATCCTTGTAACTTGAATTTAATAATTTATTTTTTAACGATATTGTAAATATTTTTGTATAGCTTTCAATAATAGAAATGTAAGTAAAAACGAACAAGGTAGAAATTAATTAAGTTTTTAAAATGTACATTTTCTAAAAGCCAATAAAAACAGTTCAGATATGATTTGTATCAAAGTTTGGGAATTTTCTTAGAATTTTATATGTATGAAAAATTGTAAAAAATCGTGAGATACTTAACCGAATGCATAAAACAGAGGTAGAATTTAAATCTTACTTTTTCAATCAAAATCTACATCTGATCTAATATAGTTTTGTTTGAAAATGTGAGATTTGAGTTCAAATTCAGTTTTATGCATTCAACTAATTTTCTTCAATTTTAAGAAAATCCTATATAAGACAGGCTATATTAACATGTGTAAAATTAGAATGTTGAGACTTTAGTTTTCATACTTTTTACTATGAAGATATTTTTACAGATGTCAAGTTCCACATGGCTATGTAAAAATAGTATATTTTCAAATTTTTTTACCCTTAATAGTTCTTAAACAGGAAGAAAAAAGAACGAAATTTTCAAATTTTAACCACTACTGTGAAAAATGTACAAAGAAAACTAAAAAATTTAGAAAATGTTCTTAATACAGCTCAACATCAATTAGTTTATTTATTTTTTTATGATTGTTTAGTTTAAAGAATTTTACAATTAGTTTCTTATAGATAAATTTCATTTGATCAGTGACATTGTGCATAAGTGGATCAGTCTTTTAGGCGAAAGGTGTGGGATTAAATGTCGGTTCAGGTCAAAATATTATATGGAATATAATAATAATAATGTTAACAAAAATTGCACTGCAAACACATCTGAAAAGGAAAGGTTGATTTATTTCCTCATGACAATTCACATTGTATGAGGTGATGGAACCAAAATATATTAATAATAATTAAGTTATAAATTTATTTATCATTATAATTAATACTTCAATAATTAAATTAAATTAAATTAAAATAATAAGATTGACATTAAATTATATTAATTTTTATTTATTGCCAATCCTATTTCTATAAATACATTAATTTGTCCCGTAGTTCAAATGCTGTGATGTGTAGTAATGATCATATTAGAAGATATATGTAAGACTTTAGAATTCGTGTTAAAATTAATTTTATTTAAAAAAATATGAGCTTATTTATTGTAAGTATTTACTATTTCTCTACATCATTTGTCTCATTTCTAAGATTTAAAGTTCTACATCAGTTGCCTGTTTTCTAAGTTCTAAGCTTTAGTGAATCAAGTTTAAAATATTCTATTTCAGAGCTATAATTATTGTGTCATAGATTTCTTAAAGTAAAACAAAGAAAAATGTTTTTTTTTTTTCGATTAGATTCAATTTTGTTCACATGAGTTTGATGAAAAGGGGACCATACTTAACTAATATATTCTTAAGTAGGTTTAATGAAACAGAAATAATGGAATTTAAGAGTATAAGCATACTTAAATTTCTTTTATTGCCGATTAAATTCTTTTGAGCCCTTTCTAGTATCTCTATTATTTGATATAAAAAATATTTCTAAGTATCCTTTATTAGATTTGAAAAAAACAGTCTTTCTAATTTTGTAACAAAACCTAACATACCAAATATCCAATTTTATTTAATGAATTCAATTTTAAGCTCTTTCAATTTTTTTTCACTTTAAGGTTATGAAACAAAAATTTTATTTTATTTAATAAAACTGGGTACTTACGAAATTCAAGGAAAAATTCTTCATATTTTATAAACAAAAAAAAAAAGGAGAAAATTACACATCCTAAAATAAGGCAACTTTTTTCGATAAAAATCAAAGGTTTGAAGAAGAACAAAAAAAATTCCATTTCTTCATTTACATCCATATATAGACCGATTGTTTCTTATATGTATAACACAAAATTAAGTCTTGATTATAATCCTCCAAAAAAAAAAAAAAACATTTTTACAAGGTTTGATATAAGAAAAAATATGAATAATAAAATATATTTAATTGCTCCCTAATTGTAACATGACTTTTCAAGTATGTACATACATATGTATGTATGTTGCCTTGATACTGTTTCCATCAGCATTCATAAATTGTATAAATTTTTGTTAACGTTCCGGGATTTTTGTTCTTTTTTTTTTGTATGGTAAGCAATAAAATAACTTTATTTGCCATGAGAAACATAATTAAATCCCTTTGGGACGTATTTATTTTCCTTGTTCTTCTTTTTTCTTTTGTTTTTTGTTACTTGCTTTAATTTCATAATAACTTTTCTTTAGGGTGTGGAATTTTCTCTTTACTTCTTTTTTTTGTTTTTTTTTTCCTTTTACTAAATACGATTAAAATTTAAGACACAAAGAAAAAAAAAATTATAAAATATAAAAAGATATTTATATACACCTTTAACGATAAATTAACACATAAATAGGTACATTAAAGGTAAGCATCATATCACAACATTGCATCAACCAAAAAAAAAAAAAAATAAATAAATAAAACTGTATGTATTGTATTTGTATAAATGGATATTATGTATATGATAAATGGTATATTATGGAAATGGAGCCCAATTCAATCAGTATAAATATAATATTACAACAAAGTATGCTGGAATCGCATTAACTCCCGAATAAAAATGAAATAAATTTTCCAACAGTTGAATAATTTCCAAAATAGAAAATTAATTTCCCCAAGAAATTAATTAACTCCCCAATTTTAATTCTTTCTTATTATTATATTATTTAGTTTTTTTTTTGGCAGATACTGCATTGGGGAGTTATTTCATATAGCCTAAAATCTACTACCTATTACTTGTCAGTGATCAGCCACCAATTTAGTTCTGTACCTTATGTAATACTAGTTTTAGTTAAATAAATCGGGTATAGGGTCAGCAAAGCATCAATTGAAACAAACGTAGCTTTAAATAATTCATTTGAAAGAAAATAAACTTAAAAGGTTTAAAGGTTTCCTTATTGAAACGGGACATTTAATCTTTTCTTAAAGATAAAGAACGTCAAATAGCTTTTAAACTAGAAATTATTCTATTTCATTTTCAGCTTGGGTCAATTCTGCAACATTTACTTTAATTTCCTTCTGTTATTTTAATGTAATCATTATTAATTTATAACGGTAACGCTAACGCGCTTTAAATAAATAGCAGTTATTTTAATATTTTTGTCGAATACTGTACAAAACATCCCATTCAATTTATTTATGTATTTTTATTTCAACGTTCACAAAAAAAAAATATATTTTTTCCTTTGCAATTTTACAGGTAACAGAAAATTATAGGTATAAATTATATATGGCAAATACTTACAATTTTAAGCCTCCAAAATTTTCTGAATATTTTATGCCTTAGTGCTTTAAATCATTTATTGGGCTTATTGTTTCTGTTTTTTGTTTTATTATTTACTATACATATTATCACCACCAAATACCACCCATATAATTTTCAAATTTTTCTTTATTTTGAAGGAAGAAGAAAAACAGCAATTTGAGCCAGCCCATGTTTTTTTTTTGTTTTTATCGGATTCTCTATGCTTTTTTTATATGTTACAATTTTCTTTTCCAAAGAAAATTATTTTTCTGTTATCAAAATTTAACAAATTATTTATATAATATCAAAAACTACTTATATTATAATACTTATATGTAATAAAAAAACAAGGTAGAAAGTAAATCAACGGTTTTTAAAAGCGCACATTTCCAAAAGACAATACAAACTGTTTAGAATTGTGACTTTTGCACAAAAATTATTATGCTAATTTGAAAATTTGATTTAATAAGAAAAAACCTGAAAATAGGACTTTTCTGGAATTTTGAGGGGCGGTAAGTTCGGAATCCTATATAACTAAGAAAAACCCTTAACACGCGTAAAAATATATTATTGACCCTTTAATTTTCATGTCTTGCCGAAGAAAACTTTTTACAGGTGCATAAGTTATAAGTGTCTAAAAATAACAAATTTTCAATTTTTGAGGGGGTGGTACAAATAAAATTTTCTGAGCAAACTTATAGTAATTCTAAAAGTTCTTTCTTGCCTCAAAATTTAAAGCCCCTATCTAAAAGCGTGCCGAAGTTATGGAGGTAGAAAAATCATGCAAAATTTGGTTTTCACATAACGGTAAATTTAAATACTAAATTTATATACAATTTTGATATTGATTTGTAAAGGTAAAAAAAATTCCTGTCGAATGGCGTTTTCAGATTGAAAAAATGCAGAACATGAAATATACGCGTTTAAAAATAAGGCTTTATCAAAGTTTCAGGGGCTGTAGCTCCCTGATGGATGGGGCTACATGAAAAAGTTCTTCCACAAAATTAATTTTTTTTATGAAACCCATGGTTACATTTTTTTTTTCTATCTTTAACGGTGTGGAAGTTTTGTAAACAGACGGAGAGACGGACGGACAGAGTGAAACTAATTTTTTGAGTGGCACATTTTTCAAAATTTTTTTGGAAATGTGCTAAAAAATAAAAACAAACTAAAATTTATAACAAATTGGTAAAAATAAAATGAAATACTATATTTAACCAAAAAATTCAATTCGTATCATTTAACTTCAGAGATATTTTATTTTATCGAGTATATTTATATACACGTATAATATAGGAACATAGTTCAAGGAGATAATAATAATGCAATTACGATTGTGACACCTTAGAGGAGATGAAACAGATTTAGAAATGTATGATGTACATATATTCTTGCTTTTGTGAGTTTTAATACAAATATTTAATGCATCTTTTTATCAAATTTTATAAAGATAGAGATTTTTAGAAAAGATTTTTAAAAATTTTTTCACAATATATCATTTTTGACAGGTTTGAAAGTGACATTTGATAGTCAACAACGTTTACATTTAAAATAGTTCAAAAGAAAAAAATAATATGTTGTTTTCAAAACATTAACAAATTATAGCCGAAAAAGCAAATGCGTAAGTTTCGAAAAATTATACATATTTTTTTTTTCATATTTATGTTAAAATAAACTTTTAAAATCAAGTTAACTAAATCGACAAATCAATAAAAAAATGCAGCTAATTTAGATGAGTGCGTGAAATCACCAGAAACGTACGATAACTCAAAATATAATGGAGCTACAATTCTGAAATTTTTATCATTTTAGTTTTATATAAATGCCCAGCTTAACTATTGAAATTAAAGAAGTTCGATCAGGGGGGGCGATGCAACTTTTTTTTTTATATGATGAGAATGACTCAATGTCTATGTAAACTGGATATTTAAAATTTTGCCAAATGAAGTTTAATTTTATACTATGACGAATGTTACAACTTGGTATTTAAAAGAGCTGCGTACATCTGAAATTTTATAAATTTTGATTAAGTTTTATGATAACAGTTGCTCTAAATTTTGATTGGTTTGGTGCAAAGGGATCGAATAAACCATTATAGAAACATTATAATATATTATGTATTATGTTCCTGCGGATATACTACAGCTAATATAGTCAAGTCTACATACTTCTTCATTTTAGTAAAACAGATTAATAATGGTAATTTAATGGAATTTTATATAAACTTAAATTATATATTTTAAACTTAAATATAGCTCTTATATACAATATTTTAGTTGTTTCTTTTTAATTGTCATACAAAATACTCATTGACGATATAAAGATATAATCATAAAAAACTATTGTTTTATTCCTATTTCATTTTTAAATTGATATCTTTTCTGTTTATCTATTCAAGAAACAAAATCTTAAGCTTCCTAAATTAATGTTTTTTTTTTCTGTTCAAATAATCATCATTACAAATTCAAGAATTTTTGTTGATCCCAGACATGACATGAAAACTTAAATATTTTTATTCAATAATCGTTAATTTTCCATTTTTCATTACATTTAAAATTGATCCAAATTTTAAATGAGACAAATTAATTGTAACTACTATAGTTTTAAATTTAACATAAAATAATAAAAAAAAAGAAAAAAGGTTTAAAATCCCAAATCTTTTTCCTAATTTTTTCTAAATTTTATTGTCTATTTTATTTTAATATAAACATTCCATGATTACTACTACTATAAATAAGAATGTGATGTTTTTCGAAAACACTGTCAAATCCAAAATTCATTATATTGTATATATAGGACAAAATATATAATCTTGAAATATAATTTAACTACTATACCATAAGATATCTAGAACAAAGACGAATCCATTAAGCAGTTTATCAGTGTATAAAGTTAAGACAATTAAATTGCAAAAAAATTGTGCATATTTTTGTCAAAAATTTGTTACCGCCTGTCTCACCATAATCTTTTTAATTAATTTTCTTATTCTAACCACTTTATTTGCTTTCTTTAACGGTTTATCAACATTAAAGATGGTGGGTAAATTGTGTTATATTATGAAAGCCGATCTCTCATAAAGAAATCCTGATTATTCCCCTATACACAATCTTCATTTAGCACAAATTCAACCTAACTTGTTAATCGTCGTATCGGAATGCATAAAACTGAGCTTAAATTCAAATTTCACTTTTTCAAACAAAAAATACGAGTTCAGGTGTAGTTTTTGTTTTGAAAAGGTCAGATTTGAGTTCAAATTCAAGTTATTATTTGAGCTCAAAATAGTTCTTTCTGATTCTCACTATTTAAAACTAATCATAAAGCTTCAAACTATAGCTTAAATTTTCTTTAAAAACGTTTTATCAGAAACATAAAATTTTTCTTTTTCAGATTCAAAATTTCAGTAGGTAATATGAAAAAATGTCTAAAATGTCCTTAAACGTTCTTAAACTAAAGTGCGGCATATTATAATATATACATTTTTACATAAACTATATTTATATTGATAATAATTTCAAAATGAAAAGAATTTTAGACAAGTTTTTTTTTACAATTATTTTAACTTGAGTCTTTAATATAAAATAAAAAGAAAAGAAGAGAAGAGAAAAAAGTAAAATAAAAATTATATTAACTTTTCCTTTAAAATTACGATACCTAAATAAATTTATAAATTACATAAACAACATACCTTTTTATTATTATTTTTTTTTTTTTTTTCCTTCTTTTGAATATCCTGGATCTCAAGAAAAAAATTAAATTTTGCCTTTCCTATAAAAAAAATTGAGAAATGGTTTTCATCAATTTAAAAATTTTTTGTTTTATTTTTCTGTTTTTTTCTCCCAAACTACTATTTTGTCATATGGCACCATTTCCGTAAAATTTCATTTGAATTCTATCCTACATTTTATTTTTTATTATCTTATTTTGATATCCAAATTTTAACTTTCATTTTCCTTCTTTAACTCTAAGGAAACGTTTTTTTGTTTTTTACCTTACTAAGTTTCCTATCAATATTTTTGAAATCCTTCCTTTCTCGTTTTTTGACAGCCAATAATCGAAATGATTCCATTTTGAAAAATATTAAATTGTCAAAAAAAAAAAAATGTTTTGGTAATATGTTTTAAAAAAAAAAGAAACTATATAACGATTTTTTACGTGTTTTATTTTTTTTAATTTTCGGAATAAATAACGGCAAATGCAATAAAAAGAAAAATAAATACAATACAAGTAGTTTCTGTTTATAAAAAAACACCAGCAGTTGACCCAGATAATATCAGACAATAAAACAATCGGAGGAAAGTGTGCAGTAACTGTATCAACTTTAGGGTTCCCACCCGCACGATCATAACATTATACTGTTTCGATAAACAAATTAAATTTCAGATATTTGACTTAATTAATTTTATTAAGTAATATGTAAATTTCGGAGTCTTAAGACAGCTCGAATCCGCTAAGCTGAACTAGCTAAATTTTAAATAAGTAATTTTTATAAAACTTTCGAATATTTTACACAATTTTATGTCTAGCTTAATTAAGTACTAAGATATGATGGTATGAATTGCACAGTTGCATAAGAGTTAATCGAACCTGTTATAACAGGTTTTTGCGGATTTTGTTTTAACACTTACCTTCTTTTGACAATGTCTAACTTTATTAGATATTGAACTATGCTGATATAGAAAAAAAGTTATAAGGCGGTTATACTGGACTCGCCGGGCGAACTAGTTTAATTTCAACAGCAAAACTGGCATTTACATAGAAATGAGATGATAAAAAAAAATTTCAAAATCCAGTATATCTAATAGAATATCGTAATAATCAGAATCCAATATATGCATCCTTACATTACGGACGGATGGATGCATATAACTAAATCGACTACGAATTCAATTCTGAGAAAGAATAAATTTACTGTTGCATATGTAAATTATTTTCTTTGAAGTGTCATAAACGAACTGTTATAACTATATGTTCGTACGGACATAAAAAACAAAATTAAAACAGTTACTTCCTATTAAGTAATTTTCAAGTGTTTTAAAAAAAAATCCATGGTATGAGATATATATGTGAGTACCACATTAATCAAAATTTGTGTATTACAACAGAACTTTTGAAGTAAATTGGTGTCTTTTAAGAAAAATTATAAACTTGATGAACGTTTTCCATTTTCAATTTGTTCTGTTAAAAAAGAAAAAAAAATGGAAATTTTATTTTAATCGTTGATTCACATTAGGCATATTTGCAAAACAATTAAAAGAAGCAAAAAAAATAAAATAAAACAAAACATTTCAAAACACATATAAACAACTGGCAAAAATAATAAAAAAGGCAACGGTATAAAAAATTATACACAAGAAACAACTTTTAATCCTGATCTAAAAATATATTTTTGGTTGTTCATTTTATATTTTAACGATTAAACTGAGTTAAAATTCAATGTTAATGTGTATGATAAGATTCATATTTTTAGTCATATTTTTTTTTTTTATTTATATTTTTTACCTTTCCTTTCAATGGCAAAAAATAAAAAATGGGAAGCTCACCTCCTTAAAATATTGTGCGTAGTACAGAAACAAAAAAAAAATGGCAGATTGATAACAGATATAGGATATTATACGATATAATATTTTTGTTTTTCATTTCTAATAAATTCAAATTTAAAGTGCTAACGATTTGGCTTTTTCCAGAATTTTATTTCTTCTTTATTACCTTTTACCCTTGTACAATTTTTCTCTCATTTTCTTAAACAATTTATTTAAGTGTAAACTTTATTTATATATATATATATATATACATATATATATATACATATATATATATACATATATATATATATATATACATATATATATATATATATATATTTTATTTATGAAATTGTGTGGCTTTCGCATCTTTTTATTTGTTTTTTTCTTCAAAAGAATTACTATAATCAAGTAAGTTATTATACCGTTATTTTTTATAAAGGGATAATTGGTAAAAAAAATTGATACTGAAAAACAGCAAATAAAAAAAGAAAATTGTTATAAGTGAAGGTAGATTGAAAATTACAAAAATGAAGATGTTGTTGTGCTTATCAAAGGAAAAAAAACGGGGCAGGGACAAAATATGAACAAGAAGAGTATAAATTGTGAACGTTTTGAACTTGAAATTAAAAAGAAAGAAGAAAAGAAAATAAATTAAATTTGTTTATTTTTATTGATCGTATACATGTAATGAATAAAGAAGGTATTGTAATGGCATCATTGGCATCAAAATTTCGAACTTCAGATTTTTGCATATATGCATTTCGCCGTAACATGCATTTCGCATTTCGCATTTGGCACGTAAAAACTTTAATAATTAAATTTTTTTTGGAGTAGTGTCTGTCAGTCTGTTGTGTGCCTGACTGTGTTTCGGTCTGTTTATTGGCAAATTGTTGAACTGAATTCGATAAAATTTTATATTTCAGATTTTGACCAAAATATTTCTAATTGTAAAACTTTTGGTATAAATCCATCAGTTCCAAGTGCCACTTTACTAGGGCCAATTTTCGCCAATTTTTTTCGAATATTTTGAAACAGAGAAATATTATGAAAAAAATTATTAACGGAAAGTTATTACACAAGTAAAGCATAACAATTATTTTATAGAACATTTTTTGATCCAACAAACAACATAGGATATTGCAATATTATAAAACCATCAGCTAATAAATCCATTATAGGTCGAATACTTATTATTAAATTGTAGACCAATATTATTTTATTTTGTTTATATTATATATCATATATAAAATAAAGATATACATATAATATAGCTATATACTTGTTTAATATATGAGTACATATGTATATTTTTATACTGTAGCCTCTTTAAAGTTACAAATATGCAAATAACTCTATTAAACAAACAAATATTAATTTTTCCTGTGATTTACTGTAATTGGTTCTGTGCTGGACGTAGCTGTTTTTTTTTTAAATTTTGATTATGTAGAAATAAAATTGTATAAAAATTGATGTTGCACGAAAAACTTGAACTAATCTTAAAAATAAAAATAATATATCAATAATAAAACATTAGCTTTTAAGTTAATTAGAGTTTCTAAGTCTAATAAAATGAAAATTAAAATAATGAACTTGTATGTAAAACTAAAAATCATTTTTTGTATTTTTTGATATGTCTTTAAAGATCGCATTATATTATATATTATATTATTGATTATGTTATGAAAAAGAGGAGGTGGATTCTACCGTATAGAACTGTTTAATATACCTTGATACACTATAATTTTTTAAGATAAGATAAGATTTTAGATATTTCTCAATAAATGTTCTGTTTAACTATATATGATAGGAAGTGGATGTAAAGGACTGTATAACAATGCATATAAACATTTCAATAAAAACAAAGTATAAAATATCTCGACTACTGGTTATATGAAGATCAAAATTCAGGAACAAAGGAATAAAATATCAAATAAAGATCAGAAGAATAAAAGAAATTTTTAATCCTGATATTAATAAAAATTACTATTACGATTTGTATATAATAAAAAAAATCTGAATTCTCAACGTTACCACAATCAACAAATTAGAGAGATTTGAGATTTGGCCTATATACGACTGTTTAATATATTTGCAATAGATCGTGTCTTAAACATATAGATAAAACGAAGGCTATGTAAATAGGTACACTTTAAAAACGTGTCCAAAGATCTCGGAATGTAAACATATATTGTGAGGCAGTAAATATTATAATATATTACAACTTATTATCGATATCGATTAGTTAGAAACGTAGTAAATCTGTCATAAGTGTCATATTAAAAGTGTATAGATACAGCATCGTAGGAATAAACATAACAAGAAAAAAAAACTTTTTTGATTTTTAATATGTATATAAAAATATTTTCCAACTACAGAAACAAAAAAAAACAGGATCTTAAGCATTAATAGAAAACAATGTATTATAAGAAACAGACAGTCGAAAAAAAAACTAATATTAAAGTCCAGTTCGTGTTTAACGAAAATTAAGTTAATTTAAAAGGAAAAGGATGTGAATTAAGGAGTAAAACAACAATATTTTTTTCTTTTTCATTTTATATGTATATATATGTATATACATAATATGTTACTTACCTTATATATTAAAAATATGATTTTTTTTCTTTTATCTCGATCTTTTTTAAATTCAGTCTTTTTTTTCGGTCCAAAACTCCAAACTTAACAAAATCTGAATTATGATAAGATTAGATTTATTTTTATGAGTTGAAAACATTATGAAAAAATTATGCATTTGAAATTATTATATTAAAAATAAATGAGAAAATACTAAAATAATGTTTTTCTTAAAGTGTTTTTGATATTATAATTTTTTTGTTTCTCTTTTATTCGTAGAAAAAAAAATCTTATTAAGTTTTTATATAAAATTTTAGATCTAAAGCAATTTCTAAGAAAATGGTGTGTATGTGAATGTGAATGTTATTTATGATTTTATGTATTATAAATAATTGAAGTAAATCTTTATGGTAATAATAATTATCATTGGAGGTTATTTATTATTTTTTTCTTTTTATTTTAATTAAGTTCCACAATTATTAATAAATCATCTTAATATTGATGTAAAGTTCAAAAAGAAATGATTTTTTAATAATTAAATATTCAATTTTAAGAAAATAAAAGGATCAAGTATCCTAAAATTATTAGAAAAAAATTTACATTTTTCCTTTAGACTTATACTAATTAATTAGAAAACTTTTTAATAAAATAAAAAACGGAAATATTTGAAAGTCTAAAATAACAAAAAAATACTTAATCTTGCGTTACATATACATACGTACTATATTAGGTGTTATTCATTCATTTTAACATTACATTATGTAACTGTTAAAAAGACATCTTTTATTTATTTTAATCTGTTAAAATATTAATTATTATAACTTTGTAATTTTATTTTAAATATTTCAATAGAATTAAAGAAATTTAGTGACTCTTTAACCTTTCAGTGAATTTTTGTACAATTTTATTACATTGAATCATGTGAACAATGCAATTTTAGATTGCCAAATCACATAGTTCATTTAATCCGTGGTTATTCAGCATCTAGTGATTAGCTTTTATTCACTTTAGCTTCACTTTAATTTTATTATTAGCTTCGGCATTTTTTTGATTAGTGAACTATCGTAGCATTCTAAAAAATATAGAGTTAAAATTCATCTATTTCAGAATAAGTATCAAAAACTTTAACAACATCAACGATAAAGCGAAGATAGAACTTAGCAAGCCCCTGCTACTTCGTTCTGTAGAAAAAATTAGATTACACACTTCTAACTCGAGATTCTAAGGAGCAACATTACAAAATACTAATCCCTCCAGTTTTGATGTATGGATCAGAAAAGGAGACACTGCCAAAAGCAAGTAAGAAGCCATTTAGTATCATTGAGCGTAAACTTCTTTGTCACATTTTCGAATCCCATCAGATCAATCAAAGGAATAGGGATAGGAAGGAAAAAAAATAGCACCAAAATCGACGTGTATAATGATGTGGACCTAGATAAAATAATTGAGCTAAGCTAATTCCACTGGCAAGGACACGTAAAGGATATAGGCACAAAATGCTCTAACAAAGAAAATCTTTGAATCTTCATTGGAGTGATCAGGTGATATCACAAAGTTTAAAATTTCCAACTGAAGGGAAACTACAGGGGAATCATAGAACATGGTGAGATGTGTTGAATTAGGATCTGCAAGGTCTGTAGCGCCAATTAAGAAAGCAAGTACATAACATAAATAAGTATGTATATTACACGAGTTAAGTTATAATAATGTAATTATGTTCTTTAATTTTTTAATATTGTTAACTTTATGAATGGGATATTTGTGCTGTACCTAATTAAAAATATCCTTGAATTTTTGATTCGCATCTGATTTTGTTTACTTTAAATTTATTTTATATGTCAACATAATATTATTAATTTTACTTTTACAAATATTGAATTTAGAAAAAAAAAGTATATTTTGTAATAAAGTAAACTTTTATTAAGAAGAAAATATGATAGGTATATTTAAATTATAAATTTTCTACAACAATTTTCATTTAAAATTTCCATATACTTTCCCTGGCCATAATTTTACATCAGGGTGGAATTTTACATTAAGGAAATATACAGGGTGATTCGCATAAGAGTGCAAGAGTATATTATCAAATGCTTTCGAGATATTATTTGAACTTTTCTATATTTTTGCTTTATATTATTAGTAACCAAATAATTCTTTAGATTCACATTTTTTGCAGATGCTTTCTTAGTTTCCTTTACGAAAGCTTATTCTTCAGTTGCTGAAAAACTTATTATATGCTGGCATAATTACTTTTTAATTTGAGCTAAAAACATACAAACATTTGATATTGTTTTAAATGTTTTTTTTAAAAGTAATAAGTTTTCTTTTAAAAGTGCCCTATTAAGATACCGTTATTATGTAAATTTTAAACTGAATGAGAAGCTATCATCATTTTGTACCCAGTATCTTTTTCTCTAACTCTTAACTTAAAGATACAAGCCAAAATTTATGAACATTTTTTCTAGGTTTAATAACAAGAATCATCTCCTAAAATATTTGTACTTTTATGTGGACCACCCTGTGTATTTGAAGTTAATATGCAATTTAATATACAAAACGTTGTATCTGAATATTATTTTTTTAATGAATTTTTGAAAATATTCAGTTTATATAATATATAATCAGTTTTTAATCATACTGATAATAAATTAAAAACTATTTTTTAATTTATTTTAATTTTATTTGAAATTAATTATTTAAAAACTATTTTTTTTTTATTTATTATTTATATATAATATAATGCAATATATTAAAAAAAATTTGTTCATATATAATTAAAAATACAATAATAGTAGAAAATAAATTTTCTATTCATTTTTATTGGAAAATCAAAGAAAAATTTCATTTGAAAAATTAATGCTTATTAAATTTAAATTATTTTTGGAAAAACTAATAATGAACAAAAACTAATATATACATATAAAAAAATATAAATTTTAATTAAATTTAAAATGGAATTACAAAAAAAAAATACTTAAAAATTAATACAGTCATATTGAAAGATAAATAATAAAAAAGAAAATTCCCAAAACTTTAATTTTCTAATTACTTTTTAATGAAGATTTATGAAATTTCTTCTGAAAATTCATTGAATATTTAATTTTTTACATTGTAAGTATATTATATAAAATATCGAATCCATATAAATGATACAATATTAAGGAATCTATAGAAATAACTCGTCTTTTACAGCTTATTCTAGAAATCGATAATTTCAAAATTTAACATGTATTTTTAAATTGTATTTTGCATTTCTAGTCATGTTGTTCCAACTACAGTATCAAATTGGTTAACTTCCAGCTTATGTAAACGATATGGTATAATTTTTTAAAAGTAGTAACATAATATCGATATGTTTTTGACGAGGGTCTGTAGAATGCTTCAATAGTTATCTAGAGAAATTGCAAATAACGGTTGCTCCGGATAATGTTAGGCTTTAAACAACCAAAGTCATCCCCTTTAAAACCAGACTTTTGGATAAGACAATTAATGCAAATGTATAGTTTTGTTTTAAGGATAAGGATGTAGGAAGAATTTCTGTGGAAATTTGAATTAGGAAACTTATGATTATGAAGTAAGAAAATTTGGAGGAATATTTTGTAGAAAGATCTTAATGTTCTTAAATTCTGCTAAATCTTAGACATATGAGCTATCAACTTTAACGATCAGAAAAGATAGCATATTGTTCCATATTCGAAACCTCTCCACGACAAACGAATTGTTATGTGCTCATGATAAACGAAATATGCTGTGTTATGCCATCTTGTAAGTTCTACAGTGTAGCAATTGGCATCTTTTGGATGCCTCGTTTCTTATTGGAAAACATTAAGTGCAGGCATTTACTATTTTATTTCTTTAGAACAGGTGTTTTGTCCCTACAAGGTATCTATAAAATGAGGTCACTGACACCACTGTACGGTGATGTAATGTTAGTAAGTCGAATTTTTAGCTAATTATCATTATTGTTTTGCTCAATATATCTAGCGCTTTTTGGGAGTATTTTCCCAAAATATATGCATTATACTCCATTTTTTAGTGCATTACGTACATTATTACGTTTTATAGATTTTAAAAAGATCTGAACAAAAAAGTAGGTTGACAGTGATAGAAAAAATTCAAATATTTGACTGCATCTTTAGTTATACGAAAAATATAATTTGACTAAGTCAATTTTTACTTTAACCCAATGTTTTCTCAGAATGTTTACAGTTTGTTGAATGCTACAAAGCTTCTCCCTGAAAGATTACATTGTTGTGGTTCACCCTTTTAAGATAATTTTATTTATTTATATTAATATTACAAATGCAATATTACAAAACCATCGGCAACTAAGGCCATTATAGGTCGAATACTATTATTTATTTATTTATATTAATATTAAAATTACATACATAAATGTAATGCAATATTATTGAACCATCGGCTACCAAGGCTATTATAGGTTTTTATACTATTATTAAATTATATAATAATATTATTTATTTTGTTTATTTTATATACTATATATTTACATTATATTTGGTCGTAAGGGGGGTATGTAAAGAAAAAAACACTTACGATCTGTGCAGGGATCGAATCCACACTCCTTCGGTTAATACGCCAAACGTCTACCCACTGGGCTATCGAAGCCCCTCGAATACTATTATTAATTTATGCATTAATATTATTTATTTTGTTCATATTATAAATTTACATTATACATGGTAGCAAATTTTTAAGTTTCAATTAATAAAACTTGCTAGCTGTGAAGGATTTTAACCCGAACTCCCTTGGTTAATAAGCTTCGTGCTTAATCATTAGGCTACCGAGACCCACCTTTAGCTGAAATATTTATTTATTTATTTATATTAATATTACATACATAAATGTAATGCAATATTATTGAACCATCGGCTACCAAGGCCATTATAGGTTTTTATACTATTATTAAATTATATACTAATATTATTTATTTGGTTTATATTATATACTATATATTTACATTATATTTGGTCGTAAGGAGGGTATGTAAAGAAAAACACTTACGACCTGTGCAGGGATCGAATCCACACTCCTTCGGTTAATACGCCACGTGCCTACACACTAGGCTACCGAAGCCCCTTAGCTGAAATAAAATGTTTTCATAAATTG
The DNA here is from genome assembly GCA_947095535.1 of Poecilobothrus nobilitatus. Lineage (NCBI taxonomy): Eukaryota > Metazoa > Arthropoda > Insecta > Diptera > Dolichopodidae > Poecilobothrus > Poecilobothrus nobilitatus. The sequence goes on from OX352774.1 coordinate 176,447,223, forward strand.
ATTTAGTATTGCATATTTTTAGGCTGATTATGTTTTTGTGTTCTTGTTGGTAACGTAAAATATTGAATATAATTTTCTTGAAATTTCAAAAAATTGGTTTTTAGATAATATTATAAAATAGATATTCAATAATTTGAAAAAAAAATATATATATGTAATTGATAAGAATATATCTTATTTTGCTATAATATGTATTATGTACTTTAATAGTGCATCATTTTAAGATATGTTATGAAAAATATGTTATTTAAATTTATTTTTATCTTTTTTGTAAGGAATAATTTAAAAACAAAACTATTTCATTTTCTGTATTTTTTAAAATTTCATTTTAGTATTTTGAAAAATTTCAATAAATTGCAATCGCGAAGAACTAAAATATTTTTTTTTTTTTTTGTAATGAAAATATACGAGAAAAATATAACCAAAAAACCTTGAAAAATAACAAAAAAGAAAAAAAAAAACAAAAAATTAATTCCGGAAGAACATCCTTTTCGCTGTTTTTGTTCAATAAAGTAAATTATGGAATTATTAAGCGATGTGAAAGTAATCCTTATAAGGTTTTCCTTTTTCTTTTTTTTTTTTACCAAATTAAATATTTATAAGAAAATATTTAATAATAACAACAATAATAAAATAATAAAGATTAATGTTTACTTTAGAACTATCATTATCGGATATTTACAATGTATAGAACAATGTTTAAATATTGACAATATATTATTAAGAATGGTTTTTAATTGAATATAAGTTATCGGAAAATATACTTTAAAAAAAATCATATAATATGCACAGGAAAAATATTTAATGAAAGATTCTTTTATTATTGAAAATACTATTGTAGATAAAATGACAAAATTATTTTGAATATTTATATTATTCTATATAAAATTATAAAAATTTATTGAATGAATATTTTATTTGAAAAATATTTGTTAAAATCTTTATTTTCTACAATAATTTTTGATTATAAATTATTTAGTTATATAAAATTCTTCATACAAGGTCAAAATGAAAATATATTTATGTTAAATCTATTAATTAAATAGTATTTTAAAATGAAAATCATTTTATTTAATATTTAAAATTGTTTTGATTGTACATATGTTTTAATTTTGATATTCAAATTAGTTCATAGATAGATTATTGTAGAGTTATTTAAAAAAAGAAAAAAAAAAAACATATTTAAGAATTTTAAGTTTTAAAAATTAAGTTTTGTTCATATTAAAATATCAAACAAGGTTGTATATAAAACCAAAGCTTTTTAAAGGCGTCCATTTTCTAAAAATGCAGTTTAGAACTGTGATTTGCACAATTATGAAAAATCAACGGATACTTTCTTTAATTTGAAAGAAATCCTATATAAATAAAAAATAAATATGATTTCACAATGTACATAATATATCCTTGAAGAGTTAATATTTACGTTTTACTTTGAAAAAATTTCCATAGGTTCCTATCTTTTCCAATTTTTACCTCTTAAAGCTCTTAAACCAGTGAAGGTACAAAATTCGTTTACAGCAAAGACTTTTATTCTCTCAATTTTAAATTAAAGGTAAATTTTTAAGTTCTATTTAACAGCATGCCGGACTTATGAAGGGAGCAAAATCTTATAAAAGTTTCTTTTCACATAACGGGTCTTTTAAATACGAAATTACAAAAAATTATATTGATAATACAATTATATATCATTTAATTTTGATATTAATTTAAAAAGCTACGAAAATGTCCTTCTGTTCGGTGTTTTCAAATTGAAAAAATACTACACGCAGGATCTATGCAGAAATTTAAAACGAATCCATACAGAAATATATACTTTTGAAAATTTGTATATATTTCTGTATGGATTGTTGTTCCGTGGTTGTTGTTCCGTGGCGTAAGATAACAATTGTTCTACAATATTATTTTTTTTAAGAAACTGTTTTATGGTTAAAATTTTATATTTCTATATCTTAAATATCTTTCTATCGTTTTAAGAATTTGTAAACAGTCAGACAGAAGGATGGACATAGTAAAAATACCAAGAATAATTTTCCAAATTTTGTTTCGAAAATATCCTTAAAAATAACAAAATGGTTAAAGTTATCAGTTTTCTCTTTGGAATTTTAAATAAAAGTAACACCAAACTCTTCAAAAAGAAATAATATGATGATAGATAAATTTAATTTTAAGATACACCACAAATTTTGTGAAAACAATTTGACATACCTACAATAAAAATGTTCAACAAAAAAAAAAATCAATATATTATTAGTAAAATAAATAAAATATTTCTATTTAATTGAAGAGAATTTCAAGAACAACTAAATATATTCCATTATCAAAAATACAGAATTTTTAACAACAACAAAAACAACAACTACTTAAAAACTAACAAATATTTTAAATTCAATTTAAAGAAAATAAAATATAGAAAATAAATAAACAATTTTTGCAATTTATTCAAATTTTTAAAACCTTTGATATACAAAATACATATATTGTATTTTAATATACGAATTCGTGATAGTTTAACATATTTATCTAAAAACAAAAAGAATATTATAGAAAAAAGGATATTTTCTATTTTCATTTTGTCTTTTCTTTAAATTTAATAAAATGACATTGAATTTAATTTTTTGTTTTACTTTTTTTTCTGTTAAAATGAAAAATTTCGCATAAGAATTAACTAGAACTACCTACAAAAATTGTACATAATGTTGAAAAAGAATCTCTAAGGAGCATTATAGTATTTTTTATGTAGAATAACTTATCTACATAAAAAATAATATGTATATAACTTATATATACATTGGATAAAAGAAAGAAAAAAAATAATAAAAATTATATCCATATCGTATCAATTTATATATTTCGCATGTCAAATGACAATATTCAGAAACTCTGTATATTTTAGTTAATTTTAATACAAAATGCTTACTTACCATGTCTTTTTATAATTTGAATAAATAAAAAAACAAAAACATAATTTGAAAAATACGTTTTTTATACTGTCCAGGATTTGACAAAAAAAAAAAATTAACTTGTCATTTTGAACTAATTGAGAAGAATTATATATAATTTTTAGTTGTCAGAAGTACTTTAAAAACAGTTAAATAAAATTTATTTTTTTTTTTTGAAAATTTTAGTTTTAGATTTTTTTTTTTTTTGGGAACTCCAATGGAGTTAGAATGTTATATTGTATAAGGAAAGATACTTTTAATATTCGTTAAAAAATAAAAAAAAAAAACAATTCAAATAATTTTTCATAAAAATATATTCTAAATTTTAAAAATATTTTTTTTTAGAAGAAGTCGTAAACTGAATTGGAAGGAGGGTATAGTTTTTCTCAGCATTCAGTAGCTTGTTAATTTACTGATGTTGTAATTTTCTTTCAAAAGTTTTTTAAATTTTCTTCAGTTTTTTTGTGGTCTTTTATTTAATCACAAATACCATTAACGCACAACAGTGGTGAGTGTTAGTCTCTATGTTTGTATAAAGTATTTCTATATAGTCTAACAGTCAATATGGATTATAACGACATTGAGAGGACCAGTAAATTTAATCGTTATATCTGGGTCGTTATAAACAATTTAAAATAATTTTTATCATATAAATGAAAATAAGTATTATTTATTTATATGTTAAAGTTTTTATTTCACAGTTCTTGAGAAAAACAAAGAAAAAGGGAGTGCAAAAAAATCGCAAAAAAAAAAAAAAAGGATCCCAAATCTAAAAGCCGCAAAAGTGTGCAACAATAACATTTTTCATAGCAAAAACAAATACTGCACATAACAGAAAAAAAGAATAAAATTAATTGAAAATTTATAGGGTTGGGTACGTAATCCCAAAAAACAAAATTCCAAATTCTAAATCCCAAATACTAAATCGCCAAAACAAAATCCCGAAAATTGAAATTTCAAAATCCTGCATAGACATACATATATGGATATAAATATTCCAGAAAATGGGAATGTGTATTCTAATTTTGGATCCAACTATTAATACTTATAGCCCACACATATATATGTATACCAATTTCATTCAAAAAAGTTAAATTTTCACATTTTCATATGAAAAATATTTAATAAAAAAATAAAATAATTAATTTTGAAAACCCATACTTGAAAAGTATTCAATTTTGACATTTCATTGAAAAATTGTGAATTTTATACGAATTTAGACATTTTTATGAAACAAAGATTATTGTTTAAGAAACGGGGGGCTGTCGTCCCAAAACTCCCACTATAAAATGTTTATTCCTATTCTTATTCCTATTGTAAAAAGTTAAGTATTCTTACGATGATGAAGGGAACATAGTTCTCAAAAAATGTTTTTAAGATAAATGAAAACTATTTATTAGAACAAAGATATTTCTTTTTATTTCATTAAAAAGTGACAAAAAACCAATATTATTTTTAAATTACTAAGATACAAGTATTATTAACCAATATTATTTCTAGATTACCAGGCTGGCGTATGCTACGCCGAGTTTATCCAGTTAACTATAAATGCCAAATTCTAAAATCTCTAAATATCAAAATTTCAAAATACCAAAAATCCCATTGGGATTATTAAAAAATAAATATTATATATATGTCGCTTATATGTATATGTAAAGGTGAGATTTTGAACTTGAAGGGATTTTTAGTTGGTTATGAAATCAATGTTATAAGTTTTTCTCAGAATATAATACATATATGTACATATATCCCAGAAGATGTACATATACAATGTTATACGCTTTTTCCATAATATTTAGAAACAGAAATATAAATATGTAGGTATATATTCATTTTCACATTTTTTTTCCAACTTTTTTAGCATTCAACCGACTTTTTTGTTTAGATCTCTTCACATTCATTATTTTTATTTTCAATAAATCGACTCCCATCTGAAAAACGAATTATTATAACAAAATTGCTTTGGGATTTTAGTATTTTGGGATTTTTTATTTGGGATTTCATGGCTAAACCAAAAAAACATAATAATATGTATGTAGTTAACATACACGTAAAATGTAATATAACACAAAATAGACACGGGTTACTATCGCAAGCCTGTATTTCTTTTGACTGTATTTCATTTGCCTGTATATATTTTATGTATATTTGCCATATACATAAATATTGTGGAAAAATCGTACAGCCCAGTTATTGAATGCAACTCTAAAATCTCTCCTAATTTAGAATGAAATACAGTCAAATGATCAAGAAATACAGCCAAATGACACTACAGGCATATGACACGCTCCCAATAGATACGATTATATATTTATTGTTATATTTGTCAGACTTCAGTCGCCAAATAATATGAGTATTTTCTTCGAAGCTAAATACTCTACGTTTTTTATTGATATTAAAAGTTTCATTCAGATACCTCAAATACTTGTATATTTTTATACTTGTTGATGGTTTTAAAGTAACTGATCTAATGTAACATACAATTACATAAATGAAAAAATATTACAAATATCAAATTTACACCACAGCCGGGCAACAAACAGGCACCAATAATACTTGTATAACATATCAATCTTCTAATTTTGTTCTAGTTTTTATTTTGTTTTTTCTAGTTTTCTAGTTAAAAATCTTCTAGTTTTTTTTTTGATAGTTAATAATAATATATGGTATTTTCCTTTATTTTTTCGGCATTATAACGGATAATTTTTTTCCTTTAAGGAAAAAATAAAAATAAGTCATTATAAAGAATATGTCATTATTATAAGCAGTTTCGTTATACCCTATATCAATTGTAGTTTTAATTACTTTATAATTGAAAGACCAAAATAAACAACCCCGGGAATTTCAAGAAAATCTGGAACTTAATATTAATGATAATATAATCTTTTAATTACATATAGATGTTTGTTACCCTTTTTAAGGTTAAGGCACCAATTTTTATTTTTCAGAGTACTGTACCAAAATATTTTTATCATAATTTTTAGCGCTCAAAATATTTGAAGATCAGCAACTATTTAATGAAAAGAAACGTTTTAAATTTGCGGCTTGAAAATATTTAAAAAAAAAAAAAACACCGTAACTTGGGATCGTATAAAAGTTTTTAAAAGCGAAAATTAAACAAATTTATTTGGTCAATGATTAACAAATACCACGTAAGTCGTAAAACGCGTTAGTCGCCGAATTTGTAATAGGAAAACTTAGGGGTTTAAACCCCAGTCAGGTCAAAATATTTTACTTAATGTATAATAATATAAAATCATAAACAAAATAAATAATATATGCCCATATCTATACATGTCCAGTTAAAAATTCATTTCAGGAAGATATGCACGATGAAAATATATGTTCCTAACTTTACTTACTTTTCTACTCTATATGCATTCTTTATTTTTACTAATAAGTAAAAAAAAAACATTATTTCAAAAAATAATTTAAAAAAACATAAATAATTACGAATAACAGGGGTGATTATATGTATCATTGAATAATTTTACCGTGATGGAAGGTGGAATGCATAAAATTGACCATAAACTTAAATTCAAACAAAACATGCGAGTTCAAGTGTAGTTTTTGTTTGAAAAAGTGAGATCAAGCTGAGTTCAAGCTGAATTTTATGCATTTAACACAGAAAATGGTTATCGCTTCGTAGGAAAACTTTTGCAGAATTACCACTCACGACGCTTTTGACATTTGTTGGCATTGCGTCAAATTAAAACCATTACTTAAGCGTCTTGCCAAATAACAAAACATCTAGTCAGTGATACTTTTTGTATGATGAGTCTTTAAGAACATCGATGATAATCATAGTTTAATACTTCTACCCCAACCAACACTGAAATAAAAGGTTGATTTATTTCATCATCATAATGTGCTAGGTGGGGAAAATCAAATAAAATAAATAAATAAATTACACAAATTTTCGAATTGTAAAAAAATTCTTATAAAAAATGTTCAAATTCTTAGTCGATATACCTCCTATTCATTTTTCTTTTTTGTTTAAATATTTCCAAAACACCCTGTAACAAATAAAAAATAATTTAATTATTTCTTTATGTTTTGTAATAAAATATCATTTAAAAACTAACCCCGATTTTAACTTAACCTCGAGAACAAAAAAAAAAAAAAATAATTTCACAAAAATTCGAACGTTGCTTTTGTTTTTTTTTTTTTTTTGTCAAATCTCTCAACTCTGTCAGTTGAGAGTATCCTGTATCGTATCCTTCGTAGAGTTTTTTCAGTAGAAAAAAATTATAGAGAGAGAAATTCATTTGGGAAATATTCATTAAATAATAAAAAAAAAAAAAAAACTTATTACATAAATGTTAATTAAACCCAATACATAAATATAAATTTAAATATTTTATGTCCTGATAATTTTAATGACAAATAATTAAAGCAACTGCTCTCAACATACATAAATAATAAACTTTAAATACTATTCTTTTTTTTTTTTTGGATTTTCCCTATTTGTTTTAATTCTTTTGTTTTTGGCCCCAAACTAATATATTAAGTTTCAGTTAAAAATAAGCAAAAAAAGAAAAGATAATTATCAAAAAAATAAAAATAATTTTCTTTTGTAAAAAATGAGAACAAAAACAAAAAAAAAATTCGTTGAATTATGGAATTTTAATTAGATTTTGTTAATTTTTTGAATTCTACTGTATGTGGGAAAAAATACAGTAGAAAATTTTTTTTTTGCGGGTTTCCTTATCAATGTATGAAATGGTATAATTACTACAACAAAAAGAAAAAAACATTTTAGAAAAGTTTTTTATTTTTTTTTTTGCTAGCTCATTTTATTTTTAAAATCATTTAAAGGACTATAAAGGAGCAAAAGGCGGAAACAGAAAAAGACTGACAAAAGAAATAAAATTTTTATTTAAAACATTTTGGGTTTTGAGCAGTTTTCTAATATTTCATACTAAATTTGTACTTTTAAAGTTAGTACAAAACTAAGGTTTCTTTTTTTTTTTATTCGAACTTGTAATTTGTTTTTGTAGCGTCTTGTAGTCCTAACTTATAAATCTAATCTATAGCAGGCGAATGTTGAAAATATTTAATAATGCTTTGTGTAAAATTTGTCAAAAAGTTAAATATTTTTTGAAAATTTATTTTAATTAGTTTATACTTTAAATCGATGTTTTTAAAAGGTGGCGCGCATTATATATAATATTTTGATCAAAAAGAAACTTTTAGGTACCTTTTCTTTTAAACATTTAACACAAGCTCTGAACATTTAACCAAGTAAACATATGTGGAATAATTTATCGTTTTCTTGGAATTTAGTTGGAAATGGAGCCGGAAACTGTAAGTGAATATATAAAGAATAATAACTTAATAATTATACATTTAATATGTGAAATTATTAATTCTAATATTGCAATGCTTAAATAAACAACAAATTTTATTAATTTTGTTTTCTAATAATATAATAAAATAATTAAGGTGTTCGGCAAATAGTAATCTAACTTTAAACCATTAAAGTGGTTTAATATTTTATAAAAGTATTTTTTTCCCCTTAATATTTTTCATCAACCTGTATTTTGGATGAGAGATAAGTTACTATAAGTTACCTAACCTATAATAATATCCTTTTTAATATTAATATTAATATCATTTTGTCTTCGTCATACATTTCATATTATTTTCGTTTTGGTAATGTAAAACATATTCCGTTTGAACCCTTATTTTTTTATTTTTTGTTTTTTTTTTTTTTTTTGCCTAATTAATTCCTTTTTTAACTATTTTTACTTTTACCGAAGTTATTTGTTTTCTTCTTTTCCTTTTTTCATTAAATGATGATCCTCTAATTAAAATATAATAATAAATTTCATTATTGATAATCCTATAAATTGCTGAGTTAATTACTGTTATTTAGAACCCTGTTATATATAGATTTTCCTATAAAGAAAAATATGAAAATATTTTCTAAATTGGGTATTAAAAAATAATAAATGAAAAACTTTTCAACAAAATTTTCCAAAAAAAAAAATGAAACAAAAATAAAAAAACTTTTGTGAAATTTTGAAAAAATTGTTAATTTACTTGTATGATCCTTTGCATTTTTTTTTTTTAAATATCTGTTAGTCAGTCTAACGTTTAAAATTTCATACTCTGAAATTCTTGAAAAATTTTAATAAGCGTTCTACACTGTCGAACTGTCAAGATATCATCACACAGCATTCAGAAATTCGTTTATAATGTGAATGTCGCCTTAATGGAACCGTACTGAAGCGTTTGTGTTATCTGAAGCTGGTAACTGATATATGTAAGATTAGTATAATAATTGTCGAAGGACATTAACATCTTTCTTTAAAATAATTCTTTAAATTAAATTAAAATTTTCCTTTCATCTTCTAATTATCCTAAACCCAATTTTCCAAGAATCCTTCCATCTATACTTGCACATTGTTTTCCGCAAATCAAAGTGTACATTATGTCAACATATGTAATAAAGGATCAATATTAAAGTTTAATTTTATATGGGTTGGTTTTGCTTAGTTACAGTCGAACAGTACTCAACCTTTGTGGAATCTCGTGCTGTTTCTTTGAGTTTCTTTGAGTGTTGGATGTTTTCAATAGTCCCTAATAAATAAAGCAAATATTAATAATAATAAAAGATTTTACAGTCTTATTAAAACCTGGACATTGTATTTATAACTAAAAATAAATAAACTTTTAAGTTTTCTTGGGTATAAGTTTTAAAACTTAAGATGACCATTTTAGTCATGGAAAATTTAATATATTTTTAATTCTGAAAGTTTAAATTAATTATGTTTCTTTTAATTATTAATTAAAATAATTTTGTTTAAACATTTCTTCACTGTTATTATAATAACTTTAGAATTACAATGTTTTATATGACTTTTTGTTTTGTTTTATGAATTCTGTAATACAATAATAAAAAACAAAAAAAAAGTTAAAAGGATTTTAGAACACAAAAACTATTAGCAAAACTCTACATAAAAAAAAAAGTAAATTTACTGTATTAAAAGGTAGTAGTGCTTTTTTTATTTTTATTTTTCAATACTTAAAGGAAATCTTATTAAAAACTATTATTATAATAATTTTACCCAAAGTTTACAAACGCCTTTTCTTTACATCCTTTATTTTTTGAAAATGTTTTTTTGTTGGCAATTTTTGTTTTTACAAATTAATCGACTTAGATTTTTATAAGAAAATTAAGAACCTTTTTGCTATTTTAATGTAAAATAAATAAAGATGCTTAAAAGCAGTTTTTAAATAACACAGTTTTTTGTTATTTTTTTCTTTTGTTTTGTAATTTAAAAAAAATATTAAGAAAACTACAGCATTTTTCTTTTAAAAACAGATTGATAGGTTGACTTTTATTATTATAACTATCTATGTAGAAAAAATATTTTAGTTTGGAGAGCTAATTAATTTGACAGTGATTGAACCAGATAAGATTATACTTCTTAATGTAAATAAGGAGTTTGTTGTATTGAATCGTTATGAAAATGCATTTAATTGTTTTTCTGAATATAAAAATAGCCACCTGTCATTGTCCTATAGATTATAAGTCTAAAATGAGAGTATGTCCTCAAATGGTGATAAATATTGCAAATTTGGTGTTACAAACCATATGTATGACGTAAACCCACAAGATGTTTTAATTATTTATAAATTATATTGGTGGTGTTTTGATCGAGGGCAAGTGCGTTTTAATAAGGTAAAATACTGCTTGAAAATACCATAAATTTTCCGAAAAACTTGAAATTGCAAGAAAATTTTTTTCTAAGGGAGGTGGAAATCTTCCTACACCAAGAATACCCTTTTGGTAGTGTAAGATTCTTACTGACTAAACCCACCTCCTTTTTTAGCCAATATTATGGGATGAAATCTCTAACTGATAACGCAGTATATTGATTAGGGATAGGAAAGGTAATGACAAGGAAGATAGGGATCCAGAAACATTAAATCGAGGAGTGTAACAGTAAGGGAATAATGAATTCGATATATCCTTTCAATATCCTTTTCTAGAGAAATTAACAAATAAAAATTTCTTTTCTAAATCTTCCGAGTTTAAAATCCTAGTAAAGATTTTCTCCTAAAATTTAATGTCAAATTTTAAAAAAATGTTTTTATGTAGTATTTTTTTTTTAATTTTTTTAAGGTGAGTCACGATGCCATCAAAATTATGGTCTCTACCGATAGTATTATAGTTCTCTACGAATAGGACACAATACCATATACCAAAACTACTTTGCTATCTAGAATTATGTATCAGTGATTATGGGTAGGTATATGTTCAACATATGTATGTTGGGTTATTTTAACATATATTTCAAATATGGATTCTGATATCAAATATTTGTCCCCCATTATCAGATATAAATCCTTTACGAGCTTACGTTACGTTACGGATTATGAAAAGACAATATGAAAATAAACATTCAGATATTTTTATTAAAATCATTAATTATTTGTGGTAGCAAAATCACAGAAGTCTAGACTTTTGTCAAAGAATTCAACTTTATTATATTGTCTACAGATTTTCTTCCGATTTTCAAAAAAGGGAAACAACAAATAAAATCAGAAATTAAAAAATTGTACATCTCAAAAATCTTTAAAATATTAATATAAAAGGACGAACCATTTAATAATTTTTGGTACGGGTTTTTGATTTAAAATTTGGTAAAAATTTCGTAAAATAAAGAATCACTGAAAACAAGAATGGATTAACATAGTATATATTCACTTTCATTTATATATTTCATTGTAATGGTATACGTGAATATGACACTGGATTGTAATTTTTACTATTAGAGTAAATACTTTTCTTTCTTTTTTTTGTATTTACTTATGTATATGTATATATATACAAACTACCTCAAACTCGTAAAGAAAAAGAAAATTATAAGAGAATGAACTTCCGGTAATATATGCATGCTAACGCCAACTAGATATTATAAAAAAAAAAAAAAAAAGGTGAATCCTTCACATTAAATTTCATATTTGTAAAGTTTTACTTTTAACTTTCTTTTACACGTTTATAGACGGGAAAAAACAAAACAAAAAAATAAAAATTTAAAAATTACAACTTCCTACGAATTGAAAAGCTAACCATAATATTTGAATCTGTTATATTATACACTTTGTGTTATACATACATACATATAAAAAATGATAATATTTACAAAATTCATGCTACAACTTCATTAGGTTTTTGATTTTTTGGTTTATTTTATTTTATTTTTTTTTTTTATAGTTTTAAAAATTAATAAATTCTTAATATCCTTGTATATAATCGGAATGATAGTTTAGGATATTTTAGTAATTTAGTTTTTCTTTATAAATTATAGTTATAAATTTTTTATAATTCCAACACTAATTTTGTATGTACAAAAAAAAATTTTTTTTTTTTATATCAGGAAATTATAATTTTAACGTTTCGTTTAAAATTCTTCTACAAGTTGAAGGATAATTTTTGTTAAAATTTTAGTTATATGTAGTTTTGCAGTAAAATGATAATATAATAAGAAAATATTTTAAAAGGTTTTACGAATTTTTTTTTTTCGATTTAGAGACAAGACAGACAAATATCGATTTTTGAATTCAACAAGTACAGTAAAGTGCTTAAAGTGTTTTGGATTAGAATTATGACGGAAATAAAATTTATGTATAACTTTCAAAGTCTAATTGGCTAAATCAAAGCAAAACTGTTTAAACAGAATAAAAATCGTCGGTTAATAAATTACTACTCGAAAAAAAATATTTGGAAAATTTGCTTTTTAGTTTTACTCTGTCTGTCTGTTAACAAAAGTTCTACACTGTTTTTTTTTGTATTCTAAAATCACAAACTAGGAATATGATCCTTTGCATTTGAAGTAGTTGTGATTATATGGGATGGCATAGGGATGGAACAAATGGAACAAGGATAATGGGGAGTTGAGGGGTAAATTGGAGAAGAATCTATTGAAATTCTAAAATAAATTTGGGCAAATACCAAAACTGCCAACTTTTGGGAATACGGTGGATGTTAATAAATTTCACATTTTTGCAGTTCTAACAACAAACGAATTGCTATAACCAGTAGAGTACCACTTAGTAGCTCCACATAGTAGGAATGCGCATTTGCTGCCCCTCTTCTGGTGCGTTGGAATTGTTTAAGAGGAGGCATAAGTGATTTTATTTCCACAGAGCAAACCTACAAAATATCTATAAAAAAGAGAAAGAGCTCCTATATTACGACGGATGTCAAGCGAGGCTATAGTATTACTCACTATCGGGTCACTAATTAGACGACCCCAAGATATTAAGATAAAATAATGAAATTTTGACAATGGATAAATCTCTTCAAAAAATGAATGTTGTAAAATTTTATTTCACTTTTTTATATAGTCACACACCCATTATGGAGCTACAAACTCAGGTGGAGCCAAGGATTTCTGAGGTTCTGATTAACATTTTGTCATTTTAAAAAAAGCCAAACGACAGAAATTTTGTCTAGCTTTATAAATCATAATTATACAATTTATTCAAATTTTGTATTTAAATTTACCTTTATGTAAAAACAAAATTTTGCAATAATTTGCTTCCTTCATATACTTCTGATACGTTTTTAGTTAGAACGTTAAAATTTTGAGAAAAGAAAGATCATTTCAAATTAACACATGTTCTGAGGTATTATTAGGGGGCTATTAGGAGTCAAAAATTCAAATTTTTCTCTTAGACACCCGTAACATGTAGCTCCTGTGGTCGACATTTTTTTTGAAGCAAATGACAAAAATAAAAGCTCAACATATTTGTACATTAAACGCTTTTCTTAATAACACAGGGTTTCTTTATAATTAAAAGATGTGTCTTTATTTTTTAAAAATTTTTCTAACTTATAAAATTGAAAAAAGGTTGAATATCTGAGTAATTGTATTTTTCCAAAATTTAGGTCAACTCTCACATGGACATGTATCTGAAAAACTTTTAAAGATTCTTCTTTTAGAATAGAAATTTCGCATATTATCGCCTCATAAATCTATAAAAAGTTTACGTCAACTTTGATCGAATAGATTCTGTAGCGTTTGAAGCTGTCTGTTACTGGTACGTTAGCTCAGTCTTCGTCAAAACAAAAGAAAAAAAAATATTTGTGTTACATTCAATAAAATTTTTGGTGCATTCCACAATATTTTAAATTGTTTATTCTCTTTTGAAAAATGTACAACTTTAAAAACCTTAGATTTTATATTTTGGCTTATATTTTGTTTTTTAATGTTTATACCCTTAGGACAATTGGAGAAAAGCCAGAAATAATATAAGATGTTTAAAATTTCAAATACTTTTCATTTCTTTATACATTGATAAATAAATAAGGATTTTGTTTTGTCTCAATGAATTGTTTTGTCTGAATGAAAAATCTCATGAATTTTGAAGAGTCGTAACTTTAATATTCTATTGGAAATATTAAATTTCTATTATTCTAGAAATTAACGTAAGTAATTCTATTCTGAATTCTCTGTAATTATAAAAGAAATTGTAAATAATATTTAATTTTTTACTAGAATCATTTTTTAACATTGTAAAAAATTAAAACCTTATATAACCATAATTTTAAATTCTGTGCACATCATTTGTATATCTCTACAAGTTTTTATATTTAAAATAAAAGGATAAAAAAAATTCTTGATCCCCCTTTGACAGTATCTTTCAATTTCTATTTTTAGTTACAGAAAAATAAAAAAAAGAAAGATAAAAATAAAAAGTTGATGATATATTTTTAATAACTGACTATTCATGTGTAAAAAATATGAATATGTTTGTGGAGATAATTGTATTTTTGGCACAATAATGTGGTATATTTGTTGTATGTCTCAGACATTATTTATTATTTTTCGAAAGCTAACAAAAAAAATAAAAAATTGTAAATATTTTGACATTTGATGTTTTTTGTTAATAGTTTTTCTTTTGTTTTAATTTTTTCCTTCAAAATTGACATGTTAGGTCTTCCTTGAATAATTTTTATTTAAAATTTTGAAAAAAAAGGATATATAACTGTAGTTTTAATAGATTTCGGATATTGGGTATATTTATTATCTTTGCATACATCATATAATATGTTTTGTTCATGTGGAAAGAACATTAGAACATTAGTTAGAAAGGACAAAAGTCCTTTTTTTATTAAAATTAATATTAGAAATCTGGAAAGTTATTTTGTAATTCTGCCGCGCAACTTAATTAAATATTATAATATTAAAAAGTTTTAATGAAAATTAATATATTTTTTTTTTTGTTTTAAAAATTTAATTTAAATTTTTAATTTAAAATAAAAAACAAATTTTTTGTTACTAAAAGAATCACTGTTATTATTTTTAAAATTTTTAGGATATTAAAAAAATATTATTTTATTTAAGTTTTATAATTTCAATAATACTTTTTTTTTAAAAGGATTTTTTAATAAGACTATTAAAAAAGTTATTCAGTAATCTAAAAATAAATATGAATTTAAAAAACGGAAATAAACAACTCAATGTTGAAAATAAATATGCAGGTTTAGATACAAAATAAAATGTAAATATTTAAAAAAAAAGTTAAATATGGAAAACAGAAGAGTGGTTATTGAAAGTTATTAAAATAAGTAATTTTTAATTCCTGTTATAATTAAATAATAAAAAAATTCACAGATTAATTTAATAATAATTTTAATTATTCACAGTAAGAAAAAGAATAACATTAATTAAAACGAATATTCAATAAAAATGAAAAATGGTTCTTAAAAATATTTTGATGTTAAAATTTTATTGTAGAATTTTCAGTATTTGCATCTCTATTAAAATCTATTTATTTCGATAAAATATATAAATACATATACATACAATATCTATTTTTTTAAATTGAAGAAAATAGAGCTTCTACAAATTCTCTTCCGCACGTTCTCTGTTTTGCGTTTTTTTTTAAATTTCTGTCCAAGACTTTCTAATTCTTTCTCCTTCTAGATTGTTCCTCTTCAAGTCCGATTAGGTTTCCCACGTTTCTTCAGCTTTGAGGGTTCCGTGTCAAACGCCTGACGTGCTGGTGATGTTGTTGGGATCTCTAAGAGTTTGCCCATCTACCTCTATTTTATTCGAATTTGCATTTTGAGCGGTTATTAACTGATTAATAATCCATAAAGATCCATAAGATCTACAACTTTTGCATTTTGTTTCATGTTACCAAACAGATCTCACTCACATAAACTAGTACAGATTTCGTTTGTTAAATATTCTTATTTTAGTGCCGCCAGCTATATATGAAATTTTACGGTTTGCCCATAATCTTGCGAAAACACTTATTGCTTTCGAAATTTTATGCTCTTTATATCATTTGCCGTGATTGCATATGTCGTTATTATGCTTTCAAAGTATTTATGTACTCATTTACATACTCAATTTGGATATTTCCGATGAATTTTTTCGTTTGGTGGTTTGTATACGGTTGATTTTGATTATTTTTGTTTTCTTGTATTAAAGTCGGAGGCTTATTTAGTTCATTTATTATAAGTTTCATATAGGTATATGAGAAAAAAAATATATCCTCTGCGTATTCTAGACTTTACATAATATAAATTCTTTTTAACAATTCTTATTATCGTTTACTACCTAAAAACCAGATTTTTTAATTATCTACCCAATTTTATAAAATCTCTTGAAACTTTATATTTCGATATATTATTTTCTATACGAATTATATATAGACAAATCTATTACATAATAGATTTTTTTTAAGTGACTCTTATAAACCTTAATCATACATATTTGTATCAATTTGTAACATCTCATATATAAAAGATTATTTTTATCCTGAATTGAATTATCCTTTCTTCTAAATTTGTGTAAATCATTACGCAATTTAAAAATACACGAATTGAATTACAAATCCCTTTTATTTTCATAAGACAAAAACATTATTGCATACCTTTAGGTAAATTTAAAACTATACACAAAATTTTAATTATATAAAAAGAATAACTTACTTCATTTTCATGGAAACACGATCTAAAAATAATTAATTCATAAAAGATAAGAACTTATACTTGATTTTTTGTTATTAAGCTAATATTTTTTATTGTATTATTTTTTACCCCCTTAACTATACCTTATTTTAATAACTTTTCATATTTTTTTGTTGATACATATAATATTCTCAGGTGTAATAACTTCCGTGTTATTGTTATGTAGAAAAATATGAACAGAAAATAATTAGGTGGTAAGAAACTATAAAAAACAAAATCAACACTAAATTTATTAAATTATTTAGAACTCTAATTTAACTTTAATTTAAAAGAAGATAGAAAACTTCACATATACAAATTCTTATAATACAGAAATAAGAATATATTTATAGCATGTGTCAACAGTGATTAGTAAAATTAGAAAAATAAAATTGAAAATTATTTATAATTCCTATATCCTTTTTTTTACACCCTAGCCAAGGATGCCTTTATACATAGTTATTGTAGAGAAATTGGAGGAAAATATGACAACGAATAGTTGGAAGGAAAATTAAAAAGTAAATATGTACGTTTCATATTTAAAAAGTTATATAATGGATGAATGTTTCATATTTAAACTGTTCTCATAATAAATTAGTTCCCATAACCAATTTTAAATTAACCTACGAATTTCCACGATCTAGAACTAAGCACTAGGGAGGCTCCTAATATTGCGTTGGAATTCTTTAAAGCAAAGTAATATTGATTTTAGTCGAAAGAAAAAATTTCAGTATTTTTGAGTATATTGTACCCTTAGAAGAATACTGTCACAATTCAAAAAATGGAAAATAAATTATAACAGGAAAAAAATTCGTGGTTTTATTATCTACATTTTACTCTATTTCAACAAATATAATTTTGAAAATTGATCGCAGTACACTATTTTTTATCAACCTACTTTTTGTATGAAGGTTTTCGGTGAAAATGGAAGACTGACTCATTTGTGTTTATATACCTTTTCGTTTGAAATAACTATATGTACTAAGTTTTAAGAAATATATTACATATTTTACGATTCTGGCAGTTTTCTTCAGTTCAAATCTGTGATTATTAAGAAATTAATGCCATGATTTTAGTTGTAGCACTATCAATTGTGTAATTTAAAAATAAACGCGCCATAATATTCCCAGTACGGATGAATACTACTATTATTTACTTTTTGGCAATATCATACACAAAATAATTACTTAGTGTGTTAGTTAGATGAAAAAGTGCTACTGACCAAAATAATAAAGTCCGTCTTTTTCCATACAAATTTGATTAAAACTTTAATTGTAATTTTATTGAAATTTAAAATTTGAAATAATGTCAGTTTTCCACTCGACATGCGATATATAATATAAATTTATAAGGTTTTAAGAAATAAGATATTCGATATCTAGAAATAGACGAAGAACGTCGATCAAATGGGAAAACAAACAATAATAAAATTTTGGTGGAGTATGACGTCATTGCTATGGATATAAGAAATTTTGGAGAA
Source organism: Poecilobothrus nobilitatus (assembly GCA_947095535.1). Lineage (NCBI taxonomy): Eukaryota > Metazoa > Arthropoda > Insecta > Diptera > Dolichopodidae > Poecilobothrus > Poecilobothrus nobilitatus. Next base: position 176,465,623 of record OX352774.1, read on the forward strand.
ATGTAACTAAAAATCGAGATAAATATAGAAGACTTGCTAAGTATATCTCACACTGTACTTTTGATTTGAAAAAAAATAAATGTATATGTTTAAAATTTTTACTCAAGACTGTCATGGTATATATTTACCCGTTAAGAAAAACAATTTTTTCGTAGATTTTTTTGTATAGATATCACAAAAAAAAAAATTAAACAAAAATAAAAGAAAAGAATTTTATTTATAAACATACATGTAAATGAAAATATTTGAAGATACTCTTAAAACCAGGTGTGTTAAAAAAACTGTATATATGTACATATAATATATATGTATAAACAAACATTGGTAATGTTTTACAACAAGAGAGCAACAGGAGTTTTTAAATTCACGTTGATTGCATGTAATATACAGATAGGTGTATTATTTATATATGTATATTATGTATACGTATAAATATACCTCATATCTCACATATTTTTTTTTTTTTTTGTTATATGAAGAAAATTAAAATAAAAATAAGAAAAATTAGAATTTCTGTGTGTGTGGTGTTGATAAAAATTCGAAATTCAGTTAGAAAAAAGAAAATTAATTTTTATTTTTTATTTTAATATATCCTTTTCTTTTATTTTCAATGTTGTTGATGTTATTATCCTTTTTTTTTTTCAAATACAACTTTCACCTTTTACCTAAGGTAAATTTTATTGAGTTGTTTTTTTTAACCATCAGTATTATTTTTTTTATTGCCTATAAAAAAAAAAAAAAGGATAAAAATTTATTTTGGTGTTATATTTTTTCATTCCAGAATTTGATCAGGAGTCTTTTGATATTTAATGATCAAAATTAAAAAAAAAGGGAAATCTTAATAATTAAACAAAAAATTTTCTACTAGATTAAGCTGAGTTATTATAGGAAAATGTTCGGATAATTGAAAGGAGTTTATTTTTTTTAATAGAAGATTAAAAGGAATCATACAACCAAAGATTAATTTTTTTCCCAACGATTTGCAACAGGTTAAATTATCTTCAAATTTTTCAGTTTAAAAAAATCCCTTATCTAAGGGTAGCGTGTCACATCAACCCTAAATTTAATTTTGTATCCTTACATCACAACCAATTTACGATTAGATTAGATTTATTATTTAAGAGGTATAAATGGCATTGCAACCTTTTGATGTAAATCTATATTGTCCTCCCCCTCTTACTATGTGTTATGGGTTTTGCTTACTTATAATACTTATGTTAACCCTACTGCCTCTAAGAAAATAAAGATTTGTATAGGGTTTATTGCTGGCAGTTCATCTTCGGCAAGATAATATGCTCCTAGGTGCACATATCTTGCATGAAGTAAATGTTTTCCGTTTTTGAGTATGTGACTTCTTGACAGAATCTGCATGTACCGTCAATTTCTATTCCAATTTTTGTTAAGCGTCCCTTTAGCCTGCCGACTACCGATTCCTACCGGTGTTCCGGGAATCCTACGGGAATCCTACGGGAATCCTATTAAAATTCTCAGTTTCTTTTTAATTTTTACTGAATCCTATGATTTTAGCACATTTTTTCCGGTTATAATTTCCCAGAAGTTTCTTAAATTGACCCCGGATTTTTCATTTCATAGTTTCCTCTAACAGTTTTGTGTATGATTTTTAGTGCTTCTCTTATTTTATGTTTATCTATAGCACAAAAAGGTTTGGGACCTGTACAGGGAGTTGCAGCTTCTTCTTTTGCAAATCGATTGGCTTCCTAATTTCCCTCTGCACCTACGTGTCCAGGTACCCGGTATAGAGTTACTTTATTATTTTTTCCCAAGAGGTTTAGTTTCACTAAGCACTCCCAACTAATCGGGATTTAATTGCTTTTGAATTTAGTACCTTTATGGCTACTTGGCTGTCTGATAGAATAACTATTTACGATACATTAAAAGTTTTTCTTTCCCTCTTTTGAATTATAAAAAAAATTTAACTTGTTGAGTCATTCAATATATGCAATAATTTATAATTAACGTGTTTTTTTTTTATATAAAATTCAAATCGTTACAAATTAAAAATTGTTTATATATTTTATTATAAAAATTGCTTTTATTTCTTAAAATTAATGTTTCAAAATATACAAAATCAACACAACAATTCAAAAATTCATTTTTTTAATTTTTTCTTTTATTTTATTGAGTCTTAATCTCATGTTTTCTTGTTAAAATAAAAAAATAGAATTGCCCCTTTGCGTTAATTTGCAACAGATTGCTTAAAGATATGTACATATGCTATATATATACATAGTATGTTTATATATATTTGAACAAAATATTTGTACAAAACACAAGTTAAGATATACTTTATACATGTATAAATATAAGAATATAAATACGGAAAAGAAAAAATAAAAAAGAAGAAAACTATCTTCATAGGCCCTAAGGACTTGCTAGTTACAAAAAAAAAAAAAAAACAGTAAAGCTAAAACTATAAAAACAAAATAATTGAAAAAAAAAAAAGTTTTCTGCACCTTTGTAATTATGTATATATTATGTTCGATATATATATAATATATAAAAATTTATATACCATTTATATATAGAATATTTACTTACTATATATATTATTGTACAAATATAAACAACGTGCTCAAGGATATAATCAAAAAAAAGACTCAAACTTATTTATGTATGAATTCTTGTAATACAAACATGCCTACACAGAACTTTAAACATAAAAATTCCGTGTAGTTTAATTTGAGATGTAACAAAATATTTATAAGTTCTTATAATATGGGGCGTCGTTTTTGGTGCAGTGATAGAACACCCGCGGTCTTTAATTCCAATACTTTTGGAATTAACGCCCGTGTGGGCTTTCAATCCTTTTCAAAAAAGAATTAAAACCCACGAGTCTTAATTCCACTAGATCATGGGCTTTAAGTCGATTTCGAGAAAGAATTAAATCCCACTGAGTAACAAAAAAATTACTATCATGAGTCTGTATTTCATTTGACAGGATTTTATTTGGTGACATGTCAAAAGTCCCATTGGCACATTAGAGTCACTTCAATGAACCAGAAGTCCCATGCGACCTTTGTATCACTGTTAAGACCCCAGGGATTTTGGGAGGGATTTTAAAATTAAATTCAACATCAGGATAATACACCTTTCACAGAATATTTAGATATATGCAAAGAAGGGTTTCTGGTTTAGGTGAGATTTTAGAGTTAGTTACAAAATCAGGGTTGTACGCTTTTTCCGGAATATGTGTATAATCTTCCTAATTCAAAACTCGCATATGCATATATCTAAATATTCTGTAAAAGGCGTAAAATCCTTATTTTGAATTCAATTTTAAAATCCCACCCAAAATCTCTGACAATAGGACAATATATTTATATACATATTATATTGGAAAAAGCTTATAACCCTGATTTTGTAACCAACTCTAAAATCCCTCCCAATTCAGAACCTCGGACATACACATATTCGTAAATATTCTGGAAAAAGGGGATACCTCAATTTTTATTTAAAACTCTCAAATCCTCCTAATGATCCCTCCTAAAACCACCGCAGATTCAAATTCCTTTTAATTATAGGCTTTAATTCCAATTCAAAAAAGAATTAACGCTAACGGGCTTTAATTCCAAAAGTTTTGGATTTTAAGCCCACGGGTTTTATTTCCTCGGACGTTCTGTCACTGCACCATAGTTTTTACGGTAATATGTCAAACAATAAAACAATAAATCCGAGAATTAGCCACACAAATTAGCCACTGTATTATAATATAATAAAAAAAACAAAAAAAAATTATCAATATTAGCCCAGTTTTATTATTATTTAAACGTATCTAATTTAAAATACTTCGATAACAGGATATAATAAACTTTTAAACCTTCAGATATTTGTTTGTAATTCTATAAAATTATGTCTAAAATATTAAATTACACTATGTCAATTCGACACAAATCGAATCAAACATTTTGGTATTATAAACTAACCTTTAAATTCTAAATATCATAAAATACATTTATTTGTCAATTCAGGTGAAACATTTTTTTTTAAGGAATGAATCTGTATGCTGTATATGTACATATATATAAGTACTCAAGATGTTATATAAGATATATCTAAAGGAGCTCATCCCAAATGTTGTTAAAATTTTCTAAATAAAAAAAAAAAAAAAAAAAAAAATAGGCAAAAAAAAAGAAACCCTAAACATTTTTTGTCTTTTTTTGTTTTGAACGGAGCAACAGTTTGAATGTAAACTGTTTACTTTTGTACACCAGTAGATATTTATGCATATATACAAAAAGAATTTTATTGTTATATTGACATACAAATATCTAAAAAATATGTGTACATATATGTACATATTTATATCAATATTGCATTAGGAAATTAAAAAAAAAAAAAAATGTTAAGTTTGTTTTTACCGTTATTTTTTTTTTGTTTCTATTTGTTGAATGTTTAAGTATATTTTTGTTTGCAATGATATAATACCAATTCAAGGAGTCAAGGATTTATTTTTTTTTTCTATAAAAATAATAATCTAGTGCCTACCGAAGATATATTATGTATATATACCTATGTAAAATCATATATTTTTAGATATTTTTTTCTTTAATTTGTTAGAAGATATGGCTACCCTAATTGCACTTAATTTAATTGTAGGAAAATATTTATATGTAGAAAAACAACTCTAAACGATATACAATTCATGAATTTAACCCAAAATATTATGTATTTAAGATAAAAGTATTTTTAAAGGATAATATTTTTATTGAATCAATTTAAATAACTTCATTCATTACTACATACCTATATTCCTAAAATAAATTTTAAAATTAAAGTTATCAGATAATTAGTTCTTCATTTACATGTCTATTAATCCAAAATGTTGTATGAAATACATACATAGATTTTACTTAAAAAAAAAGACAAAATAAGGAAGTAGTAAACTGATTTGATTGTATTATGTATTTACTTCTCTTAAAGTAAATTTTTTTTTTTTAAATCCTTTTAGAATATAAAATCATGTTGTAAACTTTATATTGTGTATAAAAATTGAAAGAGGTATCTAAAATTTTAATTAAAAGATATATATTTTTTTTTTTTTAAATTTATTTTGTATAATTAGATTTTCAGTATATAACAAATCTTTATTTCATTGAACCTACATGTCATTTGACGGAATATCGGTTGCTTGTATTTTGATTTGTCAATAGTCAGGTACTAACATTTGATTTAATTTCATTTGTCTGCATAAACATTATCTAGAGATAAATATTTTAATAATTTATTGGGCAACATACATTTATGTATATAAATATTTTGGAAAACAGAGAATACCTCATTTCGTAACCAACTTACAATTTTTCTTAAATCTCACATATGAATCTTTTACAATCTCTCGTAAAGCAGCATCCTACTTTAAGTGCTGTGCTAAATTTTATAGCAAACCAGTATAAACCATAAATAGAATAAATGAGATTGAATAAATGATGGTTGCAAAAAAATTAAATTATATCATACTGTTATAACCATTTAATTATACTGAACCAAAGTTGAAAGAAATTTCAAATGAAGAATCAATATTTGCATTTCAGATCAAGGAGGACATTTTCAACATTTGTTGTAAAAAGTATTGTAACTATAATTTGGTTACAAATCAATAGGGTTTAACAAAGTTTTATCAATAATTGCATTTACATTTTAGTAATTTTTTTTTCTTATTTCTAAAAGAATAATAATTTCTATTGCAAACTCCTTATTATGATTGAACAGATAAAAGGAAACTAGCAAAAACTATTATATTTGTCATAAAATAAAATTCTGTATCTCTCAAATCCTATTTAAGCTAATGAGATAAACAGTTCCGCAAATTTAGGACGAAGACCGAAAGATGAGAAATATTGCAAAATTTTGTAACATTTTCTTGTTACGTCATCATATAAACACACATTTTCAAAATAAATTATTAAAACTTCTAAATTTTGCAATTTTAGAAGCTCCGTAGTTTTAAAAAAGTAAAAGTTAAATAAATAAATGTAGTAGACACTAGTGTTTGTAAGAAGATTTCTTGAGCTATTGCATTTTGCTAATTGCATTTTCTAAAACTTTCATGCATGATCAGAAACGAAATTAGATGCCAATTTATTAAAATTAAAAAAAATATAATATGAAAATTTAATTTAAGTCACCAAATCTTGGAAAGCAAAAGAGCCTCAGCTTAGCACCCATTCAAAAACATTACCTACTCGTAAGGGTTAGTAAAATCTTTCCTGGTTATTCTTTAGATATACGTATAATGAAACATTATAATAATAGGGGACTGTTTCCAAACCCTCGCAAATGATTGAAATTCGGATTTTAAATCCAACTATAAAATCTCTTCTAATTATACATACATATTTTAATAACAAAACGTTTAAAATAAAGTAAACTCCTGCTAAACAAATGTTTAAAATTTTATAATTTTGCAACGAAGTATGAAATCTTTTCAAATTCAAAATCTTACATTACAACAGAAAGAACTCATTTAAATCAAATCATATGATACGGTACCTTAAATTTACTTCAAGTTTTATATTCTTTCTAGTGTCATTTTTAAAATAGTTAAATTTTGTCTTGATACAACCATATACAAAAAAAAATATCTATTTAAAATTGAATTTGATAACTTTTGCAACATTTACCAATACTTTAAATTAAAATTTAATTATTTGTTTTGACATTTTATATATAATTTTAAATATTTACAGTTACCCTTACTAAGATTTTTTTTTTCTCGAAACCTTTTTCTTTTTTCCTTACATTTTGTTGTCCTTAATTTTAACAGAAAATTAACAAAACCAATATTTGATATACGCTTTCAGATTAAAATAAAAATAAAACTTCAAGGAATCCAAAAAAGTGTCCTTTTAAATATATACATACACATATATTTTATTTTTCTCTAAAAAAAAAAAAAAACTTTTCTTTTTAAAAGTTTACACAAGATTTTTTTTTTTCTTTTTATTGTAATTAGAAAAATAACCCATAAAATTTTTATTCGTGAGAATTTAAAGAGTTCCCGTTTTCATTTTTCATTTATCTAAAAAAAAGAACCGGAAACATCAATCCCTTTGTAAAGAACACAACACAAAAATAAAAAAAAAAAATAAAACATTTTTTTTTTATCCCTGATTTTCTGTTATTTTATTTGTTTTTCATCATCTTCTCCATCATCGTCAATATCATTACACACATACACACACACACACATAATGGATACTTTCAATTCTGTTTGCATAATGGTTCTTTAAGCTTTATAGCATAGCTCCATTATTTTATGACCTTTTTCTTTCTTCTTTGTTAACTTCTAATTTGTTGTTTATTCTTTAACTTTAAAATTTTTCATTTTTGTGCTTGTTATCCATTTTTGGTTTGGATTGGGTACAATTTATCTGAATTGTTTTTTTTTTTTGGACTAATTAAAGTTTCTTTGATAAGATTTGTGACTATAGATATTTTTAAAGAAACACTATTTTTTGATGAAAATAATTATTAGATCTGTTATTGATCGATTTACTTTACCAATAATAGTTTTAGAATAATTGCTTAAACCACTTGTTATTCTGTAGAGAGATGTAAAATTTTTACAAGAGGATGTGAAAAGACAAACAATCATTTTACAGTAATTAAAGCAGTTTCTAGGAAACAACAATATCTTTTTTCAAAACATTTTATTACCGTTATTTTTAGTTTTTGAATAATTTTTGGAATAAAATATTTTTTCTTTTTTTTATTTCTTTTTTTAAACTTTATTAAAAGGATCTTTTTAACAAAATCCTTTAGAAAATTATTAGTATATCTTCCAGATCATTTCACAATGGTAAAGGGTTGATTTTTTTTATTAAAATTTTTAGTGGATCTTTTCAATATAATAATAAAAAAAAATAAAAAATATTTTTTTTTTAATCTGGTCAAAGAGTAAAAAAAAAAGACCAGGTAATGTAGTTGTTTTCCGGAAGTTATGATTTTGTTATATTTTAACTGTTATTGTCATTTTTGATGCTGTCATTGTTGTTGTTTTTGTTGGTTTGTTGTGTTTGTTTTTTTTTTTTCATAAATTTTTCTTTTAAAACATATTTGGTTAACCCGAAAAGGACAGAAGCAATTAAGCTTAATTGCTAGGGTTATTATTTGGATCCCAGTTTTTTTTCTCGTTTCTTTTTTTCAGGCTTTTTTTTCTGTGGCAAAACAAAAACAAAAAAAAAAAACAAATTAAAGTATATTTTTTATCCTTATTTATATTATACTGTCGTCTTCTTTTTATTTGTTTTTTTTTTTTATTTTTTTTTTACTTTTTTATTTTAACAATATGTGTATGAAAATATGGAAAGGGAAAAAGGAACTCATATTTTTTTTTTAAATTGTTTTATTATTTTTTTTTCTATATCAAATTAACTAAAAAATGTCAAAAGAGCGTTTTACTCTTCTGTTGGATACTTATTTATATTTTCCTGACAGTAATAATGTTTTTTTCTCTTATGTTATTTTTACAGCTATAAACTTAGAACAAAATATTACCAGGTTCAGTGTTATCATTTTAAGAAAAGTCATTTAAAAACTATTTTTTTTTTTTGCACATTAGCCGCTTGAAAATTAATGAAAATCGTTGGATTTTGTATTTAAACTTTTATTTCATTTAAACTGTGACTTAAAATGGACATCTTTTCATAAATCTAATGGGGATTTTGAATTGAAGTGAGGATAATTTTATAAGTCTTCAAAAAACATATTATTTTCATTGAGATTCTAGTTAAGGCTACTTTTAGGATACAGTAAATTAAAGTAAGATACAGTTTAAATCACTGTATGACAATATAAATAATTTAATATTTTTCTAAAATTTAGTTTCCCATTTTTAAGATCACAATTTTGAAATTAATATTCAAGGCAATGGCAATACCTTAATTCAACACTGATATTGGCTAACCGTTAGAAAATGTTTTCATATTGTTAATTTGACTTTTTCTTCTTCCTTGGTTTTGTTTTTTCTTTTTTTTTTTGTTCATATTTTTTTCTTAAATAGCAATAGGTATGCCAGAATGATGAAAACTAACGTAAATGACATTTAATATGAGAAAAATTTGAAATTCGTGCCCAGAATTTCTTATTGAAGAACAAAATATAAATTGTATAAAAAAGAAAATAAATAAAAAAAAAAAAAAAAAAAAAAAAAAAAGAAAACAAGAGAAAAAATAACGACTAGAAACAGTTATATTCAAGATGTTGGTTTTTAATATTGGGGGAAAAAAAATTAATGAATATAGAAATATGATGATGATGAAAAGAAAGTGTATATAAGCATAGTTATCTTAAGTATATAAGTATTATAATGTATTTAAATCAAGGATGAACTTGATGTATGCTTCTTGAGTTTCACTTTTAAAGAAATACTTCTTAAATATCTATTATTGAATACATATATAAAAGAGTAAAGAATTAAATTTTAATTTAAATAGAATATAGAAGGTTGTCTACTATATATTAATCTTTAATATTATAAAATAAATAATTCAAATAGAAAATAATCATGGTTTAATTTATTTGCTTTAACCAGTTTTTAAAATTAAAAGTAAACGAATTAGACATGGAGAATTTAAAACGATTACTACTAGAATTCAGTAAAGATAAAATTTGCAAAGAACGTTTTTAACTTTGATTTTTCGTGAATATCCTATAGAGAGATATAAATTCATTCACGAAAGTTTCAAAGGATATTCTTTACATTATATTTTATTTTATAGTTTTGATATAAAATTCTAATATCTTTATTTAAAATATCTGTGGTAATATAATCTAAAACAAAACATTCCCCTCAAAACTCAAAGCAAACCATCGGTATCGCTAGCTTTAAAAGCAATAATGAACTAAATATCAAAAAAAAAATTGCAAGAAAGTGGAAACTTTCTACATTCACGCAACCAAGTAACACGCAAACATAAACAAGTCCAAAGCACCTATTTATTCCAAGGATGTATTTGTATAAGAATATTTTCAAATTTACAAGAATGAGATTGGGATGCACTCTATCTATCCACAACTGCTTATGTAAAGGCAAAGATAGACTTACCTGAATTGTTTGTAATTAGCCATTAACAGTCAAACATATGATTACACAGTGTCCTAACAACTTGATCATAAACAGTAAATTTAAACAAACACCAATTGAATTTCCAGCCTAAGACTTAGAACCAAAGAAACCATGTATTAAAAACCTACGTACAACAGCTAACGGGATCTGGTAAAATTTATAAAAACAAAAAAGAAAAACATAAAACAATCAAAAAATAATAAGAATAAAATTTAATTGGCATTAAAATAGAAGTTAAAGTAAAAACAATTAAAAAATTAGTAACTAGATAGTTTATAGAACACTTAAAATTTCTTTAGTAAAACCTTTATAAAAACCAAGCTATAAGAAATTTTTGTATATTTAGAAAAGTCTCTAACCTAACCTCTTCAGTTGATAATCCAGAAAAAACACTTCTAAATTCATTACATTAAAATGTCGTTTGAAATTTTATACAAATGAAAGATTATTTTAATTGAATTATTTTAAATTTAAAATAATACCTTATGAAACAAGTAATTAAATTAAAAATAAACGTTTTGTTTTACCTTTTAATTATTATTTTTTTGTTAATTCTTAAAAAATATCGTTGTTAGAAAAAAAAAAATTTTTAAAATAATCTTTTACTAGAAAATTAATTAATTTATACAAAATTAATGAAAAATAAAATCAACTACATAATTAATTGCCTTAAGGATAAAAATTAAAATAAATATAACAGCTTTAGGTATCACGTACGTAACTCATTCGTCACTCACTAATGAACAGACACGACGTTTTTTTTGTTTTTTTGAAAATTCATTAAAAAAAATTAACTTAAAAAATTGTGTAATTTTTTTTTTTTTTTTTTTGAAAAAAGATGGAATATGTATTAAGTTTTAATTAGTGTGATGAAACTGAAAATAATAAAGTATATAATTAAAAAAAGAAAATTTCATTTAGTTTAAAATTCCTTAAAGAAAAATAGTTTATTGAAAATTTGTCTAGAACTGAACTGAGTGGAAATACAAAATCAACAAAAAAGAAGGATAAACTTTAAATGTATACGGAAACTGCACATATAAGGCAGAAACAATAAATGACAAAAAAAACCAAATAAAATCGATTAAGGATGAGTGGAAAACTAAGGAATGCAATCAAAATATTAATTGTACAAAGTAGAAAAACTTTTAAGGACAAAAAATTATTTAACAATTAATTCAAACAAGGAGCTAAGAATAACAAAAATTTTGTACTACATAAATAAAGTTTAAAGCCACATTTTTATAAATTGAGTCAATATAAACAAGGCTTATGTTTTCTCTGTTTTTTTTTTGCCTATTTTTACAACACACATTTATTTTGAAAATCCAAAAATATCCTAAGGAACAGTTAACAATCTTAATTTGAATCCCCTTTTTTGCAAGATACATTTTTTCCAAAAATTTATTATGGAATGAAAGAAAAATGAAAATTTTTCCATGAAATGTTTTTGTTTTTTTTTTTTGAATATTTATACTTAAAACAAATTTTGAAAGTTTTTTTTTTTTTAAGTCTGACATAAACATTTGAAAACATATTTTTCAATAGAACTGACATTGAACTTTCAAACTCAAACAGAAGAAACAAAAAAAAATTTTTTTTGTTTTTTAACAATCTGTTCTTAATAGATTAGAATATCTTTACCGTTATTTTGAAACAAGAAAAAAAAACTCCATGAAACACAAACAAAAGCAACTTCTGTAAAAACAAAAAAAAAAAAAAATCTTTTTTTTGAAGAATCACTTTAGTATCCTAGAAAACAATCATTAAAAAATAAAAATTATATTTTATTCATAATTACCTTGAAATTATAATTTTTTTTTTTTTTTTGTTGTGAATTCCTTAAAATCCCTGAAGGTATTTTTCCAAACAAAAAAAAAAAAAAAAAAGAACAAATTATTATCTTACCATTATTTTCCGGTTTTAAGTCTTGCCAGAAGCAAGGACACTTTTCATTAATTTCAAAAACTATATAGAAAAAAAAAGAATGAAATTCAAAAAAATTAAGATTGAATAAAATTTTTACAGCTAATATCTTAAGGAAATCTAAAAAGGATCAGTTCAAATATTACATATATATACGTAAGTCAAGATATATTGTGAATATGATTTTGAATAGAAATTAATCTTATTTTGTTTTTTTTTTTTTCTTTAATAAAATCCAATTTAAACTCACGTATCTGTGTTTGTAAACTGTATCCCTAAAAACAACTGTCCATCATATTAATATATGAAAGTTTTGCATATATTATACAGACTTTCATACATTTAAAAAGATAGTTTAGAAAAAATGTCTTCATCGTAAAATAATTGTTTTTATGATTATTCTGACGTCTCTTGAGATATAAAAGAAGGGGAATACAGCATTATAAGAAGATTAGGGGCCCCTGTTAATGAGTAGTCAAATTCTATGTTGAATCCCAATTCATTGTTGCAGAAAAATAGAGAATGTATTGAAAAAGTACAATCCGTAAAAAATCAGAAAGCAAAACCAAATTCGTCAAAACACTAACTGAAATTATTTTTAAAATAACGCCAAAACAGAATTAAATAGTATAAAGAGCCTGTAGTTGGTGTACGTATATTTAGATTATTTGGTATTGTGAGTGAGTGACTATTACCAAATAATAGTGACTATTATTTGGTATTGTGAGTGAGTGAGTGACTATTATGTCTATTTATTTATCGAGTTCGAAATAAATGTTTTAAAGGTACGTGGGGAAAACAGAATAGGTATCCGTCAAACATTCGTAAATGCACAAACAAAGTTTGCAGCAAAATTCAATTGTTTTTTTATAAGCCACGTTGTTCGTTTTACCTTGCTCTAATGTAAAAACTTTAAAATCTTGGAAGACGGTATATTTGGCGTACAATCCTTGATTAAGATTGTACATGGTACAGAGGGCGAGAAAACCATACAAATATTATCACAATTGTACAAATGGTAACCCTGCATAAAATTGACATACATAGGTACAAAATATTTAAAAATAAAAAATTATTCAAATTTAATTTTGGTTGTAAGAACTGCTGTATACTAAAATTTAAGTACTTATATGAGAAGAAATTGAATTCAAAATATACAATACAATTAGAAAAGTTTTTTAATCACTTCAAATAATATACAAACATTCGTACATAAATGCAACAATTTAATAGGAAAGTACAAAACCAAAACAATTATATATGTATTTGAATTTTAAAGAGACTCTGCCCGCGGCTGATCATACATAAGAACATACTTAGATATATATTTATTATTAATATCAGATCAATATCATTCATCATTATTTAAGATTTCAATACATATTGTGAAAAATGATGATTTTTATAAATTTTTAAATTTTGTTCTTTATACATGCATAAGTTAAAGTACATACAACATTGCATACATATAGCCAAAGAATAGTTGAGTTGAACCGTTGAGGTTGAGTCGACTCGAGAGGAAAAAATAATACACAATTTTAAAGACAGCAAGTGAAAATGTCTCTTATAATTTTGTGTTTTTTTTTTGTTATTCTGTTGAGTACTTTTTGTTACTACTACTGACTATCGTAGGTACCATACTACTGTAATAATAGTGTAATGTAAATATGAAATGTGTTGTTTATGTTTTATTATTAATAACTATAATTAAACCTATACGTATTTTATAGTAGAAAAATCGTAAAAAATATGTAGTTACTGTTGTTCAAAGCTTGAAACGGAATTCATAATACGTAGTGTGTGGCTGAAAACTACTAAATTATAATTATATATAGTACGTTGCATAGTAATAAACAGTTAAAAACAAGGAAGAGTGTATATATTGTGTCAAATCTAAGTTACTTATACAAACATTATATTATTATGCTGTTTACATAAAATTTAAGCAAATATTTTAGCTATTTGAGATTTCAGATATCTGACCTAATTAAGTACCTAACCAGATATATATTACTGTAAATTTCGATGTTGTATGAAAAGTACTCGAACTCATTACGTCAAATGAAGCAGATTTAATAGAATTTATGGTCATATTTTCGAAAATTTTAGATGTCTATGCTATTCGAACATATGTTGCAGTCTTTTTTTCTTTCCAATACCATATCCACGGTGTAGTGACATTATTTTTTAATAGAACAGTCAAAAACAATCAAACATAAAAATGAAGTGGTAAAAATTTCAATATCGTAGTAGCCCCAATATTTTTTTAGATATCGTACGGATGGACGCACACAGCTAAATTGGATCAGAATTCAATTAGCAAGGATATATTATATACTTTTCTATATCTATCTGATCTTCTTTACAGTCAACATTTATTTTACCCTTAGAACTTTCGTACGGGCTTCATTATGTTCAGAGCATAACAGACTTATAAACATTTAAGTAAGATCAACAAAAAAAAGACGAAGGGACAACTACAGAATATAAACACGTCAATTTAAAACAATACGAAAGATAAATTTCTAAAGACATCAATCATAGATAGCCCAGAAAACAAGAGGACACTGATAACCAAAGAGAAAAGAAATTAAATTACAACTTGTAGACAAACAAAATGCCATTAAGTAATGATTTAGTATTAAAAAAAAAGGAATTTCGAAACAAAGAAGTACTTTCAAAAGAATGTAATTTAAAAATAAAATGATTGTAATCAGGATGTAAAACGAATACAACACATCACAGAAACTAAGTGCACGATTTACTTAAAAGCTAATACTTTTAAATAAGTAGAAAATATTTGAAATAAACTTTTTTCTCATCATTCTGAATTAAAGCAATCAGGATTCTTATTTAGAAATTTGCAGTTGAGGAAGATTTTAATCAGTTTTATCAGAAATTTATTCTCTTCCACAAAAATTATTCATTGTTTCGACCTTCTACAAAATTTCTCGCTAATCAAATCGTTAAATCTATAATAGAAAAAAAATTTCTATGAATTTTACTTTTGTTACAAAATATTGGGCTCTGAATAGAATAAATATATGATGCATTATCCAATTACTTATAAAATAATAAAAAAAAAAAAAGTACAGAAAATGAAAAAAAAAAAATCATTTGAAACAATTTCTAAAAAATTTAAAAGTTGTCATCTAATGATGGTTTATGCAATGTATATATAATAAATGTACATATATTATGAGAAATAAAAACCTCAAAAATAAATGCACTGTGAAACCATAAATCAACATTAGCTAAAGTATACCATTCAGTGTCATGATGACATATCCATAATATAAATACTTCATTCTTCAATGAAAAGATGATAAAAAGTTTTAAAGCATAACCGGAATAAGTATGAATCAGACAGAAGTATAAATGTATATATATATATATATATATATTTATTTTATACATATATATTTATAAAAAAAGAAAAAGAGGAAAATGAGGTCAAAATCCTTGCAAACATTTTCTTTTCTAAAAAAAAAAAATATAATATAGAAAATTTAATTTTTTTCTTCTTTCTTTATTTTTTACAGTTAGTTTTTCATTGGAAAATTGGTTGTTTTTCTTTTTCTTGTGCCTCTGTAATGTGACATAAAAAATTAAAAAGTAAAAGGAATAAAATAGTTTTTCCTATAAAAATTAAAATCATTTTACGGAACGTTCTGGTTGACTCGCTAAAAGATTAACTAGAAAAATAAAATAAAGAGAACTAAAAAAATTATTTAATAGTACGTATTTACAATTACAGTATTTTATATTAAATTTCCTTTAAAGCAAATAGAAAAATCAGAAAAACTAAAATGAACTGAAATTAAGATTTCTTTCGTATTTAAAAATTTTTGATGATTTTTTAAATATAAATAATAAAAATATTGTGTTAACTTCTTTGATAGAATGATTAAAAATTTGTATATTATGTAGAAAAATATAAAAAAGATATTTAGCTCTACTATTATATATAATTTAATTGCAATAATAACGTAAATAATTAAAGTTATCTGAAATTTAATGTATTTTGAATGTAATAGTATATAAAACTTAAGAAATATGATCATATGCATTTGCATGCATTTGCATACAAATAATAAATATTATTTTATAGGTTAGGTAATAAAATTTAAGGCAAAGTACATTGATTTTTAATAAAATAAAGAAAATTTTGTGGGAAAAGAAATAATATAGTTTATATTTTAAAAAATTGTTTAATTTTTTTGATATCATTAAAATTAGATATTTTAAAAGTTTTACTTGTTTTGTTTTCCCGTAAGAAAATTGTGTTATTTTTGATCCTCAAGAATTCCAATTTTTTTGAAACTTTAATTGATTTTGCTTCATAATAAATCCTGCTTTTGAAGTGGAAGAAAATTTCATTGTTTCTATTGTCAGTTTCCAAGTTGAATTCAGCTGAATATAAGGCTCCAAAAGCCTTTTTCTTTTCCAGTATATTACTTTTTATTTATTCTGAATTAAATTTGACTATATATAAACGTTGATCTGGTTTACCATCAGCTTTCTTAATTAAAGGTGTTACGCTTTTTATGATTTCACTGGATTCATCAATTTCCAATTTATTGAAGATTTTATTAAATTGATTGTTTTGTACTCCTGGCAGTAATCCAACTAATTCAATGTTATTACTTCTGTCAATTTTCTTAGGTTCATTCATAATTTCTTCTAGTTTATTTAATTTATCTTCCATGGTATTTGAATAAATTTCTATAGATTGAATTTGTTGTTTTAAACTTTCATTCTCTTTTTTTTATAATAATGTTTTCTTCGAGTGCTTTAACAAGTTTTTCAGCTAAAAATGTCTGCGAATTCTGAATGTCCGATCGAACAATTGAACCCAATGCTTTTAAATACTGTGCCATTTTCTGCAAGGTATAATTTTTTGAATTGAATGAGGACAACTTATCCATTTTTTCTTGAGTTGTTGTTGTTGAGTATGTCTTGAGTTGTTATTGAGGATCATCATCATTATCATTATCTTTAGAAATCACTGCAAGAGATTCATTCAATTGCATAGGACATTTCGTTCACTTCCAATTTATATTTCCAGCTTCATGCGAATTCTGAATGTCCGATCGAACAATTGAACCCAATGCTTTTAAATACTGTGCCATTTTCTGCAAGGTACAATTTTTTGAATTGAATGAGGACAACTTATCCATTTTTTCTTGAGTTGTTGTTGTTGAGTATGTCCTGAGTTGTTGTTGAGGATCATCATCATTATCATTATCTTTAGAAATCACTGCAAGAAATTCATTCAATTGCATAGGACATTTCGTGCACTTCCAATTTATATTTCCAGCTTTCACGAGATCAAAGATTTCTTTTGATATTGCAATACACCTAGCATAATATAGATTGCAACATATTTTCCATTTCACAACTTTGGATCTAGCTACCAAAGTGCCTTTGCATATTTCACATTGGGAAACCATTTTTATTTTTATGATATTGGATATTTTTTTTTTTTTATATAATGATCTAATGATTTTTTTTATGTTATGATTATATTTTATAATACTAATTAATTTAACTATTTTAAATTTAAATTAAATAAATTTTGTAATGGACCGAAAAAAAATTTATGTCTTCAAACTTAAGACGTCAAACGGTTTAACGGTTTTATGTTGTTATAATTAAAACACGCGTTTTGTAACTAAGTTTAAAAAATGATTTTCATGTTTTGTTCATCAATATTTGTTTGATATGAAAATTTGAATTTCTTCACGCTGGAAAACTGTCAAGTCTAATTATTACTATAGCTATTAGTATAAGACATTTTCTGATTTAAATAGTTTATGGTAATTATGTGATAAATTTCCTTAAATTTTTCATCGATGATATCATACCCAGATATTTTACATTTTTATCCTTTATCATTACAGAATACATTATACTCTCTTGAATTTTAATTTTTCTTTTTTATCGCTTGTTATTTCTACTCAAAATTAAAATTTACCCATTCATTTTTTTAAGAAACTATGCGACGATTTTTTTTTATTATTTACGATTTATAGCGAGATTTAGTCGCTACTTTGAAATAAAGTATACGATTAAGCTGTCGTTGTAGTATATCATTAATATTTTCGTTTCATAATATTGAACAATAACTTACCCATCAACTAAAATCAACTAATCAATAGACCTAGTGAAAATAGTTATTCATGTATTCCTAAAAACCTCCTAAATTGAAATATATAGAAATATTAGAAACTTTCTGTACAAAGTTTCGTATCACAAACTTCTTTTTTTAATTCAAACAATTTTAACATTATTATTGTAGAACCTAGGAAAATGTTTGTTTCCCGTTTTGTTTTTTTTTCTTTTGATTATATTATTTTTTCTATTTATCTTACACGCCTAAAAGTATGTATTATTAAATTGTTTTTATGTTTTTTTTTTTTTTTCTGTTTTATTTTTTCTTTATCTATCTGTATTTTTTTAATTAGTTAGAACATTTTTTTTAAATGATTTATTTTATAAAATTTTAAAAAACCAAAAAATTATTTATATTTATTTTATAAAAACTTAAGATTAACTTAACCTACACCTTACAACTAACTTACACTTAGATCAATATTCTACTTATTTTATTTATTTTGTTATCCCTTTCTGGGATAAACATGTCATATTTAAATAAATTTGTCTCTATAAGGTTTATATTCTATGCACTTGTATGTGGGCCGTCTATTATAATAGTATAATAGGGGGACATGCTCGTGGTTTTGAATATAACCCTGGAAGCGAGATAAATGAAGTGTTCGGGTACTATAAATCCCGTTTTTAAACATTTTTTAATATACTCTTCGTTATGGTAATATATATAGGATAATTAAACCATTTTCAAACGTTTTCAAAGATCTATCAAAATGATTTCGTATTAGTTTTATTAAAAAGTACAAATCTTTATTGGAATAAAAATGTTTGTAATCCGTTTTAGGTTTTCTATGTAAATTTACGCAGGCTCTTATGCAGTTTCGTTCAAATTTTCTTATTTTCTCCATTAGACTTGTACACTTATGTTGAGCCAAATGGGTCCACTGTATGAGATGACAGGTCTAATGAGAGTTTCATATGCTAAAACTTTTACTCTTTCATTGATAATTTTATTATAGAAAAATTTTTTGGATGCCATAAACGCTATTGTCCCCTTTTCTAAATTTTTTTTTAACATTATTAATGTAATTTAAATGTTGATTTAAAACAACACTTAAGAATTTGTGAGTTAACAGTGCCTTTTTGCAGGCCACTTTTTATTACATACTCGTTTTTAATATTTGAATTATTGGCTGTTGTAAACTTATTGTCGGATGTCATATCCATAATTAATCTTACCAGATGGTTTGGAAATCTGTAGTTTAATAACTTGTGTATTAAACCATCTATCCAAACACTTAAATGCCTTTTCTAAGTCTATACGACACGCTCCTACACCTTCATTTTTATTTATGTACCAGCATATATCTGATGTAAGCTTATTAATAGCGTGTACAGTGCTATGCTTATGTCGGAAACTAAATTGGTTTTCAAGCAACACCTGGATTTGATTTGCCAATTTTACTATTTTGTCATTAATTATCGTTTCATAAACCTTACTAATGTTTGTTGGGGTTTGTAGAATATTTACGTTTTGTACAAAGCAAAATCTCTTTTTGGATTTCATAAAGGTAAAGTATAAATATTAAAAAAAAAATGGAAACAAAATAAAAAGAGAAAGCATTTACTTTTTTTTTTTTTTTTTTCAATTACCTAAATTTTCTTTCATTAAGAATTTTAAAATATAAATAACTTTTTCCAAAGCTGTACATCCATTTATATGTATATATGTATTTAAACACTAAAATTTACATCTGTAAAACATTCTTTGCAATTCTAAAATAATAGATAAGAAGTACGTATATAAACTATACAAACGCAAGGTTATATTTAATTATTATCCTTATTATTCTTGGTAAGGTAATAATTTGATCATGAATATTTAAACAAACATATTCGAATGAAACATAATATGTACTCCTATAAAAGTATATAGGTGCAGAGAAATATGTCTAAATGTTTCATTATTAAAAGAAATAAATTTTTTTGTATTTACTTTTTTACAAATGCAATAAAAGAAAATTTCTACATTATTTTTTCTATTTTCAACAAAATATTTTCTATTAATTAGAATTCTTAACTAATTAACAAGTAACTATAAAATTATATTTGCAAAGAGTTTTTTTTTTTTTATACATATTGTATGACTTGTATATAAATACAGTTTTTAAAACAAAAAAAAAAAAAAGTATTATTAAAACATTTGTTTTTAAAAATTCATTATCTGGAAATAATAGTTTTGTTAACAAGTTTAGTTTTATTTTTGTTTCTTCCAAGATAGGGTATAATACTGAAAGGCAGTATGTCGACAGAATTATTATAAGTGCGGAGGCAAAATTCACAACACGTAGTAACATGAGTGGGGGAATCTTGATCTAGAACAAAAATTTTACAGTATCATTTATATTTTATAAATTCATAGAAAAAAATTTGATAAAGTTTCAGTGGAACTGATATCCCTGAATAAACTTACCAAATCCATGTACTTGTCATGCATTTGTAGTGACTTGGGGTTGCCTTCAATTATAACATCATGCAGGTGTCATGTAGGTGTCATGGAAGGTGTCATATACTAGCAAAATTATAAAAAAAATCGTAATAATTAATTGTTTCCTTATTATCCCACTCCCCAATTCAATGTTTCCGAATCTTTGCCCTTTCCTCTCCTATCTCTACTCAAGGCAAAGTGGGTTTAATCAGAAAGAATCTAAGACTACTAAAGTGGACTACTTTTTGGTATCTTTGACAGATTGTCATGGAAGGTGTCATATACTAGCAAAATGATAAAAAAATCGTAATAATTAATTGTTCCCTTATTATCCCACTCCCCTATTCAATGTTTCCGAATCTTTGCCCTTTCCTCTCCTATCTCTACTCAAGGCAAAGTGGGTTTCAAATCAGAAAAAATCTAAGACTACTAAAGGGGACTACTCTTTGACAGATTACCACCTCGCTTAGGGGGGAAAAGAACTATTTATCTTAAGTGAATTGTTGAACTTTTAAAATGGGCTAAAATATTACACAGACCCCCGACACAATATAAAAATGAAATAACTTACACCATAAATTTTATTTAATACTGTAAATTTATACGTACAAAGGTGTGCATATTAACTTAACAATTCCCAGAAGTGTGTAACCAAATAGGTTCAAACTTTAATTACCATCAGTATTTTGATTCAAAGAAAAAAAAAATATATAATTATATAAACGTCTTCAATATACTATATATTCACCACATATACCAAATAAAAAAAAAAACAAAAAAAAAAAAATTACCAAAACTTATTATTCTATTTTAGAATTTCCAATAGACCTCGAAATAAAAACAACAAAAAAAAAAAAAAAAAAAAAACAATAAGAAAAATCAGTCCATAGAAATTTAGTATTAACACGTGTACTGTAATTTCAATTGAATAATTAAACACAGACATAAATATTATCCTTTTATTTAACATCCTTTCTCTATATAGGATTAAAAAAACAAAATCGAAAAAAAAAGTATAATTATAACTTTTATATGTATAATTATACTTTTATATGTATAATTATATGTATATAATATATTTATATGTAAATTAAAAAAAATGTATAGTATAGTTTGAGATATTTTACTTCGAATGGAATATATCAATTTTCCAGGAATAGTTAAAAAATATATATTGTATATTGGTTTCCTTACAAAACTGTATAAGAACAATTCTTACAAGAGTAAAAAATATAAAATGAGAAAAGTAAAATCTTGTATACATATCACGTATCTTAGTATTATATAATATAAATATTATGTATTTTTACTGAGATTCTATAATACTAAAAATAGTTTCATTTATAATGAAAGTAGAATTTGAATTTTTCAAAAATTTATCATTTCATTTATAGGTTTATTTTACCTTTAGAACAATGAAAATTTCTAACGAATTTCTTTCCTTTGTATAACCCCAAATATAATATACAAAACACAACAAAACACAGAAACATTATATATATGTATAGTATATAGTATAATTTTAATGATAAATAGAATTTTCGGGAGCGTTACGAATACTCGTATCTCAAAAACTCATTTTATCAAAATCTCCTTTTTTAAAATCTCGTTTTTTAAAATTTCGTTTTATGAAAAATCTCGTTTTTTAAAATCCCGGTAAAGTTTTTTTTTTTTTTTCAGAAAATACCGAAAAAATAAGAATAATAATAGGAGGGATTTTAGAGTTGGATTCAAAATCATGATTTTGAGATTTTTCCAGAATATTTATATATTATATATGTATAAGTGATATTTTGAATTTGAAGGGATTTTAGAGCTGGATTTAAAATCAGGATTTTAATAATTGGTTTAGAGAAGGTTTGGTGGCAACAGCCCCCTCGTTTTTTTTAAAGATTTTGATGTAGAAATATGTGTGAAAAAATGGAATTAGGAGAAAGTTTAGAGTTGGGTACAAAATCAGGGTTTTAATAATTTGTTTTCAGTATGAACTTCGTATTCGCTTTCACTACTTCAAATGCTTTCATCTTGCAATATGTATGACAAAAAAAAAATAAGGAGGTATTGTAGAGTTTAAATATCCGTGCTCTAATATCCATATCTTTCTTTTTAAATAAAAATAAACAAAAAAAGAATGAGATTTAAGAAACGAGCATTTGTATCTAACCCAGAATTTTCTCTATATTAATTTTATATAATTAAAGAATTCTTTAAGGACACGATGAAAACGAACATTTATGTAAATAATATTGTTATTAATAATGCATTTGTAATTATAACTCGGTAAAAAGGATTTTTTTTTTTTTATTCAATATCTATATATAATAATATAATACCTGAACAGGTAACCATAGGATTTGTTTGCAATTAAACAATGAAAAACAATTAAATTATAAAAAAATAAAAATAAATAAATAAACATTATATTGAGATTAATTGTTTTAATATGATTTTGTATATATGTAAATTACAGGTGTTTAATGAAATATGTATACATATTATGTAAATATTCTAATATGAATTCTGTATATGAATTATGTATTATCACACATTTTATTTTATATTATATATATAATATGTATTTTGTGTAACAAATGGTATTAATGTTGTATAAATTATAATAATGTAAAATTATTATAAGAAAATTTTAATTTCTTTTGTGTCCTTGTAAGAAAATTTTGTTTTTCGAAAATGTTTTAATTTAATTGATAATTACTTTTTTTCATTTAATGCAAAAATTAAAATAATTTTTTGAATTAAATTTAAAATAATCACTTTCAACATATTTTAATTTTTTTTTCCGTCAAGGAAGGTGAGAATCTTCCAAAGACATAAAGTATTTCCCCCTTGGCATTGTCGACAATCTAATGGCATGAAGCCCCTATCTTTTAACGCAGTGTATTGGCTAGGGAGTAGGAATAGAAGAGGTTCGGAAAATATGATGCGGGAACATTGAATTGTAAAGATAAAATTTTCGTATATTAACTTTGGAAAATTTTGGAAGTGATATGCAGAACGATTGCGCAAAATATGAATATCGTTCAAATTTTCAAAGTTAACATTTTGCCAATAAAGTGTAATTTTGAACATCAAATTCGAACAAGAATTTGAATATAAAGGTTTTCCTAATTTTTTTTTTGTTGGGTAATCTATTCGCTTATTAGCTTCGCAATGGGTCGGATTACATGAACATGTTGTTCTGCAACTATTATTTTTTATAGATCTATTTAAGACAAAAAATGGATTAATTTCTTTACGGAAGCACCTAGTTGATTTTATAACTAAATTTTTTTGAAAAAATATTAAGGAAAAATTTGTTATTACAAACACAAATCAAAAAGCGGGGCCTCAGTGGCCTAGTGGGTAAGAGCGTATAAAATACGCTGTAAGCACCGAGGGAGTGTGGGTTCGAATCCCACACACATCGTAAGAGTTATTCTCCCTTACAACATTTACAGTCACGCCTTAATAGGAAAGACTGTGTAATTTCCTGTCCACATTTATGTGGCAGAGAAATGCATTAAAAAAATCAAAAAATCGGAATTTTTATTAATCGGAAAATTTTTAGTACAAACAGAAATCACAAATTGTTATAAATTAGAAAATCGAAAATCTCAGTCTAACAGCCATAAATCAAATTTAAGTATTTTTGTTATTACTAACTATACTGTTCATGATAATAGAGTTATGGTCAGTTGGATTTACATTTATAGAAATCCCGATATCAAATTATAATTGATATATTTTACTGAAAGCTACGTAAATCGAAGTTAAAATATTATGTACGTTAAATATTCAAAATTGCAACTTTGACAAACTCCAGTTTGTATAGTACCAGCGGATAATAAATTTGCCACTGTATTTGTGACACCTTAAAGAAGTCGGTTCTTGCTCAAGGTTGAATTCTAAATTGAATGTACATCCCGTTGTCTGTTCTTAGCGTAGATCCCTCGGTAAATACCAGATTCACTATTGAAATGTAAAATATTCGACACACGGGTTCGAATGGTTGTTATACAATTTCTTTTTTATTAGATGAGTATAACTCAGTGTCTAACTACGGTAGATTTCTGAAAATATATATTATTTTGTATTTTGCGTCTATATTATTTTGTCAATAGCAATCAAATTTTGTTTGTCTAGGTAGAGCAACAAATTAAGGTAATTGTCTTATATTTTGGTACTTAAAATCCAGGACTTCTGAAATTTTGTAAAAGATGATCAAGTTTTATGGCAACAATTTCTGTAAAATGTATTTGGATTGCCACAATAATATTGGATTGCAGTCATACAATTTCGAAATTTACATCTCGTACTTAGGTTGATGACACCAATAAATGACGTGATAAAGTTGAGCCACAAATATATTAAATTTTTTATTTCTTTTTTTTTTTTAATGAAATATGTGTATGTGTAAAAGTTACAAATAACAGAAAACAAGACTGAAAAATTGTTTTTAATAAATAACAATAACGTTATAATTTACAACTACATTAAGAATCGTATACAAAAATTAGAAAAATTTAAATGTGAAACTTATAAATAAATAAAGAAAAGGAAAAAAATGGATATGAAATGGATTTGATCAGGATCATTTACATTTGCAAAGCTGTGTAGTTTTTCCGGTTTACTACGAAATCACATTTTCAAAATTTTCTTGTTTTCATTTTTCAAAATCTATTTACTTTTATATTATAACAGTTCAAAATGCTTGCACTGGCAATTCACTTTTATATTATAACAGTCCAAAAAGCTAAAGTATTGCAATCAATTTTATTTTCTACTTTTTAGGGGGCGAATTTCGGTTTCGATAAAAGCATATTTTAAAAAATATTTTTTTTACATTATTTTATTAATATATGTAGAAGAATAAAGGAGATATTAAAAATAGATTTTGAAAAATGAAAACAAGAAAATTTTGAAAATGAGATTTCGTAGTAAACCGGAAAAACTACGCAGCTTTGCAAATGAAAGTAATTTATAAATAATGAAAGTACCTCGAAGGGTAAAATTTGTACTAAAATACTGTGATTATAAATATTACATTCCAATTTTAGTTTAAGCTAACATTTCTAACACTTATGAAAATTATATACATATATTGTACATAAATGTATTTTACTGCATATTTCTATAGTATAGTATTAGTAGTATATCGTATATCGTATATCCAAACAAACATTTAACCTTGAACACCTACCTACATATCTAATCCCTTAATAAGATCATGCAGTAAAAATTGTTGACAAATATCTTGATTTAAATTATAAACAAATGGAGCGGAACAAAATAATTTAGGAAATTAGTTTAACATAATATTATTTACATACGTACGTACATATTTACATACGTAGTTTTAATTTTTTGTGTTGACAAAATTTTGTTTGTAAATCATAATGCGTAATGCGCAAAAGCATAATTTTGTAATGATCTTTACTTTTTATATTCTTTACTATATACATACAAAAATATATTATGTATGTATGTAGTTTGAATTTGGCAATTGGAATTATTTTGAATGAAATTTTATATGTATGTATATCTATATACACAATATACATAATAAATGTTCCTAAATAAAACATATAAAATATTAATTTTTAACGCCATGCATATTCAATATGCATTAAAGAATGTTGACAACAAATATTTTGATTTAATCCTAAACAAATGTTTTAAAACAAAATAATTTAGCAACATAAAAATATTGTACCTATATATTTTGTGTTTTGCTAAATCCTAATACAAAATACATGTGCACATCAAGATTGATTGAACTAAATTATTATAGGAGGAAAGATTAAATAATATGTGTATATTATAAATAAAATTTTATTAAAAAAATGTTGATGAATACAGTTAATAAAAAAAAAATGTACGTGTACGAATTGTATTCGAACCAAATTACTCTTACTTTCAAAACCTGTACATTCTCCTCTGCAATATACAACACTCAAATATTTAATGAACATATTACAAACATAAAATCTTAATTTTTAACCATGCATATTCAATATGCATTTAAGAATGTTGTCAGCAAATATTTTGATTTAAATACTAAACAAATGTTGTAAACAAAATAATTTAGCAACATACATAAAAATATTGTATGTATGGATTGTGTTTTGCTAATTATGCTAATACAAAACACCAGGAAAGATCAAAAATATAATGTGTATGTTTGTATGCATGAATAAGAGTTAAAAATGTAAGTTTTAAATTCATATATACAAAATATATACATATTTTATTCAAAAAATATTGATGTATAGATAGTTAAAAAAAAAAGTTGCATGTGAACTGGATTCGAACAACATGACCCCCACTTTTGAAACCTGTACACTTTCCTCTGTACACCATACAACACTTACAAATGTTGCTAACAGATTACGAAGATAATAAAAAGCGTGACAGAATGACAAATAAATAAATAAATAAATCGACACCGACGAGTTAATATAAAAGCATATAAAATACCAAAAAAGTTGAAAAAAAAAAGCAAATTTCAAAATCAAAACACAAAAAATTCGAGAAAAAATATTTATTGCTTATAATATCTCTGCTAATTCAAAGTCTCACATCGATACCCATATGAGCACAATAACATACTCTGTCTTGATTTTATAACTAACTCTACAGTCTCTTAATTATTTTATTAACATACATATTTCAACATATGTATAGAGTATTTAGCAAAAACTGTATGGAAAATTTATGAATGTATAAAAACATAACTAGGAATTTTAAAATTTGAGATTCTTTTTCTGGATTTTTATCATTTATAGTTTTATTTTTATATTTCGTAGAGCTCCCGAAAATAATTTATTGGAATTCTTATTACGTAACCATGTCCATAAGGCCCTCTAAATTTTCTTTTTGTTTTGTTAAGAAAAAAAAAGAGAGTTTTGGGAGAAAAAATAAAATTTTCAAAAAAGAAGATTAAAAAAAAGTATGATTTTAAAAAACGAATTTCTTGAAAAAAAGGATATTTTGCAAATGGATATATGGATATTAATAAAAATTAAATTTCGTTAGGAGCCTATTCTTTCTATCATTTTACAACACCTAATATCTACTTTCTGTCCATATTCACAATTGTAATGTTCATTACATTACAAATCTCTTTATCCCTTTTTTATCCTTTATCATATCCCGTTTAAAAGTAAGGAATTTATTTAAATAATATATATCTAATAATTAGTTTGCCATTAAATTTGTTTTTTTTTTTACACATGAATCACTTAAAAAGATCCTTCTCACACTCTCAAAAATTCCTTGATTAATTTACCAAATTAATAGGAAGAAACAAATAAAAGAAAATCTCCATTCAAGCTAATAATTTAATTATTAAAATCTGATATTCTTATTTTCTATTATATTTATAGAAAAAAAAAAAAAACAATTACATACTAAAAAAAAAAAATTGTCACATCATTAGTAGAATTGAAAAATAAAAACGTAGTCATTTTTTTCATTGTCACATTCAAATCTAAATAATTTTATCTAATCATAAAAAATATGTGACAAAAATATTTAATTTTCAAACATATTCGAGAGATTGTTATATATATTATTATAATATGTACTATTATACGCACAAATATTTTATAACATAATATTATAGGTATATAAAGTTTTTTTTTTTTTTTTTTTTTTATATCTAAAAGAAATTTTCAGGAAATCTAAACAGAAATTTGTGTTGAATGCTCAGTTTCTTAGATTGGCACAAAATGATAACAATGCAAATAAAGCTAAACAATTTTTTTTCTGTAAATGTGAGGTTATGTTTATTTATATCATAATATATGTATATTTATTTTCTTTTTTTTTTTTTTTTTGCTTAATCATTTTATTAAGCCTTATATATCATATTCATATTATATTTCATACTGGAACACCATAAATTTTACCAATGTCATACAAATTTTTTTTTTTTTTGTTGTGTATATTTTCATATTAAGTTTTCTATTCAAAATTTTCCACCTTATAACAGATTTTTTTTAATGAACAACTGAAAAGACATGGATTTTGATTTCATTTTTTCTTTTTTTTTTCCCTTTCTGAAAAGATTTTGTATGAGTTTTCATTCTTGTTTTTTTATGGTTTTGTTAACTTGAGGTATTTTTCTTTTTTCCTTTAATTTTCTAAATTTAGTTTTTGTTGTTGTTGTTCATTGTTGTTAGTATTGGTGTTAAATTATTAACGGTATGAAAAACTACACAACAACAACAAAATCAAATAAAAAAAAAGAAGAAAAAAATGCTAAATGTTGTAAATAAACATCCATAATTTTTCTGGTATTTCCATACAATTTAAATCAACTTTATTCTGTTATATTACAGTTATGTTTACTTATGGTGTTTTTTTTTTTTTTTTTAATATGTATAAAATTAAATTAAATTTTTTTTTTTTTTTTTCAAGAAAAATAAAAATTAGCAGAAAAATAAAATATTATGGAATTTTCTTTTCATTATATTTTCATTATATATGTGTACATATACTTATACATTACTGAACAAATATAATTTATGTATGTATTTGAAGTATGGAAATTTTTGATGATTCACTGTACTTGAATATTATTTAAAGAATCACTTGCATTTACTTTAGAAAATTTAATTCATATACAGATCAAATAAAGATTTTAAAATCTTTTTCTGGTAGAAGTAAACACTAAATAATCACGAAGCACTAAAATGGAAGAGAAATCCTGTAGGATTAAACTATAGAGCAAATAATCCGGGCTCAGACAATTTTAAAGTTTCTTTGAAACAATAATCGAAAAAAAATATTTATTAAAAGATTAGTGAAAGGATCCAATAAAAACAAGCTGAGAAATTTAATAAGCAGTTGAGATTGCCTTGCCGGGGCACAGCTGACTAAAGGGACATTTAAAGAAAATTGAAATAGAAAATAACGGTACATGCAGATTCTGTAAAAAAAGAAGAATTTGCTAAATATGTACGCCTATGATCATAATGCTTTAATGAAGATGAACTCTCAGAATTATCTACAGATCTTCAGTTTCTAAAAGACAACACTGTTTAGGACTGAAAGACTAAAAACATCTATTAATATGGGAGAAGAACAATAGATTTACATCAAAAGATCTCAGTATTACTTATACGCATTAAAATGAAATAAAATATTCTGATCTAAAATATCAAAATTGTTAATTGGTTTATTAAATCAGATCAGTTAAATAATAGGTTTATATTAATAGTAAATTTGATGTTATATTTAGTTTATATGGTTGATTGAATCTGATAAAAATGTTCATTAAATAAGTGATTCATATAGAAATATATTGAGTAAGATAATATTTTATTGTATGTCAGATGACATATCTCGGTATAGTTAATTTCAAAAGATTCAAATTATGTTCAAATAATAGTTCGGAAGTCTATTTTCAAAATATAATTTTCAATTCACCTTGATATAAAAAGAAAAGAATTTGATTTCGAAATAAAGAACCTGGGATTTATCTACTATTTTTTACGATCAATGAAGGGCAGACGTTTCATCACGTCAATGAAGGTTTGGCCGTCTTCAACATCTTACGCCATTCTCTTTATTGGAGTACTTTGGTACATACACTATTCGTAACTCATGTCATACATTTTCTTTTCTGCAAATTCGATAGGTCTTCGATTAACGGGAATCATAACTACGGGAATTGGACGATTTTGAGAGGCTTGTTCATTTTCCCCGGACAACAACCAAAACCTATAAAAACTAATCAAAATAAACTTTTAAATGCTAAAATAATTTTTTAAATTAAACTTTAAAAAAAAAATAAACTTAATAAATAAATCAAAATGAAAGGTCTTCAAAGAAAATGTGGTGGTCTTCAAAGAAAATTTAAAAGATTTTTAACAGAAAAATTCATGTCAGCTGAGCCCAAAAAATAACTTCCTATAACTTTTACAAAATTCTGAGAATGACTTTTTCATCAATTTCATGAAATAGTTTTTTTTTTTTAAATTATCATATCAATTTATTCCGTCATCATTTCGGAAGTGATTCCAGTTTGTATAAGGACATTTTTATTTTTTTGACTTTCTAACTGTGCACGTTATTGTTCAATCGTTTGATTTAATAAATCTTAATGCAAGAATAGAACAAAATCAGCGGAAACTTTATCAAGTGTTGAAAATTTTACTTTTTTTTTTTTTCCTCTTCAAATTTTTTTCTTCTATTTTGTTTCTTTTTCAGTCATTTTTATTTTTTTGATTTTGTGTAAGAAAAAATAAAAAACGTTAAAAATTACCAAGAATAATGTATTCTTTTTATTTATTCTATTTTAACTTTTCCTTTGTATTTGCATAAATATATATATAGATATTTTTATATTATTATATATTTACTATCCTCGTATATAAGTAAATTATATTTTTTGCATATCATTATTTCATTATCCTTTTTAATACATACGAAACAAACTTTAGATATACAACTCTTACAGAATTATATATTAATTTTTTTTTTTTTTATTATTAGACAAGAAAAAGGATACGTAAAACATAAAAGAAGAAAAGAGAAAATATCAACAATTTTCTAATTTTAGGAAAATATAGTGACTTGGTAAAAAAAAATTTCTTTTTTTTTTTTTGTAATTTTCATATTGTATAAAAAAGGAATTTTATTTTGAATATAAATTTTTTTTTTTTTTCTTTAATTTGAAAGAAGATTTGTAAAATTTATTTAAAGAACACTCACTTCTTGTTATTGTGGCTAACCAGTTGAGTTATTTTAGTTTTTGAGGCATTCAAAAATCCCAATGGTTATTTATTTTGTGTGTCATGTACAAGAAAATGTTTTGTGGGTTTTCTAAAATATGTTTTGTTTTTGTTTTGTTTTGGTTCTTATCAAGGAAAAATTATATATTAAAAAGCATAAAAGGACTTGAGGTTTTTTTAAAGAATTTTCCTTTAAAAATTTTATAAATAAAACCAATATTGAAATTGGTTTTAGAAACAATTCAAAAAATTGTTTTTATTTTTTTAAATAAATTCTGTGTGTAGTAGTTTCTATTTTAAAAGAAAATTTCAAGTATTTTTAAAAATTAAAAAAAAAAAAGATTGTGAAAAGAATTAAGTCTTATTATAGACATTTTTAAATAAAATTTTAATTAAAACCTGAGTATTAGATACTTTTAGATGAAGTGTAGATGTTTTTTAAATGAAAATCAAAAAACAAAAAACACCATTTGTGCATCGTTATAAAAAAGTATGTTTAATCCAGTACGACTTCATTAGTTATACGTAATTAATAACTGCTTTCGATTATTTATATTATGACAACTTTGCCAAGTTTTTGGCAATTTTCCAAAATTTTAACGACGAAAAACATTTTATCTTAAATAAAACTAACTATGAAAACAACAACAGGAGACAAAATATTGACACAGAATATAATAAAACGTACGCATTCAAACGCATAAAAAACCTAAAAATAAAATCATCAAATCATAGAAATCTGACATGGACTATAAATACTTTGATTATTCAGTATATGATTATTAATTAAAACATATAGCTAATAAAAATTATAATGTTTAAAACCAACAAAATATTTTAATTGATATTAAAACAAATAAACTTATTAAAAAGAATTTTTATTGTATTATCTATGTACGACCGATGTACGTTGACAAGTTTGTTAATTAAAATTTCACACGGAAATTTTTATTCATTTTTATTATACCATCAAATTTAATAAACATTTTGTTATAATTTTTGACAAAATAAACAAAAAATATTGATGATAAAACAACATATTTATAAATTTATGCCATATTATGCCATTATAAATATTTTAAAACATCGAAATATACAGGGTGTTTATTATAAATTAATCAATTAAAAATAACCGTTTTATTTCTATATGAGTAAATAAGTCCATGTATTTATATTCAACTGCAAAATATTATAATCCATTCTAAAGCAAACAAATTTAACTGAATACATTATGAGTAAGTATTGCCGTCACGTTAACAATGGAGTAGATTTTGCACCACAGAAATGTAAGAAGACCGCTGTGGCGATATAGAAAGATAATGCTATAAGATAAGGATAAGTTTTGTCATCATTTTAGCAATAGAGTATATTTTGCGTAAAATGAAAAATACAAGAAGCTCTCTGTGCCGACATATAAAGATAATGCAGAAAGAACAGAATGTATAAAACTTGAAATGAATACGGTTTGGTTTTAATACACAATATGGCTGCATTATGAGTAAGTATTGCCATTACTTTAACAATGAAGGGGATTTTGCACCACCGAAATGCAAGACCGTTATAGAACGATGATGCAAACATAAGTAAGTACAAGTATTGCCATTATTTTAACAATGGAGTAAATTTTTCATCACAGCAGAAATTCAAGAAGCTCTCCTATGTCAACATAGAAAGAGCAGAATGTATAAAATATAGGATCGACATGACTTGGTCTTAATACAAAATATGACTGGAAATAGGAGAAAGATTCAGGAACTGTGTGGTATTCTTAGCTAGCTTAGCAAAAAGAAAAAATAGATTTATGTTACTGAAAAAAATGATATTTTCATCAAATAGCCTTTAATGCTTTTTGAATATCTAGTTTGTTCCTTAACGTAAAGAAAATTTATAATTATTAGCTGGTGTCTGGTTAAGATGTCATCTTTTGAAAAACTAGAAAGTAACTAAAAAATTTTGAGAAAGAAATCGTACTTCATAGTAAAAACCACAGCACACTACATTTGTTTTTAATTTTCTCAATCAGTTTCTATGAGATCTAACCAAGTGTTCAAAGAATCTCCAGAAAACTGTTAATTGTATTTGCTTTAAATAAAACAAAAACTGAAGCAGACTAAGTCTGGGATATATTTGATTTGGGGAATAAAAAAAGACAAAGTTTACAGAATAAGCAAAATACATAATATACCTATCTACCATACGAGTACATCATCAAAGAAAATCTGAACGAATCAAAATCTTAACGAACAAGAAGAGGGCAATTAAAGTCTAATATTACATAAGTATTAAGAGGATGTTGAAACATAAAATTAAGCTATAGTAATTTATATTTTTATTAACATCAATAATTTGAGAACATTTTCTTCTCAATAAATAAAGAAAAATCTTTTCAATCCAAAATAACAATATTAAATCATTAAAAATCGTTTAACACTCTTGAAAGGGTGAAAATAGAAATGCGGAGAAAATCTTCAATATCAATGATATGTAAATGTCAATGTCAACGTAAATGACATCGTTCTAGTGAAGAATACAATGAAGTAGGCTTCTATTTTTATAGTAGGCAAATTTTCTGTTTTGAAAAGTGAGAATGTGATGAGAATGAGAGAAACTGAAACATGTCAAAACGGGACACTCTGTATTTAATACATTATTAATTCTACATATATATGTAATCGTATGCAATCGTATTATACAATTACGTGCAAAATTCTTAAATATTTTTTTTTTTTTTCTCATATAAATATGTTTAAAATTTCAACAAATTTCCACGTTCATTATTTTTATTCTTTTTTTAATTTTTCACTTTTATGAAAAATAAAAAAAAACCAACAAAACATAAACACACACATTTTTTTCTCCTTTTTTTTCTATCTTTTTGTTTCTGTTTTCTTTCAGTATGTATAAATACGCACATATGTATATATTGAAATTATTATATGTTTCTTTTTTTTGTTTACTGATTCTTTTAATATCCTATGGATAAATTTATTCCGCGATTAACAAAAACAAAACAAAAAAATAAAAAAATTCTTTATCATGTCATACAAATACAACGTGTAACGTGTAAAATAGAGACGGACAGAGGGAGTACAAAAAGACAAAAAAAAAGTAAAATAAAATAAAAGCGAGAATAATAAATTTCCTTTCTCATTTTCTTTTTTATTTGTTTTTTCTATTCTTTTAGAAAAGTGAAAAAGTTAATCGAGTCCTAAAGGTGGAAAGAAGGGAGAAAAACTGAAAAGTGTATACTATGGAAAAGACAAAAAAACAAAGTGATAAAAACAAGAAAAAAATATATGGTGTATAAAGTACAAAACAAAAAGAACAAAAAAATATGAAGATAATATGAAATTAAGAGGGAATAGAAAGGATAAAGAGGATGAGGTTATATTAAAAATAGAACAAGCTTTAAAAATCGATTTGTTTGTATTTTTTATTTTGCTGATGTTGTTATTCCTGTTATCACCATTATTGTTGCCATTGTTGGTCTTTTTCATTAGAGATTTTTTTTTTTTTGTCTGAATTGAATGTTTCTTTCTTTTATTATTAATTTAATGAAAGAAAAAATTTTTTTTTTCTTTTGCAAAAACAACAAATGAAAAAAAAAAAATGTAAAAATAATGTAAAAAATTATTTGTTCAAGTAAAATTTATGAGATGTAAAAATGTTTATTAAAAATTCTTTTAAAACATTTTCTAATTCTTTGTTTTTTTTTTTTGAATTTGTTTTTTTTTTTTTTGTCGTTTGATTGTTTTTTATTCATTTTGTTTTTGAACTATATACGAGAGTGTTGGTAAAAATATTCCCTTTTATATTTATTTAAAATTTTTATTCAATTCAGTTTTTTTTTTTTGTTATACCATAAGAGAAGAGGAAAAGGAACATATTAAAGGAAAAGTAACGAAAAAAAAAATGTTAGCAATTAAATGAAGAAATAGCCGAAAAAAAGTGTTAACGTTGAAATAATAACAATAGAATAAAATATAAAAGTTTAATAGGGTATTTTACCCAATCACCAGATGAATTTGTTATCCAACTTAGAGAAGAACTTTAACATTTAAATAAAAGTTTATCTGTAAATTTTTCATAATTGTTTAATTAATTTTGAGTTTTTTTTTTTTTAATAATTCTCTAGTAGTTCTTCTATTTTCATTTCTGAACTCAATTTTTTTTTAATTATTATAATCTAGGCTAATTTTAGTACTCAAAACTTCAGTATTTTAATTGTGTTTCATTAAAACGACGTATTAATCCTTTATAACGTTTTGTTGGGTTTATATTTATTTCTTAGATTATATTCTAAAATGGAATACCTACAGATTAGAATATTTGTTTTAGTTTCATACCATCTTGCACTTTTTGTTTTTTATTCAATTTGAGACGATTTGAGGAACAAGGCCAGCCACTACACTTTGATTGAAATTTATTTTTGTTTGTGTACACATAAACGATTATTGACAGAAATATGACTTTGATGGTTACCTAATAAAAGTATTGATGGCCATAACGCTGTAGCAAATAGTAATAACAATAATTAATACTAATAATAATAGCTACTACAATGGAGCTATCTTCAATTATTACTTATCGCAGGAAGGTGTTATTATTACTACGATTGCATGTTGTAAGAGTTAATCGCCCAGTCACTGATAGCAGAAATTTCAAAATAATAGGCGGATTCAGTTTTTACTTATATTGCTATCACTCAATTCAAAGTTTTCGTATGCTGTCCTATCCTTTCATATTCCTACATCTTAGCCAATATACTTCATGAACATCATTTCAGCCAATATACTGCGTTAATATCGTTAATCAGCATTATATCCCATTACATTGGGAAAAGAGGGAGGTCAGTTAAATTAATAAGAATCTGCCACTACCAAGTCAGGTATTCTTAGTATCTTTCGAAGGTTCACATCTTAGGAGAAAAAAATATTAAAAAATTTAAGCCACAACTTTATTGAAATATACTTTTTAGCTCTTGTATATTATTCGGATTTACTTTAACAATATTTCTTACTGATTACAAATAATCAAAAACAATAATTTGAACATTTAATGTCTTCATTCTTTAAAAATAAAATCATCATCCCCTCCAAACATCAAATTATTTTTAATTAAAAAGATTAATTCAATCAGATTTCGTTAATTTAAATAAAGATATTTTTGAAGCGAATTTTATTGAACTAAATATGATGATGCAGACAATTTTTCGAGAAGTGTAATCATCTATTTTTAAACTAATAAGCAATAAGTTAAAAATAAATGAGATAGAAAAGAACTTTTTAAAAGTTTTTTTTTTTTTTTTAACTAAAACAAATTTACGATTACAAAACTTAAAATAATACTGAAAGAAAAAATTATACTTAAAAAGGGAAAAAAAAAATTTGCAGAGTTAATTCAGATACGAAGAAAACTTTTAAAAAGAATTTTTTGAATTTATGCAATAAATTGTAGTATAAAAATTAAAAAAAAAAAGATGATAATAAGATATTTTTTTATAAAAATTACTTTTGTTAAGTTTTTTACTGTCAGTTTAGGTACCTATAAAGAAAAATAATGACAACAAAGTATGACTTACAAGGATTTTTTATAGATAATAAATTTGGATAATTTTTTTTTTATTTCTTGTTTTGTTTTTATGCTTGGTAAAAGCACGCACCAACTTAAATAATTGTTATATAGTTATTATTAATATTTTTTCTTCAATGAAATTAAAAAAATTCAAAACATCTTAAAGAATGGTGTAGTACCGAGAAAAATATTTTGTTAGTTTTGATAAAGTAGGGTAGTAAAAAAATAATCAAAAAAAAAACCGAAATATTTGCAAAAACCATGCGAAATTTATTTTAAAAAATAAAAAGAAAAAAGATTTAATGATAAGTTACAAATTTCCCGTTAAAGTAATTAAAAAAAAAAAAAATTGTTTAGTTACCTCTTATGCCATGTAAAAGAGATGCATATTTCATAAATTAATTAGGATGTTTCTTTAAGTTATCTTAGATACATTAGATATGCTACAGAAAGAATTTTCCTGTGAAAAAATTTTAAACTTTCTTATAAATATATAATATTATATTTAAAATTCTGCTGCAGCCTATAACATAATAAAAATAAACACGCTTTATAAATTTATCACCGCGAAAATTTATTTTAAATTTAATTTGATTTTTTTTTTGAAAATGTGATTTAGCCTAAAAGTATGCAAACTTATTTAAATATATTTTAGTAAAATTTTGGTTGGTTTTTCTTGGTTTTCTTAAGTTTTTCCTTATTCAGGCAAAATAAAAAAAAAAATTCTATACTAATAGATCAAACCTAGTCCTGATATTCCTTTATTCAAAATAAAATTCAATATTTTAATCCAGGATTAAACTATTAAAAAAACGAATAACAATTAATAACTTTATATTTGGTTACTATTAAAAATTACTTAACAGGTAATTAAAAAAATTTAAACTATTTAATTTACACTTACAAACTTAAATTTAGGAAATATAAAAAAAACTCACTTAATTTTAAATTTTAATTTTAATCACATAATTAAACAAACACGAAAATACAAAAAAAAAATCATTTAAACATTTATTATATACAATTAAATAATTTTTTTTTTCTCGAAAGTGAAAATTTAATGGATTCTCATCAAAATAATTCTTTTTGTTTTTTGTTTGTATTTTTTTAGTTCCAATTTTTTATCCGCTCTGAATTTTTATTTTTTGCTCTTCGTATATCGTTATTTTTATCTCAAATCATAAATCAAGGACACTGAAACTATTAAAAGAAATTGTTATGAAAATAGAACACTTTTAAATTTAAAAGTATCACGTTTCTGTTATCTTAGATGGTTTGTTAATATATCTGTGTTATTCAATTATTGCACGAAACACTCAGACAAAAAAAAAAAAAGGACAGGTATATAAAAACAATCTTGAAAACCATAGTATTCGTTTCTTTTTTGTTTTTTTTTTTTGGTTATCTTATAGCGCGGTTCCATTTTAAAATTTTGTTAGTGTATGTACTCAAATTTTTTTTTTTTTAATTTGACTCGCTTTTAAAAACTAAAACAATTTAAAGTTGTTTTTTTTTTGTTTTGGGATTGGATTTCATGATATGATCATGAGTAGTTAAGCGATTTTAATGATTACTGCGCGCAAAAAAAGAAAAAAATATATAGATAACATTTAAAATGTTTATCGTTATTGCGATAGTAGTTATTAATTTTATTACAGTTTATATGAGTTTTTAAAAGGTGTTTTTTTCACGAAATACGAAATATTTAAAATTGTGTAGCAAAGGACTTGAAAGATTTTTTTTTTTTATTTTTCAAAATTAATAGTATATAATAAACAAGAATTTATCACAGAATGGTTTTTCATCAGTGAAATTTTATGCAATATTTAGCAATTATTTGGATCGGTTTTTATTGTTTTACAACTTTAAGAAACTCAGAACAGAATTTTAATTTGAACTATAGTTTTCTTTTGGTTAGTCAGTTAAGGATATGATAATTATATGAAGATATATGGAGATTATAAAGATAAGGAAGTGATTATTTTAAAGAATAAATAGATTCCAGATTACATAAATGAGATTCGATATTTTAAAATTTTATCAAGTAAATTTCTTTCAATCACATTAAAAAGACTAAAAGACATCGCGTTTAATAAAACTTAACAATTTATTGTAGTTAAAATTCAAAACAAAACTGCAAATATAAACATTACGAATAAATCATTAATGACTATTGGTACTATTTAATTAGATACTATTAAGTTAATTTGAAAGGATTCCCAAACTTTTTTACAATAAAAGTTTAATTTAATAAATTGTGGCGATATGACATTTTCCTGTTTATTTTTCTTATGATCACGTAAGCTTCTTAAATAAGTCAATATTAATAACAATTTTGGTTGCAACCTCTTTCAATAATACGGTGAAGACATGTATATGATGATTAGCAATAAAACGTATTAACTTGAGTAACTGAAAGGTAAACCATGTAATATAGAGTTGTGATACAGTTGAATAAGTATACATATAACAGGATTACGATAAGATTATAGTTTAGGTACGGTTACGATAAAAATATAGTCTAGATGTGAGAGAAGAACCATGGTATGATGGCCCGGTTAGCTTTAAGTTATAAAATTATGTTATAATAAAGAGGTTATTATAATATTTGAAAGAATAATAAAATCAAAAAGTTGCTTTTGTTTTACAAACAAAAAATATTTGAACCTTTAAAGAAATGTGGTACATACCACGTCAATTTTGAGTTAAACAAAAAATTAAAACGTCTATATGAGCTAATAAATATATCTCAGAAAAAATGAAAAAGTTTTATAATACATGTCTATATGAACAGTTCTAGTTAAATAACAACTAATATTAATTTTATTTAAATTATTTAAAAATAGAAACTAGGTGTCAATCATTCATTCGAAAAGATTTTTGTAAAATAAAAAACACTACCGACTATAACTAGTAAAATTGAGTGGTCACTAATTAAATAAACACTATTCTTTTAGTCGTCCTTATTTTTTTTTTCTTTTTATTTTTTGTTATTTACTTTTTTATTTTTTTTTCAGTTTTGTTTCATTTGTTTTTTCTTTTATACATACATACATATAAATTCTTATGTAAAGGCGTTTTTATTTATTTTTTTTTACTCTGCTTTTTCCTTTAAATTTATTTCTAATTTTTTTATTCTGATTCATTTATTTCTATTAATTTGTTGTCCTTTTTCACAGTTTTTCCTTATTTCATTTTTTCTCTTTATTTCGTAAATATATTTAGCATTTTATATTAATATTGTTGTGTTTACTTTCATTTCCTTAAAAATGAATTTATTTTGAATAAATAATACAACTAAA
This sequence comes from Poecilobothrus nobilitatus, assembly GCA_947095535.1. NCBI lineage: Eukaryota > Metazoa > Arthropoda > Insecta > Diptera > Dolichopodidae > Poecilobothrus > Poecilobothrus nobilitatus. The sequence goes on from OX352774.1 coordinate 176,505,850, forward strand.
AAATGTATTTTCCAGGTTTTTCTTGTTTAGATTCGTTTTTATCGCTTTTGAGCGTTATTAAAATTGTAAAATTTCTAATAAAATATAAAATTGTTAACAATTTTCAGATAATGAATGAAAAACTTGTTTCATAAATTAAATAGAAGGCGAATTTTTCCAGTTTTCAAAGGCTAAATAAAAGAGCTGTGTATTAGAATACAATACACTTGGACCCCGATTCACACCTTTTTAATTTAAAACTTTTCGATTCACACCTTGAGTCTACTTGACGTAATTTTATTTTTTATTTTACGCTCTTTTTACCACTTAAACCCAATTTCAATTTCTTATTTTTTAGTTTAAGCTAATTTTTCGTTTTACGTTAATTTTTTTTCCAATCAAAAATGAAAATCATTAACATGACGTTGAAGACTACTTTATGAATTTTCATTTCGAGTTGAATCTCTTTTTTTTACACCCATCATTTCAAGAACGCATACTGATCGTAAATCGAGGTCAGAGTGTATCTTAGATAATTTATTAAATTTATTAAATTATTTAATTGATCGTATTTAAGAAATTTCAATATTTTATCAAAGAAATAAGAAAAAAATATTCATGTTACAAAATATCTAAATATGTACAGGTTAATATTTTCTACATTATAATTCTCTAAAATCCAAAAAGAAAGAAATTTGACCTCTGATGACCCCAGAACCAAAAAAAAATTATATTAATCATATTAATAATACCGAAGGATACATAATATGTGATTGGATGTTATAATATGTATTCATAAGAACATTTATACATATATCATATATTATTATTTTGCTTATTTTGGCACTTTTTCTTTTGTTATCCTTTGTCATTTCTTATCTAAACCATTTATTTATTGACCATAATCACAATAATGTCATATTTTAACTATGCAAAAAAAAAAGAAACATCAACATAAATAATTATCCTATAAAAATCGTAATAATGACAAAAAGAAAATACTTTGTATATTAATCATGAAAATTAACTGAAATTAATTTTATTTTAGACTTTTTTTTTTGTTATAAAAATAATATGATTTCGTTTATATTTGATTATTTGTGTATTTAACAAGTTAAGATCTTCTGATAAAAAAGAAAGAGAATTGTGTTAGAATTTTAACAATATATTGTTTTCCCGTTTCATTCATTCTACATATTTGTTTCATGTTATTTTTTTTTTCCTTTCCATTCCTATAAGGAGCATAGGGCTTCCACTAAGTCATTTATTATTCATATTTGACTAAGCTTAAGCTTCCGTAATCATTATTTCACTAAGCCGTTTATTACTCTTCTTTAGCTATTGTACAAGACTAGGTGTTTCTTTAGTTCTACGCCATCTATTATCTTACGCAAGAACTATATTTTATTATACCCTACACATTAAGTATAGGGTATATTAATTTTGGTATGGTGTTTGTAACCACCAAAAGGAAGCGAGTAAGGTATAGACATGTATATATATTCTGAATCAGGATCACCTCCTGAGTCGATTTAACGATGTACGTCCGTCCGTCCGTCTGTCCGTACGCACGAAAACTCAAAAAATAATTATGCTTGATGAAATTTATACTGTAGGTTAACAATGACTAAGGTAAGGCGGGGATTGTAAATGGGCGAAATCGGATCATGCGTTCGAGTACCTTCCATACAACTCCCAAAATCGAATACGCATATCTTTGAAATTAATAAAGATAGAAACTTAAAATTTTGTACGAGGGTGTGTTTTTCTGAATCCATGATATCCCTAAAATTTGAGATGAATTGGAGTGGTCGTTCGGGTACCTCCCATACAACTCCCAAAACCGAACAAGCATATCTTCGAAATTAATAAAGATAAAAACTTCAAGTTTGGCACTAGGGTGTTGTTTCCTGAATCCCTGATTTGTCCAAAATTTAAGATGAATTAGAATGGTTGTTCGGGTATCTGCCACACAACTCCTAAGACCAAACAAGCAAGTATATCTTCGAAATTAATAAATATATAAACTTGAAATTTGATATAAGAATGTTCTACCCTGTTGATGTCTTTAAAATTTGAGATGAATTGGGGTGGTGGTCCGCGTGCTTCCACACACTTCCCAAGACCTAACAAGCATATTTTCGAATTTAATAAAGATAGAAATCTGAAATTTGGTACAAAGGTTGTAAAAGCATTTATTTTTTTAGCTTAGTTATATTAAATACCTAACTAAAATAACTTATGGATTTTTAATTTAATTTGAATTTTTTAGGTGTAGGGTATAAATAAGTCGGTTGCATCGACTTACTGTTACTTTTACTTGTTTTTAATTTAATTATATTATACTAATTATATATTATAAGAAATATCTATATTATTTTTTATTAATCTATATGACCCAGCCGGGGTTTGAATCCGAGACCTTGAAATGAAATGCCGGTGTCTTAATCTCTACACCATTTGCTGGATATTTGTTTCATTTGGATTGCCTAAATTATTCTTTTCAGTGGTTGCAGAATTTTATCACTTTAACTGTAATGATGTACAACATGAACAGGTTCAGTGTTTACCACTAAAGCAATTTAAGTAATTTTATTTGGAAAGTAATCTAACAAAATTTTAATGGCAAATTTAAGGGTACGATACACTTGGCAACTTTCATTTAGCATCTCGACATTTGATCAGTGGACATTTCGCAAACTTAACAAAAAACAAACTTAAAAAAACATTTGGCGAAATAGACTCTTAACTTTTGGGTATTTGTGAAAATATTTAGGGAATTAAATATAATAACAATTATTTCTACAAATTTTTCATTAATTTCATTCGTTATTTTCACAAATTTATTTTAAATCCAGTTTTTTTTTTCAAAAATAAACTTAACGTTTTCCACATTAATTATTTATGCTCACAGATTGACGCAGTCAATGAAAGAGGTATTGAAATTATAGCGTTCAAAATTAAGTTATTGATTGTTACAATTTGCGAAATGTCCCCTTCTAAAAGTTGTTAAGCATCTAATTTGCCAAGTGTCCAAGCTGGCAAGCGTCCAGTTGTTAAAGTTGTTAAATATCTTTTTCTTAATTGTTCATTTCACTAAATGTTTTTTTTTCTTGAGTGTCTATTTATTTATGTATGTCTAACCACACATAAACTACTCATGTCATGAATTTCTGAACTTCATAATTAAATTAAAGTCGAAAAATGTTTCTCAAAAGTTTTCATAAAGATAGCTATATTTTATTATTTGATAGTTAATGTTTGCCTAAATTTGTAGAACATATAAGTCTCACATCTCATATAGCAGACATCAGTCTTTGTGTATAGAACTATTTATATATTTGTGCCGCTTGGCGATGAACATTTTCAATTTTATGAATTTTAACATTTAGATCTGTTATTGACAAAGGATTTAGATTTCTAAAATCTAAAATATTTTCGAAATAATTTTTATTTCTTGACATTAAAATTAAAATATATGTATCAAAGAAAAACTTCATAATATAGGTATTAAATAACCTTAAAAAAAACTGCAACCCTTGTTGGTTTCATTGTATCTTCATAAGTGTCTGAGGTTTTGTTTTAAAAGTTTTTGAATAAATTTTCAAGATGTTCTTATACAATTATCATCTGATGTTTTCTCCTTCCCACTTTTTTGGTCCTTATAGGGTATCTATATATCATTTATAATATTATTTATATATTTGACTAAGCTTCTGTTTATAAAATCATTAGTTTTATTGAATCGTTGATCATTCGGCTGTAACTATTCTACGAAACTATTAAAAGCAAATAAATATTTTTATTTATGCATATATACATCTGTTATCTTATACAACATTCATTTTAATTTATTTGGTCGAAATTGATGACAAATTGAACAATACTTAGAAACAGAAAATATCACTTAAAATCTTAAAGATTTCTGACAAGAAACTCCATACTACAAATATAAACTTTCTATAAGAAAACAATTATATTATTAATCTAATTTGATTTAAATAATGTTTTACGTTGCAGACAGCTCTACAATATCTTAATCTTTCACTATTCATCATTTTAATTTATCTTTTCCTTAAAATCGTGTTAAATGATTTAAAGACAGAGGTAATCGTTAATGTAACGAATTGTTGCTCTCATGTCCAATTTCGACTCATCAGATTTTTGAATTTTTTTTTTTAATTTATTAAAGTTGTCTTAAATTTATTTTCACAATTTTTTTTTTTTTTGTTCTTAAAAGAGAAACCAAAATTTTTGTTTTTTTTTTTTTTAATTTTATTTTTTACCATTATGTTGTTTTTTTTTTGACACCATGCCAAGACAGTTAATTACAAAAAATTGTTATTATCCTAACTTGCCCAAATATTGCAAAAAACAACCTTTTTTCAGGGACTTTTAATTGTATAATTTAGTGACCCAATTGAAAATTTTATATGACACAATATTTTAAGTGATCACTCTACTTCAAATACAATGACAAGAGAACGAAAGAGATAGGTGTATACATGAATTTAAATAAAGTTGAAAAGGAAGAAAAAAGGAAAAGCATATTAATTGATGTTATAATATAAAAAAAAGTATAAAAACCTGGGGCAATGTACAGTAAATCACTGTGTGATAATTTTCTTTAATATATTTTTCTCTTTCTTTCCTTCATGCTCTGTTTACAATTTCTTAATTTTTACTCTATCCATATCTCTTTTTCCTCACTTATATATTTTGTATTTGTTTTGTCCTTTTTTGTTACTATTTTTTGTTTGTTTTGTTGTTGTTTTTTTTTGTTTGTTGTTGTTGAGATAAGAAAAGGATTTGTTAGGATTATAATTATAACAGGAAAATGCAAAATAAAAATATAAAAAAAATTAAAAAGAAAAAAGTTATTATTAATTATATGGTTAGAAAAAGAAAAAAATACATAAGTTAATAGTAGAAGAAAGTATATGTAAACAGTAAAAAGAGAAAGGAAATAAGAAGAGAGTAGAGAAAAAAGAATTAGGGATAAAAATTTTCTAATGTTTGCGTAATAAAATATAAATGAAAAAAAATTTATGAAATAATTTATTGACTTTTTGAAAAAAGTTGATAGGTTTTAAGGTAATTTCTGATATAAAAAATAATAATTAAAAAAAATAATTTTTAAAATACATATGCTTTTATCGAAACCGAATTCGCCCCCTAAAAAGTAGAAAATAAAATTGATTGCAAAACTTTAGCTTTTTGGACTGTTATAATATAAAAGTGAGTTGCTAGTGTAAGCATTTTGGACTGTTATAAATAAAAATCTGCGAAACTTGAGGTTCGTGTTTCTTTTTTATTTCAGCAATTTACTTTTATATTATAACAGTCCAAAATGCTTGCACTAGCAACTCACTTTTATATTATAACAGTCCAAAAAGGTAAAGTTTTGCAATCAATTTTATTTTCTACTTTTTAGGGGGCGAATTCGGTTTCGATAAAAGCATATGTATTTTAAAAATTATTTTTTTTACTTATTATTTTATTTTATACTTTTTAGTTTTAAATGAAGCACATAATTTAAATTTAAAAAATATGGGATATTTTTATTATATGGCAAGAGTAAAAATTTTTTATTCCAGTATGTAATTCATAATTAATGAAAGTACCTCGAAGAGTAAAATATGTACCAAAATACTGTGATTATAAATATTACAATACAATTTTAGTTGAAGTAACATTTCTAACACATATGAAAATGATATATATTGTACATAAATGTATTTTACTGCATATTTCTATAGTGTAGTATTAGTAGTATATCGTATATCCAAAAAAAACATTTAACCTTGAACACCTACCTACATACCTAATCCCTTAATAAGATCATGCAGTAAAAATTGTTGACAATATCTTGATTTAAATTATAAACAAATGGAGCGGAACAAAATAATTTAGGAAATTAGTTTAATGTAATATTATTTACATACGTACGTACATATTTATATACATAGTTTTAATTTTTTGTGTTGACAAAATTTTGTTTATAAATCATAATGCGTAATGCGCAAAAGCATAATTTTCTAATGATCTTTACTTTTTATATTCTTTACTATGTACAAAAATAATATTATGTATGTATGTAGTTTGAATTTGGCAATTGGAATTATTATACCCGTACGATAGGATCGGGTATAATAAAATTACTCCTCCGTTTGTAACACCTCGAAATAAGCGAGCTAGATATACCTTCAAAGGTGTGGATCGGATCAGAAAAAAATTCTAAGACTTTTGAGCCATGTCCGTCCGTCCGTCAGCACGCTAACTCAAAAACTAAGAAAGCTAGAATCTTGAAATTTACACAAAATATTTTGGGAGTAATTTGTAGGTTCCCTATTTTTTTTGGTTGAGTTTGGACCAAGCCTTAGGGTAGCTCTCGAACACCTAACTTTTAGATCCCCACATTTTTTTGCAATAGAGCTATGAAATTTTAATTACTGATAGATCTCACAAAAATATTAATTTTATTTTTAATAACTTTTTTTTGTAGCCCCACCCGTTACGGAGCTACAGCTCTCCAAAGGTTCAAAAAAGCTCTATATTTAAATTGTTATAGCACAAGTTGTATAAGGTATATCTTCATTTTGAAACGATTACTACTTTTATTAGCTTTAAAATTGTATATACAATATATATACATTTGTAGCATAGGGTGTCTTAATTTACCGTTATGTGAAACTCAAATTTTGCAAAATCCTTTAATCCTTCTATCTTCTAAACGGTTTAATTTGGAAACTTGGAATTTTTACAGAAGTTAGATCTTTGAAAATAAGTATGAGTCATTTCAGAAATTTTTTTTGTATCATTCCCCGTTTAGGAGCTGTAAGGGGTCAAAAACTGAAAATTTCCTATTTTTAAACACCTGTAACTTGAACACCTGTTAAAATTTTTTTGAAGTAATACATAAAAATTAAAGCTTCAACATTATGTTCTTATTTCTGTTAATGACTTTTTTTTACTAATGTAGGGTTACTTTATAATTGACGAAAGTGTTACTTGATTTTTTCAAATTTTCTAACAAATTTCTTTAACGAATTTTTTCCATTTTGTTTTACTCGATAATTTGAAATTGCTGAGGATATAATGCGTAGTACATAAAAATGTAAATAAATAAACAACATAACGGTTGCTTGAAGAATTTTTATTTATATGATATTAATATATATACATACTTATATAATATCATGTTTATTTACATATCGTATATGTCACTAGTGAATGAATGATAACAGTATAGATGTATATTATATAGCGCCGTATTTACATACATATATGTATTTTATTGTACTTATAAGAAATTATTCTGCCAATGGAATATTTAAATATAATATAATATAATATATAAAATTATATTTACAATTTTGTACTAAGTAAATTTAATATACATTTACTGCTTAGTATTAAATGGTACTATAGAATATTTGAAAAAGTTTTGGATTGATAATCGTTATGTGAAAGGTTAGAATCTGCTTTTGAAGAATGTACATATAAACATATAGTTTGAATATATGTACAACCCATAGTTCTAGAAATTATAAAATTCACCCAAATTATTTTAAAATACTAAAATATTAAAAAAATAATATTGTGAGCAGAGTGACAGGCTGTGAAAATACTAACGGTTCGTACGGGTATCTAAGAGTTGACAAAGGCAACTGTATTCTTCCTCGTTTTGAATGAAATTTTATATGTATGTATATCTATATACACAATATACATAATAAATGTTCCTAAATAAAACACATAAAACATTAATTTTTAACGCCATACATATTCAATATGCAATAAAGAATGTTGACAACAAATATTTTTATTTAAATACTAAACAAATGTTGTAAACAAAATATTTTAGCAACATACATAAAAATATCCTATTATAGGAGAAAAGGTCAAAAATATATTGCGTGTGTATGCATGAATTTAGACATAAAAATTTAAGTTTCAAATTCATATATACAAAATATATACATATTTTATTCAAAAAATGTTGATGAATAGATAGTTAAAAAAAAAAAAAAGTTGCATGTGAACTGGATTCGAACAACATGACCCCCACTTTTGAAACCTGTACAGTTTCCTCTGCACCATACAACACTTATAAATGTTGCTAACAGATTACGAAGATAATAAAAAGCGTGACAGAATGACAAATAAATAAATAAATAAATAAACCGACAACGACGAGTTAATATAAAAGCATATACAATAAAAATAATTTCGTTCGTTTAAAAATAATTAATTGCAATATATAGATATTCTATCTAGATCTAATTTCTATAACAGCCAAAATATTATTAGGTATTATGAAATTTAGTAAATTAATTTTGCGAAAGAAATGATTATGATTCCAAATTAAGAGAATTTTATAATATAAAAGAATGTCCTGATTTTTCCGCTAAAATCATATTTTCTCAAAATGCAGTCAACTATTATATTATAGAAAGGCTACTATTAAATAAACTCTGAGATTTTGCTCTGGGCTGAAAGAAACCATTTCTACTTCAATAATTAAGAGGTTAGTAAAATCATTAGTTCTGAAAATGCACACGCCTCAAGTGCTCATTTCTACAAGGTGGAAATTTCTGGATGGTTTAAATCTGGATATGGAAACTGTTTTATTGTGAGAACTGCTAAAATATAGAACCTGCTTCCTTCCTACGTGTTCCCTTCAGATAAAAATACATTTTGTAATTTTTCAAAAAGAAATGTTCTTCTCCAATTTACCTACCTACTGTCATCTGTCTTTCTCACTTCAATTTCTTTCCTTCTTATTCAAACCTACAATAATTTTGTATGAAGGAAACCTTTCTAGGAGTTTGTGTAGCGTGTGAAAAAAAAATATATATGCATATATATAATATAATATATGTATTTGTATATATTATATGTATATTATATATGTGTATTATAAAGATTATTAATAGGAGAACATCTATTTTTTTTTCTTAAAGGAGTTGGGAATCTTCCAAAGACACCAAGTGGTCCCCCTTGGTAGTGTTAGATTCTTACTGACTAAACCCACTTCCCTCTTTAGCCAATATAATGCGATCAAACTTCTAATTGCTGATGCAGATGCGTTACCGCGTACTGCTACTTTAGCTAAACGAAAATCGCATTCGAAAATTTGCGTAACTTAGAAAATCGAAAATCGTAGGGTTGCGAATGGGAAATTAAAATTTTGATACTGGTGCTAACTCTGTAAGCATTATATATAGTATAAAAATTGTGCGATTTTTGTTTTTTAAAATCGCTCAACCCTGCGATTTTTAAATTTTCGAATGCGATTTTCGTTTATCGAAAGTAGCAGTACGCGGTAAGGCATCAGTATATTGGTTAAGGATTAGGATAACGAGAGAAGAGGACAAGGGTACGGAAACATTGAATTGGGAGTGAAATTGTAAGGGAACAATTAATCGGCATATTATTATTATTACTATTTTGGAGCTGCTAACTATAAGTTATTTAGACAAAATCTGATCATATCTCCAAAACAATTGAACAAATTATTATCTATAACTAATACTTTTGATTTGGGACTCTATATATACCTTATTCTATATTTGAACCCTTTGATTAGTATTCAATTAAAAACTATACACATAAAATTTAGATTATTTAATAATAGAATAATCTAAGCAAAGCATATTATTTATAAGGTGGAAAAAGTAAATTAGAAAATTCAACAAGTAAATTACAAAAAATAAAAAAAACAACAACAAGAATATATGGGTTTTTTGGAATCAATTAAGCTTCAAAAATACAATTTATTTTTCTACGAAAACTTATAATGAGGTTATGTACAATATAATGTTCAAAGAAAAAACCAAATCATAAAAATATTTTTAAATTCCTGAAATCTGTTAATGACACTATAAACAATTATTTAACAAATTCTATAATTATTATTTTTAATTAATAAAAAATAAAAAAAAATCTTATTTTGAATTCAAATTATATAGTAATAAAAGCTAATTACAAATTATTTTAAAATTATGATGTAAAATCAACACAAGGAAAACCAAAAAATCTTTTCTAAGAAATTTAATTTAAAAATAGTATTCATAATTTTTATAAAATAAAAGTTTAAAATATTTTAATTAAAAAAACATTTTTTTTTTTTTATGAAAAATTTAATTACTTTGATTCTTGGAGAGCACCACGAAATCGCAATTTTAGCATGAATTCTAAATTTAAAAATCACAAAACTTCTAAATGTAAAGCTATTATATAGAAAATCCTACAAAATGAGGAAATTGTTTAGGAGGAGTTTTATAGTTGTTTACAAAATCAGGGGTATTTAGAAATCAATAATTTGAACAACGGCGATTTTGGGGCGATACACCCAATTATTTTAAATGCATTGATCCAAAATAAAACCATTCAAAACGAATTTTGATAACTATTTTCGAAAAATTATGTATGTAATTTTCTTTTTGTATAGTACAAAAATCCACTCAGAATTTAATTCAAAAATTTAACTTGTAGAGTTTATTGTATAGGTTGATATGTTGTACCGCCTGTTGCAGTGCCCTCATAAAAATTAAACTTATAATTTATAAATATCGAAAGGGGTTGATTTCAAAGAAGTTTTTCCTAATTTCATATCTAATAATTTGATTAATCATTCATTCTTATTTCGTCACCTTAGTTTGTGAGCCGAGGTATTTTAGCTTTTTATCTAAAACTCTCAAGCTCAACTACATATTGCCAATAACTATAATGACCAACAATAATGGCAAAATAGATGATATCTTTACATGTAACAATTAACTGCAATTTCTTTATTAAAGTATCCTAATCAAACTTATATAAACTAGGGACGCCTATTAATGTGGAATCAAATTCTATGTTGAACCCCAATTCATATAATCGAATGTTACAGTTTAATCCGTAAAAAATTTGAATCTGTATAAATAGTCTGCAGTTGGTGTACGCATATAAGTGACATCAGTCTCTGTGTATATTTGGTTATTTGGTATTGTGAGTGGACTGTTAATGTCTATTTATTTATCGAGTTCGTAATAAATGTTTTAAAAGTACATGGGGAAAATGGTCTAGATATCCGTAAAACATTCGTAAAATACATCAACAAAGTTTGGAGCAAAATTCTTTATAGGCTTGTACAAAGGGCGAGAAAACCGTACAAACATTACCACAATTGTACTAATGGTAACCCTGCATAAAATTGACATACAAAATATTTAAAAATAAAAGATTATTCAAATTTAACTTTGGTTGTAAGAACTGCTGTATACTCAAATTTAAGTATATGAGAAGAAATTGAATTTAGAAAAAATACAATTAGAAAAGTTTTTTAATCGCTTCAAATAGTATACATACAAACATTCATTCATAAATATGTACAATAATTTAATAGAAAAGTACAAAACCAAAACAATAACATATTTGAATTTGAAAGAAACTCTGCAAACTTTTATAATGAAAATTCATATTAATTAGCATTAAATATTTAATGATAATAAAAATGATTTTCATTAGCATTAAAAAATTCAATGATAATGACAATTTAATGCTAATGCTAAAACGCCCATAGTTACATAAAAACATATGTATAGTTACTGATGTTCAAAGCTTGAAACGGAATTCATAATACGTAGTGCGTGGCTGAAAACTACTAAATTATAATTATAAATATCTAAGAGTTAAATTGAATGAAATTTTTCCAACTTTTAAATCTAGCAATTTGATTAAATATAACTTATTTGGTTGACTATGTTTTTGAGTCCACGTATTTTACCATTTTACCTAAAAATCTCAACCAACTGAACAACATTTTAACAACAATAACCATATAACGACCAAATGTAATAACATAGTTGATGCTTATGTGTTACAAGCAAAAGTTTATTCAAAATATTACTTTGTAGAAATATTTTGAAATCTATGACTACAATTTTTAAGTAAAAGCTTTTAAAGCAATTACGCAAAAAAAAAAAATAATAATATTAATTTTCCACAACCTACTTAAAAATAATCTTCAACAAATGTACTTTAAAATTATTATGCCAATCTGAATTTTATTTCATATTTTTAGACTTTTTGTAATTTTCTGTTCTTGTTTTGTTTTTTTGTTTTTTATTAAATGAAAATTGTCAATTCATCTTAATTTATTGACTTTCCAATATTAAAACAATACTTACATACATAAATATTAAAAAACAAAAAAAAAAGAAAAGAAATCTCTCAAATTAAACTAACACATACATACACTGAACAGATACAATAAGTAGACGTATAATTTTCTAAACATATCAAAAATTATTTTTTATTCAATTTAATCTATCAATCAATTAGATCCTGTATCATTGATTTTATTTTAAATAAAAAGTAATCGTTGAAAAAAAAAAAATAAAATAAAAATAAAAAAAATACGAAAAGGAAGAAGAAAAAAATAATTTAGAAAATGAGACAATTTAATTCTATTAAATTTGATTACAAATCTTTATTTTCCATTATATAAAGTAAATTAAAGTAAACAAATTGAATTGAATGGAAATTGAAATAAAGTAAAATGGATCTAATGTTTGTATACACTTACAATTCAATGTGAAATTGATTAACTTTAACATTCGTAAAATTTGTAACCAAAATATTAAGCAGTTCTTAGATAAAAAAAAAAATATAGCTGTTAATAAAATTTTTTCTCCCTGAAAATCTAGACAGCTCCAAAAATTAAAACCTCAAAAAAAAAGCAAAACAAATCTTTGTTGCCTGGCAAAATTGGCGGGATGATAATGGCAAATAACAAGGACTTTAGAGTCACTTATAAGAAAACAAAATTAAATTAAAATAAATTTACAAAATTATAACAAAATATAAAAAGAAAATAAAATTAATTTAATAAATTAAAATATTTAAAATCGTAGTCTTAATATAATGTTTTCTGTAAAAAAAAAATATTTTTTTATTTCTGTTCTCTACTACTGTTTGTACATTTTAAATTTTTACTCATTCTATTCTGTATCTATTTCATTTTATTTTAAATTACAAATCTATTTTCCAAATTTTTAAATAATTCAATGAAATTCTTTTAAAAACGAGAAAAATCAAAAGGTCAATGTGCCAACTCTAGGATACCCGAGTATCATATACATATACTGTTTCAATAAAATTTAATCATTTTTAAGGAAATGTAAGATAAATAGGAAGTATTTTAATATCTTTCTTGAAAATTTCACTCCAAATTATCTTAACCATTCATGGTAATCCTAAATTTTTCTAAATACCGGTTTCCAAAGAATCATTCTCACATCCTTATTCCAGGAACCAAACTGTATATTTTTTATTAAAACCTCCTTCCTAAAGTTTAATTTAAAAAGGAATGGTTTTGGTTGGTTAAAGTTCAACACATACCAGAAAAAGGACGGGGATTTCCTCTTGTTGACTTTGCAAGTTTTTCACCGCAAAAATAATGAAAAAAAAATAAGCACTAACATATACATATTTAATTACACCTCTGAGTTGTGTATGACAGTTACTTGTTTCCGTTGCGCCAAACCAAAGAAATTTTATGAAAATTATTATCATCTTGGTCATCGTCATTCAACAACATTTCAGATGTCTAGCTTTTTCAAGTACATATTAAAATATGAGTATGCAAACTTAAAATCCAAACTTGTTGTTTTAGTTAAGCCGCATTTTGCTGAAGTTGTTGGTATAAAGCTTAACTTCTTTTGTAAAAATAAAAATTTTAAATGCCCAGTTTATATAGACACTGAGTTGTGTTCACATAAAAAAGAAAATTGTTTGACACCTATTCGATTGTGTTGGCTGCATTTATTCAATTTCAAAAGCAAAACTCGCATTAACCAAAAAAAAAATAAAATAAAACGGTAATCATTTCAGAATCCTTTTATTTTTTGAGTTATTGTGCGGAAGATCATTGAACAAACTCACTCAGTTAAATCGACTCAGACTTCAATCCTAAACAAGAATATGTATATGTTTACATAACTATTTTATTCTTTCTAAGGTGCAACAATCGTAACGCCAAATTTATTATACCCTTCAAGTATTTTCGTTTTATTATACCCATACCAAATTTAAGAGAGCAAAATAATGAAAACTAGTTAAAGCCTTTTGTAAATTGTGTCATTATTTTATCAATATTGATTAGCACCATTAAAAATTATATAAAATAAAGTTACACTTTTTATGATTGTAATCAATTAAATAATACAAACACAAATAACTTAAAAGGTTCCTAAAGCAAATTTTTTTTGCAAATTTTCTCGGAAGAAATTAGGTTTAAATAAAGGTCAAAAGATAATCAATAAAATGCAATTAAAGAAATTCATTTAATAGGAAATAATTTTTAGTAATTACAAAGAACCATACCGTCAGCTCTAACCTACATATAAGAATAAAAATAGTAAAAATCTTGAAGCTTGGAAAACACTTTAAAATATCAGAAAAAGAATCTTAAATTATTAATTTATCCGCATTTTATTTTCAAGAATTATCTAATAGACTGATAGATAAGTAAGCATATATATGTGTAGATATTGAATCATTCAATTTTAAAACAGCAAAATCAATTTTTTTTCATATTCAAAATAAAGGAGCAAAAAGTTATAATACTTTTACACAGATACAAATACTGTGGAAATCATGAATATTAGTAAAAAAAAACCCAGCTAGACAAGAGGTCCCAGAATTTTATTAGTGAAGAAGTATATTTGTCACTTATAACGTTTCATGGGGTAAATTTATACCCATGATGAATCGTATCTTTATTTATTGAGTACTCTTACTGCAGAGAAGTTCTCTCAATATCTCTTTCTCAAGCTTCTTCTTCTTTTGAATTCGAAGACAATTTCCAGAGTATTTAAGAAAGAACGGGTAATATTATTTCCGCCTTCTATCCACATTTTTCCATATGTTTCCGCTCTACTCATTTTGACGGCTTACGATTTTAGCTTCAAGTGGCTCTTGATAATTTACACTAAAAGTCTTAGATTAGCTTTGTTAAGTTTCGGATTTGATCTTTTTTTCATTGATCAATCTTACTTTTCTAAATGAATCTTACTTGTTTAAAGATTTACAATTTTATCTCATTTAAAATATTATTGGTTCAATTTTTGAATTGTATTTATTATAAAATTTAATTCTGAGTATTGTAATGAATCAATAATACAACGAATCTATCATCATTATATAATTATCATTAAGAAAATTATTAAATAAGGCATATTTCTTACTAGAAGATAAATTTTCTTTTTAAATTACGACGGTAATATTATGCGTCATATTAAGGATTATGAAGGCACTCGGAAATCTAGTGGACGTATAATTTACCCTTAGAACATTTATAGTCACATCTAGAAAGGAAAGGCTATGTAATTTCTTTGTTAAATTTATGTGGTAGAGGAATAAAGTAAAAGAAAGAAAGAAAAACGAATTATAAAACTGATTTCTTTTTATAATAGATATTTTGTGATGTTATATCCATATAAAAACGACACTTTTCAATTTAATTTAAAATTTAATTTTCAATTTCTTTTAAAAAAATCTTAGTTTTCATTCGACACTGATTTTTTAGCATAAAATATCGCTTAAATTTTTTGTCAACTCTTGAAAAATAGGATTTTAGACCTAAATAACAATGAAACTTATTTTTTTATACGTACATATACAAATAAAAAAAATTCAAATGCTTTTATACTTTTAATGAATAGATTTCATACTTTCAAATAATAGAAAACACACAATACAAAAAATAAAGTTTTATCATTCTGACCTATAAAAAGTATAAAAGTAGATAAAATTTCGCATCAATAATACACGAACAAAAGAAAGGAGAAAGATTGAAAAAAAAAAAAGACTAAGACAGCGAATTATACATGCAACTACAAAATAAAGAAACGAATCCTTCAATTACTGTAATAAAAAAAAAAACAGAAAAGCTCAAAATAATCTATAACAATAAGGATAAAAACAGGACTCAAAAAATATTAAAATGTAAATGAATATTTTTACTAATAGAAGTACTGCCTCTTTTCCAAGTTTTTAGTCAAAAAACAAGAAAATAAAAAATAGAAGTAAAGTATAATAAGAACGGGAAACCTCCATAAAAAGGCCATTAAAAACACAAAAAAAAAAACTAAAAAATAATACATGAACATTTTTTTTTCAATAACATAACAATGAAAAATTTTCTAAATCAATTGATTGGAAAATTAAACTTTTGGAGAAAAAAAAAAATTCTTTCTTCAATTTTCCTTTTTTTTTTAACCATGATCGATTTGTAAAGTGGTTACTTTGTTGTAAAAAAAATTAGTTTTCTTTTTTTCATTTTTGACTCCTAGCTAATTTTTGTGTGCGTATTGCAGGACATATAACGCGCATTAATACAATAAAACAACAAAAAACCAAAATAACAAAGAATGATGTCAATAATATTGATAATAATAATAATAATGATGATACTGATTGATAATCTTGATTAGAAGTGAATGATGATGGGTCATGACAATCTAATGATAACAAAACCAAAAAAGAAACAAAAAATAACAATAGAATAATAAGGTTAAAACAGGACATAAGACTAAATAGAATGGAAAGAATGTCCTACATAAAACAACTGATTAATAATTTAACAAAAAAAAAAAACAAACAACAAAAAGCGAAAAAAGAAACAAGAAATGGTAAACTGGTAAACTGGTAAAACACATAAATTTATCTTATGTTCATAATCCGTAAAATTAACTGTGAGAATAATTTAACGATGTTATATTCTTACATCTATGACATAATTTTGTTGATTTTTTTTTTTTTTTTATAAAAGATTGGCATTATGAATGAAAACCCAATCCACTAACCTCCAAAGTAAAAATTACTTAATGTCAATTATTTTTGCTAAAATTTAATTTGGGCATTAATTAATTTTGTAGCCTAGGTTCAATTTTAGAGACATTAAAAACTTCTTTAAGGGGTGCCTCGATGGCCTTGTTCGTAAGAGCTTATAAAATGCGCTCTAAACACCGAGGGAGTGTGGGTTCGAATCCAACACACTTCATAAGAATAATTTCTTCTTACGGCATTTACAGCCACGCCTGAAAAGAAAAGGCTGTGTAATTTCCTTGTCACATTTATGTGGCAGGGAAATGCACTAAAAAACATAAAAATTTTTTTTTAAGAATTAGTTAATTTTTTATCAGGTTAGTGCATTTTTTTCAATTAAAATACTTAATAGAAAGTTGCCCATCTCTTGTCGCGGCCATATTTGGTAAAGGACTTTGTAAAGTAAATAATATAATTAGGAGGAATTTTACAGTTAGAAAGAAAATCATAGTATACCCTTCATCAAAATATTTATAAATATATAAATAGATTCTGAATTAGAAAAGACTTTTAAGTTTGATTCAAAAACTGAATATTCCCTTTTCCTTACACATATGTATGCAACAGTTTCAATTAGGAGTAGGATTCTGGAAAAAAAAGTGTATGACGCTGATCAACTAACGCTAAAATCTTTCTTAATAATTTTTTTTTTCGTATATGTATACTTAAACCTCAAAGAGTTATTTTAAACTAAGTGTAGTAGTATATTCAAGAAGGGAAGAAGGGAATATTGTGATTTTTAATCCAACTTTATAATCTTTCCGATTTACTTTTTGGTATATAACGAAGCATTCCAAATATTTTGTAACACATTTACTTTGGAGTACTAAAATTTTATGGTTAAGTCTTTTTTTTTTATTTCATTTAATTTGGGGGGTTAATTTATTTTAGAATTATTTAACACTTAATTAACATGATGTTTTTGGAAAAATATTTTGAGGGATTATTTTAAGATTTTGGCAGTTACTTCACAAATAATATTGGGGGTTAATTCATATTTAAACTAACACCTAAAAATAACGGGGATTAGTTCATTTTTGATTTTGAGAGCCGTTTTTGCTTTTGCTAGTTGTTTTTGCTTTTGGGGGTTATTTATTATCGGATAAGTTCATTTTTGCTTTGGAAGGTTAGTTTATAGCGCCTAAAAGCTTAAGTTTAAATAAAAAAAAAAGAATAGTCATTAAATTATTAGGTTCAGCAAAAAATTTGAAATTTATTTAAAAGAAAATTTTTTGTGTTTAAATCGTTAGAAATTCATTATCTAAATTGATAATAATACAAATTGATTTAAAAACAAAAAAGTTTATTATAGAAGAAAAGTCGATGCTCTACTGTAAAAAGAATTTAATTAAGATTTAGTGTCATTCAACAAATTTATTCGCTAAACATTTGCGAAAAAGAAAACTAGAGTTACTTACCTATAAAGTAAAATTCGTTAAAAGTTAAATTATAAATTAAAGAAAATATACTTCAACCTTGAAATAACCTTTAGGTTAAAAACTAATATATATTTTATTTTTACTCTAGGCGTACATGTTATTTCCGTAGAAAATTGACTTAAAGCAAAGGGTGATAGAGAGTCGAAACAAGCAAAATAAAAATACTCCAAAAAGATCAAAATTTTTCTATTATTTTTATCCTTTCCGCTTCTATAAGGGGCATAAGTTATCCACTAAGTAATTTTTTTTTTCGTATAGGTTAAGTTTCTGAAACCATTAATTTCACGTTGTTAAAGAAAAGTTTTTCGTATACATATATTAAAAGAAACAATATTTTTCTTCCATGTATAACATATGTATTTACCGAATGCATTTACCGTTTTTGAGAAAATTCAGTGTTAGGTTGCTATATTAGATCTAAATCAATTTAAATCTCTTCTATGAAGCATATTCTTGTTTAATTAACATTAGAGTACAGCAAGTTGTATTGTATTAATCATCTCGGGAACAGTAAATTGTGATAATTTAAATTAAAGTTTCGAACATGGAAAGCTTGAAAATTGAATAAATGAAATTGTTGTATTATTAGTAATGGTTTTTTCTGAAAACATGAAAGTTTTTTAACATAAAACTATCAAACTATTCCAGATATTAGCTTAAAAACTACAACTACTAGTTTAAAAACTACATTTTACAAATAAGATAAGACATTTTCTATGAATTTATATAAAAGTTGATAATCTTTAATATTTATAAAATCTAAAATCAACTTCCAATGTTATAAACGGGAAAAAAGTTAGATTTTTTAAAAACAAAATACATACATTTTTATATTATGGAAAATCTTTAACACTATTATCTCGAAAATCGCCAAAAATATAACACTCCTTCAAGAACAATTTCGAAACCATCATCCGACACCTCATCCGGCTCTATATCAAGTTTGTTCTGAAACACCCTATATAGTACCTATCTAAAATTGA
This sequence comes from Poecilobothrus nobilitatus, assembly GCA_947095535.1. NCBI lineage: Eukaryota > Metazoa > Arthropoda > Insecta > Diptera > Dolichopodidae > Poecilobothrus > Poecilobothrus nobilitatus. The sequence goes on from OX352774.1 coordinate 176,525,129, forward strand.
AAATTATACAAAAAAAAGTCTTATAAAAAATAAAATATAAAGTAAAAGTAATAATCATTTGATAAATTTTATGTATAAAATTATTTAAGAAAAGTTAAATTGATTCGATATTTCAAAAAAAAGTCAAAAACAGTCCAAACTTCTAACAAACATATTATAAGAGTAAGTACAATAAGGTTTACTTTAAATTTGATTGTTTGTTCATTGATGGTTATATTTTTGTTTTAGCCTTATTTTGCCTTACTCCTGTTTATAAAAATCTTTAAATTAACATATTTATTACCAAACTTTTTTGTTTTTTTTTTTTAAACCAAATTGTGACTATTAACTTTCGAAATATTTAAGATAAAAAAAAAGCGAATTTTAAATTTTACAGATTTTATTATAAAAATTGTCTTCAAATGTAAAAATAAGTTCCCCTTATTTATCCAAGAAGTCTAAATATATATAGTTAAATATAAAATTTTAAAAGTTTAATTGAATTCAAAACACTTGTTTTTTATTAAACTCCTTATATATATCTTATGTAACTATATCTGCATTAAAATCTAAAACAATTTTTTATAAAACTCATTAAGAGTTGAGCTAACTTACAACCGAATCGACATTTTTATACCCGTACGATAGGATCGGGTATAATAAAATTACTCCTCCGTTTGTAACACCTCGAAATAAGCGAGCTAGATATACCTTCAAAGGTATGGATCGGATCAGGAAAAAATTCTAAGACTTTTGAGCCATGTCCGTCCGTCCGTCAGCACGCTAACTCAAAAACTAAGAAAGCTAGAATCTTGAAATTTACACAAAATATTCTGGGAGTAATTTGTAGGTTCCCTATTTTTTTTGGTTGAGTTTGGACCAAGCCTTAGGGTAGCTCTCGAACACCTAACTTTTAGGTCCCCACATTTTTTTTGCAATAGAGCTATGAAATTTTAACTACTGATAGATCTCACAAAAATATTAATTTTATTTTGAATAACTTTTTTTTGTAGCCCCACCCGTTACGGAGCTACAGCTCCCCAAAGGTTCAAAAAAGCTCTATATTTAAATTGTTATAGCACAAGTTGTATAAGGTATATCTTCATTTTGAAAACGCCAAACGATTACTACTTTCATTAGCTTTAAAAGTGTATATACAATAAATATATATTTGTGGCATACGGTGTCTTAATTTACCGTTATGTGAAACTCAAATTTTGCAAAATCCTTCAACCCTTCTATCTTCTAAACGGTTTAAGTTGGAAACTTGAAATTTTGACAGAAGTTAGATGTTTGAAAATAAGTATGAGTCATTTCAGAAATTTTTTTTGTATCACCCCCCGTTTAGGAGCTGTAAGGGGTCAAAAACTGAAAATTTCTTATTTTTAAACACCTGTAACTTGAACACCTGTTAAAATTTGTTTGAAGTAATATACAAAAATTAAAGCTTCAATATTATACTCTTATTTCTGTTAACAACATTATTTAATAATGTATAGTTACTTTATAATTGACGAAATAGTTACTTGATTTTTTCAAATTTTCTAACAAATTTCTTTAACGAATTTTTTGCATATTGTTTTACTATGATAATTTGAAATTGTTGAGGATATAATGCGTAGTACATAAAAATGTAAATAAATAAACAACATAACGGTTGCTTGAAGAATTTTTATTTATATGATATTGATAAACATACTTATATAATATCATGTTTATTTACATATCGTATATGTCACTAGTGAATGAATGATAAGAGTATAGATGTATATTATATAGCGCCGTATTTACATACATATATGTATTTTATTCTACTTATAAGAAATTATTCTGTCAATGGAATATTTAAATATAATATAATATAATATTTAAAATTATATTTACTATTTTGTACTAAGTAAATTTAATATACATTTACCGCTTAGTATTAAATGGTACTATAGAATATTTGAAAAAGTTTTGGATTGATAATCGTTATGTGAAAGGTTAGAATCTGCTTTTGAAGAATGTACATATAAACATATAGTTTGAATATATGTACAACCCATAGTTCTAGAAATTATAAAATTCACCCAAATTATTTTAAAATACTAAAATATTAAAAAAAATAATATTGTGAGCAGAGTGACAGGCTGTGAACATACTAACGGTTCGTACGGGTATCTAAGAGTTGACAAAGGCAACTGTATTCTTCCTCGTTTAAAGTAAAATTATTTTTGTATTTTAAAATGTAGCTTATAAGGGCGTCTTAATATAGCTTATAAAGACGCCTTACTTATCGCCTTAAGATCCAAAATTAAAGTATATCTAATATTTTTTTTTAATTGATTTTAATATTCTGACAATTATGGTGATGGGGATATAAGTCCACATATCAAAAATCCATAACGTTCTTATAACCAATTTGGGCAGGACAAAACATAATCATTGCATTATATTAAAGCGTTGAGCCCAACTATGGTGGGACACAATACAGTTAAAACTGTTGATGCTTTGTGATCCATCATGTAATTTTCGTATTTTTTACCGACCGCATACATTAATGTATAAGGTAGGTATTGTTTTCATACTAAAAATTTGTACCCGAGATTTTCGCAAAAATGCACTACTCCGGTATGGAGAAGGCTGTAAAAAAATTTTCAGCATGATGTCCGTCTGTGTGTGTGTGTGTGGGGGTGCGTGTGTGGGTATGTCTGTGGGCACGTGTACAGATTAAACGACTGAGCGGAATTTTTTGAAATTTCATATTTATTTTTCATAATTTCATACAATGATTATTGTTATTGAATAAAACAAAATGTTATTAAATTATTAGAAGTTATTTTGCTTTGATATAAATTATTATGTAAAAAATCTATAAATTTTGGCATTGTACTTTTTGTGTAGTGGCGGTCGGTCCTGTGGTGGAGATAGCTGATTTTTATTAATATGAAATGTAAACGAATAATTTTAAAATTGTATCTTAAAACTCCTAGATTCCAAATACGCGAATATTCAAATGTAAAAGTATAAATTTTCATTCTAAATTATAACTACAAAAAAAAAAAAAAAATGTACCGATGGAAGCTTCATCAGAGGTTCTAGATGTTATAGGATCTAATATAAACAATTTTATAGCATTGCTCAATCGAAGTGGTGTTATATAATATGTATGCATGGAAGTAATAATTATACAAAATAATTATGGAATAATTATATAATTATGTAAATAATAATAATACAGAAACTTGCATTCCGCAAGGCAAAATCTTGGATATAAAAAGTTATAATGTTGTGTATTAAAATCTGATAAATTTTCATTACATTTTAAAAATGTTTAGTATTAAATCTATTCACAAATGTAAAATAAAAAATTTTATGTAATGTTACCTGTGATAAAAAAAATTATTGGAACCATGTTCCTTCCCCTTTCTATCAGAAAATTTTTGCCATATATTTTAAAACTTCTTATATCAATATTTACTACAAAAAATAAAGATTTTTGTAAGATTTCTCGAAAAAGAGTGAAAATTACCATTATACCATTGTTTCTGATCAAAGTGGAAATTTGAAAATACCACCTATTATCGTATTTTTTTACCATTGAAATGTGTTCAAATAAATTTTGAATTGTTTTTTATAATAATTAAAATTTTAAATTTTAAATTTTTATATTAGTTCTACTTGATTTTTGAAGAAAGGAACTGAAAATTTCGTTTGAACTTTCTTTTATAATTTCAACTTTAAATTAAGTGGAAAAGGATAAAGAATCTCTATTTCTTGACAGTGGAAAATTTTTTTTATTACAAGATTTTCATTATTGTTACTCTTAAGAATAAAATAGGTATTTCTATTTAAAATTATATCTACAATTAATTTAACATTCGCAGTGGCATGACGTTTTGTATAGTAGAAAAAAAAATTAAGAGTTTCAATTTTATATAATATGAACCCCAAAATTTTTGATAAAATTGTTTGTTGAAAAAAAATTGATTCATGAAAAATTACCTTGAAAAATAAAATAAATTGTTTGACGAAGCCTTAAAATAAAATATTAAGTAAATATTGTTAAAAAATTAATAAAATTTTAAATTAAATATTGTTTGTAAAATTATTTACGTAATTTATAAATAAATTATTTTTACTCAAAGAAGAAAGTTATGAACTACATTTTATGTACCTTTAAAATGTTTTGATTCAAAATGAAAACAGAAATTTGTAGATATCTTTAAAATATCTTAAGATACCTATTTAAAACAACTTTAATTTCTTCTGAAAAATATATAACTAAAGGATTGACAAAAATTATAAAATTTTTCTAAAAATAAATAGGGGATAGGATAAGGATACACATTTTTATTTTAACGGTTGATAAAAAATATCTATAAAATAATCATTTTCTAATTTCTTCATTTTAATATAAAATTTATATTTAATTCTTAAATATTCTAATGTTGAACAATAAATATGAAGAATCATTAAAAAATATTCCTATTATGCTACTTGTGTACTTAAAGAAAATAATATTTTTTTTACTTGTGTACTTAAAGAAAAGAATATTTTTTTTAAGCGATAACAATTTTAAAACATCTTGCTCCTGTAAATTCCTGGGATGCATCAGTTACTTTTAATTAAATTTTTTTATCAGAAATTATTTTGTCCCTCATTACAAAAATAAGGTTTTAGACGCTGGATCAAATGGATACTTTAAAAATACAAACTGCCACAATAATTATTACTGCGGGTTAAACGTCAGTTAACCAATTTCAATCCGGTAAAAGTATCCGAGAGTAGGTGAGTTCAAGAAAATTTATTCATACTTTTAAGTTTCTTTGTTTCTTTATTCAATACAAAGTTATTTTTTTCCTTTGAAAATCTAAACTAAAGCCAATCTTTCATTTGTAGGACATCACAAATTTTTTTAAATGATTTTTGAAGAAAATTTAGAGATATTTTTTTTTTTAATATCTACATTTTACAAAAAAAATGGTGTTGAAATAGTTTTTTCTATTTATCTATTTTATTAACGTTTTTATCTTCCAAGAAAGTTATTAAAAACTTTAAAGCAAAAATAATTTCTATTTGGAATATTTATTTTGTAGATACTTACTCTTACTATAATTAAAGTACAGTTTTATACAGTTATACAATCAGGTAAAATAAAAATTAATAATTAATCATGTAATTATAAAAATGTCATTATAACTATTTAATAAACATCTTCCATTATTTTATCGTTTTTATATATTATGTCGAGATATTTATAATTTTCTTTTAAAATTTCTTTACAGTGATCTATAGATAAAAAGAGGCCATCTCAAGGGATGCGTAGAAAAATTTACGGAAAAATAAAAAGAACAAAATGAAAAGAAAAAAACAACTGTAAAAATAATAACGTAAGTTCTAACTTTAACTAACTTTTAAATATCCTGTTTTTTTGTCTTTTTTTTTTTGTATCCTTTTTTATCCATAAATAAGTATCATTCTCTAGTGAATAAATTAATAGGTGTATGGTATATACAAATATATCTTATATTTTTTTATAAAATAAAATAATAAGTAACGAATAATCTATAAATATTTTATTACTCTCTCTTATTAAGATTTACTAACTATTTGTTTCTTTTTTTTTTCTATTTTTTCAACTGTAGATTCTGTTAAATAAAAATAAACGCCCTATTTTAATATTTGTTTTTTTTTTGTTGTCTGTTCTTTTTTTTAGCTCATAACTCATAACAGGATACTATGTATTGCGCATCACAGAAAATAAATCTGTAAGTATTCGTATAGATATAAAATTCTAATGGTAAATATATTATATAATTTTAATGTAATACAAAAATAGTTTCATTATCGTTTTAGTCAAACGAATATTAAATTAAATTGTTACCGTTATTAATGGAACAGTATATCTTTTTGATAAAATTTTACTTTTCATCACTTTTAACTTATTTTTTAATTAAAATAAAGAAAAATTGTTTTCTATTTTATATAATCCTAAAAGTATGCAATATTTTTAAATTTTCATTTTTTTGTTTTGAATTTTAGTTTTTGACGACTCAATTTTTACACACGGTAAAGTACATGGTTTATTAAATGACGTACTGCGAATTGAATTCCTTGTATTGGTACCAAGTATTTACAGTTGGTAGAAATATTCTAAAATCTCCTTTACCAGATTTACTTTAACAAAATAAGAGTAAATTATTCAAATAACAAATGTTGTATACTCTACGCTACGCAAAACTAATGAACCTTAAAAGGCTTAAAATTAAAGTATTTTTATTTTATTATTAAATGAAATTTCTGAAAAGATAACTCTTTCAACAATCTTCCCAAAAAACAAAATATCTACTACTAAATTAAGTAAAGATTATAACTACTAAAGTAATATCTGAAGTGATAAAATACTTTCCTGAGTGTTTTTTTTAACTTAAAATCATGATTTTAAAATAAACATGAAATATTCCACTATTTTTGAATTGCTGAAAAGTTGGCCACGAAATCCTAAATACAAAATCCCAAAATTCTAAAACCCCAAAACACTTTCGTTATCATAATTCGTTTTGAAGTTTTTTTATTTCAGATGTGGGTTGATTTAATGAAAAAAAAATATTGATTGCAAAAATTGTAGAAAAAAATTCCAACCAATAAAGGTTCAACATTTTATTCAAGATTTCAACGTTTTTAATTTTTGAAATTTACTTTTGTATACTCTTCAGCATGATTTTTTCCTACATTTTTTGGTATTTAAGACGGGTTGGGTACGAAATTCCAAAAGAAAAATTCCACAAAAAAAATTGAATGGGAAGCATTTTAAATAGCGCTATCCCGCTAAAAAATATATTGAATAAAGTGAGGGCTGCCACCCCCAAACCCCCACTAAACAAATTATTAAAATCCGGATTTTGAAACTATACTATATAAAATCTCTCATAATTTAAAATCTCACATACAGTTATATAAAAATATTCTGGAAAAAGTGTATAACTCTGATTTTGAATTCAACTTTAAAATTCCTCCTAATTCAGAACCTCACGTTTATATATATATGTATAAATATTCTGTAAAAGGTTAATACCCTGATTTTGAATCAAACTCTAAAATCTCTCCTAGTTCAGAATCTAGCATATACATATATATACATATTCTGGAAAAAGCGGCAATCCTGGTTGTGAATCGAACTCTAAATTCAAAACGAACTATAATATTAAAACTACTTTGGGATTTTTGTATTTTGGAATTTGAGATTTTGAGATTTCGGATTTTGGAATATTGGGAATTTGGGATTTTGGAATTTGGGATTATTTTTTTTTTCTTCCTGACTTCATAATATCTATCAGCAAAATCTCTATTATTAAAACGTAGTCCTTGAACGATATCTATTCTATATAGCTCTATCTAACTGTCATACCATGGTATCATATAAGCTCATAGTTTCCTATAGTTAATATAATATGTAAAAACACAAACAAAAAATTAATAGAGCTGAATTCTGATTATAAAATATAATAAGTAATTTTGTTTTGGACTATTTTAAATAATATCTTTGTTTTTTTTTTTAGCAAAAATTTAATTTTTTATTTATCAATTACGAAAGTGCTCCCTATTTTTTACTACTACATACTTACGAAATTACTTACATATATGTTGAACTTATATTTTGTAAATTTATTTCTGTATTCTAAAAAAACAGAATACAAATTATGTATATGAATACCTCGATTACATTATTTCGTTAATAGAATATATCTACATCTATCTATATATATTTAGTATATGTAGAATATTTATCTATCTTTAAAAGTTTTGTTTGCTTAAATTGTTTTACTTAGTTTTTTATATTTTACATTTTTTCATTTTTGTATTTTTTACTTTACTATCTGAAATGTAAATTAGGTATGAAATATATTTAGTGGATTTTTATTAAGGCAATGAATACTTAAAATATATCCTGAATGTATAATATGAGAAAGATACAAAAAAGGATTCTGTTGATTTATTAAGTTTATTTTTATTTTTTTTTATTTTTATATTGTATAGTTTATTACTTAGTTTTAGTTTTATTTTCTAAAGAATTTAAAATTTTCAAAAATAACTTTCATTAAATATTTATAGTTTTGAAAGGATTTTAAAATAAAATTTGTTTCTTTTTTGTTTTATATTGAATTATGTCATAAAATGTTGACTAATCCTAAGTAAGAAGACATCTTCACTTATACTCATAAAATTCGATCAATATCTCCGACTACAAATCAAAAGATATGCGAATTTTTCAGAAGATTAAGATTAAATATTTAGAATATTGGATTTCTTATCTTTTAGAATACCTTTAATTTTCTAATGAATTAAAATTCCTAAAGATTTACTTAATATTAAATGTAATACTATTACAGAATAAAATATTTTCAACTAAATATCACTAAATTTTGAAAAGTTTTCCATAATAGATAAGTGCATTTTGAAACCTAATTAAAATAAGTCAAAATTTTATGCTTTGTTTAAACAACTATGTACACTACTTTAATGTAATGTTTAAGTTGGTTTTTCAAAATTCTTTTTATATATACCGAAAATATCATTGCGCTCTTACGATAATCAAAAAAAAAAAAAAAAAAATGAACTAAAAGGAAAAAACCTCAAACACAATAAAACTTTTGACATTTTTACTTGAAATATAAAAAGAATCCTTTAAAATTTATTTTTTTTCCTTCTTTTTAAAACTACTTGTAGTGGAATAGAACGCCCGCTAAATTAAACAAAATTATTGTCCTTGTCAGAATATTTAGCAAAGTCTAAAAATTAAAATGAGAAAAAAAACCCACTGAACAGATAAAGATATTATTTTATCCTTATCTGTTTTTTTTTTATTTTTTCTTACAATATCACCTAAAGTCAAAATTTCCAGTATACAAAAGTACATATATACATTTTCATTTTGCATTTTCCATAAAGTATCCTACAATCAACTATCATCCTTCTGGTAACTAAAATTAACAGTAAAATAATATAAGTGTAAAAAAGCGAAAAGAGCGCGATTTAAATTAAACATTTATAAAAATATATATGTATTGTATATATATATATATACATATAATATTATATTTTGTACAGCTACAAAACAATAGTAGTAGGGGGAAAAAAAATAAATCCTTTTGTTGATTTTTTTTTATAATTCCTTATAATTATGAAAATAATTCAGATATTGATTAAAATGATGTCAATATCGACCACTTATAAAGTCTATGGATAGAAAGAAAATAATATAAAAAATGTTTTTATTGTCAGAATAATTATTCGAATTAAAATATAAAAACAAATCTTTTAAAGAATTCAAATTCACATTTTTTTAAATAGTTTTAAATCATTTAATAATATTTTCTATAATGATCCTATTATTAAAATTATTAATAAAAATTTCATTGCCTTTAATATTACGCTCACTATTGTATCCAATAATAAAAAAAAAAAAATATGTAAAAACTTCTAAGTTTTTAGTGGTATCCTTTTTATTATTCTCATTCTTATGTCCCGACATTTAATACCCATAGGCTATAAGTAACTTCGTAAAAAATAATATTGAGAATAATAAAAAAAAAAAAAAATAAGTGGAAAAGAAAATATAAAAAAAAAAGAAAATAAATGAAAAATCCCGCGATAGAATACTAAAAGATAATAGTAAATTGCATGAATATAATATAGCACGTCATAAAATGTCATAAAATGTCGCAATTTCTTTATTTTTCTAAACTATCAACGCAAAGTATGTATTTAGTGCTCTTTCTGTGGGTTCATTTATTGTAGTTTTAAAAAGAAAATAAAATATGACAAAAAAAAAAAAGGAAAAATAGAAATACATATAAAAATTTAAGAAAGAAAATAAGGATATCACGTTCATTGAAGGAATTGACTTAAAAAAAACGCTTCTATTGTAAATATATACGATAATTAAAAAAAAAGAAAAAATTAATACTTTATTGGATATTTTAATGTGTTTCTCGGCCTTTTTCAAATTATGTTACAAAGAATTTAATACTTATTATTATCTTTTTTATATTTATTACGCGATTACTTTGTTTCAAAGGGTTCAAAAAAAGAAAAAAATGATAATAAAGAAGGTAAAATGTTTTCAAATAAAATTGAAGGGGTGCTTTACTTACTTAATAAAAATGTACTATAAATTTATATAAAAACAAAAGTTATATTACTTATACAAGAATTAGTATATATATTATAACGAATATTTTAAATAAAGTAATATCAAAAACCAAAGGATTATAAAGGCGCGCATACATTAAAAAATATAATAAAAATACTCGTATAGTATTGTGATTACTTTATTGTCCCATAATTTTGTAATTTTTCTTAGGCAAGTTTCTCTAATTAAAACGAGGAAGAATACAGTTGACTTTGTCAACTCTTAGATACCCGTACGAATCGTTAGTATGTTCACAGCCTGTCACTCTGCTTACAATATTATTTTTTTAATATTTTAGTATTTTAAAATAATTTGGGTATTTTAAAGCTAATGAAAGTAGTAATCGTTTGGCGTTTTCAAAATGAAGATATACCTTATACAACTTGTGCTATAACAATTTAAATATAGAGCTTTTTTGAACCTTTGGGGAGCTGTAGCTCCGTAACGGGTGGGGCTACAAAAAAAAGTTATTCAAAATAAAATTAATATTTTTGTGAGATCTATCAGTAGTTAAAATTTCATAGCTCTATTGCAAAAAAAATGTGGGGACCTAAAAGTTAGGTGTTCGAGAGCTACCCAAGGCCAAACTCAACCAAAAAAAATAGGGAACCTACAAATTACTCCCAGAATATTTTGTGTAAATTTCAAGATTCTAGCTTTCTTAGTTTTTGAGTTAGCGTGCTGACGGACGGACGGACGGACGGACGGGCATGGCTCAAAAGTCTTAGAATTTTTTTCTGATCCGATCCATACCTTTGAAGGTATATCTAGCTCGCTTATTTCGAGGTGTTACAAACGGAGGAGTAATTTTATTATACCCGATCCTATCGTACGGGTATAAAAACCTGTTAACCCACGTAAAATTCCATGCATTTTAATTTTAACTCCTTGTTCATTTTTTTCTGTTTTCTTTAACCTCTACCTAGACACAGAACGTTCACAAATTCTTTCTACCGACTCTATTTCCAGATTTTTCTTCCAGATTTTCATTATCTGTATACTTAATCAGCTTATTTTCTCCATACAAAACTTTCGGTACCAATTTGCAACAAACCTACTTAAACAATTTTAGTGAAATAACAGCCAAAAGAAAGCTTTTCTTATTCTTCAGGTAACCATGTTTTTTTTTTATATTCTCGCGATATTTCAGATGAAAACAAGTATACATTTTCGATTGCGGATCAATTTTTTTTACCAGAAAAGTACATATATATAAATACAATTCATTTGCGGTTGTGGTTCAACAAATTAGCCGAAACTAATTTGAATTGTAAAGAAAAAATCTTTTGGATTTTTATCTGTATTGGTGAGTCGACTAAACTTTTATGTGATATTTTCTGTATCAGCATTCAGCAATGATTTTAGTTTGCCTCGGAATTCACTCTATCTCTCTCTCTCTCTTTCTCTCTTTGCTCAACATTCCAATTTGAAATTATTAAATAAAGTGATTTTACTATGATGTTACTTGGTCGTTTATTCTTTTTGTAAAAAAAATGCACATACATACATAATATAATAAAATCATTATACATGCAATTCAATGCAATATTCATTCGCCTATATTCCACGTAGCCTAGAGAGAACGACTAAAAACGTTACTTATATATGTGTTTGTGAAAAAAATTCATTTTAAAATAAAAATTTGATGCGGGTGGTAAGTATAAGAAAAGAACGGAAGAAAAGAAATTGAATTCATATCTGATTTTGTTTTTGTTTTTTATATATAATTTTGTATGTACATATTATATATTATGTATCTATAAAATAAATTTAAATTGTTTCTTTAGGTTTTTGTTTTATTTTAAATTAGGTAGGTAGCCAAATGAAAGTAAGTTATTTTGTTTACATAATTTTTAAATTGAAGCGACTAAGCGAGATCGAGAAATATGTATAATAAAAAAACCCGAAAAACATTACATTTATATTATTGATATCATAAAATATTTTTAAAAACCTAATATAAACATTTTAATATTTTTAATGAATTAAAAAACATTTTTAATTGTTTTTCAAAAACAAATTATTATTTATATGAGTATGTACGGTAAATTTTAACTATGTATGCATTTTGAATTAGTTTTTAGGATCACTTTTTGTTTTACATTTTCAATATGAATGAATTGCTTGCGTGACATTTGCTCGAATTTCGAGCACTAGCGACACTAGTATCTTTTAAACGAGATCGAAAACAAAAATTTGATAATAAGTTGTTAATTTTTATAAGGATATTCTTAAAATCTCTTAAAATTTGAAGTTTCTAATGTAAAGCGTTCCTACGTATTTACGAAATAAAAAATTTTAATAGTGAAATATTGACTTTTTTAAACTTTGAAGACTTTCTAGCTGTGCAAACGGATGGGATGGGATTATATAAAAAAAACTTCTTCTTCTGCTATTTTTTTTTATGAGTGCTGTTACTGTTACTTTTAGTTGAGTGAAAGCAGTTACTTTTTTATAAGATCTATCAATATCTTATACTTCATTCCTTTATTTTCTTCATAAATTAACTTCATAAAATGAAATTTCAAGTAAAATTTAGGTTGAAGGATCACATAAGTCTTTAGATTAAAATCTTAGCTAAAGTTAACTGAAAAAAAAAAAAAAAATTATTCTTTAACATTGGTATTGACTCGCGTAAAGCACTTCGTTAAACAACGTTATGTTAATTTTATTCTTTACAATTTCTTCTATTTTCTTTTCTTTTCTTTAGCATAGCATCAAATAACTTTTCATATGTTGTCTAATTTTAGTATTTACTTTTAATTTAAATATTCATATGATAGTTCTTTTGTTTTTTTGTCATATTTTTCTTTTAAGAAATTTAATCCATTTTATCTTAGATAAGAAAAATAAATCTAGTCCTTGAAAGATACAATGTTGTTAAAAGAAACACATTATTAAAAGGAAATATCATGAAAATTCCCATGGTAATAATATGTAGTATGTATATATATCTAATATTATTTATGTACTCACACATATATTTTACATTATATGTACATTATATCATTTTAATGTAAATGCATATTTTTTCTGTAATATTTTTTATTCTATTAATTGAAATTTGATATTTTACAAAATAAAATCGACTTAAATTATACCTAGCAGTTTGATTAAGTTAATAATATGTAATAACTTTTTATAATAAAATAAATATATTTAAAGTAAATGACTTAGGAGTAATATAGAACTAAAAGTGCTAAAAAGACTTTAGAAAGTTTTAAACACTTTTCAAAATTTACAAAATTTTGTAACCGAAAAAAAAATATCACCAGTATGAAAAAATCCTAGCGACATAACATTTGGAACCCTGAACTGTGAAGTTGGAAGAAAAAATTGAGGAATTTGTAGAGAATTGCACTTTACAAGTAAATTTTCATATTATTGCTTTGTATATGATTTAATATAGGTAACTACAATATAAAAAGTGTTTTTTAGTTTATTGCTTTGACACTTATGTATGACAAGAAAATTACATAGCTTTAACATACATAACGCACAGCATTGGTTTGATAGATGGATCAGATTAATGGATTTTTTTTTTTTTTGCATTGCCACATAAATGTAACAAGGAAATTACACTGCCTTTCCTTTTCAGGCGTGGCTGTAAATATCGCAAGGGGGAATTATTTTTATGATGTGTGTGGAATTCGAACCCACACTCTTTCTGTGTTTATAGCGTATTTCATACTCTCTTACCTACTAGACCACCGAGTTCCGATCTTTCCGATCTTGAAATACATATTTGTAATTCGCCAATAAATATTTTTATTTTATTTTGTTACAACAATTTGTATAATGACCCTTTATATAGTTTTACCTCTCAAACTATACAAATGAATAATAATAATAGGAAATGGTGACTTCCCGCATGCGGTCAGGGAGGGGTCGTGGGATATTATTATAATTATAAACAATAATAATAAAATTATTTTATTATTAATAATAAGATGATGTGTTATAAAAACGAACGTATAATACGAAAAGCAAAAATGACCTAGGTACACAATCAAAATCTGGCATCCTGAGTTTATTTGGAAATTTGTATGCATGGACATACTTTAGCATTTATTTTAAAGTTGGATTCAAAATCAGGTATTTCCCATAGAGTAGGTATTTCCCATATTTTCATAGAGTAAATATATATATATATGTACATTATGTATTTACACATTTCCATTATAAAAATTACCTAACATTTTTGGGCCTTTTTTCGTTTATTTTTTGGTGATTTTTCCTTTTTCTTTAGATCTTTTTTTCATAATGAAAAAATATTAGATTATTTTTCATTTTCAATTTTAGGGCGATTTTGCGCACATCCAAGTCCGAGTAAGAAATTTATTAAACTTTGATTTTGTAACCAACTCTAAAATCCACTCTAAATTATTTTATTAATTTAAACTACAGATTTTGAAATTTTGAATTTTTGTGATATTGTAATTTGAAAATTTTTATTTTTGGGTGCGTTCGTCAAAATTAAAACGAAAAGATACTAAAAATTTTAGGATTCGAATTTTTAAACTCTTTGTTGCTAATACTGTATCTTAAATTTCTTAATGCTTGAGAATAGATATTCTTAAGTTCGGAACTGTAAGCCACTAAAATAATTATTCTCTGATTAAATTGTTAGTTAATGTTATATTACAAAAAATTTAAATTTTACTTATTAAAGTGATATATGTATTAAAAAAATTAATTGCATTTAATTGAAAATACCATAATTCGAGGGCATTCATTAAAATTTTTCATTTGTTAATTATTTATGTAATAACTAATGACAATTTTTATATAAAATCTAATTAATTATAACTAATAGGGATGTTAAATAAAAAATTGCAATGTTAATAAATATTTAATAGTTGTATTACTTATATAATATATAAATATATACATATTGGTGTATATAATAAATAAAATAAAATTAAATAAATAAATTATTTTACATTAATAGCCATTTTTTATTCAATTTAATATTAATTTCTCAATTTATTACAAAAAAATTACCTTTTAATAGGTTATACAAATATTCGTTATTACTTTATTCATGTATTTTTAAGTGAAAATTTAAGGTAAATCTATAAATTTTAATAAATAACACTTATTTTTTATTTTTTTTTTATTTAATGTTTTTATTATTTTACATAATGAATATTTTAATTAACACCTGTAATTTCATAAAATTATATTAATACATTACTTTAAATTTAATTTATAAAATTATCGTTGGTTTTAATAAAAATAGGGTTTAAATTTAAAAGAAAACATTCTTTACATTTATGTAGGCATATAATGAAATAAAGTCCTTTATTAAAATATTTTTGTGTAACATTTGGTCGAAATATACATAGAAGTTGGTAAACTCATATATAAGTTGGTAACTTATATCTGTATATATGATTTACTAAAGTTTAAGAAGAAGCTTAAGATCTTTCTTTTAGAAATTTCTCTCCAAATTTTCTTATCCATCCTACATAATCATTTTCATAAATCTATTTTTTCCCAGAATTGTTTTCACATTCTGATCCCACAACAGTTCAACAACATTGTCACGAAAGAAAGAATTACTCGTTAAAAAATAATGTATTTATTTTGGGGAAAATATTTTTAAAATATCTATATAGGAAGATTTTCCAATTAAAATTACTTAGTTTGAATTTTATTTATTAAAATTTTTTAGAGTTTCTTCAAAAGGTTTAGAAGTTCTTCTTAGAGTTTGTAATGTCAACTCTTTAAATGTAATTAATTTGTATTATTAACATGTAGTTTGGAAAGAATTATTTTATAAACATGCAAATGATATAATGTACATATACAATACACAGATTACGAACTTTAAAACATCTAATGATTTTTTGATCAAGCGGTTAAATATTTGAAGTAATATTTACTGGTACGAAAGCTATTTGAATATTTGAAATACTGTAATTTTGTTGCAATTTGTTGCATTGTCAACTAAAAGTATAATTTTTCTATTACTGCTTTTTTTCATTTCCTAATCAAGTTCTAGTAATATTTTGGTTCAAATTTCTTGGGTCATCTAAGCTTTGGAATTACTAAAATATTTAATTGATGGTTCTTTACATCGAAAGTAGCGTGGTTTTTAAATTGTATACAAGTAAAAAGGTGATTTTATTTTTATTAACTTTAAAACCTGATGGTTTTTCTCTTGCGTATCCCATGGCACCTGATGGTGTAGCTTTATAAAATAAAACTGAGTATTAGCATTAAATATTTCGTCATATTTTTCTAAAAGTCCAGATTGATTGGCTCCGAAATGTACAAACCTTTGCATCTCATTTGTTTAAACCAGAAGCAAACTAGTTCTTCCACTTATTTATATTTTCCTTTCTTCAATGTATTTTTTTTATGTTGCCATTTTCATATGTTATGTTTTCAAATTTATTTTGCTCTTAAAATTCTGGAAACCGTTGAAAGATAAATTTTATATTTCGCAGCTATTTCGTTTCGGATTGAATTTTTATTTTTTATTTTTTTTCTCTAGTTTTTGTTTTATAGATAATGTATTTAATTTTCTTTGATCGGACATTTTTAAATATTGCAATATTATAAACTTAAAGAAAAAAATTTTGTAACTTACTTTTGAAAACACGAAACATGAAGTAATAATAATAATAATAATAAATGAAGAATTGTCAGTAATTGTCAAATGTCAATGTTGTTCAATGTTGGTAGTTAAAATAGTGATGGAATTTTCTCAATTTCAGAAAAAAAAGGACTCGAATAATAATTTAAAGATTTACACTTATCCGTTACTAAATCAATGAAAACTTTAGTTTTAGGTTTGAAAATTTTGTGCAGTTATTAGAAATTTGCACTTATAAGTTTTGCAATTTGTTTAGAGATTCTTAAAAATGGCAAGGGGATTCAAAATGGGTTGCACTTAGGCAATTTTGGCACTTATTCGTTTTCGACTGTACAAACATTAGACCTCAATTAAACTTGACACGGTTGTTAAAAGAGATTCAAAATTGATGGAAAAAATAACGTAGGGCAGAAAAGTCTACAACTTAACATTTTCTCTAAAACAAACAGAAGATTAAAAGAAAAATATAAACAAATATATATTTTTCTAGGGACATTCATGTCTGCCAAACCGACTGTAAACTTTAACATTATCTATTGAACATGATTTTGCCCTTTTACTCTGTTCAAAAAGATCATTTCAAACCGTCAATTATAAAATCCTATCATCAAAATTGAAAATAGTATGGTACAAGTGATAATGAAGGATGTATTGTAAATATTAAATAGGATCTGGATACTTCAAATAGATGTATTAAAATGAATATACTTAAATTAAATAAGACGGAGGAAGAGGGCAGAAGAGTAGGCTGTATCAACTCTGGGATACCCGTATGAATGTAATATATACTGGTTTAATAAACCTTGATCATCTCTTACAATATTTCAGATGTTTTAATACCGCTGTTAAGTACCGAGATATATTTATCTAAATTTTGGAATTATATGACATCTAATCTGCTGCACCAGCTCAACCAAATTTTACAGAAGTTACTACCCTAAAACTTTATCGTCTTTTGTAAGGTTTCAGATCCCTAGCTTTATTAACTTCCAAGACGTGCAAGTTTCCGGAACCTGCTGCTCTAACACATAGCTTCATTAAGTCCCAAGAGGTATGAAACTCGATATCTCTTCCCTAAATTTCAGGCACTTAGCTTCAATAGACACTGACTGACTGAAGTTATATCGCAGCTAACGGAACCTACTGCACCAGCACAACCAAATTTTACAGATGTTATTATTCTAAACTGGTTTTATTATCTTTTGAAAATTTATTTCCAGCGTCTTAACTGTCTTTTAAAACTTTTCGTTTTGGATTTTACCTTGTTATACCCTACACCTAAAATATAGGGTATATTAACTTTGGTATGGTGTTTGTAACCACCAGAAGGAAGCGAGTGAGATATGATCATGTATATATATTCTGTATCAGGATCACTTCGATTTAGCTATGTCCGTCCGTCCGTCCGTCCGTACGCACGATAACTCAAAAAATAATGATAATATCTTGATGAAATTTATACTGTAGGTTAACAATGACATAAGAAAGGTGGAGATTGCAAATGGGCGAAATCGGACCATGGGTTCCGGTATCTCCCATACAACTCTCGCATATCTTCGAAATTCATAAATATAGAAACTTTAAATTTTCTACGAGGGTGTTTTTCTTGAATCCCTGATATCCCTAAAATTTGAGATGAATATGAGTGGTTGTTCGGGTACCTCCCACAGAACTTCGAAAACCGAACAAGCATATCTTCGATATTAATAAAGATAGAAACTACAAATTTGATACGCCTAAATTTTGAGATGAAATGGAGTGGTTGTTCGTGTACCTCCCACAAAACTCCCGAAACCGAACAAGCATATCTTCGAAATTAATAAAGATAGAAACTACAAATTTGATACGAGGTTGTTGTTTCCTGAATCTCTGATTTGCCTAAAATTTCAGAGGAATTGGAATGGTCGTTTAAGTATCTCCCACACAACTCTCAAGACCGAACAAACATATTTTCAAATTTAATAAAGATAGAAACCTGAAATTTTGTATAAAGGTTGTAAAAGCATTTATTTTTTTAGCTGATATTAAATACCTAACTAAAATAACATGGATTTTTAATTTACTTTGAATTTTTTAGGTGTAGGTTATAATTAAGTCGGTTGCATCGACTTACTGTTACATTTACTTGTTTATATGAAGGATTAGTACATATTTTTGGTATACAATAATTATAATTTGAGAAATTCCAATAATTTTAGACTTAATCTTTATCGAAATGAATTAACGAAAAAATATGTTAACATTTTTTTCTTCTAATCTCCTAATTGGACTGAAAATCTAAGGTGTTGAAAATTTTTAAAACATCATTATTCATTACCTATTAAATATTTTAAAACCAATTTTATTTAAATTTTAATACGTCTTATAACTATGGAATGTCGCTTTGTATCTTTGGAATTTTCCAAATTACCACAAACAGCTCTGAAATTCATTCAAAAACAACTATTTTCTACAAATCGGAATTTAATTGTTTAATTATCCCATATTAATTAATATAACTATATTTATCATTATTCACTCATTTTTCAACTTAAAAACAAAACCTTAATCATTTATAAAAAACAAAAAAAAAAAAAAACCTATTAAAATTTAATTTTTCATTAAAATGATAAAAATTTTCCCACTGCATGTGAGACAACTTTTTCATTTATTAAAATTATCAATAAATAATCGAAGTACTTGTAAATTTTTATTTATTAAATAACATTTTATTTTTATACCAAAAGAATAATGTTTCAATAAAAATCCCTAAGGATTATTATTATATGTACATAATAATAATCCTTATTATTATTATAAGTATATATATCTAATTAAAAAAAAAAATTTAAATTGAAACTTACCTCACTATCATTGCTATGCAATTCAAGATCAAAACCGGGTAAAATATTTGGTGAAAGATTTACATCAACCAATGCCATTTCTGCAGCTGGCATACACGCTTGTCCACCCTGCCATCCTCCTTTACCTTGTATTGGAAATATTCCACCAATATGTAATTGATTTGGTTTACCAATTGTCACAGCTGATTTTAATATGAAAAATAAAAAGAATGATAATTTCCAAAATGTCGCAACACCATCACATGTCATATCCTATAAATAAAATAAAAATTTATATAAAAGAAAAAAAAAATTTTTATTAATTAAAAAATATTAAAGAATTTTAATATAACATTTTCTTTTTATGAAAAAAAATATAATTAAGTATATAAAATTTTCTGAAAAATTTAAAATTAAATTAAAAATGTTTAAAAGCTAATGTTTTATTAAATGCAATCATCCAGCATATTTGGCATTGCAAAAATCCAGCATATTTGGCATTGCAAAAAAAAAAGAATTTTAATTTATATGAAATATAAAAGGATAATGTTTACATTACGTATCGAGCTGCCAATAAATGATGGGGAACAGAAGACAATATACTTTAATATTGCATATTACATTTTTATATTTTTTAATACCTTTACTAATGAAAGATTTCTTCTTGGGTGCTTCACAAAGGTTATTAAACTTATATCAGTATAAAACAAACACATGCTTGTCAGCGTGCAAGATTTAAAGTATTCGTTGCGGCTGTGCCCAATTACGCCCAAAAACAAAAAGCCTAAAAATAGAAAATGAAAAAAAGGCCAAATTTTTTGGGTATTTTTTCATAATGAAGAAAAGCCCAAAAAACAGAAAAAAATGCTCAAAAGTAAAAATGAAAAAAGGCCCAAAAAGTTTTGGGAATATTTTCATAATGAAAGAACACAATTTATTTTCATTTTTAAATGTTTTATTATTATAATATTTAATTTTGTACAAATAGTTGCAACGTTTCCTGAACTTGTTGCCGGCAAACTGGACAGGTAAAATACTCCTCCCCATTTGAAGTGCTCTCCGCTTGAAATTTTAATGTGCAAACATTACACATTTGTAAACGTCTGCATATGGGAGCAATACCATGTTTGGTTTTTCGTTAAAACAAATTATGCAAACATTTGCAGTATCATCTCTATTATTATGCTTATTTGGCGCTTCATCTTGATCATCTTCTTTTTGTTCTTCTTTTTCATTGGAATTAAATTCTTCAAAAATGTCTTCGTACGGATTGATATTCGTACATATTTTGGGAAGATTATGCGATAGAAGATAGATCGAGAAATTGCATTGCTGTTATACTTCCTTTTTCGATTAAGTTGAATGCTTCCATTTTTTTTTTGGTCTTTGTTTGTTTGGTTTTTTTTGTTCGTTTCACCTCCACTTTCGATAAGAATGGAGAAGTCTCTCCTCTTAAAAAACTTTTCTTCTTGGATAACTTTAACAAATTAAAAGGCCCTAGAGACGATCAATAAAGACTTACTTACTTAGTTACTTATTTATTTACCAAACAACGCATAGTGCAGGTCTTCCATCGAAATAGCACTAAAACTTGTAGCAAAGTCGAAGTTCTTTACTCTTTACCAGATCAGTGAGGCCGGGCCGATGCAGCATTCCCGTTTGCATCTTGCGCGTGGGTGACGACGCAGATGCCTTTTATTTTTTCTCTACTTACCTTTCTAGTCGGGAACCGGCCAGTTGGCAACTGGACTGTTAGCAGAGCGCATTTCGCAAAAGAGACACTTAACAAAAATACATTTAGCAAAAGGACATTTAACAACTGGACTCTTTACAACTTGGGCACTTAAAAATTTTTACAACTGGACACTTCGCAACTTGGACACTTAACAACTTATTAATTACATTGCATTGGAGTTTTTGCATTGAAGATTCAAAATCAGGGTTTTACGCTTTTTCCAGAATATTTATTATCCTCGCCTCATAAATAAAAATTGCCAAATGTTAAGTGTTCAGTTGTTAAATGTTCTTTTACTAGGTGTCCATTTTTGCTAAATGTCTTTTTGTTAAGTGTCTCTTTTGCGAATTGTCAACTGATCAAATGTCCAGAACCGTGTACCGTACCGGTCTAGTCACATATCTTTCTAGCTGAATTCAAATAGCTACCTTTTTAGTCACATATCTTTGTAGCTGATTTGAAAATACTGAGGATTTTATACTGTAGTATAGCATTATGAGTTTAATCTTTTTATTGATCGTGTAAGGAAAACTTAATCTTTACAAATAACAACATCTTGCAGTTTTTATTTACTGTTATAGTCTTTAAAATTATGTTGTTTCTTTGTTATTAAAGTAAAAATATTAAATTAAGAAAAATGAAAAAGCCCAAATTTTTTATATTAAATTTTGGGCTTTTTTCTTAATGAACGAAAAACGCCCAACAGAGAAATTTACAAAAACGCACAAATGAGAAATGAAAAAAAAAAACCAAAAATATTTCACTCTTTTTTTGGACTTTTTTTCATTTTCTATTTTTGGGCGTAATTGCGCACAGCCATTCGTTACTATTGGTGATGATAAAAATGGCCGTATTGGCTTAGATTTAAAATATAGCAAAGAAGTAGCAAGTGCTATTAGTGGTGTTATTATTTTAGCTAAATTGTTTGTTGTATTAGAACGTTCTGGTTATTAGGGTAACAATATTGACGAATCACATACAAAGCTTTGCAATGTTATTGATAAAATTGGCACCATATTTGTACGTTTAATACTGGTATTTTATCTGTTCTCGTATAAAAGAAAATTTCAACATTGATTGGCATTAAACATTGTTATAAACATCCGTCAAACATCAACTGTGAAACTGGTACTTTAAGTAATTTTTAAAAAGCTGGATTTAACCTGTTACTTCCAAAAGAAATGCTTATCTCTTAAGTAACAGATTTGTGGAAAGTTAATTTACTTCCACGTATACCATACGAAAAATTTGTAGATTTCTTATCTCGAATCCATAAATTGTACGTATTGAAAGATCATTTGAAACTTAGAATTTGTTAGAATTTCACAAGATTATTTAGTAATAAAAAAAATGCGTAATCTATAAAAAATACAGTTAAAAAAATTTAAAAAAATTGACTTTCAAAATGGCGTCATTCCAGGATAATTATCATTATTACATTCGAAACACATTCTTTCAATAAAGGTCGTTGATAAGAACTGAATTTCAGGAAAGTTTTCAGAAGATAAAATTTGACGAAACAGTCTGAGGTTATTTTGCATATTTAAAAGTATTGCAAATTAAAATATCCTTCTAGTCATTAACAAGATTGATTAAAAATTTTGCTTTTATTGCATGTAATTTGATTTTATTGTATTAGAATTGTAATGTTTCAGTCCTGCGTTTTAAGCAATCTTCTTTTTTTTTTATTATAATTAATCCGGCGAACATTAAGTTATTTTTGAAATAAATGCAATATTGGAGGATTGCCATATATATTTAATTTAAATTGAATTGGAGCGTTTCCAAATAGTTTCCAACACTTTAAAAATATGTTAATTCCAAGAAGAATAAAGTTACTTATCAGAATTGCTAATTAAGAAAATTAAAATGATTTTTATTTTACTTTCAAAGTATCTATAAAGCTAAATTACAGAATATAAAATTTTATATTGAGTAAAACAATACCAGAACTTATGATTTTAATATAATTGGTTTTGGCATTTTTTCCCTTACAATTATTGTAACATAATAAAGAGCCAAACTATAATCTTAAAATGGAAATGAAGTAAATTATCATTTAATTTAAATCCTTCCTAATATGTTATATATAGTGGATTTGCTAATATCGCCTTGATTTCTTTGGTTAACAAACAAGATGTTCACTACTAATTGACGTGACTGGAGGGAATTGAAATTCATAATGCGGAACCCAAATTGCATTTAAATTCATTTTAGTATTATAATGATCTAAAAATTTATTAAGAACAAAGATTCCAATTTGATCGGTTCCCGGAAATAACACCGCAAGAAATATTCCTCCTTTAAAAAAAAAAAGGAAAATAATTTTTCCTAAAGGAAAATAAAATAAAGGAAATCATATTTTAATAAATGATCAAATCTTTTATATACGTTTTAAATATTTCCAGTTTCAAGTTTGTCTTTCTAGTGTTATGGGGACTCAAATCCTGTCTGATAACTATAGACTTTGGCAGCTTTTCCTATTTTCAAAATTTCTGGAAAAAGCGTATAACCATGATTTTGTCAACCAACTCTAAATCTCTCTTAATCGAGTATCTCCCATATACATGTATATAAATATTGTTGGAAAAGGGAATACTCTGATTTTGAATCCAACTGTAAAAACTCTGCTAAGTCAGAATCTCGCTTATATATATGTATATATGTAAACATTCTGGAAAAAGGGAATAACCATGATTTTACAACCAACTGTAAATTGTCTCTTAATCGAGAATCTCGCATATACATATATATAAATATTCTGGTAAAAGAGAATAACTTGATTTCGTAACCAACTGTAAAATCCTTCCCATTTTTTGGGATTTTGTTGTTTGTCCAAATATAGTGACTTCTTAATATACATGTTATTTAAGTTTTCTTAGTAGATAACATTTTAAAACATTTGGAGGATTATTTCACTTTATTGCGAGAATATTTGAATTTGGCGTGTTATTTCATAATAAAATAATCTCCAATTTTTTTGGGTGTTATTTAATTTTTTTTTTTTTAAGATTATTTTTTCCGGGACTATTTCCACATCCCATTTGATTTTTCGTGAATCTAAGGTGATTTGCTAATATCGCCATCTGTAATTTGATTTCTTTGGTGAATAAACAAGATGTCCACTACTAATCGACGTGACAGGAGGGAATTGAAATTCATAAGAAGGAACACGAATTGAATTTAAATTCATTTTATAATTATAATGACCTAAAAATTAATTAGGAGCAAAGATCTATTAAATTTATTCCAAGAAATTGTGTTAAAAAATTCGAAAAATGTTTGACTGATTTAAAACTAAAACCACAAAAAATAAGTTCTTTTTTATAATCCCACAGTTAAGAAGTTTAAAAATATTACCATAGAAACTAAAATTGTAGCAAAGAACGAAAGAATTATTATTAACAAATTGTTTAGCCTTAAAACAATATAATATTTTTTTTTTGCCTACAAATGACAAAAAATAAATAAAGATTTTCAGAAATTTTCATTTCCCATTCAAATCCCAAAACGTTATATAAAATTAAATAAATTTCATAACATAATTTGTTTGAATTCTAAGAAAAATGAAAGTGGGTATATTTAAATTGTTTCGTTCTTTCTATATATGCTGAATAAAAACTTTTTAAATTCAATTTATATCGGTTGAAAGTATATTATAAATGGTAACATATTTTTTTTCTATCCCTCATGATTTCCTAGAATTTATAAAATAGGAAACTGGAGAAATAACCGACCCAAATAAAAGCAATCCAAATTTTAACACACGTGTCACATAGTCAAAAAAAAAAAAATCAAAGAAAATTTAAACCTTTGTTTTCTTTCATTTTGCTGTTGTTATTTTGTTTTTCTTAGAAAAGTTTAAAAAGAAAAACCATATTTTTGGTTGATATTTTTTTAATTTTAAATAAATTATAAAATAAAATTTTAAAATAATTTAAAATTAAATTTTTGAATAAAATTTATGGGAATTAATTTTACTTATCGGACTTGATTAAATTTTAAAGGATCTTTGCTTTACGTATTTGACGTATGCAATATACAATGCACCAAAAATTTAAATTTAATCCCCATGTTTAAATCCCAAGTGAAACACCACTTTAGTTCAGTAATACTATTTTTTTTTAAAGGAAATGTGAATCCTGAAGCTTTTGATAAAAAATTAAATAACATAAATTATTGGGGCTTAGCTACGTGTCTTAATATTGGGTTTTTTTTTATCCAAAATCTGGATTTTTAGAATATCTTTTTCTCAAAATCTAGTTGCGTAGAATTTCGGTTTTCTTTAATTGAAAATTTAAAAAAAAAAAACCTGATTTAAATTAAATTGGTGCTTTATGTTTAAATTAATTTTAGATGGATCTCGCATAAACGTAGAAAAAAGCGTATGACCCTAATTTTGTAATGAACTGAAAAATTTCGTCTATTTTGTTTTTTTTTTTTTTTATAAACATTTCAACAACAAAGCATTCCAAAATAATTTAAGAAATAACCATTTAAAAGCATATTGATGATGAAACGAAATTTTGAGATACGATCATTCGTAGCGCTCTCTAAATTATTTGATAACTGCCAAACCTGTATACGCTATAAAAAAAGTATCAATTACAACAATTGTATTGCACAAAGCTAACAAAATACAAGATGGGAAGGGCGAAAAAAATGGTAAATACTGTAAAAATAAACTGTTAATTTGATATTTTAAACTTATGACACAATATTAATTAAATTTACCACACAAGACAGGTAATTGATATGGTCAAATCCAGTATTACGGTTTCTTTTCTTTTTTTTTTTTTAAAGTTTAACTCTATAATTTTTTCATTAGGAAATGGTTACATAAAACAAATAGCAAATACTTTATATTGTTTACAATAAATAGAACAAGAAGACTGTACAGATTTTCTGTATATTTTTTATTTTTATTCTATTAATCCATTTAATTTTTTTCCCTACTAAAAAAAAAATTCTTATACCAAAGATCAAAAAATCAATTTTCTAATTTTCCATTTTGTCAATATTATTTTTATTTGCTTTCTTGTTGGTTTTTTTTTTTTCAAGTTCATTCCACTTTAAAATAATTATGAAATCAATTAAAAACTTAGATACTATATCATGTTGACACTCACATACATAGATTTTATTATACATTTTGGTTTTTAGCAAATTTTTCCAAAAAATTAGCTCTTTAGTTTCACTCTGTCTGTCAGTCCTTACGATAGTTTAAAAAACTTTTACAACGTTTTAAGATAAAATAATCAAATTTTAACCATGGCTAATTGTGAACAGCAAAGTATGTAGTCTTATTAATGACGAAACTACAGACCTTCAAAGGTGGAAAAACCCCTATTGTCAAATGTTTATATGTTAAGTTCTGCCTAATATTTTTTCAATTTAAAAAGATCAAACGACAAGGGCTGTAGTTGTTAAACGTTATTCAGAAAACAATCTATATCTCATGAATGCTTTTAGTTAGAATCTTGAAATTTTGAGAGGAAGAAGATCTTTAGAATAAATTACCTCGAATAAAATTTTGTACTTCCCCTGTTCTGAGCTATTGATGGTGGCAATTTTCTATATTTTTAGACATCTGTAATTTGAACACCTACCAATATTTATTGTTAGTAAGACCCAGACGTAAAGGTTAACGATTTTCTTGAATTTCTTAAGGATTACCTTAAAACAGAAGAATGTTTCTCTTACAGATATTTTAGGGCAAGTCACAATTCGAAATCATTTTTGTTGCCTTTTTAAAAATGTGCATCTTTCAAAAACCTTTGATTTTATATACTACAATAATACATTCTTTAAACTTTTGTACATACATTCATAACAGTAGTACATAAAATGCCCATCATACATATACATTATCTTTAAAATATATATATGTATTTACTTAATTTTTTTTTTTTGTTGTTTCGTCAATTTGCTTCATAAACGTTTTTTTCTTTTTTCTTATAAAATCACTCAAACTTATAACAAAACGAAGTAGAACAGCATGATAAAAATCTCAATTTCATTGAATAACTAATACCCCCAAAATATTTTTAAAATAACACTTCAAATATAATTTTTCTGATTTTTTTTTTTTTTTTTTGCTTATCGTCCCCCTGGTTTTAAATTTTTTATTTTTATTTTTCAACATTTTTGCCACCAGCATTTTTATTTTATTTTCAATGATCCTTATATCAATATAGATAGAATGATAGAATCTTTTTATATAGAGATTTATCTTAAAACTAACTAACTATACTATCTTCGTTGAATCCTCTGAAAGAAAACCAACATTATATAACAACAATGGTCTAAATTATCTACTATTAGAATACAGTTAAATCATATATATATATATGTATAAGTATATATATTTATACATTTCTTTATCGTAAACGCACAGTATATCTACAAATGCAAACACACATACTTTTAATAAATATACAATACAAATTTAATCTCTATGTATAAATTTAAAAATGTATCTACAGAATATTTTTAGTGTATATTATATAGTAACTATTTTCAAAGGAATAAAAAAAAAAAAAAAACTGGAAATATGATGATGGCTACTTGAGAAGATAAAAATCAATACTTGAAGAAAAAAAAAAAATACATAATACAAAATGGTTAGAGATTGAGATAAAGTAAAGAAATAAAAATAATAACAAAAATGTAAAAAAAAAAAGAAAAAAACGAAAAAAAATACAAAAAAAGGGATGAGAAATTAAAATTCCTTTACAGAAATATTAACAACACCGAAATATCTTCAGTAGCATCAAGTTGCAATAATCATAACAATAGCAATACTGATTCATATTAAGGATATACCTATATATACATATATAAATACAAGAAAATATTATATTTATATATATATATATATATATATATATATGCATATATTATATATACATATATATATATATATATATATATATATATATATATATATATATATTATATACATTAAAGCTAGTGACAATATAAGTAAATGTTATAACAGCTTTGTTAAGATTATTTTTAAAAGATACTCTAGGATATCTAGGATATTTTATAATAACAATAGTAGTAACTTCATAATTATTGTTATTGTATTTTTATACGTATATTTCGCAAGGAATATAACAAAATAGTTACTTAGTATTTTTGTGTTGTTTATTTTTGATAATCAATTTTGCGGTCAAAAAAGAAAAGAAATTTTTTTTCTTCGTAAAAAATAATATAAAAACGAAAAAAAAAAAAAAAGATTCTATCCTGAATTCCTACTATATGTTTATATTTCCTTAAAATATCCTTATTGTTATATATTTTTTCTTTTTTTTTTTATTATTATTTTTCAATATTACGATTTGACTTGGTTAGTACCTATAGTCATATTTAGAAAAGTATTACGGCGAGAAAAAAATATTATGTCAAAGGATATTTGAAATGACCTGATAATAAAAGATACTAAATTCTGGTCGGTATAACTGATTTTTATGTGTTATTTGTAGTAAAATTCTATTTTCATAAGGCAAAAAAAAAAAAAAAATGCGAAATATATATTTTGATTTTTGTTTTTCTTGTTTTTTTTTGATTTTGTTTTCCAGGAAAAATTAAGCTTTCAGTATACATTATTGCACAAAAAAAAAAAAAGGAAAAAAATTAGTGGGTGAAATGACAGTAAACATTTTTTTAAGAATTAAGATCATAACGGAATACAATATAAAAATATGTTCATATAATATCATATAATATTTATGTACTTCATGTACTGTTTCTGAACTAAAACTTCAACTTAAATATTTTCTAAAAGTCCTAGAACCATCATGTCTAAAAAAAAAAAAAATTGACTGTAAATGTCCTGCTGTAATAAAATAAAATATATGTATAATATGGAATTGTTCATATTTTTCGGTTGCTGGTTGTTAATAGTATTTTATTCTGTTTATTGTATTTGACATTATTATTATACTGCCCTAGATTTTATGACGAAAGTAAAAAACAAAAAAAAAAAAAAAAATAAAAGCAAAAATTAAACAGAACCTCATAAGTAGGTACTTAAAAGGGAAAAAAAAAAAATTGTTTGTTGTCTTCTATTTTAGAATTTTGTAAGGGTTGAAAAGAAAATAATATAAATGTTCATATAGCAATATGATATAAAATTTTGATACAATGAAATTGAAATTTAAAATAAGAATGAAATTTCGATAGTTTTAGTTTAATTTTGTTTAGTTTTAAAAATGTGAAATAATTGTCTAATAATTGGTTAGCTTATTACGTTTATTCTATATTAAATCTTCGTTTGTTAAAACATTAAAACATAAAATCTTAGGATGTGCATTGCAAGGATATGTGAAACTTTAGAAGTTATAATTATATGTCCTTGTTAGAAGTCGTCGTATTTTCTTAAATATTTTCTAGTGTTTAATCGATTTGAGTTTACTCTAAAACGTTACTGTGAATGAAAGATATGTATTTCAGTATTTCGTGATGATTTATTACTCCTCATTAGTATTGAAAATGTCAATATCGAAATCCTTCAGATTATCAATTTATTTCAATTATAACTGTCTATTTAAGTTTTTGATTAAGGAGGTTTTATAAGGAGGTTATATATTAACTTAAGTACATATTTACAAAATCCAGAGAAAATTTTGTTTATAAAATTTAACTTTAATTTTTATATAAATAATAAAATTTCTAGTCCAAAATTTAAGAGATTATAAAAAATTTCAATTAAAATCTCTTTAAAATTACATATAAGAAACAAAATAAACTAACCAAATCCAAGGTATTTTATCACTCAAACTTGTCATACTAGAAATTACAGGACTTTTGGCATGACCTAAAAAGTATTTTTTTTAATCTTTATTGTATTTCCACTTTTTATTATACAAATAATATATTGGCTTAAAAAGCAAACATTATAAGGAAATTGTCAAAAAATTTTTGTTCTGACATGTTTAATAATTTTGAGTAAAAATTTTCCTCAATATTTCCCACAAAAAGAAAAACAAAAAAACCGTAAAAAAAGAAAACGAAGAAAATGTTTGATTCCTATACATCCTTACAAATAAATAAAATTTGTAGAAATAAAATAAAAAAAAGAAAATTTGAAAAGTATAGATATGAATATAAAAAGGACATTCATTTATCTTTTGTTTTAAATAACTTGAATATATTATATTGTGTATTATTAGTATGTAGTTATGTAACTTTCAGGTCATTATAAATACTATTTTATATTAAAATTTTTCTTTTGCAAATATTACCTACAGTGAATCACAAAAACTTAGAAAACTAAAATTTGTCTTTTTTTTAGTGAATCTTAAATGTAGATTTTGTTCAGGAATGGCAGGGCATGTGGTATTTTCTCTGCACATATTTTAGACTAATTATCTCGGTAGTTTCTTTTTTGTAGATATAGATGAATTTTCTGATATAAATTTGAGAATCTTTAAAAGTTTCTTTTGTCAGAATGTTATCATTGTGGCAGAAATTTAAGGCAATTCAAAACTAACTCTTGTAAAAACTCTTATAGAACTCCTATAGATTCTAGTGTTTACTGACGCCTTAGCTCAATCATCATTAATAAAGAAAAACCTATTTGATGGAAAATAGTATTATGAAAGATTTTCAAATCTTCAAATCAGGAATAATAGAGAAATTTTTCTGATTTAACCTACTTTTACGCATAAATTTTCTATCTATTTCTTTACCCTACAAAATTTCTCTAACTAAAGCTCAGTATAATTCTTTCCTTACTATTAAATATCTACTATAATTCTAGCATTCATTATATCTATTAAATACAGGGGTGTATGCATAAAACTAAGCTTGAATGCAAACTTCCCTTTTTCAAATAAAAATGTGAGTTTAAGTGTAATTCTTGTTTGAATAAATAAAATTTTACAAATAATTTAGATTCATTAAAGATATTTTTCTAATATAAAAGCTAAACAGTAAATTTGTAGTTTGCCCTCAGTTATTGTTACAAATTTCAAATATTTTTGTCAATTAGTGTACAAATCTCATAACATTTTGACATTGAAGTTTTTGTGAATTTTCTTTTTTGCATGATTTTGTATTTATATTGGTGTGTATGTATACATTTTACATTGTACAGTGACAATAATGAATTAATATGTGACACATTTATTACGAATCTCTTCTATCATTTTTATCTTCTGTAATGAATGAAATCTGTAAGGATCATATCTAAGTTTTTTTTTTTTTTCTTTTGATGTATGAATATTATGATATAAGGTTTAACTTAACGTTTTATTTACTACCCATATTATATTTAAATATTTGTATATATATACGTATACATTAGTTATATGAATATTATGTGTTATAATACTAGTTCATCATATATAACTTATTAAAATTATAAAAATACATAATCTCAAAGATAAGTTAACAAAAAAGAATGAATTAAATTGTAAAAATTTCTTCGTTATTGTAATTATCAACATTAATATTTAAAATAAAAAAAAATATAGAATACTTATTACAATAATTAAAATTTTTAATGATAAATAATATAAAAACCTAAAAGTATGCAATCGTTAATTTTGATGCTTGTTCTCTCAGATTGTCCACATTCCAAATTCGACAGTTCTGTTTATTGACATATCCATTTAAATGAAAATGTGCTCAACCGCTCATAATGAGATTGTTCAAAAAATTGATCGTCCCGTAGGAAACATAATAAAGTTCAACAATTTCTTGCACTGAGTTTACATTATAAAATTTTGCCGAGTGATTAATCACATTGCGTGTTAATCCAAATATCCAAATAATGTCTATTAAACTTTATTAATCCGTATTAATCGAGTATTTTTAATTGGAAGGTATATTAGAAAAGAGGGTTTTGTCACTAAATATATAATGTAATGGCCTTAGTAGGCGATGGCTTAGTAATATTGCATTATCTTGTGTGATTTGTAATATTACTATACCTAAATAAATAAATAATCCTTAATTTATGTTTACAATCCCTTTCTAATTATTTAGAATTCAAAGAAAGTTTACTATTGCTTACACTTTTAGAGTCTATTAATTTTTTTTTTTTTTTTTAGGTTATTCCCTTTCGACATAAATATGACATCGAAATTGCACAACCTTTCCTTTCCAGGTGTAACTGTAGATGTCGCATGTTTGGGATTTGAAACCACACTTCTTCTGTGTTTACAATGTATTTTATACGTTCTTACCCACTTACCCCAGGTTCCTTTATTAATTTTAAAGACTGAATTTTTGAATTACATCTGAGCTTTTTCTAATTAAAATACAAATAAAAATTTTAAATACTTTATGGATAGAGGGT
Organism: Poecilobothrus nobilitatus; assembly: GCA_947095535.1. Taxonomy (NCBI): domain Eukaryota; kingdom Metazoa; phylum Arthropoda; class Insecta; order Diptera; family Dolichopodidae; genus Poecilobothrus; species Poecilobothrus nobilitatus. The sequence goes on from OX352774.1 coordinate 176,557,757, forward strand.
CTGACGGCAAAAAAACAATTAAATAAATAACCAGACAAAAAATAATTTAGAAGTAGAATAATACATTGAATATTTTCAATTAAATAGGATATCTTAAAACATATTAAACAAAAAAGAGTTAATTAATTTTAGTTTGTCCTTTTCATCGTACTCACAGACTAACAAATTAATAAGACAACAACTCATTATTTACAAATAACCGATTTAAAAGTAATAAAAATTAAAAGAAAAAAAATAGTTCGATAAAATAAAAAAAAAAAATCTTGATAAAAGATTATCCTTGATTTTATAATTATACGAACATATTGATTATAATTAGTATTAAATATTTATATTTTTATAACAACGAACCTAAAATCTAGGTTATGTACTCTGATCATAAATTTTAAAAATTATAATTGGGTTACAATAAGGTTACAAAAAAAATTATATACATATATATATACATTTTTTTTTCCTTTAAATATAAAATAACATTGAAGGTTATTTTTAAATCCATCCGTTACATATTTTTCATCGATACATACATATATGTAGACATGTATAAAAATTATAAGGATATGAGTATATATCATATTTATTGCATATTTGAGTTGAATTGTCTGTTGTTATAAATAGTTTTGACACATTTAAGTCTACTGATTTACACTTATGATAATTTTTTAAGTGTCTTTTTACTTACAGTCTGTAGATTTTTTAGAAAGTAATCATGTGCTTAAAGGTTTATTGTTTAAATATCAAAAGAAAATGATATAAAAGGAAAATATGATTCCTATAAGGATTTTATTCAGTTTTTTTTAAATAGTTTTAATTGAATGAATTGAATTCATTTAATTTTTTAAAATAGTGCTATCTATTTATAAGAGACACAATTATATCAGATAATAACAGATAGGAAACAGAACTTATAAGGAGCATATATCATTAATTAATTTGTGTTATTCATATTAGACTTAGCTTCAGTTTGTTAAATGATTATTTTCAATTAAGACGAGCATTACTAGCACAAACTAAATAAACTGTACAGACGATCAGTTTCATATAAAAATTTTTATTTTTTTTTTAGAGCCAGACTAGGCATTTTATGGAGCTACACTAAGTATTTTTTCTATAAATTTTTATTTTTGCTATTGAAATATTCTAAAAAACTTAGTCTGGCTCCAAAAAAATGTTCTAAAAAAATGTTCTGGCTTCTAAAAAAAGACTTAAAATTTTTATATGAAACTGTTCGTCTGTATGTTTATATAGTCTGTGAGTACTAGGTAGGACGAATTGTATAAGATGTTGAGATACGAATATTATACAAGATTTATTTATTTAGCATCATAATCCCTCATACATTTCGAACATAAAAAAAATCCTTGTTTTATTCTTTCTTTCATTCTACGATCCTCATCCCGATTTCAGAAATAAGCAGTTTATTGAGGAAAAATGGGGGATCCAAATGGTTTATGATGTGCTATACAGGCTAATAGAATAAAAGATTTGTAAAAACTAATGGTCAAATGAATACAGTGAACTTTTGAAGTAAAACAACTACTACATATCCTTAATCCAACGACTTCATTACACATCTTATAATAAATATAAAATGTTAAATAATGGATTACAGATTCTGATCTTTTCTGTATTTATCTAAAAGGTGTTTAAAAATTTTACAGACTTGAATAAAGAAATTAATTTAAAAAAAACTATATTTTAGACATACTAGACCGTTAGATACACATAGATAACATACAGGGTGTCTTGAGTTAACTTTTACATAGAGCAGGGAGCATCACAACGAACAAAAAATTCAATGGTAGGAGGGGATGTCTATCTTGAATTACCAACGAGTTATGACGCTTTAAAGATTTATAACTTTTAAAATGTGTTATTTTGGAGTTATATCTACAGAATTAGAACTACTGAAGATTTTGGAAAAATTAAAAAGGGAATTTAAAGCTATTTTATTTATTGTCTTCAATCAATTTCACCAACGATTTCAGAAATAAGAAATTTTTGGAAAAAAAATATGTAGAAAGGAATTTTCAGAAGATTAAAATGTATGAATTAGTATGATGTGTTGAAAAAAAGAACTCGCCGTAAAAAAAACGTGTCAGAACACAAAAAGACAGATATATTACGGAAATTGTATATACCTATATATAATTAATTATTTTTATATTATGATGCAGACTGTTGCAATAAAAAAACTATTACGATAAAAATGAACATAAATTGGATAATATGATATGAAGTAAAATTCAATATATTCTCCTCTTCTTCTTGTTTTTTTTTTTATTAACTAAAAGTTCTAATTTTAATTTAAAATCAAAAAAAAAAAAATATTAATTTAAAAATTTTAAATTAAAAATTGAAGTTTAAATTTTGAATAAAGTTCGAAATATAATAGAATTTTATATCTTTTCAATTAAACCAAGCTTATTTTTTAAAAAAATATTAATTTTTATAATTAGTTATTTTAAAAATATTATGGTTTAAAATTACAATTATTCTTTTCATTTGAATCTTTTGTTTATTTATTTATTTTTTTTTTTTTATAAATTTCAACCTTAACTTTTTAAACAAAACTTTTTTAATACGTAAATTTTTCTTCCCCTTATCCACCGCAAAAATACAAAAAATTAAAACAAAAGAAAACTTTTTTCGTAATTGAAAATCAAAAATAAAAAACAAAAAAAAAACCAAAACAAAATGAAAAGTGAAGAAATAATAATTTAAAAGTAAAAATTCTTTTCTAATCAAAACATTTAAAAAAACAAAAAATAAAAATTAAAAAAAACAAAAAAAAAAAATCATTAAAAATTTAGACAAAGTTTTTGAATATTATTTCTAAGTTTGTATAAAAAAAAAAAAATGAAACAAAAATATTTTTCTTTGTAAAATATTTGCTCAGTTCTTTTTTTTTTTTTAATTTAAATTTACAGATTTAATTCAGTTAATGATAAACAATTGTAGATTTAAACCGTTAGAATCAGTACAATTTAATAACTGTAATGTTGTTTGTCATTTGTGATTGAATACATAAGGACAACAACTCATTTACTACAATATATGTATATAATAAGAAAAAAATTCTATTCTAAAGCGTTGTTCACACGATACAACAGTTGAATCAATTTCTAAAAATTAAACGATTTTTGAACAACCGGTTGTATTGTATATTTATTTATATTATTATCAATAGTTCAAACAATATTGAGCAATTGAATAGTTTGAATGTTCAACTGGCTGTTGTATATAACTGTTAATTGAAAATGGTATCGTATATTTTGAATTTTTCATAACCATTTAACTGATTTTATTATTATTTTAAAATTTTTAAAGAAAAATATGGATGTTTTCATTTTTACAAAAAAAAATACTAAAATAATATTGTGAATAAAGAAATAACATTTTCATCCATTTTTATATTTTTGTAGAAAAGTTAGTGTTATAAAGATTTTTGAAAAGAAAATATATTTTAGATTCAAAGGTCCAATACAGTTTTCAAAGTTTCATGACTAAATAATGGTTATATAGTAAATAAGACTTTTGAAGAATCCTTTCATTGAAAAGTTGAGCATAAATATTTTTGTTGAACTGAAATTGTCATCAAATTGTATTGTGTATTTTAACAATGTCACATCAATACAACGTCGTATCACTCGTATATGGTATATGGTGAAATGACCTCTTAAGGTCGGTAATTTTTTGTAAATTAATCTTCAAAGCCGCTATAGCAGTCATAAAAGCTCAATATAGCTTTAATATAGTTTTAATATAGATTTTCAGAGTTTATTTCGCGCAAAACTACCCGACTGAAGGTCTATATCCATTATATCCATTATAGCGCAATAAATCATTATTTGTTAAAATAAAAGAAAAAAAAGCATTTCTAAAAATATCTCTTGGCACAGATAATTTTTACTTATACTGGTAAATTGAAAACATTTCAAGCTAACCGAAATGAATATTATTTTAAATGATATTGAAAAATTTTTATACATTTGTTTTCATTATATGTATGTAAATATATAGGTAGTAATTTTTCTTTCATAATTTTAATACACCCCATAGGATATAAATTTCTTTTTTGTTTTTGTTCTGTTTTCCTTTTTATCTTTTTTCGTTTTTTTTTTTTTGTTTTACCAGAAGAAAAACAATGAAACCTCAAAACAAAAGCGCAATTACGAAAATTTAAAAAAAATAAAATAAAATAGAAAAACATTGAAAACAAAAAAAAAAATCCAATACATTTTTGTTTTTTGGTTTCACCAAAATTTTGGTTTTTTTTTAATCATTTTACGAGAAATTTTTTTTTTGTTTATTTAAAAAAGTAAACGGGTGTGAGAGGAAGAGAAAAGAGATTTATACATTTTTTTTTTTTTATTTTTACTTTTTACTTCTTTTTACTTTTCCACAAAATATTCATAATAATATAATTTTTTCTCAACATCTAAAAATTAGAGATAATTATAAGAAAACATAGAAAATGAAATTTAATTTGAAAATATAAATGTATCTTAAAAAATATTAATATTTATTATTATTCTTGCATAATAAAATAAATATTGTTAAAAATTGTTTAAAATGTTCTATAAATATAAAAAACATTACAGATAAAAGAAAAATATCTAGGTATAGCTAATCAATTAGTAAAGTATTGATGAAAATTTCTGTTCTAGTTACAATCATTTTCATTGTTTGTTACGGCTCCTGGCTATTAGCCCAGCAAGAAATAATCTCCAAAAAAAAAAAAAAAAATGAAATAGCAACCCCAAAAAAAATGGAGGATTATTTCATTATGAAATAATACCTCAAGTTCAAAATGAAATATTTCTGCAAGAAAGCCAAAACAACCCGTCAATAAAAAAATAATCTCAAAATTAAAAATAGTTCTTCAAATTCTTTTAAAATGTTATCTACTAAGAAAATTTAAATGACATATATAAAAAAAATAGGGGCTTCGGTAGCCTAGTGGGTAGGCGTGTGGCGTATTAACCGAAGGAGTATGGGTTCGATCCCTGCACAGGTCGTAAGTGTTTTTTCCTTACATACCCCCCTTACGACCAAATATAATGTAAATATATAGTATATAATATAAACAAAATAAATAATATTAGTATATAATTTAATAATAGTACAAAAAACCTATAATGGCCTTGGTAGCCGATGGTTCAATAATATTGCATTACATTAATGTATGTAATATTAATATAAATAAATAAAAAATATGGCAAATTCAAAACCTTCCGAAATTTCAGAATATGATGAATTACAAAATCTCGAAAAATTTTTAGAAAAAAAGGAGTTATACATGTACATATATTGGTATGCATATAAGTAGATATATGTACATGTGAGATTCTGAATTAGCATTGATTTTAATCTACATCTAAAATATATCCCAAATTCTGGGGGGTGTATTTTTGATATATGGACGATTATTTCCCCAAACAAATTTTTGGGGGGTTATTTAATTCTTGCAGGGTTATTTCCAGGAGCCGTTTTTTACATTTAGATTTATAATGAAAATGGAATGCCTACATTTAGGCGTTGTTAAAAACCTTGTAATTTTTTAACATTATGTACATATTTTCTATTCTTACTCTATAAACAATTAATATTTAAATAATAAAAAACAATTTTTTTTTTTAATTTAAAATCTATTATTATTATTTTCAAATTCTAATTTAAACTAAATCGAAATTTATTTTCAATTTAAATACTTATTTTGGTAATGAAATTCAAATAGCCTTAAAGGAAAAATTTTTTATCTCTTATTTATTGAAAAGTCATCCCACACTAGCTTATTTTTGTTTTTTTTTTATGTATTCTTCTAAATTGTATTCTTTGTTTTTTATCCTCTAATAATCTTTTAAAACAAAACCTATCGTGTAGGTCTAAAATAGAATTATACCAAAAATATGAAACAAAAACAAACTAGACAATAATTCATTATTAATTTTATATTGAATTTTTATTAATATATTTTGAAAAACATGATTCAGATAAGTTTAAAAAAAAAACATTTTTTTTTTGTTTTTTGAATAGGATTATAAATTAAATATTGTAAAACATCTAAGTTTAAAAAAATTTAATCGTAAAGTATTATATTCAATTATTTTATTTGGAAGCTCAGCAATCAAGGGAAAGAATTTTCTCGCAAATCTAGGGTTTTTAACGGTAAAAACAAAAATTCTAAATTAATAACATAGAAAAGTCATAGGTAAATTTTCTAAACTTAGGTGTGTAAATCATCGGAATTGAAGATGATATGCAGAACCTTGAACATCCAATTAAGTTAATACGATACTTTGAACAAACTTTAGAAAAAATAATAATTTATACAAAAGAATATTGGCAAAGGACATAGAGTATTATTTTAAAGGAATTAGAGGTGAACAAGAATGTTTTATAATAGTAGAGTATAAGTAAAAACGTAAACATTAAGGCTAAAGTTAAATTAATAAATTAAAAACTAATCTATATGTGGATTAATTATAATTCAACTTTCCTCTTTTTCATTCATGTAGTCTCTGTTTAAGTAATTCTCGGAAATTTGGTTTTTTTTTTTTTTTAAGGATATGTAAAATTAAAAATAAAGTATTTTTTAAAAATCTAAAAATAAATTACTAAAAGAATCTTTAAAACTATACTTTTTTATAATTTTTAAAATTTTTAAAGTTTATTGCAATTTTAAAATTATAAATTACTTTCATTTTTTTCTTCTGCTTATTTTAGCTCATATTGGAGTATAGCGTGCTCACAAATTCTTTCCAGCGATCCCGATCATTGATCAGACTTTTAATTTGTGGGCATGTTTAATTTTGTCATCTTGTCTCATCTAACACGATCGTTCTTCAAGTTTTCTTAAGTCTTCGAATATGTCACGGGCTTTGGAAATTCCTTTTAAAGAACTGTTCAGTTAGATTTTAGTTTGGCATTCTGAAGGTGTGACCATCACTACTTTCTTTGTCGCATCTTTGACGTCAACTACTTTTTGTCATGTTGTTCGCGATATTTCCTAATTTTGAATCATATTTTCGGTCATCGAATCTTTATGATTCGGCTAACGTAGCACTTGATATATTTTTGTAAAATTTCTTGTAACATTACTTGTGATCTTTCATATTGCACAGACATGCAAAAAATAAATGTAACATTACTTTCGAAAAGTCTTAATTTCGTACTCAAGGAAATTGAGTTTGAACGTCAGACTGATGAGGATACAAAAAATAATATGAACTTTACAGATGTGCGATTTGATGATTACTTTTATGACTTCTAATAATTTAATGAACGCTTATATTCTAAATATTACAGATTATTTCACGGTTACAGAAATAAAGTGTGTTACACAAAATTAATTTTCATATTAATATATTATTTTCCGAATACTTTATATTTTATATAATACTTTATTTATAATCGAAACTATTCATATTAAACCTCTTAAATCTCCTTTTTTTTCTTAAGGGTGATGGGAATTTTCCAAAGATACCAAAAATTTCCGCTCGGTAGTGTCAGATTCTTACTGACTAAACCCGCCTCCTCCTTTAGCCAATATAATATGATGAAACCCTTATATGCTAATGCAGTATATTGGCTAGGGAGTAGGGATAGCTAATGCAGTATATTGGCTAGGGAGTAGGGATAGGAAAGAATATGAAATGGATGCGGAAACATTGAAGTGGGAGTGGGATTGTAAGGAAACAATTAATCCGCCTATTATTATTATTACTATTTTGCTAACAGTGTCTATAACCGTTACAACAGTTACAACATGCTGTAGTATATAACACCTTACTGCATGATGTAATTATTGAAGGCAACCCCCCACTTTCACTGTAGCAGTTATTACTATTGGTATTAGTATTATTATTAATATACACTTACATTAAAACATTTTTCATTCTCCCCTATAAAATGGAAAATGTGAAAATTTACACTTTTACTAACGAAACAAATTTTTTTTTTTTTAATTTTTTTAATGCATTTCTCTGCCACATAAATGTGGACAGGAAATTACACAGCCTTTCCTGTTCAGGCGTGGCAGTAAATGTCGTAAGGGGAAATAACTCTTATGACGTGTGTGGAATTCGAACCCACACTCCCTCGGTCTTTTCAGCGTATTTTATACACTCTTACCCACAAGGCCACCGAGGCCTCCCGAAACAGAGTTTTAATGAAGAAGTTTTCAAAGTTCCAATTATTTGCCTATAATTATAATATTTCTAAACAAATTTGTAATCCTTCAAAAATTTTCCACCTTTCAGAATATCACAGTAACAATATGTAAGTAAACAAAATTGTTCGTCTATTCCACATACATATGATGTCTAAACCAAAATGAACTATTAAAAGACTATTATTAAAAAAAAAATAAAAAAAATAAGGAAAATAAAAGAAAACAAGAAAACTCCGTTACTGTTACTTCTTGTTTGAACATAAATAACATAATATTATATTATGTGGGTTAAATATTATGTTTATTTTTTCATGTGTTTATTTTTATGCAAAGAGTAAACGTTTAGTCACTTAACTACACACCATTCTTATTATTAAAAAAACAAAAAAAACCAACGAAAATCCAAAAATAATAATTTTTTTTCACTGAGTGGTGGGAGGAGTAAAAGAAAAAGAATAATTTAAAAAAGTGGATCCTTATTTTTTTTTTGTTTCATATTAACTTGTTAGTTTTTTAAGACAAAAAAAAATGTTTAAGTACGAGTATATATAAAAAAAAAAAAAATATGGTTTGTTTAGTTGGTACCTAATATTCGTAATATAATACTACATTAAATATTTTTTTACAACACCAATTTACAAAAAATTCATTTTATAAAAACTTTGATAAATGTGTATTTAAGTATGTGTAAATATTCTAATGTATTTGTAGAAGGAAAGATTCATAATATATATATATATGTACATGTATATATGTATATAGTTTTCATTTTTTATTTAAAAATAATAAGAATAATTTTCAGAATGAATTTTTTTTAATAATTTTGAATGTGAATTTTCCCTAGGTAGCAAAATTATTTTTGATACACTTTTAAATCATGAGCCATATAATATTGATTGAATAGATATAATTTTTGATGATTTCAGGAAATTTTTCGAATGTGAAAAGAAAATTAGTAATTTGAGTTCGAAAGTTCACCAACAAACTTGATTTGATTAAAGAAATCTTTAATGATTAAATCTTGTTCAGAAATTTACTTTGTTCTTTACTTTAATCTTGTTCTTTCACTTTCACTGAAAACTCCAACTGAATTTGAGATTAATATATTATAAAAAATACAATTATCTTGATAAACTCTTCGGTCGCTTAATGTGTAGGAGCGTATAAAAATACGCTATAAACTCCAAAGGAGTGTTTCTGGAACCCCACAAATATTGTGCGAATAATTCCCCCTTACAACATTTACAACCACACCTGGAAAGAAAATGCTATGTAATTTTCTTATCACATTTATGTGGTATGAGAATAAATAAAAAAAAAAACTACTTATCTTAAATGGAAAACAGCTTCCAAAATAAAATTATAAGAATTTGCTAAATTAAATCTCTTTTTTTCAATCAGTACTGATCATCTATTTTTTTATACGAACGTATAGTTCTCAGCGTATCATAAATTTCTTAATACGTTTGTGACATTAAAAGAAACGAGATAAATATGGAAACGTATATTATTGCTCAGGATCAAACTCTAAATCTATTATACCATGTACGTCAGTTAGTCCTTCCCATCGCACAAAAAATAAAAAGGCTTGTGATTCTGAAGTTTTTGTCACTTCACCTTTGTAAAATCGTTAGATTCGTTAAATTTTCGGGGAACTAAAGTTCCAATTTCGCTTCCAAAGTTTTTTTTTTTTTAAATATTCTTCAGTTTCGTGACATGAATGACTGTGTTTTTTTTCACTTGTCACTATTATATTATCACTTTTATCTATATGATTTTGCGGTTAGTCAGAATCCGGATTATAAAATTCCTATCATATATAATAACATTTAAGATATATTTTCTACTTATGTAGTAATATAAAAAAGAAATAAACTTACTTGAAAGGAATCATTACTAATTACGATATTAACATTTATAAGAAAATTTTTATATGACACACATCTTTGCCATTTTTGAAATAAATTGAGAAATCAATTTCTAATTTTTACTTTTTGTATTTTAGATACATTGTTTTAGATATGCTAATTTTAGGGAGATTCATTATTAAATTCCATATTCACAAAGGTAATTAATCGATTCATATGGAAAAACTTTTTCAATAAAAACAAAGGAAAAATCAAATTCACTGTCCTTATATTAACTAGATTGTAACTAGATTCTTGTTCATATCAATGCAAAAAACAAACTTTTGGTATAAAAAGAAATGAGAAGAATAAAATTGTTAAATGGGTATTTTAAAAAATAATTTATATTTTCCTTTAAAGAAACAAAGAAGCCCAAAATAGACAAAAAAAATTATTATCATGCATTTAAGAGAACATCATTTAAACCTATGAAAAACAAAATAAACTTTTATTTTCTTTGGAAGACAAAATCTTAAAATACTTTTCTTATTTGTTTGATTCACTTTTTTTTTTTTTTATTTCTTCTTGAATCTTGGCACTTCAACTTTTAAATAATGCATTTTTTTTAAATATTTTTAAAATTGTTTTCACATTTTTTTTTTGGTAAAGCTCTCCAAAGATTTAAAATGTTCTTTCATGTAATGTTTTTCTTTTATTCTATTCTTTTCTTATTTATTTTTTCATTTTGTTTAAAATTCAAAATTTGATTTATAATCGTCAGAGATTTTTATCCCTAAATTCATTCAAATTAAATTATTAAAATCGGTGTCTCGTCAAATTAGTCTAAAATGCATTTTTTTTTTATAATTTTACATTTTACATAAGTCACCTACAAGGCTACTAGGCTACAAGTCAACATGAATTTTATATTTTAAAATAATCAAAAATAAAAATAATGCAATTCCATTTACGAACATTTTATTTACCTCTCTTTATCCACATACTTTTTTTTGTATCTTTTATGACTGATGAAAATTCTTTTAAAACTTTTTATATCTTTATATTATACACGTGTCCATATTATATTTATTAAGTAATATGTATGTGTATACATATATATATATATATAAATTTTATGTTTATAAAGTAAATTTGATTTTGGTTTTTTTTTTTTTTGTTAGAAGAAAAATGAATTATAAAGGGTGGATTCTATTTTACTAAAAAGTAATAATATTAGACTTGAAATTTTATATTCTTCTCATCTGTACCTCTAATTTCACTATTTCACTTAATACCGACATTCTTAAAGTCATTTTAAAATTTGTCCTACTTTTTAACGTCTTCTTTTTATTTTGATTCCACTGTTTTTTTCTTTTTTTTTGTTGTTTTCATCATCACAAAAATAAAAAAAAAAGTTATAATCACCATCATCATAAACATCATTTTCGTCATCTTCGTCTAAATCATTGAATTTCATTATAACTTGAAATATACAGTTATAAATAAGAAGGATGCTAAGTTTACACAAAAAAAATAAAAATATTGTATTCTCATACCATCATCCTTATTTCATCACTCCAAATTTCCTTCTTACTCACACAATAATTATCCTGGTAGAAAATATTAAAATTACTGAATTGAAGAGACTGAGTAAGAAAGAGAAACTATAATAAAAGAAAAATGCTTCTTTTGTTGCATCACATTTAAAATTTTCTTAGGAAGAGACTAAAATTATTCAAAATGGAAGAAAAACAGAAGGCAGAAAAAAATAATCGCTAAAGTCTCATAGCAAACTTTAATAAAAAGAGAACAGAATGTATTAGGAAGCGTATTAGAAAAAGTAGAACCAAATAAAAATCATTATGGTAAATTTTATCTCATTACCATTTTTTTTTAACTTTTCTTATATAAAAAAAAAAAAGAAAAAAACTTCTAAAATTTTTTTCCTCCTCATAAAAAAATTTGAAATATTCTTTTTATTGTAAAGAAAAAAATTTCGAAAAAGCAAACAACAGTTTTCGTCAATAAAGAAAAAAAAACATTTTTATCATATTTCTTTACAGAAATAGGATTTTTTTTTGATTCAACAACAAAAAATTTAAAAAAAATTATATATGAAAAGAATGGCTGGAATAAGTATTCTATTTTTTTTTTTTTTTGTTACAAAGCATAATTTTAGGAGCTAACAATTAATTAATTCTTTTTTTGTCCCTGTAATCAGATGAGTAATTTGTTTGTATTTTTGTGTATATTAAAAGTTTTATTGTATATAAATGCAAATAAATTTTAATAATAAAATTATTATACCCTTAATTAAAATAAATTAGTTTTCAATATTAATTTCGTTTAATTTTATTTCAAGAAGATTTAAATTTTCACTAGATTCGTCTATTTAGTTCAAAATTGGGTCAAAAATATATATAAAAATTTATCTCAGAAATTGATTCTGTGTTTTATGTTTTATGTTTTATGAAACGGAAAATTCAAACAAAAAACAAAATTCAGAATCAACTGACATATTAACTTATCTGATCCGCCGACCAAAAATGCTGTATTTAGATAGGGAAACTAACAATTTTGCAGAAGTGACATAAAAAAAATTTCAGCCTCCTAGCTGCTTTATTTTTTGAGCTATCGTGCGGAGCGGACGGACGGACGTACATGGCTCAATCAACTTAGAATTCGATTCCTAGCCGATCTATACCCTTGACACTATCTAGCTCGACTCATTTAAGGTGTCACAAACATAATGGCAAATTTATTATACCCTTGAACATAATTCATACTGGTATAGCAAGAAAAGAAATCTAATAAAATAATAACCTTAAAACTTGCAAAATATGTGTGTGTGCAAAATTATTCATATTCTACAGGAAAAGGAAATTCTTTTAATAACTGTTTATTTATTGCTTTAAATGCAATCTTAACTTTAACTTTCCTAAGGAAAATTTATTGAAAACGGCATCTTTGCGTATTGTTTGTTTGTTTGTTTGTATTAACATTTAAATTTATCTGTAGTTTTTATGTCAATTATGTCTTCAGAATAATACTAAGGTTTTTTGTTTTTGTTTTGTAAAAATTTCAATGTTAAAAATTAATAATTCTTCTGATTGTTACAATAAAACTGTCGAAATCTATGTTTTACCCTACTTATCCTAAATAAAAACCTAATACATTTGTAATTCTTCTAGTGTATGTTATCCAGCAAAATTCAAACGAATAATCATTTTTATACTGTTTTTGTTTTGTCTTTATCGGGTATTTAGATATGTCATAAATCAAAATTACTTCATTAATATTGCCCGGGTTACATCCTATTGATTTTTGCATGTGGCTTGTCTATTATGATGAAATAATATAGAGAGATGATTTTAATTTTAAATATAATCATTTTCATCAAAAAAAAAATAAAAATAATCTTTGAATTTAAATTTTTAAGTTTTTCTTAAGTTTGCAGAAGGTGAATTTTCAATATAGCCTAGAAGTATGCAATTTTTTTCTAATTAAAACAAAACGGTTTTTTTTTTTTTGGAATTTGTGTTTTGTTTTTTTTTTTTGTATTCTTTATTTATATCTTATATATATAACGTATATATCTTATATATATAAAAAAAAAATTTAAATATATCAGTTAACTTCTTTATTTTTATAATTAATTTTAAAATCGCATGTTTTCTTTTCTTGAATTTGTATTTTATATTATCTGTTATTTAACTTTTACATTATTCAAAAACAAAACTTAAAAATTATATATTTATTTGTAGCTCTCACAATTTTATTTTGTAAGGAATCAAACATCAATTTTTTGGTTAATTTATTAATCTAGGTTTTTTTTTATAACTATGGTAATTTTACATTATGCCTTAGCGATAATCAAAATATTGGAAAAGATTTGCTTGCATTTAACTTGCTTTAAATTTCAGTTTTTCGAAAAAAATCACTTTCCGAAGATTTCTTGAGTAATCATGTTTCTTTGTGAAGAATGTGACCAATTATACTTGAACAATTTATTTTTGTGAATTTTCATTATAAATATTTAAATTTAATGTTGTATTTAAATTAAATTTGTATTTTTTAAAAGTGTGTCTTTTAACATTATCCAATATTCGAATGGAATCAATATTTTCAATATATATATAATTAGGGAAAGTAGAGGAAAGTCTCAGAAGGTATAAAAACTTTTAAAAGAGTAAATTTCAACAAATTAATAATTAAAATATTTTTTTTGATTTAATAGAAAAATAAATAAAAAGAACAAAATAAAGGTTAATTACTTTTATAACTTATATTAATATCAAAACGTGTATTAAAATCAAATTAAATATAATTTGATTTGATTGTTTTTTTTTTTTTTGAATTTATATTATTAATAAGCATAATTTTCTTAACTATTTGAAATTAAAATTCCATAAAGAATTGAAAAATCGAATGTAATTAATTGTAAATAAAAATTTTTCTTTTACTAGGTAGAGTTAAACAATTATTTGTCTAAATCAATTTTTAGTATAAACAAAAAACAAACTTTTATTTAGTTGAAAATTTTTATATTTTATGGTCAGAATTTGAATTTTATTAACTTTTTTTACAAAATAAAACAAAAAATAATATTTTCATGACAGTGTTACTATACATTTTCTATTTAAAAATTCTCATATTTGTGATATCTAGAGAGAGAATACTGTCAGGATTAATATAAAAATATTTATAAAGAAAAATGTCGGTTGTCATAGAAATCATAGGAACAAAAAAAAAAAAAAAATCCAATTTACAATATATAATTTTTACCAGACAAAAACAAAAACAAACCTGTAACGGAAAAATTAATTAATTAATTATTAAATAAATTATTTTCTTTTAGATTTATATATAAATGACGTCAGATCATATGTTGGTTTTTGGATTATCATTTGAGATTTTTACATTGACACAAACAAAAAAAATATTTTATCCAAAATATGTACTTTTATTTTTTAAATTAGAATTCATTTTATTGTTTTATTTAATAAATAAAGATACAATGAAACTTAAAGTATTTAACTCCTAACTCGCAGTCTTTAATTCCCAAAATGCAAAAGAAGTTTTTTACTTTTTCATTCTCTCCGACCTATACGTATTTTAAAGTTGAAATTTTGAAAGTTGTTAAAGTTTTTGTGTGAAAAAACCAAACTTTTAGATCAAATATGTTTGGGATAGGGGGTTAGAAATAAAATAAATAAATGTGTATATCTGGTAGTGACAATAAAGTGTTAATAATAGTTGCAGTAGTATAGTGTATACTTTTTTATAATTAGCCTTAGAATACATATCGGTTTGTAAAGGCCTTTTCCACATTATGTTTTTTTTTTTAATTATCAAATAAAGCTTTTTTTTTTACATTGTGCTACCAGTTACATTTATGGCTAATATTAATATTCAAGAGAAGAACTAATAAAGAAATGTGTAAAATAGAAAATGCTATTGCCAGTCCAATTCGGGGATTCACTTTTCTGGAAAATAAATTTATACTTAAGTGTATTATGTTCAATTCGAATTCTTGTCAATATTATTCGTCTCTGTTAAAGAGTTGGATTGTTCTCAAAACCTTCTTTGATACCTTAATTGAACGTTTTTTTGGGTATAAACATATTATCTTAATAATATAAAGGTATTTTTTTTTTATAATAAAACAATTTGTTTTAAGAGAATAAAACAATTAGTTAACAAATAGTAAATTTAATAAAATGTTAGATAAATATTGACGTTCAATTGAGACATAAAACACATAATAGCCGGAAAAATCGGAAGTAAATTCGATGGGGAACGTAGAAGTCAACACACAGCACACGGTACAAAAATTGGAATATTTAGTGTGTGCTTTGAATTGTCGTTGAAACTGAAACGTGGCGAATATATATGAGTAATATCCTGAAAATGCAGGTCTTTGTGAACAAGTCCTTGAGAGTAATATGTCGCATGTTTTCGCCAAGACGAATAATAAATGAAGAATTATATGTAAAAATAAAGCAAGAGCCGTTTTAGATTCTAATATGAAAAAAGAAGTGAAAGTGGATTGGTCACATTCTAAGACGCACAATAACAGCAGTGGACCGCTAACTCCAAGGATGAAAAAGTGTTAGGAAACCAAAAGTAACTTAAGGGAGAACAGTGCGAAAGGAAAATGACCTCTCCGGAAAAACATGGTTGGAAATGAAAAAAACATTTTTGATTTAAAACACACATACATATTATAATCTTTATTAAAGAGTTAACAATTCATTTTCTAAGATAATAAATATTAAAAAAAGTTGAAGAAAATAAATAAATAGTTTAGAAGTTGTAGAATATAAAGAAATACAGTATCATTATCCTTTATTTTCCGATCTTTGTCTCGCAAAAATATTATCTTAATATATATTATACAATACTTTCAAAAATTTTACAACACCTCATATTATATAGTTTAAAAAATACTCATAGTAAAAAAATAATTTTTAATATATAGTGGGTTTCGAATTTTTATAAACCAAAAGTAAACATATATTATTTATTTTATTATCATATAATTTAAAATAAAAAAAAATTTGTTTAAATAAAGAAATTTTCTTAGATCAGTAAGACAAGGTAAAATAGTTTATAAATAACAAAAAGATTGATGAAAATGAAAATGGTTTTTTGTCTTATCCAAATCATATATATTTTTTTCATAAATAACATTTTTACATTCTTAGAAATATTCTCAAAGATATATTATGTAAAGTTCTTATAAAGTAAAAAAATAAATTTACATTTAGCAAACATTCATATCTCTATGGAATTTTAACATGAAGGCATATTGTAAAGGCATGTAATAATCAAATCATGAAAACTAAAGTAACAAAAAAAAAAGAAAAATTACATAACATTTGCGATTTGTTCTACAGTTTTGTTTTTTTTTCTTTTTCATTTTTCTACATTTTTTTTTTACAATTTACATAAAATTTAATATCATAATACACTTAAAAGTATTTGTTTTAAATTAAATAAAGAACATTTATATGAAATAAAAATATATATAATTTTTTTTCCCTTTTTTTTTTTTTTTTTCTTGTATTCCACAGAAATTAAAAAAAAAACCAAACAAACCAAAAAAAATAAAATAAAAAAGGTAAATAAATACATTTTATTATTTCATTCCCTATTGTTTTGTTTTTTTTTACCATTTCCAAATAAAATAAAAAAAAAAAAAAAAAAAAAAAAAACCTTAAAAGAAAACGAAAATTATTATTATTTGTTATTTTTTTTTTTTTTTTCATTTCCATTATGGAAATTAAATGTACACAACTGAGCCATAATTTTATTTATAAAATCACTGCCATAAGCGCACTGCCAAACAAACAATAACAACAACAACCAAAAGCAAAAAAACAAAACCAAAGAAAGGAAATTATGTATATAATAAAAAAAAAAAAAAAAGAAACTCCCAACTGTTTTTAATTGTTTTTCCTTTAATATAAAAAAGAAAATATAGTTCAGGTTAATTTTTTTTTTTTTTTTAAAGCTTTCATATTCTTTTACAGTTACAATCGATGATTCTAATTAATTTCATTTTAACAGATTTTCATTGATTTTAACTTTGTAAAATTTTCAACCAAATAATACTCTGAAAATCACCCTGTATAAATACATAACAGATTCTGACTGACTTGAAAAAAAACAAAAAAAAAACTAAAACAAAAAAAAAATTAAAATTAAAATACTTGAAAAAAAATTGTAAATTTTATGATTTTCATGTAATTTTTAAGTCAAAAGTTGAAAATTTTTCTTATTTTATATTTTTATTACAAAAATGCTTTCATTTTGTTTTTTCGTTTCTTTTGCTTTTTTTTTTTCTACACACAAAAATTAAAAAAACTCGTGTTACAAAAAAAAATAAATTATGATGGGTAAAAAAATTAAAAAAATATCAAAACAAAACAATAATAAAATTATTTTGAAAAGATTCTCATCACAGACACAAACCAAACAAATGAAAATTTTCTTATTTTTTATTTTTTTTTTTTACTTCAGTGAAGTCTTATCTCATGAGAACAGTCCTTGTTATTATTTTACTTTGTGTTCTCTTGTACTGTATTTTTTTTTTTTTTTTTTTTGTAAAAAAAATTAACAGTTATTTTAAAAGTTAAATATATATAAAAAGTAGTCATGAATTACATACAAATACATGTTAATATACTTTAAGTTATAGAAAAAAAAAAAAAGAAAAGAAAAATAAAAACTGAAATACTTAACACATAAAATTGGTTAAAATTAAGATTGACTTGATACTAAGTTTTGCTTTATTAAGATTTTTTTTTTTCATTTCTGTTCTGTTCTGTTTTTTTTTATTCATTTCCTTTCTTTTCTTTCAGTTTTCTTATGAACTGTCATGTAATATAACGGTATATGTTGAATTATCATTACCTATACATTTATGTACATAATGTCTGCATAAAAATCAATTCACTGAACTTTTGTATTTTTTTTTAAATTATTAGTTTAAGTTTTAATCACATAATTAATTTTATTAATTGGAAATGGATAATGTTTAACAGTAGATTTTTAAATATTAAAAACTAAAAAATAAAATTTTAATTTCAATATGCCTAGTTTTTCGATGTTCTGTTTACAACAATGAACAATTATTTGAGTATCAAAAAAATTTTAAAAATCTTTGCATTTTTCAGAAATTTTCCAATACTAAAGTAATTATTTTTCTGTTATCCTGAAAAATAATGTGTTTCTTTAAAAAGAAGTTTAAATCCTTTCTAAATTATTTTTTACTTTATTTTAGTTTTTTATTTACTGATATTTACTATTATATAAAATTCATTGTTTTTTTGTGTAATTTAACAAAACAAAAAAAAAAAAAGGATCTTAAAAGTAATTTTTGAATAAATATTTATCTAAGTGTGCATTGATTTTAATTAAGAGTTTCTGTGATTAAATTCTAAGATTTATTTATTTTTTTTAAATAAAATGGTAGTCCCTTTTTATATTTGGCCATTCAAAAGTAATTTCTGTTTCTCAAATGATGATGATGTCAAATCATTCACATCTACTAATCAATAATTTGTTAAAAATTTCTTTTTTATACTAAAAATAACTATGTATTAGCACATCAAAATATATATATATGTACTAGTACGGTTCTCATTTTTACACTTGAAATGGGAGCTTTATTCCGAAAAAGATATGAATATTTAGAATTATACTGCTTTGACGAAGAAGAACTGCGAGTAATAAACCCTCTAGTGATCTTCTGTTTTTTTAGAGGAAGTGGGGCTGACAGAAGTATTATAAGTGGAGCTAAAATACACAACATATAGGTGGAACAGGTGGAACAGAATAAATTTTCACTTACATTGCAATAATAATATTATAATCTAATGGTTCTCATTCCTTTATTTTGTAATTTTTGTTATAAAATTTACAGTAATTTATTTGTAATTTTTTTAATTTACTTTCTTTTGTTAGTTGTATTGTAAAGAACATTGACGAAGAATATTCAAAATCTGCCCTCACCATTATTATTATAAATTATTATAGCTGTTAAAACGGAAATCTCTTTCCTAATTTTAGAAAAGAGAGTTTTAAAATTTAAGTTACTACCGTTATTTACTTTAAGATATTTAATTTCACTGGCTGTTATTACGATAATTTTATTAATTTTTACAATGTTATTAATTTCAAACCATTCATTCATAAATAAAAAGTATTCAAAATAATTATTAAAAATTAAATTTTTAAAAATTTATCTTAAAGAAGGTTTTGAAAATACAATAATAGTGAAATAATTCATAGAGTGATCAAAGTACGCAATTATTAAGGGTCTGTATTTTGTTGACAAACAGCTAATTATTGTATAGTATTATACAGAATTTAGCACCTAAGTGTATTTTAAGTTTAAGTATACTTAAAATAATAATAAAAAAAAATAAAGTAGGCAGTTTTTTCTTGTTTTTTGTTTTTTTTTTAGAAAAAAAAAAGGAAATGAAAAATATATCTAGTAGTGGGTTAAAGTAAAAAAGTAATTTGATACTACTAATATCTTTTTCTTATCCCATGACTATCCTTTTTTTTCTTTTTTTTATTATTTATTTTTATTTTATTTTTGCTGATTTTATTCCCTTTTAAAGAAATTAGGAATTTTTGTTTTCTTTAACCCTCATCTTATATTTCACTTTTTTTTTTTTTTTTTTTTAATTTTTATTGTGTTTTTGTTATGTGGTTAAATAAAAATACACAGATCCTTTTTATTATTATTATTATTATTATTATTGTTGTTGTTGTTTTTTGGTACATGAAATTTTCAGTACTTTATTTTGGTATGTCATCGTACAGAAATGTTCTGTCAAAACTTTAAAATATTTTGTTTTTTTTTGTATTTTTAAGAAATTTTATTTTATTATTTTGGTATTGTTGTTTTTGTTCTTTGTTTTTGGTTCTTAACTTGGTTTTTTATTGTTATAGTAATTTTACATTTACATTTAAATAACAAGAATGAATATTTTGTAAGGAAATGTTTGTTTATTAAAAATTATACTATCATAAAAATTATTCAACAAATAACATTTAAAGTTTTTTGTTTTTATTTCAATGTGTTTAAATGTGTATAAATTTTATTGTAGATGTATTTCAGTTTCTTTAATTATAAGTTTTTTTTTATTTAATAAATAACCATAATTTTTACCAGATGATCTGTAAAATACTAAAGATACTTATTCCTATATTCAAATCATAATATTTAATCTGTAAATGATCGAGATTTAAAACCCTTTTACTCAATTATTTACCAACCGACTTTAATTTGTTTTTATCTATTTATTTTATTTGTTATATATATTTATTTTATTTGTTTAAATATTCAGTACAGCTATCCTACAATACCACTATTTTTCCAAAATTTTCGGATTTTCATTATTTATTTTCCATTTAAAAAAAAAAAAAACCCATATAACGAATATATATACATACATATGTATCATATCATATAATCTATATCTATTATATATTCAAATAAGACGCTCTTTTTTTGTTCTTTTGTTTCCATTAAATTTTAAATTATCCGTTTTTTTTTTCTTTGCTTGTTTTTCTACATACATAAACAAATTTGTCATTTTAGGATTTTTTATTTGAGTAAACATGAAATGTAACATGTAAAATTTAATAAAATTTTCAATATTTCTACATAAATGAAGGGTATCTTATAAAACGCAGCTTATAATATAAATAATAGGTATACATATATTGAGTTAGTGAAAAGTTATATTGAATGTGAAAAAGTTATGACAGGAGAAATAACTTTGAGAGATATTTAAGGGAGTCTCTTTAGTTTACACTTTATTAAATTATAAAAAGTAGACAGAAAGAAGTCCAGCAATTAAAAGTCTAAAAATCCAGAAAAATCAAAAAAGGGAGTCTAAAAAATCGAATAGAATTTTAATACATTTTTTTGCATATTTTTAGGATAACATTACAAATATATTTGTATGAAGTGTCAATTTGGTACGTTAAAAATACCTTAAGTACCAAATAAATACGACAAAAAGGAAAAAACTTAATTCTTTCCTTTATCATCGATTTTTAATAACATTTTTTTCCAATCAAAAACAACAAAATGAATAAAACCGTACAGTAAATATAAATATAGGAGTTATTTCCTTCTTCATCACTACTCAACTCTTCAGTAGGTATGTATAGTATTGAATTCCACATTGTCGTTGTATAGGTTCTTTAATATAAAGTAGCCCCACCTGGCATTTTGTTTAGGTTACAATTGTTGGTATGTTACCATATCTACATATGTGTTCATTTATTTAATAAATGAGTAGGATGACAATTCTACATATTTAAAAAATCATAATGGTGTAAAAGATTTAAGTTCAATTTTTTGTTAAAACTTAAAAAAATACTAAATGTTTGAATTTAAAACATAAATTTTTGAATAACAAATAAACATATAATTTTTTTATGATAAAAAATAAATTAAATTTTTAAAAATATTTTACTTAGTTTCTTTAATAAAAATTTTTTTAGACTTAAGTCAAAAAATAAGCATACCATAATTAATAATTGTAGGACTTTTTAAAATAAAATTGAAAAAAGTCTATACAAAATATACTCTTTTATTTGATCCTTGGGTTTTTACGTAAAATCTTTTCTTTATTTTAAACTAACATGTATTAAAAGCATATTTTTGATTATATGTAAGAGGAATTAATCAAAAAACCAAAAAATGGATTTAGTGAAAACTTAAATACATTTTAAAATTTCTAATATAACTAAAACCTTATATTTATAACTTTATTATATACATTTTTTCACAGGAAATAAATAATTCTCCCTCCCACCATTCAAAAAAATTAAAAAAAAAATTTTTTTTTGTAAAAAATACAAATAACCTAAGGACATAAATATTTTAAATGTTTCAGTTAAAAGTTATGAATTTGTCCTATTTTGTTGCTAACAGAATAAAATTCCATATACAAAAAATAATTTTGTTTTTATATTTAAAAAAAGAAAAAAAAAATTAAAAGAACAGAGTAAAAAAATTACTTTGTTAAACACATGCTGAGATGCACGCAGTAATGTTTGCGTGGAAAAAAATCTTAGTCAATAAATTTTTCTTTGTTTTAATACGGATTTATAGGATGGTTTTATGAGCTCACAGTATGGAACAATTTTCCCTTTTTGTTTTCTATATTTTTTTTTTCCTGTTTCTTAACTTTCCGATTCATATCGTGATTTTAAGTAAAATTTGTGGTTAAAGTTTTTCTTGGAAATATTAAAGACTCCATTAAAAAAAAAAAAAAGAAGATTTTAAATTATTATGTAAAGTGATTTTAGTCAATATGTCATATTTGAAAAAGGAAGATTAGTATGGGAATTTAAATTGATTAGTGGCGACTATAAAATAAAATTATATTAGAAATTGGTTTTATATTTTTAAGAATATTAAATAACTGAAGGATTATTAAGCGAAGTATTTAATTTAATTTATTTTATTAATGTTTGTAGATCGGCGCAGTATCAATATTAGTCTATATATTTTATGGATCGTTTGCATATTAAATTTCGGAGCCTGATACTATTAAAAATTTTATTTAGTATAATTTTTTATTTAGATATGCACGCCTGGCGACTTGAACCTTGGACTATTGGTTATAGATTAAGCAAATTAAATGGTTTATTTTGCAATTAATAAGCGAAAGAAGCGATAAATATAGATCTAGAGCTTCTAGAATATAACTTTCTAGACAAAGGATGAAAAGTGTAGTTATAAGTTATTCTCAGAGTAAAAACAAACATCTATTGACATTGTCACGTAAAACAGGCCATTTAAAATTAAACAGATCAGAATTATCGAAAGTTGAGAGTTAAATGAAGGAATTAAGGAATTATTGCCAAGGAAATAATGCAAATCTTAACGCAAAATCGAAATACTTATAAATTTTACAAATATCATTTTTAAAATGTGTTCTGAATAATGGCTTCGTGGCATTAAATTAAATTTTAACAAAATTCTTACATAAAATGGATGAGAAAATTTAATTATATTGTTAATTATCAAACTGTATTTTATAGTAAAACTAGGAAAATTAAATCTACCATTTCACGACTTCCTATCAAATATTTCTTCTTTAGTTTTATCTTAAATCTCAACTTAGTGTAAAAAGGAAGTCTCTTTTTACCTCATATTGGACAGATGAACAGCAATTAACAGATTTTAATTTATGTATGTTTAGGTATGTATTGTTTGTCACGAGAAAAACATATAAAAAGTTTGAAGACCATTGATCAAATAATTTAGAATTGAGAGCGAAAAAAAGGAAGGATATATTTAGAAAGGAATAATTTAGACAAGAGCGAAATTTTTTTTTCAAGTTAATAATATTCGCTTACAAAAATTTGTCTGAAAAATATAACAGCTCAATTCTAAGTTTGTTATTATAAAAAACAGCATTGTAAAGGAGCAGCACATACAATTTCAACAAAATTTGAAGTTAATCGGCCAAATAGTTTTTAATTGACAACGATAAAACAAAAAAAATTCATTGAAAAGGTCTTGTGACGAGTTAACGAAACCAATAACTTTATTGTGACGAATTCGTTTTGCATAAAATCAACACATGTACAAAAGTTTAAGTCAATAAGTCGAACGTAAACGGTGACAATTGTTGTGCGAAAAGGTTTCGAGTTCAAAAAATATCACTTATCTTTTTTGTCTGATTTGTTGGTTTAGAAAAACATTCCTGGTTTTTCTAAACCTGATTTTTAGATCCATTCCTGGTTTTCAGATCCACATTCCAAGGAATGGTTTTAATCAGATAAACAGTAGAAAATAAACAAACATATACTCTCTTTTATGTAATAGATTACCTACTATAGACATTTGATTGAGACACAATTCATATCACCAGCATAAAAAATTTAAAAAATTTGATATATTAAAATTTTTATTACAAAATCTATTAAGTATCTATTTATGAAAATAATCCTTTAACTTATATATTAATTTTTAATTTTTCTCTATAAAGATCTAAAAGTAAAAAAACATAAAAAAAAAAAATAAAAAAATAAAATTTCAAAATTTCCTTCATAAATATCCTTAATGTTTTAATACATCAAGAAGTGGATCAATAACTTAATTCTGGTATTCTGGTATACGTATTTTTTTTTTTTTTATAAACTATTTTCACAATAACCTTAAGACAATTTATTTTATTTACAATATAACACACATATTTTTTTACAAAATTGATAACAATACAAAACAATCTAAAACAATATTTGTAACTATATATAAATACAGGATACATGACACAGAAATAAAAACTACATAATTGTATCCAAACATCATACATTTATTATTATTTTTACCTTTATTTGTTATTTACTTCCGACTAAAACAAAAGGAATCAGGAATCGGTGAAAAAAAATTGTAAAACAAGAAATAATAAATAAACTGGACTCACTGAGAAAAAAAATTTATTATTATTTGTAATAAAATAAATATCCATGTAGATAACAAAAAAAAAAAAATGTAACATACATGTATAGATCTACAAAACTATGTATAAGAAAAACTAACATCAGGCATACGAACAATTTTTTTTTTTTTGTGAAAGTTGTTTTGTCGGGAATCAAATATCTTTCTGAGTCACAAATCGACACGTTCGTCATTTATTTTCCAGAGGAGTTTCGTTTTTTTTAATTTTTTTTTTTGAAAAATAAATATAAAAACATATTGTTTTTTTTTTTTATTCCTCTATATATATATATAGATATATATATACATATTATATATGTACATATTATATATGTACATATTTTCCCATATTAAAAGAAGTTCAGTTTTTATTAATAATCATATTTTGGATAATCCAAATAATAATCATATATGGGCTAATGGCATAGTAGTTAAGTCGCCAGCTTTCCAATAGGAAAGTATCGGGTTCAAATCCCGATCTGCTCAATATAAATTACAATATTAATAATTTATATCGTAATATAAAAATAGGTATTGTATAAGATAATAGATGGCGTACAAACGCAATATTTGTTTTTCATAATCTTGTATAATAGCTACTGCTGAGTTAGTGCAAAAAGAAACAAAAGTTTAGTTGAAACATATGAATTATAAACGACTTTATGAATGTCCTATACGCCTCTTAAAAGTAGAAAGGGAAAAAAATAAAATAACATGAATAAAAATGATAAGAAAATCACGTAATGCTTTTTATACGTATTTTAATGTAGAGACTTTAGAAAATGTAAGAGAAAAATTTTCCTAAAAGGACAGAAAAATATTTAATAAAAGCTCTAAAGTTAAGTTCACAATTGATAATTGGTAGAGCTCTACGGAAACAAAAGTTTGCTCTACCAGATGTGTTTACACGAGAGTATAACTCTACAGAAAATTCTCTCTACAAAAACTCTGGTAGACAAATTTCTTGTAGAGATGTAGTTTTTTCTCTATCGACTGTTTATACGGTCTACGTATTTTTTGTATATGGTAGATCTGTGGTAGAGCAATAAATAGAACTGATTTGAAAATTGATTAGTTTGCTGTTAATAATTATTTCAAAAATGAGTTCGGAACAATTAAAAGCTGTGGCAGCTATCGTGTGTTATTTATTATTTAAAACAATAGAAAATATTGGATTCGAGAATTAGTTTAAATAAGACATACTTTTGGATTCTATAAAGTTTTTGTTAAACGAGTTAAGGGTTGAGGATCCAAATTTGTATAAAAATTTTTTACATATGTCCCACATTCAAAATTTAATTGTTTGTTAGGAAAAGTTAAACAAAATATTCAAAAACAAAGCACAAACATGCGTGAATCAATTTCAGCTGGATAAAGATTGGCTATAACGTTAAAATATTTAATTGGGATATAATTCAAAAAGTTCGATGAGTTTATATGTTTGCTCCCTGTTCCAGCCACTTAGATTTTTTTATACTCATTTTTGCTAACAAAAAATCTCTGGTAGAGTCGATGTAGAGCTCTACGGCATAGCTCTAACGAGTGTTCACACACATGTAAATGGCTCTACCGAGATTTTTATCTCAACTCTACCATTTTTGCTCTCTCTTAGTATTATGCTCTCTATAGTATAGTATTTTTTCAGCCGAATATTAGGATCTTCGACGAACCTAATGCTTTTACTATTTTGATTTTCGTACAAGATAGCTTGTTCTTTATTTAGATGAGATTTTTTTAAGTAAAATTTATTGTTACTATCTGAACACTAATAAAGTATTGTTACTAACAAATCTACACTGTGCACAAGACAAAAGAAATATACAAATAGCCCCAAATCAATAAAAATCAAAATACTTTCATTTTTGTCTTTTATTTTCTTTTTGAACTATTATTAATTTTGTTTTTATATTTTCTTTAACTTATTATTATTAAACATTTATGTTATATTTTCATTTTTCTTTTTGGTTTGAACCTTAATTTTTCTTTTTCTGGTTATGGTTCTATTCTTTGTATATACACTGGTATAATTTTTGAGCTCCCAAATAAATGCAAAATTAAAATCAAAATAACAAAAAATCTACACAGCTACATGTACCTACCTAAATAAATTTATATATCAGGTACTGATATTTATATATATATATATATATATATATAATTATATAAATGTAGTATATATATGTAATATCATCTTTGTTTCATTTTTTCTTTGCCTTTATTTGGAATGGCGCATGTGTATGAATGATTTACCCCGAGGATGAAATTATCTGCGATAAAAACATAAAAATATTTTTTGTTTATTTTTTTTTCTCGTTATCCTTTCATTTTTTATATTTTTACATTGTATTTTTTTCTGTTTTTGTTTTTTTTTTTAGACTTTTAAATTATTTTCTTTCACACTTTTTATTGAAATTTTAAATACTACGGAAAAGAAATTCTTCTAAAAGTCCTTAAAAAATGTGAAAATTTATTTGGCATTTTCCAAAAATTGTACTAAAATTTAAATTTTAAATAAAAAAATGTATATATATATTTTCTGATCGCCTAACACAACACAAAATTTTCCACAATAAAAAAAAAAGAAAACAAACAAAATTATACATAATATTATCAAATGAAAATATAACTGTATATTTTTATATGAATATATATATATATATATGAATGTTACGTTCAGTTAAAGGTAAGCAAAATATATACCGTAACTACATTTGAAATGTCAAATTGTATCCTTAGAGAAATTAAATTCTTTACCGTATATCCTTTTTTTTTTCCTGCATTTTAAACTGCCTGATTCCTTGTTTTCTTAGTTTCTTTTTTTTTTTTTTATTCCATATAATACTAATACTAATTTTAATTTTTAGTTACTCTACCAACGGGAAAGGGGATGGGGTATAAATTAAAAGGAACCTATACAAATTAAAACGTTTCAGTTGTATTTTTATTTTAGGAATTCCAGGAATTTGATTTTTACTTATTTTATTTTAGAAATTTTTGTTTTGATTAAATCGAAAACCAAAAAACAAAATAGAATGATCTTTTCAATAGAACATATGGATAAGTTTCAAAAGAATACACAGTATAGTGACATGTTTTTACTTATTTCTTGAAATCATATTATGAATTAGTCAAATACTCACGTCCAATTCAATTTACCTAACAAATAATTTTATTAATATATCAATATATTGAAAGAAGAAAATTTCTAATAGGAAAACTTACTAATATGATACGACAATGAAAATAACATTAACCATTTCTTTAATATCATTCAGGTTTAACAATTTACTACGAAAGTATAAAATTTGAAAAAAAAAAAAAATGTGTGCTCATTTTTACTGTTTGTTATTTTTTAATCAAAAATAGAACTATATTGTAAAATTACAAACAAAGGAGAAAATATCACCTACAATATATATATGTACCAAATGTACCAAATAATAATAAAAAAAATTCCAAGAAAAAATATTCTAATTTTTCTTCAAGGATATTTTTTGACCGTAAAAAAAATTTTTTTTTTTGTTTTGTTTTTATGTGCGTTTGTAAAGATTTTGTTTTTATTTAAGGTTTTTAAAGATTGGATAAATAAAATTCTATTTTTAGAAATAGTTATTGTATAAACAAATTGTAAGTGAAGTGAAAATAAAAATTAAAGTTTCATTTTATTTGATTTTTATTACTGGAAAATCGGTTTTATCATTCCAAATTAATATAACTACGTTTTTTTAATGGAACCAAACCTTGCAAAAATTTGGTGAAAACTTGTTAAAAATTTCTTTACATTTCATTTGGTTAATGATTTTAAATTATCCTTTGTAATCCTTAAATATAACATTTACATTAATACGAAAATTTTTGTATTTAAAATCTTAAAGTTAACTATAAAATTTTTAATATCATAGAAAACATATTAAAAAGAATTGAATTTAACCAAATTTTTATTTACAAAAAAAAAATATAATTAAAATTAAAACCTTGAAAACTCTTATGAAGTATAATTTTTTGAAAACACTTTACTATATTATAAAGTAAGAATAAAAAAATTAAAACTTGAAATATATTTTTTAAATATCTTTAAATTGTCACTTTGAACATTTAAATACTAACTATTAAAATGTAAAAATAAAATTTTCCTTTTATTTAATTTTCTTTTTACTCTGTTTACTTACTTTTCTTTTCTTTAACTTAAATATCTATTTTTAAAAGTTTTATGGTCCAGTTAAAATAAAATAAATTTTATCAATAGAAACCCATATATTGTTAGATAAAATATTGTTGAAATGTAACATTGAAATGCATTTAAAAGCGAAGAAGAGTGCAGTAAAGTAGACTGTGTCAACTCTGGGATAACCGTATGAACGTAATATATCCTGTTTCTATAAAACTTGATCATCTTTTAAAAACATTCAGATGTTTTAGTACTGTAAGTAAATATTCGGCTGCTTTAGACTAATGAAATTTTACAAAAATTGTTGGCATGTAACTCGACACCTTTTACTAAATTTCAGCTTCTTAGCTCCAGTATTTTCGAACCTGGCGGTCGAAAATACTGGATTTAAATAGCAAAAATAACAATTTTGCAAAAATGACAAAAAAAAAATTTCAGCATCTTAGCTCCTTTATTTTTTGAGTTATCATGCGGACGGACGTACATGGCTTATTCGACTCAGAATTCGATCCATACCTTTAACACTATTTAACTTAGCTCGACTCCTTAAGGTGTCGCAAACGTAATGGCAAATTTACTATACCCTTGAACATAGTTCATACGGGTATAAAAAAAGGATGAAGAGAGCAGTATACTGTATTAACTCTGAGATACGATATCCGTATAAATATGTATAACATATGATATTCCCAGTACAACCAAATTTTACAAAAGTTATTGGCTTACAACTTGACATTTTTTCACAAAATTTCAAATACCTGGCTTCAATAGACACTGAGTTATTTCCATGAAAAGAAAAAAGTTGTATGGTAGCTACTCGAATCCGTCGGCTGAACTTGCTATAGATATAAATAACAAAACCAACAATTTTAGAAAAGCGATGTGGTAAAAATTTCAGAATTCTAGCCCCTTTATTTTTTGATTTATCGTACGGACTTGGTTTAGGCGGAAAATTTAATACTGATCCGATCCATACACTTGAGTCTATATCTAACTCGACTCCTTTAAGTATTCCCAAACGTAATGGTAAATTTATTATACCTTTAAACTTACGTTCATAATGGTATAACGATGATACAATTATTTCGGTCAATTAAAGTTTTCTTTGAGTCAAATACAAACAAGATTTTCCTCGACCAAAAAAAAAAAAAAAACTATTTCTTTTTGTAATTGTAAGTTTATAAATCAAATATTGAGTCAAATAAAGTTAAAGAAAAATCCTTAAGTTGTTTCGAATCTTTTAAAGATAAAATGGAATATAATGCAATAAAATACTTGTATGTATACATATGTTAAAACAAAATTAAAAAAAAAAACACAATTTACTTTAATAATAAATTTTTTTCTTTTTGGAAGAATATCTACAACCCAATCAAATAAATTTTCTAAGAATTTATAATTTCCATAATTATTCTAAAAATCTCCAAATATCGATTTTCAAAATAATTTTCTAACAAAGAAATTTTATTTATAAATTATGTAATTAGGAAGGAAAAAAAAAACCAAAAACCCTTCTTTTACAGGCTGCCTGCCTTACACAAAACTTATACCATGTTAACAAAAAAGGGAAAAACAAATGAGATCCAAATATAGCTTCAGAATTTTTCTTGATTTGAGGAATGGGAATTTTTTTTTTGTTTCCGTTTTTTGATTTTTTTTCTTTTGAAATTTTTGTTTTTTTTGTATGTATTGTTGTTTAAGAAAATTTTTAGAGAAAAAAAAACAATAAAAAGTTTTTCCTTTTAATTTTTATTTTGATGGCGCAATCTTAAAAGTTTTGATTTTGACCTAATTTCTAACTTCTATCGTCTGTAATTCGATTATAAGGGGTATATAAAGAAAAGAAAAGTTTTAGATTCTTCTTCTTCTCCGTCCAGTAGCATATTTAGGACGTAAATTTAATATAAAGGCTTGAGATTAACGCCACAAAAATCTGAAAAAGTTAAAAAAGAAGAATGTAGGAGGAGGGCAAAATAAAAGAAGAAAAATTTATGGAATAAAGTGTCAAGAAACTTTAGATATTATTAGATATGATTTTATGTTGCTTAGTTTTTATCAGTAATTAGAAAAATATTATGTTTATGTGTTTAAGAGTATGTGCACAAAACGTTTTCTATAATTTATTATAATTTTAATGTTGAAATAAAAAATTTTCTTGGTATCTTTTTCATGACTTTAATTTACTTAAAAAAAAGGACTCCTTAGTTTTATTGAAAAAAATATTTTCTTAATTTTTGTTTTATTTGTTTATTCCCCTATCACATAAATGTAACAAGGAAATTGTACAACTTTTCCTTGCCAGCTGTGGCTGTAAATGTTGTAAGAGGGGAATATTCTAACGAAGTGTGTGGATGTCAAACGAACACTATCTCGGTCTTTCACAGCGTATTTCATATCCTCTTTCTCACTAAACCACCTAAGTCCGCCATTTTCTTAATTAAAACTTCTTAAAAGAAAAATCCTGTAATATCTTAAATTTTTTTAAAAATTTCCAAATAATACTTAAGAAAATTCTGAAAGTAATTAAATTTATAACAGGCTTATAAATATAAAAATAATATAAGTTATATAAATTGATGTGTTATTTTTAGGGGGAAAATATATATATATTGATATATATATATATAATTAAAATAGTTATTCTTAGAAGTTATTCTTAGAAAAAAAACAATATAAAATTTAATCTTCTTAGTATAAACATTAAAAAGAAATAAATTTTCTATTATATTTCTGTTTAGAGAAACCACCGACTAAAAACTCAAATGATTAAATTTAGAAAAATTTGCAACTTAAATTCAATAAAATTGAAATTAAGTACGGTTTTAATGTTACTCCTAAATTGCAAAAAAAAAAAAAAAAAAGAATTATAAACCATATCACAATCATTAAAAATATTTATTTTTTTTTTTTTGACCATCTTATTCTGTTTATTCCTAATACAAAAAAAAGAAAAAGAGAAAAAATAACAATATAATAAAACACAAATTTTAAGTACTTTAAATGTAGCAAAATAATGACTCTATATTTACTTAATATCAGAAAAATAATAAAATGTCAAGTTATTTTACAAGAACCATAAAATACAATAATTTTCTTTTTAGCTTCAAATTAAAACAATTCTATTGAAAGCATTAAAATATTTAAAAGGAATCAATGTGGATAATAAAAAATATCCTGTTGTTTATGAACTGTTTTTGTTTTTTTTTTTTTTCT
Source organism: Poecilobothrus nobilitatus (assembly GCA_947095535.1). Classification (NCBI taxonomy): domain Eukaryota; kingdom Metazoa; phylum Arthropoda; class Insecta; order Diptera; family Dolichopodidae; genus Poecilobothrus; species Poecilobothrus nobilitatus. The sequence goes on from OX352774.1 coordinate 176,590,147, forward strand.
AAGGACAAAAACAAAAAATCATCTCAATTTAGCAATTTAAAACACAATTACACTGCAAAGTGTTATTTTAAGGAAGGAAAAACATAATAACAAACAAAAAAAAAAAACAAAAAACAAAATATATATTTAAAAAAAATCCAGGATAATTCTCAACAAAAAAAAAAACAAGAAAATATAAAAAATATGATTTCTTAATAAAATGACATTATTTACGTTTTATCGCAAAATATTTAAATTATTTCAATGGAAATTAAAGAACAAAATAAATCTTCAAATATATATCAAAAATAAAATTTTTTTTATTTTTAAGAATATATAATATAAAAATTTCAAATCTAGGACGATTTAATTGTAATGTGATATTTAAAAGATATGTAATGGGATATCATTTTTATCATTCTTAAGAAAATAATAATTGTTATTTTTAATATTATTTTAACATAAATATGGGTATCTTAAAAAAAATATTTGACTTATAAATTCGTACTAAACCAATGTATTCATTTCAGTTGAGCAGATAGCGGTGGCTTACAAGTGTAACTTGCAGTACAACCAGTGTCATGTGGCCGTATTTGAATTTAAAAAAATTCAAATATACCGCCTCTCTCTAGACTAAAAATAAGACATTTGGTTGATGTTATTACCGATTTATATTTTATCGGTAGAAATTCTAAAAAAAATAGGTATGCATGTGGATCCTATAATTGTAGATTTTACAGACGAATTGATGATATAGAAAGCCTGGCCCAGTCTGTCATGAAACAAAGCGAAAATTTTTCGATAGTTTCTTTTTCTAAAACATAGGTGAACTGTCTGACATGAATTTGAGAAGATTTTGAAGTTAGTAGTAGTATCGTGACACAAATCTAAGAAAATTTAATTTCAACTTTGGTCGAATATGTTCTCTTACATTTTCCAAAATGCGGAACTGCGGAACTCGAGTTCTATTAATTGTTAATCATCATTACATTATCGATAATTCAAATATTATTTTGAAAACCTTTTCAAAGTATGTATGTATTTTGATTTTGAACAAAAGTTATTGGAAATTTTTATATATATGTATAGCTTAATATATCAATCGTTACGCCAAGTCTTCTATATACAATAGCTACAGTCTAGTAATCAACGGCTTAGTGAAATTAGTGATTCCAGAAACTAAAGCTTAGTCGAATATGAATAATAAATGACTTAGTGGATGCCCTATGCTCCTTATAAGAGGCAAGGAGATAAAAAAAATCTATCGATCGTCATGAAGTCAACAAATTTACAAAAATTTAGAACATACGTGCACGTGAACGATTTAAATGTGAATTTAAAACGTAAAATCCATTTTTCTTAAAATTTCTAATAAAAATTTAAAAATAATATGAAATTATTACAATACATTTTATGATATAAATATATACAGATATACAGATATACAGACATACATAGATGTATATAAATAATAATATATCAAACAAATTTATTTTATATCTTTTATTTTACTTTTAAATAATGAATTAAATATATAATAACATACAATAAAACTGATTTTGAATTCAAAATTGGCAGAATCGTGATTTTATACCCTTATACATATTTTTTTACATTATATACATTTAATGCCGACTAAGTTCTTTTGACTATATTATTTTTGATAAAAATCTGAATTATAATGTCCTTTTTTTTCTATTTTTTTTTTTTTTTTTCTATATTTCAGAATCCATCTTTTGTGTTTAATATTTCAGTTTCAATGTTGCTTTTCTAATCGTGTTTTTCTATTTATATTTCAATGTCCTTTTTTTTTCGTCATACTCATACATATTCTGAAAAACATTTTCGTTTTTTTCTCCTTTTTAAACCCTCTCTCTTTTACTTCTATCATTATGTTAAAATATTACATAAATTTTCTATCTCATATTCTATAATCAGATCGATTTAAAAAAGATTGTTATGATTCTGTATTTTTATTTTATTTAATTTACGCCAAAAATTTGTACATAATTTCAGATAAAAAGGAAAAGGAAATAAAATATAATCAAAAAAAAAAAAATAAAAATAAATAAATAAAATTATAATAGAAATAAAAATGTTTAGTATAACAAAAAAAAAGGAACAAAAAAACCGATTGAAAAGTGGGTTGGGTTTAGAGGATATAATCAAAAGAAAATCAACTTTTCTTTTTGTTTTTTTTTCTTTTGTTTTTGTAGAAAAGTTAAGAAAAATAAAAAAATATTTATTTTTAGTTGAAAAATTTTTGTTTTAATAAAATTTCATCTTAAAATTTTTGTCGCGAATTTAATATAAAAAAAAAACAAAAAAAATTATAGTAGTAAAATAAAATGAAAATAACAATAAAACAAATAACAGAAGGCATTAAAATAATATGTTATTTTTAAGTGTTTGTCATTATATTTTATACAACATTACAATAATGAACATGAAAATTAAAAACATAAGAAAAAAAAAGTAAAATTAAAAGATAATTTTTTTTTTTCAAATTTTCCTATTTAAACTTAAAATTAAAACTTAATTTTATATACTATTTAATTGTTTTTCTTTTTTATTAGCTATTATATAATTTTTTTTTTATTATTAGCATTTTCTTACGCAAAGAAAAACTTCAAAAGGATAATAAAGATTTTCTATCATTTTTCAGCTGATTAGTCTTTAAGAAAGACAAAAATCTACTCGACAGCAGGGAAAAATTCTATAAAATTAAGTTGCACTGCCAATTTGATTTCAAATGTTAGCCATTATGAATTTGTTTTATAATCTGACACTGATGATATCTGCGTATATTTTGTTATATTTCACCTTATTAAATAATTGACCAACAAACCATGCTTTCGTTTATTCTCTAATGTTTCTGTGCGATGATTTTCATCTTATATCGCACTGATTATGCATTTTTTTCTCTGAGTTATGACTTGTAAGAGTACTTTGGACTATTCCCTCATGTTTTTGATACATGATTTTAGCTTTCTTCCTTTACTGATCTTGGATGTTTTTACCTTAATTACGGGTTCTATTAATTAACATATATAGGGATTTTCATATGGTGGCCGAAATATACCGCTTTCTTTCTTTTTATGTTTAATAACAACTCACACTTTTTGTTAGCATTTCTTTTGAATATTTCGGCATTAGAGAGAGAGCCAGTCGTTTCATCAAATGAAATGCAAAAACATCTTTAGACAAATATATACAATAAACATTTCAACAATTAATATTAAATAAATGTAAAAAATACTGAACGTTTAAGATCCATTGCAAGTGAAATCTTTAAGCGTTAAAAGTCATAATTTTACATTTTATTGAAACCATCACATTTTCTGTAATAAAAATACAATTTGGTTAATGAGAATTCTTTTGAATTTAAACGATAATTATTTTTTACTATAATAACATTTAAATGTTTTTTAATTAAAAGTATAGCTACAAATTAAAACAATGAAATAAATTTGAAAATAATTTTCATTAAATATAAACAAGTTTTACTCAATTAAGAAAAAAAAGATTAAATATTTTTTATTATATAAAATTAATTTTCCTATAATAACTTTTGGATTTTCATTTTACAATGGAAGTTCATAAATATTGCACAATTATTTTGAACTTTCGTTCAATTTATTAATCAAAACAGTTAATTTTAGCATTTTCCCTATCCCTAAAACCAAGCTGTACATTTGTATTAAAGGTTTCATCCAAACCAAACTGGTTTTAAAAGGGGGGTGGGTTTGGCTGGTTAAAGTCCAAACTACGCCGAGGAACCACTTGCAGTTCCTCTTTGTGACTTTCGAGTTTTCCACCAACCCTCGTAAAAAACAAAAAAAAAATTTAGCTTTTTAGAATGGAAAAAGGATATGCCCGATGATTTGAAGATTATTACCGACGCTTTTTTTTTTATTAAATTACAGAGTTAAAATGAGACAGAAAAAAAATTATATTTCCATACTTATTTAACAAAGTAAAGGCAAAATGATATAATGGTTAAAGTGTTAACTTTAAGTCATTCAGTAGCCCAGGTTTAAATACTAGGTCCTGATAAGTTGATTGCAGAGATCTCTTAGACCCAGCTCACTTAGACCATTAATCAAAATAGCATGATCGACCGTGTCGAAAGCCTTTAGTGCTGCAGCCTCTCTGGAAACCAAATTGGTTGGAGTCAAATCCACCATGAATTTTAATGAAGTTCGTAATACGGACGTTAATTATTTTTTCCAGCAGTTTACCAATGCTACAAATTATGTAGATGAATGGGACGAAAGTTATTAACGTTGCTTTTAATGCCAACTTTATGCACTAAAAAAGTAACGCTTTGCTTATATATTTCTGGAAACACACCCATTTCGAACGTTAAATTGAAATTACCGAGGTTTCGGTATATTCTTGTCCCTATTTCTCATCAGCTCGAATATTTCTAGAGTCATCCAGGTGTTATTTTGCTTTGATCTGATATGTTTATTAGAGGTGTTTGATTGTTTGGCCAATTTGATTACGTTAGTCAGTGCTTCCAGATTGTCAATCCCTAGGTCTACCTGTGCCGTGACTTCACTTCTGAATCTAGTAGTGTTGAATTTTTTCCGTTTCTGCATTATGATATTGGCTTTTGGAGGTTTAATTTTCTTTAACACAGTCAGGACTATTTTTTGATCAAGTAGCACAAGTGGCGCACATCAGCTGTAAATTTATTTCTACTTTATTATGGCTCATATTTGTTAGAATGATCAATAATGGTTGACGAGTCGTTTGTCACTCTAATCGCATTTCGATGTTTACATTATTGATATTTGACAATAATTTTTTTTGTATTCAGCAACTGTGTTGGAGTGGGTGAGTAGATCCAAGTTGGTGTCGTCAATCTTTATTAAATTCCTATATTTGTTGAAGACTCTATCTGTTTCAGCAAGAAACAACTCATCCCTGATGTATTCATCGTTTTTGTAGCAAGTTATAATTTCCATTTTCATGTTAAAACACTTTATTTATACTACTGTGAGGTTGTAGGGTTTTATTTTTTCAATTATTTCATACCCCGCGTTAGAACAAAACATTTTCTTTATGAATATGGCGATTTTGTTTATGAATATAGATATTTCATTATTTTATATGTTAGGAATGTTCAGTCTTTTCAGCATTACTAGCATCATCAGTAAGCATTGTAATACTTGTTGAAATTGCCTCGAAAATTTCTGTTTAAGATTTTGATCCTAATACTTAAATGAATTTAAATAAAGAAAGAATCATCTGCGAGTTATTAGGATAAATCAAAAAATTTTACAAAATTTTACAAATTTTGCATGTGATAAGTACGGTCTTATATAGCAATGTAATGAGATATTATTTTGATCTCAACATATTTTCACATCACTTATTCAATAATATACTAATTTTCCTAAAATATCTTTCCTCTTATTCTAATACCTAGGTGTAATAATTTTAAGTCTCAACCCAAGCCTACATATTTTAGCGACCAACTTTTAGAATATACATATGTACTGACCTAATATAGGTATCTTTTCGAAACATGTAGTTTGACTAAATATAAGTACATATTATATAGTTTTGGTTTATTAAGTTTTTGAAAAAACTCAAATTTAAAAAATTTTTCAACAAAATTTAAAAATAAGGGGCTTCAGTGGCCTAGTGGATAAGAGCGTATAAAATACGCTGTAAACACCGAGGGAGTGTGGGTTCGAATCCCACACATGTCGTAAGATTTATTCCCCCTTACGACATTTACAGCCACGCCTGAACAGGGAAGGTTTATTCACGCCTAACAGGGAAGGTTTATTTACGCCTGAACAGGGAAGGACAATTTATGTGGCAGAGAAATGTATTAAAAAAAAATATATGTATATATACATCAGATTATATATCAGATTATACATCATTATATACATCAAATTTTTATACGAATTTCCTTTCGTTTTGTTCACAAATATTTTCTCTCACAAAATAAATTCTAATAAAATATTTTTTTTTTCATTCCTTTTCATTTCATTCATATCGAAACATAATCTTAGATTCATAATAAGTTTTATTTAATTTTATTTTATTTTTTTTAAATTTTATATTTCACTATAATACAATTTTGTTACATAAAAGTAAATATTATATCTGATGACCTAAAAATAAAAACTCGGATGACTTCTTTTAGTCCGGGCACCCGTTGAGAACCCCAGTAATCTAACAGATTACGTGTTATAAATTTAGAGCCGCGGTAATCTTACTGATACCTGGGCCCAAAACAACAACAAAATCACTAAGTTAAAAAAAATATGGTATACTATGGGAAATAAACTCTTTTCTGTTAAATTATTTGATAAAATAATTAACTGTAAATATTTAAGGTAACATTTTGCATTAAAATGGAGCTTAAATCAACCATAAGATCAACCAAATAAAAAAAAAAAAATTTTAATTACATAAAATTTGTATATTTACGTTAAAATTTCTTGAAACTTGATATTAATATCGATATAAGTATTAAATTTTTTTTAATTAAATTTGAATCTAAAATAAAATATTTGATGGAAATTAATGAAAATTAATATTTTAGAAAATTTAATTATTAAAAATATCCAAATATTGAATTAATAAAAATTTATTCAGATAAAAATAACTTTTTATCTAATTTTTTATTTTATTTCCATCTTTTTTCTAAAATTTGTATCTTAAATTAACGAAATATTGATTAAGATAACTACGTATTAAATTTCAAACTTATATATAAAAATTAAAAGAAGAAAAAAAGCAAATTAAAATTTTAGCAAAAAAAAAATGTTCGTTTTTTTTTAATTTTAACCCTTTTTTAGTGAAACAAAGGATAAAAAAAAAACTTTTAAATAGAAATAACATGAATATTTGAATTTTTATTTAGGAATTTGATTATATAAGTAAAAACAAAATAAGGTAAAATAAAAACCAATAGTTTTTAAAGGCGCGCATTTTCCAAAAGACAATAAACAGACAAAAAAAAAAATATTCGGATTCAGAGTATATAAACATGTCCATATCTAACTCGCTTCCTTTTGGTTGTTACAAACTCCATACCAAAGTTAATTTACCCTATACTTTAGGTGTAGGGTATAAAAATTGGCAGTGTAAAAGGTGTTATAAAAATATGAAGGCGCACCTTTATTAAAAAGACAATAAAAACAGTTTAGAATTCTGACTTAAACCGAAATTTGTGAGTTTTCTTAGAATCTTGATAAGTATAAAAGTAAAAATTATAAATTATATATTTTTAATATGAAAAGAAAAAAATTTGTGCAGGTGCCTAAGTGGTCTACAAATAGAAAATTTTCAATTTTTGACTCCTAATAGTTCTTAAACAGGAGAAGTACAAAAAAATGTCTGAGGTTTCTGAGATAAGGATCTTCCTCTTTAAAAAATTTCAAGGTTCCAGCTATAAAAGCGTGGAAGAGTTATGAAGAAAGCAATCCCTTGTAACGGCAAACGGTGTTGTAAATTTCGGTAATATCGGTAAATTTAAATACAAAATTGCAATACAAAAAGAATTAAAAATACAAAAAAATTTTCGTTTTCTTTTAATTTTAACTCTTTTTTAGTGAAATAAAGGATTAAAAAAAAAACTTTTTAATAGAAATAACATGAATATTTAAATTTTTTTTTAGGAATTTGATTGTATAAGTAAAAACAAAATAAGGTAAAATAAAAACCATTAGTTTTTAAAGGCGCGCATTTTCCAAAAGACAATAAACAGACACTTTTTCAATTTTAAGGAAACGCTATATAATTTTAAACAATATTAGATGTCAAACAATAATATTGAGGCCTTAATTTTTGCCTTTTATTGAAAAAAAAACATGTCAAAAATAGCCATTTTTTGCAATTTTAGATTGTTAATAAATAGATCTTAAACACATAGAGGTAAAAAAAAAAAAATGTTGAGGTAACTTATGCTAATTATTGAAGATCTTCCATGTTCGAGATCTTTTTTCTTCTCCCATTGCGGCAGATATGAAGGAAATCAAATCTTGCAAATTCTGTTTTTAGATAACGGTAAATTGAAATATTAAATTTGGAAAAATTTGTATAATTTTGATATTGATTTATAAAAGTAAAAATTGTCCTCTCGTTTCGGATTTTTTGATTGGAAAAATATTAAGAATAACCTAAGATATACAGGATGATTCATTAATGAGTAGTTTCACATATAGCACCGTATGCGTAATAATGTGCAGACAAAACTTTATAAAAATACGATAACGTACGGTACACCAAATTAAAAATTGGAAAAAAGCTGATTTAAAGCTTTTATTAACCCATAAAAAAATGTTCATGTTATGTCACTGTAAAAAAAAGGCATTTTCTATCAAAAATTTAAAAAAATTAATTTTTTAAACTTCAAGACATTTCAAAGCAAAAACTATTAAAGTTATACAGATATAAATAAATTCCATTAGAAAAGCTCTTTCATTTTATTTTTAAAAACATTTACTTAAATGCGGGATCTAATTCATAACAAAAGTTAGACCTTACACCTGCAAAATTGTTAGAGCCACAATCGTACTTTCATACGAAAGTTTTGCCTACGTACACATTACTTCCCACACGGTGGTATATATGAAGGCATTCATGAATATAAAATTGTTTAAAAGGCCATCAGCCAAAATGAAAATTTAAAAAACAATTATCAATAACTTTCTTAAGATATTTCTCTTAACTATTAATTATTAATCTTTCTTCTTAATTTCTTTTCCATTTATTTTAATTATTCTTTTCTGCGTTATCTGATAATCAATAAATACAGAATAAAATATCAGTAATTCAATATGCAAATGTTAGATTACAATATTAATTGATTTTGCCTTTTTCTGTCGTCAAATAATAATATTAATACAGCATCAATTAATTTTTTCATTGGTGTCTATTAATGGTGTCTAAAATACTTCCATATTAATAATAAATATAAAAATTTTATTATTAATATCAATTATAAAAAAAAAATATTAAATTTACCATATGTTGTCTGTTATCAATACAAATTTGATTATTAAATAAATTAACTAAAACCAAAAATGAAAAATAATATCAAAACAGAAATTCATAAAAACAAGTAAATGTAACAGTAAGTCGATACAACGGGGTTATTAATACCCTACACCTGAATAATTCCAATTAAATTAAAAATCCATAAGTTTTTTGGCAGCTGCTTGAACTTCTTCCCTTTTCTTCCTTATTCAACTCGAATTTCAGGAACATAAAAGAGACATCGTTTAAACCTTTGTACAAAATATTAAGTTTCTATCATTATTAATTTCGAAGATGTGCTTGTTAGCCCTTGGGAAAAGTGTGACAGGTACCCAAATTGCCACTCAAATTCATCAAATCCACCTCAGGTACATATAGGAAACATTACAGAACACTCTTGTACCAATTTTAAAAGTTCTATCTTTATTGGTTTTGGAGACTTAAATCAAACATAAACGAATACTCTTGTACTAATTTTAAAGGTTCTATCTTTATTGATTTTGGAGACATAAATCAAACATGAAGGAACATCACTGTACCAAATTTAACCTCTGGACCGATTTTGTCCAGAATCTCGTTTGCTCAGAAATCATTCGGAAGCTTCCAGAATCCGAACCCATGGACCGATTTTGTACAAATTCGAACTTAGTCTTCCTTTCGTAATTAGTAACCTTTATAAATTTCATCAAGATAGCTTTACTAGTTTTCGAGTTATCATGCGAGTTATCATGGACAGACATCGTTAAATCGACTCAGGAGGTGATCCTGATTCAGAGTATATAAACATGTCCATATCTAACTCGCTTTCTTTTGGTTGTTACAAACTCCATACCAAAGTTAATTTACCCTATACTTTAGGTGTAGGGTATAAAAATTGGCAGTGTAAAAGGTGTTATAAAAATATGAAGGCGCACCTTTATTAAAAAAACAATAAAAACAGTTTAGAATTCTGACTTAAACCGAAATTTGTGAGTTTTCTTAGAATCTTGATATGTATGAAAGTAAAAATTATTAATTATATATTTTTAATATAAAAAGAAAAAATTTGTGCAGGTGCCTAAGTGGTCTACAAATAGAAAATTTTTAATTTTTGACTCCTAATAGTTCTTAAACAGGAGAAGTACAAAAAAATTTTCTGAGGTTTCTGAGATAAGGATCTTCCTCTTTAAAAAATTTCAAGGTTTCAGCTATAAAAGCGTGGAAGAGTTATGAAGAAAGCAATCCCTTGTAACGGCAAACGGTGCTGTAAATTTCGGTAATATCGGTAAATTTAAATACAAAATTGCAATACAAAAAAATTTAACAATTTTGATACTGATTTATAAAGCTAAAAAATTCTCTTTCGTTTGACGTGTCCAATATGTTGACACATATTGAGATTTGGGGAATACACATATTTTAAAAAAATGAGGTTTTTTCCAACTTTAAGAGACTGTAACTACTTATCTAGCTGGAAATAGGTGGAGGTACATAATAAAGTTGTTCCAAAACATTAATTCTTTTAGAACTATAATAAATCCATGGTTAATTTTAATTTCATTGCTTTATCTTAAATAGTGTCGAAGTTTTGGAAACAAACGGACAAACGGATGGACAGTCTGATACTAATAATCAAAAAGTTTTAAAGTTTTAAAAAATGTGCTAAAAATATAATGATTATTTTTAATATGTTAATAATTCAAATATATAATATACATACATACGTAATGATATCTATAACTTTTATAAAACAAATTTAATGCAAATCAAAATAAAAAATAAATATATAAAATCGAATGTTTGTTTATTTGTGATTAAGAAACTCTTAAACTGCTCAGTCGATCACCATGAAAATTTGTATATAAAGGTTTTTGGGTACGGGGAGTATTTCTGGACTAATCATTTTACTCTAACCAGCTGTCAAGTTGGTACTGTGGTGCTGATATTTAAACTATTAAACTACTCTAAAATAAAAACGATTTGACCGATTAACTTCCAAATTTTGTATACATGTTCCTCTTTAGCAGTGGAGTTGACAATATTTACAAACTTGGAATTTGTTAACCCATCGGCACAACTAATTGGTCAAAAAAAAATTTGGAAGCGAATTATGTCTAATTTTTCGAAGTACTGCTTTGACCCAAAAGAAAGTCTTTGGGTCAAAGCAGTACTTTGCAAATATGCACTACTCCGGTGCGTAGCAGCCTGTAAAAAAATTCAACATGATGTCTGTCTGTGTGTGTGTGTGTGTGTGTGTGTGTGTGTGGGTGTTTGGATATGTCTGTAGTCACGTGTACAGTTTAAACAACCCTGTGGAATTATTTGGAATTTCATATTTAAAGTTTTGATGTATATTTCTCGGATTGAAAAGCTTTTGGAGCAAATCAGAAAATTACAAACTAAATAACTATACACTACTTGCTTCAATACTCAGATTCTTTATTTTATCATTGTAATGATCTGTTAGAGCGTTTTTCAATATTTTGAATTGGAAATCTATCAACTGAACTCAACTCTAATCTTAAAATTCAATTCTTATTAATCTTTATTAAATAACCGACTTTAATGATTTTTGTTAAAATGTATTAATTTTATTTTCGTCAAATTTTGTAGTTGTTAACGTTTCAGAATCGTATGTAAAATTACTTTTATAAAGATTTTTGATTTTACTAAATGGAATCTTTTTAAAAAAAAAAAGAAAATGTTGAATGAAAAATATTTTGAAAATAAAATTTCGTAAAAAAATCGTGCTTAATTTTATATTAAAAAAAAATTTTTTTTTTGTTATTTGGAACAGGTAAATGTCAGGTCCGGTAGATTATTTGTACCACATAGTTTTATTTCAAAAAAAAAAAAATAGTCGGAATATGTATAAGTGGAATGATAATTAATAGATGTATGATTGTAGGTGGAATTTTCAAATTTGTTAAAAATCAGTGTTTCAATAAATTATTTCTGTCATTACTTATTAAAATTTAAATATTTGTTACAGTATAAAACTGTGTAAAAATTTTTTTTAATAAAACTCTATAATTTTAATTTCATTCTTTAAAAAAGAGATTTCGTCAATTATACAATGTTATTCGTCAATACTATTTGAGTATTAGAAAACTGAGAATGCAGAAAGCTAGCCTAATTTAATTTCTTAAAAAGACATTTCGCCACACGCTTATTGTTGTATTTTAATAGCACTTTGCAAAAAGACTTTCAACAATTGTACATTAAAGGCATTTTAGAATTGATTACTAATTCGTGGCTATTGCTTTTACCAGAACAAAATATATTATTTTGTTTTGACTTATCTTTTTGTTTCATTATGCTAAATTGAAAGTTGTAACATGACCCTTTTATACCAAAACATATTAGACAAAAAAAAGTAACTTTTACCAGTTTTCAGAATTTGACTATAACTGTACATAAACCTCCGCATTCATAGTATGTTAAATATGTACTTAATGTAAATTATAAATCTTAACAACCGTTAGTTTATTAACAACCACAATTAAAACAATTTTGCAAGTATTTTAATAAAATAATTTTTTATGCAAATATGCAAACTTTTATTACTAAGTATTTTTATTTTTTTCTTTGTTATCATTGATTGATTCAAGAATAAAATTATTGATTTATTTAATTTATTAATTTTGGGAAATTATATTATGTATTTTTATTTTCTTTTTACCTTCCATTATTTTTAGCACATTTTTCAATTGAAATTGAAAAAATTTGCCAATTAGTTTTACTCCGTCCGTGGGCAAAACCAAAAACCGTTTTAAATAAACTAATGAAATTTTAATTAAGGATAATTATCACAAAAAAAAATTAATTTTGTGGAATAACTTTTTCTATAGTATACCAGAAGCCGTTACGGAGCTATAGCTCCCCAAAGTTAAAAAAATACCAATAAATATTTAAATTGATATAACTGAAGTTTTATAAAGATGTCTTAAATTTGGAAACGCCAAACGATAACTGCATTTCTTAGCAATTAAAGCAATAGCAATATTTATTATATTATTAATACATACTTTTGCCATATGGTATTTTAATTTACCGTTATGCGGAACACAATTCTTACAAAAATCTTTCTCCCTTTTTATTTTCCAAACGGTTTAAGTTTTAGTAAATAAGTATGAGTCGTTTCAGAAAGTATTTTTGTGTTGCCCTACGTTTTGTGTTGCCCTAAGGGGTTAAAAATTGAAAATTACCTATTTTACATCTGTTTTTTGAAGTAATATAAGAAACTTAAAGCTTAAAAATTACATTTTTATTTTTCTTAACAATTTTTTTAATCTAAGATTACGTAAAAATTGACGAAAGTGTTAATACTTTAGCCAAAACTTATTATAGAAAATTGTTTAATTTTCGAAATGTGCTTTTTGAAAACCCTTGATTTTGTCATTCCTTGTTTTATTGTTGATAGGTATTTATGAAAATATTCCGATTGATTTTTTTTTATTTGTTTTTGTTATTTTTTATTCTTCGTTTAATTTATAAGTCAACAAATTGATTAATAATTTATTAAAATAACATTCTTTGATTTTTCTTTTTAATACAAACCAACGTATTATCATTATAATAATTATTTTAATTAATTAATTTTATTTTTTTCTGTTATATTTGATTATGTTTTTAATATTTTTTTTTTTTTTTGTTAATTATATGTACATTTAATTAATTATTAGACTTTTTTTTTTTTTATAAATAATTACATTATTTGCTTTTTATTTAATATTTTGCAAGTAATATGTCAGTAAATTATTTAAATTTTAGAAATTTTTGTTTTTATTTAATTAATACATATATATTATTTAATTTATTTTTATTTTAATTAAAATAAATTTAATTTAATAGCATATTTAATAAAAAAAAAACACAAAAAACCAAAAATAAACATTAAAACAAAATAATATTAAATGCAAGCGAAAATAGATATGATTATATATATATGGATATGTATATACATATATAGCAATCAATAAACATTACATATAAATGCAATATATATTGGTCTTCTATCTCATTTTTTGTTTTTATTTGTTATAAATACTCTCTTTTTTTTCTCTTCATACAATCAGGTAACGGAATAAAAATACATATTATAATATAATAACAGTTAATTTACACTTGGCTTTTGGATTTTAATGACTATACCACTTTAGTGATAGAGTGTCCTTGTCTTGCTTACTGCTATATATAGTATTAAATATATTTATGTACTTCAAATTTACTGTTTTATTGACTTGTTTTTTTTTTCTTTTTGTTATTGTTTTGTTTACTATTTGTTACTGTTTTATTATTATTGTTATTTTATACTTTTATTTCGTTTTATGTTTTTGATAATGGCGGAAACTTATTCTATTGGTATCAATTTTATTTTAATTCTTATATAAGGGGTATAAAATAAAACAAAAACTACAATACCATATTAGATACATTTGTAATTATTCATTTTTATGGTAGTGATAGTGTAATCACAAGAACAAAAAAAAAATCAATTTCGAATCAATAAAAAAAAAAAAAAACAACGGGAGTCAATAAACCAATGGATTAGAAAAGTTTATTGAAAAAATAGACAGAAAAAAAGAAAATATATAAATGAAATTTAATTTGAAAGTAAAGTTAGTGATAATAAAAAATTTTAAAGAGTGACCAACAATAACAGGAGTTTTACAATTTTCCTTGTTTTTCATTTATAATAAAAATTGTATACTCGTACCTATATTCTGTAAAATGGTAAAAAAATAAATGAAAAAAAGAAAAAAATAACGGTAAAAATTTAAAATTAACAAAATTAAATATGAAGCAATAGTAAATAAATAAAAAGTTTTCAATTGATAACAGAACAGTAAAAATAAACAAAAAAAAAAAAAGGACATAAAATTTACGATGTTTTTCGTTTGTTTTGTTTTTATTTTTTATAACGGGTTTCAAAGTATTAGTATATAAATTTGCTCGTTTTATTTTTATATCATTTAAATTAACATTGATAAAAGTTAATATTAGAAATTTTATTATGTTTATATTTATAGTCATTGTATTATTTTTTTTGTAAGTCGATATGTATTTTACTTTATTATACCTATATTATTTTTTTTTTTCTGTTTTTGATAGTCTTTGAACCCAAAAACGTGTACAAAGCAAAAAAAAAAAAAAAAAAAAGAGAAAACATATAAATAGAAAAATAAAACAGTTAAGATTATAATCAACTATATAGATAGATATACTATTATTGTTGAATGGTGTTTTTTAGATCTGATATTTATTAAAGAAATTGATAACATAACATTCTTTTTTTTGTATTATTATATACATATACGTTCAACATATTATACTACACTTATATAATAGTTCTTTTATTTTTAAAGGTGTTACATATTATTATATATTATATACCTACATACATATACATAAATTAATAAATTACTATAGGCTATACTTTAGATTAAACTATACACTTTTTGAAACATTTGATAATAAATTTTGTTACAAGTTACAGTTATTGATAAAAATAAAAGGTTAAATATCAATAAAAGTAACATATTATGATGATTATAATAAATTCAAATTTGATTATTATCATTGTACATGGATCTTAAAATACAATTTTGTATTAAATGCATAAAAATGAAAACCTAAAACATAAAGATATAAAATTTTAAATTTAGTAAAGGATAAAAGTAAACGAACATAATTTTGATGTATGGGTATATTAAAAAGGGTAGGAAAAAGCAAACAAATGAAATAAGGGCAGGTAAAAGCAAAATGCTAACAACAACCAAAGCTGCTTTTACACAAAATGCGATTTTCCGTAACAGTATTTTGTTACAGACATACTTTTCTGTATAACGGTTTACCCAACACAATAAAATGATCGTTCAAATAAAATAAAATTAATCTTTTAACAATATATTATTTACTCTGACGACTGTAGTTATACCCACTTTACAAAAATATTTAATACTAAGATATTACAGAAAAGACTTCAATTTTTATCCTCATTAATTATCACACCGCATAAAAAATGCAAAAATTTTTTTTTTAAACATATACAATAAAAAACAAAAAAAAAATTATAATAATACAAGTACAATGTAAAAAATATAAAAAAGTACTTCACGAGCATCCTATAATGAATGACGATTCACTAAAAAGAATCTAAATTGACAAAGGAAAATATTAAACTTTAGAACAATTACAAAATATATTATATTCTACTACATCAGCTAATTCTACTTCTATAACATCTACTACTTATAATACTTCTACTAGAAAAACTGTAAAGCTACGACAAGTAATTTCAGTAATTGAAAGTATCTAATGCATAATTCCAGCATATGTCAAGATTAAATGAAAAAAAAAACCGTGTAATTGTAAAAAAATTTGATTTCACAGATTTAAACGAAACTTGAGCCACATCTTGGTTCAACAACATTCAACATGTCAAAATTGAACCTAGGTAACAAACATATCGTTGTATTGAATTAAAATGATTTAAATTAGTTCATCAAATTACAAAAATGTGTAAATTAAACTTGAAAATACAATTTGCTTATGTAATATCAAGAATCAATCAACAAAAATTAATTTGAATTGATTTAGAAGTACATAATTAGAATTTCGTTACGATTCAATTTAAATAGCAAAAATAAAACCAGATTTAATCATAAAAATTGTTTTTGTTTTTCCATTTTACAAAATTACATTCATCTTTACTAATTTTTACTACTATTCAAGTTTATTTTTAACTATATTTTGAAAAATATCAATGATGATTGTGATGACTGATGAACATTGCCGATTACTAATGAAAATAGCATAAAAACAAAAAAACAAAAAAAAAAACAGTGAAAAAAAAAACGATAACAAACAATTGAACAACAAAAACTTAAAAATACTAATAACGGTAAAAACGATAAATAGGAAAAATTGGAAGTTAATAACAAAAAACAAAAAACAAAAGAGAATACAAAATAGCTAATAAAAAAACGCGCACACCAAATCGCTTCTTATAACGGAATTAACCACTTGACAGAACGAAATGTCAGGATATCACGCGATTATTTCTTTTTTTGTTTTGTTGTTCTTTTTATCTTTTTACTGTTGTATTGTAACTGTTTTACTTTCTTGTTTTTTTTTCATGTAACAATTCATGAGTTCTTTTTGTTTTCGTTTCGTTATTTTCAATGATATAATAAAGGTAAATGAAAAATATTTTGTCTGGAATTTTTTTTTTTTTTTTTCTGTACATTGTTTTTTTTTGTTTTAGAAGTTTTTACTTTTTATTTTGAATTTTACTTTTTGTTTCTTTCATTGTTTTAAAAGGTTGTGGTATGAAAGTGATTTTCGTGTGATATTTAGATTTTTTTTTTCTGTTCCTTTCTTTTTCTTTTTTTTTTTTTATGTTTTACTTTTTGTATATTCTGAGAAATTTTTCCATATTTTTCAATAAATTTTTATTTAATTTCTTTTTTAGACACATTCTTATATAAAAATTCTTTAATATATTTGTATATATAAAAAAAAAAAAAAAAAAACTTGAACTTGTGAATTAAAAAACAAAACAAAAAAAAAATTAAATTGAAATTTATATAAATGGTTATTGCAAAATAATTTCATTTTATTTTCTAAATGAATTTTTTATTTTTACATACTTTTGTATATTTCTAGAAATTAATTTGTATCTTAAATTTTTTTTCTTTATAAATTGAATTTGAAAATTTTTTGAAAAAAAAAATTCAATTGTAAATTCTTTCAAAAAAATTTTTATTAATTTTATTTTTGCAAAATTTATTGTGGAAATTGTATGTGTTTTTTTTCTTGGTTTTATTAAAACCAAAAAATCTTTTTCAAAGGTAAAATTTTAAAATCCCTAAATGTTATTTTCTTTATAAAACAATTACAGATAGAGAGAGAGAGAGAGAGAGAGGTGAACGTTTTGATTAAAAGTTATTTTAATCCTGTACAAACAGAATTTAAAAATTCCTACCTCTATATAATTAAAATTTGACAAAAAAAAAATATAATTCAAAAAAATTTGTAATTATCTTCAAAATTTTTAACTAAATTCTGACAAAATTTTATGTTTTTTGTATTCTAAAAATCCTTGACGACATTTTAATATAAAAGATTTTTTTCTATATAAATCCACATGATAGAAACCAAAACCCCTTGTAGGTATAGAATTTTTTGTTTTCTTTCCACTCCTATAAGGAACATCCACTAAGGCATCCACTAAGTGATTTATTATTAATATTTGATTAAGCTTCCGTTTCTGAAATTGTTAATTTTAATAAGTCGTTGATTACTCGGCTGTAGTTATTGTACAGGGCTATAAGATGTAAATATTTCTACGCGATCTATTATCTTATCCAAGAATTATTTTATTTTATATTACAATATTATATATTATAAGAAAAATCTATATTAATTTTTATCTATATGACCCAAGAATTCAAACCCAAGACCTTTCTTTCATTCGAAAACATTTAAAAGATGTCGATGTTTTAATAACTACATATACCATTGGCTGGATTAAACTGTAGAATAAAGTGGTGAAAAGGTAACTGAATACCCAGTAAGGGTATTTTAACACTTCATAAAATGTACATTAGTTATAAAACAATGAAATATTAAAATACTTTAAATTTTCATCACTTTTGCAACTAAAAAATTACGAAAAAATGCTTTCATCATTTTTGGTTTTTATTTGAATAACCACAAACCATTATAAATTCCACAATTAAATGCTAAACATTTCATGATACATACAAAATAAATACTTAAATATTTTTAATTGTACACCTTTGAATAGTAATTTTCGAATAAATAATATAACTAATATAAATAACACTATTAATTTTAACTCTAAATTCTTTTTCAATTTTTTAATGAATCGTTTTTATTTTTTTTTTGTCGAAATTTTATAATATTAATTAATTTTATTTATTTCTAAAAATAAAAAAAAAAACATTTTTCAAAAACCACAACTAATGGTGCCCGTTGATTTTTCATAATAATAAATTTTAATTCTAAATAATAATTTATTTTCTACAGTAAAATCATTTTAAATATATATTTTTAAAATACGAGTATAATGATACAAGTTCTATCAATTTATTGATTGTAGACCACATAAACTAAAATAAAACAAAAAATAAAAAAGAAAAAAACAGTTAAAAAAAAATTCCAGAACGACTAAAAAACAATTTGATAAAACCTTTAAACACTATTTTATTGAATCAAAACATTAAGTTCATATACTCAAATTACTTTGTATTTATATCTGTAGATATTATATTTATATATGTATCTATAGAAAGATTTATGTACATATAGTTTAACATTTTATTTGGAAGGTAGGTGTTCAATAAAACATAATTATATATAATAAAATTAAAATCTAAATATTAAAACTGTAATTATGAAATCTTATCTGAAATCTAAATAAGTATATATAAAATTTAATTAAATTTGACATAAGTACACGCAATTATTTGAAATGTTCATTAAAATTATAATAAAAAATATATATTTTGTATATATATATTTTGTTATTCTTGAAAGTAAATATTAATTGCAGTATTTACCCATATTATTAGATACACTATAATCTCTCATCATATCATCTCACATCACATCACAAATATATTATTAAAGTGTACTTCTCATTAACGAAAAAAAATGTTGCTGTTCTAAAAATCCCATAATTTTCACAATTTCATATCACAATATTTTTTACCTTTTTTACACATTACATTTTTTACACTGAACTGCACCTTAAGATGAAAGAAAAATCACACAATTTGTACAATTTCATAACGCAACATTTGTTTACCTCTTCCTAACAAAAAGGAAATTATGAGGCAGCTGATAATAATATTAGACTACGGCAGACATTACAACTTTTTCGTATAAAAACGCTATGACCTGTTGAAAATTTAGATTTTAAAACTCCTCGTGGAAGTTAAAAAAAAATTTTCAAAATTTTGTATGTATAATTTAAATACATGTATATAATATATAAATTTTAATAAAAATAATTTTCTTTTACCACAATTTATTTTTTATAAGTGGAAAATATCACTTTCATATATCTAAAAATATGGTTTATATAAGTATTGTTTAAAGTTGAAAACAGTTTAGCTTAGTGCAAATAATAATATGGTCACCCACTGTGTCAAAAGTTTTTTTTTTTTTGAGGAAATTATTATAATTTATGACCAATGAAAAATTAAATTAATATTTTTTTTGTAACTTTTACTTTTTTATTTTAATTTCGTTTTTATTTTACAATTAGAAAAACAGTTTTACATAATCTAACTTCTATTCTGTTGATTACAAACTAAATCTTAAAACTACATTTAATTTATATTTTTTTGAATAAATTACGTCCTATTTTTTTTTTTTTTTTCAAATTTTTCGATGGAAAATAAAATTATTAAATTTTGGAAAACTCACAAAAAAAAAAAGAAAGTAATCTATTATTAAAAATTTAAAAAGCAGCTGAACCTACATTACAATTTAATTAAAACTAAGTCTTAACTATAATTAACACTAAACCTATTTTAATATTATCTATTTATTTTCTTCATTTAACAACCCTAGGTGACTATTTATTATTTTTTTTATCCTTTCCGTGTCCTAATCCTAAACGTGTCGTTCTTAAGTGAATTTGTCTTTATAATATGTGGGTTATATACTTGGGTCTATGGTCTATATACTTGGGTAGGGAACGTGTCATATGCCTGTATTTCATTTGCCCGTAGTATCATTTGCCTGTATTTCATTTTCCTGTATTTTCATTCTAAATTAGGAGAGATTTTAGAGTTGCATTCAAAAGGAGGTCTTTACGCTTTTTCCAGAATATTTTTATATATATGTATATGTGAGAATCTGAATTAGGAAGGACTTTAGTGAATTCAAAATCAAAATTGTACGCCTTTTACACAATATTTATATAATATATTTTTGTATAATATGAAATACAGGCAAATGCAAATATAGTCAAATGAAATACAGGCTTGTATAGTGATATAATATGGGGACATGGTCATGGTTTTAAATATAGTCTTTAGCATCAAGAAGAAAAGTCTGGGTGCTATAATAAATCGAAGATGTTTTTATTTTACTCTTTGTTATAGTAAAATATATGAGATATTAAAACATTTTGGTGCTTAGAGATGAAGTGATTATGAATAGTTGTTATTAAAAAAATTATCGAATCTTATGATATTAACTTTTCAGTACAAGCATTTATTTGAATAAAAATGCTTCTACTCTGTTTTAGATTTTCGGTTACTCAACCTCTTATGAATTTGCGTTCAAATTTTCTTATTGCCTCCATTTATATTGAATCATATGGGTCTAGTATACAGTTCTAGTGAAAGTAATGTTTTTATTTATGTTTTTATTATGTTATACAATAAATTGTATTAATATCAATAAAGTTCTTGGTTACAGAGATCATTTTTAGATCTCTCTGCTAAGGCTTTAATTTTAATGTATGTATTTCATTCCCATTATTTATATTTATTCTGTTCTCTAGATTATTTCAAATTATTTTTATTAACCTTAATCTATATTTCTGCACTTATATGTGAACTATCTATATTTTTACTGATTTGGTTTATTTTGTGTGTTTTTATTAACTAAATAACTTTTATTTTAATAACTAAATGATTTTCCATATTTGAAACAATATAGCAACTTCTTCTATTATTAGTAGATTATCTTTTTTAGGTCTAATTGTTTCGTTTCAGTAGCTATGGTCGAATAATTTACAAGCATGCTTCTAGTTGCTTGGAATTCCAAAAATATATGTTTGATGGACATAACAATAGGAGAAAAGGAAAAGAATGTTGGATCCGTTTTTTCAAAAAAAAAT
The DNA here is from genome assembly GCA_947095535.1 of Poecilobothrus nobilitatus. Classification (NCBI taxonomy): domain Eukaryota; kingdom Metazoa; phylum Arthropoda; class Insecta; order Diptera; family Dolichopodidae; genus Poecilobothrus; species Poecilobothrus nobilitatus. The sequence goes on from OX352774.1 coordinate 176,612,000, forward strand.
ACTTTTTGTTATAACTTAACGTTGGCTAATCTTTATCTACTTGTAATCCATGCTCCCGTTTCGTAGGAATTATGCAGGAGGCATGCTTACATAGAACCAATGACACTTAAGAAAGCTTACAAAGAAGTTCCAATCCAATACGTTTATCTAATATTTTGTTACTCTTTTTTATCAGATTACAATTTTTATTAGATCAAAAAAATCTTCGAGTTGTATGACGTATTGTAAGTGTAAAATTAAATGTCTGGAGTTTTTATGACAAGTTTGGCGTCCGAAATCGCTAATTCATTACCTAACTGTAATTCGATACCACAGTGATCGGGAAACCACATAAGCTTAATTTTTTTAATTGTATTAAAAAATGTATTTATTTATTTATTTATATTAATATTACATACATTAATGTAGTGCAATATTATTGAACCATCGGTTACTAAGGCCATTATAGGTTTTTATACTATTATTAAATTATATACTGATATTATTTATTTTGTTTATATTATATACTATATATTTACATTATATGAGGTCGTAAGGGGGGTATGTATAGAAAAAAACTTACGACCTGTGCAGGGATCGAACCCACACTCCTTCGGTTAATACGCCACACGCCTACCCACTAGGCTACCGAAGCCCCTAAAAAATATATTTCGGATGCATCTTTTTTAACAACATCATATTAATTGCATATTTTTAGGAGAAAATTATTTCTTTAATTATTATTTTAAATTAAAAGGAAAATAACAAAACATAATATGAAAAATTGAAGTGAAGTGATAAAATAAATTTTGAAATAAACAAATAAAAGGAAATATTTTTATAAATAGAAATAAAACAAAGAAATAAAAAATAACTAAGTTTTGAACGTGATACAAAACTACCAAACTACAAATTTCAATTCGAAAAAATAAAAGATACATACATACAAAATATTTTTCATTTAAAATAATGTTGAAAATTCATAAAATTTTCCAAATAATTGTATAAAATAATCTTAAAATACAATTTGAACAAATAATTGTAGGTATATGAAATAATTTTGTCGCATAATAGGAATTTAACCTTTAAGGATATTTATATTAAATCTTAAATTTATCTAATAAAATTACAATGTTACAATTCCTATATAATGAACTATAATTTAAGAAATAAAAAAGTTTCTTAATATTGCAATTAAAAGTTTTAGTTATATAAAAATAAAGAAAACAAAAAAAAAACAGAAATGTATATCATACATATGAAATAACATAATAATTCTTACATACTCTATATTCTTCTTTTTTTTTTTTAAATTTGTTATTGCAACATATTCTTTTAATATCCATTTATTATCTTATTTTATTTTTATGTTTATTTCTTCTATTTATGCTCTATTTATAAGATTCTGTTGAACAAAAACAAAAATGAACATATATACATCATGAAAGATTTATTTAAATATTTAACAAATATTAAATATGTATATATATATATATACATATGTATTTTTTTTTTTTTTTTTTTGTAAATTATTGTTACGTAAAACTAAAATGAAATAAAAAATGAGGGCAAAAATCTTATACACACACATAGGTATAACAAAATTTTTATAAAGTTAAATGTCTATTCTATTTTCCATATATATGTGTATATACATATATATATATAGATATATACATATATATATATATATATAGTTTTACAAATATATCTATATATATATAGATATTTTATTAAAACTATAATTCTTATTATATTTATATATACATATACATATATGTATCTGTAGATACAAAAAAGAATAAAAAACATAACGATTATTTCTACGTCATAAATTCTTTTATACTTTTTTGTATATTTATTTTTTAATTATGTGGGTTTATTTAAAGTATAAATTAAAAAAAAAAAAAAAAAAATTGTAATCATGGCATTAGGCATATGATTTTTTAAATTATACGACAGTTAACATATGACATTCAGTAGTTTATGTCTTTTTTGTTTTTTTTTTAAATATTAAAATTTTAAAACTTTAAATTTTATTTTGTTAAATTTAAATATTTTTTAAATTTAAAAGTTTTGATTCATTTAAGAAAGGTTTTTTAATAGATTCGTCAAATTTATCAATTTATCATTCGTATCAAATAAAAACTTAGTGAGTGAATTTTTTCGATTCCACAATATTGTACCTTAATACAAAAACTATATATAATACATTGGTCGTGAGAGCGGGGAGCAGGGGAAAAGTTTTGAAAAAAAGTTAAGATTTTAAATCATCAATCTTCCAAAGGTTCATTTTTAAGTATATGTTTTTTCTTAATCCTTTTATAGTTATAGCATCATTGGATCATCAAATGCTTATTACGTCTTATTACGCAGATTAATTATGTATAAAAATACACGAAATTAAATAACAGAAATCACAAATTTAAATTTTCGGTTTCACTTTTAAAGAAATTTAAGTTTAATTTACAAAAAACAAAATAAATAATTAGAAATTTACAATTTTACAATGATTAATTATAGAATAATTGGAAGAATCTATGGTTATACTAGCATACATAACCTAATTTAAAATTTTATTGTTCGTAATAAAATTAATTTAAATGAATTTATTATACACACAAGATAAGAGTCGGGTATAATAAAATTGTCTCCCTCGTTTGTAACCCCTCAAAATAAGAAAGTTAGACTAAATGCATAGGGTTAAAGGGTTCGTACAGGTATTTAAGAGTTGACAAGGGCAACTCTATTCTTCTTCGTTTTTATATCAATATTATTTTAGGTTCTCCCAAATGGGTATGAGTATTTATTTTTTTCTACATTATATTTTTGTATTTCATTTTATGAAGTGGAGGCACTTCGTCTGACAGACCGACTACTTACGAACTGTGTTATTGGTCAGATTATAATATTTCTAAAACATTTTATTACTTTTGTTTGACGACTGCACATTTTTAAATAAATCGAAATTTTCAAATATATCAAAACCCAAAAAAAATTCTACCTAAATACAAAATATGTATACAAAAACCATAGGGTTGTTTTATAAGTTCAAATGACTACTTGGTAAATTTTTATAACAAAATAAATTAATTTTCTTGTCAAAAAAGAAAAAATAAAACATAAAAAAGGAAACCAAACACACGCACACTAAATATAATGAAAGGCCGACAAAAACCTTGAAATATCGTAAACCTCAAATATCTTAAACCTAAACAACTGGACCAGTTATTTTTTTTTAAATATTATACATTTATTAATTTTATTACACATGGTCTATAAATTACGTATTTTTCGGATAGGTTTATTTCATTGTATTTGTAAATATAAATATGTATGTATATTTTTTTTTTTTTATATAAAACGGACATTATTTTTATATTATTGGACAGAATCATGCAAGGTTAAATGTTATATTATGTCACATTTAACAAGAAATATATATATATATATATGTATATATATAATTATTTTGAAAACTTTATCTAAAGGTATTTTTCAAATTATATCATTTTAAAAATATCCGTAAATATTACAAAAACAAAAAAATTATTCTAAAGTGAATTAAAAATCATTATTTAAAATCATGAATTTTAAATGTCATTTTCTATTTTTTCGAATAGAAAATGAAAGTTAATATTTAACTCAAAGGACGAATTCACTTTTAATTTTCTTCAAAAAAAATGAAAATATGTTGCTATTAGGTTGAGAGTCAATTTTCAATGACAATTGATATGCATAGTGTTTGAGAAGGAGGTGGCAGATTTATATATTTGGTTACTGAGATAATAGGGGGCTTAAAGAAATTATTTTATTCTAAAATACGTTGCTTAGTTTTTTATTTATAATTTTGAAATGATTATACATAAAAGAAAAAGTTTTATTTATTTTAACCTGCTCTATCACTACCATATTTTGTTTTGTTATCCTGCCTTCACAAACGCCATGGTGGTATAATTAGGTACGATTTTTTTTTTGTTTGGGACACTATATGGGAATCTCCGAAAATACCAACTAAACATCACCTCCCTTTTGCACCAAACATTACGTTCGACTCTATGTTACAATGTACTGTTTGGTTTATGGATTGGAAAAATAGAAATAAAGGAAATTGGCAAATATGTGAAGTTTCTAATGTTAGGAGGATTGTTTAGAACAAAGATGTTGATATTCTTCAATTTAACGATATTCTACACGTTATTATTGCGAATTTTCAAGAATATTCACCAAGTTATTCCATATTTACACTGTATGCATTACAATCAAATTTCCATGTGTGGAGCTGTGTCAGCTATGGGATCTTTAATGTATAGAAGTTAGCCTGTTCAGTTTGTATCTCGGTTAAGATTTTTAAAATAAGGCATTAAAGTTTTTATTTTTTCTGAACAGACCAATAAAATATCTACATAAAATTGAATGAGCACTCAAATAAAACGTTGATGACTTAGTATAACCTATAACCTATGACCCTAACCTATAAATAATGCAAAAGGCTACACAATTATGCAGAAAGAAATTTTGAACCAACCAAAATTTATTTGTTTGAATTATAGAGCATTTCAAAAAGGCAGATGAACAAAGCAGTAACTCTTCCCAAACTAAACTAGGTGTAACATGAGGTTTTTGGTATCATATTTGAATTAATTATTTCCTTTTATTATGAGTACATTGCTGCAAAGAAAAAAAGCAGAAAAATATGTGTTGAAACTAAAATACACATATTTAATACATTATACATATTAATATTTTCATATATTTTAAACCTAATTTCATCAAATTTTTTTTACTTAAATGTATTGAATACAAAATCAATTATAATTAAAAAAATAACTATTTCAAAAATTTGATTTTCTTTTATTACTTAAAAACAACTCTTCAAGAAAATGCATTCTAAGGATTATTTTAAGAATTGAAAATCCATTCTAAGGATTGTTTTAATCTTAACAAAATAATTTATTTATTGGAAATTTTAGATCATTTTTTAATCTACCGAATATATCGACTTATACCGAAGAATAACTAAAATTAAATAAAAAAATGCGAACCTTCTTAAATTGAAAATAAATAAAAACTTAGATAATATTAACATTAATTTTATTTTTCATTATTTTCATTTCATTTATTTAAAAAGAAACTTATACATTCCAACAGAAGAAAGAAAAATTATAGTTAAGTGAAGGACTTTCAAAATTTTCACCGTGCTCAGAAAAAATAAAAGAAAAATTATAGACTCTTTTCATTCCCATCTAATGTTTTTTTTTTTGTTTAAGATTCTTTACTTATTTTTTTACAAAAAAAAAAAATTTTGAAAAAGAAAATAAAAATTCTTTTAATCATTACAATTTTCAATTTAAATTATAATTTTTTATTTTTAAATTCTTATAAATTTTTATATTTTTTTTTTCTGTGTAATGAAAAGAAAATTTTTGAAAAAAATAAATCTGTACCTATTATAAAAATATCCTAGAGTTTAATACCCATTCTATTAATAAATTTTTCCATTTTAATTGATTTAATCTTAAATTAATTGCACTCTTATTGAAAATATACATATAGATTTTTATTTATTAAGTTATTTATTTATTTAGTGAATATTATTGTATAGATTCATTTTAACATTATATTTTTAGTTAAAATTTAATCTTCTTAAAATTTCTGTTATGCAGCAGCAGTCATTTTTTTTTTTTAATTTTAAATTTATTTTGCCTATAACAGTTTTTGTTCTTCTTTTAACTTATGGATTACATATTTTTTATTTTGAATAAAATCAAATCAATAAATAATAGTTGATTTCCTACCTACCCTATTAAAGAAAATAAAAAATCTTATAGTTGAAAAATCAAAAACTGAATTTCAGCCATTTGATCGAATTCGTAAAACTGATCTTAAACTCAAATTTTACTTTATTATTCCATTTAAATTACAAGCCAAAATGAGATTTTCCTTAAAAAATTGAAATTTGAGTTCAAGCTAAGTTTTAACCCTAAAAAGCACAACAGAGCCTACTGATTTTTCTCAAATTTATAGAGTTTATCTATTTTGTTATTTAAATTATGTTAAATTATTTAAAAAAAAATGTTTTTGAATTTATTAAGTGATAAAAAATATTTGTATTTAATTGCAAATACAAACTAATAATTCATACTAACAGAGGTTAGTAAAGAGTTTATGCATTTTAGGGTTAAGCATTCAAGATATTATTTGTTACGACATATTACCATTAAAAAACTTTCTAAAATCTTTGAAAATATAATATAAAATTTAATTCTCTAGAATTGTTATAATAATAAAATTGGATATCATTTTATGAAATAGTTGGAAAACAGCAGATTAGAAACATTTAATAGGAATTCTAATAGAAATTTTACAATAAAATCGTTTTATTTAAAACGTGAGGTCTCTGTTCTTTCAACGCCAACAGAAATTCTTTCTTTAGTACACGCTACAAGAATATGTAGCCTTGATTGTGCAACAACTATTTGATATTTTTTAATTAAAACATTACTGTAGCATAATTTTATATATATATATATATATATATATATATTTATTTATTGTAGATATAAACATTTTAATATACATATAAACAGAGAATAGGTGCAACCAATCTAATTAAAATGTCATGTAATTAAATGTAATTATATTAAATAAAACAAAAATAAAAAAAATAAAAAAAAAGTAGGTGGATATCATATAATTACGAAATGTCACGTATTCAAAATGTTGCAGTGCTTTTCACTTAATTTAAAATTTTTTACTTCAATTGAATTTAGATATATGCAACAATGTAAATAATCTTTTTCATATATGTATTTTTGATCCTTTCATTTTATTTTAATCATCGTCAATTGATAACAAAATTTTATAATATATTTTTGTAATATTTTTATTATGTTATGATATGATACTATTTATTAAATTCAACTCATATCTCAATATTTCAAAACTAACACTTTTTGTATTACATTTAACTTTAATCCGTTTTGAGGATAACATTTAATCCTTATTTTATTTTAATTTATATTTAAAGATATTGTTTAAGCATATTATAAACATATTATTTTTTTTTTTTTTGTATGTGACAGAGAAGCCACATAAATGTGAACAGGAAATTGCACAGCCTTGCCTTTTTAGGCGTGGCTGTATATATCGTAAGAGGGAATAACTCTTACGACGTGTGTGGGGTTCGAATCCATACTCCTTCGGTGTTTAAAGCGTATTTTATACTCTCTTATCTACCGGGGCTACCGAGGCCCCTAAACATACTATAAAAATAATATTTAGAAATTTTGATATTTTATTCATATGTCAGAAAAGATGAAGAGTATCATCACTTAACTAAAATACAACTTATCACTGAGGCTAATATATGTATATGTAATTAAAATAATAAAAAACAAAACATTTCTATTATCACCTATACATTTACTTAGACAGGTGTGATGTTATAATAATTATTTTTTCAAATTGAATGCATTTTGAAATCCAGTAATTTAAAAGCAATTAAAACTAAATAGTATAAAATATTTTAATTATATGAATGTTTTAGTTATTGTTGAATCCAGAATAAAGACTTTAGTTTTAGATTTTGAGATGTAATCACATTTCGAGACTTTCAAAATATATTCAACACTTTTTAAACAATCAAAAAAAAAAAAACAATATCGTTGTAATTTATGTCAAATTATATTGAAATTAAATTTTATTATAAAAATAAAATATAAGTAAAATATTTATTTAATATTAAATATATAAATATAAAAATAATATGATATTAACCTTTCAATTTTAAATACGGCTAGTAATTTAAAAAAATCCTAATATTCCAAATTGTTTATGTTTTTTTGTATTTTTTTTATTTTCTTTTTTTTTTTTTTAATATATTTTATACTTTTAAAGTTTCCTAAAATCTTTCGTACACGTAATCTAATCCTTTAACAACTTAATATAATATATTATAACTATATTTTTTTTTATTAAAAATTAATTTTCGCTTAATTTTATATTTTTTTTTTATATTATTAATTTTATTCTATTCTATTATACTAATATTAATTTAATTTAATTTAATAACATTTAATCTATAATAAATTAAATAACATTTATTTCATTAAAAAAAAAAAAATATATATATATATACCAATTTTATAAAATTTTCTTATTTTTATTTTTAATATTAATAACTATGATATTTAAACTTTGTTTAATTTTATACAATGTTTGAAAACATTTTTTTTTTTTTTCTTATAAAATATTCACAACACTCTTTTTTTTTATACCTATTAATTTTTTTTTTTTTCAAACTGTATTAAAAAATAATTTGGGTATTTTTTTTTTTTTTTTAAATTCTTTTTCTTTTTTTCTTGATAAATCTTTTTTTTTATTTATATAACGAAATAATAATTTTTCATAATAACAACAATAATTTTTATTTTATAACAAATAATTAAATCAAATATATATTTTTCACAGCAAAATAAAATGCAATATTTTTTATTTTCTAATTTTTGTTTGAATTTTATAACTCACAGTTACAACAATTTCCACCTTATATATATGAAATAGATTAATTTCAAATTATATTTATAAAATTAATTAATGATTTATGGGATAATATTCAATTTATTGTAATATAATAAAAGTGTAAAATGTAAGAAAAAATATTTTACACCTGTAAGTATGCAATACTTTTTAAAAACAACATTTTTCACATTTTTAATCACTATAGCTCCTTTTTAATTGTCGAATATGTTGAAAAACACAGAAATTTTAATTGCAATAAAAAAAAAAAGTGTGAATTTGTGTTAAATTAGATTATTTTTTTTTTGAAAAGAATTAATGAATTTGCATAATATATAAATACAATTCTATCTATTTGTCTAATCAAATAGACTTTATGTTATTTTTAAGCACAAAAAAAAAAAATTAAATAAAATTACAATACATTTAACATTCAGTACACAAACAATCACTTATTTGTTTATTTTTAAATTTATCTTTGTATTATTTATCAGTTGTTATTTTTATCTTACGTTTAAATTTATATAAATACATATTTTAAAGTTATTTTTCTTTTTTCGTCATATCAAACAAAAAAAAAAAGGAAAAAATCTAAAAATTATTATAAGTAACGGTAGAGAGGAGGTAATTTTTTACACAAGTTTACACAATTTAAATTAGATTGACTATTAAAAATCACTTTTTTATTTTGAAAATTTTAACTTCAAAAACGGAATTTTATACATTAATTAGAATAAAATATATATATAATAATAAAATTATATTTATTTTAAAATTTTATTTTATCCTTTTCCAAAAGTCATTTTTTGTTATTTTCTTGTTTTTCTTTTTTTTTCTTAACAAATTATATTTTTAATCAAAAGAAATTAAAATTGAGAATTTTCACATAAATTTTTTTTTTTAATTTAATTTTATTTTAATTTCACTTTTTTTATATAAATATGTAGATATATAAGTGTGTTTGTATGTTTTCTTTTATATTTTTATATATTTATCCGAATAATATTTTACATTATTTTTTTCTCATATAAAATAAAAAAAAAAAGAAAGTAAAAAGATGTCCTTTTGACACAGATACATTAATTTATTATTAAAATATATATATATATATATATATATATGTATATATAGAAATAAATGAATAAGTTTGTCAGTATGTATTTTTAATATTATACTATTTTTTTTTTTAACTTATTGTACATGTTATATCAATATATATATACAAACAACCGGTCGATTATGGTAAATTATTTTTCTATTTTCTCAAGTTTTTCTTTTAAAAAATGATCTGTTTTATTGTTTTTTAAATAATTTTTAAAATATCCGCACGACAGAGTTCCCACTGTACACCGAACAAAAGGAACTCCATGACTGAAGAGCAAATTTTCACTTAATATTTTTTGAATAAATAATATAAAAAAAAAATTTTTTTTTTTCTCCTTTTTGTATTTTAATCATTTATTATTATTTTTTATTTCTACCTAGGATCTACAGAAAACATTATAAGGATGTGCAGAAATTCACCATTTGTTCAGAGAATATCACTCCTATGTGGTGAATTTATTGCAAACATATTTTTTTTTTTTTTTGTACATTTTCTTAATTTTGTATTTAAAAAAAAAGGATATGAGATATTAAATTCTTTTGATTATGAAAGGGAGAAAATAAAATTGAGTAAGAGAGAAAGAAAGAGAGTAAAATAGAAAAAATGTAACGAGTTTTTTGTAATATTAAATCTTAATTTTTTGTGTGCTTTAAACAGCTGATTAACTTTTATATATTCAGATAATAATTGTGAATTAAAATTATCTATGCCTTAGTATACATTTTGAAGAGATTCTAACAGTATCCCTAAATTTTCTACACAGAATGAACATTTGTTTATTTAAGATTGTTTTCAAAAATAAAAAGAAAAAATAATGTCTTTTTTGAATATAACAGAACGCGCCCGACAATGAATTGGTAATGATGTCCTTATTATTTAACTTAAATTTTTTTTTGTTTCATTTTTTAAAGGATACTTAAAATTTTTTTTTTTTTTTCTGTTCTAGAATTTTTTTTTCTTTTATATATATTTTTTTTTAAGTATGTATGTGTGTAAGTATGTAAATATGTTTAATTTATATTTTTAAATATTTATATTTCTATTTATTTAAATCTTGGGAGTGTTTTTCTTTTTTTTTTTTTATTATAAAATTAATTGTAAGGTGATGTGTCCTTTCTGTTATTTTTTTTTTTTTATGTGTTTAAAATTTACGAATCATTACTAAAAATTAAAAATATTATTATATTATATTATCATTTTTAAGTTTTTTATTTTCAAATAGTTCATGAGGTCAAGGATTTCAAAGAAGAAAACAAATAATAAGTCATTATAATAAGTGTTTCATTCACTTTAGAATGCGAAATTTTGTTGCTGTATTATATAAATTGAATTATTTTTTATAATGAACGCCAAAGGTGATTTAAATCGTAAATAAATATAAAAAAATGAAAAAAACAGCATCTCTTATTACTGTTAATTAAAATCTATTAAATTAGTAGAAAATTAAAACATTTTTCTCAGATTTTTATTCCTAAATATTTCGTTTATTTCAGTTTTTTTTTATTGCAATTTTTTTTTTTATCATATAAGAGAAGTTAAAATTGTACAAAATTTAAAATATGAAATAAAAATTTCAGAAAATCTATGATCATCTATATTATAATTTATAACTATCTATGATGGCATTATCGTATTTACACATTCTGTTTAATGAGATCGAAAGGTACTTTTTAATTTCAATTGATAATTCTATGATAATAATAATAATAATAATAATAATAGCTGCTATACTAGAGCTATCTTTGGTTATATCATGCGGGAAGGTGTTATAATATATACAATTACACGTTGTAACCCACTGATGGCCCTGACTCTGTTGTAAATAATAATAATAATATTAATAAATAATACTAATAACTACTAATAATACTTGCTGCTACAGTGACATTGAGGGTACTAATAGTTGTTACAGTGGAATTGAGGGTTACCTATTCATGCAGAAGGGTGTTATATACTACTGCATGTTGTAACTGTAATAACGGCTATTATCACAGATAGCAAAATTGTAATAATAATAGACGGATTCATTGTTTCTTTACAGTCCCACTTCAATGTTACCGCATTCTATTGTCCTATCCTTTCCCATCCCTACTCCCTAGCCAATATACTACTTTAGCAGATAGAGGTTTCATACCATTATATTGGCTAAAGGGGGAGATGGATTTAGTCAATAAGAATCTGATACTACCAAGAGGGAATTCTTGGGTCTTTGGAAGATTCCCACCTCTCTTATAAAAAAAAACAAAATTTTCAATTAGTAAAAATATTATTCTTTTCTGAACATTTGCCTCTCTAAATAAATATAAATTAATGAAGTATAAAATTAAGTATAAAAAAAATGTAAAACATAATAAAATTAAGTAAATAAAATTAATCTATATCTAGTAGACTAGATATCAAAATGCTAGTTATTCTTACAAATGGCTTAGAAATATTAGGGATCGGACTGCTTTCCGAACAACTAAGGATTTGTTTCACACAGTCACAAAAAACAATATGGATTTTGTTTATATTGTCACGAATCTAACATAAAATTAAGATGCCGAAATCCAGTTTTGGATAGGCATCAGAAGAAGAACAATTATTGTTTGTTATTAATTTAATCACAAATGTTCGTAAAATTTATGTAATTATTATATTATTCGTATTATTAATGTAAAATTTCTTAATGTCGCTTCAAACTATATGTATTTTACTATATGAATTCAGCGTGTCAGATGTTAAAACAGACAGTGTGAATGTTTAAGAAACGAACTTTAGACATGTTAGATGACATTACATATATACATTTTATTTTAGAGTTGGTTTTAATTCTGTCTGAATTTTATCTTCTGTTTTTTATTCAGCCAAGTCAGATGTAAAATACATATATAGTCTGAAGGGACCTTTAAGAATTGTTATTGCTTTTCCAAACAGTTTTCTTTTAAGAATTCTTGCAATTTGTTTAGAATTTGAACCAACCATTCTCACAATTTATATGTTAGATACTTAATTACTTTTATTTTATAATGCGAACAAAAAGTCTTGTTTTTATAAATAATTTTTCAACTGGTAAGAAAAAGTAAACTAAATTAAAAAGAACAAAAATAAAAAATGAAAAAAAAAACATACATATTAAATTTGTATTGTTATTTTTAGAGATCTCCAGTGAGAGACAGTAAGAATAAAATAATAATAAAACGAAATCGTAGTTAACAAATTTTGTATATGAACATTAAAAACAAAAAGATTAATAAAAAAAAAAAAAAATTTCTTACAAAGAAAAAAAATGCTTAATAACTACTGGGCTATTATAATACATATTAACTTCATTTTATCCATTGTGTAAGCAATTAAATAAACGCCAAAAAATATGCAAAATCTTTTTCTTTTTACATACTGCCATAAATTATTTTTATTTATTATTGAACCATCGGTTACTAAGGCCATTATAGGTTTGTATACTATTATTAAATTATATACTAATATTATTTATTTTGTTTATATTATATACAAGATATTTACATTATATTTGGTCGTAAGGGGGGTATGTAAAGAAAAAACACTTACGACCTGTGCAGGGATTGAACCCACACTCCTTCGGTTAATACGCCACGCGCCTACCCACTAGGCTACCGAAGCCCCATATACTAATATTATTTATTTTGTTTATATTATATACTATATATTTACATTATATTAGGTAGTAAGGGGGCTATGTAAAGAAAAACACTTACGACCTGTGCAGGGATCGAATCCACTCTCCTTCGGTTAATACGCCACACGCTTACCCAATAGTCTACCCCAATAAAAAATAAGATTATATTAGAAAATGCAAGTATGGTTCGTTAAATTGCATATTTTTAGGCATATTTTTAATGTAGGTAATATTAATATAAATAAATAAATAAATATTTTTATTTATTACATTTATTGTATGTAATATTAATATAAATAAATAAATAAATAAAATATTTTTATTTTTATCTCTACTAAACTATACTATTTCTTATTTTTTAATTATACGTTATTTTGCTTTTGTTTTTAATTAGCACATTTAAGAAGTCGGTTGTAAAAAAAAATTTACTATAAAAGAAAGTCAAAAATTTAGACCAAATTAAAAACACAAAGAAAATATCCTTTGAATATGATTTGTTAATAATCTTTAATTTTTTGCAATTTTGTTATTCAAAACTGTATTTGGGGGAAAAAACATAAAGACGCATAACATGCAAAAACAAGAAGTGTTGTTGTTTTTTTTGTTTTTGTTATTTCTAACAACAACAACAAAAAAAGAGCCCAAATATCTTGACGTAACTGTGGTGAATATAAAATAAAATATTAATATATTTTCTTTGTTTTTCTTAATTTTTATCAATTTTGTTTTCTCTCTCTCTCTCTCTCTCTCTCTAAATTTTTCTGCTGTATAAACAATCGAAATATTATTTTCGTTTAAATCGTATATTATTATTTATTACCTTTAAAACCTACAATGTTTCTTCTTTCTACTCTCAATAAAAGTAGTGTTGCCGTTATACAATAATTATATTGATTGGAAAAAAAAATTTTTCTTTTGTTTATTACTTTCTGGGAGAGAAAATAATAAAATTAACTTTAACACGTTGGTAAGTTAAAATGTAACTATATTTTTTGGTCTCTTGATAATAATATAACATTTATATATGTGTATACATGTAGTGGTATCAACAAAAATTTAATAAAGAGTACTTTCTAATTTGAAAAAAATATGTATTTGTAAGCGCAAGTTTTAATTTTGATTGTATTATTCTTTTGTTAAAAAATACTCATTAGGTACATTTTATTCGTATTGTTGCTTTTTTATATTTATTTAAAAAAAACATAATTTTAAAAAAACATACACACACCCACAAAATACGTGAAAATAATCATGGATTTGTTTAAAAATCACATGGTTTATGAAATGACATTTAGATAAAAAAAAAAATATAAGAATTTAAAAAAGCTTTTTTTTTAATTTTTTTTTTTTTTTTTTTGGCCGGCATTTATAATTTATCAAGGATTTTTTTAACTAGTACATATATATAAATGTGGGTAAATGTGCTTTTTAGTAGTTTTTTTTTTTTGTTTTTTGGTTCGTTTCAATTATTTTCTAGACAGTGTTCTCTTTTGTTGTGTTTTTTTTTTTTTGTTTAAAAAAAAATACACATTAAACTAATTTTTTTTTTAACCGAAGAAATGAGAGAAAATTATATTTGAGTTTTTTTTTTCTTTCGTTTGAGTAGTTTTTGTATTGAGTTGAGTGTAGTCATTTACTTTAAGAAGACATAAGTGATGATAGAAAACGAATAATTATTTACTTGATTAGAATAAAGAAATTAATTGGAAATTAATTTAGAAAAAAATTATTCGAAACAAAACAAAAATAAAAAATTGCAGAAATAAATGTCCAATGTCCAATTTCCAATTTTCTGATTTTTTTTCGAATTTTCGGACTTTTTTCTTACAAATCATCAATTATGAAGGTTGGAAACTGTCACTTAGCAAGAAATTGTTTTTCCGCGATAGTAAAAGCTTTATTCTTTTGGCCCGGATCGGGTCAATTGGTACCTCCCAAAATTGTCCAAAAAAAAATTTTTTTTTTATAAATGTTCAATTTTACCGTTAACTGTAAATCCGAGACCTACAATTATCTCATGAAAAATGTAGTCAAGAGTTGTACAAAAATTTTAAGCAAACTTTCGTCTTTTTAGGTTAAGTCGTGGTGAAGATACAGCTTCCGAAAGGCTATAGGCTATATTTTCTATAAGACATTTATTAGATAATAATTTATATGTAGACACAGATTTTTGATTTAGTTTTGTGTAAATCTTTAATTTGTGGCACTTGAATGCTGAAGATTATTTTTAGTTTAATTTAACATAAATAAATAAAAAAATAAAATTCTTAAAAGTTAATGAAATCATATCTTTCAAAATATATATAAGAATATGAAAAGTAAATGATTTTAAATGTTATATTTCCATACAAATAACTAGTTAATACAAAGACCTCAAGTAAAAATATTCAAAATAAGCATTATATTAACACAAAAAAAACTAAAAACAATAAAAGCATATAAAAACTATTATTTTAATTTATTTAAAATGGTAAAAAATAAGTAAATATTATACTGTATTAATACCATAGTTTCCATGAGTTTTCAAAAAAATTTTTGAACAACGAAAGAGATAAGCATTTGCTACCTCTTTTCGTTATACTTAGTTTTAGACAGCCATAATTGATTTTATTTCAATAGAGCATACAAAACAGTACATACAAAATATCTATAAAAAAGTGAAACTTCTCCAATATTTTGACACGAATATTAAGAGGATCTATAGTGTACTAGCTCATATACGACAGTTCTACTCTATGTTAGATTGAATGGTATGCATTCAATTTATATATTAATTATTTTATTTGTATGTCAATAAGAATTTATAAATAACTTTAAGCCTTCGTCTTCTTCTTCTTATGGCGCTACAGCTCGATGTAAGCTTTGGCCTTCTTTACTATTTTCCTCCATTCATCTCGATTTTGCGCAGTTGTTTTCCAGTTTCTCGCGTTTAATTTTCTTGCGTCGTTTTCGATGTTATATAACCATATTGTTCCTGGTCTACCTCTTGTTCTTCTAAAATCTGGTTTTGCATTAAATATCTTTTTCTTTTTCTTTAAGAACTTTAAGCCTTCTACCATTCAAAATCAATAATTAAAATCATGAAGTTTAAAAAAAAAAATTTTTACATATTATAAACTACCATCTTTTCTTTTTAAATAAAAGTTTTTCGAAAATGAAATCAAATAAATAAAGAAGTAAAAAACTTTTTGTTTGTTTATGTTTAAAAATAAAAAATCAAGAAGAAAAAAATCTTTCCTACCAAAAATTTTTCTAATATAATCATTAGCCCAAACCCAACGTACAATAAAAATAAAAATGAAAAAAATAAATATAAGAAAAAAAATATAAATCCAAATCCAAATCAGAAATGAAAAATTACTAAAGACAAAAACAAAAAAAAATCAAAAAAAAAAAAAAAAAAAATATGAGGAAAAGCTATCAATAAAACTTGAAGAATAAACATTACACGTTTTAACAATAAAAAGTTTAATATAAGATATAAAAAGAAATATTTGAAACAAAAAAAAAAAACCGACAACAAAAATGACAACAAAACATCAATAAATTTTAGGATTTCAGTTATAAAATAAAAATTACTCTTCTTTTATTTTGGAAATTTTTAAGAAACTAAATGACAGACAACCTAATTTTTAATACCACAACAGTTATTATAAAATTTATTTATTACTCATTTATAAAAATAACAAAATTTTTAAAGTTAAATTAAAATCAAAAAAAAAAAAATAATTTCCTTTGAATTTCATGTTTTCTAAAATAGAATGATCCTACCAATAATGTAAATGCATCCTACCAAAAACAATTTTCTTCAAATTTCAATTGAAAACATATTTTCTCGCTATTCCAATAAACTTAGTCTTATAATTTTTGTTGACACTGTTTTAAGCTGGTGAAAAACAAAAAAAAACAAATTTGAAAGGTTATCAAAACATGAAAAAAAATAAGAAAATTCTCAACTCCTTAAAAATAACCTTTTGTTTAGTTTCAAGATTTGTTTATCGGCTTTTCCGTGTTTTTCTTTTACTTTTTTTCTTTTTTTTTTTTTCTTGTGTTTGTTTGGGAGAAAATTCAAAGCCAAAAATATAAAAGTAAATACAAATATTAGAAATGTTAAAAAGTATTAAAAAACATTAATAAAAAAAAAAATTAAAAACACTTTTTTTTATTATTGAAATTCACTAACTCAGCTAAAAAAAAATAGGACATCAAAAAGTCACGTTATCTGTTACGTTTTTTTTTTTGTTAACGGTATATGGTTTTTTTAAAAACTCAAATTTTATAACTGTACTATTATTATTTTTAGTTTTTTAACTATTCAAGTTTGAAATACCGTTTTTTAATTTATTTTTCCGTAGTTCCGTACAAGCACAAAATGAAAAATATGTTTATATGTAGTGGTATAAGAATTATTTTACTACAATTTTTTATTTAATAATCTTTAAATAAATAAAAAAAAACTAGGTTTTGAAGAAGTTAAGCTTCATTAATCTTAAAATGTTAAGATTGGTAAATTTTAAGGAATTATTAAAAAGAAAAAATTAGGATTTTCTTTTGTATTTTATTTAGCTACATAAAAAAAAAA
Source organism: Poecilobothrus nobilitatus (assembly GCA_947095535.1). Classification (NCBI taxonomy): domain Eukaryota; kingdom Metazoa; phylum Arthropoda; class Insecta; order Diptera; family Dolichopodidae; genus Poecilobothrus; species Poecilobothrus nobilitatus. The sequence continues at coordinate 176,629,823 of OX352774.1, forward strand.
AAGGATATTCAAAATCTGTGGTAGAAAATTAAACCTAAAAATGCAGATTAGTTTTTATTTTTGTTCCTTTTTTTTCAGTTTTATTTAAAAAATTTTAAAACTAATTTCCCGTAATTTTCTTAATGTCCTAGAAAATTATTACTTTTTTCTTTGTTTTTGTTCTAACATTATCCTTAATTATAATTTAGTTAATGTACAAATGTCACAACAGTTATTATATAAAAGGACATGTTTTAATTAAATGCCATAATGAAATTTTGAATTTATGATACAGCTAAGTTGATCGTAATTTCATTATGGGCTTAGTTATGACACATTGGTTATAACAGAGAATGCAATACTTATATTTTATTTTGATATTTGTAAATGAATACGTATAACCCTCAATAATAGGCAGTTCTGATTCACATCAATGAGTCTTATCGAAGTTTACCTTACAATGGTAAATCATAATTGATGGGACTTTGGTGAGATTCTGCACCAAATAATATCATAAGGATAAATATGTTACAACTTATAGCAAAGGTTAGCAATTCAATTAAAACAAAAATTTATGAAACACCCGACTATATAAAATGATATAGGAAGGGTATGTAAGGAAATCCCGATTTTCAAAATCCTGCTCCCGACATATCAAACTCCCGATATATCAAAATCCCAACATACAAAATCCTGCTATTCAAAATCCCGACATTAATGAAAATTCCCGCTTTTTATCTTATTTTATATTTATTAGAGCTATTTAAACCGTTATGATGCCAAAAGATCGGTAAACCAGTTTTAAGACGATATACATATCACTAGTACAGGTTGTCCCAAATAAGTACAGGACGCTTAAAAACAAAAAAAATGTTTTTTAATTTACACTTTTTGAATTTTTTTTGAAAAATTTTTATGTAACGGTACTAATGGGAACTTTTTTTGTTTATAATTTTTTTCTTCCCTTTCGCCTTTTTCTAACAACCCCTTACTGGCTAATGTAGCCCTCGTAGTTTTTGAGTTATGGTAAAATGTTACTATGTGAAATGCGCTGTTGTGGACATATTATGTAAGTAAAAAAAAAATAATTAGGATTGTATTTTAAAGTTGATTTGAAAATCAGGGTTATAAGCTTTTTCCAGAATATGTATATATAATATGTATATGTGCAATTTAGAATTAGGAGGGATGTTACAGTTGAATACAATACCTGGGTTATACGCTTTTTCCAGGATATGTATATAATAATCCTATAATTATAACTTTTTATCTACAAAATGAGATTTACAGCATTTTTATTAAAAAAATAACGATATTAACATAACAATTTTTTATGTGCTAATTATTCTTATTTTCTACTCTAAATTTTAAGTCTAATATCACCTATGTAATCCTAAAACAATAATAACAAAATTTATCATTAATATGTATACATGTACATATATATGTATATTATACATGTATATATGTACATATATGTATATTATATGTATAATAATAAAAATTTAACGCATTGGAAGTAAATATTAAATGTAATATAAAAATAATAATTTTTTTTTCCAAAGTTGAAATCAAATTAAATAGATATGAGGAAGAATACAGTTGCCTTTGTCAACTCTTAGATACCCGTACGAACGCATTAGTATGTTCATCGGCTGTCTAAAATAATTTGGGTCAATTTTATAATGTCTAGAACTATGGTTTGTACATATATTCAATATATTCATTTATACTATCTTGAAAAGCAGATTCTAACCTTCCACATAACGATTATCAATCGAAAACATTTTCAAATATGATATACCTAGTACTATTAAATACCAAGCGGCAAATGAATATTAATTTATACTAAGCTTACTACAAAATACCAAATATGCATATGTATTCATATTATTATACTCGTAATCGCCATACATTGGCATTACTTCTTTAAAAATATTTCATTCATAGAATAATTTCTTATAAATACAACAAAATACGTATATATGCCGCTATATACATACGTCAATATTGTTATTATATATATATTCATTCATTAGGGACATTTACGATATGTAAATAAACATGAGCTATCTAAGTATGTATACTGATATCATATAAATACAAATTTTTCAACCAACCGTTATGCTTTTATTTATTTGGTTTTTTTTTTTGTACTACTTTTAAAGTATCGATTAAAAAAATCGTTGAAAAAATTCAAGTCACACTTTCGTCCATTTTAAGGTAACCCTATTTTATTAAGAAAAGTTGCTAAAAAAAATAAAAGTATAATGTTGGATCTTTAATTTTTTATGTATTACTTCAAAAAAATGTGTACAGGTGATCAAGTTGCAGGTGTTTAAAAATAGGCAATTTTCAGTTTTTGACACCTTAAAGTTCCTAATTATCTTCTAAATTTCAAGTTTCTAACTTAAACCTTTTAGAAGATAGTTGGGTTAAAGTATTTTGCAATAATTCAGTTTCGCATAACGGTAAATTAAGACACCGTATGGCACAAGTATATATCTATATTATATACATAATATTTTATATACATTGTAAAAATCATAACTGTAGATTGAATATATTTGTGTTAACAATTTAAAAATAAAGCTTTTTCAAACTTTGGGGGATTGTAACTCCGTGACGGGTGGGGCTAAAGAAAAAAATTCTTCCATAAAATTAATTTTTGTGCGATATCTATCTGTAATTAAAATTTCAAGGATCTACTTCAAACGATGTAGAGTTTTTGAAAAATTAGGAGATCAAAAAGTTAGTTGTTCAAGAGCTACCCTAAATTTTAATCGGATCTCAATCAAAAAAGAAATAGGGAACCTACAAATTGATCCAAGAATATTTAGTGTTAACTTCAATACTTCAGCTTTCTTAGTTTTTGAATTAACCTGTGGACGGACGGACAAAGCTTTATCGACTGAGAATTTGATTCTAATGTGATCCATACCTTTGAAGGTATATTCAGCTTGCTTACTTCGAGGTGTTACAAACGGAGGAGTAATTTTATTATACCCAGTACTTATCTTACAAGTATAAAACAGAACAAACTAAAAAATGAATTTAGATAAAACAATTTACAAAGAAAATGTAATGTTTTAAAAATTCTATTTGATCATATAAAGTTGCAAATAAATATGCAAAACAATATATGTATGTTATATATGCATGCATATTATAAATATGGAATGCAATATAGAAGTACATATTATCATATACATAATATGTTATATGTATGTGGAAAAGTGTTAATTAAATAAATGTATGTTGTATTTTAAAATTAACAAGAAGTCTTTTATTAATTATTAGTTTTTATTATATTACATATAAGATTAACAATAAGCAAATTAAATGATGAAATATTAAATATGAAACCTCCTTAATACGTGTGCCCACGTCCACGGCAGAATTTAGAAGAACAAAAAAAAGGAAGTTGAAGAAGTCTGTTTGATTAAAATCAATCTCATGATTTGCTGAAAATGTGATTGTCAGCTGATTGGGACTATTGTTTTAGTGTTAACGTTATTTATTGATAAGGTAGGCTTAATTACTGTTTGCATACATGTTTAAAATTTAAAAATTATTGATAATATGGTCATTTTTCTAATATATAATTTATTATGAAATCAATTTTCAAACTGAATTTAACGAAGTTTTAATTATTAAATTTGTTTAAAATAAACAAATAAATGATATGTATATGTATATGTTTGTACTATGTATGAATGTAATGAGAAATGAACGAATTGAAGTTCGGTAATAAAAAAAAATATACATATTAAAACATTTTTATACCCGTACGATAGGATCGGGTATAATAAAATTACTCCTCCGTTTGTAACACCTCGAAATAAGCGAGCTAGATATACCTTCAAAGGTATGGATCGGATCAGAAAAAAATTCTAAGACTTTTGAGCCATGCCCGTCCGTTCGTCCGTCCGTCCGTCAGCACGCTAACTCAAAAACTAAGAAAGCTAGAATCTTGAAATTTACACAAAATATTCTGGGAGTAATTTGTAGGTTCCCTATTTTTTTTGGTTGAGTTTGGATCAAAACTTAGGGTAGCTCTCGAACACCTAACTTTTAGATCCCCACATTTTAACTCCTGATAGATCTCACAAAAATATTAATTTTATTTTTAATAACTTTTTTTTGTAGCCCCACCCGTTACGGAGCTACAGCTCCCCGAAGGTTCAAAAAAGCTCTATATTTAAATTGTTATAGCACAAGTTGTATAAGGTATAAATTCATTTTGAAAACGCCAAACGATTACTACTTTCATTAGCTTTAAAAGTATATATACAATAAATATATATTTGTGGCATACGGTGTCTTAATTTACCGTCATGCGAAACTCAAATTTTGCAAAATCCTTTAACCCTTCTATCTTCTAAACAGTTAAAGTTGGAAACTGAAATTTTGACAGAAGTTAGATCTTTGAAAATAAGTATGAGTCATTTCAGAAATTTTTTTTGTATCACTCCCCGTTTAGGAGCTGTAAGGGGTCAAAAACTGAAAATTTCCTATTTTTAAACACCTGTAACTTGAACACCTGTTAAAATTTTTTTGAAGTAATACACAAAAATTAAAACTTCAACATTATATCTTATTTCTGTTAAGTACTTTTTTTTAATAATATAGGGTTACTTTATAATTGACGAAAGTGTTACTTGATTTTTTCAAATTTTCTAACAAATTTCTTTAACTAATTTTTTGCATTTTGTTTTACTCGATAATTTTAAATTGTTGGGGATATAATGCGTAGTACAAAAAAAATGTAAATAAATAAACAACATAACGGTTGCTTGAAGAATTTTTATTTATATGATATTGATATATATACATACTTATATAATATCATGTTTATTTACATATCGTATATGTCACTAGTGAATGAATGATAAGAATATAGATGTATATTATATAGCGCCGTATTTACATACATATATGTATTTTATTGTACTTATAAGAAATTATTCTGTCAATGGAATATTTAAATATAATATAATATAATATTTAAAATTATATTTACTGTTTTGTACTTAGTAAATTTAATATACATTTACCGCTTAGTATTAAATGGTACTATAGAAATTTGAAAAAGTTTTGGATTGATAATCGTTATGTGGAAGTTAAAATCTGCTTTTGAAGAATGTATAAACATATAGTTTGAATATATCTACAACCCATAGTTCTAGAAATTATAAAATTCACCCACATTATTTTAAAATACTAAAATATTAAAAAAATAATATTGTAAGCAAAGTGACAGGCTGTGAACATGCTAACGGTTCGTACGGGTATCTAAGAGTTGACAAAGGCAACTGTATTCTTCCTCGTTTTTTTTTTAAACAAGTTTTTTATCATCAACTGAATAAAATTTTTAAAGTTACCGTAACATTCCAAGTAAATATTTCATTAATATTTAAATATTTCTATAGTTAACAGTGAATTACATGTAGTTTTTTTCTAATTTCTTTATTTTATTGTTTTTTATTGATTAGAAAATGTGTGACATAATTAAAATTACCGAATCTAATAAAGGTAAGTAAGTAATAAAGGTAAAGGTAAGGTATAAACTTAATCTAAATTGTTTTTTTTTTTACCATTTAGAAAGAAAATACAAAAATAAATATAGTGTTGCGCTCAAAGAAAAATTTACAGTTATGTCTTGGTCGTCTAAGCACAATTGTTAAAGCCGGTAACCATAAAGTGTGCAAAATAGAAAAAAAATCCATAACCATCCACCGACAGCTGTATATAATATTATATTATGTATATTATATTTACCACTGTGTGGTAAAAATCAATAACTTGATAAAGGATAGAGCGTATGAAATTGCAATACCACCATTGCAAATTATTCTTGATTCCATTGTGCAATGTAGCAGAGACTACCGAAACTACTTGCCGTCAGAATAAGTTCAAAGGTAAAAAATTTATAGATTTCGTAAAACTGTTAATAGGCAACCGACCACACTGGATGAAATAAACATTCAAGAATATCTTCGCTTTTAAAAAGGAGAACTTTTTATTCTGTCTGAACGAGATTATGATGGCGGAAAAAATATAATATTAGATAAGATTAAAATATAATATCAACTAGAAAATGTATTTCGTAGATAATTAAAAAACAAAGTAAAACAAAAAGAATTTTAAAAAATCGTAAATCTATATTCGGTTTTTTTTTTGAAATTTTACAAAAAAGTCAAAAATTAAACATTTAAAAATAGCACAAAACTAAAGTTTTGTTCACATTTCTTGATTTTTGAAATAATTTTTTGTTTTTTAACTAGGAACTGAGAGAAGTTTAACTTACAAAACTAATCGTAATTTTGTCGCAAGCTAGTTATTGAATGATAGACGGCACGTTGCTCTATGTTCCCGAAATCTACGGCAATTATGTGTAGTTCATAGCAGAATTGATAAAGAAGTTGTGCCATTAATCTTCTGCCTGATGAGCTCAAAAACAAAAAAAAACATTTTTTTCAGAGTTTTGCCGGGTTAGCTTAGAATATAACATCGTATTAAATCCAAGACGTATAATAGCTGATTTTGAAAAAGATAGTGTGAAAGTACTATACATAGATACATAGTAAGAAAATTTAAAATTCGAATTCACGAAATTCGTAAACACGTTTTCCAAACTGTCAAAACTTTTTTTTGTTCGAACTTCGTATCACAGAAGTATCACATGGTATCTTTCAAATACGAAATTTGTTTTACGAAAATCAAATTTCACGGTAGGTTCCCAAGCGTTATGTACCTACATATTCAAATTGAATTATTAAATTTTCTGTTTTGAGAATGTATAGATTGTATTTCAATCATATGCTTCAAAATTAATTAAAAAAAAAAAAAACCAAAAAAAAATTAAATTTAATAAATTGAAATCACTTTTCTGCCGATTTGATTTCTATTAAAAAAAGTGCTACTGTTAGATAAAAAAGGAAATCATTTTTGTTTTTTTGGTACCCTATACATTTAAATAAATTTTTTCTATGCATAAGTATACGATATGTTTATATTTAATTCGTTTTTGTCTTTTGTATGTTTTTTTCTTGTTTTTTAATTTAAATAATCAAAAAACGTACACCCTATAAATTTATTTCATGTTCTTTGAACGATCAAGGATCAAAAAAAAAAATAAATATAGGTAATTTATACCTAAATATTTTTATTTTATTTTCCTGTTTTAATATACATATATACATATACACATATGTACATCCCATAAAATAAATATTTAGCTTAGGATCATTAGAATCTACAGTATATGTTGGAATTATATAAGATTTTAATTTTATTATAGTTGTGGTCAAATTAATAGTCTTGAAACTTAAGAATATATTTTGTATTACATTGAAATTAAATCAAATACATTCAGTGTTTTTCTTTTAGAATCAGCATAGGTAAATATCTTTAAGAATAATCTAAATTTCTAAGGATCAAAATATGCCACATGAAGAACTTAGTTCTTCTATATAAGCAGAAATTTAGAAAAAAAAAGAAGATAAGAAATTTGGAAAAATATTCTCTACTCTTCATACAAAGCAGCATACTTTAAAGCATTAAGATATTAGAGAGAGATATTGTTAAGATATTAGACTAAGATATACGAAACCGATTTGAACATTGATCTTAGAATACGTATATACACAGTAGATAAAAATCAGATTTGATTGGAACACCTTTAATTTAAACTAATGACTTAGTTATTATATTGGTACTGTCTGTACTTAATATTCTGTATAAATGTGATTCTAAAGAAATTGAGATGATTGTTAATAATGATATGCATAAAATTAATAATTGAATGTTGGTATGTATTTATATAAATTCACTGACAATGTAAATTTTTCCCTTGAACTCCTCTGCTTCTTTCTCAAACCTACAATGATTTTGTAAAAAGGAAAACTTTCCTGGAGTTTGGGTAGCGTGTAAAAAAAAAAAAAACAAGAATAAAGATACTAATATCTCAGTTTATAAACATAAGATTAATCCTATAAATCACCTTCTTAAAAAATCCAGAAGAGTAGTTGAAAAGCTGAAAAAATCTGTGAACAGGGGGTCGAATAAACTAAAAATATCAATTTATTATAGCCCATTTCATAGCCATATTATAAAACAAAACAAAAAAATTCTATAGGGCGTAAGAAGAAGAACGTCTATACTATTGCAATATCTACATTATAAAAATAAGAAACGAAAGCTGGAGGATTATAAAAAATTTATTCGGGTGATACATCCATATTCCAGAAAGTATAGAGAATAAAATAATAAAAACAAAAACTGGTCTAGTAGGGAATCGCAACATACATACAATAGGACATCTCATCTTCAAGATTAGGACATCTAATCAGCTAATATATTGCACCAGATATAGACTTGATCCAGTTTTAAAATCAAGTTCATCGTTTTATAACTTCGCTTAGAATTAAAAATATTTTTAAAAAATATATTTAAAAAAAAAAATAGAACAACTATTATTAAAAGATTGATGCCTACATCTTGCAAAAAAGAAAAATTTTATACGAGGGTTGATTAAAAGCTTCAAAAATCACGGATAAAAATTATGCATCATTCTTTCGCACCGTGTTAGGCTTTAAGCAATCACAAATACTCTTTTTAAACCAAACTTAAGATTTGGTTCTTCATTGCAAATGAATGTAACGTTTGGTTACCTCATCTCTATCTCACAGGATGTTGGAATGATTGTTGAGAAAAGGATTTTAGAATATTATAGATTTAAGATGTTATTTTTTATTTCTTAAATGTTAGTTTTTTCTATCCTTGTCAAAATATCATCTCAAGTTTAAATATGTTTCAATTACTTTCTATTTTCTTTTAGACTGAGTCATTGAATGAGTTCAATATCGTTGTTTAAGTAATTAATTATACACTCTGTACGAGTTTATTTTTAGCTATTTTTGAGGATGAAATAAAAAATTAAATATATATACTAAAAAGACAACCTTAAACTATAAAATAAAACAATTTTAAATTATTTTTCCACGACTATTTGCAGAAAAATGCCATTCTTACATTTTACTGGTAACTTCTAAGGTATAAATTGTAATCTTAAGTTTTCTTTTATTTTTTATTACAACTATAGTCCTTTGAAACCAAAATTCTTTGCTAACATATACGATAATACATCAGCACGCAATACTTTTTTTTGTTTTTTTTTTTTTTACGGTGTTTCTTTTTATTTTAACAAACAATTAACTGTGATACAATTTTCTAAAAACAATAAAAAAAAAAAAAAATTTGAAAAGATACTGAAAGTTTTGCTTTTTTTTTTTTTTCATTGTAAGGACATTTTCACTGTTCTTTTTTTTTCATGTTTAGTATTACTTAAAATGAACAGGACATCCTAAAGCATATAACAAAAAAGAAAGCATTGAGAAAGGAAAAGCAATTTTAACAGACAAGAAAAATAAGAAAATATAAGATAAAATATTCTTAAGGCTGTAATAGATACAGACTTAAAAAGTTATGAGTAGTTAGTTCTATTTTAATATTATGTTATTTGATAACTGATTTTTTAAAAGAAACTTGAAAATTAAATTTTGAAAATTATTAGAGATTCTTTTTTTTATTATCTTGTCTTAAAAGATGTACATTTTTAAATAGTAAAACGAAACTAATACAAACTATAGAATTGATGGGTTCCAACCATTACAAGAGATATATTTTTGCTGAAACTTTCATTAAAAAAAACTTACAATACAATTTTGGCATTAAGCATTATCTGAATAAATTTTGCTTTAAAAAAAAATTTTTTTTTTGTTTGTAGAAATTATGGTAGCATCATTATAGATCATCCTATCAGAAATACTACTATCCTACTCTTTCTATAAATCGTCGCGAAATAATCAAAATTAACAATAACTTTGGAACACTCACAAATTTAATTTTAGAATTTGTGATTTATACACAACAAGAAAATTTACAAGATTTAGAAAAGAAAATCTTGCTTTAAATTTTTTTTTTTATTTTTCTTCAGATAATAAATACCGTTATAGAATAATAACACCTGCCCTACCATAAATACATATAATAAAAATATACATTTCCCAATAGAATTTATAATCATTCCAAAATTTCCCGTCAACATCAATTTTATGTATCTGAAAGTAATAAAATCCATAACAAAAAAAAAAATGAACAAAAAATATTTTATGAGAATTATTTAAGTATTTCTGAAGAAAAACAGAATGCCTTATTTATTTCTGTTTTTTTTTTTTGTTGTACAGCCTACCACATTATAAACATTATTATATAGTAGGTGTCTTAATAGTAAAAAAGAAAAAAACAGGTAAAAAATGTATATTTACTTCACTTGTTTATTAGATTATATTATAAAATCCCTAGGCTATTCCCAATAGATCAGTATCACAGTGAGCCGCAAATTGGGCACAAAAAAATAAGAAACCAAAGACAACAATATATTAAAAATAAACAAAAAAAAAAAAAAAACTTTATTATAATACAAAATTTTATTCCTGAAATTTTTTAATTGCAAAAAAAAATTTATACAGTTAAAAAGCTAAAACAAAAAAATACAAAAAAAAAATGTTAACAAAATATTTCAAAGAAAAAAAAAATTAATGGATTTTCTTTTATGACAAGGATTTTTGCAATAATGTGATTTTTTATCTTTTGACCATCAAATTTTTTTTTGTGTTATTTTTTTTCTTTTTTTTTGTAGTATTTGTTTTAATCCTGTAGAATCTCTTTCACTTAATTTTTTCCATACTTTTTCTGAACTCCTGAAATTCGAATCTATACCAATATCTTTATTCAAATGAATGAAAATTTTTGACTGCTCTCACATTTTTGGAACTAATGTTATGTTATGGTACATGAGCTGCTGTTCTGCTCTGTTTTAGTAAGGAAATCTGCAAAAAAAAAAAAAAAATATATTCATTTTTTATATCAGATATTAAAAAAGTAATTTTGTTGTTTTTTAACTGATTTTATTTTAGATTACTGCAAAAAAAAAAAAAAAACCAACAATCCAGGTAAAAATAAAAAATAAATGCTTCACCTGAGGTAGTAACAATAATAGAACCAACAAACAGAGGACATTTTTACAAAATGAAAAATGAGAAAAACAAAGAAAAAAACTCAAATGCCAAAAAATATTTAAATAGTATAGTGTTAAAAATAAAAATTTTAAATAATAATAATTTATCTATAAGATAATTATAATAATAAAGAAGAACGTAAATAAATTTTAAATAATGTTAAGTATTTACTTTACAAAATTTATTCATTTGTTTTTTTTTATTAAAACCATCCATTAGAGTTCCATAAAACAAAAAAAAAATATGAGTGATTTCTGAAAAAAAATATAATTTTTTTTTTGAATAGGTAGATATCCTTTTGATGAAAAATTAATAACTATAAATTTTAAAAATACTTTTAATTAGGGGAGAAAATTGTAATTGTCAGTTATTAAATTTGATTTTGTGACTGTATGATGCTTTAACAACTTTAAAGGTTTTTTTTAACATTATTGTAGAGATTACGCAGATGATATGTGTCTTCTATCGCATAAATTTCGTGATGTATAGAGCAAATATGAGAACATCTTGAACAAATTATCAAATAAGCCGACTAGAATTTAACTTAGAGGAAATCAAAGAGATAAGGACAAATAACGTAAGCATCATATTCATCAAATTACAAGGATAACGGAAAAATTTGTGAACAACTAACTGCTTCCTGGGCTGTGTAATAAAAACCAGAGGAAGGGTCAAAAAGATGTTGAGTATAGGTTAAAGAAAGTAAGAGTAGCATTTGAACACCTGCACTCTGCACAGAGATATTCCCAGAATACCAAAGTTCGAAAAAATTAAAAATTTTTCGGGCATATGTAAAATCTTTTCTGAAAAATAGTGCAGAAGCATTGCAACTAAAACTCTGAACAATAAGCTGCAAGTTTTCATTAATAAGTATCTTAGAATAATATGCCGTATATTTTGGTCAAGCACAATCACAATTGATGAGCTCTGTTTGCTAACTAAATGGGACCACAGCTAAAAAAATCGATCGAAGGAAATGGATTTTTTGAGAATTAAATACATAAATAAGTTAAATAAAATAAGTCATACAACATGAAAGGCGTTTACAAGTGTATCAGTTATACCCTTAGACTGGAATTCTCAAGGGACAAAGCAAAGAACGCGGCCACCCAAACAACATAAGATATTCAAACAGCGCATAAGATCATCAAGTATTGGTGAAATTTATTATCTGCTAAGATGAAGTGAAAATATCAGCGAAAAATCTTTTGAGATGATGAATTGAAGTAGAAGCTGTATGTTACCAAGGGGGAGTAAGGAAAAAAATTTAGGTATGCTTAATGCCTAATGCATTTACATTTAAGATCCGCTACTGAATAACTGGAAATACAGAATCTTGAAAATTTTAGTAGTACAATGTTTTACATTTTATACTTGATTTTAAACGAAAATTTTTTATTCTTATATTTTATTTTATTTTTAATAGTTCAAAAACTGTTTGTTTTTCGAAAGCAGGACATTGAAAATATTTCATAAACTTAACTTCTTTTTTGTGTTATAGATCAAGAATGATCGTTTAAAACGACTGCTAGCATTTTGATTATTATGCGCGCTGAAAAATACCTTGTTATTTCACTTCCAAATGCCGACAAAATTCTTTTATTCCAGAATTATTTGGGTTTCCTGTCAAAGCCATAGCATATATATTATGGGATTTTTTTAAATTATTGTCGTATCTCACAAAATTTTCTCTTAAAAACTCGAAAACTTTTTTTATGAACCAAATTTTTTTAATTTATTAACAATTGTTTGTAAATTAATTATAATTTTTAAAATTAAAGGGTAGTTTCTTTAAAGGTAAAATCTCCATTTGGTGACAACAATTTTCATAAACGTTTTTTTTTCTAAAACAACACATTTATTTCAGATTTCAGAGCCAAATTTTCTAAAATTTCCCAATTTTTTTCGATCATTGAAGGAGAAAAAATTTCGAACAGAATAAAAAAATTTTTTTTTATTGTAATATCATATCAATATTTTTAAATCAGAAAGTATTTAAATACTCTTGGTAAAATAAAAAATATCAACTTAATTATTTTAAAAATCTCAGTACTCCCCACATATCCTTTTTTTTTACTTTTCTTTTACTTCTTTTTATTAAAGCGAAGCAAAAAAGAAAATGCGTTCTTCGTTATATTGGAACAAAAAAAAAATGTCTAAACTAGAATCGGAAACTTTTTCACATTCGAACAATTTAACCTTTTAACAAATTCAAAAAAAAATTTTTTTTCAATTTACATTTATTGTATTTTTTCCAATTAAATACAAAAAAAAAAATAAAGAATAAAATTTATAAAGATTTTGTATTTTTAACTCTCTTTCTCTTCTTTTGGATAAAAACACCAATGATATTACTATATTAGAATATATACTATAGATTATAATATTCTAACAACTTTACTAGAAATATACTAATTTACTTTCCACTCTAATGACCAATTCTGACATTTTATAAAAAAAAAAATGGACCAAATGTTACCCATTTCCTTATTTTTAAATACAGCGTTCTTTCTTTCCGTTTCAGCTATCAAATCATTTTTTTTAAAACTTTTTTAAAATATTTTAATCGTTAGCAAAATCTCTAATTTCCTGCCAGCTGTCTGTCAAATATATTGCCTAAATAAGATTTACCTTATATATCCTAGTCAACTCACTCTTAACTTACCTTATAAAAAATATTGATGTTAAATCAGTGACTTTAAAAGTGTTTTATTAAGAACTTATTATTGATAACTTGTAGATTTAAAAATAGATATTTTTACATATTTTAAAATTAACTTAAATTATTAATGAACCTATTAGTACTAGCTAATAAACCATTTCAAACAACATTAGGGTTGTGTTCCCCTCTAATGTGTGACATAATAGTTCTGCGTGCTATCTTCTCGAACAACATCTACTATAATGGTTTGCTGATGGTTTATAAACATCAGAAGGAACTGGCTCTGTAGTACAAAAACCAGGAACCCTCTACAGAAAATCGTTGAGGAAATTTCTTAGTATATTTCAAGTGTATTCAATCAAAAAATGCGTATAATGCAATCTCAACAGAGGATATAAAAATAGAGAAATACCCATTCTATTCGACAGTCAAGCAAGTGTTAAATTCGGAAACAATTAAATCCCAATTAATTTGAGAGTTCTTAGTGAACTAAACCGAAAAGTGATAAAATAACCCTCTACTGGATACCTGAAACCCTAGGTATAAAGGGAAATGAGAAAGCGCAACGACTCGCAAAAAAAATATTTGAAATTTGTAAACAGTTCCGAACTGTTTTTTTGTGGCATAGATAAACACAAAATAGAGAAGAAAATTGTAGGAGCAAACTATAAAATAAAAAGTCCTGTTTCAAACAATGTGATCAGCTTTTGGTAGATTTTAACGCGAAAAGATATTAAAAAAATATATGAACCCGTGTAAACAAACTGAAAATTCGAACAGGCTTTCTGTCTGAAGAGACTTTGAGGTCTGAGGGATAACGCTTCCTGTAGTTTTGGTCAAGAAAAACAAGAATCTCTAGGACACATACTCAAAAACTGCGGAGCTTTATTTCGAGCAAAATATGTCAACCTATATAAATATATTGCTTTATCTAAGAAGAACGACCATCAATAAATCCGCTACAGATCTTTAACTTTTTAAAGACAGTAAGAGTGACAGAAGTATTAGAAGTGGAGGGAAAACATATAAGAAGTCGTAATAGGAAGAGTACAATATATCTACATCAAAAGGTCGCGGTGATATTTATCCTTCTTTTAAATAATCTAATCATATCTAGTTATATAGAATGGGCCAACTTGGACTGCCTGATTTGAAATGCTTATAAGTTTTTTAATTTTAAAGTTTTTAATTTAATTTTTTTTTTTAAATAAAAGTTTACATTATTTTAAGCTAAGTGTGAAAAATTACATTCTTTAAATGGCTTCAATTTTCCTGTTGATTTCTGACTCCAGTTTTGCAATTTCTGTGCAAGTATTCTGCTTTAGTTACTGAATGTTTTGCCGTTTGTTGACGTAAACCCGTTCCTTTAAGAAATGCATATATAGTAGTAGAAAAATAAGATAAGGCATATACGGGTCTAATGAGCCCAACCGTAGAAAGTACAAAACTTGAAAAAAAATTTAATTAAAACTTTCAATCCATAAAGCATTGAAGAATATATTGACGGAAACACATAATTTGGCGAAATTCAATTAATCATTTTTGTAGAAAAAATAAATTTAAATACTTTCGTCGTTATCTTATAGCAGATAGCTTATTAAAAATGTGCCTATCCAGGTAATTCACAATTTAGCCCTATTACTAATACTAATTAGTAATTCCTAATTACTAAAGCTAATCATTAACTTAAAAATGTGCTGATGAAAATCTAAAAGGTTTTTTTTTACTTCTTTCTTAAAATATTATTTCTGTTCTTTTTCAACATTTTTATTTTTATTGAAAAAAAAAACAAAAAAAAAAAAATTGGTTGAACTTTTGTTAAAAATTGGAACTTTTATTTTTTATATAACGGTAAGAGAACACATTTAAAATTTCAATACAGAAAGTGTGGAGGAAACTAGAAAAAAAATCAGCTGTCTCCACCACAGGACCGACCACTATTACACGAAAAACAATATGCGAAATTGCATAGATTTTTTGCATAATAATTTATGTATATCAAAGCAAAATAAATCCTATTAATTTAACATCTTCTTTTTTTTTATTCAAAAACAATAATAAGCAATGAAATTGTAAAAATATATGAACATTCATTCATACATCCAATTACATATGTATGTATGTAGGTACATGATTTCTTCATTCAAAAATGTGGGAAGTAAAAAATAATAAAAACTGTAAACAAATACAAAACAAACACAAGGATTAATATTGAATGTGCTAACAAAAATTTTACCGTTTTAATTTTGGGTCATCGACAAGAGTATATGTACATACATACATATATAAATTTTAAGATATAAAAAAGAAAACAAAAAAAATTTATTCATATAAATTCTTATGGCGTCTGAAATATGTATGAAATTTAGACTTAGAAAAAAAAATTAAATAAAAGTTAAAGTTAGTCGGATCAAAAAATGTTCTATGGCAAAATTGTTGCTCTTTATGTAACAACTTTTTCTTAATCATTTATCTTATAATTCTTTTCTGTTACGAAATATTCGTAAAAAACTTAAAAATAACTCTAGTAAACTACTACTTCCGGTTGTCCGATTTGATCCAATAGCTTATTAATCCGAGATATTTATATCAAAACCTTAAATATGAAATTTCAAAAAATTCGTCACAGTCGTTTAGGCTGTACACGTGCCCACATTATACACACACACACACACATAGCCAGACATCACGCTAAAAAAAATTTATACAGCCTTCACAGCACTGGAGCATCTAGTGATTTTTGTCAAGAACAAATTTTTAGTATGAAAACAATACATACCTTATACATAATTGTATGCGGTTGATAAAAAAACTTGAATAGAAATGACAGTTACATAAGAATTGAAGGGGCATCATCATCTAAACAAAAGCATAAAAAAAAAAACAAAAAAAAAATGAATTGCAAATAGTATTTAAAAACTAGGTTGAACCGGAAAGAATATGTGTATATGTATGTATATATGAATGTAAACATACAGGATTGTATTATATGTACGTAAACATTTTTAAAATATTTCAGGTTGATTTAAACATTTTTTGTTTTTGTTTTAAATTTGAAAAAGAAAAAAAATATCATATAAGAGGTAAAAAAGGACACGATTTAAAGCGAAGAAAAGATTAATTTATGTTTAAACATTAATGTTTATATAAACTTATATCAATTTGATGAGGGTTATTCAAATTCTATGTACTTAAAAAATTATATTTGAAATATTTTTATTTTTCTTTTTCATTTAGAAAGTAATTGTATACAATTAGCATAAAAAATTTGCAGATTATAACGGTTTAAAATAGGATTTGTATGAATAATTACTGAAAACTACTGTTACCTTCTATTGTACCTATCTATTTTATTTTGTAATTGTATTTGTAAAAATCAACTTTTGATAATATATTGAACAATCAGTTACTGTATATTGATATCTTATAGCATTTCTTAAAGCTATAATGTAACCTTTCTTTATGTATAATATTGTAATTTCTGGAGGCAACTGAGCTATTGTATGATGATCGATTGGTTGAAGATTCGTCAACAGACATTAATACATTATTGTTACCATGATATTTAAAATTAACTGTAGACAGAAAAAAAAGCTCCTTTAGTTCTATTAATACTATTAAAATATTACACAAACCTGGCAAACAAAAAATGTAAATAGTTTTTTTTTTTGTATGGAATTTTCAAACTTCATCTTAAAATTAACTGAAAAATGGTTAAAAAAAATTCTTTTCTTTTAAATTTTGAAAAACTGTGCGTAAATTATCAAAACTCAGTATTTATATCTACATTTTATATTTTAAAATGATGGGAAAAAAAATTCTATTTTGTTTCCTTTTTTTTTGTTCTTGTTTATTTTATATACCTATGTAATTTTTGAGTCCCATAACTGTAACATGAGATAAGGATGTAAAATAGAAAAAAATAAAGAAACATTTTTTTGTTTTTTCAAATATATGGGTGGTTTATTCAATTCATTGTTTGTTTTATAATCCTAGTATGTTCAGGTCGAGATTTTGGTTGACTCATTTTCAAATCTTTATTTGTTTATTTATTTTTGAAGAGATCCTTAGAGTGTTTTTATTTATGTAAATATTGATTATTTTATAGTTGTTTTTCATTTTGTTTCTATTTTAGCTTTAAAGGGAGACTTTTTAGTTGAAAGAGTTGAAAACATTTTTTTTTTATTTTTTGTTTTTGTAATACAGATTTTACTATCAATTTTATTAATTTGAATTAGTTTATACAAATAAAAAGTAGACCAGGAGTATAATTTTCATTTTAGATTTAGTTAATATAGGGGTTTTCCAATTTGAGTGATATGATTTCTTTTCAAAAAAAAAAACACACTAATTGTTAAGAAAATTCAAATGTTTTTTATTTAATGTGAAGTACAATCGATACAATTAAGTTCTGAATAAAACGTCATTCAAATGGCCTTTCTTTTGCAGGAACGAATTCGATGGCCCAATTTTTGAGCATTTTTTCCACTAAGTCGTATGTCATAAATAGCACGTTCAATATTGACTTCTAAAGCTTGAAGAGAGCATGGTTTATTGCTAAAGACCAATGATTTTTGATATCAGAATAAAAGTAATTTAAATAGAAAGGTGAATTACTTTCTCTGAACCTCTTCCAGTACCTGTCACAGTCAAGAAAAAGGCGGAAATATTTCCATAGTTTCGTTTTGAAAGATTTATATGAACCCTCTGACATGGGTCTAAGTAGCTTTTAAGACTCTTTTCTTTAGAGTAGTATCATCAGGGCATAAATCTAAGGAAGCTAAACAGCAAATCTTGTCGAATTGGTTCTCCAATGTTTTGAAGCTACATTACCGAGTCTTGTGATTATTAACGTGTTAATTGAACCTTCATCAATAAAAGAAATTATAAATTCAAAGAATTCAATGAACGTCAAACTCTCCTCCTTTGTGAGGCAAAGATTTACCGACACGTTAGCTCAATCTTTATCAATCATTATCAATTTAAAGAAATCCATGAACATCAAACTCCCATTGCCATGCAATAGATATCGTCAGACAAAAACACCTATAAAATTTTGTATAAGAAAGCAGTTATAAAGAGAATTATACTTGTACATTTGTTTAGGTTGTCCCAAAACAATAATTTCGATCAATGATTAGGTCGATAAATGGAGTCAATTCGTTTCCCGTAACGTTACAAAATTATCATTTATCAATTAATTTTTATTATTCTGTCTTCAAAAGAAATGCCTTCTACTGCACAACATAAAAATATACTTATGAAATATAAGAGATCCATTAAAGATTAAATTACAGATTTAATAATTTTCATAAATGGTATATAGGAAATGCAATAAAAAGAACAAGTGCAAACCCAATAAACTTTTCTTTTTATTAAATATTTTTAAGAATATACTGAAATGTCAAATCTAGTCTTTTTTTTCCTATTACATTTTTTTCTGACAACATATTTAAATACAATTATTTATAATTTTTTAATAAATGTAGTAGTAAAAATTAAAAACTTTTAAAAAAAAAAAATTTAAAAAAAAAAAAAAATTCAAAACCAAAAAAAAAAAAAAATTAAATTTTGAGTTTTCCTTTATTTTTTTTTTTTTGTTTTCTGTAGAAGAAAATTTTTTTCGATTAAAATTTTTCATATTTTTTTTTTTAATTATATGAACATCGAAATTTTTAATTTCCTCTGAAATTGTTAAATCAAGAAGTTTGAAAACCAAATTTTAAAACCACTTCGAATGTTTTTCAAATTTAAATTTAAGTAAAGTTTAAAGTAAAAAAAAAAAAAAGTAGAAAAAAAAAAAACAGAAATAAAAATTATTACTGTTTAAATTTTGTTAAATATAATGGGATTACCACATACAAATAAAAAACATTTGCAACAACAAAAAAATTCAAAAATAAATCTTGAATATGAAAATGTTATAATTGATTATTCAAAAAAATTACAAGTACCATTAGCTATTGAAAAATCTATACAAGAACAACAACAACAACAACAACAACAACAATATAATTATGAAGATTCAATTAAAAAAATTTCATGTGCAACATCAACATCTGATTTAAATAAAATAATATCTTTAGATATGAATAATTTAATACAAAAATTTTCTATTTTAGATTTTTGTGATGAAATACTTATTGAAATTTTAATAAATTTAGATACATTATCATTATTATCAGTTGGTAGAACATGTCAACGTTTACATTATTTAGTTAAAGATTTTCGTTTATGGCAATATATTGATTTAACTGGTGAACAATTATTATTTCAAGATATTGCAAATAATTTAACATTAATGAATTTTAAAACAAAAAGTATTAAAATTCGTGGTATGGTTGAACGTTATCCAAGAGAATCATGGCGTAATGTATCATTAAATAAAAATTTATTACAACATATTGCTGGACAATGTGAAAATCTTCAAGTATTAGAATTACATCATTGTTTAATTGATACAATGACTAAAAGTAATGAATTTTTTATGCAAATAGATATTACATATTTTCCAAAGAATTTAAAACGTTTAGTTTTTAATGATTGTTATGTTTGTTGGCCAAATACATTAGCATTTTTATTTTGTGGTATTGATAGTCATTTAAAAGGTTTAGAAGATTTACGTATTGAATTTTGTAATTGGTTTAGTGCACATGATTTATTATCATTTTCAAAAATATCAAATTTAAAACATCTTAGTATACGTGGTTGTAGTGAATTAAAAGAATTTGTACCATATGGTAATATTGCAATAAGATTTGGTTTTAAAAATTTAGAATCATTAGATTTACGTGAAACACCAATAACAGATACAGATTTTTCATATTTTAATAAATTAAAAAATTTAAAAGAATTACTTGTTGAATGTCCAGCTGAACCACGTACAAAAAATGAAAATTCTGAATTAAGTGCTGGTTGTGTTTTAAATTCAACATATAATAATCATGGTGTTGAAAATGATAATACAACAACAATAGCAACAACAACAACAACAACAACATCAACAATACCAGTAACAGATATTCGTGAAATTAAAGATACAGAAAATATTGAAGAAATATCAAGAAATAATGAATATGAATCAGATGAACCGGATAATAATGGTATAAATCAATCAAATCAACAACAAAGTTATTCATGGGAAATGATACATGCATCTGGTATATTTGTTTCATTACCAAAAATATCAGATCGTGGTATATGTAGTTATGGAATATTAAGAGCACCAAATACAAGTACATTAAGTGGTAGTCATCGTTGTCATAATGATACATCAAAAATTTATTGTACAACATTAGAAAAGTTAACAATACGACATTATGAAAAAGTATCTGATATATCATTACGTCATTTATCATTATGTGCTCCTAAATTAAAATATTTAGATGTAACTGGATGTGGTATAACAAATGATGGTTTAAAAGCATTTAAAACATTAAATTTAGATTGTACAATTATGTCGCATATAACAAATTTATAATTAAAAAAAAAAAAAAAAAAAACTAGATGTAGTGAACATTAAATTCGTAAAAGTGGAATACAAGTGGTACATTTTTATTTTTCTTAATCATAAAAAAAAAAAAATTATATGCTTTTTAATTATTTTATTTGTCATCTTAATAAAATTTTAAAAAACTTAAATAATCTTTGGAAGTTTTTTTTTTATATTTCAGCTTTTCTATTTTATATTTCATCAAAAATAGATAGTTTGGATTATTTTTCCACTAAATGATTTTAAAAATAAAAATAGGAAATAGATAAAAATCCCATTTATTATCTAAGCAGTAGTTTACTACCAAAAATTTTTAAATTAAAATATATATATTTAATATTAAGAGTATTAGTTATGATATTCAATTATCATTAAGTTTGCAACACCACATCAATTATGGTGTTGCCAACTTAAGAAATTGTAAAAAAAATTATAATAAAAATAAAATATAAAACATAAACTGAAATTAGAAACGTTATTTGCGAATCACTTGCTCTTTCAGTATAATTTTAAATGTAGTCGACCCATAATAAAGTTATGGTTGATTGTGCAAATATGCATTATTACTTATGCATGCGATGTGCAAATGACGTTTTCAGCTATATATAGCTCAGTACAATCAATCAGTTAATTCATCATTTTGAGAATTATCACTTAACTTGTTTACTTTTACGTCTATACATTTACTTAAGTTAGTGTTGTTAGTAAATAAAGACGAAACTACTTTTTAAACTATACTTAATTTACTATTAATGAAATTAAGTCATGTGTAGAAACCAAAAATCATCATATAGAGAAAAAGAAATCTCCAATTCAATTGGTTAAGCATTGCAAAGGTCTGCAGTTTAAAATGCCTGATTAGTGACTGCGAGTCTTAATCATGCTAATGTAAAATCTGATGATTAGTATTAGTTTGCAGTAGCCTAAACAGTGGTGTGAGATATTGAAAAGCAGATCAGTAGCAAATAAAAAGTATCAATCAGAAAAGTCTAGTCTCATAAGTTGGAAACAGTTAGTTAATTTTTTTGACCTAATTAAATTCGAACTAAAAAAATTGAATATTCAAGGATTATTGGTCTTATGTTAGTAATAAAATGATGTTTGATAATATAGGGGTCAGAAAATTCTTTTGTGCATAGTTGAATAAGTTTAAGAATCTAACCTAATATTCATAACTGTACGTAAAGTTTTAGAAATTTTTTTAGAAGGAAAATTTGATTTAATCACAATGGCATTTTTGATTTAAGTCAACATTTTTGTAACAGAGCTTGTATAATCAAAAAAAGAATTTAAATACAAATTGCAGAAATTTTTTTGGGCAACTTTAATTTAAAACGTTTACTTTTTACGTTAATTTCTACGCAAAGTGTCTAATCTATTTGCACAAAAACAGAAAAAAACCATTTTTTAACAGCTGATTCAATATTTTACTATTCCAGCTACTAAATTATTTTATTAGACATATTTTAAACCTCGTTCAATGCCCATATTTAATTTCTGTATTCCATTATATATTTTTTTTTTAATCTTTCAGATTTAATTACCCATAGCATATCTGGTTGAAAATAATTAAATGAGTATTAAAAAAACGCTTTAAAAAAGGTAAGTAAATTTTGTAAATTTGAATTTAATTATTATAAAAAGTAGAATTTTTTTTTTATTGACAAACTTGTATTTAATATTTTATCTCTTGGCCAATTCAAATTCTATGACCAATTCTATTTTAATAATATAAAAATCCCAAAATTTATGAGACTTTAATTAAAAAAAAAAGTATTAAAATAAATGTTGAATTGAAACAAAAATGATTCAATTGATTCTTTTAATAGAGTTGTTTAAATTTTTTTATTCAAATCTTAAACGTTATTTTTTTTCCAGAATTAAAGTATTATTTTTTTTTAATTATATTTATAGTAATGAATAGTAACTCTCTAATCTTGTCATCTTAATATATAAAACATATAAATTTAATTATTTACCAATAAAACAAAAATTTTAATATATATATATATATATGCATATCTGTTTATTTATATATATGTTTGTTTGATTTAAAAAATGATTTATTTATATATATATGTCTGTTTAAAATGAAAAATGTTTGATGAAAAAATATTATGATTAAGATAAATAAAACAACTATAAACAATAAAACAAATAAATTAATATGAAATGTAAATCTTAATTATAAGTCCGCTATTAAGCACTACACTAAACAGCACAAAATATTAAGCCCTCCTTCAATATTGTTTTCTCTTCCTCTTTGCAGCTTCTGTAAACGCTATATGACGGAAGTCCTAACCTAACAATGTACCGTTAAAATTTACCGTGGCGATTTAGGAATAAGAGTCTAGTTGATTGTTTAAGAACTAATGTAGGCCAAATCTGCCTGCCCACGGTCGCAAGTATTAAGAGAAACCAATCTACTGTTTGTGATTGCATGGCTTGTTTTTGAGACCAATATTTTTTCAATCTGAAAAAATAGGTTTGGAGGGGCTACACCTACACCTACACCTAATGAATGGGGCTACATGAAAAAGTTGTTCTATAAAATTAATTTTTTTTATGAGACCTATCCATGGTTAACATTTTTTTTCTCTATCTTTAACGGTGTAGAAGTTTTGTAAATAGACGGTCGGACGGACAGAGTGAAGCTGATAGGCACATTTTTTCAACATGTTTTTTGAAAATAGTGCTAAAAATCTGAAATATATTAAAAATCGTCTATCTTCGTCAAGAACAAAACTCAGAACTAGAAATAACCAAAAAAAAAATTTTTTTAATTTACCATATTAATACGTTCACGGTCAGTGTCTGTAGGTACTTCAATGCCGGGGGTCCTCATAAGTAAAAAAGAAACTGGAAGAGATAAATTAATAGGAGTTTTGACAAAGTTATTTAATTATTGTATAGGTAATAATTTAATAAAATTTAGGTACCGTTATTTTGAACGGTATATTCCGTCTTGACCCAGTCAAATGCTTCAATTGATAGTACAGATCATGACGATAAACACCGTCTTGACGGGACTAACTAAAAAAACAAACCACAATCAAACCAGATAGCACATCAGAAAAAATAGCAATGATAAAATAAAATATGTTTCAAATTTACGCTATTGTAAAGTGAATTCCACGAGTCCTAAATAAACAAAATCAAAAAAAACTTCCTAATTTTTTTAGTATTTAAACAAAAAAAAATAGCACCATTATCATTCTTGATCAATATTATTCTATTCTATGAAAGTACTTAGAAACCTATGGTTTTATTCAAGAAGAGTTATTTCCAATATTGCAACAAAATTGCAGTAAAAATGAATATGAAATATCACTTTTTAAAGCAAATTGTCTTTTTTAAACTAAATTTTTAGTTGCAAATAACTCTGTTAGACACAAATCTACTTCACCAACTCACATAAATTATCCTAGAGAATCTTGTTCTGAAAAAAAAAAAGTTGAAAGTGCAAATATCTCCTTTTTGAACCGACACTCCTCAATTCATGCAACAAAATTTGCTAATAGTAATAAACAAATATTCACCTTTACTTACAACGGGTCACAAAAATTTGAATGAACTATTTAACATCTACGACGGTATTTACCGCTTTGACGTTTTACAAATACATATCTTTAGGCAAACACGTCGCGACAAAATATTCAAATAAAACCATTTTTTGGAAAGACAATATATTAAAAAAGTGCTTGTAATGGGTTACAACATACTCTTGTAAGTTTATTTATAATGGAAAAATTAACTTTTACATATTTTTTAATTGACGGTGTTTACTGTCTTGTCCCACAAGAAACCCACCAATTGACGGTATTTGACGTATTGTCCGTGAAAGTGTTAAAAAAGGGTTGGGTACGAAATCTCGTTCCTCAAAATCTTGTTTTATCAAAATTTCGTTTTTTAAAATCTCGTTTCTTAAAATCTCGTTTTATCAAAATCTCGTTTCTTAAAATCTCGTTTTTTTTTTTTTTAATCATAGGTAATCTTTATTTTTAACAATTTTATCTTACATTTTCATTTTTTTATTTCAAATGTTTGTCGATTTATTGAAAAAATATTGATTGTAAAAATTGTAGAAAAAAAATTTAACAAAAAAGATTCAACATTTCATTCAAAATAGTACATACAAATAATATGGTAATATATATGTATATATATATGATATTAGATATACACATATATTTATATATGCATACTTATTTATAAATATTCTGGAAAAGGGAACAGTCCTGATTTTAAATCCAACTCTAAAATCCCTTTAAATTATTTTTTTTATATATATATTTTAACAACAATTAACTTAAAATAGTGGGGGCTGCCGCCAAACCCCCGCTAAACAAATTATTGAAACCCTGATTTTGTAACCAACTCTAAAATCTCTCCTTTATAACAATTCTTTATAACTGTTTTATTTTTTTTTTTTATATACAGAAAATGTTTTTATTTTATAAAATTTGTTTAATTTGGATGAAAAAAATAAAATATTCTTCGATAAAAATTAAAAATTACAATTTTTTATGTTTTCTGTATTTTCTGAAAAAAAAAAGAGATTTACCGAGATTTTTGAAAAAACGAGATTTTAAAAAACGAGATTTTGATAAAACAAGATTTTGATAAAACGAGATTTTAAGAAACGAGATTTTGAAAAACGAGATTTTGATAAAACGAGATTTGGAGAAACGAGCATTCGTACCTCTCCCGTAAAAAAATCAATACTTGGTTTCTTAATAAAGTTCAAAAATTAAATTGATAAAAAATTTCACTAATTAACAAATTGTCTAAAATTTTTTCACCGGAAACAATTTTAAGCCTTTTAGAGAAAAAAAAACTTTATTAAGCTATTAAAAATATACTAATAATGTACTGATTATAAATCTTTAGTATTTAGAAACATGTTTCGCCAAATCCATAGTATTTTATTAATATCTTGAACAAGTTTGTATTTTATTCTATTAAGTTGTGGGTCATTTAACCCTTTTATTAATAATATTTTGTTTCTTTTTTTACACCAATATGTCCGGAAGATTTCAATCAACAACATTTTTTTTATTTCTTTGATAATATTCACAAATTAACTGCCTGCCATATGTTGAAATTTTTGGCTTATTAAATTTATGTAAATAAAAATACAAAAAAAAAAAAAAATTTTGCAAACCGGTTCAATATATTTTTTTTCATCATACAAAACTAATATCAAATGATAAATTTAAGACTTATTTCCTCTAATCCAACATAAAAAATAAAACAAATAAAACAAAATAAAAAAATCATTAATTATTTTCTAGTTTATACGTATATGAAAGCTTTTAATTTCTTTTTCTTGTAGCGACTGATTCATCACCGATTCATTAAAATGATCCATATATGATCATTTGACATTCAACTTGGTACAATATTTTAAACACTAAAGAAAAACAAAATAAAAAAAACAAGGCAGAATGTAAACCAAATGTTTTTAAAAGCGCACAATTCTCAAAAGATAATAAAAACAGTAGTTAAACGTTATATTTGAAAATTTGCTTTGAAAAAGTTTGTACAGGTGCCTAAGTTACAGGTATTTAAAAATAGTAAATTTTAAATTTTTTACCTCTAATAGTTCATAAGCAGGGGGAGGTACAAAAAATTTCTAACTTATGTTAATTCCGAAATTTTTTCTTATCTCAAGATTTTAAGGTTCTTACTATAAGCGTTTCGGAAATATAGAGAAAGTATATAATTTTGTAAAATCTTGTTTACACATAACGGTAAATTTACATTCCAAATTTTATAAAAATGTATAATTTTTTATATTGATTTATAAAGATAAAAAAATTAATTGTTGTATGACGTTTCTAGATTGAAAAAAAAAAAAAAATGAACTTGAGATATAAACATTTGAAAACAAATTTTTTTTTTTAAATTTAAGGGGTTGTAACTCTGTAATTCTGTAAGAAAAATTATTAACACATGTAAAAATATGGTATTAGAGCATTAATTTTAATGTCTTATTTAAAAAACAGTACAGATGCCTACAAATAGCCAATTTTCAATTTCCCAATCCTAATAGTTCTTAAACAGGAGGTGGTACATAATAATTTCGTTTAGGTTATGTTCATTTTCGAAGGCTTAAGATTCAAGATTCTGTCTAAAAGCGGTCTGAACTTTCAGAAGCACAAAAATCTTGCAGTTTTCTTTTTTTTTGGTTTGTCTTTTAAATTTTTTTTTATTTATTTATCTATCTATGAGCCCAATTGCTCCTGTAGATAACATATTAAGTATATTTTAACTGATAATAAATATAATTAAATTTCAGTTAAATATTTATATCAAAAACTATAATTCAGAGACCATTTCTAAACTAAACTATCAACAATAGTGTTCATATTATTTTAAATTAAATTTGACGAAAAATAATTTTTATTTTTAATGTGTATTTATGTATTTATGCTCAAATTTCTTTAAAAATGTTTTGTTATATGGATCGAATGCATAAAACTGAACACTTGAGCTCAAATCTCACGTTTCCAATAAAAACTACACTTGAACTTGTAGTTTTTTTTTTTTTGAAAAAGTGATATTTGCGTCCAAGTTCAAGTTTTATACATTCGGATCAGTTTTATGTATCTAATGTATACATGTATACATGTAATGGATCAGATCAAGATTATTGGAATATTTTATATGAAGAAGTAATTCTAATATTTTCAACTGTTATCGTATTATATGCATGATACTCAAGTTTATATTTTAGGTTTATTTTGTAACTTTTGCTAACTTAATCTATCTATTTCTTGTAACTATTGTCCCATATTTGAATTAAATATGTGATGCTACTGTCGATTAAACAATAATATTGCGATCGTTTTGTTTAGTACAGTACTTTTTTTCTGATATGCCTGAATATCTCAACAATTCTGCCAACCTTCTGTAGCTTATTTGCGAAACTCAAGTCAGATTACTGCCCAGTATATCAATTGTAAATATTTATATTATTCTGTCTTTTCAATAATATTATGGTTAGTAAATGTAATATTAATTATTTTAGTTTTTTCTTTAAACATTTTAATATATTCTGTAGTTTTCTTTATGTTTATTCTTTATGATTATAAATCCAATCATTTAACCCGAACAGTTTCAGGTTTATAAAATTTGGTAGATTGTTATAGTTGTCATTTATAATGCCAAGTGATTCGATAACTAATATAATTTTAATTACTTTCTAATTCGGCAAATTGAGTTTGGTCTGCGAGGGAGCTCTGAATCCAATCAAGTTATCTACCTGTACTTTCACATTCAAATAGTAATTTTTGTTAATATTTTTCTGTCAACAGAATCAAATGTTGTTTTTTATGTCAGAAAAGACTGCCGCAACTTATTTTTGGTTTTTATCATTACTATAATTTTGCATAACTACCAATAGCGTTGTGTTAATATAACGGTAATTAACATACTAAATTGCAAAAAAATTCAATTCGATTTATAAAGCTTGAAAAAAGCTTTTCTGTCGTTTGAAGAGTTTAGATTGAAAAAATGTTAAGCAGAACCTAAGATAGAATTTCACATTTGAATATAGAACTTAGTGGGACTGTAATTTTATAGGATGACGTCACATAAAAAATTTTTTCTGTAACATTAACTTTTTGATAAGATCAAATTAATGGTTAAAATTTCATTGCTCCATTTAAAACTGCATAAAAGTTTTGTACAGACAGAGGGACAGAGTGAAACTAAAAAGCAAATTTTTTTTTTGTTTTTTTTTTTATTGTGATAAAAAGATTTAAAGAGCAGATGAATTGGTAATTCCAAAATTTATTGCTTCATTATTTTCAAAATAGCTTATAATATTAATTTACCATTACTTAACTTAAGCGCTTTTTCAAATTTTCTTTTCTTTTTTCTTTTTTTCTCATTCTTTCTTTTGTCTTGACTTTTAGTTTTGTTCGTTTGTTTTTCGGTCATTATAATCAGCTGATGAACCAGTTTTAATATTTTAAATTAATATAATTACGGTATTTGTTTGCGTGCGATTTATCTTTAGATTTTATCATATATTATGTAGATATTTATTTTAAATATGATAATAAAAGAATTTTTCTTTAATAGCAATTTATACCCATACAAAATAAACAAAAAAAAAAACAAAAAAATAGAGATTAGAAGGTAAATTAAACTTTAAAATGAAATATAAAATCATTTATTAAAATATAAAACAAAAGTAAAGAAACAAAATTGGAGGTCATTTTTTCAATTTCCAGAAATGTTACAATTTTAAATTTTTCTTATAAATACGAAAGTAAAATTATCAAATAGCATCAGTTGCAAGTAACTCTTTACTTCAACAAATTCCAAATACAAAACAAACAACAAAATCTTTATTAAAATGGTAAATATATTTTGAATTTTTAACTATACACCTATATACACCTATAACTATAGACCTAAATAATTAATTTAATTATGCTTTTTAACTAATTACAGAAATTCGTATTGATTGCTTTTGTTCTTATCGGTGCAGCATGTGCCCAATATGATTATCAACCAGCAGCACAAGAAATTATACAACCAGCTGTAGAAATTGCCCAACCAGAAGCAGAATATTTACCTCCAGCATCAGTTCCTGCTGAAATTGGTGTTGATTATGCTGAAGAAGCTGCACCAGCTGCTGTATTAGCTGATGATGGTTATCGCTATAGAACAGTCAAAAAATTCAAATATCGTACATTACGTCGTCGTGTTTAAATAAAAATTACAACAAAATATTATTTAAATTATGACAGTTGTTAATGTTTCTGAAGTTTTTTTTTTACTTTTTTCTTTTAAATAAAAAATTATTTGTGCTATGTACAAATATAGTTTAAGAAAAAAATAATATAAAAACAATGAGATAAATATAATAATGAAAGAATAAAAAAATTGTTAACAAATGAAAATATTAAAATTGTTTTTTTTTAATTGATCTCCTTAATATTTGACATTTTTTATCTAGATTTAATGGGGATATCTATACATTTTTTAAAATATACATCAATAAATAGACTAAGAAATCATCTTCTAAAATCATTAAAATTACTCGGCAAGGATTTTAGAAATCTACAAAAGACACTCATTATAGTTTTATTAAATTACAGTATAGTTTTCAAATATACTTTCACGATCAGCATACATTAATTTTTTGCATGGGGCAAAAGTTTTTATTAATGCACTCTGTAATGATAGAGAAAAAATTTTGAAATTTATAAAAGAACACTTCTCACATTACTCCAAGCAAGACCTTGATAATTATCTTTTCAAGTAAATTAAATTATGATTTAATACAATCTTTAAAAAAATCAAATTGTAAAACTTTTTATATCCGTATGGAACTATGTTCAAGGGTATAATAAATTTGTCATTACGTTTGTGACACCTAAAAGGAGTCGAGCTAGATATAGTGTGAAAGATATGGATCGGCTGAGAATCGAATTCTGAGTCGATTAAGCTACTTACGTCCCTCAGCTCGATAACTCAAAAAATAAAGGAGCTAGGAACCTAAAAAATTTTTTACGGCACTTTTGCAAAATTGTTAGTTTTCCTATTTAAATCCAGCATTTTTGGCCGCCGCGTTCGAGTAGTTGTCATACTTCTGTAAAATTTGGTTGTGTTGGTGTAATAGATTTTGGTAGCTGCCACACAACTCTACAATTTACATAAATATATCTCGGTAGTTATAACGTCGGCACTAAAACATCTGAAATTGTTTAAAAGATGATCAGGTTATATAAAAACAGGATATATTACATTCTTATGGGTATCCCAGAGTTGATACAGTCTACTCTACTAAACTCTTCCTCGTTTAATATTAAATTTAATACCCTAAGAGTCAGTAAAATATCTTGGAGTTCGTTTTCAACGTAATCTAAAATACATGAGCATGTGAAATTCACATTTAAAAAAGTAACAAAACAATCCATGCTTAGCTCCTTTATAACAAAACAATTAAAATAAATGTTACAATAATTGCATAACCGACAATGACGTACGGTTTTCTCGTTTGATATAAGATAAGCGTCAGTTTGATGAAAAAATTTAGAAAGTTTGAAAGAAAGTGTATAAGAGTATGTTTAAATAAATGCAAAAAAACTCGAAAAGGCTTAATTACGAGTACAAATAATTTTTTTTATCTTAACTTAAATTTGGTATATACAATCTTGTATATACAAAGACAGATACATTTTTAAAATATTAAATAATTGTTTTGATCTGAAAAAAGACAGACTTGTAAAGGATGAGGTGTTTTTTTTTTTTTAATGCATTTCACTGTCCATAATGTTGACAGAAAATTACACAGGCGAGGCTGTAAATATCGTAAGGGGGAATAACTTTTACGACGTATGTGGGATTCGAACCCACACAACTACTAGGCCACAGAGGCCCCGAGATTATTATTATTAGGTTTATTAAGTAGAAACGTTTAAAAATTCTTAAAGAGTCTATAAATGTTTCGTAATTTATGTAATTGATGTTTTTTAAGTAAATTTTGGTAATTTTTTTCGTTTTTATTTCGAAAATCTATTTCTTAAATAAAATGGCATATGGGGTTGGAGTTTAGTAGGTAGAGGTATCCTGGATAAATATTAAATCAGATGGAATAAATCCGAGGCCAATTGGTTTAGATGTTCCTCAATATCCTGGAAAAACATTTTTTACTTGTTAATTTTTCTTCTATAACTAAACTATCATTTTGATCTCTTAATTGAATTAATTTTCACACATCATGTTCCTTTCTTAATGATAGTTTACAGTAATTTTTAGTGCTTACTTTAGTCTGAAATTTTTTGATTATTTTGATATTAAAAGTACTTGCCATTCCGTACAACTTAATTAAGTAAGTTCAGATGAGCATTAATATCGATTTCTATATGACAAAGCTTTGTTTCCTAGATATAATTGTGATTTTTGTCAGATATAATTGATATTTGCTTCTATTGCACCAACACAACCAAATTGTACAGAAGTTGTTGCCATAAAACTTGATCTTCATTTGCAAGATTGCAGACGCCTAGCTTCATTAAGTTCCAAGAGATGCAAGAAACCTGAAGCGATTGCTCTAGATCAACAAAATTTTACAAAAATTGTTGGTATGTAAATCGACACCTCTTCAAAAAACTTCACATACCTTATAGCTTCAATAGACACTGAGTTATTCTCATTCAAACAAAGAAGTTGTATGGCAGCTACCTGAACTCGTCGCACCACCACAACCAAATTTTACAGAAGTTGTTGCCATAAAACTTGGTTATCATTTGCAAGATTTCAGACACCTAGCTTCATTAAGTTCCAAAAGGTGCAAGAAGCCAGAACCGGCTGCTCTAGACCAACCAAAATTTACAAACGTTTTTGGCATGTAACTCGACACTTCTTCACAAAATTTGAGACACCTAGCTTCAATAGATACTGAATTATTTCCATATAAAAAAAGAAGTTGTGTAGCAGATATCGAAGCCGGGGGCCAAAAAGCTGGATTTAAATAGTAAAAGTGACGTAAAGAAAATTTTAGCTTCCTAGCTTCTTTATTTTTTGAGTTATTCTGCAGACGGACTTACAGACGGACGTACATGGTTTAATCGACTCAGAATTCGATTCTAAGCCGATCCATACCTTTGACACTATATCTAGCTCGACTCCTTTAAGGTGTCACAAATGTAATGGCCTTCAACATAGTTCATACGGTTGTAATAACATAATGTCGATTCAAAAAAAATAGGTAGAAAATTTTTATCTAAAAGCAAATTTTAAATTCTTTAGTAGAAACATATACATACATAAATTTAATATTAGATTTTGTATGTTTTTAGAATTCTTATAACATTTCTGGAAATATTTATTTTTATTTAAAATCAATTTTAAAATTTTATCTTATACATGTATTTTTTTTTTTTTTTGTTGAAGGAAACATGTAATTTGTTTTAAAACACTAAAAGGAAACAGGAAATAAATCATCCTCAAATATGAATTATGAAAATACAATAACTTTCTAAGTATCAGTAAGGTTTGGTTTTTGTTAAAAAGTCTATAAAAAATAAAAATATTGAAAAAAAACTCAACGGATCTGAAATCTCCAATATCAATTCTATACGTACATATATACTTAATTTACCTTTAATTTTTAGCATTATATTCTTAGCTCCATTTATTAAAACCCTTTAAAATTTTGTAGAATTTTTTTTTTTAAGATTTCTTTAATTGACTTTTAAATTACTTATTTATTAAAATATAAATTTAATAAATCCAATCCAGTCATAAAAGCATTTAATATGGTACGAAATTATAAAAATGCTTAAAATCAGTCCCAACATTTTATTTTTAAAAACTTAATCTTCAAAAAAATTTTAATTTTCAAATAATTCACAATTTCATTAACTAAAATCACTGTCAAAATAATTTTAAATAACTGACATTTTGATAGAAAACGTCTTCTTTTTCAAATTGACCACTTTATTAAATATTAAGAATGCCTACTGACAAAAATTTCAAAGTAACAAACAAAAAAAAAACAGAAACAAAATTCCTCCATTATTTAATCCTTTTCTCAACCTCCTCAACCTCAACCTCATTGATCAATTTTTAATATCTTAAGATATATTTAGAATATTCTATATTTCATATTTATTTATTTTTCTTATTGTTTTGTAATCTTTAATAATATCTATAGATATTTAAATTTATCATATTAAATGACATTTTAATATAATCTGTATATATATAAAACATATCTTCAAATACAGAAGATATCTTTTGTTATTTGTATAATATAATAAATATAATATAGAAAGTTGTATATACTGATATTTACATAATAATCTGTCAGAAAATTGTCAAATAAAAGAGGTATAAATTTTATTTGAAAACTTTACGGGTTTATATGAAAAAGTATTCGAAATTATAAAACTTATTTTATTATTTTGTACAAGATAAGAATTTATTCAGTTTTTCCTTTTTTCTTATTTCTTTAAGGAGTATAATAACACACTTCGACATTTATTATTCATATAAAGATAAGTCTTTAATTTCTGTTTTGACTAGGCTTCAGTTACTGAAATTATTTTAACAAAGCTATTACTCAACTCAACTGTTACTCAACTGTTACTCAACAACTGATAACTCAACTGTTTTAGCTGTTGTACAAGATATTAGAAGCACAAAAATTTTTATTTGTGCGCCATCTATTATCTTATACAAGAATAATTTTTTATTTTATTATACATTACGATATGATATTAATTATATGGTATACATACATAATACATACATATTTATATTTAATTATATACATATTTTAAGACGAATCGATATTATTTATATTAATCTATATATGACCCAGCCGGGATTTGAACCAGAGACCTTTCCAATATATAAATTCGCTGGATCCTAAAGAAGATCCGTCAAATTCTAATTCATATCATACATTTCTTAAAAGTTTGGTTTATTATTATTGTTCTTCTTGTGACAATTAGAGCTTCCCATACAATGTTAAAACTTTAGGTATTAATCATCCTCAATTAATCATCGTATAATGAAAAAATATTTTTTTATTGCGAAATAATTCGAGCCACTGAAAGTGTAAACATTTCAGATCTCATTTATTTATCCCTTATTGATCTCATTATAGCCATTTCAAATTATTTTCGACGACTTTTGTCCATGATCCTTAAATATAAAAACACTTTTGTTTTAAAACTTGCATTTTAATGCCTAACCATATACATTTTATAGAATCGCAGCATAAATTAAATAGAATCTAAATACAAATTATGAAGAATATGTAAAAATTTCTTAATTATTTTTAACCATCGAATTAAGGGTCTATCGATCTTAAAGATTATTATTTTAATATGACTCGTCTTTTAATTTAAATTTCAACAAGATACCATTGAATATTTTTTCTCGATCTTTCAATATACTACATGTGATGTGACATCATTTTTAATATTATTTGTGTTTTTTTTTTTTATTTGTCCTCTTTTCAAATTTTGTTATATGAATTTTGAAGTGTATTATAAGAATATTATGTTAAATCTTAACAAAGATTTTCAGCAGAGTTTTGTTACACATCTGAACTTGTCAATCAAAAAAAAAAAAAAACGATGAAAAATCTTAATTAAAAATTGTATTACATTGAAAATAACCAAGATTATAGAGATTGATTTTATTCGAACACTGTTGTTATGTATATATTTGGAAGTGCCTCTAAATCATTAAATTAGCAATTACATAATCCCTAAATCTTATTAAGTCTTCGATTAAATTTAAAATCCAAACAAAATTGGGAGCATCGCGAAATTCATAGTCCCAAATTTCAAAATCTCCAGCTTCAAAAAGCTAAAAGATCAGTAAGTATTTTAAAGTCATTACGTAGATTATATATACAAAAAATTATTAGGAAGAATTTTAGGGTCCGTTATAAAATCAGAGTTTCAATGAATATGACTTGTTTAGCGAGTGTTTGATGGTCGCAGCACCCACTATTTTAATTGTTTTGTTGTGTGTATGTAGAGAAATAATTACGGGGAATTTATAATTGCTTACAAAATCAAGATAATACACTACTTCCAAAAAATGTTTAGGTATATGTATATTTGCTACATTTTGAAATAGGAGAGATTCAAGGTACTTTTTTCAAAATTTTTTTTCACGATATCGATATCACGATTTCCATCATAGATGAACTGATGTTAAACTAGATTGGACAACCATAAGTTAATATTGGCCGAATTAAATTCTTGTAACAAAGTAATTTGACTTAGAAAGATTTTTGTTGCTTTTCTTATTTGATTTTTAACGTGATCTTTGAAATTATATAAATTTTGATATAAAATTCCTAAGTATTTAGAACTTTCGCAGTTGTTAATTCTTGTATTATTAGGCGCTTTCAAGTGGAATTCTCTCCAGTGTTTTTTTTAGATGATTGTTAATTACCTTGGTGGTATTTCGAAAGAGGACAATTACACATTTTTGGTAATTTATTTTAAGTTTCCATCTTTTACTATAATTAACAACATTATTTAATAATTTTTGTAGCGAGTTTTGAGCATTGGTGATGGTATGATCTGGCCTATATATTGTTAAATCGTCAGCAAAAGCAATATGTGACTAGGCACTAAAGTTTTGTTTAGTGAGTCCAGAGCTTAGAATTTTGACTTGATGCAATTGGTAATTTTTAAGATACTGGAGGTCGATTGCATAAAACTGGGCTTAAACTTAAATCTTATACTTGTTCAAACTAAATTATGACCTTAAGCGTAGTTTTTGTTTGAAAAAATGAGATTTGAGTTCTGGCTCAGTTTTATGCATACTATCTACTTTTTATAATTGTAAGGAAACCCTGTAAAATAAAAAAATCCATTAGCACTTGTAAAATTACAATGTTTTAATTGCAATGTTTAAATTACAATGCAATGCTTTAGTTTTTCCCTTTTTTTTTAAAAAAAAAAATTTCTGCAGATGAATTTTAGATTTGAAATAGCTTTTAAAAAGGGTAGGTACAAAAAAAAAGTTCTCTAAAGTAAGTTACGCTAATTCTTAAAAATATTTCTTTCAAAATTTCTAAATAAATGAGTGTTGAAAATATAAGGGAAACAAAATCTTATTTTTAAAATCTTTTATCTCTAATAAGGGATCTAAAAAAAATATTTTACTTTTGCGATTTTTGAATTTTTGGGATTTTGAAATCTGGGATTTTCATTTGGACCTAAGGATTTTGTGAATGGGCATTTTAAGGATAAATATTACTGTAAAAAATGTAAGTTAACAACCAATACCGAAAAAATTAAAACCATAACTTTTCATTTGTAAACGGATTAAGCATAAGCAAAATCTATTCATATAAACATTAGAGAAGCTGTAGTACATTCATTCATCTTATTTGAATTTAAGGACTTCCTTACTATGGTTTTACATTTTCGCTTCTTTAATATTTGATTTCTAAAAGAAACTACAAAACATTCTAAAACACTAAATGTTTTTTCTAGCAGAGTTATTTTTAAAATACTCTTAAATTTCGCAAAAAAAAAAGAAAATGGCAAATAAAAAATTTTCCACTGGATTTTCTAAAATATTTACCTTACAAAATATACTCGTAATAATATATCCAAATATGTATATATTTTGGTTTCATCAGCATCTTATCTGATTTCAATCAAACAGTAATTTTGTTCTTTTTAACCATAAAACAAGAAATTTAAGAGAAAACAAAGCAACAAAAAAAAAACAATGCAGAATATAAACCAACGGTTTTTTAAAAGCATACACTTCCAAAACACAATACAAACTGTTCAGAATTGTGACTTGCACCAAAATTTAAAAATTTTCTTAGAATTTCATATAATAAGAAAAGATGTGAAAAATAAAGAGACATTTTCAATCAATTTTAAGAGAACTCTAAATAATTAAGAAAAACCATTAATAGAAGTAAAATTATAAAGCTGAAGCTTTAATTTTTGCCTATTAATTTGAAAAAAATGTTTACATGTGACTAAGTTATAGGCATTTAAATATAGCACATTTTGAACCCTTATAGCTTTTAAACAGGAAATGGTACGTAAAATTTTCTAAGGAAACTTATACTAATTCTAAAAGTCCTTTCTTCCCTCGAAATTTCAAGTCCCTATCTCAAAGCATGCCGAAGTTATGGAGAAAGAACAATTATGCAAAATTTGGTTTTCACATAACGGTAAATTTAAATACTAAATTTTAAAAAATTTTTAAAATTTTGATATTGTTTTATTAAGATAAAAAAATTGTTTGTCTTTTTTAAATTGAAAAAATTTTAAGCAGAAGTTGAAACATATTTAAAAATAGGGTTTTATCAAAGTTTGAGGGGCTGTATTTCCGTAATGGATGGGGCTACATGAAAAAGTTGTTCCACAACCTTAAATTTTTTTGTGAGACCTAAACACGGTTAAAATTTCATTTTTCTATCTTAAACGGTTTAGAAGTTTTGAAAACAAACGGACGGAC
The DNA here is from genome assembly GCA_947095535.1 of Poecilobothrus nobilitatus. Lineage (NCBI taxonomy): Eukaryota > Metazoa > Arthropoda > Insecta > Diptera > Dolichopodidae > Poecilobothrus > Poecilobothrus nobilitatus. The sequence goes on from OX352774.1 coordinate 176,668,023, forward strand.
GGATAGATTGAAACTAATAGGAACATTTTTTCAAAATTTTTTTTGGAAATGTGCTAAAAATGGCAAGCTGAAAGAAATATTTTATTAAATTGGTATAAATTTTATTGGAAAATTATTTTGGAATATGTTTTGTTTTGTTTTTTTTTTTGTATTATTAAGTTTTCATCGTTTTTGTTGTTTCCTTTTTGATTTAAAAAGGAAAATTCTTGAAATAAAAATGTTTCATCTTTTTTTTTTATAAAACGTCACATATGAGTTTTTAGGCTAAAATTTGAATTTTTAAAATTTTTTTTTGAAGAAAAGTTCTTTGACTCGATTCTATATTTATTTGAATATTTTTTTTTTTTTTTTAATATTAAGCTTTTTGACATGCGACACCAAAAACGAAATTTAGAGCAAGAAAAAAAAATTTATTGGATACATTATTTAAATTCAAGTCAAAAGAATTTATTTATGTTTCTATTATTAAAAAATTGATATCTATGTTAAAGTTTAAATCTTCTCAATTTCATACTGACTTTAAATAATCTTTAAATGCAAATAATTATATTTTATAAACAATAAAAATTAAACAAAAAATTAAGGTAAATTTTAAAATATTCTTGTATATGGAATTATTATGTGATGTAGATTCAAGAATTTCAAATTACGAAGACATAGTATCTGTTTTGTCTCATTTTATTCCTAATTTTTCCCATTCTCATTTTTGTCTGTCTCATGTCTGTCCTAATCAAAATATTTTTGAAAAATATACGTATTAGTTTCACTCTGGCCATCCGTCAGTTTGTTTGCAAAACTTTTAAAATTTTTAAGATAGAACAATGATATTTTAACCATGGACAATTCTGTAAAAAAAAATAATAATGTGAAACATCCTTTTTATGTAGCTCCACAGATTTCGGCCCTTCAAAATTGTAAATTTTCAATTTTTGAGCCTTAATAAAAAAATTTTTTGAGCAAACTTATACTAATTCTAAAAGTTACTTCATACCTCAAAATTTCAAACCCCTATCTAAAAGCGGGGCCGAAGTTATGAAGGTAGAAAAATCATGCAAAATTTGGTTTTCATATAACGGTAAATTTAAATACTACATTTAAAAAAATTTATAATTTTGATATTTACAAAGTTAAAAAAAATTTCTGTTGAATAGCATTTTCAAATTGAAAAACCGTTAAGCAGAACTTGAGATATACAAATTTAAAATTAGAGCTTTTTCAAAGTTTGACGGCTATAGCTTCGTAATGAATGGGTCCACATGAAAAAGTTGTTCTACAACTTTAATTTGTTTTATGAAACCTACCCATTTTTTTTCTCTATCTTTAACAGAAGTTTTTTAAACAGACGGTCGAACGGACCGAGTGAAAATAATAGGATAAAATTTGGAAATGTGCTAAAAATATTTTCGATATTGAAAAAAAATAATTTACTTTTAAATAAAAGACTGATTAATAAAATCATAAGATTATTACCTTGTTAATATGAAAAACAAAACCATGATAAAATGGATCGTTACGAAATCTCGATAGTTTTAATCTCGCTTTTTAATATCGAAATAAAAATAAAGGAAAATATCAAAAAACTCTCAGATAATATTATATTTTCAAAATAAAACTTAACAAGGCAAAATACAAGCAACAAAATACTTTCTAACAAAAGCTAATCTAAAGGCTTGAAAAATAGAAGTTTTATAAAAACAGCTTGGTAATTTGTAATTTTTAAGATACTGGAGTCAATTGCATAAAACTGGGCTTAAACTTAAATCTTATACTTGTTCAAACAAAATTATGACCTTAAGCGTAGCCTTTGTTTGAAAAAATGAGATTTGAGTTCTAGCTCAGTTTTATGCATACTATCTACTTTCTATAATTTTAAGGAAACCCTGTAAAATAAAAAAATCTTTAATTTTTATTTAAATTGTTTAAATTTAATTTAATAATTTTTTTAAAAAAAAAAATTTCTACAGGTGAATTTTAGATTTGAAATAGCTTTTAAAAAGGGCAGGTACAAAAAAAAGTTTTTTAAAATCTTTTTGGGACAAAATCTTGAAGAAATCTGAAATGAAAAACTCTAAAATTTTACCTTGACAACAAATATTTATTTCAAGATTTTTAAAGAATTTGTAATGTGCGTTTTTTAGTTAGTTAGTTATTAGATTTTTTAAGAGTGGTTTAATTTTTAATATATGATATGCTACTTTGTAATTGTGAAGATAAACTAAATAATTCAATTTGTATTTTGTTTTGAAGATTATGTCCCAAAAAGATTTTCTCTTGCTATATATTTTTTTAAATATTTTGTCACAACTATCACTTTCAAAATTCTTTTTTTCCAAATTTTTTCTTTCAAGATATCGGGGCTGCTTTTTTTTAAAATATTGTTGTAGTAAAGCTCATGTTGAAATTTTATTCATAATAAAACGTGACTATATGATATAGAGCTTGTGAGATAAAAAAATAATTAATATATAACATTTCTTATGTTTTAAAATTTTAATTATTTCAAAGTCAACTCTTGCTTTTTTAAAATTACTTTATTTATCATTTTAAAAACCTAAATTTTATTAAAGAAAGTTCTATTTAAGGGGCATAAGTGGCACTGCGAATTTTTGATTAGATTTTTTTTGCTCTCTATTATACCGTGTTGTGAATTTTGCTTGCAGTTATAATACTTCTGTAACTTCTACTACTTCTAAGAAAGTGAAGAATTGTAGAGAATTCATTGTTGGCAGTTCAACTTAAGTGCACGTATCTTGCTCGGAGTAAAGCTCTGTAGTTTTTATGTATATGTTCGGCAAACATCTTCTTCTTCTTAACAGAATCTGAATATACTGTCATTCTCTATTTCAATTTTCTTTAAGTGTCCCTTTAATCGACATTGTCGGCATTTTATATTTACAGTATCCTTTAATTTTTATTTAAAGGAAGATTAATAAAACCGAAATTTTAAAAAAGTGTGATCAAAAATATCGGATTTTATTACCGACTCTACAATAAATCACAGCAGACAATAATATATTTATAAATATATTTTTCTTAATTTCCCAATTTCCGTATTACAACAACTTTATACTAGAAATATTAGTTAATACTAGTTGCCTTTTAATTTATAAAATTCTACAAAGTTAACTCAATACTTAAGTATTAAATCAAATCTTAAACAGTTCATTTTCTTTAAACTTATATAAAATATTTTCAGAGCTTATAATTCAATTACAAAAATAAATTATAAACACTAGAATAAACAAGTAATATAATTACATTTTTCAAAGAAAACTTACAATCTTAATAAAAAAAAAACAAAATCACAAAAAAATTTCCTTAATAATGAATTCATTCGTTTTTCATAGGAAAAACAAAATGAATCCTTTTAAAATAGTCTAATTTCCCATTTGAATATATAAAAATGAAAATAAATTTATTGTTTTTTATATCATAAATAATCCTTTCATTATATAATGATCCTTTCATTATACAAATGTACTTCAAAAAAAAATGAAATACAAAAAAATCTTAATAAAAAATTTTTTTTTTTTTCTAATCCTTCCACAAAATTCTGTTCTTTTTTCTTTATTTTTTTTTTTTATTTTGGGGTAATAATCATTAAAAATATTCACCTTTCAGTAATCGATTTGTTTTTTTTTTGTTTTTTTTTTTTATGAACCTTTGATTCAATTAACTACATCTAAATCTTATACTAATTTATTAAATTTATACATTAACAAATAAAAAGCCATTCTGTTAATTTGTTAAAAATTTATAATCCCTTTTTATTTATTTTTTTTTTTTTTGTATTAATCACCCCTTAGTATAAATCTTAAAATCACCACCATTATTGCACAATACTTCGTTCCATTTTGTGATTTTTTTGTATTACGACGAAAAATTAAAAAGAATATAAAGAAAAAATTATAAACACCCATTTTTCAACTCTTTGAAAAAAAAAAAAAAAATACTGTAAAAATTTTCATCTAATTTTACCTTTCTAAAATGAAAAAAATTCTAAGATTTAGAAAGAATAACAGAAAAAAAAAAAAAAAAGGATTTCAGTAATAAATAATTCTTAAAAAGAATAAAACTAATTTTTATATTTTTTATTTTTTTTTTATTTCTGTTAATAATTTATTTCGTATAATGGTAGAAAAATAAACAGAATAAAAGAAAAAAAAAGAAAACAAGAATATTGAAAAAGAAAAAGGATCTTATTAAAAAATCGCTAATTTTATTTTATATCCTTTTTTTCATTTTGATTCTTTTCTCCTTATGTGTCTCCTTATCTATATTTAGTTCTAATTTTAGTGATTTATTTTTGTTTTTTTTTGTTTTTTTTTATTATGAACTCTAAATAAGTTGTAGAAAAAAAAGTTTTTTTTAGGTTTTGTATAGAAAAAAGGGTATTTTTTGTTTTTATTAAGAGTAATACGCAATTATATATCCTTAAAATCAATAACTCTTTACATTTTTTTGCAATTTACAAAAAAATATAAATTGAAATAAATTTTCACACAATATAATAAAATTCAAAATAAAAATTATTTCAAGATTTTTCTGTTTCTCTCATTCTTAAACTGTCATTGTGTCTCTCTTTTTTTAGTTTCTTTCTAATCCATATTCTGTTCTTTGTTTGTGTTTTTTTTTTTTTTTGATATTATTTTCATGTCTCATGTAATGGTGTGATGTGATACAAGTTACTATAGATGGATTACAGTCAAGGTTATTAACTTAAATTATTGAAGAATATAAAAAAGAAAAATAAAATACAATGAAAATGTACACAACATTTTCACTCAATTTTGTTTTTGTTATTACAACCTTTCCTTTTTTTTTGTTTTTTGTTTTATCCCCCTTGATTTTTGTCATTTTCTGTTCGTCTTTTCCTTTAGTTGTTTGGAACCTTTAAAAAAAGTAGTTTTTTTTTTTTTTTCATTTATCATATCCATTTAATTCTGAACATATTTTTGGTTCATTCAATTCACACCATGACTTTTATATTTGTTAGGTTAATTTTTTTTTTCTTCTCTTTTATTCCTTTTATATTTTTTTTTCTGTTTTGCATTAACCCTTTTGTTACCGATTTAATTTTTACTCAAAGATATTGGTGATGTGTCCAATAAATTTGCTTTAAATAAAATAAATAATTCATATAGGTATTTAATGATTGATTTTTTTGTAAGTTTTTCAAAAAAAATGTTAAAATTTTGCTTATAAGTTTTACTCTATTTGTCTGTTTGTTTGACTGTCCATCCAGCCTTCCGTCTATTTATAAAACTTTTGCATCTTTTCAGATAAAACAATGTTATTTTATCTGCAGATAAATCTCATTAAAAAAAATTTAAATTATATAGAACAACATCTTTGTATAGCATCATTCATTACAGAATATCCCTCCAAAGTATTTAAATCCGTCGCCTAATTAAGAAACTATTGCTTAGAGTATTTTTAATGCAAATATCAAAATTTGAAGTTTTTATTTTAGCATAGCATTCTTTAATGAACTGGAATGGAAACTATTCAACTATTAACTGATATTTATGCAATAACTTCCAAAAGCGAAAGTGTTCTTGATTCATATTCGAAAATTATAAATACGATATCTTTACCTATAAAGTTATTTAAATTATCTTGAAAAGCAATAAAATTCATTGTTTGCTTAATACATACATTGGTACATAATTATTGTACAATCTATTAAATTTCTAAAATTTAATAACTGATCTCGTTTCCTTAAAATATTAAAAATGTACAATTATTTTCCTTACGGGGGTTAATAACAAACACAAAACAAATATTAACAACAAGTTCATAAAGAACAGCAATAATAAATGAAAAGAAAAACTAAAAAAATATATACATAGATATTTTTCACAATTATGCCATTGCCCTATTTGCAAGGATTTTCATTTTCTAATCCTTTAGATATTTTTTAGCGATTAGCAAGGATTTATTATTTTTCATAATACCTGAAATAAAGGTAGGTGGTACATGGGACTACAACGTGCCGGATCTTACTTCTATCTTATACTTCTATCTGTTATTATTTGTGTTTTTGTTGTTATTTTTATCTTATAGAAATCTTAATAAGTATATAAAAATAAAAAGACAAAAAGTATGAAAATAAAAAGGATACAAAGAGGAAAAAAAAAAGAAAATAATGAAAGAGACAATAAGTTTTCCTCTTAAAAAAGGAAAACGAGATCGTGAATGGTAAGGTAAACAAAGTTATTGAATTTTTTTTTTTTTAGAAAAAGAGAAAAAGGCAAAAAAAAAAAAAGTAAAGAGAAATGAAAAAAAAAAACATATTTTATCCTTGTATAAATGAATGTAAAATAAATAAACTTAATTGATCGTAAATTGACTAGTATCTATAGAATTGCATATTTTGTATTGTTCACACATAATGTAATTTTTCGAGATGAATGGAAAAAAAACATATTGTATAAATTTTGGTTATTTCGCTTGAAAAAGTCTGAAATTTTATGCCAAAAATATATCTTTAACGTGGTTTAGGTTTCATTAAATTTGTCGTAACGGTTTGGTATTTAACATAAGTCTCTAAAGTATGTTTTTAATTCAAATCTATTTTTTTTTTATGTGGCAACATTTTCGTTCTCATGTGTTTCAGTCTTCAGATACTAGATAGGACTAGTTTGCAAATTTAAACGGGCAAGTTCGGTATTAGGGTTACGAATTTTCAAATTAATAGAACTATATTTTCAAGTAACTACAGTCGGATTTGGAGGAAATTAAAAAATATTTGTGATTTTTGTGTCATTTAAATATTTGTTATAAGTTATTCTTTTATTTATAAGAAAGAAAAAGTTTACATTTTTTTAGTCTAAGCAAAAAAATATTCGATGTCAGAGTTTATAAGATATTGCAACGCGAAGTCCTAAACATTTTTTTATGTGATCTGACACAATTTTTTTTTCATATCAAGAAAAAACCAAATATGTATTTGAAAGCACGCACTAGTATTTTCTAGCATCCAATATTGCATGATTTTCTTCCAAATGTATGGGTTTTGGTGAAGAATATGGATACGGGTGGGATTATATACTTCAAACGGTTTTTCAGCTGAGAAGCAAAAATTGGAGCATAAAGCACAAAGGAGCATAAATTTCATATCTGTTCATTTTAGGCTAGGAATTTAGAGTTAACACTAATTTTTTACGCTATTAATTAACAACAATAATTTACAGACATTTTCTTATTCATTTGATTTTTCAACTTTTTAAATATAAATTTTCCATTATTCTTGTTTTAGAAGAGAGAAAGAAATTTATTTTAAAAATAAGAAAAAGCAAAGAAAAGCTTTAATCCATTATTCAACAAGATCGTTAAGCACAAAAAAAAATACGACTGATAAATGGACAAAACAAACAATATTTTTTTTTTATTTTATTTCCATGTTTTTTTTTTTTAGAGAATGGAAAATCATTTTTTCTATCTATTTTCTTTCTTGTCACATTTTTTATTATTATATTTTTTCTTTTTTTTTATAATTTTTTTCTTTTTTTCACATTTCTGCGTAATTTGGTCCCCAAATTATTACAGCAAAATAACAAAAAGAAAATAAGAAATATTTACTCATTCTTCTTTAATCTTTGGTGGACATTTTAGTTTTTTCTTATTTACGGTAAACCAATGAGTTTAGTTTTTTTTATTTTGTGCTTTAATGTTTTTGTTTTTTTTTCGCAAAACTTTTTTGGATTGATAAAAATAATTCAAATAATCTGACAAAAAAAAAGTTTTTGAATCTTTACTTATTTAAATAAATTTTTTATCTTTAGTTTACTTTAAAAATGTGAATTTTTAACAGGTTCAAAATTGAAAGTAGATATTATTTAAATTTCTGATAAAATAAATTGATCAGAAAAAAACTATAAATGTGTTACTAAATAAATTCCAAGCAAATTAAATTTGGGAGTCCACCTAAATCCCCAAAAAAAAAAAAATCCCAAATTTCAAAATTTCAAGTTATAAAATCCCAAGCAACTATTAATGGTTTTTATATGCATTTATCTGAATTAAGAAAGATTTTAAGAGTTGTTACAAAACCAGGGTTTTAATAATTTGCTTAGCGAGGCTTTGGGGCGGGCAGCCCCCACTATTTTCAAATGTTATACATTTTTTACAGAATTTTTATATATTATGTATATGCGAAATTCTGAATTAGGAAAGATTTCAGTGTTGCAGTCAAAAATCAGGGCTGTCCCTTTTTCCAGAATATTTATTTTTAGGTAAGATTCTAAATTAAGAGAGATTTTAGAGTAGGAAAATCAGGGTTGAGCCTTTTTCCAGAATATTTATTTTATACGGGATTCTGAATCAGATTTAATTTTTATATATGTATTTTTTAAAAATTTAGTTTTGAAACGCGAGATTGTAATACCAAAGATTTTAAAACACGAGAATTTTTTTTGTAACATTGGGATTTTATAATATTTTGAAATTTGGAATTCTTGTTTTTTTGGGATTTTGGTATTTTTATTTTGAGATTTTGACTTTGAAATTTCGGAACCAACCCATTAAATTTACATTACTTTGATCAAAAAATTATATAAAATAGAATTACATCGTCAAATTTTTTTAATCTTACGAATACAAACCTATAAGTTATGAGTCATAAGTCAAGATTAATGAATCAGATATTTCGTTATTTACGAAATAAAGAAAACGTGTAAAACGTGAACTCAATGAACATTACATAAATTGTACAGATCATATTAAAAAAAAATTAAAATAAACTGATTAAAATTTGAATCTTTATTAAAATTTAGAAGAAATTTTTGGCTCTTTTTAATTACAAATATATACATATATAATAAATTATGAGTTAACTTACGGTTTGGAAATTTATTATTATTTCATTATAAAATTTAAAAAAAAATACTCTTTAGATGTTATATCAAAAAAAAACCTTTAAGTCAACGAATAATGAAACTCATGAAATGATTAATTTTGTTTTATTTGGAAATAAAAATTAACCCCAAAACATAATGTTGAATGTTTATTTTTTTTTTAATTTAATTGAGTCAAAATTAATTTAAAACCAGTTTAAAACAAACAATTATTTATTTATTTAGCTTTCTAATATTACGTAGAAAGTTTAAGTAATGTTAGCATTACCCTCGGCTGCTGCGGGGCCATTACCGATGCGAGAAAAAGAAAATAAATTTACTTGAAAAGTTACTTGATAATTAAATAATATCTACTACAAATTTCTTAATTTTTTAACATAAATGTTGCTTTAGCTTAAATAAATTATGTAATCGATTTACAATTTAATTATTTGCTGCTGTTATTGTAGTTTTCTAAAATCATGAAATCATTCTTAATTAATAAAATTTTAGCTATTCTGTGTTTTTACTACAGTTAAATAATGGCAATACCACTCACGTTTATATAATAATGCTAAGAAATACTATGATAGACCAAATATTAAACATTCGACATATTTCTGCTATTAATTCTACATTTTTTAATTTAGAGACTAACAGTGTGTTTTTAGTTTTGTATTATATTTAGTTTTGTTTTATATTTATCTGGCATTCCAGCAATATATGCTTAATGGACATAATATTACAGTGTGGACATAGGGAAGAGCTTTAATCTACAAATAAATGTTGATTTGTGTGGACTGTGGATGGTATGTCCTAGAGCTAGTAGTTTTCTTAAATGTCATTGGCACACAGAAATCCCTCCAAAATATGAGATTGGAATTAATAATATATATATAGTATGAAAACCTATAATGGCCTTTAGTAGCCGGTGGCTCAATAATATTGCATTATACATTTATTTATGTAATATTAATATAAATAAATAAATTATATACTAATATTTTTAATTTTGTTTATATACTATATATGTATTTACATTATATTTGGTCGTAAGGGAAATGTAAAGAAAAAAACACTTACGACCTGTGTAGGGATCGAACCCACATTCCTTCGGTTAACACACCACACGCCTAAACCGTATACAATAGAAAATAAAAAGCTAATAAGTTAAACACTATATTTCATAAATTCTTAAGAAAAACAAAATCTGTTGATTATAATATGTCTAACTTTATTAAAATTCTAAAACTTAAATAATTTTGTAAATAAATTTTTGTAAATAACTTGTAATTACCATGTAAATGTTGTATATATATTAGATTTAATCTCTATCAAGCCCATAATGGCCATAGCAGCCGAGGGCTGTACTAATATTGTAATAATTTATTATATAATATTAGAATAAAATAAATAAATAAATAAATAAAATAAACAATAATTAATATACTACCAAATTCAAATAAATTTTTTTGCATAATTTTAGGCGAAACTCTAAACGATTTAAAATTACAGAATATTTATAAAATTAAATTTATATTTTTTGTCTGAAAACTTTAACTTAAATTTATGTAACAAAAAAGTATTCAGCCTTTGACTTAATTTTTTATTAAAATACAATGAAACAAATTTAAAAAAAAAAAAAAATTTTAAAGTTTAAAGAGTAAAAATAAAACACATTTGTACAGATTTTTAATCAAAAAGTTTAAAAATGTTTGTATTATTAATTTTTATTTGTACACCTGCTTACTAGAAAATCCTTGCTATTTATTCATTTGCACTATTTTATACATAGTTATATATTATACAGTTTGGAACTTTTATCCTTTGTATTCTGAAAATGTTTTATCCTACAAAAAAAAAAGAAGCAAAATGCATATACAAAACTTTTATTTTTCATACCAGGTGCATTTTTACTGTAGAAAATATTTTTTTTTTTCTTTTTTTTACAACAAAGCTTTTGTAACAGTTTTTGTTTTAAGTGCATTCCATCGCTTAAATTTACAGTACAAAAAAAAAAAATACCAAAATTGTTATGATAATTTGAAGCCATATTATGATGCTTCATTGCATCATTTTTATACCCAACGGTATTGGTATATGGTGAACACATAAAAATATATGGTGAAAAATAATCTATAATTTTTCTTTACTCATAAAAAATTCAGAAACAGATATTATATAATGTTTTTTCGAAGATAAGTAAGAAAAAACTGTTATTACCTAATAAAATCCTAAGGAAAATTGCCAAATTGGAAAACCTTAAAAATTCTTCCAAGAATTTTAGAATTTTTAATAAATAGTATTTCATAAGCGTATTTTAAATTTTAGTAATGCGATACATAGGGTCAATTTTAAAGCCCTGAAAATTTTTTCAAAATAATTAACACGAAATATTTTTTTACGTACTAATGAAACACTAAAATATTTTAAAAAAATAAACTTAAAAATCAATTAATGTATCCTACAGTTTTGAACAATAAACACAGAAATTTTAAATTTAACAGCAAAACGATATGAAACAATATGAAAAAAATATAATGTATCTAAACATTCATATATGACGACAGAAACCATTTATTTGGTGTTAGAATTAACCTCAACACCAAAATAAAAACAACCAGTGACATAAAAGGATATTGTCCTGAGAAGTAACTGACAGAACAAATTTCTACTGAAGTACACATACCTATAAAGTGTTTTAAGTAGTTCAAATAGTGAAAAATAGAAATATTTTTATATTATTAAAGTATACTTGGAATGGAATAGACCGACATCCAAATTTTGTGGTGTATGGCACATACATTAAAGTGTTTAACTTTATCCATTGTTATTCATATATATATATATAAAATAAAAGTGTTATTTTAGATATATGAATGCATTATTGACTTTTAATAATACAATAAATGATAAGTAATTGTTCCATACAATATTTGTTTTTTATTTTTATCGATCGATTGATTTATAATTTATTTCTTGCTGTGTTGGTATTTGCTTTCAGATATAGAAACTCAAATTCTGATCTGAGGTAACACTTGATAAGATATATGAAATACATTTAAGAATATAGGGGAAAAACTAAGATAAACTCTTTGAGATTATTAACAAATTGCAAAGACTATCATACTGTGACTCATAGTTGTTAAATTCCGAACTATAATTAAAGTAATACTAAAGCGAATCAACTACTAAAGAGTCAACCACTTTTTAACAGTTAAAACAAATATGATTTATCACAGAACAAAGTTAAATTAAACCTAAAATTAAATTACAATTATTAATCATTCAAAGAATTTTAAAATACAAGCAAAAGGACTTAAGGAAAAAAAATTTTTTGAATATCCTTAATAATTTACCTGTTCGAGTAGAGAAATCACAATTCTTAAAAAGTAAAACATAAAAACATTCTACACTTATTTGCAATTTATTTCAAACAGAAATCTTTCAAACCATTGCAATAAAATTGCACCATATCTAAATGAATGTAAACAGTAAATGGCATACAATTTATTATGTATGGATATATACATATACATATATGTATGTTCGAATATATATCTCATTTATTTTTGTTTTTTTTTTTCTTACCTATTCAAAACTTTTACCACAACACCTTTAAATGAATCATTAGAGAATTATATCATAATATATACTTTAAACCATATATATTCTCGATAATACTTCATCTTGAGATTGAATAGTTCTGGCAAGATATAATAATTCAAATCTATAACAGTACTAACAGTACAGTAGGTAGGTAGGTACTCAAAAATTACTTTTTTTTTTTTCATTTTCATTTTTGTAACTGAAAACATACATACATACATACATTTAAAAAAAAAAAGGAAAAATGTTGGTTTAGTGAAGAATTTTATGAAAATTTTAACATATTAATAAATAATGTGGCATATACAGTAAAATTAACATATACATAAACAAATATAATATGTATACATTCAAAATAATACATTATAGATAAGTAAAACTTTTGGTTAAGTTTTTTGATTTATATACCTTTAAATATGGGATTATCCCTTAAGAGTGATAAAGAAACAAAAATTATATTTCATAATGAAATAGAAATATATATATGTATGTATATAAAAATAGAAAATAATGGAAATTGCATTTTACAGTTTTTAACACATACAGAAAAAAGAAAAAAAATTTAAAATACAAATTGAAGTATTAATGGACTTTTCATTATTTTCTTTATGTATTGCGTTTAAAAACATGATTGCTTTTTTGTTTTACAAAAATTGCAATGCAAACATCGAATAGATAAATAAAATTCAAAAAAAAATTTTAGAAATATGATGAATTTTTAAATAATTTCAAATAACTGTAATTAATATTAACTACACATGGTACTAAAAAAAAAAAAAAAAAAACTAAACTATAATTATTTTACAAAGGAAAACCTCTGGATATTGTCAAATGTTTTAGTACTATTTAGTACTTTTAGAAAATATTTAGTTTAGTTTCAATTAAAAAAAAAAAAATTCACTTTGTCTGTCCGTCGTTCATCAGTTTCGTTTGTTTCATTCACCCATCTGTTTACAAAATTTCTGCTTCATTTAAGATAGGACAATAAAATTTTAACCATAGATAGATCTCTTGAAAAAAATTAATGTTGTAGAATATTTTTTTTATGTAGCGTCATTATAGTGGAGATAAATCCTCTCAAAGTTTGGAAAAGTCCTTATTTTCAAATGTTGTATATCTCAGATTTTGCTTAACATTTTTTCAACTTAAAAACGTCAAACTATAGAACATTTTTCCTAACTTTATAAATCAGTAAATTTTTTTAAATTTAGTATTTAAATTTAGCATATGCGAAAACAACATTTTTAAAAAAATTTTACTTTCGTAAAACAAGTAAAAGATCTAAATAAATCCGCAACGTTTGCAAAAATGGTCTTAAAATTATGAGGGAAGAAAGATGTTTTTCAGAAATATAAATATCAGAATTGACATAAGTTAAAATTTGTTTGTACCTTCCTCTGTTTAACAGGTACTTAGGGTCAAAAAATTAAACAAGGGGCCTCGGTGGCCTAGTGGGTAAGAGCATATAAAATACGCTATAAACACTGAGGAAGTGTAAATTCGAATCCCACACACGTCGTAAGAGTTATTCCCCCTTACGACATTTACAGCCACGCCTGAACAGGAAAGGCTGTGTAATTTCCTGTCCACATTTATGTGGCAGAGAAATGCAATACATAAAAAATTAAATTTTCCGTTTTGTAACTATCTGTAACCTACGCAAAGTTTTTTTTTTTTTTTTTAAACAAAACATTTAAATTAAAACTTTAACAATATAATTTAACATTAATGATACAGAGTTCCTTAAAATTGAAGAAAGTGACTCTTGTATTACCACAATATTTTCTTATTCATAAAATTCTGAACAAATTTACAAATTGTGGTTCAAATCGCAGTATTCTAAACTGTTTTAACTAACTTTTGGAAAATATGCGCCTTTAATAACCTTTGCTTTTGTATTCGTCTTTGTTTTTTTTCTTCAATATTAGTAAATAATAAATAACCTTTGTCAAAAGATAATTTAAAGATTATGTCAAATGAAAATTTTATAAATTATGATTTGACATTTTCAACTGATGAATAAAAAGTGTAGGAAACATAACATTATACCTAACAAAGTATAAATTTTAACCTTTTTTTAAAAATATAAGTTTTTAGGTTATTTTTTCTGTAACAGATAATAAAAGTATTCTAAGTAGAAATGATATTTAAAATGGTGAATCAAATATGTAGGAGTTATAGAAATATAACATTGAAGAAAAATTACTTAATTAAGATTTCTGATATTTTATAATCTAAATCATATTATTTTAGACATTAGTTATAAGTTGTAGGTATATAATAAAAAAAAAATCAATAAAATTTTTATCCAATTTTACTTATTTTCACTTTTTAATACCCTATTCAGGGCGTAGTGGCATTAATTTTAATCATAGATTATTTCTAAGTTATAAAAATTTAGAAAATGAAGTTTTAGACCCGGCTCACGGCCGAAATAAAAAGATCCGCTACTTCTTATAACTTTTGAAAGATCCGTATCTAAAATATGAAAAAACTAAATGTGAAAAATTCAAATTGTCATATAAAAAATTTGGGCTTGAAATAGTTAGTTGATCGAGAGCTACTTGAAGTTTTGGTCGACTCACAATCAAACTAAATAGGCAACCTACAAGTTGATAGTTGATACAAAATATTTCGTGTTAATTTAATGATTCTAGATTTCTTAGTTTTTGAGCTATCGTGATGACGAACTGAAGAACGGATGGACAAAACTTAATCGACTAATTGTTCGATTCTTATCCAATCGACACACTTGATCATGTGTATATCGATCGTGCTTATTTCGAGATATTATACAAATGGAGGAGCAATTTTAATACACCCGATATCATCTTAAATTAAATTAAACTAAACTAAATTTACATCTTATTTAAAATATGAGAAAAATTTGATTTACAAAACTAACATTAACATTCATTTTGACATTTTTATACCAACATTTTCATTATTTTTTCTAATTATTCTAAAATAATATCTTTTATTCGAATATTTTAACTTGATAACTTTAAAAATTGTATCGTATTGTCAACATAATATAATTTTCAAAGCATTTATCACAAAAATCTTTTGTTCCATATACAATACGAATATAATATAAGAATATCTTGTAGACTCCTTATGCTTCTATAACTAAGATTTTTATCATATTCAATAAATAAATTCAAAATTCAATAACCAGTGCTGAATTCAATAACCAAAACAAAAAGATTTATAGTAATGTTAACTCAGAATACCTTACTTTAAGATAAATATAGTTCTCCAAGAGCAATATTTGCCGAAATAGAGTTGACAACCAAAAAAAAAAAAATTTTTAACTGTTTATTTTATGATACAAGGAAAAAAGACATAGAAGATACATAAAAAAGAATTGCAAATTTTATGATACATAGAAATTAAATCATATCAAATGGATCTGAGCATATTTTTTAAATCTGTTAAAAAATATTTCTATTTCATTTTCATTAACTACTATGTTTACTACATTACATCTTTAACGAGTCGAGCACCTACATTACACCTTTAACGAGAAATGGGAAAGTATATATTATATTCTTTGTTCAGAATCAAATTTTGAGCTTATTAAGGTCCGTCCGTCCCTTTGCACCATAAAACAAAAAATAAAGAGGACAAGGTTTTTACCATTTAACTTCTATAAAATTGTTACTTTCGAAATTATTACTATTGAAATTCAGCAAGTTTTACTGGTTCGGCCATACAACTTCTTCCTTTATATGAAAATAACTCAGTGTCTATTCAACCTAGGTATCTGAAAGAAGTTAAATTTTATGCAAACGACTTTTGCAAAATTTGATTAGATCAGAGCAGGAGACTCGAGTAGCTGTCATACAACTTCTAAATATACATATAATATGTGTTGTTACTTATTTAAGACATATATCTGAAATTTTGTTAAAGATGATTAAATTTTATGATAACTGTAAAACGGATATCCTAGAATTGACATAATAAGCTATGCTGCATTTTTCCTAGTTTCATGTTTTTTGTTTTTCATAAGGGAAGTGGGAATCTTCCAAAAACACTAAGAATTGCCCCTTACTGATTAAACCCAGATTCTTACTTCTTTTCAATGAAACCATATTGGTTAACATCAAATTAATGATCTACAAGTATACATTTAATTTCATTTAATTAATTGTTATTTAATATTTTAGTAAAACCTTAAGAATTCTTTATAAGTCAGCTCTTAGTTTTTATATTAAAAAATTTAATAAGAATATGAATAAAAAAAAATTTTCTACATTTTTAATCAATCCTCCAACTTTTTTAATCAATTTTATGTTAAAAATAACTGCTAATAGTAATTTTGTTTATAATAATATCGTTCTTTTATTGTAACAATTATACAAGGTGTGTCACGTAAGAGAGTAAATATGTATGATTCCTGATCCTAAAACAATATTATTTGTTGCAAAGCTTTTGATTCAGATGCTCTATAGAACTCATCACATTCTTGTTTAAATATTCTTAAATTAGAAGTATTTGAGAATATAATGCTTATCCTTCCAAATTTCATATGCTGAAGGATTTCTTAACCTGGAATACTTATTTTTTAAAAGAGCTAAAAACTTACGAATATTTTATATATTTTGAATTATTTTTTTTTTGAAATAATGTTTTTTTTTTCTAGTTTTCAAAAACAAAACTAAATTATTTTCTGTAGAACATGTGAGCTAAAAGTTATGGGTTAATCAATAATGTAAGCAAAATAACATAAAAGTCGCAATATTTTGGAGGTGCAGTGACAGAACGCCCGAGGAAATAAAGCCCGAGAGCTTTAATTCCAATACTTTTGGAATCCATGACAATAGAAATATACTTATAGGCATATTTTCGAAAAAGTATATAACTCTGATTTTGTAATCAACTCTAAAATCTCTCCCAATTCAGAATCTCGTACTTATACATATTACTAAATGTTCTGGAAAAAGGAGATACACCAATTTTTATCCAGAACTCTAAAATCCCTCCTAATGCGTTTGCTCTACATATAACTCTCTTCTTTTAACAACAAAAAATAGTGTGGGTCTAACCTCCAATTAAAAAGGAATTAAAGTCCGCGGGTTTTAATTCCTTTTAATTATGGGCTTTAATTCCAATTCAAAAATTGGAACAGGTTTTATTTCCTCGGGTGTTCTGTCACTGCATCTATTTTGGAATCGACTAAGATTAGAACATGTGAGCTCTCCCCCTCACATGTGATTTATTTTTCTAGTTTTAGCCTTAGGAATAACTCTCTCCAAAATATTAACACTCTTATACGAAACACTCTGTATATTAAAATTTATAGTTTTACTTAAATTTTTGTTATTACAGAACAAAATAAAAATAAACAAATTTATATTCTTTGCAAACTGCGGTTATATAATTCTTTTAGGAATAAACTTGCATCCTTCTGTAATTGCATCGCTTTATATATCGCCTTATTAATATATGAAAGTTAAATTTTATCTATTTTTAATCGTAAGAAAATATTTATTTTCATAAGCATAATGTACAACCCTACATACATTATAAAACTTTCAACACTAGAACATACCAATTAGAATTTATTCATTAAATCAGTTGTAATATTACGATATAGACAACACTATTGGAAAGAAATTTTGCAGTTTTGTAAAGTTTAATTGAAGTTATTTAACCATTAAATACCATTTTATTACTTCAGTTGTTTTACATTCAAGTTACGGATTAAGAAGTTCATAATCAGAGATGAAACCTAAAAATATGACAATGTATTATTTGGCTTTTGTAATTAGACATCATTTTCAAAGAATTAAACATACTCCCATTAAAACACCTCTTTTGATCTCGCATTGATCTTTAATTGTTTTAACTTCCTTCCGAGGCATATATGAGATTTATATGCAATTATATTTTATTGTACAAAATGGCTATTTAATATAAATTAATACGACATTGAATCTTTAAGTAGAAGGTGTTTGAAAATAAAATTTATAGTTATATATTCTTATTTCAGAATCCGATTCGTATTTAATCTAAATTTTGTGAAATCTATTTTCATTCATACTAAATGAGTACTAGATATTCAACCTGGTGTTGATAATCATAAAGTTCTTTTCTATTGCACTTCATTATTTCAATTTAACATCTGTTGTGGATTGATGGAAGAATTGGTTATCTGAAATAAAGCCGAAAGAAATAAAACCAAATGACTTTATTTCAAAACACATTTGAAATAAAACCGAAATCAGCAAATTTTTGTTGACGGCTTTATTTCATTTATAAAACAAATAAAGTCAAAATTAAAATGAAATAAAGTCAAAATTGTGTTTTGAAATAAAGCCGAAATCATAATATTTTTGTTTTCCTCTTTATTTCATTTTAAAAATACAAATAAAGCCATAATTAAAACGAAATAAAGCCAAAAATATTTTTAAGAGGTGATAAATTTGAATTTTAATTCTCCTTTACTATTCATTATTATTTATAAATTATTCAGTAGTAATTATTTTTCGATATTAAATGCGGCGACGTGTCACAAGTCTCAGGATCAAAAGTCCGTAAGGGACTAAAGACTCAATTTGTGGGTCCTTTAGGGACTTATGTGGGCCTTTAGGATTCATTACGTTGACTCTGTAACCGACATAAAATCGGATTCAAAATCAGGGTTTTACGCTTTTCTAGAATATTTACATATAATGTGAGATTCTGAATTAGGATGGGTTTTAGAGTTGGATTTGAAATCATAGTATTCTCTTTTCCCAAAATATTTATATATGTATATGTACATATATGCAAGATTCTGAATTAGGAGGGATTTTAGAATTGAATTCAAAATCAGGGTTATACCTCTTTTACAGAATATTTATATATATATATATGTATATGCGAGATTTTGAGTTAAGAAAGACTTTCGAGTTGGTTACAAAATCAGAGTTATACGGTTTTTCCAGAATATTTAAATAATCCTCCAAATTCAGAATATCACATGTACTTACATATATATACATATTCTATATAGAAAATATAATATAATATATAGAAAAGGCGATAATATATATATCCTGGTTTTGAATCCAACTCTAAAACTCTTACTAATTCAAAAACGTTCTTGCTTCCGCCAATGGACGTACGCTTGGCGCGTGCGCTGCGATCGCGCGCCTACGACCATATGACCGTAGCGCCGTTAACTTTTTAAAATAAAATCAATTGTCTGCGGTGTAATGGTTCACAACCGATACAGTAGAAGAGGGGTAAATTAGGAGAGATTTTAGACTTGGATTAAAAATACAGGTATTCCCTTTTTCCCTATTAAGCTTCAGGTACCGAAATATAGCGGTAATGTATCAATTTCACTATATGGCTTTATTTCATAAAATTTTAGAGAACAATATTGCTTTATTTCGCTGCTCCGAGGTACACATTGACAGAATGAGTGAAAAGAAAAATCTTTAAACTTTTAAAGAACATATTTTAGAATTATACTTCGACTGCATATATGAAGATATATATGAAAAAAAAATTATCTAAAGAATATTTATGTTACTTCACTTATTTTTTTTTTGTGTACTATAGTCTTAATTTAAATTTTGTTAACCCCACACGCAATCAAAAAATTGTATGTACAGATCATTTAATTAATTTAAGTTTTATGACCAAATACTAAAGGATGGTTTACAAAATGAAATCAACTCATTTGATTAGCAATTCCATTTTTGCATAAGATAATAAGGATCATCAAGTTAAAGTACAAATAATTGTTGTATTGCAGATCAGTAGGGCACACATCAGTGGAAATTTTTAACAGAAATTATTGTTGTGGTACGCATAAAAAATATGCAACATAATTTTATCCTAGACATAAATATCACAGACCTCAACCATATTGCATATTTTAAATATTTACTCTTGCATATTTTTAAAGTTTGTTTTTTTTTTTAAATTGATCAACCAATCAACATTTCTGCTATCTGCAATTTTTTTTTACTTTGCAATTAATATTTTGTATTGGATCATTCACGTTATGTAGCATTATTCGATTTTATTTTCCTTTGATGCACTTGTGAAAACCCTTACCTAATGTTATTTCAAGTTGTATTTCCGTTACTGTAACTTATTTTAAGATACATAATTACTATATACCAGGTATTATCAATATTAATTATGTAAAATGTTGTTTTAGTAAACTGTTTACTATAAGAATTATAATTATTATTTATCTATTTTACGTTGTTTTTTAATAATTTTAGTTTGTGGTAAGGTGAAACGTTCATCTATTTTCATATATATTATGTAGTTATAATGAAAATATGCAAGAAAATTACTATAATAAGAATAATAATATGGATATTATATTTAATATTATATAAAACAAGATAAAATCATTAATGAACTAACAAAAAATCATAATAATAATAATATAAGTTAAACATATTATGTAGGTATTTCATAATTACTTTGATATGAAGAAAATTTTCTTTTAAAAAAAATTCACCGACAGTAAAACATTCTAAAAGTGGATAAGGTGGAAAATGAATACATTTAAGAATACAACATTTTTTGTTCTAACAATTTTTTTAACTGAATGTTGAATGCTGTTAAATTAGTGTTAAGTTAGTATTAAAGATTTTTTTATTTAAATACTTTGAATTTTATTATAAGAGTACATTGTTACAAATTGTTTAATAAAGGAAAAATAAAAAATAAAAGGTGTGACACTTCCAAAAACACCAACAATAATGAAATTCCTATGCAATTCAATTGACTAGAGAGTAGGAATAGAAAGCGGTAAGAAGAGGAAGTAAAATTTAAATAAAAGTAATAAAAAATTCATATATGAATGATTTTTCAGTTCAATCTGTTCCAAATACTATTAACAAAATAAATAAGTAATCTTTGAAAATCAATAAACTTTGCATTCGGTCTAAGATGGACTACAATTCTCATATATGGGCTGATGCGCTTCAAATTTCTTTTAATCAAAATTACCTCCACAATGTTCAAAACTGTCTAATTGGGAACTCCGTTGAGTTAACAATTCTAACATCTTTCAACATTCATCGCAAAATTTGAAACAATTTCACTGTTTTATAGATTTCTTGTAGATAATGAATGACACTTGCTAATCAATTTGCTGATGAACTAAAATCAATTATGCCTCAAACTATTCAATAGAACTACGAGACAGGCAGCATAATATGATAATTTCTACTCTGTGGAAATTCCTAGATAGTTTAAACCTGTTTTTGATCTCGTTATTCATTCGTTATTGAAGCTATAAGAAGCATGTTCAACTTTAAGTATTATTCTTTGTCACAAAGGGCCAATATTTAAAATTTTTTTTTTTATTTTTGTATAAAAAAGTTTAATATTCATTCTTATTTTATTTTATCAAGAAAATTTTGTTTAGAAAAGTTTTTTAGACTACAACTATTATATAATTTTCGCCCTATATTATTTTTGATATTTTGTTAATTAAAATTTAATAATTTTTAATTTAAGACTTCTCGACCAAGAAATAATTAATAAATCTCGTTCTCGACCAAGAAATTTGATAAAATTGATAAAGCTTTAAAGGTAGTTTTGAAATTTTGAACTTCTCTTTATTCTATCTTATATGGTTCTGATTTAAATTAAATTATTTAGGGAGGGAAAAAAAATTAATATCCTGAATCGCTGAAAGCTGAAATTAGTTACCACATCCAAAAGAGATTTTTATTTGTTTTGAACTTCAATATATATTTTTTATACATGAGAAAATTTTATATTATTTTTTATAGACTTTGCTCGAGACCTTTTGGAAAAAAGGTCGCCGTCTTAACTACACCTTTGGCTGAATAATTGAACAATAACATAATCTCATTAATACAAGTATAAATTGTAAGCAAAAATAAATAAACAAAATATTTAAAAAATCTAAAAATAATTTAACTTTAATAAATTTTTCCATATTATTTTCTATTTAATTTTTATTTTTTACTATTTTTTAAATACACCGCTGAAGTCTTAATTAAAACCTTTGACTTACATAATATCTTTATTATATATATGTCTTTATAAAAACAAAAACAAAACAGTCAGAATCCTTACTGTTTGTTATCTTTTAAAATACATTTTTGTAGTAGTTTTTTCTTTTGTTTTTACTTTTAACAATAACAAATAATTTAAAATGTTAATACTTAACTTTACCATATATTTTCCAATGTTCTCATTTTCACACAGATGAAAATAAAATTGTGAACTTTTTTTAAATTGAAAATAAAAAGTATAGTTTTATTTATTTTTATATTTTTTTTTTTTATTCTTAAACAGACATTACATGTACAACTACTAAAAAAAAAATGTTTTTCTATACATTTTCACATTACATTATGTGGATTGTGAAATTTCACAAACATTTACAGACATTAATTACATATAATGGAGGAAAATTAGAGGTCAATTAAAATTAATCAAATTTTTAGGTCTAGAATAGTTTCTAAATAATAAAATGTTCTACAATTTCGATAAATGTAATGATAAAAAAAAGCAATTAATTAAGCTTTAAGCTATTCGGTTTCAATCGCAATGAGCTAAGGCGATGTTATCGAACATTCTTACTAGTTTCCAGCAATTAAATTTTCTGCTTCAAAATACCATAAGCCAGATGAGCAAACTACGTTTTTTCTTTTATTCTGAGATGGGTGAGCTTGATGTCCAATTCACCTTGTGTGTAACTCATCTTCCTTAAATATTAAAGAATGCATATCGGGTTGGAATTTTTGAAATCTTTTGAAACAGCCTAGAATTTTAGAGTAATAATAAAATTCGTCTTAAAATTATAAAAATCTGTAATCATAGCTATACATATAAGATCTGCATAGGGTTGAGATTTAAATGTGTAATAACGAAACCTAACGAAAAAAATCATATTTGAAAACATTTTTTATTTTCGCTATATATATATATATATATTTATTTATTTATTTATTTAAAAACAATCTCCTACCACATACAATATGGTAGGAAAGAGAACTTTTCCTTCCCTTACAGGTGTGGCAGGAGTTTTATTTCACATTGTTTAAAAGTTTACTAAAATTTTGTTATTATATTGCATGTTATATCCTTTTTAAGACCTTTTTATGTAATTGTTATTAGACTTTCTTCTATCTTGACTATTTACGTTTTTATAGTTTTTCTCATATCTGGAACTTTCTGCAAATTTCATTGATTTGACTTATCTGGCTGCTGTTATCTGTCTTCAGTATTTCCAACGATGGCTTCGGATGAAAATTTGAACACATCATAAGCATGTGTCGTATTGAAAGTTGCTCTGCACAAAATATGCATAAAGTTTGTGGTTGTGAGGTGAAAAGATGTATGGATGTTGCTAAAGTTGTTTCTGTTAATAAGCTTAGCAGTTTGATTCGAGTTGTTCTAATTTGTGTTCTTAACATGTTTTTAAAAACAATCTTCTTTAACTCTGGATGTATTGTTTTGACTATTGCGTTATTATATATGTATATATACTAAAAAAACATTAAAACTTATTACAAAAAAATGAAAGAAAAATTTTTTGAAGAAATTGTTTTTTTTTTTAAATACCTTTGAATTTTATATTTATATGTACATACATGTATGCATTTTTATACATATAATTGTACATATATATTTGTAAACTTTTTCCACGTACATTTATATATTTATTTTCAAACTTTAAAAAGTACGTTTATGCATAGTTTATTTTTGATGATGGCTGAACATCATCAACAACACCATAATCATTATCATCATCATCATCACCATTATAAGGACACAACATAATCAACAATAGAAATGATAAAAATATAAATACATAATAAGAATATTACAAAGTTTTCTATGGCCATGATTTCTGTCTGAACAATTTTCATCATTTACCTGTAGTTTTATATGTTTTATGTTTTTATTTTGTTTAATTTTCTTTTTTTTTTATTGTTTTTCTTTTTTTACTTTATTTTACGAATGATTGTGACACATAAGAATATCAGCTTCACAAGTCTTAATTAGATTAGTTGATTCCTTAGGTTTTTATCTTGAATGAAAACTAAACAACAACAACAAAAGCAGCACGAAATTGAAGAAAAGTTATTTTAGTGCTTACATAGCATAATGTTAGTTTTGTTAGACTTATACTGAAATTGCATTTTAAGGATATCCTTTTTTCATTTTCTATTAAAAATTTTATTTAATTTTTTTTTTTTTTTTTACGTTTAGTTCAGAGTTGTATTTTTCATCATTTAAAGTTAAATAAGTTGAAAGTATGTAAAAAGACGATTAATGCAGTTGCATACACTTCTTATTTCTATGATTGTTTTTGTTTTTGTGGAAAATTTTTAAGTTTTTCCAAGGAAATTGTTTTCTAAAATTTTTTTTGTTTGTTTTTCACTTCAAAATTTTTAATGTTTCTAATTTTTTGTTATCCTTCGTTTTTCAATGAATTTTCTTTAGTAGATATGTAAGAAATTGAGTGGAGAATATTTTAAAATTTATTATTTTTACTTTTTAAATTAAATTTATTTTATAGAATGATGATTTTATTAGATAATTTTCTCAATACGTTATATTTTTGTTTTTGTTTTAAGGATGAACAGTTATTTTTTCTTAAAAAAAAATAAATTTTTCTTTTTAGTATTTTCAATAGAGAAGGTCAGTGAACTGAAAATTTTTCAATTATGTGTAAATTATAAAAGGTTTTTACTTAATATATAAATATGTATATATATAGATATAATATATATATAGATCTATACATATATATACATATGATACATATGTGTTGTTTTTGATTAAATAATTTAATTAAAAAATCTTGAAAGTACTTCTTTTTCGTTTTTTCATTATTATTAATTTGTTTTCTTTTGATTATATATATATACATATATATACATATATGTGTATAAATTAAATTGAAAGTAGTTAAAAATAAATTGAAAAGATGAAAATGTTTTGATATTCAATGTTTGTTGCATTAAAATAAATAGAATTTTTGAAAACACTATCGAATAATTATTTAAATAATTTTCTTTTCGTGATATAAACTAAAATGAAAACAGCAAAATTGCAAAATTTTAATAATGGAAAAGTTGTTTTAAGCATGAGTATTTAATGTACCTTGGACATTAATATATAATGTTTTTGGCATGAGCTTTAAACATTATCTTAAATTAAAACATGTTCCTTAAAAAATGAAAATACGATTTAAGTATATACATATATGTTTATATATTAAGTATATAACAAGCGAAGCAACGAAAATGGAAATGGAATGGACCCACATTTTGGAAACAGCAAGAAACCATAACGAACCTAGAATGAACCGAGTTTGAAGGAATTTGATGGAAATGTGTAGTGTTTGATGGAAATGTGTAGTAGCGGCGCTATGGTCTCAAGGAGGCTCCCAAGTAAGGATACTAGAAATAAAATATATATATATAGATATTGTTGTGACCAACTAGTAACAAAAGTATCAAATACATATAAAATTGGGTAGGCAGTACAAATTTTGTATTAGGAAGATTTAAAACTTGTTCAGTGGAAAAATATTTATAAAAATTATTATTAATTACATATATTTAAAAAAAAAAAAATACTAAAAGAAATTGAAAAAATAGTTGAGTGCAATAATAAGTTTAAAAAGTGATTGAAGAATATGCATTTTAATCGTTTTCCTAAAAGAAAATTCTGAGGCAGAAAAACATAAATAATGAAAATTAATCAGGAAACCAAAGTAAAGTTTAATAATTTTTATTGAAAAATTTAATTCCATAAAAATTTGAAATTTTTTGGGATCCTTCGCAAAATTCTAGAATTTCTAGTTAACTCTTCGTATTAAACGACAAACCGAACGTAGTAAATACTTCATCTTATATTCCTTCAAAAGTTTGTATCCTGAAGTTTATAGGAAAAAACCTGACGAAGAATAAAATATAGAAAGTGCGAGCATACAAAGAAAATGACCCACCAAACTTCATATAAAAGTTGTGGTGTTTTGACTCAGTGCAAGTGGGTTATAATGCCATAAAATATTGGGTCATAATGCCATAAATTTCCGGGAAAAGGCGTATTGATAATACGATACATATTTATTTTCCATAAGTTCAGGCTTATTTTGGACTTCTGGGTTTTGGTAATATGTTCAACGGGTACATTTATTTTCCTTATTTTCTGGCTAACCGCGCGTACGCTACCGGATATTGTCGCGCGCGTTATTCGCAGCCGTCTGGTGCCTTGGTGGGAGTTTTCGGGCGAAGGGAAAGCGGGGCTGGTCAGAAAGTATGGAAAATAAATGTACCCGTTGAAAATATTCGAATTTTATAGTCGACTACAAAAGCAATGTTATACTCTTTTTCTAGTATTTGTACTATATATGTCGTATATATGCCAGATTCGAATTTGAAGAGATTTCAAGACAGAAGTCTCTTGATACACCACTGATGTAAATATCAAAATAATTAAATAAAATAAAATAAAAATTCACAAAATAAAATTCACAAACATTTACAGACATTAATTACATATAATGGAGGAAAATTAGAGGTCAATTAAAATTAATCAAATTTTTAGGTCTAGAATAGTTTCTAAATAATAAAATGTTCTACAATTTCGATAAATGTAATGATAAAAAAAAGCAATTAATTAAGCTTTAAGCTATTCGGTTTCAATCGCAATGAGCTAAGGCGATGTTATCGAACATTCTTACTAGTTTCCAGCAATTAAATTTTCTGCTTCAAAATACCATAAGCCAGATGAGCAAACTACGTTTTTTCTTTTATTCTGAGATGGGTGAGCTTGATGTCCAATTCACCTTGTGTGTAACTCATCTTCCTTAAATATTAAAGAATGCATATCGGGTTGGAATTTTTGAAATCTTTTGAAACAGCCTAGAATTTTAGAGTAATAATAAAATTCGTCTTAAAATTATAAAAATCTGTAATCATAGCTATACATATAAGATCTGCATAGGGTTGAGATTTAAATGTGTAATAACGAAACCTAACGAAAAAAATCATATTTGAAAACATTTTTTATTTTCGCTATATATATATATATATATTTATTTATTTATTTATTTAAAAACAATCTCCTACCACATACAATATGGTAGGAAAGAGAACTTTTCCTTCCCTTACAGGTGTGGCAGGAGTTTTATTTCACATTGTTTAAAAGTTTACTAAAATTTTGTTATTATATTGCATGTTATATCCTTTTTAAGACCTTTTTATGTAATTGTTATTAGACTTTCTTCTATCTTGACTATTTACGTTTTTATAGTTTTTCTCATATCTGGAACTTTCTGCAAATTTCATTGATTTGACTTATCTGGCTGCTGTTATCTGTCTTCAGTATTTCCAACGATGGCTTCGGATGAAAATTTGAACACATCATAAGCATGTGTCGTATTGAAAGTTGCTCTGCACAAAATATGCATAAAGTTTGTGGTTGTGAGGTGAAAAGATGTATGGATGTTGCTAAAGTTGTTTCTGTTAATAAGCTTAGCAGTTTGATTCGAGTTGTTCTAATTTGTGTTCTTAACATGTTTTTAAAAACAATCTTCTTTAACTCTGGATGTATTGTTTTGACTATTGCGTTATTATATATGTATATATACTAAAAAAACATTAAAACTTATTACAAAAAAATGAAAGAAAAATTTTTTGAAGAAATTGTTTTTTTTTTTAAATACCTTTGAATTTTATATTTATATGTACATACATGTATGCATTTTTATACATATAATTGTACATATATATTTGTAAACTTTTTCCACGTACATTTATATATTTATTTTCAAACTTTAAAAAGTACGTTTATGCATAGTTTATTTTTGATGATGGCTGAACATCATCAACAACACCATAATCATTATCATCATCATCATCACCATTATAAGGACACAACATAATCAACAATAGAAATGATAAAAATATAAATACATAATAAGAATATTACAAAGTTTTCTATGGCCATGATTTCTGTCTGAACAATTTTCATCATTTACCTGTAGTTTTATATGTTTTATGTTTTTATTTTGTTTAATTTTCTTTTTTTTTTATTGTTTTTCTTTTTTTACTTTATTTTACGAATGATTGTGACACATAAGAATATCAGCTTCACAAGTCTTAATTAGATTAGTTGATTCCTTAGGTTTTTATCTTGAATGAAAACTAAACAACAACAACAAAAGCAGCACGAAATTGAAGAAAAGTTATTTTAGTGCTTACATAGCATAATGTTAGTTTTGTTAGACTTATACTGAAATTGCATTTTAAGGATATCCTTTTTTCATTTTCTATTAAAAATTTTATTTAATTTTTTTTTTTTTTTTTACGTTTAGTTCAGAGTTGTATTTTTCATCATTTAAAGTTAAATAAGTTGAAAGTATGTAAAAAGACGATTAATGCAGTTGCATACACTTCTTATTTCTATGATTGTTTTTGTTTTTGTGGAAAATTTTTAAGTTTTTCCAAGGAAATTGTTTTCTAAAATTTTTTTTGTTTGTTTTTCACTTCAAAATTTTTAATGTTTCTAATTTTTTGTTATCCTTCGTTTTTCAATGAATTTTCTTTAGTAGATATGTAAGAAATTGAGTGGAGAATATTTTAAAATTTATTATTTTTACTTTTTAAATTAAATTTATTTTATAGAATGATGATTTTATTAGATAATTTTCTCAATACGTTATATTTTTGTTTTTGTTTTAAGGATGAACAGTTATTTTTTCTTAAAAAAAAATAAATTTTTCTTTTTAGTATTTTCAATAGAGAAGGTCAGTGAACTGAAAATTTTTCAATTATGTGTAAATTATAAAAGGTTTTTACTTAATATATAAATATGTATATATATAGATATAATATATATATAGATCTATACATATATATACATATGATACATATGTGTTGTTTTTGATTAAATAATTTAATTAAAAAATCTTGAAAGTACTTCTTTTTCGTTTTTTCATTATTATTAATTTGTTTTCTTTTGATTATATATATATACATATATATACATATATGTGTATAAATTAAATTGAAAGTAGTTAAAAATAAATTGAAAAGATGAAAATGTTTTGATATTCAATGTTTGTTGCATTAAAATAAATAGAATTTTTGAAAACACTATCGAATAATTATTTAAATAATTTTCTTTTCGTGATATAAACTAAAATGAAAACAGCAAAATTGCAAAATTTTAATAATGGAAAAGTTGTTTTAAGCATGAGTATTTAATGTACCTTGGACATTAATATATAATGTTTTTGGCATGAGCTTTAAACATTATCTTAAATTAAAACATGTTCCTTAAAAAATGAAAATACGATTTAAGTATATACATATATGTTTATATATTAAGTATATAACAAGCGAAGCAACGAAAATGGAAATGGAATGGACCCACATTTTGGAAACAGCAAGAAACCATAACGAACCTAGAATGAACCGAGTTTGAAGGAATTTGATGGAAATGTGTAGTGTTTGATGGAAATGTGTAGTAGCGGCGCTATGGTCTCAAGGAGGCTCCCAAGTAAGGATACTAGAAATAAAATATATATATATAGATATTGTTGTGACCAACTAGTAACAAAAGTATCAAATACATATAAAATTGGGTAGGCAGTACAAATTTTGTATTAGGAAGATTTAAAACTTGTTCAGTGGAAAAATATTTATAAAAATTATTATTAATTACATATATTTAAAAAAAAAAAAATACTAAAAGAAATTGAAAAAATAGTTGAGTGCAATAATAAGTTTAAAAAGTGATTGAAGAATATGCATTTTAATCGTTTTCCTAAAAGAAAATTCTGAGGCAGAAAAACATAAATAATGAAAATTAATCAGGAAACCAAAGTAAAGTTTAATAATTTTTATTGAAAAATTTAATTCCATAAAAATTTGAAATTTTTTGGGATCCTTCGCAAAATTCTAGAATTTCTAGTTAACTCTTCGTATTAAACGACAAACCGAACGTAGTAAATACTTCATCTTATATTCCTTCAAAAGTTTGTATCCTGAAGTTTATAGGAAAAAACCTGACGAAGAATAAAATATAGAAAGTGCGAGCATACAAAGAAAATGACCCACCAAACTTCATATAAAAGTTGTGGTGTTTTGACTCAGTGCAAGTGGGTTATAATGCCATAAAATATTGGGTCATAATGCCATAAATTTCCGGGAAAAGGCGTATTGATAATACGATACATATTTATTTTCCATAAGTTCAGGCTTATTTTGGACTTCTGGGTTTTGGTAATATGTTCAACGGGTACATTTATTTTCCTTATTTTCTGGCTAACCGCGCGTACGCTACCGGATATTGTCGCGCGCGTTATTCGCAGCCGTCTGGTGCCTTGGTGGGAGTTTTCGGGCGAAGGGAAAGCGGGGCTGGTCAGAAAGTATGGAAAATAAATGTACCCGTTGAAAATATTCGAATTTTATAGTCGACTACAAAAGCAATGTTATACTCTTTTTCTAGTATTTGTACTATATATGTCGTATATATGCCAGATTCGAATTTGAAGAGATTTCAAGACAGAAGTCTCTTGATACACCACTGATGTAAATATCAAAATAATATTCCAATTTCTTTAAGTTTGTAAACGTTTTGATAGAAGAAGAATTCACTTCTACCTACCTCGGAAATTGATCCGCTTATGTTTCCACCATCGTGGATTATAACACTATAATTGCATTATGGTGTTATAACCCATCATGGTTAGATATGTACCCATTGTGGGATTTTGGCCTGTGGAAGTATAACATGGCACCGTATTAAAGTGCCAAACGAAATGTGTACTCAAATATCGTCATACAGGGAAGAATCACTATCAAAAGAAGAATCACTATCACTATCAGTTATAACATTTTCTCTAGTCCAAATGAAATTAAAACCTGTAGTATATAGTTTTAACTAAAAGTTAGCAGTTAAATTAAACGATTCATTTTCAATTGTTAATAAAATGTTACTGTACCAATTATGTCAATATTTAAATGTGTCAACCGTGATAATTTACGATCCCTATAAGTGCAGTATAAGATTAATTTTCATGATAAATATTTCCTGATCTTTTCTTTACATTTTCTTAAAGGAAAGGAATCCTCATCCTGGCATTTATTTAGCTTTAACAAATAGTTATCTACTCTTTCCTTTAAAATTATTATGTTTTGGATCATCATAGATCCCAGGAGTATTATCTACTCTAATTAGTAATGCAAATTTGATTTTGATCTTACAAATTTATTGGGGAAAAACAACGAAAACTTAAAACCAAAACATCCTAAATATTGAAATTAAATTACAGAATTGCAACTATAGAAATAAACTTCAAAAATTTGTTTCGATCAGTTGATTCCTTCTTACTGCTTAAAATAAAACAATTCCGCTACGCATTTGATTGAAAAAATTTTCAATAATTACCAAAAGTTGTACATTTTAAATAAAATTAAAATCTATTTTACTTACTTTCTGTACGAACAAAAAAAAACATGACTTTTCAAATTAAAAATTATTATAAAATTAATTATTTTTAGTCTGCATCAAAAAAAAAAAAAAATTTACTTCAAATTGGGTCAATTTTAAAGTAAAAGAAAATCTTTACTTTGAAAAGTATTCAAAAATCAAAATAAATATAGAAAAGAAAAACAAAAAGTTTACCGACACCAAAAAATAAATCAACAACATAAAAAGGAAAAAATTATCCTGTTCTGTCCATACATTTCTATCATATATTCTTACAAATCATTTTGGTAGACCAGAAATGAAAAATACTAAAAAAAAAAAATTCTTTTTCTTTTAAGTTTCTATAAAATTGATCGTCACATTTTAAGATAAGTATATATATATATATATATATACTCTCCTTAAAATACTACAAAAAATAATAAAATATCAAAACCACCAACAAAACAACCATCTAAACCACCATTAAAACTCTATAATATTAAATTTCTTTAAAATTATAAAAAAAAAAGAACAAAAAAAGAAAGAAAATCAAACTTTTTATTTAACGTTTTAAACTTAATGTCCAATTTATGGACATTAAGTCGTCTATAATTTTCCTACTATAGAACATTTTATTTTAAATCTACTCTAGTATTATAAAAAAGATTTAAATTTCAATGGAAGATTGCGTTTTCTTCAAAAAAAAAAAAATAAAATAAAATAAAATGAAAAAAAAAAAATTAAAATCAGGAAAATTGTTTAGAATTAACTTAAATAATAAACTTAATAATAAAAATAGCGATTTTTTAACAATGACAACATATAAAATAAATATATATAAGATTTAAGTTTAAGAGCTAATCAAGGATCTTATTATTTAATAATTGGTGATATGAATTATCTATATGAATATGAATTGAAAAAAGATATGTATCTTTTAATATTTCCCTTTGATATTTTTTTGACTAAGCACCTTTAGTCAAAAAAAAAAAAAAAAAAAACAATTCGAAGCAGAAGATTAAATATTAAATTTCTCTACATTAGATTGTTCTCAGATCGGTCCATATCAATTTAAAGATTTTTTTTTTCTTCTCTATTTACAATTTCTAGAAGTTTAACAAATCTTTTTGTTTTTCTTTTTCAAAACTTGAAGTTTTGTTTGGTTTTTGTTTTTTTGTTGAAGGTAAAAAAACGAACAACAAAAGAACATACATTGGGCACCATATAATACTAATTTTCAACAATACATTTAAAATTTGTTGTTGTTTTGTTTCTTTTTTGTTTAAAAGTTTCTCTGTCCTAAATTTCATAGTAAAAAAAAAAATTTTACAAGAAAAGGAAAAAAAAGAAACAAAAATATGTAACAAGAAAATAAAATCCAGATGAAAAGAAACTTTCAGACATTTTCTCTCCTTTTCTCTTTTGTTTTTCTTTTTTATTTTTTCTTTTTTATATCTAATTTTTACTTTTGTTTTTTATTTTTGTTTTTTTTTTATTTTTTTTTATTCAGTTAGTCATTTTCTCCAGGTAAACATTAAAATTAAAATTGAAAGAAAACTTTATAAAAAATTTTCAAAGTTTTTCAATCACGAAAAATTTTAATTCTTGTGTTTTATTTTTGTATGGATATAAATGTACATACTTATGTAATATAATAAATGTGTATGTGTGTAAATTGTAGATTATTTCAGTGATGTAAACAGTTGAATGTATTTTAAAAACTTTATAAATTAGTTTTTTTTATTGTAAAAGTCGATATACAGAAAGAAAATTTTAACAGTTTTTCTAATAAAAAATTTCAAAAATTTTTATCAACTGCTAGAAACGGCCGCAAAATCTTTAGTTTAATTTAGTTGAAACAATTAATAAATACAAAGAAATTAACAAACAGAAAGGATTAATAGTATCAAGTATGAGCATTCATTTTTTCTTATTTATAAATGTGTGTTTTGCAAAATCCTCTTTGAACTGAAATTCTTTGTAAAAAATTGAATTTTTTAATAATTTAAGGCCAGCTTTTCAGATTATAGTCTATAAAACAATTTATCTTAAAATAATTATCATTTTCCGAGTCACAACATGTTTTTCTTTCCTCTTAAATGAAACATTTTTAATAAATCAGTGACGTTACCACAATATTTTCATTTACTAATTAATGAAAACTAAAAGTAACAAGAAAAAATCAAATAAAATAATATAAGATAAAATAAAGGATATGTGATCCTTTTTTTTTATTTTATATTATAACTTTATTGTGTTGGGAATACATTCTTTTTTATATTATTTTTATAATATTTTTACGTTTTAAAATTAGTTTTGTTTTTGTCAATTACCAATAGTAAACTTTTTTAGCATAATTTTACAAAAAAAATGGAAAAACAAACAAAAAAACACAATTCATTTTATCTCTATTTATTTCTGTTTAAAAATAAAAAAATTTTTTTACTCTTAAAATAAAAGTTTTATAATAAAAATAATATGTTATTTGAAAACATATTACAGAGAAAAGTGAATTACTTTAAAGTTTTAATTTTACTTTAGAGTATATTATATAGTTACTACTATGTACTCCTGTATATTATTTGCCATATATAATAATATATTGTATATGGATATAAGTCTACGTGCATTTTTATTTTTATATCATATTGTAGACAAAATGATAAGTAAAAAGTTATTTTTATTTTTCCTACTTTATGAACCAATTTAAAAGAATTGAAAATTCTATTTCAAAAAACACAAAAAAAAAAAAAAAAATTAATATATAATTTTTGTAAGTATGACTATGGTATGACTAACAAATAAAAGCAATAGTAAAAGTAATACATATTTTTGTTATCTTGTTTTATAAAAGTTCTTATTTTATCAGATATTTTTCTTTGATAATAAATATTTATTTTTATTTTTGAATATCTACCTATCAAATAGTTTAAAACTTTTAAGAGTCATGGAGCCCAGGTGTAATGGTGTTTTAGTATTCCTTCAATAAAACAGTATTTCTTGTCCACAAAGCAATAGTTCTGTTCTCCAGCTGGAACCAACAACTCATTAAAGGCATTAAGTGCTTTATTTATATTAAAAAACTAAATCCAAGGATGTAAAGTCCAAGATTACAATGCAATACAGACCAGAAAATAATTTCAGGACAAATAAATCACTATGACTATGATCACTTAATCTATAATTTTTCATTTTTGTTAATTATAAAGCAATAAATAACAAATTGAAATTGGGACAAAAAAAAAAAAAAACAACACCAATGCAAGCTAAAAATCAAAGTAAATCGTTAAATTTATAACTTCTATTAAAAATTGCATACTTACAGGAGATACTTTTTTAAATAATATGTTGGTTATTTTAGAAACCTACCTAAAAATTCCATAAAAGATTATTTAATAGATATTGTATTATATTTTATATTTTAGAATTTTTGTTTTTTAATAAATTACCTTTCTTTTTTTTTTTTTGCAATTAAAAAACTATTTTATATTTAAAACAAAAATATACCTTAAAGTTATTTTTTTGGTTTTTCCTTTTCAAAAAAAAAATAAAATTTTTTAAAATTATTTCTTTTAAAACTTGAAAATTATTATTTATATCTATACTAAAATTGTAAAATAAATTTGTGTGTATTATATTATTTTCTGTATCAATTTATAGTTATTTTTTTTTCCTTTTTTTTTTTGAAACATTAAAACTTTAATTTAAATTGTGGTTCTTTTGGTCAATGAAATGCATTACAAAAGTTTTAATCTCTTTTATAAAAAAAAAAATACCCAAACTTTTTTTTGTGTTTTTCAAAAAAAAAAAAATCCAAAATTAAATAAATCAATATCTAAAATTAAAGAATAACTAAATCTAAAGTAATCAAAGTGTTTTATTCAATTGATTTATAATTTAGATGTTAATTGATTCAAATCAAAAATTTGTATTCAATAGTTAAAAAAGATATTTTAAATAATTGTTTAATTTTTTTAAATAAATACCTATAATTATTATAGCTAGTAGTTAGTATATAGTGTATTGTGATGAAAATAAATAAAAAAAAAAAAAAAGGTAAATTTCAATAGGATACCTTTTGATTAGTTCAATTCAATTAGAATTTTTTTTCTTTAAAAAAAAATTTGAAGGTAACCTGTTTAAATTTTAGGTTTTAAAATACAAAAGAAGAATCAATAACAGTTGATAAATTTTTTTTTTTATATATTATTTTATTTATTTATTATGTATTATGTTATATTAAATTTCAAAAATTTTTTTTTCCATTTTTTTTTTTTTTTTTTGAAAAGAATTTCAATAATAATTCAAGTTTTCAAAAAAAAAAGTAACAGTTATTTATGACTCCTTCAATAGAAAAAAAAAAAAAGGAAAATTCATTGCTATTCAAATTTTAAACAATCATATTTCAAAAAGGATAAAGTTCTATATTTAAATGTTTTATTTTTTTTTTTTTTTCGTAATACAAATAAAACTCAAATTATATTTGTATTCATATTCGTATTTGGCTTTTCGTTTTTTTTTTTTTTTTAAGTTTCATTGAAAATCAATAACAAATCAAACAAAAATTGTATAACTAATGATTTGTAAAAAGTAAAAAAGTTTTTCATATATACCAAAAAAAAAAAAAATTACCACTTCAAAAGTTTATTTAAGTTCAAATTGTTCAAAATTTGTTTTTTTCTTACTTCTATTATTATTACTTATTGTACGATACATAGTAAGATTATGTCTAAAAAAAAAAATGGTATTATAAAGACAAGGTTTCGTTTTTCTATCTGAAATATAAGATTCTTATTAGCCTCAAATCATATAACTATGGCATAGACACTAAGTCATCGAACTGTCAATTAAAAGTAACAGAATTAAACCGCGCTCAGATTATATACAATATTAGTGTCTTATATCGTAATAAGTAATTTATAACGTAATAAATTATTTATATTATAATTTAGTAATTTATATCCCATCATTATAAATTAATACCGTAATGTATATATCGTAAATAAATAACCAATTTTTGTATAATATAATAGAAGGTGCACAAATGTAATATTTTTACTTTGTATTTTTGTACAATTGTTACAACAGAGTAATCAACGCATGTTAATGAAACTGAAGCTTAGTGTAATATAATTGTAACCGACTAAGTGGATGCCAAATTCTTTTTAAAAGAATGACAACAAAAAACAATTTGTCTCAAATGACATTTCAAATCAGTTCATCTAAATATAGTGTTCTCTAAAATAATATTTTAAATCTAAAGATGAAAAAAAAACAAATGTTTTTTGAATGATAAAATGTAAATGAATTGAAAGATTTGTTAAATCTACTATTCTATTTATTTTTCCTAATATTGTTTACATCTAACTACATATTAATTTTTTTTAAACAATTTAAACAAAAAAAAAACGAGAGGTTTTCATCTTTTTTTATAAGTTTAAAAATTGAAATTTTTTTTTTTTATCCTTTTACCTTTCGCACATTGAATAAACATATTATTATATTTGATTTTGGCAAATGTTCAACAAACATTTAAAAATAATTTCAATGTTAGCTTTGATAAAAAGTGTAAAAACAATAGAAAAATCTATAAAACAATTTTGCTACCGCATATCGAAACAACCAAACTCAATAGATATTTTTAAAGGACTTTTTTTAGGTGCATAGTTTTTCCCTTTTTAGGTGCACGCTTTTCTCTCTTCACATATGACAATACGAATTGAATATTAAAA
This sequence comes from Poecilobothrus nobilitatus, assembly GCA_947095535.1. NCBI lineage: Eukaryota > Metazoa > Arthropoda > Insecta > Diptera > Dolichopodidae > Poecilobothrus > Poecilobothrus nobilitatus. The sequence goes on from OX352774.1 coordinate 176,705,641, forward strand.
TCAGAAACCTTTTTGAAATAAAAACAAATAAATCGATGCAACCGACTTATTTATCGGACCATCACCCCAATTCATCTCAAATTTTAGAGACATCATCAGAACGAGGTATAACACTCCTACATCAAATTGCAAATTTTTATCTTTATTAATTTCGAAGATATGCTTGTTCAGTCTTGGGAGTTGTGTGGGGGATACCCGAACAACCATTCCAATTCATCTGAAATTTTAGGCAAATCAGGGATTCAGGAAACAACATCCTCGTATCAAATTTGCAGTTTCTATCTTTATTAATTTCGAAGATATGCTTAAGATATCAAATTTTAGGGATATCAGGGATTCAGGAAAAAACAACCTCGTACAAAATTTTAAGTTTCTATCTTTATTAATTTCGAAGATATTCATTATCGGTTTTGGGAGTTGTATGGGAGGTACCCGAATCCATGGTCCGGTTTCGCCCATTTGCAATCTCCGCCTTTCTTTAGTCATTGTTAACCTACAGTATAAATTTCATCAAGATAGCATCATTAGTTTTTGAGTTACCGTACGTACGGTCCGACGAACATCGCTAAATCGACTCAGTAGGTGATCCTGATTCAGAATATATATACATGGCCACATCTAACTTGCTTCATTTTGATGGTTACAAACACCATACCAAAGTTAAAATACCTTATACTTTAGGTGTAGGGTATAAAAAGAATCACTATTATGTGTGGTATAAAAAGGATCACTATTATGTAATGTTTTTTAACAAAATAAATCTGAATCTGAAAATATCATAGCTTAAGTCCTTCTTGACAACATAATTATTGACAACTCCTTATTTCAAATTAAGTGAAATCACTCTCAGAAGCATTTCGTCTTGTATTATTGTAAAAAATGGAGGAGTAGCAAATTTTTACTAGGACAAAAATTACACAATTACAAAATAAGTTTATAGAAGTTTTTTATTACACTATTTTATGAATTCTACAAAAAAAAAGCAAAATTGTAAAACTAAGTTTTAAAATTCAAATGGATTTTCAAATTGTCAAAATAAAAATTTTTTTTTTTACAAATATTTACACTTTCAGTTCACAATTTCCGGAAATGCGATGTTGCATTTCATGTAAAATCAAAATTTGTTACAATTTAACTACAAATTTATTAAAATAAATTAAATTTAGCTATTTTTTCTATTTTTATATTATTTATTTCTTTTATATAACATGGAAGTAATATACTTGCTGTGCTTATATATTAAAACCCCTGAAAAGAATATAATATTCTTTAAAACAGATTAGAATAACTGCCATTACTTTTTTTTTGTTCATTTGTGAACTTGAATATAAAAATTTCACTATTTTTTTTATATTTTTTTTTCTAAATTTAAAAAAAAAAAAAATATTTTATAAAGTTGCACATATAAAATTAAATTTTTATGAAAATTAAACACATATGAACAAACACACACAAAAATATAATAAAAAATTCATAGTATTATGTTATATTGTACATATAGAGTGAATTGACCCGAAAGGACATATTTTTTTTTTTTGCTGGTATTCCTCAGAAAAATATTTAAAGAAAAACTTTTCTTTAGCTGTTTTTTTTTTTTTTTTTTTTTTGTTGATACGAAAGTTATTGACACTGTCTGCTCTTTTAAAAAAAGAAATGAAAAACCGCTTATAAAAAACATGCACTGGAAGTTATTTCTGTAATAACATAACATAGAAAAAAAAACACACACACAAATTGCTTATAAATTTTTGTTTTTAAAATAAATTTTTTTTTTTTTTTTTTTAAATAATAAAAAATTGTTTCAACTTGACATTATAATTTAAGGAAAAACTAAAAGTAATGACAGTAAAGAAAACTTTTTTTTGAAAAGTTTTACTCATAACAGAAATTTACGTAGATCGGAAATAGTGTTTTCACTTTACAGAATTAAGTATTAAATTTTCCATCTATTTTTCGTGTTTCTAACTAAACTTACAGAAAACAGCTCCCAGTTTTTTTTTTAGAATTTTGACAAAATTTTGAATACAATGTTCTGAAAATGATTGTGCAAAGCTTTGTTTATTTTATAAGTTTGGCTAACAAATTTAAAGTATCGTAAATTAAATTTAAAAAAATTAACCACGGATTTTAAAAATTTTAAAAGGACCGTCTTATTAAAAAAAAACAAGTAAAAATAACAGTAAGTCGATGCAACCGACTTATTTATACCCTACACATAAAACATTCAAATTAAATTAAAAATCCATAAGTTATTTTAGTTAGGTATTTAATACAAGCTAAAAAAAATACATGCTGTTACAACCTTTGTACAAAATTTCAGGTTTCTAACCTTATTAATTTCGAAGATATGCTTGTTCGGTTTTGGGAGTTGTATGGGAGGTACCCGAACGACCACTCCAATTCCTCTCAAATTTTAGACAAATCAGGGATTTAGGAAACAGCACCTCCTATCAAATTTGAAGTTCCTATCTTTATTAATTTCGAAGATATACATGTTCGGTTTTGGCAGTTGTATGGGAGGTACCCGAACAAAAACTCCACTTCATCTCAAATTTTGGGGATATCAGGGATTCAGAAAAACACACCCTCGTACACAATTTTAAGTTTCTATCTTTATTAATTTCGAAAATATGCCTATTAGGGTTTGGAAGTTGTATGGGAGGTACTCGAACGCATGGTCCGATTTCGCCCATTTACAATCCCCGCCTTACCTTAGTCATTGTTAACCTGCAGTATAAAAATCATCAAGATAGCATCACTACTTTTTGAGTTATCGTGCGTACAGACGGACGGACGGACGGACATTGCTAAATCGACTCCGGCGGTGATCCTGATTCAGAATATATATACATGTCTATACCTAACTCGCTTCCGTTTGGTGGTTACAAACACCATACCAAAGTTAATATACCCTATACTTAATGTGTAGGGTATAAAAAAGCCGGTTACTTCCACACTTTCTTATTTCTTATGTACAAAAAAAATTCGTGGTTTTCGTTCATTTGATTTTGGGCGCTAATTGATTTATTTTAGCCTTTTGTTTTATTTTGTTCCCGTTTTTCTCTACATATAAGAGCTATTTATTTTTCAAATAAGAGCTACATATTTTTAATTTGAAATAAAAACAAAACGGTATAAAATATCAATATAATTTTTCATTCATTTCAGATATTGGTTCATGACATTTGTTATACCTGAAAATTATTTCATATAAATGGCCGACTCTAGAGTTTTTTTTTTAAAATTACATATATCTGCCCTTATTTCACCAATAACACGAATAATGTTGATTAAGCTCATTGAGTGTTTCTTGTTTATTGGAGTAAACCAATGATTTAACATAACCCTAAAGAAAAAAGGCTATTGAAATTATATAACATGATTTTGATGGCCAGTTCACAGCGACATTTCTGGAAATTTACACGGTCATTCAATTTTTATACATTTTTCTCTATAAATTGATTTTATCATGAGATTTATGGCATGTAGCGCCATCTTGTTGAAAATACATATCGTTCAACTCGAAATCATTTGATGAATGCCGCAAAAAATTGGTAATTATATTTCTGTAGCGTTCTCCATTGGCGGTAACTTCATACCTTTTTCATTTTCAAAAAAATACAGTCCCATTGCTGCTGTAAACCATAAATCAAATGAAATTGTTAATTTTTAGGGATGTAAACGTGTTTCATGAATAGCTTATGTGTTTTCTTCACTTCAAATGTAAGAATTGTGCTAATTTAAGGTCAATTATGTTGACCATAAATTTAAGAATATATACGCAAAACGTAATTCGAATAGGTTCATTATTCTAGTAATAAACCTTTACAAATTCTATACGCTGTACATTTGTGTATCTTTCATGGTGGATGGAATTTTTGGAGGGAATTTAAAAATAAAATGGCCGCTATAATGATTAAAAAATATATAGCATTAATTTGATAAATCTTCATATTAAAACCGCATAAAATTGCTAATATTGAAGTTACCGCTCTCATTCTGCATCTAACTCTAACTCTAACATCAACATTATTTTTTTTTTTTTTGTTATGTGAAAAAGTGGAATTTGTAGCAGAAATCGATTTTCGAAGGAAAATTAAAAAATTTACGAATTAAAATAAAAAAAAAAGATTTTTTCAAATCAACATTAATGAAAGTAAAATTTTATTAAACTCTCTTTTAAAAATATCTTTTTATATTTTTAAATATTTTATGAAAATGTATAGAAATTTATAATTTTAAATTTTATAACTCAGGTCTGATGGTATTAAGTCAATACAATTTAAAAACCAATTCAATTTACTAGGGCCAAAATTTATAACATCAGGATATCACGAATCTTTTCTATGTTTATTAATATGAACTTAAATTAAAAGACGAATAGGTTTTATTAAATAGTTTTCGAAGGTTTTCCACAATTTGTTCTTGTTTCAAAAAACTCCAGCCTCAACCCCAATCAACCATCATTTCCAAAAGAGCTTAGATTTCACAGAAATAAAAAAAAACCAGAGGTACATACCTCAAAGCAAAATAAATTTGATTCAAAATCATATGTTGCGAATTAAAATGCTGAACCAGCAGAATGTTTTGTACAATTCTCCTGGCATTAATTTATTTTTACTTTTTATGTTAGTTCCTTTTGGTGTTAATTCGCAGAGCCATTTTTTTTTATGTATTAACTTATTTCATTTTAATTTTATTGTAGTTTAGGAAAACATTTTTTATTTTTTTTCATCAACTATATTTTAATAAGTAAATTTGTTAATTATTAAAAAGTTTAAACTTTTTAATTAGTTATACAAACATGTATACATCTTTATAATATTATTAATAGTTAAGTTCATATATTACATATAAATTTGGAAACTTTTTCTTTTTATAATTTAATTGAAAAGTTTAAAAAGTAAATTTTTATGTTGCCAATGCCAGTTAATTTAAGTGAGGAAAACTTTAACTTTAAAACTTTTTAAATATATTAATTAATTGTATTAATAAAAATAAAAAAATATAAATATGCACTTTTTATTGTTATATACACAAAAAAAAGTTATTAGATTTTTTTAAGCTACATGTGGAAACATAAATACAAAAAAAACTAACTTAAACATAATGTCGCATGTTTTTTTTTTTAATTTTTACCTTAAAAAGTTAATATTATTTATTTAACTTTGTATTTAATTATATTTTTAAAACTTATTTTAATTATTTAATTAAAATTTTAATTCAGCTTCTGTGGAAACTTACAAAATAATTCTATAAAATATATCTTAAAAATTACAAAAATAACTTTGTTATTTGAATGGTTCTTGTATAAGATAATAGATGGCACACAAATAACATATTTGTCTTTTATATAATCTTGTACAATATAGCTGTCAGCCGTGTAATCAACCGCTTTGTGAAACAAATGATTTGAGAAATTGAAACTAAGCCAAATATGACCAATAATAGCCTTAGCAGATGCCTTATGCTTCTTATAGGAGTGAAAAGGAAAAAAACAACCAATATTGAAACTTAAGGTACGGAAATCATTAAATTTCATTTGTACAGAATTATTTTAAAATCAATTGTTTTTAACTGTTTAATATATAATGATTTATTTATTAATAAAGTTTATATTAAATATATAAAAGCAAAAAAAAATTCGATCTATATTTTATTTTCCTGCCCAAAATGTAACTAAAAATTTTTCAATAAAAGGAAAAAAGAAAACACAAACTAAAATGGATATTCTTCCGAATAGCGATACTTATTTGATTATTCAAATAGATATAGATACAGATACATGTTCCATTATTCTTTAGATTTCATTTCTAAATGATTGAATTGTTTTAAAAAAAAAAAATATCAACTTATAGGTTTCATTAAAATTGTATTATACCTCGATTAAAGTTAATGAGTTGTTAAACAAGTAAATTTTAAAAAGATTAGAGAAAAACACCAATAAATATAACGTTACATATGAATTCAAACAAAAAAAATATTTATTTTAGATATTTTTCTTTAACAGGATTCTGATAAACTAGTTCATTGATGTGAAACAATATAAGGGATCGAAAAGATCTTACGGTATCTATTCGGAAGTACAGCCAAGTAATAAAAAAACAAAACAAAAGCAAAAATAACTAATCCTAAAAATTTCTATTCAATATCATTTAACTTTGATAAATTATTCAAATAGTTTTTATACATATCTTTCGGTTATTTTTTTTTTTTACTTATTTTGTCCTCGAAGAATGTGTGAATCCTTAATACAAAAAAAAAAAAAATAAAATTTAATATTTTATTTTGAATACAGTATAATTATTCTGTTATTCTAAAAAGAAAAAAAAAAATGTAATAAAATCAAAAACATAAATCCTTTACAATATATCCTTAAAATCTCATAAAAATAAAATACAATATCCTGATATATGAAAATAATAAACACAAACAAGCAAACAATCAAATAAATGAAAATTTTGAACTCTTAAAAAATATAAATAAAAAAAAAAAAAAAAAATTTTTTTCCTTCATGTTTTACTCTTATAGATATTGTTGTCCTCTTTTTTTTTTTTTTTTGAATCGTATTCAATAGTATTGATTATATCTTATAATATACTCACAAAAATTGTATATTATTAATAAAATATCCTTTTTTTTTAGAAAAAATTTATTTTATAACCATGTCATATGGAAAAATGGAAAATATTTTTATTTTAATATTTTTTTTTTTTGCTTATAAGAAAAGAAATAAAAAACAGAAAAAAATAAAATCTTAATACCATATATATAAAACGGTAGGTAATGGCCCGTGAAAATTACTTCAATAGAAAAATAAAATGCATTATATGGAAAAAAAAATGTTTCTTACAAAATCCTTTTTTTTTTTTATATGATACTTTTCAATATTTATATACATAATAATATTGTTTATAATTATATTCACATTCACGTACACAGCTATGGTCATTTCATTAGAAAATTCATTATCCTTAAAAAGATTTTTTTAAGTGATTAAAGTGAAGGGCTATATGAACTAATTACGGATGATAGAATTTTATAATACGAGTATTCAATTTAATTTTATATACGAGTTTAGATAGAATTTTATATACGAGTAACAAAGTATTTCAAATGGTAGGCATGCTCCTAAAGCTATTCTATACAAATTTTTGAAAACTTAATTTTGAAACCAAACTTCAAAATACCTTCTAATTAAAAATCTCTAATATGCATATGTATTTTGGAAAAGATTGGATTTCGTAACCAGCTAGAAAAGTTGCTTTAATTATTTATTTTTTCATACATATTTCAACACAAAAACATTTAAAATCAGTATTTTCATTTTTTTACAAAAGCATGGGTGGTTTTAATAAATAAAAAATTTTATAGGGAAATTAATACTTTACGTCCATTTTCTGATGATTGTTTTTCTTTTTCATGGCCTTCCCATCTGCTTCTATTTGGTGCTAATACTTTCGTTTGTGACCATGTCTTGTTCATTTGTGCTATTTTAGATCTATCTTGTATTGTTAGATCTATCAATATTCCTTTTCTTTTCGGGGTTCCATTCCAGGGCCTGTCTAGTTATGCAATTAAGAAATCTTCTAAGAACGTGACTAATCTATCAATATTTTCGTTTCTTAATTTTTATTTCGATCTTCACTGGTTGTATTCCCAAACCTCCTCTTTTCGTATTCTTCTGGGCCATTATATTCTACTTATGATTCCATGGCTCTTGTTAATGAATACTTGTAGCTCGTTTTTTGCTTTCTTGTTGACCAACTAAGTTTCACTACCGTATAACAGATTTTCCGATGATGTTCCATTTGCTTGCATCAAACAAAATGTCCACAACAGCTTACTATTCATATAAATAAAAAATCAATAACAAAAAAAAAAAAATTCAATCAAATTCCCATAAAATTTATTTAAATATTTCCAATAATAAAAAAGCAAATAAAAAAGTACTGAATATTTTCATTTAAACATTTACACACCGTCCTTATTCACAAAATAAATAAAAAAAAAAAAATAATAAATTTAAAAATTAAGTCCTTAATAATTTCAATATAAGTTAAAACGCAGCAAAAAAGAAAAAAAAACATAATAAAAGGATAATGTGTGGGGCAAAGTCCTTTAAAAATAATAAAATAATATAATCCTCTAATGGAATGTTTCAATAAAAAGCAATTTCGTATTTTTTTTTTTTTTTTTTGTGGAACTTTAGTCTTGACACTCATCTTTAATTTTAATAATACCATATCACACCATGTAAAAATAATATAGGGTGTTCAAAATTGAGGTATCATTTTAATTTTAATAAAAAAAGATTTTTTTTTTGAAATATTAAATATATTTTTATTTTAATTTATTACAAATAGGTTCCGGTTAATAATGAAAAATTATGTCGGCCAAGTGGCCCGCTCTACTACTTCGGCAGGCTTCCAATCTTTTACCAAAATTCTGAATCACGTTTTTCAATAAACTGTTCTGAATGGTTGAAATCTGCTCGATAATGTTCTTTTTAAGCTCTTGAATTGTTGTAGGATTATTACTGTACACTTTCGATTCCACAAAACCCCACAAAAAAAAATCCAACGGTGTCAAATCGCACGTTCTTGGTGGCCACATCACTCCTCCTCTACGAGAAATAATGCGATCTTCGAATTTTTCCTTCAAAAGATCCATTGTTTCTCTTGCTGTGTGGCAAGTGGCACCGTCCTGTTGAAACCACATATTCTCTACGTCCAAATCATCAATTTCCCGCCACAAAAAGCTTCGGATCATCTCCCTGTAGCGATTTCCATTGACCGTTATCGCATTTCCATTTGCGTTTTCAAAAAAATATGGTCCGATGATTCCTCCTGACCACAAACCACACCAAACCGTAATTTTTTGTGGGTGTACTGGTTGCTCTAAGATAACCCTTGGATTCTCTTCACCCCAAATGCGGCAAATCTGTTTATTGACGTAGCCATTCAGCTGGAAATGAGCTTCGTCGGTGAAAATTATTTTGTTAAAAAAATTCTCATTTTCTTCTTGTTTTTCGATTGCCCAAGAAACGAATTGCCGACGTAATGCATGGTCAGTTGGTTTTAATTCTTGCGTCAGCTGGATCTTATAAGCCTTTAATGGAGATCACGATGTAAAATGTTGAATAATGTGGATGGTTTGATGTTTAATTGCTGCGAACGATGACGAATGGAAGTTTTTGGATCTTCTTCAACACTTCTGCTCACAGCTGCTACATTCTCGGTTGAACTGCCAATACGTTGATAAATGTTGCCTCTGTTATCAAGAACAGATCCAGTTTCTAGAAATTTATCAACCATCAGCTTGATGGCCTGATTTGTTGGCGCATTTTCTCTACCAAATTTTGTTCGAAATTTCCTAATTACAACTTGAAAACTTTTACCATTTTCAAAAAATGTTGTAATAACAAAAACACGTTGTTCCTTCGTGTAACGTTCCATATTAACTAACCGGAATGTATTTAGAATATACCTTAAGAAACCTCGTATAAAAATACCGGTAGAAAAAAAATGGCGGCAAAATCAAAATGATACCTCAATTTTGAACACCCTTTATTATACACAGCAGCACATTATTGTATATGGGTTGGGTAAGTTATGTCAATTTGCAAAATTTTGTTTCTGAAAATGTTGACTTGTACAATTTATATCAATTTTTAAAATGCATAATGTAGACAATTTTTAAAATGTTGGATGAAATGTCGATTTAAAAAATGTCGATTTGAAAATGTCGACTTTACCCTAATGCTAACTTAGATACATTCTCGATTTGAACAAAATATCTACTTAAAAATAAAAATTACCACTGCTGAATAAATTATTTAAAACCAAATGATGTATAATCAACTCCAAAATCGCTTCAAATTTTTATTATAAATAAATATTTCAACAACAAAGTATTTCAAATGGTAGGCATGCTCCTAAAGCTATGCTATACAAATTTTTGAAAACTTAATTTTGTAACCAAACTTCAAAATACCTTCTAATTAAAAATCTCTAATATGCATATGTATTTTGGAAAAAGATTGGATTTCGTAACCAGATGGAAAAGTTGCCTTAATTATTTATTTTTTCATACATATTTCAACACAAAAACATTTAAAATGGTGGTATAACAGTATTTATGCAATAAAGAGATTTAAAATTAAAAAATAAAAATTCTTTTATCTCCATAAAAAAAAATTTGGAATATAAAAAAGAAGTGGAAAAATTTTTATAAAATATATCAAATTTATTCGATTATTTTTTAAATTATACCTTCAAATACAAAATAGGTCTGATATAATAAATTGTTTTCTTCTATGCATTCATATTTAACAACAATCTAGACACAGAACCAATACCATTCTAAAAATGTTGATAAATCGATATTTTGTATTTTTAATAAAAACAAAAGAGTCGACTTTTTATTACTTTTTCGTTTAATGAAAGTTTACATAATGTTTGGATCCCTATTACACAGCATAATACATCACACTATCAATCATTATTCAATTGCTTACCAATTTTAGGAGCATCAAACTCAGCGTTGTTTTTTGTTTTGTCATGTCTTTTTCATTTAACATAAAATTCCATTGAGATTATTGTGCAAAGAAATAAACAAAGTTTTTTTTTTTTTGCTTTTATGCTATTTTATGTATATGGCAATTTTTCCATGTTTTACAAACTTAATTTTTCATATATTTTTTTAAATCTTTATTTTTCTTTCTCCTATCTTTTTTTTTAAGTAAGCAAAAATTTTTTTTTGTGTAAATGGATATGTGTTTGTTTGACTTGCTATAGAAATTTGAATTCATTTTAAGTTATCAGAATGTGATAGATCTTAATTCTAATTTTTGAAAATTTATTTTGTAACTGTATAGAATTAAATGAGTTGCATAAGATAGCTGCCGGAAATAGCCCCGAAAAAAATAATTCTAAAAAAAAATCAAATAACAGCCAAAAAAATTTAGAATTATTTCCTTATGAAATAATTGGGGTGTTATTGGGGTCAAAATGAAATATGCCCGAAATAAAGTGAAATAATCTCACAAATTAAAGTGTAATAATCTACCAAATTTTTTTAAAATGTTATCTACTAAGAAAACTTAACTAACATATATGAATGAAGGGGTTACTACATTTCGACGAACAATAAAATCCCGAAAAATAGAAGTGATTTTAGAATTGGCTGCGGAAGCAGGCTATTCCCTTTTCCAAGAATATTTACATATTCTTATATGTGACATTATGACTTAAGAGAAATTTTAGAGTTGAATTCAAAATCAGCGTTCTACGCTTTTTCCAGAAATTTTGAAAATAGAAAAAGTTGTCAAAGTCTTATAGGTTATAAAGTTTATTAGACAGGATTTGAGTCCCCATAACTCTAGAAAGAGAAAATTGAAACTGAAAATATTTAAAACATAAACGTTTAATTAATCTGATCATTTATTAAAATAAGTCAAAATAATAATAAATAATAATACAGTTGTTGTTTTGGGGGGTTATTTCATTTGCAAAATTATTTCGTTTTGAGAGGATTATTTTATATGAAATAAGGCAAAAAGAAAAAGAAAATAAAAGAAGACCGCAAAACAATGAAATAACGCCTCAATTTTTGAGGCGTCATTTAACATACAAAATTTTTGCGATGTTATTTCTTTTATTTTTGGGATTTTTTGCGGGGTTATTTCTGGCAGCCTCTAAATTTTCCTTCATTTAATAAAAAACCCAAACAATTCAACAAGTTCAGACATAAAAAATTAAAAAAATTTTTTTTTCGCTAAATTTCGATTTTGACAACGAATTTCAAAAAAATTTCCCAAATAAATCTCTCACAATGTTATTTTATTAATAACCAATGTTAAAAATTTTTATTATTACTATTACTATTAAATATTTTTTTTTTTTTTTATAACAAAATAAAAAAAAAATAACTTAAACAAAAACCAAACAAATGGAAAGAAATAAAATTAAACATAACAGTTGTAAGTTGTTTAAATAAAAGAAAAAAAAAACAAAACCTTAAAACATTGAAAACTTTTTAACCATTAAATTTTTATCATTGCTATTAAAAAATGTAATTTAAACAATTCCCAACAATTAACCAAATAAACCGAATCTAAAGCATACCTAAAAAACAACAGTTTTAGTTTTTATTATTTAGAAACATTTATTGCCTCAAGGCAATTAAACCTTCCTTTTATATGTACCTTTTATTCTTTATAATATCCCCCCGGCTCTCCTAAAAAACAAAAAAAATTCAAAACTAATTTCTTGTTAGAAATAAATTTCAAAGCAATAATTTTAAGAAATAAAAATAGTTAACAATTTATCAATGCATCTAACAATTCTTTTCCGCTTATCCTCTTTTTTACTCAATTTAAATTTTGCACTAAAAATTCGTCCTTGCACTCTCTTTTTATTTTCATTGTTTTTCTTTATAACAGTAATTAAAATTTTATAACTTTTCTAAGGAAAATTTAGTATAAAACTACTATAAAAAGTTTTCCCTTCTATAACAGTTTTCATTTATGTTTCTGTTCCGTTTCCTTGTTTTTTTTTTTTATTATAAAACTATTTGTAAAATAAAATGAAAAAGGATCGCAGGATCAAGATTTAATTAGTATAAATTCGTGTGAAAAGAAAATTTTCGTTTTACTTAAAAACTTTCATTTGTACTTTATAACAATAAAGAAAAACCGTTATAATTTAAAACAAATCAAATTTACGCTGTTATTTATGTTACAGTTCCTTTTCTTTTCGGTTCGGTTTTTTTTTTAAATTTATTTAAAATGAATTAAAATTATTTAAGGAAAAATGAATTTTTTAATATTTTTGTACGATCTTAAAGAATAAAGGATAAAAGATTTCAAGAGCAGTTCAAATATTAAAACTAAACGGAAACCTGATTAAAATAAGATTAACACTTAAATTTTGTAAGAAAGTCTTGTCAACCTGCTGGTAGAGACAAATAGAAGAACAATTAAAAATTAAATATAATATTAAAAAATTATAAAGATTGATTCCGTTTATGAGCATTATGATACTGCATTAAAGAAAACTTTTTGTTCTTTTTTGTTTTTGGAAAACCAACAATTAGTTGAATCAAGAAGGATGAAACAAGTAATGTAAAACCAAAGTTTTTTAAAGATGAAAATTTTTTAAAAGAATAAAAACAATTTAGAATACTATGACTTGAACCAAAAATTTTGCAAATTTTCTTAGAATTTTGTATGGAAAATATTGTGAAAAATCAGAAGTCCCTTTCTTCAATTTTAAGGGACTCCTACATGTTTTAGAAAAGTCATTAATACATGTAAAATTATAATGTTCAAGCTTTAATTCTTGCGTTGAAAGTTGTAAAGGTGATAAAAATCGTGAAATATCAATTCTTGACAGGCTCTAAATAGGGGGGGGAGCTCTTAAACAAGGAGAGGTAGAAAAAAATCTTGTGACGTAACTTATACTAATTCTAAAAAATCTTTCTCTCAAAATTCAAGGCTCTATCTAAAAGCATTCCAAAGATATGAAGAAATCAAAATGTAAGTAACAGTAAATGTAAGTATTAAAATTTTATTTTTTGCGAGGATAGGTGAGAATCTGGAAAGACACCAATTGTATCAGCGCATGAATTCTCTTTGTTAGTGTTGAACTTTAACCAATTAAACGTCACCTCCCTTTTAAACCAAACATTAGGTTAGAACGTATTATACAATGTACTGTTTTGTTTAGAGATTGAGAAAATGAGAAAAAAGGGATAGGAATGAAGGAAATTGGCAAATATAAGACGTTATTGGATCTTGGGAAGATTATTTGGAACAAAAATGTTGATATTCTTCTTGAATTTATCAATATCTTACACGCTAAGGTTGCCAATTTTAGAGAATACTTCTGGCAGCAAGCTATTCATACTTTGCACTGTACGCAAATACAAACGAATTTCCATGTCCGAAGATGTGCCATCTGGAGATCTTCAAGGTATAGGAGTTATTCTAAGCAGCCCTCCTTGCAAAAAATCTTAAGCAAAACTTAAAATATATACATTTTGAAAATAGAGCTTTTTTAAACTTTATGATGCGTAGCTCCGTAATGACTGGGTCTACATAAAAAAGTTGTTCTCCATCATTAATTGATTCAAGAAAGCTATCCATGGTCATTTTTGAAGTTTTGTAAAGAAACGGACGGACTGAGTGAAAATAATTGAAAAAAAATTTCAAAAAATTTTTTTTAAAAATGTGCTAAAATCTAAAATGAAAACTTTTCTTAGAAAATTAGAATATACGATTGCAAATACAAAGAAAATTAAATAAGATGTTTTTAACAAAGAACATCATCATATCTATATAAAAAAAATAACAGAAAGCTTAACGTTTGTGTAAAATTAAAGTCAATAGAAAATTAATTTTTGATGAATAAATTAATAGTTGGTGGTTATTCTTCTTTGTTAAGTTTCCGTAACATTTTATTCAAAAATTTTTCTTTTCATTGTTTCTTTAATCAAACCATAATTGGATAATTTTCAATTACAACTCGCAATAAAATTCAGGATCCCTGAATTCATAAATTTTAATAGACAATTGAAGCATCGGGTGCAATAAGGGCGTATAGTGTAAAAATGTGTTTCGAGAAAAAATCAGTTAAACATTTTGAGTTGCTTTAATTTACCTTTAGCCCAATCATGTTTTTTTTTTTTAATGTAAGAAAAATTTTCATTTGAAATAGAATATTTTCAACAGTTTGTTCTTTCCACACTATTTTCTCTCAAGGTTTGTTTTTTAACACATTTCCAAAAAAATGTTGAAAAAATGTGCTTATTAGTTTCACTCTGTCCGTCCGTCCGACCGTCCGTCCGTCTGTTTACAAAACTTCTACACCGTTAAAGATAGAGAAAAAAAATTTTAACCATGGGTAGGTATCATAAAAAAAATAATTTTGTGTAACAACTTTTTCATGTAGCCCCATCCATTACGGAGCTACAGCCCCTCAAACTTTGAAAAAGCCCTATTTTTAAATGCATATATCTTATGTTCTGCTTAAGATTTTTTCAATCTGAAAACGTCATTCGACAGGTATTTTTTTTAACTTTGTAAATTAATATGAAAATTATACTTTTTTTTTTTAATATTAAAATTTACCGTTATGTGAAAACCAAATTTTGCACGATTTTTCTATTTTCATAACTCCGGCACGCTTTTAGATAGAGGCTTGCAATTTTGAGGCAAGAAAGAACTTTTAGAATTAGTATAAATTTGCTCAGAAAATTTTTTTGGACCACCCATTGTTTATGAGCTATTAGGGCTCAAAAATTGAAAATTTGCTATTTTTAAACACCTGTAACTTAGGAACCTGTACACATTTTACTTCGGAAAGATATAAAAATTAAAGCTACAGTAATATATTTTTACATGTGTTAAAGGTTTATTTTAGTTGTAAAGGGTTCCAAAGTTGCAGCTCTTCAAAATTGCGAAAAAGCCCCATTTTCAGATGTATATATCTCAGGCTCTGCGTAATAGTTTTGCAATCTAAAACCGCCAGAAGATCGAAAATTTTATTATCTATATAAAACAATATCAAAATTGTGTAATATTTTGTAATTTACTATTTATATTTACCGTAATGTGAAAACCACATTTTGCATGAAATTTCTTTTTTCATAACTCCGGCACGCATTTAGATAGGAACCTGAAATTAGGCACTTGTAAAAATTTTTCTTCGGCAAGACATGAAAATTAAAGGTTCAATAATATATTTTTACTTGTTTTAACGGTTTTCCTTTTCCTTCCTAACGGCCCCTCAAAATATCAAAAATATCCTATTTTCACGTTTTTTCTTATTACACGAAATTTTCAAATTTTTGTGCAAGTCACAATTCTAAACAGTTTGTATTGAGTTTTGGAAATGTGCGCTTTTAAAAACCGTTGGTTTACATTCTACCTTGTCTTTAATATTTTTTCTAAACAACTCAACAAAAAGGTGTCTTGTTGTTGTTTATTCTCAATGCCTCAAAATGATGAAAAAATCGTTGATTGAAAAGATTGGAAGTATCTACCATACTTTTTTCTACAACAATCTTAAACTGGTTAAATTATTTTTCCGTTTACTTCTATTTCAGTTCAGTTCATCTGATTGAACTGAAGTTTTAACAGTGAGATCAGAGATGTCACTGATGCTTTCTTTTAATTCAATAATATGAAAAAGATCGTAAAAGCCTTTAGCTCCCAATGCTTCAATAATTGTAAAATTCTTCTCGTCTATAACAATAGTGTTAATAATTCAAAGAAATTATTTTTTTTTTTCAATTAATCTTTGATGATGGAAAGAAGAAAAAAATATGTATATATGAATGTATTACATACATATTCTGTTGTATTCATCAAAAGATTTTCTTTTAACTTCCTACAATCAATTTTAATTTCCGAACTGCAAAGTAAAATAAAAAACATTAATCTTAAAACCAATGAAAATCTCTTGATTACTCCACTGGAACGATTATACATTTAAAACTTATTATTTTTTTTTTGAAATAACTCAATTTAATTCAAGTCATCTCGATTTAAAACCTGTTAAATATGAATTTCATTAAAAACTACACTTTAACTACATCAAAATAACGTGACTTCCATTTAAATTCAATGCAAGGGTTATCACAATACTTTTTAAACTTGAGCTAATTTTTAAAATTTCCTTTAAAATAATAAAAAAAAAAAAAAATTTATAACTAATGTAAATTTTAAATCATTGAATCATTTGAAAACACCGAAACTTTTTTGATATTTTTCATTAATCTTTTTAAAGTTTATTTGCTTTGGACAGAACAGCTATAAATTTTCCTTCAAAATAGCAGAACTTTGTTTGTGATTTAAAACCAAAAAAACAGGAAAAAAGTCAACTATTTAATTTCCCACGATTTTTTAAATCACATCCTTTTCCAAAAATTAGCTGTGATTTAAAATTTTTCCCTGTTTCATTTTTAGCACATTTCCAAAAAAATTTTGAAAAAATGTGCTTATTAGTTTCACTCTGTCCGTCCCTCCGTCTGTTTACAAAACTTCTACACCGTTAAAGATAGAGAAAAAAATAGAGAAAAAAATTTTAACCATGGGTAGGTGTCATAAAAAAAATAATTTTGTGGAACAACTTTTTCATGTAGCCCCTCCCATTACGGAGCTACAGCTCCTCAAACTTTGAAAAAGCCCTATTTTTAAATGCATATATCTTATGTTCTGCTTAAGATTTTTTCAATCTGAAAACGTCATTCGGCAGGTATTTCTTTTATCTTTGTAAATTAATATCAAAATTATACAATTTTTTTAAATTTAATATTTAAATTTACCGTTATCTGAAAACCAAATTTTGCATGATTTTTCTACTTTCATAACTCCGGTACGCTTCTAGATAGAAGCTTGCAATTTTGAGGCAAGAAAGAACTTTTAGAATTAGTATAAGTTTGCTCAGAAAATTTTTTTGGAACACCCCCTGTTTATGAGCTATTAGGGCTCAAAAATTAAAAATTTGCTATTTTTAAACACCTGTAACTTAGGAACCTGTACACATTTTACTTCGGAAAGATATAAAAATTAAAGCTACAGTAATATATTTTTACATGTGCTAAAGATTTATTTTAGTTGTAAAGGGTTCCAAAGTTGCAGCTCTTCAAAATTGCGAAAAAGCCCCATTTTCAGATGTATATATCTCTGCGTAATAGTTTTGCAATCTAAAACCGCCAGAAGATCGAAAATTTTATTATCTATATAAAACAATATCAAAATTATGTAATATTTTGTAATTTACTATTTAAATTTACCGTTATGTGAAAACCACATTTTGCATGAAATTTCTTTTTTCACAACTCCGACACGCCTTTAGATAGGACCTGAAATTTTGAGACAAGAAAGAACTTTTAGAATTAGTATAAGTTCCCTCAGAAAATTTTTTGGTAGCACCCCCTCTTTAAGAGTTATTACGCCTCAAAAATTGATAATTTGCTATTTTTAGACACCTGTAACTTAGGCACCTGTACAAATTTTTCTTCGGCAAGACATGAAAATTAAAGGTTTAATAATATATTTTTACGTGTGTTAACGGCTTTTCTTAGTTATATAGGATTCCGGACTTATAGCCCCTCAAAATTTCAAAAATGTCTTATTTTCACATTTTTTCTTATTACAAAAAATTTCTTAAATTTTATTTCTTACATTTTCAAATTTTTGTGTAAGTCATACTTTTAAACATTTTGTATTGAGTTTTGGAAATGTGCGCTTTTAAAAACCGTTGGTTTACATTCTACCTTGTTTTTTTTTTTATAATTCTCTCTTGATGTTTAATACTCTAATATAATAGTTACGGTGACGTGTAATAAAGTTAATACATTTCTTTCGTTATAACAAATTCATATTGATATAGAATTAAATCTATATATAAAAGTCGTTTATTCATTTTGGCCTGAGAAGTCTTCTCTGGAATGATCCTTCCTTGTTATGAAAATAGATTAAACTTAATAGATCTAAAAACGCTAAAACTTAAAAATAAATGTCATTTGACGCCATAATCAACGAAAATATTATATCTCCTACATTTCCCAAAAAATTAATATTTAATTCTTTACTCAGATCATATAACATGTTAATTACCTCACATCACAGAACAAACTATGGTAAAAATTAATTATTACACCAATGTATTCTATTATAATAGTCATTTAATTTTTTTAATATTTGAATGTTTTTGTATTTTTATTTTGTTTGTGATGCAACTAACTTTAAACTATTAATTTAATTTATATAAAATTTTAAAAGCACTTAGCAACAGATCATAATAGTACATTTGAACTTAAAGTTTTTTTATTATAACTGCTGTAAGTTTTCAGCTACGTCGCTGCTATTACATTCCAAATATGCAGAAATAGTTCAAGAGTATTTTGCATTTTGTGTATTTTCTTAGTAAAAGGGTTTAAATCACAATTTTTGAATACAAAATTCAATAATATTTGGATTTAAAGTTCTATAACTTTTTATTAAACAGATACTTGATTAAAAATGTATGAGATAAACAAACCAGGTAGAATGTAAACCAACGGTTTTCAAAAGCGCATATTTGTAAGCAAACTGTTTCTAGAATTGTGACTTGGACCAAAATTTAAAAATTTCATATAAGAAAAAATGTGAAAATAGGATTTTTTCCAATTTTGATTGACTGTATGTCCGGACCCTATATAACTAATAAAAACCGTTAACACACGCAAAAATGTATTACTGTAGTTTTAATTTTTATGTCTCGTGGAAAAAAAAATGTGTACAGGTGCCTATTTTACAGGTATTTAAAAATAGCAAATTTTCAATTTTTGAGCCCTAATAGCTCATAAATAGAAAGTGGTCCCAAAAAAATTTCTAACTTATACTAATTCTAAAAGTTATTTTTTACCTCAACATTTCAAGTCCCTATCTAAAAGTTTGCCGAAGTTATGAAGATAGAAAAATTATGCAAAAGCGGTCTCAGTGGCCTAGTGGGTAAGAGCGTATAAAATACTCTGTAAACTCCGAGGGAGTGTGAGTTCGAATCCCGCTCACGTCGTAAGAGTTATTCCCCTTACGACATTTACAGCCACGCCTGAACAGAAAAGGCTGTGTAATTTCCTGTCAAGATTTATGTGGCAGAGAAATGCATTAAAAAAAAAAAAAATTTTGCACATTTTTTTTCACATTTGGTTTTCACGTAAATTTTAATACTAAATTTAATACTTTGATATTTTTTTACAAAGGTTAAAAAAAATCCTGCCCAATGGGTTTTTCAGTTTGAATAAATATCAAATAAAACATAAGATATACGCATAAAAATCATATAAGATTTATGATTCTTTTTACTAAAAGGCACATATTTTCAAATTTTTTTTGGAAATGTGCTAAAAATTGAGCAATGTATTTAAAAAAATTGAAATCTTTAGACTCTATTATCTCAGTATCGGCTAGAAATAAGATGTTTTTTGCTTATTTTGAACTCCCCTATCACTTCTTGAAGTTATGCTGTCTATTCTTCAAACAGACTTTATAATGTTATAAATGCGTAATAAACACAACTCACACATTGATTTTACTGTCACAAATAAACGTGTAATAAACTAAAAAATTTTCAAACAGTTGTCTATAAATGTTTATAACTTTTTCATTTATAGGCATATATTTTTAACCCCAAATATTATTTTTTTACGAAATTTTATTTTTATACCCGTACGATAGGATCGGGTATAATAAAATTACTCCTCCGTTTGTAACACCTCGAAATAAGCGAGCTAGATATACCTTCAAAGGTATGGATCGGATCAGAAAAAAAGTCTAAGAGTTTTGAGCCATGTCCGTCCGTCAGCACGCTAACTCAAAAACTAAGAAAGCTAGAATCTTGAAATGTACACAAAATATTCTGGGAATAATTTGTAGGTTCCCTATTTTTTTGGTTGAGTTTCGACAAAACCTTAGGGTAGCTCTCGAACACCTAACTTTTAGATCCCCACAATTTTTTTGAAATAGAGCTATGAAATTTTAACTGCTGATAGATCTCACAAAAATATTAATTTTATTTTTAATAATTTTTTTTTGTAGTCCCACCCGACACGGAGCTACAGCTCCCCAAAGGTTCAAAAAAGCTCTATATTTAAATTGTTATAGCACAAGTTGTATAAGGTATATCTTCATTTTGAAAACGCCAAACGATTACCAGTTTTATTAGCTTTAAAAGTATATATACAATAAATACATAGTTGTGGCATACGGTGTCTTAATTTACCGTTATGCGAAACCAAAATTTTGCAAAATCCTTTAACCCTTCTATCTTCTAAACGGTTTAAGCTGGAAACTTGAAATTTTGACAGAAGTTACATCTTTAAAAATAAGTATGAGTCATTTCAGAAATTTTTTTTGTATCACTCCCCGTCTAGGAGCTGTAAGGGGTCAAAAACTGAAAA
The DNA here is from genome assembly GCA_947095535.1 of Poecilobothrus nobilitatus. Lineage (NCBI taxonomy): Eukaryota > Metazoa > Arthropoda > Insecta > Diptera > Dolichopodidae > Poecilobothrus > Poecilobothrus nobilitatus. Next base: position 176,726,593 of record OX352774.1, read on the forward strand.
TTTCCTATTTTTAAACACCTGTAACTTGAACACCTGTTAAAATTTTATTGAAGTAATACACAAAAATTAAAGCTTCAACATTATACTCTTATTTCTGTTAACAACTTTTTTTAATATTATAGGGTTACTTTATAATTGACGAAAGTGTTACTTGATTTTTTCAAATTTTCTAACAAATTTCTTTAACGAATTTTTTCCATTTTGTTTTACTCGATAATTTGAAATTGTTGAGGATATAATGCGTAGTACAAAAAAATGTAAATAAATAAACAACATAACGGTTGCTTGAAGAATTTTTATTTATATGATATTGATATATATACATACTTATATAATATCATGTTTATTTACATATCGTATATGTCACTAGTGAATGAATGATAAGAGTATAGCGCCGTATTTACATACATATATGTATTTTATTGTACTTATAAGAAATTATTCTGTCAATGGAATATTTAAATATAATATAATATAATATTTCAAATTATATTTACTGTTTTGTACTTAGTAAATTTAATATACATTTACCGCTTAGTATTAAATGGTACTATATAGAATATTTGAAAAAGTTTTGGATTGATAATCGTTCTGTGGAAGGTTAGAATCTGCTTTTGAAGAATGTACATATAAACATATAGTTTGAATATATGTACAACCCATAGTTCTAGAAATTATAAAATTCACCCAAATTATTTTAAAATACTAAAATATTAAAAAAATAATATTGTAAGCAGAGTGACAGGCTGTGAACATACTAACGGTTCGTACGGGTATCTAAGAGCTGACAAAGGCATCTGTATTCTTCCTCGTTGTTTTTACAATTGGTATTTTTCAAATCTTATACCTTTAGTGTTTACAACTATGATTAGAAATTATTTATATATTAGAAAATAAAGAAAGTTAATTTATTTCAACAAATGTAGCAACAATGATTACGAAAAAAAACAAATGAATAAGCACAAACTTAACCCAATTTTTAAAATCACCTCAATCCTGATGGTACAGTACAAAATCTTATTTTTTGCAATAAAATAAAAATTATTTTAAAATTCCCAAAACAAAAAAAAATTAACTTTTGATCATAAAGAGAAGAAAAAGTCTGACTATGAAACGACAATTCCAAAAATAAAAAAACATTTTTTGAAATCCTTTTTGAAATCAATTTTATAAAATTACTTGAAACCCCTTTCTTTTCAATTTCAAGTTTTTAATCCCTTTTAACTAATTTGAAAATGTCAGATATTCAATTTTCATTAAAGTACCTACAAATCATTAAATCATTGATTTTTCTTTGACAGAAACTAAATATAATTTTTTTTTTTATTTATATTTAATTCTTTTCAGAAAATAAAACCATGATTTTGTATTATGATAAATAAAAAAATTTTCTTATTTTTTAATATGGACAAACAATAAATGACAAAGAAAAATTTATTTTACTTTGAAAATTTATATTTCAAAGAAAAAAAAAATATGGATTGTGTTATCTGATAATGTTAAAAATTACCCTGAAAAAGAAAAAAAAAAAAAGATTAAAAATTTTTGCTTTGAAAGATTCAAATAATTGGAAAATATGATCGTCAACTTGTAACGTCTCTATTATATTAAAGCTAAAAATAAAAAATAAATTTTATTTGTATTTTATACCAGGAAAGAAATCATATTAAAATTCAATAATTTTCCTGGAAACGTTCTTATACAAATAAAAAAAAATATCTTTTATAAAAATTTACCAAAAGATTCAAAACAGAAACACGTGTCATAAAGAGTTTTTAAATTCGGATTTTCCAAAACTATAACAATTTTCCAATAACAAACACTTAACTTTTGAATGGTCTAAAAAAACATATAACACTTAAGTAGCTAAAATCGTTCTAAAGAATATAATATGTCTAAAATAAAAAACGGATGTTTCTTTTTAAACAAATATTTCTTTATGTATCCAAAAGGGCTTACCTCAAAATTTTTGGATTACAAAAAATGTATGTACTGATAAAATAAATGCCGAAAGTGAAATGTTAAATTTATTAATTTAGTTAATGAATATGATTAATTTATTGATTTAATGGTTTTTAGAACTGGCCTATTCGATAAGATTTAGACCCATTGTCTACAAGACATATGATTCAACTATCTTACTAAGTTGTAATTTATTTGTATGGTTTAAATTGAAATTTTTATAGATCTACAAATATCTAAAGATAAAAAAAAGAAAAATAAATTTATAATACAAAAAAATTGCAAAAGAGCAAAAAAGAAGATAGATATAATTTGGTAAGAAAAATTAACAAATTTTATGATTCAAAATACTGAAAGTTAACTTGTTCTTTATATATTGTTCCAGATTCCGAAATCAGTAAAGATTACTTTCAATTTGAGAAAATTTTGCTCATCTTTTGGCTGCCAATGGTCTTACCTTTTGTTATTGCGATGTGGCGGTTTCAATATGTTTTCTTCTCATTCTTATACAAAATGCTTAATAGTTAATGTACTACTGAAGAAATTGCAAGTTGCCGTCACGCTACTGTCAAAAATATACATGGGTGTAACGTAACGATCGTATATTCAAGTTGTATCTTTGTTAATTTGATATCTTTCGTTTTGTCCTTGAAAGGCTACGCAAGAGTGAATCGTTCTGAAGTTGTTCGATTCATTGTATATTGTCTTTATCTTCTGTTTAAGATTTTTACTTTTATAATAACACATTTATTAAATATTTTGTTAGTTCGTTTTGTCAAAAAAATAAAATTTTTATTATTTTTGAATTATTCATAAAAGAAAAAGTTTTTCTTTTTAAGTTAAGTTTTCCTTGTGGCAATTTATATATAAATTTTGCAAAAATGTTTTCATAATAAAAATCTTTTCATAAAAATAAAATTTTAATTTCCTTTTTTTTTTTTGTTTTTTTTTTGTTTTAGGTGATTATCAAAATTTTGTTAGTCACATAAAATAATTAAAGAAAATTTAATAAAAATTAACAAATCATAACATGATAAAAAAAAATATTTTTTTGTTTTTGTTTTTTTTTTTATAATTAATTCCTTTTTTTAAGTCATATAAATAAAATATTTTGGTATTAAATAAAAATTAAGAAGAAAAACATAATAATATAAAAGAACGCTAAAATAATTCAATTAATTTGTTTTTTTTTATATATACATAGATACATATTACGTACATACCTATATATATAATATATTCATATATGTACCTATTATATAATATATTCAATATTATTAATTTTTTTTTTTAAACTTAATCACTTGAAATAATACCACTTTGTGTAAAGGCTTTTCTTATAAGTCCTTCATAAAATCAAGACAATTACAAAGGTAAAGTTTTAGCCGTTATAATAATTACCGTTATTCATATATATATCTATATAGCACGAAATCTATAAACATAATATTTTTAATGAGTATTTATGGCCAATATTGGTTATAAAGACATTGAGCGTATCAGCAAATTTGTCACTTTCATACAAAACGTAGCATAATACAAAATAAATACGATTATGTGTTTATTGTTTTATTTGTCAGACTTCAGTCACCAAACAATATTGAGTCTTTTCTTCGAAACTAAATACTCTCAAGTTTTTTATTCATTAATAATATTAATAGGTACTTGTATAATTTTATACTTGTTGATTGCATTAAAGTATCTGACTTAATGTAACATACATATGGCCAAAGAAAAATCAGAACTCGTATCGCACAACAGCTAGATAACAAGCAAACAAGCAGCAATACGTAACGGGTCAATCGTATAATGCTATTTTTTGTAGTTAATATTAATGCATGTATTTTGTTTTGATTTTGGTTTTATTTTTTCATCGTTATAATCGGTAATTTTATCCTTTTTTAAGTAAAAATAAATTGTTATAAACAATATGTTTGTTATATCCTGTGTTAATTTGTTTGAAATTAATGTATTAACTTAAAATCGGAACTTTTAAAATTGGTCGTATTAAACATATCGTTTTTGGCGTTATGGACGATATTTTTTCTTTTTTTTTTTTTTTTTAAGTAAAAATAAGTCGTTATAACCAATATTCGATTTTGACCGTGGTTAGTTCCTTAAAAAATCATTTTCAGTCACTTCAGTATTAAACGTAATTTCTATTTTTTTTATTTAATCAATTTATGTACAAATATTTTAGATTGCGTGAGTCTTTTATTAATTTCTAAGTTCATAATGTGTACTTTTTCTTAAAGAAAAATACCAACAGAAATTATGTAATTATAATACAAGAACATGTGAAATGAAGTTAAAAAGAATTTTAAATATAGTGTTGCATTATAATCTAATAATTTTAGAAGAATTTCTTAATTCTGTTTTTGCATAAAATGGAATTTAAAACCATTGAGAATTTTTTTTAGAAGTCAATTTTATCTAATGTTGACAGATGGATACATATATATACTATATAACAATTAAAAAAGTCATATTTCTTAAAAGTCATTATAATTTTTAATGATATATGTATATAATAAACTATATATTAAAAAGCGTAATCAAATATAGACAAGTATACAGGACAAGTTTTCAAAAATAAAAATCGTTTTTCATTTAAAAAAAAAAAATTAACTGATTACATATAGCCATATTTATATTTGTAGATCTCGTATATATAGGAACACACCCTCAATGTTAATAATCTTATATTTACATATTTATTTTTTTTTTAATAAAAACATATACCTTTCATATATTTAATATAATAAAATAACATATATCTAATATAAAATGTATACGTCATATACTTATAATATTGCATAATATAATATACTAGGTTAAATTAACCTATCCCTATTTACCGTTTATTATTTAGATGTTAAATTTTCATATTTTTAAACGATATTTTAAGTATTTTGTTATTTTATAAATAAAAAAAAATATATACCTATATAAATTTATGTAAGGATAAAATAACGGTAACTTCTATTTTTTTTTGAAAGTCAAAATTTATATATTTTTTTTTTATATTTTATATTTTCAGACGATTTCCAGAATAAACTTAGTCTTCTTTCTTAACATCATTATTTTTACTCACCATAATTTTTATATTATTCAACTAAAGAAAAGAATTTATGAACTCCTAAAAATATACTTCAGAAAATAAAAAAAAAATTTTTTTTTTTTTTAAATTTTCTGCTTTCTTCAATTCATTCTCAAAAAAAAAAAAAAATTTTTTTTAAAATAAAAAAATAATTTTTTCTTCGTACATTCTTTATAAAATGCTATTTAACTTGTTTTTTTTTACCTTTAATTGTGTGCATGAGAATGTAATAGTATAATTTATTAAATTTTAAGAACAGTGTTTAACAAAAATTTTAAATTTTTCTTTCATAAATAATTTTTTTTTTTAGCAGTCTGCACTACAGTATTCCCGTTAACAATTCTTTTCATCTCTTATCAGTTAAAAGAATTATACTTTATCTCAATGTGAATCAAACTTAATCCAAAAAAGGTGAATTTTTTTTATCAGAATTATAAAATTTATTATTCAACTCACTTCAGATGTCATTTGATACTCACCTTTCACCGTAGCGAAAATAATCATGTGAATCCTGATTAAATACTTAAGCCAATTATTGACTTAAGGAATTTAAAGGAGGATGATTATTAAAAAGGATACAGAAAATACAATGAAAATATTAAGTAAGATTTTGCTCATTGCTGCACTGATGTACATACATATACATGTAATACGTATCTACCACATAGATAAACTTATAAATGTTTTTTTTTTTTTGCTTTTTTATTTAATATTCATATTTAGAAAAATGATGTATTTTTTTTATATAATATATTATTATATACATAAATAATATATATTTTTTTTTTTTTGAAAAAACCGTTATATCAGTATTTACTTCATTTTCATCAAGGTAGATGACGGGAATTTTCATATTTACAGTTAACAAGCATTTTTTAGTATAATTTTTTCTTTAAAAATACATCTCCATATCTACAGAATATTATAGGCAAACATGAAATTTCACTTAGTCATTTTCAACTGATTTTTTTTTTTTCTTTTTTTTTAAGATGAAAAAATAAAAATTTTATTTTCAACCAGCAAAATGAACAGTTAGTAAAAAAAAAACAATAATGAGAACAACAAAAACATTTTTACCAGGGTATAGGTAACACTAAGAATAAATTAAAAATAGAAGGTTGGGGAACGAAAATAAAAGTAATTGTAAGAAAGAGATAGAAGCACAAGAAAAAATAAATTCAATTTTTTTTTCTTTTTTTTTTGTTTCAAAGAAAATAAAAATTCTGCCTAAAAAATTTTACAAGAAAAAAAAATAACCAAAGATGCTACATCAACATGAAAATTATGACAGTAATGAAAATAAAAATAGTATTTGTATACATGAATATGTATTTATGTATTATAATATGTATATATGTATAATATATAAAAAAAAAAAAAGAAATTTTTAATAAAATAATAGAAAATAAATTGAAAATCAATAATTTTTTGGTAAAAAAAAAAAATAAAAAATGTAAAATAAAAAAAAATGCAAGTGATTTTCTTAGAAAATGAAAGTACACCCATAATATATATATATACATAAGTGTGTATAAATAAATATATACCAATGTTTATTTGTTTTTATATAAATAGGAAATTATTTTTTTTTTTTTTCCAATTTATATGAATTGGTTTTAATATAAAAAATTACCGTTATTGTTTTTTTTTACTGTTATCTGAAGGATTTATAGATGAAAATGAATATTATAAATGAAAATTTTCAAAAAAAAAAAAAAAAAACCGAAAATGATTTGAAAATAAATCAAGGATAATAATCACAATAATAATTATGGCATATACTGATGATTTTTCTTCTTATACATGGAAATTCGCTCGAATAGAAATTAATAAGAAAATGATTTTAAAAAATTATTATTTTCAATTTTTTTTTTCAAGCAACGTAATTTTTAATAAGAATAAATTTGTTAGTATCATATGAAATAAATTATTTAAAGACATCATTATTGTTTCTGACACATTTAAAATAAAAAAAAGCAGTGAAAATTATATGAAAAGTAATTTACAAAATTTTGAATTAACTTATTTTTTACTTTTAATATAAAATTAGCATTACTTGTTAAAACGTGTAATATATATTTAAAATATTGATTGAAAAAAAATAAACTGATTTAGTTACATAACTATTCCAATTAAAAATATACTCATCATAAGATTATGTATTTAAGTATCTAGATATTGTACTACAAATCTTGGATCAAATGCATAAAATTGAGATAGAACGCAACTATGATATTTTTAAACAAATACTACGAGTTCAGGTGTAAATTTTGTTTGAAAAAGTGACTTTTCAATTTAAGCTCAGTTTTATGCATTCGACCCCTGATTTTGTTATATTTCTACTTATACTAATAATACTTTATTTAAAAAATGAAATTTGAAGTCTTCTCGAATAGCGCATTCTTCCAACTCTGATGTATGGATCAGAAACGTGAACACTGACAATTGTTTGCTAGAAAACACTGAATATATTCGAGTGTAAAATTTTTCACTGCATTTTCCTAGAACAACCGAAGAAATTTTAAGTGGAATACTAACTTTTACATTTACTGATGCGATTCTAGTTAAAAACAAATTAAACTGAGATGACTTATTTTCAACGTTATAGCATACGAACCAAAATTCTCTAATGAAACAATATAATATAATGAAAGATCTAATCTCCAATTAGAAAAAAGTTATTGGGTAAGTAAGTAAGTGAAATATGCTTCAGTTTCTTTATGTTTCTCAATGTTTCACAAAGTATATAATATAAGGGTAATACGTGGGTTTAGCTAAAAAAAAAATTATGCTAAAGCGACTTCTTTGGAAAATAGACAATTTCAACGAAAATGCTCCAGCAAAGATAATCAGGTTAAAGCTTATATCATAAGATATCAAGGACTGCAAAACCTATACTGTAACACTGTCGGACATTTTAAAGCTTTAACTACAACTTTAACTTTAGAGAAAATTATTAACTAGGTAAAGTAAAATAAAATAAGTCTTAGTTTCGTTATCTCGAATTTAACTAAGCAGATAGGGCTATAATTAAATTCACCAAAATGAAAGTTACAAAAAAAATTAAACAGATATTAAATTAAATTAAAATCATTTATGTATATAAAGATTTGTTTATTGGTATAATAAAAAATTATATTAAGCAATTATTTTAATATTTCATTCTTTAAGTAGTCTTCAATTTGGATAATTGAAAAATAAAAAAGAAAATAACAGCCACTTATTGTATTTACAGATTAAAAAAAGCAAAGTGTTTTAATAATTTTTAATTTAAATAATGAGTACAAAAATGGGCAAAAAATTATTCAATTAAAAAATATTCCAAAATAGCAATATGTCACATTCACATATTATGTAAAAATATTATTATTTAAAAAAAAAAATAATTTATTTAAAAATGCTCCTATTAGTTTGGTGTATAAAACTTTTACTTTCAAAATTAAATCCATTACCACTTAAAAACTTTTTTTTTGTTTAAAATTTTTTTCCTAAACTGAAACATTTTTTTTTTTTTTTTGTTTTTGTTTTATAAATCCAAACACTAAACACAAATTTTTTTTATTCAAACAAGTGCTTAAATAAGCTTTAAATTATTGTTTTTTTTTTTTATGTCCAAAACTTGGAATTTAAAAAATTACAATCCTTTATATACTAATACATAATATGTAAACATATGAAAACCATAAATTAATTTACTACCAAAAAAACTTTTATCAAAAAAAAAAAAAAAAAAAAATGTTTTAATGGTTTCTGCTTTCAATTGAACATCTCTAATTGTGAAACAACACACATTTAACTTTGTATTTTCTTTTTCAAAATGAACTATTGTGAATACAATATGGTGTAATAAACTTCTATTACAGTTTTGATGTTCTTTTTAGTAAATTGCAGATCGTATATTTTAATCAAAAAAAAACTTTTTTAATAATGCAACTTGAGTTTGCTTGGTATTTGCAAGGATAATGAAAAATTACTGTTCACTAGTTCGAATATTTTTCGATATTTACAGTGTATTTTACACGCACTAAGCCACCGGAGCCACTCTAATAATTTGAATTTTTCAACTACAATTAGAATCGACGTTACTCAGAATTGGTAATTTGTAAAAGATATTAAAAATTTCTAGATTTCCCTTCTATACAAGTTATTTATATTCACAAAGCATTATGTGGATCAATTTAGAAAATTATATATAAAATTGGAATATAATCGTTTCGATCTATTATGTTATGTAAGGAATTAAGTTATATGAAATGTGCCGAGATAAAATACCAAAGTATGATTGTAATATTAGCAAGAAATTCTCTTAAATCTAGGGAAAAAGAATATTTCTTTATATGTATATGCAAAATCTAGATTTCAGGTGCATATATGAGTATAGTCACGTTAATTTTCTTATCTTTAAAATGAAAATAAAATTCTTAATCGAAATCCTATACTTTACCATCTCAAATATTCATTTTAAAATTTTTCCTTCTAAAAATATCCTTTTAAATATTCACTTAAATATTTACTTGTACATGTATGTTTGTGAGTTTGTTGAAATATAATAAAATTACATGTATGTTATATTACGAAACATAACCTAACTAATATCGTAAATTAAAAAAAAAAAAAAAAACATTAAGTAAAAAAAAAAAAAACACATTTTTTTTCCTCCTTTTTAATTTTTTTTTGTTTTGCTGCTTCTAATTAAGAGAAATTTTCTTCCCGAGGAGTAAATTTTATAATTTTTTTTTACTAAAATATGGTATGATTCACATATGGTGGGTTAATAAAAAATTTTCCCAAAAAATATTTTTATTTTTGTTTTTTTTTAGTTTATATTTGAATTTTTTTTTTTTTTTTTGTGGTTTTATACGATAATTTCATTAGAATTTCAATTAAGAAGGGTAGTCTAATTTATATATATATATATATATATATATATAATATAAGTGTGTATATACATAATTATATTTGTAAATATTAAAGTCTTTTAAAGTATATACTATAAAAAACATATTCTATATTCAAAAGCAACGTCTATAAGTGTTTATAAAGTTAAAAATTCATTTAGAGGACTTACTTGTAGTAGGCGAAGTACTTTTAAATTAAATTTAAGTCGTTATGTTCGCAATACATGTTTTGTTTATTACAGTTTCCTTTAAAAATTAAAGAAAAACGTAAATTAAGTACTTATTAATCTTGAAGATTCTACATCCAGATAATCAATGGCTTAGTGAAAAATTAATGATTTCAGAGACTGAAACATATTCAAATATAAATAATAAATGACTTAGTGAATGCCGTATCCTACTTATAGAAGTGGCAAGGAAAAACAAAATAAAAAATCTTGAAAATTCTAAAATTTTTCAAAAACAAATGTATTGAAAATTTTTTATTCATTCAATTATTGAACCAAATTTTAAATTTAGTTATAATTACGGTGAATGATAATGAAAAATCAATTATTAGAACAAACGGATAAGAATTGTAGTTAATTAACAGTAATTTGTTATTAACTCTAACTAGGAAGTCTCGATACCATAGTGGGTAAGAGCGTAAGAAATACGACTTTAACGATCACACTTGCAGAGGAAAATATTTTTTTTTATATAACATGCATGTGACAAGCGAAAAAACTAAATAAATAAAAAACTCTTAACTTTATAGCCTTACTGTTAATACATTACAACATTAAAAAAACGTTTGTAAACGAAAAATCAATATCTCTAATAATTCTAAAGATATACATACTTGATAGGTTAAGCCTTAACAACATAGTGTTACTACTAAGAGGGTAGTTAAATTTAATGGGTAGAAATCTGAAATATAATAAGAATATATAAATACTTAATATCTGTTAAAAAAAAAACTATCATCTTAAGAAAAGAAAAAATCTTCCTCAATTATATCTCATAACTGTAAGGAACAAAATGAAATTTCGAATTTTTTTAATTAAAAATTTGGTGTAGGTGGACTAAAAATATGTTTGTCTTATTTTGTTTTGTTTAAAGGCAAAATCGCTCTTCGTAAACAACTGATTTCTTTTATTTTTATTTTTGTTTTTTTTTTTTTTTTAATTTGATTTAACAATTTTCATAATTTCTCTTTTATTTTTTTTTATATCTAATAAATTTTTTTTTGATTTTCTTTACTTTTTTCTTACTTAATGTTTTCGTCTTTTTTTTTTTTTTTTGTTGTGGTTAATATTGGCATTATAAAAAAATTCTTTTATGTACAAATAAAAAAAATATATATGTATATATTTTTACTGAAAAAAAAAAGAAAAATTTAAAATTACCACGTATTTTAATTAACAGAATGTTAACTTTGATGAGAAAATGTTATAAATACATAAAAAGAAAACACCGGCAAAAGAAAAAAAACACGACAAAAGGGAAATTTTAAAATTATTCCCATAAGGTTCTAACCGAATATTTTATATTATAGAACTTATAAGGTATATTTAATTTAATATTTTCCTTGTTTTTTTTTTTAATACCTTATTTAATAAATAAAAAATTTAAATATTTAAATAATTGGCAGTCACAATTTTATAAAATTAAGAAGTTTATATAGAATTAACTGTGTTTCAACTCTTGGATACTTGCACGAACATGATATATATACATAATATCAGCGCGTTTAAGGATAACGATTGGATAACGATTTGAAATATTTTTTTTTTGGGAAAATAAAACGACAAAAATATTGAGATATTTACAATAAATATGTATAAGTATTTTGCCATAGTTTTGATAAAAGAGCTTGATAAAGCCATACTTAACTTAAGCTTAACTAAAGCCATAGTGAAGTCTATTTTCCTCGGTTTTCATTAGAATAAAATATTATGTAAAAATTGGAGTTGTATGGTAAGTATCTGAATTTATTGCTCGGAATAAACCAAATTTTACAGAAGCTGTTTTCATTAGATTTAATTATCTATAAAAAAAATTTAGATATCAGTTTAATCAAGGGCCAAGATATATTTATTTAATATTAAATATTTAGATATATTTCTATTCCCCTCTGCCATTCAAAATTCCTGAATCCATGTCCTATTCTTTTCTAATCAATTATCTCTGATCTTTAGCCAATATACTGTTTTTTAAGGTGTTAGTTTAGGTTGTCGTGCCATTATATTTTCTATAGAAGGAAGTGAGTTTAGTAAGTAAAGAATCTGAGAGGTATCGAACGGGCATTATAAAGAAAGATCGCCACCTCCCTTAGAAAAAATAAATTTCTGAGTTGTATGGCAGTTACTTCAACTTGTTGCACGAAATTAAGCACATTTTGCAGAAGTTATTGCAATCAAACTTCATAATTTTTTTTACAAAATTTCAGATGTATATAGCTTAATTAAGTACCAAGATATGAGGGTATAAAATTCGAAGTTGTATAACAGTTACCCGAAACTGTTACGTTAAACCAAACAAATTTTGAATAACTTAACTTCGTTTGAAAAAATTTCAGATATTAATTAAATACTGAATTGTGCTCATATAAAAAAAGAAGAAGATGTTTAACAAAAGGATATATCGTATACTTTACAACGTCACAAAAGTAATGACAAACTGAATATACTCTTGAAATTATGTTCAAATGGTTATAAAACAAAGGTTATAATTACAACAGGACTATAAACTCTCTGAAATGGAAAATCTTAAACTCAAAAGTCATTGCAACGTTAGGCCATAATGGCAATTATGATTTTTCTAAACATTAAAGTAAATATAACCTATAGAAATTCGTTTGTCATGCGCACGTCCCGTTTCTGGAACTATATACCATTGTATGTGTTCCCTAAAGCTGGTAATTAATATGTGTACGATTTATTTAAGTTTAAGAAGAACATTAGCAACTTTCTTCAAAATATCCCTCTAATTTTCCTTCCCCATAATACCCCATAATCCAAATTCCCTAAATCCAATTTCCCCAATCATCCTTCCCTCATCCCTATCCTCAAAACCAAACTGTACATTTGTATTAAAGGTTCCACCCTAAAGTTTGGTTTTAACAGGGGGGTGAGTTTGGTTGGTTAAAGTCCAACACTACCCTGAGGAAGCACGTGAAGTTCCTCTTAGTGTCTTTCGAGTTTTCCACCAACCCTCGTACAAAAAAAAAAAAACAATATTTAGAAAGCTACAATTTTTTATAGCTATCAACTACATGTTTAACTTTATATTTCTCCAAGTTATAAAAAACTGTATTTACTGCTTCTCTATTTTTGAGAATTTGTATCCTTGAATGGAACTTCATCTTTTATAAATTTATTTATGCATGTCAGGTATTGTATTTAACAGACAGACCAATACTAAAAAAAAAACAAACAACAAAAATATAATTTATTAAATATTAAAATTTATTTATTTAATAATTAATCAATTCTATACCATAATAACAAACAGAAGCCATTAAAAAAATATTAAATTCTACAAAAAATGTTTAGCTTTAAAATATTGTATTATTAAATTTAAAAACATAAAGTAAAAAAAAAAAACAAAATATGCCTTTAAAACTATTCAACTGCTAAAAAAATACAAAAAAAAAAAAACATTTACAAGAGTATTAATACAAAATTCTGTTGAATTTTACTGACTAAGTATCATAATAATTTATTCCATGTCCTTGAAATTTATAATATGTATTATCCTTTTTTTTATTGCAAAATAAAAAATTTCTTTCTTTATTGTTTTCATAAAAAACTAAAAACCATAAAATTATGCAAAAAAAAAAAAAAAACAAAACAACAGAAAAAACATCATCGCCTTCTTAATCCTTAAAAAAACCTACTAAATTTATATTGCAGTCACAATCATATCGATTTCCTTATTTCTGAACCAGAATTTTCTTAAAGTAGAGTTTAGTTTTTCTTTTTTTTTTTTACTTGTCTATCTTATATTTTTCTCGTATCTCCAATATTCAGAATAAGTTAAAAAAAAAAAAATAACGGTAAAATATTTCTGAAAAGGATATGACTTAACATATATATATATATGTACTTATGTATGTATTTTTTTTTTAATATTTCATTTCATTATAATTTAAGTTCCGTTTTTATTTCTTCAAGTTCCTTTTAAGTTTATTGACTTCCTTTTTTTTTTCATCCTCCTATTTTTCATCCCCATTTTTTTTTTCTTTTTTTTTTAAAAACAAAAATTAATATGAAAAAAAATTACAATTTTCATTTTTTGATTTTTAAGTTGTATGGTTTAGTTTTTATTCTTATATTGTTTGTAATTTTTTTTACCTTTAATAAAATTTTTATTTATGAATTTTTGTTTAAAATATTTAAAAAGAGAAAAAATATTTTTTTAATATAAAAAGAATCCTTAAACAAAAAACAAAAAATAAAACACAATAACAGAAAATAATAATACAATCACCAGATATGAGTATAAAGCTGTCAAAGTAATAAATTGTATTCAAGATCAAAAAAGTAAAGATGAGATAACTAGCGGCAATAAGTCAAAAAAATGTCAGTAATACTTGTATATATTAGATATGATTTTGTTTCCATTTTTCAATGTAATTTTTTTTTTTTTTGTTTTTAATAATACAGGATGAAAATTTGAAAATTAATTTTTTTCCAAATTTTATATTTGTTTTTTCTTTTTGAGTGTCTTATTCGCTTACACTGTTCAATATGACAGCGATATTGACACTTTATAAAATACTGATTTAAACAATGATCTAGCGGTTTTACTAAACCAGTGACATAAGTAAATAAGAGTCATGATATCTTTAGCATATACTTGATTTTCCTTCAATTTTGATCTCCTTCAATTTTGATCTCCTTCAATCTCTCCGAAAACATTTAAAGTTTCTAATAGTTGCTTCGTTGGTTTGGTAATACAATATACCAAACTTATATTAGGCACAGACATTCTTCTATATTATATTCTGTATACATATTTTCGAATACTTTTCAACAATTTACAGAAAGTGTCCAGGATTTCTCTTTATACAGAGATTTTATAACTACCAATAGGAAACTTTATAATATTCTTATTCCTAATATTAATGAAAGGTATTTAAAAGAACAGCATCACTTTTTGCTTTAATTTGATGAATGTTGCTCTAACTTTTCCAATATTAACGCCGATATTTGTTATGTGAGCATATAAATGGCGTCCCAATTATGTGTATGTGATTTATATTCTGCTTCATAAATTCACTTATTTAACATTAGGATGGTAACATTCAGTAGTGTAAGTATGTTCTCGATCTAAAAAAAAAAAATAAACAAAAATATTAAATTTTTTTAATCAAATTTAAGCATAATCTAACTAACACAAATTTTTTATTTGTAATAAAAATAAATAAAACTTTTATACCTTTTATTTACTGTCTGATATTTCCTTGTAAAATTGGCTATGAAAATCCGAAATTTTGTCTTCTTCATCAAGTGACACTATAAATAAATAATTATTGTTGATTCATTTTTTCACATTAGGTTTTGTAGTTCAAAAAAAAAAATTTTTATTTCAATTTTCGATACACTCTGTATTTTTTTTTAAATTAAATTCATATTGAAAACAAAATATGTTCTAATTTATTTGAGAGAAAAGTATCTATCAAAATATAAAATTTTTAAAAGATATATTTTAATTTTTCATTTTTAAAATTAATTGGAAAAACAAAAAAAAAAAAAAATTATTTTTTTTTTTAAATAAAACTTAAAACCGGAAATTATGACCGATGATTTTTAATATTATTAAGGTTTCTGTACTTGTTATTATTATAGTACTTTTTTTTTTATTCATGAAAAGATATAAAAACTGTCTAATGAAAAACTTTCTTTTTTAATAAATACATGTATACACTCTATGAAAAATATCCATTAAATATCCTCCAATTTAATTTAATGTTATTAGTTTTTTTGTTTTGTAGATTTTTGATTTAACGAAGCTTTGAATTTTCTTTTCTTAAGGATTCATTGATTAAAAAATTCATTGTTTTTTTTGTTTTTTTTTTTTTTGTGTTACAATTACAAGTTTAAAAATTCTTTTGCTTTTTTTACTGTATTTCTTTGTGGATTAACTTAAAATATATAGGGTGGAAAATAAAATTTTAAAAATGATTTAGATATTTCTTAGTATTATTTTCAAAAGTAATAAATTTTATATTGTTTTCTTAGAGCAAAATTTACTTAATAAATTTGTAGAAAGATAAAAAAAAGTTTGTTTTTAAATATATCAGGTATCAAAAATTCCAAAGTTTCAAAAGTTTTGAAGTACAACTAAATAGATATTTTAGATACAAAAGATTGATATCTTTCTTATTTAACTTTTTACTTTTTAGCACATTTCCAAAAAAAAATGTGCCTATTAGTTTCACTCTGTCCGTCCGTGCGTCCGTCTGTTTACAAAACTTCTACACCGTTAAAGATAGAGAAAAAAAAATGTTAACCATGGGTAGGTCTCATAAAAAAATTAATTTTGTGGAACAACTTTTTCATGTACGCTTTTAGATAGGGGCTTGAAATTTTGAAGCAAGAAAGAATTTTTAGAACTAATATAGAAAATTTTTTTGTATTACCCCCTGTTTATGAGCTATTAGGGGTTAAAAATTGAAATTTAACACATTTTTCTTCGGTAAAACAAAAAAAATAAAGCTCCAATAATATAGCTTTATGTGCGTTAATGGTTTCTTTTAATTGTATAGGATTCCAAAGTTACAGCCCCCCAAAGTTGCAAAAAAACCCTATTTTCAGATGTATATATCTCAGGCTCTGCGTAGTAGTTTTACAATCTAAAAACACTAGAAGACGGGAAATTTTTTTACCTCTGTAAAAGAATATCAAAATTATGCAATATTTTGTAAATTACTATTTAAATTTACCGTTATGTTAAAACCAAGTTTTGCATGATATTTCTTTTTTCGTAACTCCGGCACGCTTTGAAATAGGAACCTGAAATTTTGAGACGAGAAAGATAGTATAATTAGTATAAGTTTCCTCGGAAAATTTTTTGGTACAACCCCCTGTTTAAGAGTTACTACGTCTCAAAAATTGAAAATTTGTTATTTTTAGACACCTGTAACTTAGGCGTCTGTAAAAATTTTTCTTCAGCAAGACATGAAAATTAAAGCTTCAATAATATATTTTTACGTGTGGTTTTTACGGTTTTTCTTAGTTATATAGGACTCCGGACTTACAGCCCCTCAAAATTCTAGAAAAGTCCTATTTTCACGTTTTTTCTTATTACATTAAATGTTCAAATTTTTATGCAAATCACAATTCTAAACGTTTGTATTGTCTTTTGAAAATGTGCGCTTTTAAAAGCCGTTTGTTTACATCCTACCTTGTTTTTCATAATTTAAGGTTTCAATTATTTAACTAAAAAATGTTTTCGAATTAACTTCTTTTTACCGATAGCATACATGTAATGTATAAGAAATGTATTGTGATGGTACCAAAACTTTGAACATTTTTGCATATATACATTTTTACGGTACGTAAAAATCTAAATTAAGCTACTCTTTTTGTGTATCTGGCTGTCAATCTGCCTGTGTGTCTGCTTCTATGTCTCTCTGTAAATTTGTCTGTCGGTGAGCACGTGCATAACCAAAATGGCTGAATTGAATTTGATAAAATGTCATATTTCATATTTTGACGTAAATATCCCGAATTGAAAAGCTTTTGGTAAAAAGCCAAAGTGCGACATTACTGGGGACATTTTTACATTTTTTACTAAGAAATTTATTTTGTTAAAAATTTTTTTTTTTCAATTTTATGATATATAATACATATATAAAATTTACAAATGTACAGATATGTATATGCATGTATGTATTTATATAACATAATTCTTTCTTAAATAATAATCCTATTAAAAAAAAAACAAATATTAAGTTTTCCAGTTCCTGCAATCGGTTCTGTGGTGGATACAGCTGATTTTTTTATATGGTTCTTGAAAGGTTTTGGAGAAGAAAGCATCCTATAGTATACCATTATCCAGAATAAAAATGTTTTTTTTAATTTTTATCATTCAAATTAACAGAAATCAAAAAAATCAGCTGTCTGCACCACAGTGCCGATCGCTATTACACAAAAAGTATAATGCCAAAATTCATAGATTTACATAATAATTTATATCAATATATATAAAATATCGAAATATTAAAATCCTGAAAAATTAAAATCTCGCATAGACAGAGATGGATGGATACATGGATATAAATATTCCGGAAAGGGGGAATACTCTGATTTTGAATCCAACTATTAATACTTACAGTATGCCCACACATATATACCAATTTCATTGAAAAACAAATTAATTTTCATATTTCCATATGAAAAATAATCAATTTTGAAAAACCCGCTACAAAATTATTGAAACCCTTATTTTGTGTAAAATCAATACTTAAAGTATGTCCATGCATACAGATTTCCATGCAAAAGTATTCCATTATAACATTTCACTTAAAAAATAATGAATGTTATACGAATAATGAATGTTACATTTTTAAGCATGGGTTGTGCAGCGAAGGAATGGGGTGTATGAAGGAATAGAATGTATGAAATTTCGACTTGAGAAAAAAATTAAATAAAAATTAAAGTTAGTCTGATGCTCTTTTAAAGTGCTCTGAAAGTTAGTTAGCTCTATAGCAAAGTTGTTGATCTTTACTTGTGTAATAACTTTTTCTTAATAATTTTTCTCATAATATTTTCCTGTTACGAAATATTCGTAAACAACTTAAAAATGATCCTAGTAAACTACCACTTTTGGTTCTCCGATTTGCTTCAAAAGCTTATCAATCCGAGATATTTACGTCCTTAAATATGAAATAATATAAAACCTTAAATATGAAATTTCAAATTATTCCGCTGGGTCGTTTAAGCTGTACACGTGTCCACACACATACGTACACACACACACACACACACACACACACACACACACACACACACACACACACACACACACACACACACACACACACACACACACACACACACACACAAATCATGCCAAAAATATTGCAGGCTTTTACGTACCGGAGTAGTGCATATTTGAAAAAATCTTGGGTACAAATTGTTAATGTAAAAACAATACCTACCTTGCATTAATGTATGCGGTCGGTAAAAAGGTAGTTTTAAACTTTATTAAAAAATCTTAAAAAGCTTCTATGGAAAAAATCCAATTAATACTCAATTAAAAAATTTCTAAATAAAAGATTTGATAAAATTATAACTTTCTTTAAAATTTTTAATACATATTAGATTTAATTTTCTAATTTTCTTAGAAAAATTCTATTAATTACAAATTCTCCTCCTACCTCATGATTACATAAATCAATTTTATGAGAAAAAAATAAATCTTATATAAATTTTATAACTTCTTAGAATTTTAATTAAATTGTTTCATGATGTTCACAAACTAAATTTTATATATAATATGTATGTACACTTATTTGTCATAATTTGTTTCACTCTGCTCGTTTGTCCTTCCATCTGTTTACAAAACTTCTACGTCGTTTAATATATCCAATGAAAACTTAACCATGAATACGCCTAAAAAAAAATTCATTTTGTGGAACAAATGTTTTACGAACCTACAAACCCCTCCATTAAGTTTCTGTTAATATCTTCAATTCTGTTTCATATTTTTAATCTAAAACTTTAAGAATGTTAAATAACAGAGAATAGCCTTTTTTGGACTTTAAAAAAAATCAATATAAAAGTTATACCGTTAGTTAATGTTTTTGAAATTTAGTATTTAAATTTACCGTTATGTGAAACTAAAATTTTTGGTTTCTACATACCTCTGGAACCCTTTTAGTTAGAACCTTAAAATTTTTAGAGGAGGAAAATTTTAAAGAATATGTGTATAAGTTATCTCAGAAGAAATATTTTTGATCTTGTCCATTTTTAAGACCTATGGGATTTTTAAAAGCCTGTACAAATGTGGTTAAAATAAAATATAAAAATTAAATCTCTAAACATAATATTCTTACATGTATTAACGACTTTTCTTAATTATATAGGATTTTCTTGATATTAATGAAAATGTCTGTTGATGTTTTTCAAAAAAAATTATATTTGTGAATAATTTCGATGTGAATGTAGTGCCAATTCTAAAATGTATTTTAAAAATGGACATCTTTAAAATGCTTTATTTTTACATATTGCCTTGTTTAATAATCTAATCAGAATTTTTAATGCAAAATCTTAAGTATAATAAAAAAAAGTATAATTATAAAAAAATATCGTGATTGATTGAAATTGTAAATCGTGAAAAAGTAGGTAAGTAGAGAATAAATCTATTGTTATTTAAATCTATATCTTTTTATTCTCTATCTACAAGTCTATAAGAAGAGAAAAAATCTATTGATAAATTTTTATAGATTTATAGATAATATCTTATTGATCTAGATAAGCTTCTTATGTCTTGATTGCAAGACAAGACTTTAGCTTTTTGGACTGTTATAATATAAAAGTGAGTTGCTATACGTATCTTAAAAACTTTTAGAGTGCGTTAATATTGGAGATGCTATTTTAGATAAAAGATAAGATCATCAATACAATCTTACAACAGAAAATTAAAAACATGTTTATGTATATATATATGAAGCATTATATATATTGAAGCATTATGTTAATCATCGATAACCAGGGCATCGGAAAGCTTTAATATATTTACTACGCTCTTATAACTATAAAAAATAAAAACGCAGTATAAAAAATAAAAAAAATTTGAAATTAAAATATTAAAGTTACATTTTTGTTTTTAAACATCATAGTTGTAAATGTAAAATGAACTGTTTTCTTTTAGATCCAGTTTGTAATTTAGCAAAGTTAATTTCTCATTTTTTATCTAATACTAAAATTGTCTGCCTGTATTGTGTGTTATATACATACAACAGGTAATATATGAATTATAATGCCGTGCTAATAGTTTAACTTACATATTTTACTATAAAAGTCCTGTTTTCTGCATATGAGGACGAACGCTCTGTTTTTTTTTTTTAAATCGCCATTAATTTAGTTAAATATTTAATGGGTTTACTCTATTACTCTCTATAGAACTCTATGTTTTACTTGCAATGATCTCGATTGAAGAGCCGAGACTTCCAAATGGTAAACTGAAATTCTAACTTATAGAACTCAGATTGAGTCTTTTTCTAAATAAATTCTGAAATATTTTTGACATTGCAAACAAGATTTGTTTTTGTATAATTCCGGTAGTTTTAGTTCTTTCCTAGTTTTAGAGATTTCTTTCAGTAGTGTACACAAATTATTTTGTCATCAATTTTATTACTTTATTGGCACTGATTTTATTTTAATTAAGTCACTGTATTTCGTTTTTGCTAAATGTTTATCAAGAAACATGAAGCTGCAGTTGTGTTTTTAAAAATAAAATTTTACCATTTTGTTGTTGATTTTTTAAGATCTGTTTCAGAAGGATGCGGCTAAAATTATAGACTGCAAATGTTTGGCAAAATATTGAAGTATATTTCCTTTATTGTTACCAGCCAAGTCAAGTTTGTTTCTCATTTTTATCAGTGGAATAAGTTGTTTTGGACACTTTTATTTGCTTAGGGGCTTTCCATAAAAAATAATCGGTTGACCTGCTTTAATAAATTTATTTTTATTCAAAACAACTCGTTATTTTTTTTTTTCAATATTCCAATTTAGAATTGCAACCCCTGCAAAACAAAAATTAAAACATTGTTTTTCTCTTCTGACCATGAAAATCTTATTTTGAGACATACAACTTATTTGTTTTAAAACAATATAACATATAATATGTATGTATAATGCTGATGCATAATTTTATTTTTTATTTATTTATTTAAATTTTATTGAATTGTTTATTTTATTTTATTATTTTATTTAATAATTGAATTGAACTCCAATTGCCTGAACTTAAATAGATATTGAAAATTTAACCAATATTACAATAAATTGACAGTTAAATGATTTATAACTCTTAGTTAAGTATCTCTTGATAAATTAAAATTAAAATTTAACTTTACCCAGTATTAAGTATTCGTTTTTTTTTTTGCTCAGTTTTTTTTACTTTTAACAAATTAATCACGAATTCACCTTCAAGTTAAAAATAATTATTTTCCATATACTTTATTTTTACTATCCATGTGTAATCTAAATAGTATTAATATTAAAATTTTATTTATTATAAATTGGTAAACAGTTTGAAGACTATTATGAAATTATTTTTCCAACTATAATACATACTATAAGAAATTAAATTCGAAATTGTTATTTAAAATATAATCCTATTTAGTTTTAGTTTTATACATTCTTAAATTTATCTCTAAATTACTGACACGTTACGACCTAGAAAAAAAACCAAAGAAAAAATTGATTATCTCTACTTCTAGACTCTTCTCCCTTCTAGACTGAACACTTATCCAGTTTAGTTTGCTGAACTGAAGGTATGAATTACTTTTGCATAGTGAGATTATTTTAAAATGACTTTACATAATCTTACATAAGGTGAAATGACTTTAAAATGAATCTGAGAATTTTAAAAGATTACCAACTTTCTATGTTAAACATATAGAATACATATCTTATTATAACCTAAACTAACGATTTATTCAAAAGTAATCAATTATTATTTATTAAAATATAAAAATAATTGAAAAAAAATATTCAAATGAAGTTAATACATTTCATTAAAGGTAAATAAAAATCATCTGAACATTGGAGCTTAATAATTTTTAATGAACAAGGTAGTATTTAAAACCAAAAGTTTTTAAAGGTGTACATTTCAAATAAAGGTGTACATCAAAAATCCGGAGTGACTATTATTGGATTAAATGTGATGTGAGTGAATTTTTTATGCAACAAAAAAATCTTGAAATCAAAGGACACTTTTTTCAATTTTAAAGAAATCCTATATACAGGATATTTCCCAATTAAGTGCACTGCTATAGATCTACTATTGTACTACTACATATAAACATTTACTTTAGTAATATAATTTTGGTTTTGAATGAATAAAAAAAAATTAAAACAATAATTTTGCAATGTATGTGTCAGGAAGAAAATATTCAAAATTTTAAAAATTACTTTTATGATAAAATTAAAATCTGTATCTCTGTATCTTATAAACGGTATACAGCAACCGAGCTACTGAGAGAAAAAGTACAGCAAATTAAAACTGAAGATTCAGAGATTAAAATAATTATAAAATCTTGGTTACGTTATCACGTAAATGTACTTTTTTCAAAAAAAAAAATTGTTAACATTTTTAAATTTTATGAATTTTGAAGCTCGCAAATTTTGAAACTGTAAAAGATAGAAAATAGGTACTTGTTCAAAAGGATATTTCTTAAATTTCCGAATACATTTTACAAAATTTTCATAAGTAGTCTAGTAACAGAATTAAATACAAAATTATGAAAACAAAAAAAAAAAAAAATTCATTTCATTTAAGTCCCCATATCTTGGAAACTAGAAGAGTCCTAGCTTAGCTTCCATACAAACAATTTATTTACTCATAAGTATTTAAGTATATAAATGATATATAGCAGTGCATTTAATTAGGAAACACCCTGTATATAGTGAAGAATATCTATTAACATATCCAAAACATAATGTTGAAGCTTTAATTTTTATATCTTGTTTACGACAAATTTGTACAGGACTCCAAATTACTGGTGTCTAAAAATTGCGAATTATGAATTTTGGATCCTTAATAGCTCTTAAACCTAGGGAAGTAGACAAAAGTTTATTTCAGGTAACTTATATTAATTCTCAAAGATCTTAGACCTCTCAAGTTCTGACTGAAAGCTATCGGGATATACAGGGATATACAGATGAGCCGAAAGTTTACGAAATTATCGTTTTACATAACGGTAAATTTAAATACCAAATTACTAAAAGTTACATAATTATAAAATGTATTTATGAAGTTTAAAAAATTTTCTGTCATTTCGCGTTTTTATAGAAAAAAAAATATTAAACATTAGATACATATATAAATATTTCAAAATTGGACTATTTCTAACTTTTGGGAGCTATGTTGCTTTGTGATGGGTGTGGTTACATAAAAATGTTGTTCCATAACATCAATTTGTTTTTATATCTATCCATGGTTAAAATTTTATTGCTTTATTTTAAACGGTGCAGTTTTGTAAAAAAAACGGACAAACGGCAAGCCAAAATGAAATTAATAAGCAAATTTTACAAAATATTTTTGAAAAATCTGCTAAAAATAGAAAAAAAAAAAAAGAAATTTAAAGGTTGTTTAACAGAAATCAGTAGTTTAATTTATTTTAATTAATATTTATTATAAATTTAAAAGATGCTGATTAATACTGAAAATTATGCTAATAATTTTATTTTAATTTTTAATTGAATACTGCAAAATATCTTAATTAAAAATATATGAGAATTTTATTATTGCACCTTTTTTTTTTTTTTTTTCAATTACTTATACTTTTTTTTCGCTTTTATTTTATGACAGTTTGTTTTTAATTAAAATTATTGATTTAACGAAGTTGGTCTATTTTGTGTCATTAACATATTCATTTAATAGTACAATCCGAGATGCGAGTACTTTATAAATTTACAATTAAACAAAGCTAAAACAAATATACTATATTATATAACTCTAAAGCGTTGAATAGAAATCAAGATATAACTAATTTCGTTTAGTCGAATTTTCGGTTTCTTACAAAAACCAATAAGATTTTTTCAGTCTTAAAAAAAATGCGTACATATCAAATTTTTTTTTGCTGAGTTCGTATGAATTTGTGTAGATATTTTAAATTTTTATTGTGGAAAATCGAACAATTATTAGCTATAATTCAGAAACTAGTATAGACTAAACTGCAACTATAGGAAAAGTATCCAAAGCAAAGTTTTTTTAGAATTTTTTTTTTTAGTTTACGACAAAAGATGCAGTATAATGCATATATTTGCGCAGGGGCTCCTGCAACAGCATTGGGATTTCACGATAAAGTGTAAAATAGAACAATTCAGTTAATAAAGAATCCAAATGTCCCCTCAACGCTCTATGTACTGTGTCTTCGACGTTTAGTAGGTTTTCTTTTTCTGTTTTACAGATATCTCGTGGGAAATAATTCTGAAGAAATTAATGCCTCTGGTTCTGAAAATTGATATCTCTACTTAAATTTTTTACAAAAAGAAACAAGCTGACCATTCCCTGCCTACCCCTACGTATAGTTCAAATTCCTAGATGGCAAAATTTAGCATATGGCAATTCGTTTGTGAATCAAATATCACGAATGAGGAACCATCTTCCACCTCATATGTTCTCTAAAGTTGCTGATGATTATATTTTCAATTTACATAAATTTAAAGAGAACGTCAACACCTTCTTTTAATCTTCCATCTCATGTGTTGCCTAAAATTGCGGATGATTACTATTTTCAATTTACATATGTTTAAGAAGGATATCAACACCTTCGTTCATCACATTCTTGCAAACCTTAAGTTTATTTTTATTCTATAGCAGAAACTTTCTTTGTTCAAACAGTACAATAGCACTAAGGTAAGGGTTGCTTGATCAAAAAGGAGGTGGTGTTTAGTACGTTAAAGTCCAACACGTTGATTGATAGAGAACTTGTGCTCTTCACCGTTTTTCGAGAATTCCCATCTACACCCGTAAAAAAAGACCAATATAAATAATTAGATGCACTGTTATATCAAAATACATTTTTTTATATATACAAATTTAAAACATTTTATCTTCAAAGTCACCTTAATCGAAAAATCCTAAGTCGCACGTCATTTGAAAGAGCATCTGAAAACCTTTACGGTTTAAGAGATGAAAAAGATTGAGCTCAGCAACTTCCGTATAGTTAATTTTAAATAATTCAAAGTAATTTTTGAAATATATACTGAATCTAATTAATTTCTATAACTACTTCCTAATACATAATATATTATATACATATACTAAATGTATATATTTATTTGATGCAATCAACTGAATAATAAAAAATAGTAATATTTAAAATAAATCCATACAAATATTTAATGATGATTACAATCGATCTATATGGTATTTTTGGTTTGAATTCTATCGATTGGATAATTAATTTTATGAAATTTTTAACAAAAACTGGATACAAAATTAACGTTCCAGAAACCATTGTAAATATGTAATAAAAGACTTCCATAAATGGTCATACATATATGAACATAATAAGTAAAACATTGACCAAAATAAAACCTATTTGTTGATTGTTTTAATTGGGTTTGAAAGGAGGTTTTTGCAAAAAGTATATTAAACCTATATAATATATATACCTATATAATATAATATATATGTATATACATAATATTATATATTTGACTATACTTATAACTATATGTACTGAAAAGTTTTAAGTATTTTCAGATTGAATTGATATATTAAACATAAAGAAAATGCATTTTGTTTTTCCGTAGTTTTTCTTAACTATTTTGAATTTTTTTTTGTTATTTTACATTTGAAAAGTAATTGAATGGAAATTGTTTTTTTTTCTTTTACTTTGAATGCAATCTTTTTTATATTTTTTTTTGGAAAAATGTTTGCATAAAATAGAGTAATAATAGTTAATGTATAAAATTATAAACTTAAAATTTTATGTTTTATTATACTTATATATAAAGGTGCTCTTTATTCATCAATAAATCAACTGAACTTCATACATTCAAATCTATTAATACCAAATAATCTAGGGATCATAATTGTCTTCTTTTAAGATATTTGATAAGTTTAAAACCAAGGAAAAATATAAACCAACGATTTTTGAAGGTGTACATTTTCCAAAAGACAATGCAAACTGCTTAGAATTATGTGACTTACACCAAAATTTGAAAATTTTCTTGGAATTTTATATAATAAAAAAAATAATGAAAAATAAATAGACACTTTCATTAATTTTAAGGAAACTCTACATAATTTGACAAAAATTTGTGCAGGTGTCTAAGTTACAGGTCTCAAAAAATAGCAAATTTTTAATTTTTGACCCCTAATAAACAGAGCTCTTAAACAGAGGGTGGTACAAAAAAACTTCAAGTCCTTATCTAAAACCGTGCCGGAGTTATGAAGGACGAAAAATCATGCAAATTTATATGTTGTTTTTTAAAGGTACAAAAAACGTCCTGTCGAATAGCGTTTTTAAATTAAAAAAATGTTAAGCAGAACTTGAAATTTATACATTTAAAAATAACGCTTTTTCAAAGTTTGAGAAGCTGTAGCTTTGTAATGGGACCCCATGAAAAAGTTGTTCTAGAATAATAATTTTTTTATGAGACCTATCCACGGTTAAAATTTCTTTGCTCTATCTTTATTGTTGTAGAAGTTTTGAAAACAGAGGGACGGAAAGAGAGAAACTAATAGGCACATTTTTTGAAAATTTTTATGGAAATGCACTAAAGATTGTTTGAATAAAATTTTTACAGATGACTACAAAACAAAGATTATTAAAAGAAAGAATATCAAAAGGCTCTAGGTTACCTTTGAAATGTAATTTTTTTTTTTCATTTAAAAACTTGAAATTCAGCCATTTGATGGATTCAATTGTAAAATAAATTTCTTATAGTTCTTTTGTATTTCGAAGCTAATAACTAAACTGCGACAATACCACTTCCTTTTCATTATTTTTGAAACAATTTTTTATTAACTTGTATTGAATGTTGAAATCTATTAAATAATTTTAGATACACTTCATTGCGCTGATTTCAAATTTTCGACACAATTTGGTTCCCGTGTACAATGATTTTAATAAAATTATCAAAATCATGACCAAATCAAATGATAATCAAAAATCATTATCAACAAACACAGGAGAACTTAATGAAATTAACAGACATATTTTCTTTTATAACATTACAGAATTAATTACAGAAATTTTTACAGGAAAGAATAAAATTATACATATTATTGCCTCTTTTCCGAAATATGAATGTACATTAATATTATATGAATGTATAATAGTTGGTGTCAAAATCAGGATTGCCGCTTTTTTCAAAATATTTATAAATATTCTCGAAACAGCTAATAACTCTGATTTTGAAGCAAACTTTAAAATCTCTCCTAATTACAAATAATTTAAAATCAGGGGGAAAAAAATAATGTTTCAGCTTTCCATACAAAAGTATTAAATTTTGACTGTTCTCTGTGAAAAATAATAATAAATTTTGTGAAAATATAGACATTTTTATGAAAAAGAAAAAAAATTTTTTTTGAAGGAATGAGGGCTACCACCCCTGCAATCCCACGTTCCCTGCGCTGTTTCCGTAGCAGAGGCAGCAGTTTCCATTCCTTCAAAACAATTTTTTTTTTGTTTTTCATTGGTAAGGGAAGTGCGATGGGACTTATGAAGGAACGAGCTAATGAAGGGGTGAACAATGGCTTGAAAGGGAGGGCGCGAAAGCCACTGGGCTGACCAGAATATAGAAAATGGTTTGAAACCTGTTGAAAATATTCGGATTTTACAGTCCCAAAATTGCAAATTTGGAATTGGGATAATATAATAATAATTTAATATTTCTAAAGTAAAATAAAGCCGAATGCTTTAATTCTCTTTGAAATGAGAAATAAGACCTACTGAGAAATTTTGGCCTTATTTCTCAACTCAATTATGAAATAAGACCTATTAGATCTTATTGCTCTAGGCTTTATTTCCATCTGCCAAATTTTCATATTAAATCTAAAATTATAAAATTTAACAAAAACTTTTATAAATATAAACATTTTAAACTTTTTTAAGTATTTTAATGTAATTAAATTATAAATATATCAACATTATAACTATACATAATTTCTATAGCATATATCTGACTATTATATACATTAATCCTTTTAAGTAATATTTCGTTCTTAATAATTTCTATACATATATTTATCTATTATATATCTACATTATCCTTTTTGGTAATATTTCATATTAATTTCTTATACATTTCTTATACCACATGTACTTTTAATTTTAAAACAACAAAGTTTTATGCACGATACTATCTAATAATAATTTTTTGTTTTTTACTTCTATTTAAAGTAATTATTCCATTTTTTAAATCATAACTAATTTTCTAAATAAAAAATAAAATATAATTCTTTTAAATCTGCATAATTTTATAAAAATAACTTTAAAGTTTTTAAAAAAATATAAAACTATACATTCAATGTTATTACCAAATTCTTTAACAGTTTGTAAATTTGATTTTTTATATATTTAGTAGCAAAATTTCTAAATTTTTCTAAATTTTAATTTAAATTTAATAATGCTAATTGAAAGAATAATTAATAAAACAAAACTATACTTTACGATATTTGTTTAGACTTAAATACTGTAGCTTAATTAGACTTAGCTTGTTTAGAGGGAAATACAGTAGTTCCTTCCTGTTTAATTTTTAACCTTGACAGGTGAGGCAATAAAATCAGGCTACTTTTGTTATTTAGTAAAGATTTCAACCAAGGAAATTTTTATTCAAATCAGCCTGTAGAATAAATTCTAGATGAAACTTTAGTGAAAATCTTTAATATATCATGGGAGGCAAATTGAAGTGCAGTAGTCTACTAAAGAAAAATAAACTTACTTCCGTTTAATTTTATACCTTAAGCTAAGGGAATAAAATCAAAATACTTTTGTTATTTAGTATAGGTTTAAACCAAAGAAATTTCTATTCAAACTCGTCCGCAGAATAAATTCTAGATGAACCTTTATTGAAGACCTCTAATATAATATCATCGTCGCATACAAAACTGAAATGCATTAGCTTACTAAGCTTACTAAAAAAAAACAAAAAGTTACTTTCGGTTTAATTTATACCTTAAACAGTTAAGGGAATAAAATCAAGTTATTTTTGTAATTTCGAAAAGGTTTTAACCAATGAAATTTCTATTCAAACACTACTATAGAATAAGTTGCAGTTGAACCTTTATTGAAAACTTAATATAGTATCGGCCGGGAATTTAACACTTATTTGAAGATTTATATAAAATTTGTTGTGTGAAATTCATGTTAATGTTCCAGTAAATAGCACCTAAGGAATTACAGTGATTTGCTAAAAATAATAATTCATCATGTTTTTATATACTCCTGTTACGTTTTTTTTTTGTAAAGTTCTTATATACCTTATATATAAGTTTTATTGTTATATAAAATTAACTTAAAAAAAATATTTAAGAAATAAATCTCATAGTAGTTAAAAAAAATAATCATTCATGTTTTTAATGAAATATATCAAATTGAATTTTCTAAAACTTTTACTTTTCCTTAATTAAAAATCTTTTTTTTTTTATATTCTAATGGTTTTTTTTTCATGTCTATCAAAATAATTTTAGTTAGTATTTAACTATTTACTCTCACAATTCCATACCTTAATGACTTTTTAAGCATTTTTGATTTAAAAAAGCACTTAAATTTTTTGTCACTTTTTTACTTAATTTTTTTTATAAATAATTAAGAAACTAAAAAATTCAATTAAGATTTTCATTATACATATATATATGTATGTATATATACAATATAATATTTTATATTTATATTTAAAAATATTTCCCAAAAACAACTTTAAATTCAAAATGTCAATAATGTAAATCCATTTCCATTTAAAATTTTTAACTCTTTAATTTTTAATATTCTATAAATAAACGAAGAAGAGTGCAATAGAGTAGATTGTGTCAACTCTAAGATACCCGTATGAACATAATATATGCTTTTTACATAAAAGTTGTTCAGATGTTTTACTTAATTAGATACAACCGTAACATATTTATGTAAATTATGGGGTTGTATGACAGCTACTCGAACCTGTTGCCCCAAACCAACCACATCTTACAACTATTATTGCCATAAAACTTGATCATCATTTAAAAAATTTCAGATCCCTTGCTTACTTAAATTGCAAGATATGCAAATTATCTGAAACTGCTAAACCAAATTTGAGATGTTGACATGCAACTTGACCCCTTTTAACAAAATTTTAGATACTTAGTTTTAATAGACAATTAATTATTTTCATTTAGAAAGAGAAGTTGTATGGCAGCTACCCGAACCTGTTGCGCCAGCACAACCAAATTTTACAGAAGTGGTTGGCGTAAAACTAGGCATATTTTCACAAAATTTCATGATACCTAGCTTCAATAGTCACTGAGGTATTTTCATATAAAGAGAGAAGTTGTATACTCGAACTCGCCGGCCACACTTGCTGGATTTAAATAGAGAAAGAGTTTTCAAAAGTGACGTGGTAAAAATTTCAGCTCATTTATTTTTGAAGTTACGGGCGGACAGACAGCATGACTTAATAAACTCAGAATTCAATTCTGATTTGATTTATTCACTTGAGTCTATATCTAGTTGTCGCAAACTTAATGACAAATTTATTATATCCTATCCTTGAACATACGTTTATATGGGTATAAAAAAAACTTTGTTTATGCATCACAATTTTTCAATTACAAAAAAAAAAAAAAATATTTTTAACTAAAGCCCAATAGAGACTGGAAAATTCTAATAATAGCAAATGCTTTAACTTCTAAAACCATATAAATCCTTATACAATAATACTTTAGAACACTAAAACAAATATAACCATATACTTCAAATGTATGACTCTAAAAAATAAATTCAGAAGATTTCTTTTCTGTAACAGGATATGAGATTTTTTTTTTTTTTTTGTTTTCATTTTATTAAAATGCAACCCCTTCTTATTGGTATTCCAAAAATACCTCATGAACACTTTTTTAAAAAAAAATCTCATGAACAAGATTTAAAAAATGCAACACGTTCTTTATTTTATAATCACAAAAAAAAAATAACAGAAAAAGAAAGAAAAGTTATAAAAGGGAAAAAAAACAAATTGACAAAATTCATAATTTATGGTCAGACAAGTCAGACTACAGTTTGTTGTTTGAAAACTTTTGTTGTCTTTTATGCAACTAAAATTTCCTTTCTTTTCTATTTTTTAAAATAAATTGATTTAATGTTAAATTTGAAGTTGGTGGCTCGATGGCTTAGTGGATAAGAGAGTATAAAATACTCTGTAAATAGTGAGGAAGTTTAGGTTCAAATTTCATACATGTCCTAAGAATAATTCCCCTTACGATAAGTGCAACCACACCTGCAAAGGAAAAACTGAAATTTATATGTGGTAGACATTAAACTTAAAAAAAAATTTGAAGCGGATTTAATGTAAAACGAAAACCAACTTTATGTTGTGAAATACATTAGCTACCTCCTCATGTACAGTTAGTTATAAAAAAAAAAATAATACATTCGATCAAACCGTCAACCACTTTTATTGTACCATACAACTAACAATGTATGATGGCTGAGCAATTCTTAAATTATTTTCTTATTAGCACATTTCCAAAAAAAAAAAAAATGAAAAAATGTGCTTATTAGTTTCACTCTGTCCGTGCGTCCATCCGTGTGCCTGTCCGTTCGTCTGTCTGTCTGTCCGTTCGTCTGTCTGTCTGTCTATCCGTCCGTCCGTCCGCCTGTATGATCGTCCGTCTGTCCGTCCGTCCGTCTATCTGTCCGTCCGTCTGTATGTCCGTCCGTCTGTCTGTTCGTCTGTCTTTCCGTTCGTCTACACTGTTAAAGATTAAATTTTTCTACCTTCATAACTCCATCAAACTTGTAGATAGGGACTTGAAATTTTAAGGTAAGAAAGAACTTTTAGAATTAGTATAAGTTTTTTTTTGACCACCGCCGCCTGTTTATGAGAAAATTGAAAATTTGCTATTATTAAACGCCTGTAACTTGGGCACCTGTACACATTTTTTTCGGCAAGACATAAAAATTAAAGCTTCAGTAATATGTTTTTACATGTGTTAACGGTTTTTTTTAGTTATATAGGGTTCCGGATTTGCAGCCCTTTAAAATTGCAAAAAAGTCCTATTTTCACATTTTTCTTAGGTATATGAAATTTTTAAATTTTACAATTCTGCAAGTCACAATTCTAAACAGTTTGTATTGTCTTTTAGAAATGTACGGTTTTAAAAACGTTGGTTTACATTCTGCCTTGTTTTTTTATATTTGTAAGCGTTAGACGTACCTAGTAGTGATTTTTACATTTTTCCATCGCCAAAATTATTATTATAAGATTAACTATATATAGGGTTTTCCAATTTTCGAGCACTTTTTCCACTAAATCAAATCGTATGTCATGAATAACACATTCAATATTGGTTTCTAAAGCTTGAAGAAAGTCTGGTTTATTGTTAAAGACCAATGACTTCAAATAACCTCACAAGAAATAGTCTAATGGTGTTAAATCACAACTTCTTGGAGGCCATTCAATGTCACAATTTCTTGAAATAATCGAATCTCTAAACTTTTCTCGCAATCATTCGATTGTTGCACGTGCTGAGTGGCACGTTGTCGTTGTCTTGTTGGAATCAGATGTTTTCAAGATCAACTTCTTCCAATTTCGGCCATAAAAAGTTGGCTATCATCGATATATACCACTCTGCATTGACAGTACCGATGTTACCGGCTTCATTTCGAAAGAAGTACGGACCGATGATTCCACCAGACCAAAAACCACACCAAACTGTCAATTTAGGTGATTGTAATGGTTGTTCATGAATAATTTGTGGATTTTCTTCGCACCAGAATCGAGAGTTTTGTTTATTTACCGCACCACTCAGATGAATGTGAGCTTCATCGGAGAAGTTTTTTTTTTTTTAAATTGAATAATTTGTAAACGTTGAAATTGAATAATTTGTAAACGTTGTTCTTGCGTATATCTCTCCATGATGAAATTGTAAACATTACTGAAAGCAATAAAAAAACATGACAGATCATGACACTTGGCCGAAACGTCACTTAGAAATCATATCACTCAAATTGGGAAACCCTATATATATGGTCCTTTAATTTCAAGCAATACTGTATTAAAAAATAAATATCATTAAACTTAAAATAAATATCATTTATTTAAAAAATTATTTTCAAAAAAAAAAACAAGAATTTAGTTTTTAAGTACTTCAAAAGTGTAAAGTTATTCAAATAACTTTTTAATAAAATAATTAATCCAGAATCAGATTTTCTTTTGTTCTAAACTTCTAAAGCAAACTAGATAAGTAATCAGATATAATTTGTTTTTATGAAAAAGTTACGCATTTAACGATATTGTCTAAATTACCTTCTATTTTGATCAACTGTGAATTAGATGGCAACTGTTGCTTTTTTATTTAAACAATGAGGAGTATAATCAAAATTTAAATGAAATGAAAACTTTGAAATTATTATGTGAATAATTGAAAGAAAATTTTTTGAAAAATTATGAGAATTAAAATTGAAATATTATTGGCATAATTGCGAAGTCTTTCTGTTAACAAAACATGATCGACGACGACGGATCAAACCCCCGCTAAACAAATTATTGAAACCCTAATTTTTTAACCAACTCAAAAACCCTTTCCAATTATTATTTTTTACATATATATTTCAATAACAAAGCACTACGCCGGTCGTTTTAAAAATTTATTATGACTTTATAACACAAATTTTTATATATAAATATGGCTTTATGACCCATTCGAATGATCCATAACTCATTTAAAGGTCATACAGCCAAAGAAAAGGTCGTACAGCCATTTATGAAGTAAGGGTTTATGACATATGGCTTTATGACCCTGCACCATGACCAACATCCAATAAAAATACCTTTCAAAATTAATGAGACACCTCAAAGTTTTTTATGAGATCGTACATGTTGATATCTGATCTCTTAATCGAAATGTGATGTATTTTATTACAATTAATAAGGTTAGTAAATATAAAGTAAACTATAGCGAGTGAATGTCAAATTTAAAAGTTCTTACAGAATAATGGTAATAATGGTAATGAAAGTTGCATTTTGCATAATTCAGTGGACTTATTTTTAAAAGAATATAGTATCGAATCAAATTCTACTACAGCTGATGATAAGTCAAAAAATGCCAATAGTGAAAGACTTCTTTGGACTTTCAATGAACATCTTTGATGACGAAAATTCAAGTGAAGAACTCGAAAACAAAATATTTAAGATTATCGGAATCTATATAATAACACTATCCACTAAACTACTAAACTTCTTCGTCAATTGCAATACTTTAATTTTTATGTCTTACTTTTTTTTTAATGTATAATTTTGACAATATGCAATTTATAAAGGTAAAAAAATCCTGTGGTTAAACATTTTTAAATTGTGTAGCAGAACTAGATACATACAATACACATTTAAAATAGGGCGTTTATAAAATTTGAAATATTGTAACGCTGTAACAGATGGGGCTAGATAAAAAAGTTTAAAAACATCAAGTTTTCGTAGGAGTTAAAGTTTTGTAAAGAGGCGGATGATTAGAGTTATTTATTATACTCGATAAATCGCACTATTTTTTTTAATATTTCACTTATGGTATTTATAGATAAATGTTTTATATCTTTACTGCAGTTTAAATATGTACATATAATAAAACTTAAATCTAACTTTAATAATAACTTGAAACTAAACTAAGTAGCCTAATTGAACATTTTATTTTAGGTATCTATAATCAAAGAATTATTTGAGGTCAAAAATTCGATCTGAAGTTTTCTGTTAAATATGAAATTTATTTGTCTCATTATAATGGTATATATGTTGGTTTTGTATTTAAGTTGGATTTGTTACTTTGTTCTTTATTATTCTTTATATTCATTTATTTTCTTTTGATACAGTTAGTTTTCTATTGATAAAAGGATACAAAAGACGAGTTTTTTTTTCCTTGCCACTCCTATGAGGCCCTATGATGCCCTATACTATCCACTAAGTCATTTATTATTCTTATTTGACTAAGCTCCAGTTTCGGGGATAATTAATTTCACTAAGCCTTTGATTACTCGGCTGTAGCTATTGTACAAGACTAAGACGTTTCTTTTTTTTATTTGTACGCCATTTTCTTATACAAGAATTATTAGGCGAGTTCTTTTATTAATTTTAATAATGGGTGTGTGCGCCTCTGAAATGTTATACCTTTTATGAAAGGTAACTCTTATTATTATAGAGTATTTAATGGTACAATTTCAAAGATTTAAAAATACGAAAATCATAAAAAATAGATTATATATATAAATAGTATTTTAAATTTAAGAACTTATTATATAATCCCGAGTCCAACATATAAATCTTACGATTGATTTAAGTTGTTGTGCATTTAAAATATATGTCGAATTTTAATTAAAATATGTTGGGATGGATCCATTCCACTACATTCAATGTGATGAGGAAATAAATCAACCTTCAAAAATCTAACCTGCATTTTCAACCGACAAAAACCTTTCGCTTAAAAAATCGGCGAATTACACACAAAATATATAAACTTTTTTTTCAATTTATATTATAACATCCACTATAGATATATACAATTTCTGAGTTTAACTAAAAAAAAAATCATTTCATTTATAATAATAATAAAAATAGATTTAAAGAATATACAATTATCTTATACCCGTTTATCTTTCAGTCCTCCGGTAATGTTTCTTATTTTTTAGTTCATTTATTTCCAGAAATTTAATTTAATTTTTCTGGAATTCAAAATTCATCTGTCTCAAATAATTTAACTTTGAAATAATAAAAATATTATTTCTTTTTATACACTACAGTGAATCTTTATTACATGACTGTTAGCAGCTTTTCGCAAAAAAAGAATTTAATATCAATTTAAAAATAAAATAATTGATGCACTTTATGATCTTTACAATATTTCATTAAATTCAATGTCAGATATTTAAAAAAAAAAATAATTTTTTACATGGTAAAAATAAAATATACTTTTTCTATATAGATGTCTAAAAAAATACATTAAAATGTAATAAAGATACTTTCAAGCTAAATTTACCTGTTTCATCTTAATTAATGATGAATATACCATAATTCTTTCAAATATTTCCTAAAAATAGATTTATTTCCACACACGTCTAGAACTTTATATTTCCACTCTTTATATTTCCATTTGTAAAAACAAGAAACAAAAAAAAAAACTTTAAAAAGATGTACCTAGAGATATTTTGTATAATATGTTAGGTTATATTTTATAACCATAGATTATATTAAAACTAAAATTAAAAAAAAAAAAAAAAAAAAAAAAAAAACTGAACATTGAACGTCTCTAGGACATTTTCAAAATAAATTATGCAAAGCATAATCTATTTTTAAGAAAATAACTGAGAAAAAAAAAAACTTAAAAAAGACCAAAATAAACTCTCTGAATAAAATGTTAAATTCAAATCTAAAAAGACAGGTAAATAACGAATGAAAATAAGAAGAAAGAATGAGTAAAAGGTAAAAATGATCATTTTAATTTTTGCATAATGCAAGCACTGGGAATTAACAATTTCCAAAAAGAAAAATACACCGAATCTCAATTCAGTTTTTTTTATTACCGTTTTTTTTTTTTTTTTATATTTTAATTTTTTTATTTAATTTTTGTTTGTTTTTTTTTTTTTTTTAAAGAATTGAAACACTTTTAGAATATTAAATAAAATTTAAATTGATTTGCATATAGAGTTTACTAAAGGGTAAATAGGTATAGGGTACCTATATAGGTATAGAAATGACTGGCAATCCAATCGTTTTTAAACATTAAAATTCAGAGGAAATCAAAATGAACGAAAAGAAAAATGATTAAAAATTTATACCGTTAATACGATAACGATAGTCTATATTTCAAGAAAAAAAATTTTGGAAAACAAAAAATATTGAAGTTTTGCTATTAATAATAAAAAAGTGCTGCAACCTATACAAATTTTTCTTTCAGTAAGACATAAAAATTCAAGCTCAAGTAAGTAATATATTTTTATGTGTGTTAACGGTTTCACTTAGTTGTATAGGGTTACGAAGTTACAGTAAAAAGGCCCTATTTTCAAATGGTTTATATCTAAGGTTATGCGCAGTAGTTTTACAGTCTAAAAACATCGGAACTTTTCATACCTTTATAAAACAATATAAAAATTATGCAATATTTTGCAATTTAGTTTACCGTTATATGAAGACAAAATTTTTTAAGATTTTTCTCCTTTCATAACTTCGGCACGTTTTTAGTTAGAACCTTAAAATTTTAGGAGAACGGAAGATCTTTTAAGTTGTCTCAGAAAATGTTTTTTGTATCAGTCCCTGTTTAAGGGTTATTAGGGCAAAAAAATTAAAATTTTGCTATTTTTAAACACCTGTATCTGTAAAAATCTTTTCAAAATAAAAGGCAAAAATTAAATCTTCAACTTTATAATTTTACACATATTAATGGTTTTTTTTAATTACATGTAGAGCTCCTTTAAAATTGATGAAAGTGTCTCTTTAGTCACATTTTTTCTTATTATATGAACTTCTAAGAAAATTTTCAAATTTTGGGGCAAGTCACAATTTTAAACAGACAGTACTGTTTTTTGGAAATGTAAACCTTTATAAATCGATGGTTTACGTTCTACCTTGTTTTTTAAACAAATGGAAGTTGTGGAATCTTTATTTTAAAGTTTATCAAACATACTATCTACTATAAACTTTCTAAATGCACTATTAAATAAAGGAAGAAAAAATAAAGTCGATATGTCACATGTTTCGGATAATACCATAGTCAAGTATATCAATTACGCTAACTACATTTTATGAGAGAATATAAGAGGAGTTCTGTAGAAAAACATTTAATAATATATAGAGAATATATTTCAAAATTAACTTGAGGAAAATACAAAAAAAAAATATCCAAAAAAAACGGATAGAAGTCATTAGATAAAAACCTATACAACCGGCTGACAGATTAATTTTGTTACCAATAAAAAAAAACTTAAACTAAAAAAGGATTTAAGAAAATTAACATTAATACACAGATATTCATATAAATGAAAAATGCCGAATATCCTTTCAAAGTAAATATTTCTTTAGAAAATTTTTAAATTTTGGTTTTTTTCTCTTTTTTTATTTAAAAAAAAGTCATCGAAATTAAAAATAAAAATTACAAAACAAAAATTAAATCCCTAAAGTAAAACCTGAAAAAGTGGTTTAATAAGGATTTTTTAAATTTACTTTTAAATATACCGGTGATAATACTGATGTATTAAAAAAATTTTTTTGTTTCTTCGAAAAAAAAGAATAAAAAATTTTTTTTTTTAATTAGAAATGAAAGAAGCTGGATGATAAACATTACATATTAATTAGTTGTTATATTTGAAAAGTTTATTTCATTTTATTAACCTACAGCTATTAAATAGTTGAGGGATTAATAAAGACAACATTTTCCATTCATAATAAAAATTTAGTAATAGTAATTGATATGAGATCATTGAATCTATAATATTGATGTATATATATTTGGTTTAAAATTGTTATTTATACCTATATATTTTACCATGTATATTTATATTTATAACGATTTATCAAGATCATTGCTCCCACATCTCAAACAATTCCAATGTACCATTAGAGGGTCTACATTCTTTTATTCCTACTGCGTGAAACTTCTTAAGTTATAGTCAAAAATAATTTTTTTTTTTTTGTTTGGCTTAAGTTATAGTCAAAAATAATTGGTGGAAAACTCGAAAGTCACCAAGAGGAACTGCACGTGATTCCGCAGGACTTTAACCAACCAAAGTGTTGGACTTTAACCAACCAAAACCACCCCCCTTTTAAAACCAAACTTTAGGATGGAACCTTTAATACAAATGTACAGCTTGGTTTTGGGGATAGGGATATGGGAAGGATGGTTGGGGAAATTGGATGAAATTTGGGATTATGGGGGATAGATAGGAAAATTTGGAGGGATATTTTGAAAAAAGATGTTAATGTTCTTCTTAAACTTAAGTAAATCGTACACACATGATTTATCAACTTTAGGGAACACATGTGACGGTATATGGTTCCACAAACGGGACGTGCGCATAATAAAGGAATTTCCATAAGCCGTATTTCACCATCTTGATAACTCTACATGATAGGGATGAGTTTCTGTTGCACTCCTTGTTTCTCGTTGGAAAAATTTGAGTGGAGGCATTAATAAAAGTCAAAAATGTGGAACTTATTCATAAGTTACAGATGAATCTAATATAGTGCAAAAATTCCAGATAAATAGAATCATAATGCACTTATCTTCCAACTTTACTACACCTTTATTCGCATTTCCAATCCTTATCCGATCGCATATAATTACAACTACTTTTAATACACAGGAACATATTTTTAGATAGTGATTTATGAATAAAAGGTGCAAAGGTGTTTATAATTTCAATGTTTTTCAGTTAGATCCTTAATCAAGAAGTCCTTAATAAGCACCTTTAGTAACTTTTTCGATTAATTTTTCAGTAAAAAGTGTAATCTATTTGTACTAAGTCCATCATATTCACTTCAGCTAATTTGTGAAAAGAACTTGACACGTTGTTTTAAAAGAAGGCTACTTTTTAAATATTTTTAATTGGAAAGTTTTTTTTATAAAATAATTACCTAGTGATGAAAATGAATGTGAAAAATTACCGTTTAATATCAAAACCTAAAAATATATATATATTTTTCTAATACTTTATAGTTGTCAAATCTAAAATGGTTTCCAGCAGCAACTATTTGCTAACTATGAAACTTTAAATATTTTTTAAAGTTTATGTTTTAAACACTTGACCTAAACGGAATAAAGAAACGGAATATTTATACAAAATTAGACAACTTTTAATGGACATTAACAAATTTTTTTTTTTTTTCAAATAATATTTGTATATTTAGGTCAGTTATATTTTAAAGATATTTTTTGAAATAAACTTTTTTTTTTTAAAATTATACGATTTTCATCAAATGAAAAAACAAAAAACTTCATTTGTTCAGATCAAATTTAAATATAATAAAATTTTCAGTGGTTTTTTATTTAAATCTTCATTTCGTCTATAACTAATAAAAATAAGGCTTTTTGTAACATGATTTTATGGAAATAAAATCTACGGAATGATGTTTATTAGCATATTTCTTTGAAGAATTTCAACATTTTAAGCTACGAGTTCTCGCAAGGTAAAATTGTTTAAACACAATTTTTGTAACATATTAAATTTTATTTTAGTTCGGAAGTGACGAACTAACAAGAAACGTTGCAAATCTCTAAATTTTTCGAAATCGGAAAACTGCGGGTTCCTATGACAATATCGACCTGAACAAGTAGTCAATGTACTTATAAATTGTAGATGATCTTCTATAATCAAACAGATCTTGGTTAAATTCCATCTAAAATTATCAATTAGAAATAGAGATGAATATCGTTGGCAATCGACAGACATTCCAAAAGATTAGAATTTTCCTGATATGATTTTTGCAGAAGTTTCATATATGAAAAGGATATTTTTCAATATTCTTTAAAAAAAATAAATAATAAAAAAAAACAGTATTTTAAACAAAACAGGATTTTAAAAAAGCAAGATTTTAAACAGGATTATGATAAACCGACTTTCGTAGTACACCCGAAAGTAGTACACATCTATAGTTTTCCATATCTACCAATCTATCTGCCCACTATTCCTTTATTTTAACTTTAAAAAATTAAATTTAAATAGTCATCCAAAACACTTTAAGTAGCAAATTAATTAATTTTACATACAGGCAGTTTATTTGACAGTTACCATTATTTGCCACTATTTTTTTCATATTACAATTATTTAAAGAATAACCATAATTTTTTTTTTTCTTTTTAACTCTTCTAACCTGTTAATGTTATTTAAAAAAATCCGAATTCTAAATTTTCAACTCTTAATAACAAAAAACAAAATCCAAAAACGAAAAACGAAAAACTCAAGTTACTTTTTAACAATAAATAAATTAATTGTCAAAAAAATATTATTTAACCTGTTAAATAAATATTTGTGTTAACATTATCGGACAAAAAATTCATGAATTTCTTGAAAACAAATTAACATGTAACGAGTATGACAAGAACGAAAAAAGTAAAAAAAAAATCCCAAATTATAAACTAAAAACTAAACACATAGATATTATTATATAATAGAATTAACCTATATTTAAACTTTTTAATAATACATATGTAGAAAAAAAGAAGAACACCTGCAGGGACAGGTTCAAAATTTTTGTATATCATTTATGACATGCAAAAATAAATAATAATAATAAAGTAGAAAAAGATTTCTTTGACGTCATCATTTGTTGACATAAGACCAAAAAATAATAGACAAATTGAAATAAACAAACAAAAAACTTAACTAAAATTCTATATTTTTTAGCAGTCAAACTTGAAATCACAATTAATTTATAAATAATGGTGATTATTATTGCTTCTTGGAATTAAAAATTGCGAAAATAAATTTTTTTAGTCATAGACTGAATGAAAATAATTATTGTGATATTAATATAAAACGAGAACTCTAACGACTGTGTCTAGTTGACTGTGTCAACTTTAGGATACTTAAACGAAAATAAATCATGCTGTTACCATAAAATTTAATCATCTTTTACAAAATTACAGATATCTGATTTAATTAAGTACCAAGATATATTTAAGTAAATTTTTGAAGTTATATGAAAGCTACCCCGAATCTGCTGCTATAGACTAATCGAATTTTATACAAGTTATTGGCAATGATACTTGACTTCTTTTCAAAAAATTTCAAATACTTAGCTTCAATAGATTCTGAGTTATTTTCATAGAAAAAAAAAAAATTGTTTTCGAATAATTCGAACCGGTCGGTTAAACTTGCTAAATTTCAATACCGAAAAATTGTTAGCTTATAAAGCGGTGAAATGCGAAACATTTAATATCCCAGCTTATCTATTTTTTTAATTATCATGCGGACGGATGGAGGTAAATAGCTTGATCGACTCAAAATTCGTCTCTGAGGTATCACAAACTAAAAATTTTATATTGGTGAACTGTTAAAAATTTTAGAATTCAAGGTCATTTATTTTTTTAATTATCGGGCGAACGGAGATAAATGGCTTAATCGACTCAAAATTCGATT
This sequence comes from Poecilobothrus nobilitatus, assembly GCA_947095535.1. Lineage (NCBI taxonomy): Eukaryota > Metazoa > Arthropoda > Insecta > Diptera > Dolichopodidae > Poecilobothrus > Poecilobothrus nobilitatus. The sequence goes on from OX352774.1 coordinate 176,769,539, forward strand.
CTAAAGTGTTACAAACATAATGTGAAATTTATTATGCTCTAAGAACTACGTTCGTATGGACATAATAAAATAAATGTCTGTATTATATACACGGTATCAGTTACTATTTGTAAACTTAATTTACTTATCATTCAACGTTAGATTCGTTAATTAATAAACAGCCCTGTCTCTGTTTCGTAAAGAATTGTTTTTTTTATATGTTTAGGTAAGAATTGTTTAGGTAGGCTACATGTGTGAATGTTAAATGTTGAGGTTAATTTTTATTTGATGCTATCATTTACTTCCCCTGTAGAAATGGTATCTTCCGTTGTCTCTTTTCACAAAATTTATTGTTGACAATTCGAATAGGAGGCCTTTAATAGCTCGAAATAGACTACAAACAAAAACATAATTTCTGTCTGAAAATTTGATAATGAAAAAAAGAAATTTCAACGAAATGTATAGACTTTCACTGTTCATAGATGACGATGATTTTATATAGACACAAGCTTAATAAGTAAGTCAAGAAACTTTCCAATGATGTCATAAATTGTTTATTTCAGCATTAAAAAAACTTCAAAATAAAACAAAATTATTTTAATTTTTTATTTTCTATATTTTTTATTTCTTTTTGTGGGAAATTCCTTATAATAAATAAAAGACGATAAATTCAGAATCACCACCAGATTCGTTTCAATACATAAAATTAAAAGTGTTATTCTAAGAATTTGTGTGTAAAATTTTCCTAATTCCAAAATAAACAATAAAATTAGATTGTTTTTAAAATATTAATTTATAAATAAGCATAAAAACAAAAACAATTTACGAAGAATTATTATAAATAATAAATTATTTTCAATCATCAATTAAATCAAACGCATGGGTTTTATTTTATTAAAATTTTTTTTTAAATTTCAGTAGAAAATTTACAACTTTTGTTTACAATCAAGCCAATTAATTTTATTACTGATAATTATATTTCCTTAACCGGCATCAAAACTTGCTAATTAATTGAACTGCAGATGGGTTTCGGTGGTGGGACAAATTCGAACTTAAAGTTTTTTTTTTTTTTTTTTAATGTATAAAATATAATATAAGCTATAAGTAAACATTTTGTAAACATACCTTTTTTACGTTACCCCCTGTTTGCATTAGTGATTAGATAGTAACTAGCATACTAACTTATCATAGCATTTGAGCTTTATTAGTATTTGTAAAAGGTTAGTGGAGCTGGTCACTTTTACTATCTTTCATACTATCCCTACTATTATCATTTTCCCTAATTTTTTCTATAATAAAAAAATTGTGTTTTGATTAAATTTCACAAATGATCAAAAATTTTTTCATTGTGTTTGAATGAAAAAAATTTGAATTTTACAAATTTTTATTTATAAAATTTTTCTTTTCTTTTATATTATTAGTATGTTAGTTTATTTTCGTTAAATTTGTGAATATTTTATTTAAAAATCTTCATTTAAAATAAAAAATGTCTTCTCTTAAAATAAAAATGTTTTTAATTAAAGTAAAAATTATTACATATTTAATGCACTTAACATTTAGTCAATTACTTCGTGAATTGAGATACTTATTGATCACTATTCCTATATCTAAGTATAAATACAAGTGAGTAAATGTAAGTATAAGTATAAGTATAAGTAATTACTGTAATTACTTAAAAACTAAGAAAATATATTTTTTTTGTTGAAGATAAGTTTTTTTTTATTGACAAATGCTGAGCTAACGCTTCAAAATTTACTAGACCCTAAGTTCGCAGTGTATTTTCAAAACGTAGGAGAACGTATTCGGCTAGAGTTGGTGTTCAGTTTCGCAAGATGTATACTACTATGATGCCACTCTGTCGGAAGGAGCTTTGAATTCTTCTCAGATCCGTGTCAGAAAGTTTACCTAAATTTTGGAAAAAGAGATATTTCCGCCTTTTCCTTGACAGACTAGGACAGGTGCAAAGAAAGTGGTCAAACTTTCACAGCCTTTTAAACTCAAATCCGGGAACAAGGTAATTACATAGTGTTTCCTTTCCAGGTGTGGTTGTACATGTCGTAAGGAAGAATTATTTTTACAATGTGTGTGGGATGGAAATCACACTCCTACGGTATTTGTGTATCCTTTAGGCCACACTTTTACCCTTTACGCCACCAAGGCCTCGCCCTCATCTTCAAATTGTCTAAAGTTTTTTTTTTTTTTTAAGTTTTACATATGCATGTTATAATTTATATATTTTGTTACTTCGTTAATTAATTAAATGTTATCTATTAGTACACAATTAATAATAAATATAAATAAATAATTTCTAGGTAACATAAATCTAATTTTATTTTAGAATATTTTAAAATCAGTAATTAATCTTATTTTTTCTAGTAAATCTATAAAAAAGCTTTCACAGAACTGTATAAGTAATTGTTTATTAAATGAGTTGTTCTTAAAAGCGATAGGTAAAAGTTTCATGTTTTATTTTATAGGACTAATTTTATAATATTTTAATATTTTATCTTATTTAAACGCGTCTTAAATAAAAATGTTTACTTCAAAATTATTAAGATTTCTTATTAAAATATAACAAATAAATTAAATTATTAATAGAAATAAGGTAGAATGTAAACCAACGGTTTTTAAAAGCGCACATTTCCAAAAGACAATACAAACAGTTTAGAATTGTGACTTGTACAAAAATTTGAAAATTTCATGAAATAAGAAAAAAACGTGAAAATAGGACTTTTCTGGAATTTTGAAGGGCTGTAAGTCTATATAGCTAAGAAAAACTGTTTACACACGTAAAAATATATTACTGGAGCTTTAATTTTAATGTGTTGTCGAAGAAAAATTTGTACAGGTGCTTAAGTTACAGGTGCCTAAAAATAGCAGATTTTTAATTTTTGAACCCTAATAGCTCTTAGGCAGGTACAAAAAAATTTTCTAAGTTCTTTCTCGTCTCAAAATTTCATGTTCCTATTTCAAAGCGTGCCGGAATTATGAAAAAAGAAATATCATGCAAAATTTGGTTTTACATAACGGTAAATTTAATTAGTAAATTATATAATTCGGCTTATGAAATTCCATCCACCTCATGTGTTCCCCAGAATTGGTGATGATTATATTTACAATGTGCAAAGATTCAAGGTGAATATTAACAACTTTGTTCTCAATATGCCTGTCAATTTAAAATCTATTTTCATTCCTTAACTCAACTTCCTATGACCAGGCAGTACAGTAGTACTAAAGGTCGTATAACCTATTGTTTGGTCAAAAAAGAAAGGTGGTGTTTAGTGGGTTAAAGTCCCACACACTCATAGAGGAATCGTGCTCGTTTTCACTCCTCTATAGTGTCTTTTGATGATTCCCACCTACCCTCGCAAAAAAAAAAAAATATATAATATTGCATAATTTTGATATTGTTTTACAGAGGTAAGAAAATTTCCGATCTTCTAGTGTTTTTAGATTGTAAAACTACTACGCAGATCCTGAGATATATACATCTGAAAATAGGGCTTTTTTGCAATTTTGGGTGGCTGTAACTTTGAAACCCTATACAATTAGAAGAAACCATTAACACACATAAAAATATATTACTGTTGCTTTAATTTTTTGTCTTGCTGAAGCAAAATGTGTACAGGTGTCTAAGTTACAGGTGTTAAAAAATAGCAATTTTTTTTATTTTTGAGCCCTAATAGCGCATAAACAGGGGGTGGTACAAAAAAATTTTCTGAGCAAACTTATACTAATTCTAAAAATTCTTTCCCTTAAAATTTCAAGCGCCTATCTAAAAGCGTGCCGGAGTTATGAAGGTAGAAAAATCATGCAAAATTTGATTTCACAGAACGGTAAATTTAAATACTAAATTTAAAAAATATATATAACTTTGATATTGATTTATAAACTTCCTGTCGAATGGCGTTTTCAGATTGGGCTTTCAAAACAGGACTTTTTTAAAGTTTGAGGGCTGTAGTTCCCTGATGGATATGACTACATGAAAAAGTTGTTCCACAAAATTAATTTTTTTATAAAACCTATCCATGGTTAAAAAATTTTTCTTAATGTATTAAGAATTATTAGTACAATTAAAGTTTTTTTTAGTTTTACCATATAACCATTTACCATTATCTTACGGTTTGTCATAAAAATTTTATATATTTGGTCCATGTATTCTCTTAATATTATTATTAACCCGCGGCTTAAATATTACAACTACTACAAAACAAAATTAAGTCACTACTGAATAACTATTTATATATTGAATGAGACAAGTAATCATTTAACTAAATTTAAGTTCTTAATGTTAATATAGACTTTATTACCTTCTAATAAACCTTTTCTATTAATAAAAAATTATTTACATAAACAAGTTAAATCGAATTTATCTAGCAACTAAAAAAAAAAAAATAACCAATAATAAACATGAAAAAAATAAAATAAATAATAATAAAAAAAAACATAAATTAATAAAAAAAAAAAATGCCGCTTAAGGCTAACAATTCCACCGCTGCTTAAATTAAACTACCACCACTACCACAATTGAAAGTTGAATACAAATTACATTTGAATATTGTTTACAAAAACAAGAAAAAAAAAACAACGTAAGAAAAAAAACTTGATTGCTTACTTTTTCTACTTAAAGCTAAGCTTAACAAAAAAAAAAAGCTTTTCAGTTTTAAGATTTTAAAACTATTTATAATAATTTAGTAGTCAGTTAATAAATTTAGTTGAATTCGGTATCTTGAAATAAACGTTTCGTCATTATACATTTTAGATTTTATTTTCATTTTAAAAATAACGGTTAATTAATTCAAATAAAAATAAAAATGAAAATAATAATTGTTTTAACAGCATTATTTGCTATTTGTTTAGCAAAAAAACTTGAAGAAAAATTTGCATGGAAAATGGTAGAATATGATTGGCCAAATGGAGATGCATTAGAAAATGCTTTAAAATCTGGAAAATATATTAAAGAAAATAATTTACCATTAGGTTTAGAAGTATGGAATGATAAAATGTTTATTACAGTACCAAGGTAAGTTTTAATATAAATTTTTAATAATAAATTTAAAATAAGTATTTAAGTGTTTAAATGTTTCAAAATAAAAGAATTATGGTAATACCTGTATTGATATCACCTTGAAAATTACTGATTTCTAATATTGAAAAAATGTTTGTGTACAATTTAATTTTAAATGATTTAATGATAGTAATTATTAATTATTGCCATTATTAATTAAATTCAAACAAATAACATATCACAAAATGTTATATTTAATATTTTTTACTATTCATATTTCTATACAAAAGTGATTTTTACAGTGAATAAATTATTAAAATGGACGTTAATTAGTTTTCAATAAAATTTAATCTTTATTAATATTAGCAATTATTTAAAATTCATATGATTTTTATTATAAAATTTTAATTTTTAAAAAAGAATAAAATGTAATTTTTTGTTTAATTATTAAGAATATTTTAATGGAAAAAAATAAAATAGGTAGTAGTTATTAGAAATAAAAAAGACTTTTCAATTATTTGAACATGAATGAAGGACAAAAATGAACGTATATTAATTTAACTTAAATGTTATATTTTAAAGATAAAAGTGGATTTAAATATTTCTATGTAATAATTGTGTAAATTTTAATTATAAAATTTTATTAGATATTTTATCATAAATTGTTAAATTGAATGTTAATAGATATTTCAAAAATTTGTTTACTAATGAGAAAAAAAAATTAAAAAAAATTGAATATAAATAAAAATATATTTTTATTTAAAATAAATTTCTTTAAATTTTTCCTTAATAATAAATTCAATATTTAAATATTTATTAAATATAATATATATATATTTTTGACTTAATTTTTATACTTTGTATGTTTTCCGAAAACATTAGATTTAAAATTTATCTCCCAAGATGTTCTATTTTATACTAATATCTTATTGTTTTTTTTGTTTATTATTAATAATTATTTATTAAATATTTTACGAATATCTTAAGCACTCTCGTAAACGTTTTATTTATTTATTTACATATTTATTTATAAAAATATTACAAATCATTAGAAATATTATACTAAACAAACCATCGGCTTTCTAATGCCATTGTAGGATGAATACTATATTATTAATTTATATATTAATATTATTTATATTGTTTATATTATATTTTATATATTAACGCTATAATTAATATGATAGTTTCATAGTTTCATATTTTTTAGAAAAGGACATTTTTTTTCAATTAAAAAAGAAATTGCTACCTATACCGTATTTTAATCCCCATTCCCTCGATTAATAATTCATATGCTTAACCACTTGGCCTTCCATTAAATAGGCCTACGTTTTAAGTTAGAAATATTAAAAAATATTAAAAGTATTAAAAAAAAGTTTAAAACCATTTAAAAAGATAACTGAATACAAAAATTTATTTTATATTCAGATTTATTTAATCAATTATTTAATTCTTTTTTTGTACCTATTTATTTTATATTTTCATCTTAATTTCCTGTCAATATAAATTTTTTTGTATAAAAATAAATAAATTAATATTAAATATCAATATATCATATAATTTTATTAAAGAAATTAATTTAATTAATTTATTTTATCCGAAAACACATATTTATAATATTCTGTATTTAATTTTAATATTTATATATTAAATAATTAATTTAATTTGTTTTATTTTCCCCTTATGTTGGTGTTTTATTAATTTTTTTCTTTTTTGGCTTTTATTTTTTTTTTTTTTTTGAATGTTGAAATTTAATGTACCTACATATATTCAATATTTCCTTCATCCTTGTAACTTAAAATTTTTTATAATATAAATCAGAAAAATTAAACCACCAAAAACCAAGAAATAAAGTGATATGATGTAAATTCAGATCTTAATGAAATAATCTGTTTACAGATAAGCGGTCGTAGGTTAAACATTACCGGTTAACCTATAATTGACTATACAGGATGTCCCGCGTTAACTTTTACATAGAGCAGAAGGTGATGGAGAGCATCACAACGAACAAAATACTCTATGTGAGGAGGGGGTCTATCTCGAACCCCTAAGGAGTTATGAGGCTTTAAAGACTTTTAAAATATGTTATTTTAGAGTTATATCTACAGAATTAGAACTACTGAAGATATTTGAAAAAATCAAAAAGGAATTTAATTATCTTATTAAATTATCTTTATAGCCCACTATCATTTTAGTTTGTAGGCTTTTTAGTTTTGAAGTAAGGACGAATTAAAAGTAAAATTTATCAATTTTTTTTGAAGAAAAAAATGTGTTAAACATTCATAAAACAAAAATTTACGCTATCAACTACTACATTTTAAAATTCCAAATTATTTCTGTAAATATCACCTGCATTTTAAACATATAACAGGTCATGAGATCCGAAAACTAAAAAGTTTTGAGGCCCGTCACCTGTTAATGTGGGCCCGTCCCACATTAATTTTTACATAGAGCAGGATGTAAAAGTTAATGTGGGACATCCTGTATAGTCAGTATTCCTTACTAGTGACATCTTATTCAGTATTCCTTACTAGTTACGCGGGACATCCTATACAGTATTCATTACTAGTTACAAGTCAAGTTTTCATGAACAGAGCCTATTTAATTTTTTTAAGTCCATGGTTGGTAGTAGATAACATTAACATTTTAAAGAAGAGATCTAGTATAATTTTCCTTAATAATTGGTTCTGTATCACTCCTTCTAAAATTTCTAAAATAAGTAACGACATACTTAGCATTTTTTTATTTTAAAATAGATGCAAATTTGTTACCAAAAATAAATGTTTTTTCAACGAACGAAAGAGAATGCGAATCTAATTTCAATTTGTTGGGCAAAGAGGAATGAGACATTAAACTTTTGAAAAATAAATCCCTTTTTATAAGCAAAATTTTTCTAACAGATAATTTAAAAACTTTAAACGGTTCTAATACTTATAGATACGGAATAGAACTTAAATATAACTTTTTTATGATTCTCAACCTGGAGACAAAACTTAAAAGTTTGTCTAAAATTTTATAATTGAGGACAAACCCCATACTTATTCATATAAGTAAAACATTCAATTTAAAAAAAAATAACCGATAGTCTGACAATAAAAAAAGATAAGTTTTATTGAATCAAAAAATAACACAAAACATAATTTTATTATATAAATACTTTTAACAGAAGTAAAACGTCATTAATTTTACGTATAAAATACAAAACTTTCAATAAAAATTTATCAAAAAAAAAAAATAAAAATATGATTCCGCAACATTTAAATAAAAAGGAGATGAAAAAAAGAAAAAATGAATAATTTTTTTAAATTAACAAAGAATAATGTAATGAAAATAAAATGAACAATAAAAAAAAATACAAAATTAAATAATAATTTTTTACTTAATACTCAATGCAGCAGCATATACTGCATTATCAGTACATTTTTATTGATATTTTTGTTTTTAATGAATAAATTTTGTTTTTATTTAAAAAATACGGATAAGAGGAAAAAATTAAAATAATAATAAAAGTAAAGAGTTAATAAAAACAAAAAAAAAAAAAAAAAAAAAAATTTAATAAACTGTTAAAAAAAAAAAACAAAGAAACCACTTGATATCATTTAATTTCAGGCTCAATTTATTATTTAAAAAAGACAGTAAAAGAGAAAACAACATTAAAATTAAAAAATTTTATTTTTTATCTTTTGTAACTTTTGATATGATTACAATTAGTAATCAGTAATTACATTTTTTAATTTACTTTTATGATGTCTATACAGAATAATGTATTTTTAAATAAAACACTTTTTGTACATAATCTGTACCTTCGCAGAGTTATTTATGGGTTACCGACGATTTCTTAAATATAAAAATCTAGAAAAAAAAATTTTATTGAAAATCAAAATCTTTTTGGGATAAAATCTTGAAAAAAAAAACTTATGACATAATCTTGAAAAAAAAAAATCATACAAGCCAAAATCAAAAATCTTGAAAAAATTAATATGTACTTGAATATATACTTGAATTTATCTTAAAAAAAAAATAATATTTAAATACTTGAATCTTTGTTTATAAAATTTTTAATTGCATCCAACTTTAAAAGTTTAAATTGTTTTTATTTTTAAAGATATTTCAACAACAAAGCAAGCATTTTTAAATTGTGTGAATACCAATAAGATTTTAAAAATAAAAAATTCAAGATAATGTCGTCGTTGATTTAATTATTATGGGTTCATTTATCCTTAAAAAAATCATAATATATATTAAAAGTATATATAGTAAAATACATATTATGTAAATTCTTTAAAATGAAAATGTCACTGACATTTTAATTTCATTTTTACGAGAATTTTATTTTAAAACCATTTTGCATTAAAAGCGTTTTAGAACTCTGTTAAGTTTATTTATATAAGTTGTTAATTACTAAATTAATTTCAAATTAAATTTTATATTTAAAATGCAATTTATATTAATCATTATTAATCAATTTAAAAAAAAAAATGAGTTTAAATTTAGAATTATATGTTATCTTCATTTTAAACATTAATTTATTGCAAACTATAACGTATATGTGTATATTCTCTAATATATGTGTATATTCTCTAATATATGTATGTCTGCCGTCTCTTCAATTATTTGTAATAATTTGCTTTTTTTATTCTAAAATATTGGGATTAATTTTTTTTTTTTTTTAACAAAATCAATTTAATCTAAAGAAATTTAATTTACATTGTGTTTAAGTTTCTTCAGTGGGCTAAAAAAAAAATGAAATGAAATTTGTAATTAATTGATTTTTAAGCCGGTTCTACCTACAATAATTAAATATCAGAGATTTCATTTAAACATGTAGAATATCTGGTTTATTTTTTTAATTGTTAGTTAAGTAGATTTTAATTAAACAATTATTTATTTGAAGTTTTTTCAAAGTAATCAAAATCAAAATTTATATTTTATTAATGCATTAACAATTTCTTTTTTTACGAGACAAAAATATTTTTTTTGTTTTGTTTTTATAAAACAGTTTTAAGTATTTTATGAAATTGAAATGATATTTTGAATAGGCTCATGAACCTAATATAAACTGTTTTTTTGAGCTATAAATAAATAATTAAACAATATTTGACATTTTCAAAAAGACAAGACAACAAAAAAAAAAATCCTTAAACCTGTGATTACTTTTGCATCAGTACGATGAATTAAGTGACTCTTTGTTCAAATTTAACTAAACTCTATTATAATAAAGAAAATCCGATAAGAAAATAGGACAAAATTGAATGATTGAGCTTTCATTTTTGCATAATAACTTTGAGAACAGAACCTAAAATTATTTCCAATTTTTGACCGCTTATAGTTGTGCTAAAATATATTTTTTGCTAAATGGATTTAAATTATAAGAAGATTGTATCAAAATGGAAATTAAATCTTTTTTTTTTTTTCGTTTTTTTTATGAGAGTCGGTTGAAAACTTTAAAAGTCACCTGGAATAATTTCACTTGATTAGTCTTTAACCAACTAAACGACCCTCTTCTAACGAAAATTTAAATAGAAAAGTTTTCTGAACAAGGTGCTAATATCTAAAAGAACAAAAGTGAAAAAATCAAAAATAACTCGTTCCAGTTCTGCATTTTAATTTTAAAAATACATATATGCATGCATATATGCATATATTAAAATAAATTATAACTGGTTGATTAAAACTAAAAAAAAAATTTTTTTTTCTAGCCATTAACTATTTGTCCTAAATAATTTCCTATAACTTCTATAACTACTGTTTTTTTATTATATTTTACATCACCATCTCATTGTCATACCATTACACCATTACCATATACATATGTATGTTGTAACTATTAATTTTGTCTTCAATGAATATTCTTTAATTACACACAAACATACACACATACATAAACATATATTATGTAATTACATTTAATTAAATGTTTTTTCGCATATTTAATGCATTTATTTATAACTTTTAGCAATATTTTATTTTATTTGATTTTTATAAAACACCTACTTACAAAAACTTTAACATAATTCCATGCATATAAATAACTAAATATCTATATATCTACGATATATTTATAACAGTAAATTTTATAATAAAAAAGTAAATATTCAAAAAGGTAATTGTATTGAATCCATAAATGAATTAAATTTTGTAGCAAATTGATAGGTATTTATAGTATATAACCAGGTATAATATATTATGTACTTATACACACCACTACCAGACAATAAATATAATTGAAGATTTTTTATATCTGCAGATATTTTTTTTTTTTTTTGTTATATAACATACATAATGTGCACTATATATACAAACATTTATGAATCTTTTCATTGCCAACTTTCAATTTTGTATGATCAGGCTGATGGTGGAACAACGATCTCAATTATTTTGTTTGACATATGTATGTGCATGGTATGTTCAAATTTTTTTTTTTTAACTGAAATTAAAATGAAAATAACGAGCTATTTATGTGTTGTTGTTTTTTTTTTTTTGAATAATGTTTTCACACACAAATACAAAATCGATTACAAAAAAAATATAGAAGAAAAAGTTAAAATTTTACATTGTGTAGCATGAATTTGTAGTAGTCTTTTTTTTTTTGGTTAAAAAAGTGTTCATTTAAATTTACATATCCATATGCATATTATAGATAAATTGAAAGTATAACTTTAATTTAAATTAAGTTTTTATTAAATTTTATAGATTTTTTTTTGGAAAAAAAAAAAAAAATTTAAAATCATAATATGAAAAACAAAACTTTATTTTAATAGAATTCTGACACTTTTGACAGTTTAAGTTTATTGTTTGAAATGTAACAAGGAAATTACACAGCCTTTTCTTCTCAGGCCTGGCTGTACATGTCATAAGGGGGAATTACTCTTACGACATGTGTCGGATTCGAACCCACACTCCCTCGGTGTTTATCTGACGAAGCCCCATGTATATATTTCATTGCATTGTATTGAAATGTTCTAGAGAAATCTACAGATTTTCAAAAATAAATAAAAATAATATAAGTACATGTAATACAAAATAATGTTTTTAAAAAAAAACCAATTCCACTTTATTTTCTATACCAAAAATAACTAAATTTTTATTATCTGACGACAAGATGGCTGCAAATCAGCTAAATACATTGTACAGATGCATATATATATTATTGTGGTTGCAATTTTATCCTGATAACCCAGAAATACTATTAAAGTACTTCTACACAACTTAATGAAAGTACATATTTCTTTTCTACTGAAATTAATAGGAGAGGTTGGAAAAAAATGACCACTTTTGCACTAATACTTTGAAAGTTTTTCTCTTTCAGGGTTTTTTAATTACTTTTTCTGTATTGAATGAAAGTACTTCTTTTCAGGACTACTTGAGCACATTTTCAGTACTGTATGGAAGTATATATTTGGAAGGCTGCTTCAGAAGTTTTTCAGAACACGATATCCGTACCAAATAAAAAAAACAGATTAAATAAATTATTAATTTTATATTTATTTTATAATAAAATTGATTTGCAGCATTTCAGTCATAAAATAACATCGTTAAATTTAAAATAAATTTAAAATTGAAGTTATAACATTATGATAGAGATTTGAATAAGAATAATATAAAACTTAAAAATATTAATTTAATAATAATATGTAGTTTAATTCACACTACCAACTCCAATCTCTAATGGTGGAATAAAGTAACTTTTCTTTTCTGTACTTCTGAATATTCAGTATTAAAAAGAGAGCGATATAGAGAGCAACTATACTATTATTATTATATCACTAGCTCTGCGGGCGGAACTTCAGAATTGATTTCGCATTTTTTCGGGCTGAATAATTAGCATTTAAAATTACCTACACAGAGACAATTTTTTTACTATATAAAAGTGTAAAAATTCTTTTGCATTTGGTAGTAACTGCTGAATTCAGGTTATCAGAGATCTTTTTTTAAGTGTTTACACGCATTATAAAACACAAGGAAAAATTCTTTATCAAGAACTAATAAAATTTAAATCTGACAATTTCTGTTACGTAATAATTTTGTACTATTTTATGTATTGTGTTTTTTTTTTTTTGTTCTGGCCAATAAAAATTTAAAAATAGTTTTTTTTTTTTTTAGTACCAAAACTATTTTATTTTTTTTTTCACAATAATAAAAATAAAAAATTAAGTACAGGTTCTTTGGCTCAATAAACCTGTTAAATGTTAATTATTTGATAGCATCTGCAGTTACAAACGTCAGTAAAAACATTTATAAAAACAAAAAAAAAATAAAAATTAAGAGAACGATAAAAAAAAAACAAATTTGCAACCAAAAAACGTTTTGTTTCTTGTTTTTTTTTTGCTTACGGTCATGTAACTTTGTTATGTTATGACCGAATCAAATGTCGGTTTTGTTATATGATGTTTTAATTTGTTTGTAGGGGTCAATGAATTGCAACACAATGTATAATATTATTATATAGGCAATTATTTTTTTTTTTTTTAGTTTTTCCTCTTTTTTTTTGTTTTGTTTTGTTTTCATATAAATATTTATGAATTTTCAATATTTATGAATCATAAATTGGAAATTTGATTCTTTTTTTTTTTTGTTTTTGTATTTTATTTTCAATGTTTTTGGTCATAGTTGAATGCAAAATTTGATTAAATGATGCTAATTGATATTAGTAATAATTTAATTAAAAAAAAAACATACCATTATAAAATAATATTTAGGAAGCAAAAACAAAGAAAAAAAAATTTTTATAAATAAAATCAAATAGTTAAGGTGAAAGTACTAAAAAACAACTGTATTAATTTAATAATTAAAAATATTTTGGAAATTTTATAATTTGGAATTTTTATTTATTTTTTTTAAATTTGATGGATAGAAAGTTTTTTTATTGTTTTCCGTTTTTTGTTTTTTTTTTGTTAATTAATAGAATAAAATAGTCTGGCGTCAAATTGTTTAATGAAGTTTGAAAATTTCATGTTATTCATGTTAATAAATAAAAAAAACTTTTCTTTGTTTTCTCCTGTAATATGCTATAAATTTGAGTTTATTGCTTAAAAAATAAAATACATATGTATGTATTAAACTTGGTAACTAAAATTAAAAACTTTTTTAATTTTATATATTTAATAGGTATTAATTATACTTCGTTATCTACATCAACAATATTAATTTAAAGGATGGCGTTATGAACTAACGCCCAGGTCATTAACCTCAAAACAAAACCCACAGGAACTAACCCATACATTATTTTTGCTAAAATTTAACTTGAGGAATTGTGATTAATTCATTTGTTTTTTTTTTGGGTCAGTTCATTTTTAAAATTTGATGGTTAATCCATATGGAATTTGTTAAGTATTTTTGGGATTAAGTTAATTTTGTTTTTTTGGTTAGTTCTCATTTTTAAAATTTAGATTAAATCGGATAAACTAAGCTTCAAAAATTCTAAAAATTCTTTTGACGATTAGTTTATTTTTTGTTTTTTTGGCGGTTAGTTCACAATTAATATTGGAGGTTAGTTCATAATGAATTAGCACCAAGTGCGTGCAATTGGTTTATTAGGTTAATTTTTCGTTTTGGAAATGAGTGTCTTAGGGGTTACTTCATAGCGTCTTAAAAAATTATTTATGATTTAGAATGATTTAAAAAGAGTTAAAAAATTTGTAAATATGCATGTACATTTTAACTAGGGTATAGGTAAGACTATTTGTATTATTTGTGCTTAAAAAATTCCTTATTAGTTTCACATAGTCCATTCATTCGTCTATCTACTTTTAGAAAAAACTTAACTTTTACACCATTTAACGTGCTTATCTATTTTTAGAAATAAGTACACATGTAACTTGAACATTTTTCCGAATTTATTTAAAGTAAAACAAAAAAAAACATTAAAGCTCCAACGTTATATTTTTACATGCGTTGACAGATTTTCTTACAAATTTACAGTTTTTTTTTATAATTTTTTCTTATAGGTATAAAAAATTCGAAAAAGAAAATGCTAATTTTGATGAAAAAGTCGTCACATGACATCAAATGTTTTTGATTTTCTTTTTAAGAATTTGCGACTTTAAAAACTACCTTACTTTACTTTACTTTAGTGACATAATATTTATATATACCTTATACCTTAGACATATACCCATACCTTTAAGGTATAAGGTAAGGTATTTATATATACCTTATACCTTATATTTATATATACCCATACCTTACTTTAGTGACTATGTACATATACTTATATCTTATATGAATTTAAAAAAACAAGAAATTTTTTTACTGAACCGAAAAACCGCATCTTTTAACAACAAAAATCCGAAAATAAATATTTGACATTCGTCAGAGAAACCTTGTACTTTGTTACTTTATTTAATTATTAATTAAAAAATATTACTTTCAATTTCAATTATTCAAATCCAAAAGAATTTATACATATTTTAATATTATTAATTTTTTTTTTTTTTTTTTTTATATCTTAAAACCATATTACCGTATTTCCGTAATACTTTTTAGAAAAACACGCTGACATAACATGCAACTTTTTTTTTTGTTTTAATTTGTTAATTTTTAAACCTTCTTATTTTTTTTTTTTTTGTTTTAATATAAAAAAAAATAAGTATTATTTTTATTTATGTTACAAAATAATATTTCATAATATATATATTTCATATTATATTAAACCTGTAAATTGCTTCAGAAATAAAAAAAATTTATAAATTTTATTAAAGAATAAAGAAACAAAAAAAAAGATTCAATTTATTAATCATAATTTATAATTTTTTAAATTAAAAAAAAAAAAAAACAAAAATTTCATTATCAAATTAGTAACCTTGAAAAGGTCACTTAAAAAAAAAGTTATCTCTTTTTCAATACTTAATATTAAAATCAAAACAAAAATATTATGAATTTGGTTCATATTAAAACTAAAATTCTACGATTATCCATAATTTATACTGCTCTTATTATTTTCTACTCAAATGTACCTATTGGCTATTATAATGGGTATACATACTTATACACATTAATAAATGTTCATTAAAAGCTACTCTAAATAATTGAAATGCAGCAGTTATCTGAAAAAACCTATTGACCGTCAATCAACAAAAAAAGAACAAAAAAGAAACAAACGGAAAAGAGAATTAACAAAACAAAACCGATGATTTAAAAATTATAATATCTTAAGTACTCTACCTATTGAATATAAAGCTGGTTTTAAAATTTATTGTTGTTGTTTTCATTTTTGTTAAATTTCAATTTTCGATTCCATTTATTTCCATTTATTTTCAACTGGTTTTTGTTTTTTTCTTTTCCTCAATTCTAGTTATGCACCTTATGTTTATAATTGCATAAATTGCAACCAATTGACTTGTTTTAACTTTTACGTATTAAATTTAGCAAAAGTAAGGAAAAATTAATTGATGGTGCATTAAAATCAACATTATGTACTTTGAAGGTCTATTATAAATGCACATAATTCTTTATCTGTCCCACTTTCTCAAATTCTTTTCATAAATTTATTTAATATACGATTTTTTTAAAGTCAAGTTATGCAATTATGCAAGATTCATTTTAAATTCACAATTATGCAAGCTTCATTTCAGAGGTGAGATGTTCAGTAGCATCTTTTTGTAAAATACCAAAATATTTTAGTACATTCTTCATAAGGTCACATAATATTTGGTTCTTGAAATATTTTCATTAAGAACCATATTAAAATTTGTTTGATAATGTAACAGTTAATACAGTGCAGTTAATTTGTTCAGTTAGTACAATTTTAAAATGACATTGCGCTATATTAGACGTTGTTGCATTTGCATCTTCTTTTATTTTCTTACCCTCTTTTTCTTGGTTTTTTTTTTGTTGTGGGAATATTCTGGGATCTGCTGCACAAATGTTGCAGTTAAAAGAGATATTTTCGACAAAAAATTATCTGCCTAAGACAAATGCATAGATACGAGCAATAAAAAATTTATCTAGGTTGAAATTTTTTTTGTCGCGATATAAAATGCACGATACTTCTTAAGCAAAATCTCATTTGATAATGAGTTTACATCAATACATATACAAATTGAGAAAAGCTGCAATTGTTAAATGCAATACCGTCTAATAGTTAGAATCTGTTGTGTTGACGATGGCTGTTGACATCGTTTAATAATCGCCATTATCAATAACTATTTAGTGCTTCAATGTAATTAGAACTTTACAAAAAAAATTCATAAGACTTCTTTCTAGAAATTCTAAACTACTTTTCTGTTGAAGAACCGAAGAACCTGCTTTATTATATTTGAAAAATACTTAAAGACTTGGTATGTTTTTTATTTAAAGATTTAAAAACTAATTAAAGTAATTTCAAGTTAATTAAAAAATTTTGGATTTTTTTTATTGAATACTTAGAAAAAGATTTTTCTTTTCTTTTTTATGCATTTCTCTGCCACATAAATGTGGACAGGAAATTACACAGCCTTTCCTGTTCAGGCGTGGCTGTAAATGTGGTAAGGGGGAATAACTCTTACGACGTGTGTGGGATTTGAACCCACATTCCCTCGGTGTTTACAGCGTATTTTATACGCTCTTACCAACTAGGCCACCGAGGCCCCTAGAAAAAGATTTAGGATAAATCTATGTAGAGCCTAGCTATCCTACAGGTTTTAAGTATACTTAAAGTCTAAAGAAATCGTAAGAAGATTTTTTTTTTCTTTTTGCACTCGCATATTCCTTAAATATTTTAGGTTATCTAAAACTGCATTACTGCATACAAACAAATCTTCAGCACAAGATAACTCACAAATTACCTCATAAGCTAACAACTTATAATTTATTTCAATAATATTTCTATGTTCTTTGCCGTCCAACTATTTGAGACTTTTTTTTCGAACTAACTTTTTTTTTAAACTTTAACTAATTTTCGAATGTCAAAAGTACAAAACTTTTAAGAGTTTTTCAAGCGTGTAATTTTTGATTATAAAACTTAAATTTGAGTAACTATAAAAACGGAAAAAATCTTAAGATATAAATATATTGAACAAAACTAATTTTAAATTTCAATTAATAGGCAATTAAATGAACGTTATAATTTTTTTCTTATAATTATTTCTTGTAAATTGACATTGAAATTGAAAGCAAAAAATCCGGTTTTTATTTTAATCATTTCTTGAAAATTCAATTTATTTTTTAGATAGGTGGTAATTATTTGAGTTGCGAAATTACAATATAGTGCATGTAATTGAAAGTCAATTATACACGATATCCATATTTTCTTAGTTATTTTTTTGTGTTTTTGTTTTTTTTTTAAAATCATTATTCTGAATTTTTTAAACTAACCGGAAACCAACTATTGAGAATTGATTAAATCTTAAAAACAGAAAAAAAAAACACAAATAATAGATTCAAATATTACAGTGAAGCATTGAAACTTAGAAATTGATTATGCAAAAAAATAAACTTGTGCTAGAAATTTCAGAATAGTTTTACAAGTTTAATTCTCTGAATTCTTTATGAAGGTGGTTTATTCCTGTTAGTTGGTTTCTTCTTTTTTTATATCGATTAAGTAGGAAATTTAAAAAAAAAAAAAAAAGTATCTATAGATACTTCAGTATCAATGATAAATTAATTCAATGAAAAAATATTATTTTCTTTTATAGAATTTTCAATTTGAATTTCAATTTTCTCTATTATTTTGTTTTTATAAAGTTTTATAAGGCTTTATAAAACACTGTTTTCAATACTAGTTTCTTTTTGTTTTTTTTTTGAATTTATTGAAAAACGCATTTCAATTACTTACATACATTTAAAAATCAATTGAATTGATACAAAATGGATTGAATTGATTCTATTCAAGTTTATGTGTTGTTTGTATTTTTTTTTTTTGTTTTTTTTTTAAGTAAAATTTCGCAAGAATTTCGATTTTAATGGATATTTTTTTTTGGATTTTAATTTTGAATGATTTAACACAGACAATTGAGTGTTAATAAATTCAAAACAAAAAAAAAAAAAATGTTAAGTTAAAATTCGAATTCATTTTTCTAACCAGAATGATATTGAAATTTGATTAAGTAAAAAGCGATTTTAAATAAGGTAATGCATATTGGGTGATGCACATGTAGGTGTACATTGCGTATACATAAAATGTCCAGAAATTGTTATTTTTTAATCCAAAAGAAAAATAAAATTTTATAATTTGATAATTAAATGAATTTAGATAACGATGTATACAAGTATATTTTTGAATTAAATTTTTAAATTTTTCATTAAATTTTCTATTTTTGCTACAAGAATATACAGGCTACGTTTCCTATAATTTAACACCAGTTCTTATTTATTTTCCCGTTATAATATTTCACATCTTTTATTTATTTTTTCGTAGTTTTCTTTGCTTTTAATATGTTGAATCCTCCTTTCAATTAAAACAAACTGGTAATAAGGATCTGAATTTAGAATTTTTTTTAATATTTCACTTGTCAAATAAAAATTTTCTTCTAGTTCTATGTATTAATTTTGGACTTTGATTTGTTGACATATTAACATTTATTATTTTGAGAATAGAGTCGTCGCGCTTGCTCAATTAACTATGCAAAATATTACTTAATTCAATTCAAGATTGGTTCTGAAAATTGTGATATGTTTTTTGTGATGAATTTTCTATAGATGCGATTTTGAATTTCACGATTTTGGTTAAATATTTTCTATTTTTAGGTAACTGGTTAAATATTCGTATTGCTGATGGGAGTAAATTTAGTTTTATCTTCTTGCGTTCGACTTGCTGGCACATTTAATTGGTCACCAAATTGTTAATCCATTGAATATCGTTATTTTGCTTTCCAAAATTTACACTTGATTTAGTGGATTTCTTCTGTATATTATATGTGTAAATTTCTTTATCTAGTATTATGATTTCTTCTACCTTAAGAATATTAGTTTCTTTTAACATACAAGTAATGTAGTCTCTAGTAATGTTATAAATGTATTTTACAGTTTTAGTTAATATTTGTTGGAATATATTGAAAAGCAATGGTGATGGTACATGAATATTATTAGCATCCTTAATAAATTTTGAGATAACAGTAGATTGGATCTTTTTTCAATTAGAGGAGTAATTTTTTTTTCCACATGTGCTTGACATCCGTTTTCCACTGCAGTTGATGATCAATAGTAAACCCCAGATGTTTTCCCTCTTTTAGTTGATAAATTCTTACATCATTTATCATTATCTTCGATGTAATATTTCGTTTATTTTTATAACTGATTTGTTACTCCACTTGGGAGCACAAAGCTTTAACTTGAAGTTTCCATTCATCGCTATTCATTGCTACCACTATAATATTATTTATTAGGTCTTGATTAATTGTATTCTCCAAATCTTTTAAGTTTTTATCTTTATATAAAAGGCCCATATCATCTGTAAAAGTATTATATCTGGCATTTAAGCCAGCATGTTTTATATTATCGATGTAGAGCAGATACAAAAAAGGACCTAGGTTAAATTCCTGCGGTATTTAAAACGCTGAATCAATACCACTACACTGAACTACTCTGTTATGTACCACTTCATAGATCATTATAAGTAAGTATTTTTTTTTTATAGGCGCTATGCTGATCGAATTTTCATATATGGTCTGGAAACGTAGTAAGATTTCAATTTATTAAAATTAAAAAAAGTCCCCATATATTGAAAACTCGAAGTTGCCATATCTAGATGAGTTTCAGTCTAGTCCCCATGCAAAAAACTTATCTACTCATAAGGGTCTATTTAGCTGTGCAATACAGTGTAGCTCATTAGAAAACACCCTGCATAAATATTTTAAGCACTCATAATTATCTGTTCTCAAAAATAGTATCATGGTGTCATTAGATTCAATTTATAAAATACTTTCTCCATAATCATTTAATATTAAAATGTAATTTGTATTCAATATATAAAATTCATAATAATTTTTTAAATCCTTAATATTAAATAACGAAATATTTTATTCCTTTAAATTTAAAATATTTCATGTTTTAATTTTATCTAAATTAGGTGAGATTTCTGTCAAATAAATTTCAGTCTTGTATCACATTAAAATGTCAGTTTTCAACTAATTAAAATTGAAATTTCAAATATTGTTACATTTATTTGAAAATTATATTCAAGAAAATTTCCAATAATTTTCTTTCCTTTGCATTTTCAAAAGAATATATTATATTACTACTTATTTTAATCGTTCAAATTTAATAATTAAAAATTTTCATTATTCTTATATTTAACCCTTTGATTAATAGTGACTACAAATGTAACCATCAACTTTAAATGATAGCGTATTATTAATTCAATAATGATTATTTTCAAATTTTACAAGATTATTTTAAAAATTTAATCCCCCCCCCCCCAAATTTTGGATTTTGATTCGATGTAAGCGTTAATAATGTATTAACGAAAAATCAAAGGGAAGAAGAGTTTACTGTTACAGTTGCGATATACAAGTTCAACAAAAAAAAATTTGATAAATGGTATTTCAAAATTAGAAAGTAATTCCTCTAAAACAAATCCATAAAGAATATTGTTTTTAATTTTTACGCGTTTAAAATAATGGTACATATTATTTCTTCGTACAATAATAGTCGAATATAAAGGATTCATATGTATAAAATATCCATAATCAATTATAGTTAAAAGCTATTTCATATTATTACTTAAATTGTTTTCAGAATCCGTAATTTTTAAATGACAAAGAGATAAAAAACAAAGATCATGGATCACCTGATGAATTCGTTACTATAGATGAGGATATTGTTGTTGTGGAATGGCAAGATCGTATAGATCTATCTTTTTGTCTTTTAATAATATTGTTACAGGAAAAGAAGATGAAGTATCATAATTCAGTTGAAAAAAAAAAAAAAAGTTAATGTAAATAGATCTGATATTAATTGACTACAATAATGATATGGTTGGAGTTGATTTGTCAGATCAACTTGTTTCATACTATAGAATTTTTATAAAATTGAAAAAATCGTTACATTGTAACATTTTCCGTTTCATGGGAATAACTTTTGTTGCCAGTTGGATACAGTATCACACATAGAATATCAGGAGCTTAAAAACGTGGCAGATCTTCTTGGAACGAAGGAAAACACCTTTTTTCATATCAACGTTTACATGAAGGAATACCTCCTGATGATGTATGCAGCATTATTATACGATCGTGTACACCACTGGTTTGTCCCTTATAATATCGACAAGTCACAAGTTTTTTGATTTGCCAATATTATAATGGGCAGACCAGTGGTGTACAATTGGGGCAGTTATATGTTTCAAAAAATTTTTATTTGCGTTAATTTAAACTATTATTGAAACAAAAATTTATATCTATATTTTTTAACTTCTCATCGAACTCAAAAATTTTGTTAAGAGTTAATCAAATTTTTTATTTTAAAAAATCGATAATATGTTTGTTATTTTTTTTTACAATAAAAATTTAAAATAAGTAAAAAGTAAATAATTTTAATTATTCAATTCAATTAATATATGATGGATAAAGTTATGATATTATAATGCTTATATACATGATATAAGTATGTATTAATAAATGTATTTTTGTTAAATTAATTGACTTACAAATTGAACAAAATTCATTTAATTTGACATCTAAAATGTTATTAATTATTCATGATTTTGACATAAAATGTTAATTATATTTAAGAAATAAAAATTTTTTTTTTACTTTTCAAAATCATTTTAAATGAATTGGAATAAATTTAATAAATTAAAATAAAATCATATATTCCTTCCTTATATTTTATTTAATTGAATGTCTAATAATTTTATTAATATTTGTTTTTACTTTATATAATAAATAAATAAATAATGAAAAATTCATATCATTATATTTTTTATTTTTTTGATTTTCAAGTAAAAAGAACAAAAATAATAACAGAAATACTTTCAAATATGTCAAAGCTTTCTGGTTATTCTTGTATGATTTTGAAAAATGTTTTGTTAAATAAATTTTGTAATCATTTTAGTTAAGCCGTTACCCCTTTCTTTTTTTTTTGTTCTGCTTATTTACTTCTAATCAGAGTATTAAAACATTCACTACATCGCTTAGTATTTATATTAAATCCAAGCTTCAAATTTTTTTTTTTATTTTCACTGATCCGTTATTTACTCGACCACAGGTATATTGCACACGATTTGTATGCCATCTATTATCTTGAACAATTATTATTTAATTAATTTATTCGGAATAATTTTTTTCATATACAAAATATTTGTTTGTGTTTACATTTGTTTATTTACGACATTTTGTTACCTTATTATCCAATGACGGGTCTTGAATTCGTTTTCTTTGGATCAAATACAGACCGATGTTTTAACCGATATGACATACAGTATTATAAAATATTCAAAAAATTATTAATTTAATATTTATAGATTATTGAATAAATAATTGTTATTGGGGTAAAAAAAAAAATGTACGTGATAAATTTTTGTTTTACTTTATAAGTACATTTCCATTAAGCCACAAAGGAAAACAAAAAAAAAATATCTTTTTAATGTCAATTTACCATAACAAATCGGTTACATTTCATATACATATTTACGTTTATATGAAAAAAACAAAAAACAAAAAATTTAAAATAGTCATTAAAAAATTAAAATAATCATATCATAAAATGATTTATCAAAAAAAAAATACCTAATAAATAAAGTACAAATAATTTTTACAGACCATTGAAAGTGTAAAATTATGATTATAAAATTTTGATTTAAATTAAATTTTATATTTTTAGAAAGTGTATTTTTGCTATATGATTTTTAAATTAAAATTTTTTTTGTAATCTTATCAATTATTTTAAAATTCATAAAAATCATAAACATTTGTCTGAAGAGTGATTTGCAATGACTTTTTTCAAAATGGAAAATCAAAAATAAAAAAACAAAAAAAAAAATAGGAAATTTCAACGGATTTCCCTTTTTTTTATTTTACTTTGAAAATGAAATTCCAGCAATTATATTGAATCCATTATTACATTAAAAATTATAAAATATAATTTATGATTTATGATAACATATGATTTATCCGGAAGCGTCTCATATGCCTTGTATTTTATTTTTCTGGAGTGTCATTTGACTGAATATTTAATCAGTTCTTTTTGTTGTAATATATGTAAAAAATTTAGAGAGATTTTATAGTTGAATAGAAAATCAGGGTTACACGTTTTTTGCAGAACATGTATATGAGATTTTAAATTAGGAGGGATTTCATAATTAGATTTGGAGAAATAATCAGTAGTTTGGAGACAGTAAGTCCCATTATTTTAAACGTTTTGTTATTGAAATATATGCCTAAAAAATAATTATCACGAGTTTTAGAGTAGGATACAAAATCAGGGTTAAATGTTTTTTCTAAAATATGTAATATGTAAATATGAGGAATTTAAAAAAAAATCAGGATTTTAATATTTTATTTAGCAGGCCTTTGGCTGCCATCAGCCCCATTATTTTAAACATTTTGTTGTTGAAATATGTATCTAAAGAATAATTTGAAAGGGTTTAGAGTTTGATCCCTGATATAAAATCAGGGTTATACGCTTATTTCATAATATATGTATTTGTGAGATTCTGAATTAAGAAAGATTTTAAGTTCGTTTTCGCCCTTTACCAGAAAAAATTTACAACTACAATTAAAAATGTTCATATTACAAATTATAGTATAAGAAAATAAGATTACATGCAAGGAACAGCCAGATCAATGAAATACAGGTTTGTGATATTAATCCGATTTATCATAGTTAAATAAAAATCAAAAACGAGGAAGAATACAGTTGACTTTGTCAACTCTTAGATACCCGTACGAACCGTTAGTATGTATCACAGCCTGTCACTCTGCTTACAATATTATTTTTTTAATATTTTAGTATTTTAAAATAATTTGGGTGAATTTTATAATTTCTAGAACTATGGGTTGTACATATATTCAAACTATATGTTTATATGTACATTCTTCAAAAGCAGATTCTAACCTTCCACATAACGATTATCAATCCAAAACTTTTTCAAATATTCTATAGTACCATTTAATACTAAGCGGTAAATGTATATTAAATTTACTAAGTACAAAACAGTAAATATAATTTTAAATATTATATTATATTATATTTAAATATTCCATTGACAGAATAATTTCTTATAAGTACAATAAAATACATATGTGTATGTAAATACGGCGCTATATAATATACATCTATACTCTTATCATTCATTCACTAGTGACATATACGATATGTAAATAAACATTATATTATATAAGTATGTATGTATATCAATATCATATAAATAAAAATTCTTCAAGCAACCGTTATGTTGTATATTTATTTACATTTTTATGTACTGCGCATTATATCCTCAACAATTTCAAATTATCGAGTAAAACAAAATGGAAAAAATTCGTTTTAAAGAAATTTGTTAGAAAATTTGAAAAAATCAAGTAACACTTTCGTCAATTATAAAGTAACCCTATATTATTAAAAAAAGTTGTTAACAGAAATAAAAATATAATGTTGGAGCTTTAATTTTTGTGTATTACTTCAAAAAAATTTTAACAGGTGTTCAAGTTACAGGTGTTTAAAAATAGGAAATTTTCAGTTTTTGACCCCTTACAGCTCCTAAACGGGGGGTGATACAAAAAAAATTTCTGAAATGACTCATACTAATTTTCAAAGATCTAACTTCTGTCAAAATTTCAAGTTTCCAACTTTAACCGTTTAGAAGATAGAAGGGTTAAAGAATTTTGCAAAATTTGAGTTTCGCATAACGGTAAATTAAGACACCGTATGCCAAAAATATATATTTATTGTATATATACTTTTAAAGCTAATGAAAGTAGTAATCGTTTGGCGTCAAAATGAAGATATACCTTATACAACTTGTGCTATAACAATTTAAATATAGAGCTTTTTTGAACCTTTGGGAAGTTATTAAAAATAAAATTAATATTTTTGTGAGATCTATCAGTAGTTAAAATTTCATAGCTCTATTGCAAAAAAAATGTGGAGATCTAAAAGTTAGGTGTTCGAGAGCTACCCTAAGGCTTGCTCCAAACTCAACCAAAAAAAATAGGGAACCTACAAATTACTCCTAAAATATTTTGTGTAAATTTCAAGATTCTAGCTTTCTTAGTTTTTGAGTTAGCGTGCTGACGGACGGACGGACGGACGGACATGGCTCAAAAGTCTTAGAATTTTTTTCTGATCCGATCCATACCTTTGAAGGTATATCTAGCTCGCTTATTTCGAGGTGTTACAAACGGAGGAGTAATTTTATTATACCCGATCCTATCGTACGGGTATAATCACTATTAGTTTTTTAGGTTTTTTATTACACAGAAAATAATTTAAGAACTTTTTAAATTATTTTAGAACATTTTAAATTAATCTCAAAATCAAAAAAATAATAAAAGTTTTTAAAAGCCAAAAGTAAAATGATATTTTTTTTGTTTTTTGTACGTACAGTATATGAACATACAGCGAATATTTTAAAAATGATTTATGAGCTTTTTTTTTTTGATCAATTTTAAATTGTTTGAACATTTTTTTAATTAATAAAAATATAATAATTTTCTATTATATATGAGCACAATTCATTTAAAGGCAAAATATTTGCAGATATTAATTATAGTTAATTTAGTTCCTCTTGACATGCATTCAAGAAATAATCAATGACTTCCTTCTAAAAAAAAATAACAAACAAATAGTAAAGAAACAACTTTTCATAAAAAAGGAAATGCATGTTTGATTTTTAAAAGTTGGAATTAATTAATTTGTCATTAATTGTTGTATTATTAGTGTAAATTAGTTTATTATGTTAAATATAAATATTTTCATAATTATGATTAAAAATTAAATGGAAATTGCGAGTGTAACTACTTCCAGTACAGTAGTTAAATCAGTAAATGCCAGTATTAGAGGTCAAATTCAAAATTTTGGGACAAAATTATTAACTTTTTTGATAGTAAACTTAAGGTTATAGAATATACACATATTTTTTTAATTAAAAACAGTTAAATATAAGTTACAAAAGTAAAAAAAAATCTAAGAAAGTTATACCCTGTTCTTTTTCTTCAGTTTTTACTTTTACTTTACTACTTTTTAATTACTACTTTTAATTACAATTAAAAGTGTTCCTTAAAATTTATTTAAGTTTCTCATACACATAATCTTTCATATCGTCATAAGTAATGCATTACTAAATATCTCAAATAAATATACCGCATATCCTCGCCAAAACCAATCAAAACAAGCACAGCAAATGAAAATGAATAGTCCACACGCCTAGAAAACCAAATATCGCGAAAGGTCTTAGAGTAGAATCCTCAAGGAATAAAAAGTTGAGCCTGTCCTAACAGCCTAATAATCCACCAACCATACCCCATCAATTCACCACCCTATTATTATGCAGTTCACCAATCCATTAAGAAATGGTTTAAATATATAACATATATAAAATCACCTCGGATGACATCAAAATATCAGTGTGAAAACCGGTTGAAATAGAGATGTCAAATGGAAGCCTTATGCTTCCAAAAGGAGTAAGGGAAAAAGTTGCACATACTCTATAATGAATACGGTTATTTTTTTTTTTTGCATAATTTAATAAAAAAAATTACATTTAAAAAAAAAAAAAAATTAAAATTAGTTTTATCTCTAAAATTTCATACTAATAAGAAAACAATTTTTCTTCTTTTTTCGTGTTTTTCTTTTTTTTGAAACAAATTATAATAAATTATTAATTTAATAACTGAAGTCACTTTAAGTGTAGGAGACACCAAAATTAACGATTTAACAAAACAAAAAAAAAATCCAAAAATACCTCTAAAGAAAGGATTATACATAATTAAATACATATGTACATATATTAAATATTCATTTCGATTAATGACCATTATATTTTTTCTCAATACTAATTCAGTTCTTATAATTTATTTTTATTGCATCCTTAAAAACCTGAATCATGTCCAATGATATTCCCTCACTATACATACTTTAACATTTTATATAGATACTAATATTTTTTTAAATCCCATTAAAATCCAATAAATTATGCAGATTTTAATCTAAAAACATTTTAAATTAAAAAAGAAAAATGAAAGTAAATAAAAGAAAAATCTGATTTTTGTATATATCTACTTATTTAGAAAAAAAAAAAAATTCTTTATATTTGTATTGTATGTAATAAGAAAAATGGTTGTCGAGTTTAAAAAACAAACCAAAAAAAAAATATGGTTTACACCTACCCAATTTAATAACCCGATCCCTATTACAAATACAAAACAATACAATTTGAAAAAAAAAAAAATTATTATAAAGATAAATTTTAGATACATTAATCATTAAAGTCATGATTTATCAAAAAAAAAAATTTAAACAAAAGAAAATTAAAAAAAAAAAAAAAATTATGCACAACCCTTTAAAAATAAAAGAGTAAAAATAATCATAATATTTGTTTGTGTTTAAAAATGTATCCTCCAAAAAGTATGCAATAAATAAAACAAAGAAATAAATTTATGTATGGGTTTTTTAAGAGATTTGTATTAAACTGGGTTAATAAAAAATTCATTGAACAAATAATATGTATAAGATCTTTAATTTAAATTAATGTAGAGTTGATGATCATTGATTATTAATGTATTTTATTATTATCCATCAATTATTAACACATACAATCTGTGTGATTCAGAATTACAAAATTTGATTGCAAATAAAGATGATATTTTCCGAATAAATCATCTGTACGTTCTTTATGTTTGCAGATGTGACACAGTTGTGACTTTCTACTAGCTTTGCAAACACACAATTAAAAACATAATCAGAATTTTATAATATCAGGATCCCATTTTACTTTGTTTTTGTTTTACACCCTTTAAAAAAAATTCATCTATTTCTTATGATTTTGACATACAATATTGAGAGACTTATGCTTCATTAGAATCATTGTTCAGATTAATTAAAGAACAAAAAAGAATTCTTTTCATAACTTTTTTAACAATTTTAAACTAATATGAAATTCAACTACCATAGATTTAATATACTCTAATTCATTAAATAGAATTTCCAATATGATTGAAGTCAATTTCGAAATGCGGAGTAAATTTTTATTTTAATTATTTCTTCTCTATACAAACCCTTGTCAAATTTTCATTATACTTTTATTTAATAAAATAAAATATTTAAATTATATTAAAATATATAATAAAGGTAATGTTGCTTTAAATATAAAGCAAAAATATTACAATATAGTAAAGTTAATGTAATAAATATTTTCCATTATCAATTGTTCTGAATCATTTATTTGTACTGAAATAAAAGAAAAAAATTACTACCAATTTAACATTTCTCCATATTTATTCACATTTTTGTTTTTTTTTGCCCGTTTTATACTTCTAAAAAAAGGACATACCGAAACATACAAGACATACATTTGTTTTATTATCTTTAAATTCCAGAGTTTTGTACATTATTTGTATATTCTGTCCCGATTTTTATATATTATTTTTTAATAACAAAAAACAAAAGGTAACGATGTAGATATAAATTTCTTACTTTCAAAAAATTTAGAATTAAAGTGATTTTTTTGTTTTATTAATTTTAAATCTAAGTACATGACTATGTTAATGCTTAGATTAAAATTAACAATTTTTCATGTGAATCCGTCTATTAATAATAGGGACATATAATAAAGTGATAATGATAATAAATAATAGGAGGAAATAATAGTTGTGATTTTTTATGTATTCATTCAAGGAATATAAAAAATGCAGATGCAATAATTATTATTGAAACTAAATAATTTTCGATTAATTATCGAAGAGCTTTATCGGATCTTAATATATTAGGTTCTTTAGACAAAAATTAGTTTGTTATAATAATGTTTAATTTTTGTCACTCGTTTTCGTATTTTATTAATGAAAATCTTGATGCATTTTCTTTGAAAATTTTTTCAAAGTTGCATTTCGCGTATGTTAAACCAAACAAGCACTGTATAAGTTTGTATCAATCATATAAATAAGCCTGGTACGCTATGATATTAACTCTTAAAATACATATTTTCGTTTGCAATGGAAAAGGTTTTCAGTCTACAGTTATAAATGCTTTACTTATACTTGATATATTCTTTAAATTTTAAATAATATTTCATTGCTACTCCAATAAACGGTGCAATGCCCGCGGGCTTTAATTCCAATTTTTCCAGAATATGTATATAATCCTCCTAATTCAAAACTCGCATATGCATATATCTACATATTCTGTAAAAAACGTATAATTCTGATTTGGAATTCCATTCTAAAATCCCTGACAAGAGGAGTATTACTTATATACATATTTTAGAAAAAGCATATAACCCTAATTTTCTAACCAACTGTAAAGTCTCTTCCAATTCAGAATCTCGCACATATACCTATTAGTAAATATTCTGTAAAAAGGGGATACCCTAATTTTTATCCAAAACTCTTAAAATCCTTTCTAATGCGTTTGCTCTGCATATTCTATTACTCTACTTCTTTTAAGAACAAAAAATAGTGTGGGTCTTAATTCCAATTCAAGAAGAATTGGAACCCCGCGGGTTTTAATTCCTTTTAATTATGGGCTTTAATTCCAATTCAAAAAGCAATTAACGCGCTCGAGCTTTAAAAAAAATATTTAGATTGTGTTAGTACAGTCCTTAGACCGTTACGGACTGAAAAATAATTATTTATAAAAAATATTACATACTTTTAGGCTTTAAATTTTTTAAAGAAACTTTGGAATCTTCTACCTAAGATTTGAGGTTCTCTAATTGAGATTTAAGTGAAATTTTGCCCTTAAATGTAATCCTAAAAATAGAATAATAAAATTTCAATCGTCACACTCTGTATACAATATGATTAAAAGTATAAATGTAGAACAAAAGTTTTTAGATTTTTTCTTTTGTTTTAAGGAAAGAGCATTTTGTAAACGTCTATATCATTATTGAAATAAAATATGTTTCTGTTAGATTGTTTAAATATTGTTTATCATTCCACTTAATTAAACTCAATTCATTTTAAAAAAAAGAAGATAATCAGTTTCAATTTTATACAATGACATTAATAAACTTGAAACTAGTCTTTTTTTAAGTATAAAAAAAATATGATATTTAAAATTTATTTAATACGATATGACAGAAAAAATTTTTATTTTTAAGATTTTATTTCCAAGAAGACCAGTACAAATTTTGTAGTGTCAGGTAATTTTTGTTGTATTTTCAAAAAAAAATCCTTAAAGGATCTTATTAATTTATTTTTATACTATATATATGTTAATATGTATCTATATGTATATCTTAAATTTATCAAAAAAAAAAAAAAATACAACCACAGGTCAATAAATCAAAATTATAAAACATCCTTAAAAAAAATTTTTTTTCTTGTAGTTTTTATTTTTATCTCATTCCAATTTTTTTTTTTTGCTGTAGTTTACATGATTTGTAAAAAAAATTTTTAATCCTTTTTTATTTTAATTCACTTTCATTTTTATTTGTTTTACTTTCTTTTTCTTTAAATTTTAACCTTAAAATCAAATTAATGGATAGCACAATAAGAAAAGGATGACTATTAATTTTTTTTCTTCATTTGCAAAAAAAAAAAAAACAAAAAGAAATGGTTTGATTTCATAAATGTTAAAGGGTAAATAATTTATAGAAGTTAAACATAAAGGAATTTATATGTTTTTCTTTAGAGTGGGAGTTGGAGTTAAATAATACATTTAATAATACATTAAACTATCACTTAATAAAAGTAAATAAAAAATAAGACAATAGAAAAAACGAAAAAAAAAATAAAAAAATAAAAACACAATCAGAAGTAAAAAGACAAAATTATTAATAACTCAATCAGATTTCACAGAGAATAAAAATAAAGAGGAAGAAACCAAAAAAAGGAAAAGAAATGAAAAAAAAGAATTAAAGAAAATAAAATATTAAACAAATCAAATGTAATAACAATAGCTTTTTTTTAACATTTAAATATAAAAATAGATTAAATGGAATAATTTCCAGATGAAAATACTCCCAAAAATTAATTAAAATGGGATACAAACCCGATTTGGAAAATTCATATATGATTTTTTAAACGTCGCTATCATTCATTGCACTAAAGTGATGATTCAATCAAGCCAACAACTTCATGCAAATGCATCTCTACTGATCGGCTGCAGAAAAAGAAGTTACATTTGCGTGGCTAGATTTTCCTGCCTTCGGATTAAAAATTAGTCCAGTCTCTTTCCAGCTCCTTCGTATGTATCCTATTTTCAAATAGTTTCTATAAATATGGACAAGCCAATCTATAATAAGCTCAGTGCTACAAAATTTTATGTAAAACTCTATGGGGCACCGGTGATTTAAATGAATCATAAGAATCTATAGCACATTTAGCTCTGTTGTTATTTACCAGTGAAGAAATTCATTCGCAATTGAATATTTTGTAACACAACCGTTGGTTATAAGACAAACTGAAAAGTGAGGGGAAACTAGTAAATTTAACGACTCAAATGTTGATTCTGTCCAAGAACTGTCATTTGTCATAAATCTTATTAAATACCTTGTCAAAAGAACTTCCGATAATTACTCCTGGATTTCCTAATAAGATATTTAAGCTCTGACAAACTCCTTTTATTAACATCTACTATGGGTCTATTGGTTGTCCGTCTTTTATCTTGAATTTCTTGACTTTATCATACATAATAACGTTTTAAAATTTCACATTTTAAGAAAGTACTAAAACCGAGATCAAGAGCTCAGAAAAAAAAACATCAAAACTAACAGCTGATTCAAAAGCCAAACTCAACTCACACTCAACTCAAGTTTTGATCCACTCAAACAATGAGTCTGCTAACACATGGTTTTGTTCACATTTGAATCCGCTTAACTGGTAATAAGCTCATGTGTATCGTTTAAATTATAAGCACTCTGATTGTTGTTATGATTTTTAGATTTTAAATCTGTTTTATTAATAGCAAATAAATGACAATTGCAAAGCATACGATTAGCGCATAAATTTAACCTTCAATTCAATTTATTTATTTTAATCAGAAATTTATTTTGGGTTTTGTATCATAGAGACCATAAAAACAAATACAAAAAAAAATGTTTAAATGAAAATTTGAGTTCATAAATTATAATATTTGAAGTTGTATGTTTTTGGTTTTTTCTTTTTTTTAAAGTAACAACTATACCAAAAGAAAAAAAAACAAAAACAAACGACAAAATCCTTCCAAATTAAAGTTTGACCTCAAGGGGTTAAAATCATTTATCAAAAACAGATACAAATTTACTTTCTTTTACTCGCTTTAAGGATTAAAAGATGATGTTTTTTTTTTCTATCCAGATTTTATTCTTTATATCTACATACGAATATACATTAATTTCTTTCCTATTTCTTTTATTTTTTCCTTTGATTTTGTGTTCTCTTTTTATTTTCTTGTTTTTAAATTTTTTCTGTTTTTTTTTTCATATAAAATAGTTCAAATGACTGACATTTATCCTTAAAATTAAAAAGAAAGAATTTATTCTTTTTGAACTTGTACTGAATATCTTAAGTAACAATACACAAAACAATCCCGAACAATTTTTTAAAGGATTCAAGCTTAAATCTAAAAAAAAAACACAAGAAAAAAAAATGGCAAAAAAAAGGATAATGAAGACGTTAAGTAATAAAATTGTTATATGAAATATAGAACAAGATAGAGAAATAATGAAAAAAAGAATTGAGAGTTTTGTTTTTTTGAACAAATAATAAAAAAAAAAAAAAAGGATAATAAAACAATAATATTGTTTATTAAATAGTCATTTAATAAAATTGATAATAAATAACGGTACTGTTGTTGATATTATTATTCTATCTATTATTTTATTTATTTTCATTTTCTATTCTTCCTATTATTTCTTTTGTATTATTTGTCTATCAAGAATTGAAAAAGGAAATAACTTTAAAAATTAACTGATGAAACAGAGAGAGAGAGAGAAAGAGAGAGGTAAAGGATAAAGAATAATGGGTAGTGCTAAAAATTTCATTTTAAGAAACTGTTAAAGACGTTTAAAAACTCATAATATAGTAGTTAATAGTTTTTTGTTTTTATTTTTTTTTTTTTTGTAATTTTGATTGATTGAGTGTTAAAAATTATTTAAAAAGGATATGACAAGGATATTGTGCATAAATATTTTATATTGTTTTATTTATTATAAAAAAGATTTGGTAAAAAGTATAAAAAAAATATATATAGGTATATATATAAAGAAAATTTTTTATAAAAGATGAAATATTTAATAAATATTTTAAGAATTTAACATTTTAAATATTCAAATATTTTAATTAATTTGTCTTCTAATAATGAAGAAAAACTAAACTTTAGAATATTAATTAACTGAAAATTAAAAAATTGTATAAATATTGATATGATCAGAATAAAAGTAGATGTGATATATACTATTTTAGTAAAATAATAGTTTAGTTGGGCGACGTGTTATAATCGGTGCGCGCACGTGGCACGGCTACGATACTGTCGTTCGCGGCGCGGCAGTGGCCAGTGTCTGCGTAGAAATTAACGGGGCGAAACGGAAGGTGAATAGAGATTTCAGTGAAAAGTTGTTTATGTATTGATTTCAAATTTTAAAAATATGTCATTGTTCCCTTCTTATGTTCTTAAAGGATCAATTTCGTTCCAAATCTATGTAAAACCTTTAAATCTTCTGCATAATATGGATGCATTTCCCGCATATACTATATAATTATACATATTATATAAACATATTCTGGAAAACGGCAACACCCAACTTCAATTTTTCCCCGCCTAAGATACTCACTAGTCTTATTGCATGATATCAAATTTTTATACCCGTATGAACTATGTTCAAGGGTATAATAAATTTGCCATTACGTTTGTGACACCTTAAAGGAGTCGAGCTAGATATAGTGTCAATCGAATTCTGAGTCGATTAAGCCATGTACGTCCGTCCGTCCGCACGATAACTCAAAAAATAAAGGAGCTAGGAGGCTGAAATTTTTTTTACATCACTTTTACAAAATTGTTAGTTTTGCTATTTAACTTCAGCATTTTCGGCCGCCGGGTTCGAGTAGCTGCCATACAACTTCTTTCTTTAAATGGAAATAACCCAGTGTCTATTCAATCTAGGTATCTGAAATTTTGCAAATGATGATCCAGTTTTATGGCAACAACTTCTGTAAAATTTGGTTATGATGATATGGCAGGTTCGGAAAGTTGCCATACAATTTCTCTTTTTAAATGAAAATAACTCAGTGTCTATTGAAGCTAGCTATCTTAAATTTAGTGAAAAAGTGTCGAGTTGCATGCCAAAAACTTTTGTAAAATTTGATTGGTCTAAAGCAGCCGGTTCAGGCGTCTTGCATTTCTTGGAACTTAATGAAGCTAGGCGCAATAGATTCGGGTAGCTGTCATACAACTCCACAATTTCCATAAATATATTTCTGTAGTTCGGTACTAAAACATCTGAATGTTTTTAAAAGATGATCAAGTTTTATAGAAACAAGATATATTACGTTCATACGGGTATCCCAGAGTTGACACAGTCTACTCTACTGCACTCTTCCTCGTTATTTCTAAAAACCGGTTTTAATTTAGATAATTTAAAATTTTCCATTTTAGGGTGTTTTGACTCATTTAAATGAAGTTATAATAATGTCGTGTAATAATTTAAGAAATAGTTAGTATTAATTAATTTAAACGAAATGTCATAATCGCCAATGTCAAAAAAAATGGGCTTTTTGACTCACTAGAAGTGGGACATAATCTTCTAATACAATTCGGGCCTTATGTCTCACAAACAGTGGGTCACTAATTATTAACACATTAATTATTAACACAATTAGAGATTATGTCCAAATAGCAGTGGGTCATAATCCCGTAATTAATTAGGGGATTGTGACCCACCGACTTTAGGGCTTTATGCCTCAATGATGATGAGACATAATGTCCAAACAGTTTTATTAGATTATGTCCCATTAAGTGAGCCAAAAGATCCAGATTTTTTTAGGAGATTATGACACGTCGCCGTTTAGTTAGTCCTTTAATTATTTGATATAGATGTACTAAAATTTCATTTTAACTAAATATTTAATAATTTTTTAATAATAGTTTAAAATTTTTTTCTTTTCAAAGGTTATATACATTCTTCTTAATTAATTTAAAAAAAAAAATAGAACATGTTGTATTGATTTACATACGAAATAAAAATTAATTTTAAAATATATATTTTGAAATTTTTCAGAATTAAATTAAATTAAACTTTTTTTTTATTTATTTGTTTTTCATTTTATAGATGGAAATCTGGTGTTGCATCATCATTAAATTATATTGATTTAAATACAAAAGATAAATCACCAGTATTAAAACCATATCCAAATTGGGAATTAAATGAATTACCAATTGAAACTGTTGCTGCTAAAGGACTTGTTGAAACAGCTGGTAAGAAAGAAATTATATATATATATAAATAAATAAACAATAAATAATTTTAATTAGAAATGAAATTATTATATACTTAAGTATATTTTTTTATTACAATTTTTTATTATCCTTTAAATTAGTATCCTTACATGTAGATACACAACAAATAATATTTCATAAATATCTTTTATAATACACATTATATTACACTATATATTAGTATATATATATATATATGTATTTATATAATTAAATTATAAGGATAATTATCAAAATTTAATTTTTTTTTTTTTTTTTTTAAATAAAATAATTAAATCCTAAATAAAATCAATTTCTGATGCACTAATTTCTCATCTCATCTAATTAAGAATTCAATTCTTATATTGGTTTTTGCCCATAATAAAATACAAAAAAAAATAAAACAAAATAATTATTTTTACTTATATCCTTATTTGATATCAAAATCTGATTAACTATTTCATTGCCAAAATAAAAATATTTTTTTCAATATACTTAAAAAATTTTCCTAAAAAACTAAAGAAAGCAAAGAATTCCATAAAAAAATATCCTTTTTTAAAATAAAGTACAATATTTTTTTATTTTGTTTTTTGTTTTGTTCTATAATTTTATATTTTTCTTAAAAATAAAAAAAAAAATTATTTTTTTTTCTCATATTCCTTTGACATTTCAATTTAATGCATTATGAAAACTGATTTGATGATCCAAAGGGTATATTTATGCATAATACATACATATATAGTACCATAGTACAGTATCTAACAAAAAAATTTTTTTTTTAGAATTCTTAGAATTTGTGGAAAATTAAATTTTCTTTTATTCCTTACGGTATTTATTTACAGTATTACTTTACCTATGAATGGAATCTACTGTTTATTAATTTTGAACGAAATTTTTTTTTAAATCCTTTTTAGAAAATACCTATTCCTCTTCCAATATATAATAATTAGTTATTTCGAAATACATATATGTATATATACATGACTTATAATGTATATAAAATTTAATTTGTAAATAAAACCAATATTTTAACTGATAGTGTACATACAACATACATATACATATATGCTTAAATCTATTTTAGAAAAGAAAAAAAAAAACAAAAAAACAACAAAAAATTGTATTATAATAAATGATTTATTCAAAGATCCTTTTTTTTTTGTTTTGTTTTTGTTGTTTTTTTTTTTGTTTTTGCAATCTAAAAATATCTTTTGTTGCAACCCCTTGTATACATATTAAAAAATTTGATTGATTCATTTCTTTTCAACATCATCTGCTATTACCATGATGAAAAACAGTATTAAAGAGCAAAGAAAGGTTATGAATTTTTATTGACCGGTAGGTATACTTATAAAAGAGTTTAGATGTCAAGAATGTTATGATTATAGAAAACAGAGAAATTTTTATTTAAAATAAATTTTATGAAAATTATTTTTAAAAATATATGTACAAATATTGTTTCGTCCTTTTGTTATTTTGATAATAAATTTATTAATAAAAAAAAAAGAACTTCTTCATATATTAAATACCAGTTGTTTTATGGTACAAATCTCCTTTTTTACAGTATTGAGTATTGTTATCTTTTAGTTTATAAGTTTAAATTGATCTTAAACATTTGATCGCCTTTAATATTGAACAATTCTTTCAAGTTTTTTAACTTCTTAATTATACAATGTCCTGTCATTTCAAATTTTTCCTAGGCCAATTTATAGTTTATAGGTAAAAAATTTGAGCTGTAAGTTTAATATTGATATAGAAAGCAAGTTTTTTTAACATGATTTAAGCTGCTTAAGTAAATTCTTCCTTAAATCATGTTTAATGGAAGTCACTAAAAAAATTACTAAAAATAAAAATTCAAATATTATATTGTATAGTTGGACGCAAGATGAATTTCTTAAGATGTATTACATTTTCAGTAATTTTCCTTCCAATTTGAATTTTTCATTAATTTGTCCCTACACTTGTTATGTTAATTCATTCTTGCTTAACCTTTCAATCACCAAGGTCCTTCTAGAATATAATATTATACAATTTATTTCTTTATTTAATTATTCAGTGTCTCATAATACAAAAGAAACTTAAGTAATATTAGGAAAACTTGTACTATGACCATTATAGCTTTGAAACAGAAGAAAAATTTCCTTATTAATTACTTATAGCAGTTTCAAAAGTTTTCTATTATTTCTTTTCTTTTCCTTATATTTTTTGTTTTCTG
The DNA here is from genome assembly GCA_947095535.1 of Poecilobothrus nobilitatus. Classification (NCBI taxonomy): domain Eukaryota; kingdom Metazoa; phylum Arthropoda; class Insecta; order Diptera; family Dolichopodidae; genus Poecilobothrus; species Poecilobothrus nobilitatus. The sequence continues at coordinate 176,808,199 of OX352774.1, forward strand.
CGATCATTTAAATGCCTAAATTTTAAATTGAATCCAACATCTTAAACATTCTTTATATATATATATTTTATTCATATATCTACATTTTCTAATTTTTGGAGAATAGACCTGAAGAAAAATTGATCCTTTGGTTTTTTAGACTGTTTAGTGCTAATTGACATTCAAGAAAAGTTTGTGTTACATAACTTTTAATGAACAAAATGTTGCTACAATGGGGAAAATAACCAACTCTAGAACATTATGTTCATTTATTTAAATTTTACAAATCATCATATAGGATAATGCAATATTACAAAAGTATCGGCTACTAAGGCCATTATAGGTCGGCCTAGAACTATTACTATTATTAATGTATACAATAATATTATTTATTTTGTTTCTATTGTATGTAAATTATATATTTACCCTATATTTGATAGGTAACCCTAAAAAGCAAAACAGAGTCTATTAATCTCTATTTGAAATTAAAAGAGTTAGGTTTAATTTAATAAGTTATTGATTTTCGTCAAATTTATAACGTAAGTGATAATTTAATATTTAAGTTTAATTACAAATATATTAAATTATTTCGTACCAATAGAGTCTAATAGCCACTGTCGCTCGTTAACTTTAATAAATAGTTTCCTGTTTTTTAGGATTAAGGGTATTTATTTTTAGTTAATAAAACTTGCAAATATATGGAGGATTTAAATTCGCACTCTCTCAATTTATAATTCTTGTGCTTAATCACTGGGTCACTCAGTTTATTTATTTATTTATTCATATTAATATTACATACATTAATGTAGTGCAATATTATTGAACCATCGGCTACTAAGGCCATTATAGGTTTTTATACTATTATTAAATTATATACTAATATTATTTATTTTGGTTATATTATATACTATATATTTACATTATATTAGGTCGTAAGGGAGGTATGTAAAGAAAAAAACTTACGACCTGTGCAGGGATCGAATCCACACTCCTTCGGTTAATACGCCACACGCCTACCCACTAGGCTACCGAAGCCCCCTCCTCCCCTCTCCGTCACTCAGTTTTTATTTGAAATTTCAATTTACTATATGATTGCATATATATAGGCGTAAAGAAATAATTTTTTAGGATACAATTTTCGTAAAAACATTTAAAAAGTAGATACTTTTAAGCTGATGAATTAAATATTAAATTTTGTTTTAAAAATAATAAAAGAGTTTTTTATTTTAAAATTATTGTTTATTTGAAGAACGTTTAAAAATTTAACAATTATTATTTCTTTTCTAAATTAATTATTTCTCTATATTAAAAAATTTTTTTTATATTATATTTCCTTTTTAATTTGCTAAAATTTTAATATGTATTTGGAAAATTTAAAGACATTTTATAGGTTTTTTTTATTTTGTACACACCACAACAAAAAATTTCGGATGAATAAAAATAATTTGATATTTAAAAAAAGAGAAAAAGAAAAAATCATATACCAGAAACAAAAATCTATACTCATATTCATTAGGGAAATAAAATCTCTTTGAGGATTTTAGTATTTGAATTTATTCTAAAATAATGCAATAAAATATATTTAAATTAATAACATATTATTTCAATAAATTTTAATTAAAAAATTTTTTAATTTTCTAAAGAATTTAAATAATTTAACTAAAAGCATTTCAATAATTTTATTAAAAAGGATAATTAATTATGTTTTTTTTTTTTTTTTTTGTACTTGAAAATTCATATATTGAAAAATATTAACACATTTTTAATATTAAAACAAATATTAAGAAAATGTTTTCTAAATAAAGAAAGAGTTTGTCAATTAATTGATTATCCTTTCTAATTAATATACACAATTATTTACCAAAAAAAAAAAACAAACATGTTGTAGTTAATTTGATATTTCGAAACTTCAGCTTACAATGAAATGAATGATGGCTTACTAAAATTCAAAAGGATATGTACAAAATGGCGAAAAAACAAAATTTCCGTGGACTAAATCCTCATTTAAGACAAAATTTATTTTTTAATTTTTAAATGTATATAAAAGAAAATTGTTCGGGGATTTTGTTTTTGAGAATTTTGTGTTGTGGATTTTATGACCAACCCAAATTTAAAACCTTAAAAAAGATTAACTTTATTTGCATGCATGATATTGTGAATATAATTTAGCAAAATGTCAAGACTATATAAAAAGATTATATCAAAAAAGGATCCTTAGCATCCTGTAAACCTTAAATAGCTTTTTTTGCATTGCACATTTTTTTTTTTTATAAATCTGTAGTTATTTTCAAGAAATATTTTAATCCAATTTCCTACACTTAAGCACTATACACCTTACAATAAAAAATATTTTAATTTCAATCACAAACGCCTACATATATATATATATATAATTGCTGCTTATATAAATAATGCTGATGTATATAAATTAAAGTAAAAAATTATTTAAAGGTGTACTTGGAATCATTTTTGGGAATGGAATCAACAAGAAGTCTATGTTTGTTTTAGTTTTTGTTTGTTCTTTGCTTGTTTCATTTTTCAGATTGCAGGAAAAAACCATGTGAATTTCATTTTATTCAATCGCAATCACAATGGTTCTTTGGAAAAGGACATAAATATCAATTTGGATTTACTGTAATGGATAAATTATTAAAAAAGGTTCCAAGAGGTATTATTTCCCCAGTTTTATTGATTCCTTGATTTTGTCCCTATATTTATGTTGGTTATTTTTCAATGTGAAAATCAACACTTCCAAAGAATTCTATACACTTTACCTATACTTGATTTATTTGAAGTATGACTGATATTAAGAGACGCGTCCTGCAATAATCCTGAACCTATTGTGATTTATGTACACATTTCATATAGTTATCATTTCCTTTTAAGATTAACCAGATTTTCTATAACGCTAATTTTAAATAAATTACTTTTATAAATTACAATTTAATTAATTTTCAATTTTGTTCTTTTAATATAGCTGGCCGTGATCATGCTGCAAAACCAATCGAAATTACTGAAGGTTTAAAAAATAATGCAACAATTATTTCAACTTTCCGTGTTCAAGCTGATGAATGCAATCGTTTATGGGTTATGGATACTGGTTTAGCTGATATTTTAGGTAAACCAAATCAAATTGCTCCACCAGCTATTGTTATTTTCGATTTAAAAACTGATCAATTGTTAAGACGTTTTACAATTCCAAAGGATCAAGTTAAAGAAAATACTTTCTTTGCTAATATAGTAAGTATTTAAAAAAAAAAAAATGTTTAATTTAATTCAGATTTTTAATTTTAATTCTAATTTTTAAATTTCTTTTAATATTTTAGATTGCTGAAAGTGATCCAAAAGATTGTGATAATTCATTTGCATATGTTCCAGATCTTGGCAGTTATGGTTTAATTGTATATTCATTGAAAGAAAATAAATCATGGCGTGTTAAACATAATTTCTTCCATTTTGATCCATTAAATGGTGATTTTAATATTGGTGGTGTTAATTTCCAATGGACTGATGGTTTATTTGCATTAGCTATTGGTGATCAAAAAGAAGATGGTACACGTGATATATGGTTCCATCCATTAGCAAGTACAAAAGAATTTGTTGTATCAAATAAAGTTTTACAAAATGAAACACATGTAACCGGTTTAAATTATTATTATGATTTTAAATTAATTGGTGAACGTGGTTTAAATGGTCAAAGTTCAGCTGAAGTATATGATCGTAAAACACAAAATATTTTCTATACACAATTAAATAAAGATGCTATCGGTTGTTGGAATACAAATAAACCATATACACCAGAAACAGCTGGTTTAGTTGATTCTGATAGTAATGCTTTAATTTTTCCAAATGATTTAAAAGTTGATAAAAATGGTAATTTATGGGTATTATCTGATCGTTTACCAACTTTCATTTATAGAAATTTAGACAATGATGATGTTAATTATAGAATAATGAGAGGTACAACATCAGAAATTATTAAAGGAACGCCATGTGAAAATTAAAAGAAATACATTGATGGGGGGTAGTTGTGTAAAAGAAGAGATATTTATTCTTTTTTTCTTTCGTATGTGATTTTAATCTTTTAAATTTTTATATTTTTAATTTTTATATTTTTAATTTTTTTATTTTTTTAATTTTTTTAATTTTTAATTAGAATTAAGTTTCAAAATTTCTAAAAAAAAAAAAAAATAATTGTATTGTACAATTAAAAATAATAAAAAAAAAACAATTAAAAACTGTGTGTTTTGTATATTTAACTTATATTTCTAAACAGAAATTACAGTTGTCTCTTCAATCCTCAGAAAAACTTCAATTTTTAAATTTACAGGATTCAAGGAAAAGATCTTAATATTTTGTGGTGCTCTCAGATCAATTTTTGCAATTTAATGTTAAAAAATGTGCATTATTGGTTTATTCTCGTCATTACTCGTCGAATTCCAGTGTAATTACTTCTTTAATGATAAAATCTTAGATAGAATCGAATCAATTAAGAACTTGTTTATATATGCTAGGGTGTACATGCCAGGACTTATCAAACGTTGATAAAATAAATTTAATAATCCATTCATATATATGTAGATACTAAAATTTTTATACTACTGTTTGTTGCGACCAAATGTGGACTGGATTAAGTAAATTACTATGTAATTTATAGAGGTATACACACTAGGACCCAGATTGAAATCTCGGACCCTTTTCAATTAAAAACTTTTCGATTTACACCTTAAGTCTACTTAATATAATTTTTTTATTACAATTTATATAATTTATATTTATTTTGCAAAAAATGTGCCTATTAGTTTAACTCTGTCCATCCGTACGTCTGTTTACAAAGCTTTTACAGCGTTAAAAATAGAGAAAAAAAATATTAACCATGGGTAGGTCTTATGAAAAAAATAATGTTGTAGAACAACTTTTTCATGTAGTCCCTTTCATTACGGAGCTACAGCCCCTCAAACTTTGAAAAAGCCTTATTTTTAAATGCGTATATCTCATATTCTGTTTAACATTTTTTTAATCTGAAAACGCCATTCGACAGGAACCTTTGTAAGTCAATATTAAAATTGTAGAATTGTTTTAAATTTAGTATTTAAATTTACCGTTATGTGAAAACCAAATTTTGTATGATTTTTCTACCAGCATAACTCCGGCACGCTTTTAAATAAGGGCTTGAAGTTTTGAGAACGGAAAGAACTTCTAGAATTAGTATAGGTTTTCTCAGAAAATTTTTTTGTAGCGCCCCCTATTTAAGAGCTATTAGCGCTGAAAAATTGAAAATTTGCTATTTTTAGACACTTCTAAACTTAGGCACCTGTGAAAATTTTTCTTCGGCAAGACATAAAAATTAAAGCTTCAGTAATATATTTACGTGTGCTAGTGATTTTTCTTAGTTATATAAGGTTCCTCACTTACAGCCCTTCAAAATTGCAAAAAAGCCCTATTTTCACATATTTTGTTATTATATGAAATTTTAAAACTTTGGTGTAAGCCACAATTCTAAACAGTTTGTATTATCTTTTGAAATGTGCTCTTTAAAATAAACGTTGGTTTACATTCTGCCTTGTTTCCATTTATACTCAATTTCAATTTCTTATTGTGCTTTTTTTTTTGTTTTGCATTTCTCTGCCACATAAATGTGGACAAGAAATTACACAGCCTTTCCTGTTCAGGAGTGGCTGTAAATGTCATAAGGGGGAATAACTCTTACGACGTGTGTGGGATTAGAACCCACACTCCCTCGGTGTTTACAGTGTAGTAGGCCACCGAGGCCCCTTTATTGTCAATTATTTTTCAGTTTAAACTAATTTTTCGTTTTACGTTAATTTTTTTTCCAATCAAAAATTAAAATTATTGACATGACGTTGCAGACTGCTTTATAAATTTTCATTTTGATTTAAACCCCTTTTTTTTACACCCATCATTTCAGAAACGCATACCCGGTAGTAAATCGGGGTCAGAACATATGTATAAGAAATATAAATGAATAGAAGTATTTCAGATAAAATTATGAAATTAATTTTGGCCTTAGTTGTTAAACCTACCATCTTATGGTTGTAGACGAAAACTTATTGATATATGTACTTGACGTAAAGTTGCTAATGCAATATTTATGTCTGAGTTGATCAAGAACAATTACAAATTCCGATTTAATTTTGGATAGAGTTTACATTAAAGTAACTCTTTACGCTTTAAGTATTTATACGTTTAGAGAACTAATTTATGATTTATCATCTATGAAAGAATGAATAGAATCGTACCACTAGTGGCTAGATCAAATGTATCTACATACATGATATTTAATCTTTCACACTAAAAACCCACAATGTGTACATATGTATGTATGTGTTCATAATTATGTTACTTCGATGCATAAATTTGTGAATTTTAATGTTTTTTTTTTAATTTGTAATCTGTTGTGATTTAAACAAGTGATGAATTTGTTTAAATCACATTTGCAAATTTTGAATTGTTATGAAAGTTAATATGGTCCTCTTTAAAGAGTTGCATAGTTTACAAAATACCATTTCGTTCATAAGGTAAAAAAATGAAAATCGCAATACTCGAGCAACGCCAATGGAATCTAACGTGTATGGGGATCGAGCGGTTGTTGGAAAAAGCAACCAAGCAAGCAACGCTAATCTCTTGTCCCAGAAATCGCCTACATAGGCAGATGTACTACTTAAATGTGGTTTAAGGTATTGGATCAGACAGCAGTGAGGAAGCAATCTGATTAAATTTCTCGAAAGTACATTATTAAAATGAGTAAAAGATGCAAGTTGAAACTCAAAAATTCAAAATTGAAGAATGACACATAATTCCATTAATAATACTAATATGATTCTTAATTCTAGAAGTAAATTAACAAATTTTCAATTAATTCTGAAGACTTTAAAGAGCTATTAACAAAAATTTAAATTTTGATTTATACAAAATTAAAACAATAGTATATTAGTTTTATAGTTCCTGTTAAAATAGTTCCTGATTTTATAAAACAAAAAAGTATCAACCTAAAAAGTTTATCTGTATAAGTTATATTCATCAGCCGAAGGTTTTAAATTTTACAAGTTCTTATATGTATGTATGTAGTTCAAAATAATATTTATGTTTCCTTCCGATTTTCTATAGTTTTCAAATTAAGAAAACACTTAACTAATTTATTCATACCAGACCAGACCAGAATTATAAACCATAATTTTAATACTTGCAACTTTTTTGCACTCCTGCACTCATTCTACCATTAAAAATACCTTTAAAATAATAAGAAAAAAGAATTTAATATAAAAATAACGATATTAGACACTATTAAATTATTTTCGTATTAAGAGAATTGAAAGATATTCCAAAAGAATTAAAAAATATAAATTTTAAAAATTAGAACTCGTTTAAGCACCATCTATTGAGCAAAAGATTAAACTAAACCTAAATTTCATTATATAAAAAATGAAAATTATGCCATATAACAAATAAATTCACTGTTATACAAATCATATGTTTTTGTCATTTTACTCAACCCAAATGTTTTTATTTTTCTTTTTGTTTATATTTTTCATCCTAAATAAAAATGATTTCAGTTTTCAGTATTTGACATTTCTTCGCATTAGAATTTAAAAGAAAAAACGAATCATATCCTTTAAAGGATATTTTTTCAATATAGAAATTTAAAAAAAAAAATTTACAAACATGTTCGCAGAAGTTGATGTATTTATTAGTAATTATACATTAGTTGATCCAGAAATTTATCAATTATGGATTGAAGGTTATTCATGTAAGTTTCCTGTCAAGGCAAATTTATGAAACCTCTTGATATTTACTAATATTTAATTTATTAAAAACAATTTTAGCTAGTGATGCTGTATCATATTTGAAACAAAAAGGCTTTGATCAATTAATTCATGCACCATTAGATTTAATTGCATCTGATGTTTTAGATCATTATCGAACATATTCATTAATTGAACGTTTATTGTATACACCAACAAAATTACAGGAACAACCATCATTTCAATTGGAACCACAAACAAGAAATTTACTTATAGAAAAGTATATATTTTTATTTTATTACAACTACAAAAAAAATATTAACTAAAACGCCTATTCAAATTCTTTTTAGATATTATTCCTTAGATGATAGTGTTGCACGTGAAATACTTGGTAAAAAATTATCATCAAGATATCGTAAAGATTTAGATGAAGTATCAGATAAAACATGTGTACGTTTAAAATCATGTCGAAGACAATTTGATAATGTTAAAAGAGTTTATAAAGCAGTAGAAGAGATGCCCGGTAACATAAATAATAATATTAAACAATTATTTTTATTACCAGATGAATTAGCAAAGTATGATTTTATTATCTAATTAAATTTAGTGGAAAAATGTATTGCATTGTTATTTATTGTTTTTATAGAAAATATGCTACGGTAGTTTTTTTAGCCTGCTTACGTTTCGAAACATCTAAAAGAAAATTATTATATTTAACATTTTCGGATTTTTTTGATTGTTCTCAAGCGATAATGACATTTTGGACATATACGTATCAACATTCTGGCCCAGAATATTATGATACAGAAATGGATAAAGAATTTTTATTAGATTTACGTGAATTACGTTTTTTACAAGAGAAAGAAAAAGAAATTAAACAGTCAGTATAAATATTTAGAAAAATTTTAATAATTATGATGTATAAAAATTTTGTTTGTTTTAGTTTGGTTTTATTGCGTCTTAAACCGGTTTTACTAGAAAAAACTTATCAGGAACTTGACACTAACTTTAAGTAGGAAATTGAAATTTCTAAAGAATTTTTTTTAATTTAAATTTTGTTTTTAGATCTTATTGGAGATCAATAATAACAATTGCATGTAATTTACATCGAACACGTGAATTACGTTGTATATTTTTAGAATTTGCTGAAAAATTAATTGATCCATGGCGTTCAAATAGTTGGAATATTGAACAAGTAAAACAATTTTTACCAGCTGTAACACAAAGTGTATTGGATTTAGAAATTTCAAGGTGATTTACATTTAATCTAGTAATCTATAAAATGTGCATTGTATTTTAAATTAAATTGATTTTATTGTATTTTTAAGGGATCAAGAAACACGTTGTTTATGGGATCGTTATATGCAAGTTGTTAGTATATGTTTGGTAAAAATGTTTCATAATTGAAAAAAAAATAAGATCTAAAGTGCAATTGTTTAGCAATTAAGTCGAAAACTTCATGTCTAGTATATGAAAATATAATTTTTTTGCGATTTATTAATAAATAAATAATAATTCTACGAATAGAACCATTTATAAGTTTTTTTTTAGGTTCATCTTAAAAATATAAGTTTTTGTAGTAAATTTTAGAAAACCGAATAAAAAAATCTTTAATTGTATAAAATAAATACCGTAATATTGTAATAATATGTAACATGTAAGATATTTTAGTAGAAGTTTAACTTAGAACTACTTAAAAAAATGTAAATAAATAAAGAAATTAGAATTTTTAGGATTCAAACATTTTTACATTAAACTTTCAAAAAATAAAACATTTATAGATGTCTAAAGGACAAATACAGTAAGCTTAGTTTACAAATAGCTTTTGAATAGTAAGTTTCATTAAATTCCTGATAAATTTCCTTCGAAATTTTGAAAAAAATATGTTTTTTTTTTACAGTTCTAATGCAAGTCCCTTTAAAATTACCAACTAATATCATTAATAATTAATTCAATATTCAAAATAAATTTTATTTATTTTCATTCAAGTTTTTAATTCCATAGAACTTTTATTTTTTTTTTTAGTCACTAAAAATTACAAAATTAAACAAAAAATACTGATTATTTTTCTTTTGTTTTTTTTTTTAAATAAAACTAAAAATGAATAGGTACTTAAATACAAATCTTACACCATCTAGTTCAACTCCTTTTAAAATAACAACTTATCCTTTACCTAAAAAACTCGATAAATCTAATGAAATTGTACCACTTTTACCCATTGCTTTTAATTTTGCCTGAGACAATAATAATTGAAATTGTACTTGTAAACTGTAAGCATCTGCTTTTGGAATTTTTCTAAGTTGCATTGCAACACTTTTTGCAAATGCATCAAATTCATCTTCATCATTATCATTATGACCATGAATACTAATATTATTTCCACCACTTATTCCGCTTTTATTTGCTCCAGTTACTGTTGAGGAACCTTGATTAATCATTTCGATTTGTGATAAAATTGTTGAATTTCCAGGTCCTTGATCCATATTAGATGATTGTATAGGATTTGATTGTATAGGAATTGTGGTTGATAGTTGTGATGGAAGTACTGGTGCTGGTGTACCCGGTTGACTAATTGGTATCATATAAGATATTTGTTGATTTGTTGCCATTGCTGATTGTTGTTGCTGCAATTGCTGCTGCTGTATTTGTGTTTGTTGTAAATGTTCTTCAGCACTATACATTTTTTCATCTATAATTACATTGGTTACACTACTAGTAGTGACCGGTGGTGGTAATGAATCTTGTTCAATTTTATTACGTTGTTTTAAAGGCACTTGCTGTTGATCAGATTTTTTTAATTGCTGTTGTTGTTGATCCAATTTACGTGCTTGTGCACGGGTTTGTTTAATTGGCACTGAATTTTTTATTTGTACTTCTTGTATATTATGTGGTGCAGGTGGTGATTGTATTTGTTGTTGTTGCATTGGTTTTTGTTGTACTTCTAGTACATGCAAATGGAATTCATGATCATTATCCTCATCCTCATCACCGTATTGGGTAATTTGAGATTTTGGATCATCTTGATCATCATAAAAATCATAAACAGAATTTTCTGCTTTTGGAAAACCACCATCACCAACGCTAATGTTTGAATTGTTATTATTTGATTCAGTGTTATCTTCTTGCTTATAATTATTATCATCTACAGCTGGTGTTGGTAAATCTTTATTTTCATCTTTAAAACTATTACCATGCTAAAATTTAAAAAAAAAATTCCGTTATTATTTATATGAAATACATAATGTTAAATGCGAATTTAAAATCGAACTCACCAAATAAGATTTTTCCACCACATAATTCCGCAGAAAACTATCAGCCAAATGAAACCAACCTAAATGTGTTTGAAATTTTTCACCATTTTTCAATCTTAATCTCACCTTTCGTCTCTCATATAAATATGTTGAACGTAATGCACGTACTTTTAATACAACATAACGTGAATCAAAACCCGGTATATTCATTGATTCAGCAATACTTTTTAAAGCATGTTGACGTTCAGATTTATCTTTATATGCTGGATCAGTATGATCCCACAAAGAACGATAATTCCGATAAAGTTTTAAAAATTTTTTTGTTGTCGCAATATCCCATTTCTCTAATGAACCTAAACTTAAATTTCCTGATTTTGTTGTCATATTTTACCTTTTGTTTTTTATTATTTGAATATGGTAAGTTTTTTTTTAATCAATCATTATAAATTTTTAAAATAAAAACTGTCAAACAAAAATTAAAAATATTTTATTTTTTAAAACAAAAATTTTAAAAATTCAATGTTTTGATAACAATTATTGCCACCTCGAAACAACAACTCTCAATAACTGGAGGAGAAATACTGACGAGACAACGTAAAATGACATTTGATTTATGTTATTATACATTTATACCATATCAACCATCCGTAAATGTAATGTAGCTTAAAAGTTATATCGAAAATATATTATAATTATAGAGCAATTTTTACAACTACATGAGCACTATTGTGATTGTATTATCATAGTGTTGTGAGAGGAAAATAAAATTATAATTCATGCATGCATAATCGTAAAATATGAATAGGTAGGTTTAGACTCTATAGGTACTCAATAATTAAAAATATGTAACATGTAAATTTAATAAGTACAACGAAAAACAGAGTAAAAACAAGAACAATAACATATTATCTAATACAGACAGTAAATATTAAATTACAATATCTACATACATATTTCTAGTTTATTACTGTCATGATAGTAAAAACTTAATACAAAATGAAAATTGTAAATTTAAATGAAAATTACTTAATTTTTGTGGATTGCGGTTTTGCGGCGAGTGTTTAGTTTTTTATTAAACTGGGTACATCCTACACCCACAATATTATATATTTACATATATACATACATACAAACATAATTCATTTTTCTATTAATTCTTTCAATTCTTTCAATTCAATTTTTCTTAGTCATCCTTTTAATAATTGTTCTAAATGTATTTTCATGTTTACCTAAACTTGAAGTAAGTATCTTGGCTGCTGGCAGTTTGATTTTACTTATCCAAAAATATTTGGAGTTTATATTATTGGTTTTGCAATTTATTTAGGCGTATAATGCATTGTGTGTCGTACTGCTCTTATATTTATAAAAGCAATTTAATTTCTAACCTAATGTACAAATAAATTTATTATTTATTTATTTATTTAACTTATATACCTAATAATTAAAATTAATTACCTATTATACATAATAATGACTAGTACTAGCAACTGAGGCCTTCGGCTAACAAATAAATTTATGTTTTTATATTATACTAATCGTATTTTACATATTTTTGTCAATTCATTTAACTTATCTTATCATTAAAAATAACCTTATACATAATATGTATGTATGTATGTATGTAAGTAGTTTGTCTTTATTTTCTTCAACAGTGATTTTAGTTAAAAATGGTAGGTAATCTACATTTATATTATTAAAATAACCAAAAAAAAATACCAAGAGCAAAAATATAATCATATAAAATATATTTCATTTCTCGAAACACTAATACAACAGTACAAAGTCTTTACTGTCATGCTTTCCAATTCAACACAACACTCATAACTTTTGCTGTACTTTCTCTTAAATTTTAAATTGAAGAAATTTTATAACAGTAATTTAAAATAAAAAAAATAAAAAATATGTTATGATACTTTTTTAATTGTACAACTGTACAAACACAAACATTTTATATTATAATGTTATTTTGCTTTCTCAGTTTTCGTTATGGCAGTATAATTTATAAGTATAATATATAATAAAATAATTTATATTTTAATAATACATACATACATACATACTAAATAATATAATACTCCCTTTCCTTTTATAAATTTATTAACAATAACAGATGATTTACAGTGAACATTACATTACACAACTGACAAGACAACACAACACAACATTAAATATTTTTGCCATTTGAAAAGCAAAAAAAAAAATTCACCACATTTAAAAATTTCAAAGAAAAATTCAAAATTGCCAATTGTTGAGGTGTGCGTGTGGCAGGGCTGCTATATTTATTTTTGCGTAAATTTTTGGTTGTATTTTAAAAACTGTGTATCCAGATTCTAGTTAGATATCTTACGCTTTTTTAGTTATGTTGTTTTACTATCATCGAATTATTTTTTATAATTATAAAAAATTAAACATTTGTTTTGTTATTAACATAAAATTTATTTTTCAATTGAAAATGTTGAACTTCTAAACAAAAAAAAAATTTTTTTTTCTAACACTCTAAATTCTGAATAAACTTTGTGTTGCTCATAACTTGGGGATTTATAAAATGTCATTTTGCATTGTTGTAAACTTGTAACATTACTTAAAATTTTGTAACTTTGTTGATAGCATTTTGCTTCCTTGTTTAATAATTCATGCAAACTGATAAAATTGTCGTTAACTTATTCGCTGTCTTAAATGTCATGTTCAAATATTTTTGATAGTAACATATTTTTATTACAACACCAGCACCTGTTTTTAATACATATATGTTGTATGTATTTTTTTCTAAACTTATTCTAAAAAAATTAAATTTCAAAGTTTTTAATATAATGCAATACTGTTTTTTTTTTATAATATATTAATAAAAAATGAAAATCATTTTAAATTAATAATTTTCGGCACTTTTTCTAAAAAAAAATTAGCATACCTGCCATTCTCACATCAGTTGATAACTTGTTTTCATTATTATTTGTTAGTGTTATGTACTGCACCTGTCCCTACCTACCACTGGCTGTGAAGTTACATACGTTGTTTTCTTATCTCATTAATCGTTTCGTTACTGATACATTTAGTGATTACATATTTATATTTACATTATTAAATATTACCAGAACAGAATCGATATTTTCTGAAATTCTATCTGTATTCTGTACTGTAGAGTAGACAGTACAATGTTCTGTACTCTCTGGTCTCTGTATTCTGTAATCTGTTATTCTCTTTATTAATTCCTTTTAGTGTTAGTTCTTCTAAATCTAATAATCTGTATTCTGTTGTTGTTTTGCCGTCGTATAGAGCGCGGTGTTTGCTCTCTTTTTTTCTCTTTCATTAAAATGGTGAATTTTTTTCAATTGATTTAAAAATTTAAAAAAAAAAATTTCAATTTCACTTACTATTTTAATTTTACTCAACTCTCAAAATGGGGAAAAATTACTATCTCTTTCTGTCTTATTAGATTAGAATTGATTAGAAAATTGAATGTAATTATAATTTATAATAGCTTTGTAATATAAATGTTCATAGCAAACAATATAATAAATTTGCCATTACGTTTATGACATCATAAAGTAGACGAATATAAAAGTTTTTTTAATTTATTTCAGGTTTTTTTCTAAAATACTCAAAACAGTCGTTATTTTAAAAATTGTAATTTTGAAAGTAAAGTAACATTTGTGACTGAGTTTTTAAAATCAAGTTAGCTTAGCATTTTTAAGAAAATAAAATTTACATGATCGAGAATTTTGATTTATGTATCTAATACCCAAAATTTAAATACTCATATGTTCTACATGCCCAGTGCAATTCCATAAACAAAATAATTTATTTAAAAACGCTAAAAATATTGTTTTTTTATTGAGAAAAAAAATAGAAGTAGGTAATAGGTATGTATGTACATACATTACATTCAATTTTTCATTATGTATTTTGAATAGATTTTAGACAAGGTATGGTACATTTTATGTTTTATGAAAAGATATATACTTAGTACCTAAATGTAATGTGTATGTACATATTACATAAATATCTTTCGTTAAAAATATTTTTTATAAAAAAATTTATCACAAACTTCCCATTTCACATTTTTAACAAGTGTCGCTTAAGAAAAAGACGATTCATATGTATATGCGATGAACCAGAAACATTTTTCTTTTAGATACTTTTAAGGTACATAGGTATCTTATGTAAATTGCAATATGGTATTTTATGAAATGGATTTTTTTTTTTTCAAATGTCCATTATGAAAGATGACGTAGTACCTAGTATTTAAATGTTGTCAATCTCTCACTTGCTTTCATTCATAAATTATTTAATATTTCTTTTGTTTAATTTAGTGTTTTTGTTTTAATACAAGTCGATGTTCTTGTTATGTTGTGATGTGACTTGTGTTATGATTGTGAGTTGTGAGAGAAATGCTTGCGCAATGAAACAAATACATATTAAAATTACTTTTGTATAGGTACGTTAAATTTTACTTTTTCTATATACAAATTATACAGTAAAATCTCTATAATATGAATATTGAAATTATTTTAATATAAAATTTTGAAATAAAATAAATTAAAATATAAATTGAAATAAAATATAAAGAAAGTATTGTAATCGCAAACAAAAATTCAAACTCAAAGTTTATTACTTTTGAATTCTTTGCATTTGAAATCTCAATAAAAATTTTCCTTCCGAAATAGAACAAAATACAAGTGATATATACCTAAATATATACATACATATGTATATATTTTAATCCCGTTTAATTGCTATTATTATTTATTATCCTAGATATACTTACATACGTAAAATTTTTTAACCCCTACATCCTTTTTGATTGTATTTTTGAATGTATTTTTTGTTTATTGTAAATATTGTAAAGATGTTTGAAAAAAATAAATATTATTTTAGGTTAATACTGAATTTACATTAATTATTACGACAATTCAAAGAATTCCATTTTGCAAAAAACAAAAAAAAAAAAAATCTAGTAGGTACTATATGTACTTATTTTTTTCGTTTTTCTTAAATTGCACTTTACTTGAGTGATTTTTTGTATCATTTTCAAATTCTACTAGATTTTTTTTTTTTTTTTATTTTCAATTTAATTTTATTTTTATTTCTACAAAATTTGATTTAAAAATCATTTTGTTTTTTGTTTTTTTTAAATCAAGTAATTTTATTTGAAGCAAACAAAAAATTTAAATTTAAAACAAAAAAAAAAAAAAACAAATTTTGTTTTACAATTGTTTTTTTTAATATTAACTTTTAGAATATAAAATATGTAATTCTATAATTTCATGTACTTAGATACATATGTACATAATAGGTATATATAATATATATAATATATAGGTATATAGTATATATATAAAATTAGATAAAAAAAAAACAAAAAACATGTCTACAGATTCTACAATATTAAAATGTTCAAATTTATCAAAATGGGATTCACAAACAACAATGAAATTTTTACAATTATATAATGAACATGAATGTTTATGGAATCGTTTTAATAAATATTATAAAGATAAACAAATGAGAACATTAGCATTAATTGATATACGTGATAAAATGAATTTACCAAATTTTGATATACCGTTAATATGTTCAAAAATTCGTATATTACGTACAACATATACAGAAGAACGTAAAAAAATTCAAAAACGTTATGATTTGGGTGGACAATATACAACACAATTAGAATGGTTTTCATTTGCTGATAGTTTTTTAAAAAATGTTGTACAGTATAGAAAAATGGTAAGTTAACGTAAACATTTTTTTTTTTTGTGTTTGGCCAAATTTTTATTAAAAAAAATTTTTTTTTTTTGAAATATGACTGTTTCGTTTCTATAGTATGACTTTATAGAGATGTTAGAATTTTTATTACTGTAATTTTTCTAACAGTAATTTCGGTATCTCAATACCCTTAAAGAAATACCACAATACTTATTTCGCACTTGCTTATAATTGCATGGTTTTTTAGCAAACTTTCCTTTTATTTTTTTTTCTGTTTTATTCCTTAGGGAACATATAGGGGTTCCACAAATTCCTCTCCGATATTCTCTTTCTTGCATTATTCTTTTACTTTCTAAGTTTCTACTTCTTTCTATCGCATTCTGAATACTTCTTCTTCAAATCGCTTTAGGCCTTTTCACATTTCATTTAACTTGCGGGTTCCAGGCCAATGCCTTACGTGCTACTAATATTGTTGGGCGTTTGAGGATAAGATCGATTCATCTTAATTTTTTTTCTTTGAATTTGTATTTCGATTGGTTCTTGAATGGTGTTAATATCTATAATTCTTCGTTTAGTATTCTTCTCGACCTCAATATTCGACATATTATATTCTTAAGAATTTGTAAATGAAAACCCATAACATTAGTATCTTGTTTTGTGTTACTAACCAGATCTCACTATCATACAGTAGTACAATGCCGCGGGGCTTATTTGCGGTGTTTTCCAACTTCCCCATTATCTTACGAAGACACTTCTTACCTTTGCTGCTTTTTCCGTTCCCTGTTACTATTATGCTTCCAATGTATTCTTATTGGTATTCATATTTCACAATTTGGATATTTCCGATGAATTATACCTCTTCTTATAACAAAGTTTTATTTTATTTTAAATTTATTTTCTTTATAAATAAATAGATAACAGTTTTTAAATAAAAGTTATTTTGTTTCTTCTGTATTGAACAGATTTTTGATCCATTTCTATAATCTATAATTTATTATCTATTTCAGTTACCAACAAATAAAAAAACAATTCCAACTAAATCAAGAAAAACAATTGAAAAGAATGGAGATAATCGTCGAAAAACATTAATTGAAAAAAATCAATTAAAAAAAATAAATAATCAGAATAACGTTAATAAAAATGAAATTAACAATAATACACAAACTGATTCAAATAATGATTCAAACAGTGAATCAAATTTTAATAGTGATAAAAATAATAATAAAAATATTAATAACAATAAAAGCAATAATATTGATGGTGCTGATGGAGATGTTGATGAGGATGAGGATGTGGATGAAAATGATGATAATGATAATAATGATGATGTTTGTATACTTGGAGTTAAAAATGAATTATATGATGAATGGCCACCAATACCAATTTTATGTTCAACTGCAACAGATATTTCATCATCATCAAATTTTACAAATCTTACAAATTTTCCATCAGCTCTTGAATTAAATCATATAAAAGATAATAACAATAATAATAATAATACAAATACAATAAATTCATCTAGTGATAATTATCCCTTTAATTTACATTTAAAAGATGATTCATCAATTAAAAATGATTTTAATTATCAATATAATATAGATTTATCATCAACAAAAAATTTAACAACAAAATTAAATTCACAAAATAAAGATAATAATAATAATAATAATTTTCGTAATAATTTAGATACATTAAAATCAAATTGTTTTCATTTAAATATAAATTGTAAAGGTGAATCAAATAAAAATGGTGGTAGTAATAGTACTACTACTGCTACTACAACTGCTACTACAACTACAACAGGTAATAGTAACGGTAATAATTATTTTAAAAGTAATGAAGAAAAAGAAGAATTTAATATATTTGGTAAAAGTGTTGCTGGTCAATTAATAAGATTACCATTAGATAAAGCATATGAATTAGAATTAAAAATTCAATATCTATTAACAAATGCTAAATTAGAAGCAATGGGTTGTGATCCAATAAATATTTTTGATTAAAATATAAAATACAGCACAAGTTTTTTTTTTTTTTTTATGTTTTTGTAATTTTTAATTTTTTTATGTAAAACGAAATGTTGGTTTAATATTTAATTTATGCTTCTTATTTTTTGTTTGTTTTGTTTTGTTTTTTTTTTTATTTTTATTTTATAGTAAATGTGACTATATGATTTTTATTTAATGAATAAAGAAATTTTGTTTTTGTAAAATTGAAATAATTTCTTTTTAAATAAATATATGTATATACATTATTTGTATCTGTACCAAATGCGGTATACGTTAAGTCAGCGGCATTTTAATCAAAACATCTTGGGCTCAAAAATTCTTTTCAAGTTATTTCTATCCAATAGCAATAAAAAAGTTTATTATATAATTGTTTATATCGTAAAAAAAACATCTATATCGTAAATCGTAATATAAAAAATAAAAATAATTTCTGTGCAAGATAAATAGATGGTTTCATACTTTCATATAATCTTATGCAATAGTTAACTATTTAATAGCAGTCAAATAATGAACGGCTTAATGAAAATAATAATTCAAAAAACTGAAGCTCGTTCCAATATTTGTGACTTTTCTGATGGCTTGCCCTATAAATACTTCTTATAGAAATGAAATGGAAAAAATATAAAAATAAAAAATACATTATTTAAAAACAATTCACAAAATAAATTTGGTAAATTCAGGGTTAATAGATGAAGACCATGTGTTGATCTGTTTTTCTTAGTATATTATATTTTACTTAGCTTATAAAAAAGTTAAATTTTTATATTGAATAGGCAGATCACATCTAAATTAATTTTTTAACCTTGAAATCAGAAGTGAAACAGAGTACAACAATTCTAGATTTCTAGCCAAAAAAAATTTTAATAATTTAGTATAAATTACATTCTAAATAACATGCCATGACAACATTATAAACAAAGACTAAAGTTACAGAGATGCATCAAAATAAAATCTGTTCTCGTTCTAGTATTATATTATTATAAAATATCTTCAACGTCAAAACTCTTTCTGTTGTTTTTTTTTTTGCAAAAGTAGCTGAAAATTAAAAAAAAAACATTTCATTGGTGTTTCAATGATGTTCAAACATTTCAACGCGCGAATTTCCTTTAGTAGCTCTTTTTTAACCCAAACATTTGGTTAAAACCTATTGTACAATGTAATGTTTGGTTTGAGAATTTGCAAAATAGGAATAATGGAATAGAAATAAAGAAAATTTGGAAATATAGTACTTATTGGATGTTGGGAGGATTATTTAGAACAAAGATGTTGATTTATTTGTAATCATTAATGATAGAAGTAATTATGGTATATTCGAACATATTGATAGAATGCTTACAGGGGAGTGAGGAACAAACATAAATTTAATATTGGTTTAAATATACACAATCGCCATTACTAGGATTTTTTAAATTTTTAGATTTTTTTATTAAAACTTAAATCATTTTATTTGCACTCAATGAACATTAGACTATATTTTCATTCTATATTAAATTCTTAATTCTTAATTTTTAATTCTATAATTTTTAATTTTTTTATGTAAAACGAAATGTTGGTTTAATATTTAATTTATGCTTCTTATTTTTTGTTTGTTTTGTTTTGTTTTTTTTTTTATTTTTATTTTATAGTAAATGTGACTATATGATTTTTATTTAATGAATAAAGAAATTTTGTTTTTGTAAAATTGAAATAATTTCTTTTTAAATAAATATATGTATATACATTATTTGTATCTGTACCAAATGCGGTATACGTTAAGTCAGCGGCATTTTAATCAAAACATCTTGGGCTCAAAAATTCTTTTCAAGTTATTTCTATCCAATAGCAATAAAAAAGTTTATTATATAATTGTTTATATCGTAAAAAAAACATCTATATCGTAAATCGTAATATAAAAAATAAAAATAATTTCTGTGCAAGATAAATAGATGGTTTCATACTTTCATATAATCTTATGCAATAGTTAACTATTTAATAGCAGTCAAATAATGAACGGCTTAATGAAAATAATAATTCAAAAAACTGAAGCTCGTTCCAATATTTGTGACTTTTCTGATGGCTTGCCCTATAAATACTTCTTATAGAAATGAAATGGAAAAAATATAAAAATAAAAAATACATTATTTAAAAACAATTCACAAAATAAATTTGGTAAATTCAGGGTTAATAGATGAAGACCATGTGTTGATCTGTTTTTCTTAGTATATTATATTTTACTTAGCTTATAAAAAAGTTAAATTTTTATATTGAATAGGCAGATCACATCTAAATTAATTTTTTAACCTTGAAATCAGAAGTGAAACAGAGTACAACAATTCTAGATTTCTAGCCAAAAAAAATTTTAATAATTTAGTATAAATTACATTCTAAATAACATGCCATGACAACATTATAAACAAAGACTAAAGTTACAGAGATGCATCAAAATAAAATCTGTTCTCGTTCTAGTATTATATTATTATAAAATATCTTCAACGTCAAAACTCTTTCTGTTGTTTTTTTTTTTGCAAAAGTAGCTGAAAATTAAAAAAAAAACATTTCATTGGTGTTTCAATGATGTTCAAACATTTCAACGCGCGAATTTCCTTTAGTAGCTCTTTTTTAACCCAAACATTTGGTTAAAACCTATTGTACAATGTAATGTTTGGTTTGAGAATTTGCAAAATAGGAATAATGGAATAGAAATAAAGAAAATTTGGAAATATAGTACTTATTGGATGTTGGGAGGATTATTTAGAACAAAGATGTTGATTTATTTGTAATCATTAATGATAGAAGTAATTATGGTATATTCGAACATATTGATAGAATGCTTACAGGGGAGTGAGGAACAAACATAAATTTAATATTGGTTTAAATATACACAATCGCCATTGCTAGGATTTTTTAAATTTTTAGATTTTTTTATTAAAATTTAAATCATTTTATTTGCACTCAATGAACATTAGACTATATTTTCATTCTATATTAAATTCTTTCAATAAATTGATCCTTTTTGTTTGCATTGTATATATAATAATTCTCTTACAATTTTTTTTTTTTTTATGCATTTCTCTGCCACATAAATGTGGACAATGTGCCACATAAATGTGGACCTTCCCTGTTCAGGCGTGGTTATAAATGTCGCAAGGGGGAATAAATCTTACAACGTGTGTCGTATTCGAACCCACACTCCATCGGTGTTTACAGCGTATTTTATACGCTCTTACCCACTAGGCCACCGAGACCCCAGCTTACAATTTTTTAAACAATTAAAAAAATGATAAATTCATTTTGTTTTCTTTTTTTTATCAATAAAAGTTAAACTACATAATATTTATTAATATCAATAATTTTAAATAATAATAACTATTTTCAGATCAGGATCTTCTGAAGGAAAGGTTGTACCCGCGTACGATCAAATGACTATATCCCAAATATAGTTGGTATTTCCAGCTTTCATAAAGTGTATTTCATTAATAATATGCGCTATCCTTTAAGGACGAAAAGGACTTTTTAGTATCCTTGTTGTTCTGGTCTTTTGTAAATAAACCGTTATATCTGGCGATCTGTTAGGTATATGTAGTTAATTCTACTTAAGAATAAGAACCTACTTAAGGTCTTAAGAATATTTAAACGTTTATTTGATAACGATAAGTGTTGCCGTTTTGGAGATATTGTAGTTGAAAGTTAAACATTTTTGAAAAAAAAAATTTTTTTTTTAACATATTTCAAAACTTAGTCAAAAAGCGCTGTAAATATTTTTATATCGTTGAAAAGCTCTAATTTTTTTCTATAATTTGTGCATACATATTTAAGGTCGATATCCAAGGGTTTAGAAGATATAAGTATTTATTAATAAGATTAAAGTGATTACATAATGATTGCTTCGTTTCAAGCGTCGCTTTGAGTGTCGTCTTCGTGTCGCATCTTAAATTTTTTAAGTACTCGATAAAAGTGTTGCTTTGTTGTCTTTTTAAAAAAAAATCGTACAAAATAAAGAACAGTTTTAAATAAAATCTTTTAAATTATAATTATCTTGTATTTCAAATGAATGGAATGCAGTACGGAAATTTTGTTAACTTCTTTAATTAATCTCTCTGCTATAATTCTTTCTATTGTTTAATTTAAAATTTATTGATTTTAATTTTTATAATTGATAATATAATAATAATATGTTAATCGGAGTAAAAAATAATGTGTATACCGTCGATGCAAGCTAAAATAGATAATAGATCAACTCTAACATTGCTTCGGACTTCTAGCGTCGCTTTGCCATTCTTATTGGATCAGGTATCATTTAAATACATAATGTATATTTTATTTAAACATCAAAGGATTACCACCTTTATTTTTCCTAAGTTGCAAAATAAAAATATAATCCAGAGTAGGTTATGACTATTATTATTATAAAGTATTTCTCAGAAACCTTATATAAAGCCTTAAAGTTTTTCTCCAACAACAAAAAATTAAAAATTTAGATTTTTAAATTAAAAAAGGTAAGAAATTTTTCCAATTAACACTTTTACTTTCTTATATTTTTGTTAACAAATCAACAGGTAAAACCAACACTTATATTGGATTCATGTTACTCCCTTAAGGTTTTCACAGGTAAACAAAAAGAAAAACAACAAATTTTCCTTAACAAGGTTGATTTAATAACGATAAATGAAAAATGGTGCAAAAAAAACTTTTCACAAATAGTAAAAAGAGAAAATTCATAAAAATATTTTTAGTATAGTTTTTGAAATGAAATGAAAATTTATTTTTATTTTTAAGTAGAAAAGTAGTAAAGTCTAGTTAAGTAGAAAGAAAAATTAATTATTAGAGCTATATACAAAAAACTACGAAATAGTTAAATTATAGATAATTTTTAATATAATTTTTCCATTATTTTTCAAAACTTTATAAATAATACAGAGTTGTCACAACTGTTTTATAAAGAAATTTTCTATTTTAACCAATTTTTTTAATTACTTTTACATTACTTTAAATTTTTCTAATTCTGATGCCTATATATTCACTTTTAAATGTGAGTAAGTTATTTTTATGATAAGGTACAGATAATGTTAATTAAATTCCATTCAATTTCTGATTGTATATTGGGTATTTGGTTTCCGAATTATGCACAAGTCAGTCCAATACCTAATCATTTCTTAGTCATAACAGTTGTTTCCTCTTTATATCTTATTTTCATTCTATTATGTCTTCGATAATGAGCTGAGCCCTATTGCACCATCAACCACCTATCACTAATCAAATAATCATTGTTTTTTGGTATGTTTCTGTTGCACTAATTTGTTTGCACGATATGTGGTAATAACTCAATAAAGTTTTGATTAGTAAAAAACACTAACTTATAAAAAAAAATGATTATTTGATTAATAATAAATGATTGGTGCAATATGACTCTACATAGCAATTCATATTTTCTACTTATATATAATTATATATGATGATTATTTAAAGTAGATGTCTTTCTTTCTATACAGTCTATTTAGAACTTTTATGTTGAAAACGTTATCTGTTTAAAATTAAAGTTATATAAAGAAAACGACAACACCAATAAGATCATCAGATCATCTAGATATTCCGTTTTGAACTTTTGTATTTGCATTACACTTTTACAAAGTTCAAGTAATTTTTCTATTTCTTCAAAGAAAGTTTTAACTTCCCCATCACTTTTATCACTTAAGGTCGCCGCAATACACTTGAATAATATTTTGTGGCAGAAGTTTAAATAAAAGCGAGTAACCGGTAAAACGATGAAACGAAATTTGTTTTACAATTACATATTTAAATTCAGAGGGATAATTATTTCGATGTGGTTCCTATATGTATAATATATTCTTTAGTGTTATTCCTAGAAAAATACATTTAAGCATTGAAGTTTTTTTCCTTTCCCGCCACCATTTTTCGCTGACTTCTATAATGTCAACTTTTCGTCTTTTCTTTTCTTTTATACATATTGTCTTTTCGAATTCCTTTATATGCACAAGCAAGAATTTAAATTCCAATATTTGATTAATACTATTATACTTTATATATCAATTATTTATGAACTACTAGCAGCTCAAAGGGTGTATTTCGACAGTTTAACTTTAGTGCAAATGTATATAATTAACAGTTCCGTTTTTACTTTTTGATAGTTCCAATTTAAAAATATTAATTTTATAAAAATTTTTTCCAATTCTGATAAGTTTTGAAACAAATCTTTTAAAATTAAAATATCTTACAACTCTATTTTTTATCCAAACTTTTTTTGAGATCAACACCATAAATAAAATGTATTTATCTTTCTATTTAAAAAAAAAAAGAAGTTTGATTTTAAAAAATCGCCAAAAGAGATAAACTTTCATTCAACAACATTATTCCTTTAAAAAAAACAAAACCAAACCTAAATGCATTAAAAACAAAAAAAAACTCCAGTTCGGATGTGATAAAAAATAATAGTTAATGCATAAAAAACAAACTGAAAACAATAAAAAAGAAAAAAACAAAAACAAAAAATATGTTGAAAGAAAATGTTGTTTATAAACAAATTAAGTTC
The DNA here is from genome assembly GCA_947095535.1 of Poecilobothrus nobilitatus. NCBI lineage: Eukaryota > Metazoa > Arthropoda > Insecta > Diptera > Dolichopodidae > Poecilobothrus > Poecilobothrus nobilitatus. Next base: position 176,833,427 of record OX352774.1, read on the forward strand.
CAAGTACAAAAATAGTGTTGCAATAGTATTTATTGTGCAATTTTAACTGTTTCTTTTGTTATTATTATTATTGTTTTTTTTTGAATTGTTTTCTATTAAAAAACACCATTGTTCCGCCACAAAATTCTATAAAACAAAAGAAAAAAATGAATTCAATAATATTCCAGCTGAAGGCTATATACATTTAGCAACAAAATATTTAAAATATCAGCAGTAGCCAAAATATATGTATGTATATGTATATAAAAAAAAGTGCGCTTTGTGCACTTACATTTTAAATATAAATAAAATATGTACTGTGAAATATACACTCTATTTTGTATATTGAACTTTATAATATGTAAAATGAAGTGAAATTCCTTATAATAATTCTTTTGTTCGATTAAAATTTACTAACAGTTCATTCTTTTGTCTTTTTTTTTTGATTTTTTTTTTTTTTTGTTTATTGTAAAGGAATTCTCATAATGTTTTTTTTTTTTTTTCACTTTTTTTAAGTTCTTTGTTTGAGGTGTAGCTATGGATGGGTATTAAATGCATAAAACATATAATTTCTGTTTGTGAGCTTGCGGTTATGTTCTATCATTTCTTAAATACCCTAATAATAATTAATTTATACTGTTTTTGGGGGAAGTGTTTTCTAATTCCTGATTGAAAATTAGTTATTTCTTTTTTTTGCACACCACTGTGTTACTTACATACATATGTATGTATGTATATAAAAAATTTAATAGTCCATTGTCCGTTTAACATTCGAATGCGTATAGTACATATTAAAATATTTGTCTGCTTTAGTTTTATTTAAAAAGGTGTTGAAATTGTGAATCATTCACTATATTTCTAATAATAATTTGAAATTATTTTGAAGTGTTACCAGATAGTAACTCATAATTTTGTTGATATCTTATCTTATATGGTATATAATTACTACTGGTTAGTGGGGATGCTTAAGACAAGCATTAGTAAAACAAAAAAAAGTAAACAAAAAGAAACTATCTAATGTTTATGCATGAATAATCATACAATTTATTTTGTGCATTTGAAAATTATTTAAAGAATTAGTAAAATATTTTTTTAATATATATATACATATGTATATATTGAACAAGTTGATATAAAATGTAAAAAATTCGTCAATTGAAAGCAGAAGAATTTTAAATCATATTCATCAAATATAGAATAAAGTTGAAGTATTGGTAACAAAAAAATTACAATATAAAAAAGAAATACTAAAGAGTACTAGAGTCAACAATTAAGAATAAACAAATCCAAAAATAAATACGTAATAAGTGCGCAAATGAATACGTAAGAATAAAACTGCATAAGACATGAAAAATATGTCCATTATTAATCATTATTAGACATACCCTCTGTTCACACTTAGGTGCATTCTGCAGTTGTAACTTCTTCATTATCTTTCCCACTTCCTCGTTTCTCCTAAAAAAAGCTTTAAAACGAATTTATGCGAAAAAAAACGACGAAAAAGTAGTTGCAACTTCTTCAACCAAAATTTAGCAGTTCAACCAATTGCAAGTCACCAATACATGTAAAACAGCAATAAAAAATTTTATCAATTTTTATGATATACACAAAATCATTCTTATGAAGTGATAATATTAACGCACACAATATATAAAGTTACAATTGCAACTGACAACATAGTGCGAACGCGGAGGGGTTTTGCAATTACATCTTACAATTGCAATTACACTATAGTGTGAACACGGGCATAGAGCATAATACCAATAGCTGAAATATTCATATAGATTAACCAATCATAATATTACGACACAACACACCACTAACTTTTTAAAGAAAATTTTACTGTCAAAATTACGACGCGTTAATATTTATTTCACGAAGCATTCTTGAAATCGGTTCAAACCTACCATAATCTGTAGAGTAGAATGATAAAGTAAAGATCTCCTCAGATCTTAAATTGTGCGCCACTGTTATGATAAACTAATTTATCAGACACAACTAAAGTAATAATTTTTCGGTAAAGTAAATTGCCTGGTAAATAAAGATTATGCCGTTTACGTTAAGTTCTTTCAAGCTTAAGGCTGCTACCATAACTAGATAAGCTAAACGGATTAGGCCAACTGTTGTAACATAGAGAAAATCGTAAAAAAGCGTTTCTGAATGGCCTCAATTCTAATAAGATAAATTCTACGACATAAGGACCACACTTGACATGCATATTCAAGGACTAGTTTAATATAAGTAGAATATAAAAGCCGGTATAACTATGCATTGTTTTATAGAGAATTTCCATTAAGGACTGCATTATTATTTTTTTCATAACACTTTTTTATTTAAAAACATTTTTTACGATGGGTTTCCAAAAAAACTTAAGTTTTATGCATTCCTTTATTAATCGTTGTGGAAGTATCTTTTTGGAGTAATTAATAAAATTGCTTTTTAATTCTAATCATGCATTTTTTAGACCTTTTAGATAATTTATCTTTTGACTTTTGTATATGACATTATATTAATTTTATCTATATGCATTAAAATAATTTTTCAGATTTTGAAAGTTTACCATGTCTACTTTTTATTGTACGACCAAACGTTATGTTAAAAATGTTTTTAAACTTAATAATATAAAGGGTTGTTCTATAAATAGGGAGCGAGCGTATTATCATATTCTATTTTGTAAACTTCTCTTTCGCCGAACGCTATATTTATCAAATATAACAAAATAACCTTTTTGTACTAAGTGAACACTTTGCAAACTTTTGTTTTAACAATTTTTCTTTTGGGCACTTTGGTCATATGGGTTTGCAAACTTTGCAAACTTTTTCTATCTTGTTGGGTTTTTAATAGATCCAAAATTATTATAACTATTTTAAGTACTTTTTTGTTGAAATACGTGAATAAAAAAATAATTAAAACGAATTTTCACAGCTGTTTACAAAATAACGGGGTTTGTTTTAAATGATTAACTAATTTTTACGGGACGCATGAAATAAGGCCCTACGAAATAAAGCCCCCGGGGTGTTATTTATCATTCTCATTCATTCATTCAATGAGAAATAACACCCCAGGGCCTCATTTCTCATATGTAATAACACCGCAAAATTTGAGAAATAAGACCTCAGGGTGTTATTTCTCTTTCAATTTAACTTTCGACTTTTTGGAAAATTGAGCCATTTCATTTTTTAAAATTTCTCATTTAATAAGAACCACCCTGGGGGCTTTATTTCTCAATTGTTATGAGAAATAACTGCCCGGGGTCTTATTGTGCAGAGTTTTATTTCATGGCGCCGTCTTTACGCGTGCACAAAACAAATTAATCTAATTTTAAAATGAAATTTTGATAAACATCTCATTCGTTTAATTTACTTTTGACTAGTGTCAATTTTTGTTAAGAAACATCTGATTTTGTTAAATGGATAATTTGGGAAATATGTATTTATGTCAAAAGAATTTTGCGAAATGTATCATTTGAAATATGTCTTTCAGCTATAACTGTCCTATAACGATATAAACACGCTTTCTTTACATCATTTTTTGGGTAATAATGTCTAAAGAAATATCAAAAATATTTTCACAGAATAATTTATATCCATATAAACACAACAATTAATGTATTAAAAAATTTGTTATAATACATATGTGTAATGTTTCATTCATTATTTAAGATCTAATAAAAGTAATAGAACTTATTCAAATATTTACTGTATCAAAGACAACAACCGCTTAAATCAATAATTCAATTCTTCTAAAATCTAAACTTTCAAAAGACTTATTAAGCTAAAATTAAGCTAAAATTCTACTAAAATATACTGAAATAGAAAGTTAGGTAAGACTAAGATTAGTTCGGAGTCGTCAAAAAAATATTCGTTCCAAATCGTCTTTTTAGGCATATTTCTTTAAACTATAACAAAGTGTGTCGAAATCATGTTTTTTTTTTACAGCCACGTAATAACCAATTAGTAATTTTAAGAGTTACTTGGATGCCGAGCTATAACTATCTACAAAATTCTTAATTTATTTATCTTTTCAAAACAAAGGAAAAGAATTGAATTACAGTGCAATCATTTATACACTGTGTATAACCCAATTTTTATAGCAAATATCTTTTTATTCTGTTCAACAATTTTTAACACACTCTATTCTTATTATAATATAGAATGCATTTTAAAAAGGAATTCTAAAATAATTTTTTTATTTATTAACTTGGATAAATGAATACATTTCTCTCTTTCATACTTGTTTATACTGTATTTATAGCATAAAAATGAGCAACAACAAAAGATAAATAAAAAAAAAATGAACAGGTAAGAATTTTAGATTAGGTAAATTCTGATTTTATGTTTTTGTTTTAGTTTGTGCTACTTTCAAATAACGTGTTTATTGATAATTATAAAGGTTGGGCCGCAGGTAAAAAATAATATCAAAATACATAATAAAAAAAAATATATATATAATTTATTCAGTAATAAACCGGGCCTACGACAAAAAAAAGTTTGTTTTGTAGACAACTACAAGATATTCAAAACAACAACAATTTTAATAGTAAAATAATATGATTCATTATACATATATTTAAAGAGTGATAAAGAAAGAAATAAAATACTCTTTAATATCATTTATAATTTTGTATAAATTGCACAATTTTAGTTTGTTTTTGTTTTTGTGTTTTTTTTTTTTTACCTTTGGAAAGGTCATGAGTTTGAACTTAATTTGAATAAATTAATAATATATATATTTTTTTTTATAAATACGACGTAAACATATTTATTAAAATTCCATGGGGTTAATATTTTAAAATTGAACTTTGTTATTAAAATATAAATAGAATAATATAAAAATTAATGTTTAAACTCACCTGTTTAGATTGTCACGTGTGTTCATTTGTATTTTTAATTTATTAGAAAAATAAACTGAAATATTTTTTGACAAAAAATTATGTTTTTATTGCATTTTTTAATTTAAGAAAAAGTATTTTCAGTTTAAGTGCAAACATTTTCTTTTTAAATGCATGGTTTCCTTTTTCATTGCAAGTACGTCGTTTTTATTGTAAAACAAGTTTACCTTTTAAAATTCATGAAATTATTGTTAACTGAAATCTTATTTTAAAAAAAAAAATTTTTTCTGATTGGAAGTGTATTGATCTCTTATGCATCCTGTCTGCAAAATTTTTAACGAATAATATGGACACATATTTAATTATTTATATAACAAAAACTGCATTTGAAAAAGAAATACTTTCATTTATGAGTGGAAACTTTCTATTAAAGTGAAATTTTCTCGTCTTTAAAAAAAAACTTCCACTTAAAGTGGAAATAATTTTTCTTAAACTAAAAAACGTATATTTTTTAAACTTTATTTGGGATTTGAAAATTGATAAAAATAACATAACTTAAGGCTAGACTTGTTTTAAGAAATATGTTTTCGTTCCACCTGATCATCCTTTTTATTTTGTTTTTAAACTATATAACAATTTTAAATTAGTAAAATGACAATTTATACCTATTGGATTATAGTAGATAATACAAAAGTTGGGGCAGGAAATGAAGCTTATTAATAGAGATAGATATAATAATAGATAATAGCAAAAATCGTAAATGAATAATTCAATGTACACAATTCACTGTAGTGGCAATTCATTGTAATTATTATTTATTTTGTTAAACTTGTGGAAAAAGTAAACTTTTTTCTTTTTGAAAAGTATTTTACTTTATTGGAAGGGTCCGGTTATTCTATCCGATTTTCCTTTACCCTTGCATTACAAAATCTTCCATGTATATAAAATAATAATAAGGAGACAATTTAGAATTGGTTACAAAATCAGAGTTTTATTATTTGGTTTTTTTTTTTTGCTGCGAGACTAGGTAGATATCTCAAAAGACACCAATGGCATTAGCGTGCCAATCCTCTTTGGTAGTGTTGAACTTTAATCATTCAACTTTTTAAATCACACAATAGGTTAGGAGTTAGGACCTCAATGTACTGTTTGATTTGGGGATATAGAAAATAGGAATAAAGGAAATATGGGGAGTTACTCGATGTTGGGAGGATTGCTTAGAACAAAGATGCTGATATTCTTCTTAAATTTAACGATATCATACACGTTATCAATGGTTGTAAATTTTTTGGAATACGTACTTCCGGTGGAGGTGTTAGTAGATTAGTGGGGCCAATCATTAACTATTTAGCTTTGTACTTTGTCGTCGATGTATTAAAATTAAGCGAATAATTAGGTGCGATTTAATAGTTGTTTACAAAATTAGAATTCACTCTTTTTACAGAATATATGTATATATGTGAGTTCTTTGAGATTTTCATAATAAATAGAATAAAAAAAATTAAAATGAAATAATTTTTTTTAAGCAGTTTTGCTACAGTTAAAAACAAAAGAATTTTTACCACAGTGAATTGTATATAGTGAATTACTCACAGAAAAGTGAATTAGTCTAGACCCTATAAAAATATATGCTTAAAAACAGATCATAGGATACAAAGGATCCAGAACAATATAAAGTACAATTGTTATCTTAGTAAAATTCAAACTCGGCTATTTGCAAAAAGTTTCAAATTAGTGAAATTTGTTTAGGTATAAATATAAGTTATCTGAAAATTCTAAGCCTAATATAAAAATCCCCTTCTTAAGTTTTACAGAGCAATATGAAGGAAACATTTATTTTTTTCAATAACATAATTCTCTTTAAAAATTTATTAATGAATTTGTTGAGAGTTTTTCAATTATTACTATCGGATACATTTTGCTTAATCTACAATTCGAAAGAATATGTATCTTAATCTAAGGCTACATATATTCATTATAAGCAATAAATACATAACAATTTCATACTGCCAGCTGAATCATGGTCTCAAATCAATTTATACCTTTATTTTCAATTGTTTACTGATATATTTATAAACTATTTTTTCTCTTCACCCTGTACCTTTTTATTTTAAATCTATTAATTACTTGTCTAAATTTAATTATTTTTTATTTAACCAGAAATGTATTATGAAGATGAAAACACATAGATCCTAGTACAAATCAAAATGTCCATGTTTGTCAGAATATTTTAAAATATGTAACCACATGTTTGTTAAAAAAGTTTTACAAAAAAAAAAACAATGTATCTACACATGTTGATTGTTGACTATGAATAGAAAATCTAGCTAAAGTATTGTAACAATTGCAGTTTCATATTTTTGTTGTAATTGTGATTTATACTGTTACTGTTATACGTATATTAAATACATATATATGTATTATTTTTTGATCTCAAATGCAATAACGTCCATACGTCCATACCGTCGATAGTATGTACGTACAAACAATAGAATTTTAAGAAAAGAATAATTATAATCGGCAACAGTAGCAACATAAATAAGAACAGCGGCAACAAAAGAATTTTTAAAAGAACATTAATTGCACAAGACAAAAATAATTTATTAGAATTTCATTGTTGTTGTTGTTATTGTTGTTACACCTGAATTCTTTATAAGTAAATATTCGACATGTGCTGGCATTTATATATCTTAACCTGTAACTGGTATTCTTTGAGAAATTTTTTCCTCATCTTTTTGTTTTTTACCAAATGAAGTTTTTAAAAAAAATTTTTTTTTTTTTTTTTTAATATCATGCTAAACAAGAACAAGTCATTTTGAAGTGGAATTGGAGATCATGTAATGGTTGAACAAGTTTCGTTAAGTTTATATGGTCATTTTATTATGATTTTTGTTTGATTTTTTTATATTTTTAAAGTATTTAAACTTGTTTTTTGAACAACTTTGGTAAGTATAAGCAAAAAAACAAAAAAAAAATCAAATTATTCTTAAGATACAATAAAGTTACAATAGAATTATATTGATGTATGAGTGTGTGTGCGTAATAAAAATTCAAAAAATATAATAATAGAAAAACAGATTATAATTAAGAACATAAGTTTAAATAAATCTTGAAGATACAATAGGTGAAGAATATTTAGTAATAAAAAGGGGACAAAAAGAAAAAAAAAAACGATAAATAAATCGCAACTTTTGAAAATGTTGAAATTTATGATTGTTTTATGACAAATAAAAGATTTTTGAATTAAAATATTTCTTTTTTTTTTTTGGTTCATAATTACGTCTTTTTAAATATGGCACGACACATTTAAATATAAAATATCTTTACAATATATTCATAATGTTTATTTTGATTATTTATTAATACTCAAAGAAGAGCAAGCAAATGTTATATATGTATGCGAAATTAGTAGCAATTTAAGATATAAGATAGGTATATAGTCATAAATTTGTTAAAGATACATATATATGCTCTGAATGCTTCTATTATACGATTGGACTACTTAAATTTGTTATCTATAGATAAATTCTACAATTTGAATTTAACGCCTCTTCTATATATTTTAAAAAATGTTATACTTATAAAGTTCAAAAATAAATGATATTCGACTAAAATGAAAGATTCATGCATATAGATTTTATATATAGTATATCTATAGAATATCACCATGACGTATACGTGTTTAACTACAATTATATGCGAATATATCTTGAAATAATTTGTTTTTAATATTTAATTATTTATTTAATAATAAGGTAGAATTCATAAACAAAATATTACATATTAGAAAGAAAGAGGATGAGGGTCTATGATAATTCATATCGAAGAGATCATTTATCCTAAATATTTCAAGAAGAGTTTAATAAAATGTTATATGCTTTAACTCTTTATATAACTTTCATGCGTAATTTAAAATTTAAATTTATGAAGCATAAACAACATAAAACTATTTCTAGTGACAGAACGCTCGAGGAAATAAAGTCCGCAGGCGTTAATTCCTTTTTGAATTGAAATTAAAGCCCATAATTAAAAGGAATTAAAACCCGCGGGCTTTAATTCCTTTTGAATTGGAATTAAGACGCACACTATTTTTGTTATTAAAAGAAAAGAGTAATAGAATATGTAGAACAAACGCATTAGGAGGGATTTTAGAGTTTTGAATAAAAATTGGGGTATCGCCTTTTGCCAGAATATTTACTAATAAGTTTGTGTGCGAGATTCTGAATTGGGAGGGGCTTTACAGTTGGTTACAAAATCAGCGTTACATGCTTTTTCCAAAATATGTATATAAATAATACTCTTAATGTCAAGGATTTTGAGAGGGATATTCGAATTGAATTCAAAATTGGGATCAAACGCCTTTTACAGAATATTTAGATATATGCATATGCGAGTTTTGAATTAGGAGGATTATATATATAATCTGGAAAAAGCGTATAACCCTAATTTTATAAGCAACTCTAAAATTTCTCCTAATTCAGAAACTTGCATATGTCTAAATATTCTGTAAAAGGCGTATAATCCTAATTTTGAATTCAATTTCAAAATTGATCCCAAAATTCTTGAGGCCTTAAGAATGAGACAAAAGTCCCATGAGACTTCTAGTTCATTGAAGTGAGTCAAAAGTTCCAATGGGACTTCAGACCATGATATTTCTGACATGTCATCAAATAAAATCCAGTCAAATGAAATACAAACTCATGATAGTTACCTTTGTCTTACTCACTGGTCTTTAATTCTTATTTGAAATGGACTTAAAGCCTACGATCTAGGCGAATTAAGACCCGTGGACTTTAATTCTTTTTTGAAAAGGATTTAAAGCCCTCGGGCTTTATTTCCTCAGGCGTTCTATTTCAAAAAAGTTTAAAAGTTGAAAAATTTCATTAACTCTTAAGATTTCAAAAAATTATTATTACATCTTAAAAACTGTTTTATTACATAATTTTGTAGCTATAATAAATGTATTATCTATTTTGGGGGAAAAAAAAACAAAAATTCTAACCATTGCAATTAAAGAAATTATTCAACTATCAAAATAACTTCTAAAAATCTTTATACATACATACATCAAAGGTATTGTAAAATACTCCCATATGAACCAACAAACAAAATAATGTACCAAGATATATCTATAATAACCAATAATGTTTTATGATAGGTGGGCGGAAGAAACCTTATAAAAATGGGAATCATACTTTTTTTCTCTCCTCATTTTACACAAAAAAAAATTTTAATTCTTTTGTTCCAAAAAAAAAAAACAAAATAACAACAATCTGATTTTAACCACCTTCGAATACGTTTTTTTTTTAAACATATTGAAATACAATACCTAACAATTATTATAACAAAAATAATATTTTGTGTCTTCAATCTTTTAGAATTAAACAACTGTACATATACTAAACAACTTAAAAGGGGTCTTCTTTTTTTACCTACCTATATCAGTACAACCAATACTTGATTGTATATAATAAGAAAAAACATTCCTGTATTTAAGAATTATTGCGATATCATGGTAGTAACTCATTTTCAACAAAAAAAAAAAAAAAAAAAGGTGCATCATGAAATCCAAAAGAAAACCATATACGTATAATAACGTACACATAAAATAAAAAACAAAAGGAACTCTAAAATAATATTGTCAGACCGTGTTTTTCACGTGTTTCAGTTTTTTATTTCTTTTTTGTTATTTTTTATCCCAGTATGTTAAAAGTTTTTTATTTCTTGTAAAGCAGATGTTGTATTGTATATAGTATATGTATTATTCAAGAGTATTACGTTTGTAATAAAAGCAATGAACTGCAAAAATTTTATTTAAAAATCTTAATTAAAGATGAAGGGTGATTTAGGACTTAAGTGAACGATTCAGTTTCTTTTATATAGTTTTCTGTTAGCCTTAGAATGTTTTTTAATATAACCAGCGACAAAGAAAAACTTAAAACTTTTAGGTTAAAACTTTAAAATTTTGGGTATAACCACCTAAAAACTTATGCAGTTCTCTAATAACGTTCTACGTGTAAAAAATGGTATGCAATAATTTAGAATGTGTGATATGAATTTTACTTAAAGATACTGATTTCAGGTTTAGATTTTTATGGAACTTTACATATATGCGAACCAATTACAGAAAACCACTATACGTGAGGAGGTCTTAGTAAAATTGTAAGGAAATAAATGAATTGTAAAAAGGAATTCATTACAAAGAAATAAACGCCATCTTTTTTATATTGATGAAATGATATGTTAAAAAACTTTGATAAATTTGCTGTTAAAAATTAGAAAAATATTCGTTACATTTTTTAATAAAATTAACCGATATATGTAGGTAGGTACCTTTATTACATTATCATTTTATAATATTCTTTTAATTATGTGGTTGAATTTCATAACGGAAATTGTCACATTATTGGCAAGATCACAAGAATATATGTATTTTCTTTTTTTTTTAATTTTATTCTCTCTCTTTTGGATACATCTTTTTCCTAAAACATGTAATATTCCTATCCTACGTCTACATTCATTTTTTTTTTCTTATGTAAAAGAGCGTATATTTTAAGATACATATACAAAAGTATATCTTGACTTTTACAAAATTAAAAAACGAAATAGACTGAAAGTTACTTGAACACCTTTTATTTTTTTTTTGTGATTAAAAAGGGAGTCATAATTTTTCTGAATTTCTTCCCTTTTCTCTTTTATAAAACAAGTTCGAAAGGGAGTCATAATTTTTCTTCCCTTTTCTCTTTTATAAAACAAGTCAAATTTTTAATCAATTTTTATTCAGATGAAAAATTTATGATGGTGATGATGATGATGATGATTATATTGATAAGTATTAATGTCATTAACTCATTATTATAATATTTTCTGTAGAAAGAAAAAAAAAAGTAAAGTTTGAAAAAATATAAACAAGTTGTTATACTTATGTTACATTTAATACATTTGACTGTACTCAAAATTTAATTTTGTAATTAGAATAGGTACATATAATTTAATTTTTAAAAACTGTAGAAGTGTAGAACCAGGAGAGCATAACTACTAGTTACGTATAGTCTACAGTATCTAATCTAGTTCGGAGCGCAATATTTTGAATAAATGTGTCATGGACTATTATGGTACTTTATAAACATTTTTAAGAACTGAAGGTTTGATTTTTTCTTTTTTATTTTATTTTGTCTCCATTGCTTAAATAATTGTTTTAACATTTTAGTGAATTATATATAAAACGTGAGGGGTCTCGGTGGCCTAGTGGGTAAGAGCGTATACAATTCGCTGTAAACACCGAGGGAGTGTGGATTCGAACCCCATACACGTCGTAAGAGTTATTCCCCCTTACGACATTTACAGCCACGCCTGAACAGGAAAGGCTATGTAATTTCCTGTCCACATTTATGTGGCAGAGAAATGCATTAAAAAAAAATATATATATATATATATAAAACGTGCCATTACTAACACATTAAGTTAGTGTTATTATTAGATTTATAATAAGTTTCCTTACCACCTAAAGTTTCTAAAACGTAATAATTCTAAACAAACTAACCTAATAAACCTAATCTTTAATTATTGTTTTATAATATTTGTCTACAAGAGAAAAAAAAATGTCATCGCAAAACCACTAGGTTGAGCATCTGTTAATTTATTTACAGCATAATTAAATTATGTCATCCCTTTGTGATCCTTAGAATTGCATCTGCTTCTTACATGAAAAATATTTGTCTTTAAAAAATAAAAGTAAAAATATCTAAAAGTATATAATGAAATTTTATTTATAAGTATTGACAGGAATTTAATGTTTCCGTTTTAAAAGCAAAAATATAGGTACTGAAGATAGTGACAATTTGAAGTGTTAAAAAAAGATTTTTTTATAAAAGTTTTGATTTGATAATAATTTTTTTTTTTTTTTTTGTTTTCTTGTAAAGAACATTAAAATAAAATAAACTAACAATTCAATTAGAATAAGAAAATATTATTTAGTTTATTAAATCACAGTATACATATTATATAAAATTAGGGATAAAAAAAAAGGTAGTATTGAACACCTTTCATTATATCTATGTATGTACAAAAGGGAAACAAAACCCATGATATAGATTAATAGGCAATTAGACTTTTTGTAAGACAAATATTTAGGATTTGTAAATAATAGTTGGCTAAGTACATTTTTTTTGTAAAAGTATAGGTGAAGATAATAGTCAGTCTCTATAAAAAAAAAAAAACGATTACAAAGGACAAGAATTACCAAAAAAAGGATGAAGAAAAAAAAATGTTATGATATTGTCTTTAAATCTTTGAAATAGCATTTCTTAAAAATTACTTAACCAGGTATTAGGATTAGAAAGAACATATTTCTTAAATTTCTTATCTGAAACATTTGTAGAAATTTTTTTTTTAACTTTATTTGTGTAAATGTAATTTTATAGTTTAATTATTTTTTAAAAATGACATAAGGAGGTATTAGTATTAGTAAGTATTTCATAAAAATGACATAAAGAAGTATTAAGTTGAGAATTCGAATTTCCAATTTTGGCACGACGTATTTTTGTTTTTGTTGTTGTTTTGTTGCATTTATTTATATTCTGAGTTCTGACAGTATTTTTTTAGATTTCAATGGCAGACATCGACGGTTAAGTCAGCGTATCAATATGTCAATGTAAGTATGTCGTACGTCGTATGTCGTAATTTAGGTTTAGGTACTTATAAATAAAATAGTAAATTTAATGATTAAAAGATTTTTGGCTTTATTTATATTGGCTAATTCATAACTCAAATTCGAATTCCTAAATAATATTTTTATTCCTTTAATTTAAAAAAAAAAACATAAATACAGAAAATCTTTAGTTACAAAAAATAAAAAAAATAAAATTAAAAATGAAAATGTAATAAATAAAAAAAAACTAATATTTTAAACAAATAAATTTTTAATTTAAGAGTTATTATTAAATTTCAAGTTCATGGTCATTAATATAATATCATCAAAATTATTATAACCGAAAGGATTAATGAACTTCATCTATTCATTATAAATAATTGACAGAGTAATAATGAATTTTAATGTTCGAAAGTTGAGGTTATTAGAAATCTTTGGAAAAAACAAAGTATTTTTGATTTACGCCTTCAATTAACAAACACATTCACACTCACACCTATCATTCTATATAGAATATTTTTGCCTTAATTATTTACTTTTTGTTTAATTTTAATTTGGAATTTGAATGCCTGTATTTTTATTTATTTAACTCATTTTAATTGGAACAATTGTTTTTGTTTTCAACTCAGGATTGATTATATTAAATTTTTTTGCACAATCTTTAAAAAAAGCTTATAAATAAGCTTTAATATAAAAAATAAAAATTATTAACTTATTATTTTATTTTATCTAATTTTATTTATTAACTTTAGTTTTTTTTTCTATCTCTTCTCTATCTGTTTTGTTTTTCTATTTTAAAATCTCAACTTATTCCGTAACACTCTCTCTCGGAATTCTTTGTTCAAAAGTTACAGAGTTAATTTTTCACTATTTCATATTTATTGTTAATTATTAGTTTGATTAGACGGTGTAGTGTGTTTACTGTTTAGTGGTCGTATAAGCTAACATTTTATTAATACGATTTTTTGCGGCATAGGATAGGATAATTTGAGGTGGGGTGGGATAGAGATTATTACTATTAGTAAAGTAACTACATATACATATAATAATACTAGGAGGATTTGAAATTGGATTATTGTAATGAAAATATGAAATACCTGTTGTTTTGTTGGATGTTTTATATGCTCTCCATTTTCTCTTTTTCATTTTCTTAAATCATTCTCCCAAGTCCCAAATTCCAATTTATTTGCCTCTTTTTTTTATTGTTTGTTGTATTGGTACTTGGTAGCTTTATGAATTGTGTTGTGCTTTGCTTGCTTATATTAAAACTTTTATACCGTATTGTTGAAAAACGCTTTTGCTATAAGAAAGAATCGTGTTGTATTTTTTTTTTTTTTTTTATAATACGAGTATATTGCGTTCCTTTTGTTAATTTTGTAATTCTTTTTGATTCTTTTTGTATTTTTTTTTTTTTTTAATTTTTATGTTATTTTTTATTTTTTTTTATTATTATTTTGTTCTTCATTTTATTTCATTTTTTATTTCACTTGAATAATTGTAGGTATTAAATGTATGTATTAAAAAAATCGCGTTTTCCAATTCAATTGCAAGGTAAATAGAAAAAAAAAATAACTATAACAGTAACTATATTCTATGTAGATACTTGTCTATGTATGTATAAAATAAAATTAAAAAATTTTTGAATATTAATTTACACTCAGAAAACAGTATTTGTTTTTTTTTAATTTAATTCAGTTTTAATCAAATTAAATTAAAATTTTTTGTGCATCGTATTTTCTTCGTAAGTTCTTATAATTAAAAATATACGAAAAATACGAAGATTTTTGTAATTTCAAAAATTTTATTTCTTTCTTAATTTTTCAGCTTTTTCGTAAAATACTATTAAATAGTTTAAACTTAAAGAAACCAATTTTTAAAGATTTATGTAACCAAATTTAGATTTTATATTGCAATTAATAAATAAACACTTTTAATTTATTTATTTATTTAAAATTTAGAATGCATTATATGATTAGTATACTAACCTTAGTTGTAGTTGTAGTAGTTCTTCATTTTATATATGATTATTATTTATTATTATTTATAATTATTATTCAAAAATAAAATTTTTCCTATTCGTCGTCCTTTCGAAAAATATTTTTCTTGTCATACTCTGTAATATGCAAATAAAATTTGTTTATGAAAAGTTGTTTTTTTTTAAAACATTTTAATTATAGATACGTAGTAAAAAGAACAAATTTGTCTCTAAGGATTATAAAGAGATTGCTAAGCATTAGTGATAATGATGTATTGTTTGTCCTTTTAAAAATTTTTTATTTTTTTGTCATACTCTGTACCATGCAATGAATGAAACTGTTATTTTTTAGATTTTGATCAACTTAAGGGGGTTTTCTTTTTTATAATTTCATAATTCAAAGTCTTTGTGTTTTTCAGAGTTTAAACGCTGAGTAAAAAAATGTTAGATATTGCTAGGCATGTATATTAAAATAGTGCTGCCACGTGCAAGTTAAAAATTTTTAGGTATTAGAGACATGAAATTTAAATAATATTTTTTATCAAAATTTGCTCATCAATTATGTTTTCCAATATCATTATTTTATTTAATAAAATCCTGTTTAATAACTTTGTTTAGAAATTGTTTTTGAAAATTATTAAAAAATAAAAGAAAATTTTAATAATAAATTATGTACCTACATATTATCAATATTATGTAGATATCTATTCCAAAATATTTTTGCGTTATAATTTATAAATCTGTCAGCATAATTTTTTTTTTTTTATAAAAATTAAATGGAACGTAGGTATGCGTTATTTGGAAGTATCATTATTTTAACTACTTTAATTATTTGTTTATTACCTATAAATTTTCTTTGAGTAAATTAAATATATAATTGACAACAAAATAATATAATAATCATTTATATATTGGTATAATTCTACTATTGAAACCTAATGTATACATATACATATATAATATTAAAACTAAACGAACACATATAAAAAATAACAGAATTAAATCAAAAAAAAAAAAAACGGCAAATAACTAACAAAAATCAACAACAACAATTTGTGTACATATATCTTTTTTTTTTCTGCTAACAATTTATTGAGTAAAATTCAGTTAAAAACTTTTATACATACATATGCATATGTTTAGGTAGTATGTATACTTTTATAGTTTTATATTTTGTTTTATTTTTTTTTTTTATATTCCAACTTTTAAACTAAGTTGCCATTATTTTTTCGACAGTGACTTCACTTTGGTGGAGTTTCGTTTCGATAGAGTTTTAATAGGTAAAAATAACAATAATAATAACAAATAACAAAACAAAATATAGGTACACACTACTGGCTACACTACACAGTACAAACACAAAACATAACACATGACATAGATTATAGGAAAGGTGAAAAATAAATGAAAATAAAAATGAATAAAAAAAAAACTAAAAAACAACAACAATTAAATTTTTTTTTTATTATATGTAAGTCTCTCAAACTTAACTCAATCGACTTGAATCGACTCATATAATATTTTCAAATTGTTCTGTTGTTTGTTTTTCCAATTTTTCTTTTCTTTTTTGTTTTTTTTTTGTTAAATTTTTTGGCTTCAACAAGAAAACTGTTCGAAACTTATAAGACAGTAATCAAGTCGGTTAGCCAAGGTAAAGACGTGTTTAAATTGTATTTTTATATTATATTTTTATAACAAAAAGAAAAAGAAAAAAATTAAAAATTTAATTTTTTACCTGAGTTTTTTTTGTTTTTTTTTTTTTTTTTTTTTTGTGTGAAACGAACGTCGAAATAAATCGTGGATTTATTTATTTATATTTTGTGTTTAAATTGAAAAAAATAAAAAAGAAAAACAAATAAGAAAAATTATGTGTTAGTTCTTATTATTATTTATTTGTTCTTTTTTTTTTTTTTTTTTTTGAAATTTTACCTATAAAGAAACATTTTTGCTGCATTACAACCACAATATATACATATTATATGTAGTATTTTAGTAATAAGAATAACAATAATATAATAACAAAAAAATATTTTAAATATATATGTACCTATATACATAAGTATAATACATAATAAGTATGTATTCATGTGCACATTAAATATAAATATGTAGTTTATAGGAAAAGAAAAACATTCCAAAGAAATGAAACATTTAAATTGCCGGTTATTGTAAATTGTTTTTTTTTTTTTTTTTTTTGTGTTGTCATCTTTAATGTCCGTTTTTTGAAGTTTGCATTTTGGTTTTTACATTTGGAAACATTACATTAACATTTTTGTATTGCATTTTTTTGATATTTTTAACTTTGTTGGTATATAGATGTCGTCTTTATCGTTACTGTTTTATTTTTAGCAAAAAAGAAAAAAAAAAAGAAAATAAACGGAACGCGTTTTTTTAACACTCATTTATTTTTTTCATGTTTTTTTTTTCTATTAAGAAAAATTTTAATTCTCTTTTTTTTTCCCCACCATTTTAATTCTATGTTTTTTATAATGTTAAATCTATGTTATTCTATGTTCAATTTTTTTTTTTTTTTATAATTTAACTTTAAAATTTAAATTGATTACCGAAAAACTGTTTTTAATTTTTGTATCTATACATATGTATATGTATGTATGTATTTATATAAATTTAGAACGTTATTTTTATTTATGTATATAATTATGTAGTTCTATTTTGTTAATTAAAATGCAGATTTAAAAAATAAATTTAAAGTAAAATTAAAATTAAGTGATATTATACATAATATATATTGAAAATACATTAAATTATGTATTTAAAAAAAAAATAAAAAAATAGTGTAACTTAATAGGTAAAAGATTGTAAATATTTAAGTACCTTATGAAATACAAATACCTTATATGCACATATGAAAAATACCTAATAAAATAATTTCCATTTAATTGTTTTTTTTTTAGTTTTTTAATTAGAATAGGTACAAAAAAAAGTTATCAAATTAAAAAATAAATAAAGGTTCTAAAATAAATAAAAAATTTTAATTTATTTATACATATTTTTTAAATATTAAATAAAAAAAAAGTGCTAATTTTTTTTCTCCTGTGAAGAATAAATAAAAATTATACATACCTACTTACATACATATGTGCATAATTATATATACATATGTATATGCACATAAATTAATATAAAAAAAAAAAGTAAATAATATTTTTTTTAAAAATATTTTTTATAATAAATAAATAAACCTGCTTAACTACTCTAATAAAAAAGAAAAAAATTAAAAACCCAAAAAAAAAAAAAATATACTTAAGGATTAAAGCTGGATTTTTTTCTAACATCAAACCACAACAACAACAACAATAACTTCTTTTATATGGAATATTTTACTAACATATAGCAGTAAACTGGTGCTTTTTTTCAATATGATTTCATTTTACAATAAATAAAATAAATGGTGAGTTTAATAATAAATTAATAAATACACAACATATTATTTTATATTAGTCATCTAAAGATTTTTTTTTCAAAGAATTTTTTTTAAATATTGTTTGTTTGTTTTTTTGTTTTTTTTTTTTGCTAATATTGTTTAGATTTTATTACAAGCTTAAGCTTTATATTTTAGTAATTTATTTATATTTTTTTAATGTAATGAAATTTTTTAACGATTTTTTTTTTTCTAATATGATTTAGTGAGTAACATTGGAAATTATTAAGTATTTAGTAGCAAATAGGTTGAATATGTGTTTGAAATGTCATTTTGTTAAATTATTTATTTAAACATTATTAAATATTAAAATAAAGTGAAGTAATTAATTTATAATATAGGAAAATTCTATGATTAATCGTAAATGATTTATTGATTATATGGTTCTAGAATAAAATGCGGTCAAAATTTATCAAAAAGAAAAAACAAAAAAATACATTCGGTTTGATTGTAAAAAATAAGTACATAAGGTAACTATAAACTGATTTAAAAATATTGGAAGGATGATTTGTTAAAACTTATATGTATTACAAATAATTCAAATTAAAAATTTTAATGAGTAATTATGAGTCTAACAAAATTCTTAGTAAGTCTTATTATTCTAATACATAATTTAAATAGAATAATTGATTAAAAGTACTTAGTTAAAGAGATTAAATAACTCATAGAATAAGTGAGTGAATACTTAAATACTTTATTCTTCTTATACTTACTTAAATCTTTTTATACATAGTAAGTAAATGTTGCAGTCCACTGTATTTTTTCAATATTACTGCCCTTTTATTTTGTGGCGCGATCCCCAAACTATACGTAGGGTTTCCCTTTTATAAAGTTAAGTATAGAAGACTTATGCATTTATTAGTTAAATATATTCTAAAGAACAATCTCATAAATGTTAGTTAATATGAGTTGGACTAGGGTAACATTTATCAGAGCTTGTAATTAGCTTGGAAGAGGAATTGGAGGAGAGTAATTAGAAATTAAATTGGAAGTAAATCTGAACACGATTTTCTTCAAAAGTTTCAAATTATTTAATAGACCATATAGATATCAGACAGAACCCCAGTGATTATGAGCATATTCCACTTTTTAGCGGTTCTCACAATAAATGAATTCCGTATAACCAGTTTTAAACCATCCTAAAAATTTCCACTGTGTAGAAATAAGCACTTGAAAAAAAAAGATTATACTAAATGTATAGAATAGAAAAAGAAGAAAAATAGAAAAACAAACATATTAATAGAATAATCGTCTATTCTGAAATCTTTTTTATTTTTTAATATTTAAAAGAACAGTTACATAAGGTTAATGAATTTGTATAACATACTTAAGATTGTAAGAGTTATTATTATTACTTTGTATTTATATAAACCTAAACTGATCTGGTGAAAAAAAGTAACGAAGTAAAATTCTTTTAAAACTTTTTTTTTATTTGAACTTTTTGTATAAAAATACTTGTAGGACATATGAACTTGTTAAAAAAACTTTGTTTTTAATTTTCTTTATAAAAAAGTTCGTTTGAAAAAATATTGTAGATAGCAACAGGTTTGATCTCATAAAAATTACTAAGTAGTTACTACCTATTTTAAAAAAGTAACCAAGTAACTATACTTACTTCTAAAAATTAAAGATAACTTTTGATTTTTTACTTTATTCCTATTCTAAGAATTTATATAGAGGAAGAAGAAAATTACCGGATACACAAATAAAAACTAAGTACTTATGTACTTAATAGAAATTCGTTACTCTTTTTTTTTTTTGAATTTGATTTAAGAAATAGTTTTTTCTACTTCTTTAATTTTAGTCTAACTTAGTTTAAAAATTTTTTTTTTTGTTGATGATTCATCTAAAAATGATTAAAAAAAAAATTAATAAAAAAAAAACTAAATTACGATTGATCTGAAACATGATCATTCTTAAATTTTTTTTTTTGTTTTTCAATCATTAGTATTGAATCTTTTACTTTTCTTTTCTTCTTTTCTTTAAACATAAGATTCTGAAAGTATAAAATTGCATTAAATTTTTGATGACTATACAAATTTTGTATTAATTATGTATAGACATTTTTTTTTGTTTTGTTAATATTACATAAATAAAACTTTGTTATTTTTTTTTTTTTTCTTTGAAACCAATTTCTGCAGAAAAGTAGTTACTAAGTATTTCTATTTTGTATTAAATTTTAAGATTTAATTACAAGCAAGCACTTTTTATTTGAGATTATATCGTCCGATTAACTTTTTAACCTTGAGTTATATTTACTTTGAAAATTAAAAAAAAAAGAAAAAAAACATATTTTTTTAGTTTTAGATTTAAAGTCCGATTGAAAATTGCAATTGAAAATTGTATAAACATAGGGTAATTAATAAAAAAAAACAATAATATTGACATAAACACAAGTGTGAAGTTTAGTGTCAAGCAAGATGAAAAAAAAAAAAATGTTAGCAACAGATTAAACTAAACAAAAGAAAAAAAAACGTTTTTTATTTTTTGTTTACTTATACTTAAGTCAAATTTAATTGATCGAATAGGATACAAAATGTTGCAATAAAACTATTTAATTATATAATTTTAAATAAGTAGTGCTGCATGATTTTATTTTTTATTCGTTTAATTTTTTCGAAAGAGGAAAAAAACAAAAAATTTTTTTTTTTCTTTAAAGTATTGAAATATACCAATTGTACCAATAAATTTGTAACATACCAATTTAAAAGTTTTACATACTTATGTGTATAATTTTATTTTTCTATAAATGTTTATAAGTAATTAATTATTAAATTGGTACAAAAAATTCTTTAAATAGCATAACAGCAGTTTACCATAATAAATATGTAGTTAATTTACTTACTTATAGTATTTATTTTAATAGTTGATATATGGACATACATATACAGGGTGTTCGCAACTCAGAGGTTACGAAAGAATGAAGGTGATAGAGAAGTTCATAACAAGCAAAAAATTGTTCTGGTGGAGTGGAAGAGGAGGGGAGGGGGGTCAATTTCTAACAGTTTTCGAGATAATGGCCTTCAAAGTATTTTCGTTAACTTTTTAAAGAAGTAAGAAAATCTTGGCTCCTGTATAACATAGAAAACTCGTTTAAGTGTCGGTATCTAGCTAAAGTTACATGGTTATATTTTGATATGTAGTTATCTCGAAAACGGTAAAAAATAAGGGAAAAATATATTAACTTAAATTGAACATGAGGAATTGATGATCTTGAAAATGAAATAAAATTAGTAAGTACATAAACAATTAGCGATTTCTTATGGAAAAATTACAGTTATTTGATAAAAACATTGAAAAATATCAATATTTTTCTTATTTAAAATTTTGTAACTCTTCAACTGTGAAAGATAAATCAAAGTTGGGATATTAGTGTGAAAGCTCAAAAAATTCAGCTAGCTACCGACACTTACATAATGTCGAATTTTCTATGTTACTCAGGGGCCAATTTGTTGTTACATACTTCTATAAAAAGTTAACCAAATTACATTAAAAGCCGTTATTTTGGAAACCGTTACAAATTGATCCCCCCTCCAGAACAAGCTTGTTTTGAACTGCTCTATCACCTCCGTTCTTCGTGACCTTTGAGTTCCGGACATGGTATTATATATAGTACAGGGTATTATAATATGCAGGGTATTATATATAGAGCTAATAGTTACTAATACATACTTTTTTAAATAATTTTGGTTCGTAGTTTGTTATGTTACTTACCATATTATTAAGTTAAATCAAATATAAATTTGTGAAGACAAGCTGTGGTTTATTTAGAAGAGTCAATGAATTAAAATTAACAAAAAAAAAAATGTTTAAATCTTAATATGGATTTTAAAATATTATCATTTTTGAATTTGGAATTGTTTCAATTGTAATAATTACACGCTTTTTATCATTCCTTTTTAATTTTAAATTAACATGAAAGGAAAAACTACCTAATTCCGCCTATACTTATGTAGTTTCATTCAAAATGAAAATAGAACTGTGGTATTTTTATTAAATAAATAACTAAGTACATCGTTTTTTATTCAGACTAAGTATTTGGAAATTTCTTTTGAAGATAGATGATAGCTTATTATAAGAATAATTGTTAGAACTGTCATATATGTACTAGCATCTCTCAGAATTGTTTGAGTTACCTCGACAAAGTGCAATATACCGCCCAATTCTTAATTAACACTTGCTTTATTGAAATAAAATCAATTATGCCTCCACTCAAACTATCCTAACGTACCTATGAAGAGGCAGGAAATGCTCATTTCTATACACTGGAAATTTCTAGGTGATTTAAAACTGGTTATGGATACTTATTCGTTGTGACAACTATTAAGATGTGTAACATGCTTCCATTCTGTGTGTTCCTCTCTATCCATAATGTTCTATTCTACAATTTTACAATGTTCTATAGTTACAATGTTCAATGTTCAATATTACATTCTATCAATATTACAATGTTCAATCTTACATTCTACAATTCAAAAGCAATCTTTCTTAGTTTTAGGGCTCATTTTTAATTTACCCAAAAAACTTTTCCTTCATATCATATTTCCCTCTCATTTTTACTCTCTCATTTAGTTAATCCTACATTATGTAGTATAACGGGATCCCTACATATGGTGTTTAGTTCGCATTTAAAAAAAAAAAATTTAATATGAACTTCACTTTTTTACTCAATTTATTGAATTTTTACTCAAATTCATCTCAAAAGGTTATTTTCGCATGTTACTTAACAATTACTAAACATTATTATAATACTGTGACTTCCACTTATATTATAGGCAAAAAAAAATTAAATAAGTGCTCACCAGAATAAAAAAAAAAAAAATACAGGATTATAAATTAATACTCGTACTTGATATTTTTGGATGTAAAACAAATTTCAACAGGTTAGGTGCTTATCACAACCTACATATATAATTCTTGAAATAATTTTAATTTAAATTGAAATTTGTTGATAGCTTACTATTACGTTTAAAGTAAGTACATGTTTATTTATTGTACTTATGATTATTTTAAATACAAGTTTGATGAAATTTAGAAATTAAAAAAATAAATACTTATTAAGTATTTCATTTTTTAATATTTTTTTAAAAACTATATGTTTTTTTATGCAATCTATCCGGAAAATTCTCTTTGAAAAAATAGATATTATGTATCCGTTTTGTCATACAGAGAGTAGAAACCATTGATTCACCTCCAGCAGTTACTTAACTCACTGCATAAACTTTAATGCAAGGTCAGTAATTAATTTAAATGTTTTTAATTTGCATATTCCGCTAGCCTAAACATATTTCACTCTTTATTGGGATCTTTACGACGTGTAACGAAAATGACAGAACTCCTCATACATATGTAAATGTCACTTACCATGTTAGATTCGTTTAAGTTTTTGTTTTCTTGTTGGAATATGTATGTAAAAATGTAAGTAGGATGCGCTTTAGAGTTGGATACAATATGACACAATTGAGAACTATGTTCCCTTCATCATTAAGAATACTTAACTTTTTACAATAAGAATAAGAATAAATTTAAATAAACGTAAAAACGCAGATAAAAACGCTAAGAAAACTAAAGAAAGATTTTGTAGTGGGGGTTTGAGGACGACAGCCCCCGTTCCTTCAACAATAATCTTTGTTTCATATAAAAATGTCTAAATTTGTATAAAATTCAATATTTTTTAAGTGAAATGACTAAATTGAATATTTTCGTATGCGGGGGCTTTCAAAATTAATTATTTTTCATATGGAAATGTGAAAATTTAATTTTTTTTGAATGAAATTGGTATATATATGTGTGGGCATACTGTAAGTATTAATAGTAGTTCAAAATCAGAGTAACTTTTCCCCTTTCCGGCATATTTATATCCATATACATATGTATGTATATCTATGCGTGATTTGGAAATTTCAGGATTTTGTTTTTCGGAATTTTGTTATTTCGGGATTTAAATTTTCGCGATTTTATTTTCGGAATTTTGACTTTTTGGGATTTTGCTTTCGGGATTTAAAATTAGGGATTTTGATTTTCGAGATTATGTACCCAACGCTATAAATTTTCAATTTTTTTAATTCTTTCTGTTAACTATATGTGCAGTATTAAGTTTTTGCTATATGAAAAATATTATTGTTGCAAACGTTTACGACTTTTATATATTAGATACTTACTTATATATGTATACCTATACAAAAATCTGAATTGGGAGGGATTTTAGAGTTGGATTCAAAATCAGGATTGCCGCTTTTTACCGCGGCATATATATTCGGAAATTTGGACATATAAAGTATCGTTATGTGATGATGTCATTTAAATCTATAATCATCCCTCTGCGGAAGTATAAGTATCCCTTTTTATATTATTAATCCTTTCTTTGTTATATTTCTTATGCTAATGTTGTTAATGTTTAGGTTGCTAATGTTATTAATGGTTCGACATACGTTATGATAAATGGCTATGCCAACATGAATGAAAAATATGACATTTATACTGAACTAACTAAAAAAAATAACATTTGCTACTTACTTATATTACTTAGTTCAATTCTTAGGGTTATTGAATTAAATTGATTTTTATTAATATTAATTTAAATTTTTTTTTTGTTTTTTCAAAAATCAATTGTAAAATATGCAAATTCTATTACTTACTTATATAATTATACTTTCTTGATTTTAATAAATTTGTTTCAAATAAATTATAATAAACTATTTTTATATATATACATTCAATCTTTAATATTTAGAATTATTATTAAAAATAAAAACAGAAAAATTCTTTATTAGTTACAAAAAATTACTGAATTTTTTTGTCGTAAATAAAAATTTTAATTTATATGACAGTAACTACTTATATCGGGTTTTCCAATTTGAGTGATATGATTTCTTTTAAAAAAAAACACACTAATTGTTAAGGAAATTCAAATGTTTTTTATTTAATGTGAAGTTCTGAATAAAACGTCATTCAAATGGCCTCCACGACTTCTTTTGCAGGAACGAATTCGAGAACACAATTTTCGAGCACTTTTTCCACTAAATCAAGTCGTATGTCATGAACAGCACGTTCAATATTGACTTCTAAAGCTTGACGAGAGCCTGGTTTATTGCCAGAAGACCAATGACTTCAAATAACCCCACAAGAAATAGTCTAATGGTGTTAAATCACAACTTCTTGGAGGCCATTCAATGCAGCAATTTCTTGAAATAATCGAATCTTCAAACTTTTCTCGCAATAATTTGGTTGTTGCACTTGCTGTGTGGCATGTGGTCCCATCTTGTTGGAACTAGATGTTGTCAAGATTAACTTCTTCCAATTTCGACCATAAAAAGTTGGTTATCATCGATCTATACTGCTCTTCATTGACATTAACGGTTTTACCAGCTTCATTTCAATTTAGGCGAATGTAATGGTTGTTCATGAATAATTTGTGGATTTTCTTCGCACCAGAATCGACAGTTTTGTTATGACATACGACTTGATTTAGTGGAAAAAATGCTCGAAAATTGGGTTCATCAAATTCGTTCCTGCAAAAGAAGTCGTGGAGGCCAGTTGAATGACGTTTTATTCAGAACTTAATTGTATCGATTGTACTTCACATTAAATAAAAAACATTTGAATTTCCTTAACAATTAGGGTGTTTTTTTATGAAAAGAAATCATATCACTCAAATTGGAAAACCCTATAGATATATATATGTATATACATTTAAATACAAAAGAATTTTCTTTAAATAATATTTATAGTGCTTGGAGGGTACAGTGAAAAATAGTTACTCATAATACAAATGAACAAAAAATAAATAAAAAAACATTTGTAATTCATATTTAGATGGGCGTTTATTTTTATTTATATTACCTAGTTGTTACACGATTTCATAGATGACTATTTTTTCTTTTTTTCTTTTTTTGATTTCTATAATTGAAATAAAAACAAAACAATTTTAATTGATTCATCTAAAGATATTAAATTGATTTGTATAACAAAATGACGCATTTACAAAAAAAAAAAAAATGAAATTAATCAATCTAAAAGAATTGTTATTTAAGTAAGTATACATTAAGTTTAATTTATAGTTTAAAAATTATGTAATATAATATTATTAGGTGCGGCTTTGCTTATTATTATTACTTACTTTTTAATAAATCATAATGAAGTATTGTAACTAATTACAATTTATGTACATATTTGAATTTTAAAATGAGAAAATTAAAAATATATACATATGTACTTAGACTAGGAAATAAAATTTTTTTTAGAGAATAAGTAATAGAAAACCACTTTTAGTACTTAATCAATTTTAAAATAATTTAATATAAAAAAAAAATCAATTGAATAACTATAACTAAGTACTTACAATTATATATAAAAGTACGTATATTATCGATATATTTTTAACGGCCTTCTCAATTTTTTTTAATATTTAACTCAGATATTAATCAAATAAAATTAATAAAAGTACATATATGTAAGTTTAAGGTATCAGTGTCATATGTCCCTAATATCGATTTAATGGAAAATGTATGTATACCTAATACCGACACATATATGTACATAATATCGATATAAAAATTATGCACAATCTACAAATTTAAAAATTAAAATAAAAGTAAACATAAGTACCATTCAATATTTTTTTTAGAATTTAAAATATAAAAAAAATAACCATAACCATAAAACCAGGTCATATTTTGATTGTTGACGGATTATTGTAATAAAAAGTTAGAATATGTGCGTAATTTAAATATACTTACCTACTTATAGGATTTAAATTAGTATCAATATTAGGGTTATTTAATAATTTACATCAAGTGTAATTTCATAAAGTAAAAAAAAAATAATTTTCAAACATTCGTCTTTTATGTAAATTATTTGAATTCCATTGTAGATTTACTTGATAAAATTAAAAACATAACACACATCTCATCATCTTCTGGATTTGCTTTTGGTTGAATAACTCACCAAAGATTAATCTATAATATCAATACCTTTTTTGTAGAGCTATAATCCAAAATTATTTTAGGTTTTTTATGAGGTTCTGTACACATTTTTGTTATGCAAATGATACTTAAATGGATTGTAAAAGTATGTATCTAAGTACTTATCTTTTTTTGAAATATGTGACAGTATTCTAATATCTTTAGTAAACAAGCTCTAGTGCACAAGCTCAGATAACATGGACGTTTTATTTTTCCTAATTGTATTAGTTATTGTCAGCGGTTTTTGTAAAAGCTTGCTAACTCATAAAAATTGAAAAAGTTATCACATGTTAAGTTATGATATTTTAATACTTTATTTAAGGCGAAAACAATCCGCCCAGCTTCACCAGAGTTCTTGCCAGTATAGATTGGAATATTTCAAACATAGCTGGTTCTATTACCAAAACGCTAGCAAGTTTTTCACAAATCATATTTCGCTGTCTTGTTTGGCATATACTTAACTCTTAATGGTCCAACTTGTTCATATATCTATAGTGATATGTTCATATGCATTAAAAATGTTCAGATATATTTCAACTCACTTATCCCATAATTCTCTTATAGGAGCAAATTTATCTGCATCCCAACATCCCTAGTATTTAAATTTAATCTAATTAACTATTAAATTAAAATATAAATTTTAGTTTTTGTTGCTTAATATATATATTATAAATATATATCGATATTAGGTACATGACCAAAAAATTATGTCCCTAATTTCGATATATTATTTTAAATTTTTTATTGAAATTAAACACTTAAACTAAGAAACTTTAAAATTTTAAACTTTTGTTTTTTAATTACATAATTCTATTTGACAAAATTTAAAAATATACTATTAAAACGCTTAATTACTTACATATAGAAATTTTAAAATAGAAATTGTTTTCTCATTCAAACAATTTTCCCTTCTTTTCTATCAAAATCCGTCCGTTTTTATAGCCTTATGCATTTACACTAAATTTTCTTATTAAATTCTTTAACAATTCCTGCCAAATTTCACAAAATTTGAAAATAAATGTCTCAAAATGTAATGCCATTTCAACCGTCGATTTTAATTGAAATTAACTGAAGTTATTTATAAAAATAAGAAATATATCGATATTACCAACATATGTATATCGATATTACGTACATTTACCTTGAAAAGAGATTATACTTTTTAGTCTGGGATGTATTAAAAATTCTGTAAATAACAGTAAATTGTAATTTTACACCATGCGACGCAATTTTGATTTCTAATATGTACTTGTTCAAAAATAACTGATAGAAGTACAAGTTCGAATACATATTGTAAAAGTTAAGAATGCTGTCATCCTATAATTTTCACTTAAAAATTGACAGTAATTACAGTTATTTTTTGTTAAATACAGGTTTCTAACCTTGATCAAAAGTACTCATCTGGTTAAATGATAAATCATATTATTATACATATAACATAAGTAATTACTTTAAAAAGAATTCGTTGACTTTTATTTTATTTATATTTATAAGTATAGTTACAATAAATGAATATTTTCCCATTAAATTAAAAAACAAAACACAAAAAAAACAAATTAAAATTTAAGTTTTAATTATCTATTCTTTAACTACATAATAAGAAAAGATTTACAGGAACATTTTTTTAAATTTGACATATTTAAGTGGGAATTAAAAAAAGAAAAAACAACAAGTAGTTAACTATTAATTTTATTATAAGTGCTTATTCAAATAAAAAGATGTTACTTTAGATAATCAAAACGTATATATAGGTATAACAATTAAAAAAAAAAACTCCCAGGAATCATTTATTTAAAATATACTTTTTTTTATCATAAAATTGAAGAATATAAAAATTTTAAAGTGTGTTTAATATAAAAATTAAGATAATTTTTTAATTCATTTTGGAACTTCATCATAGTGAGGTAACTATGTAACTAGTTAGTCTAGATTCTAGAACATCTTAAATTTGATAGTAGGTTTAGAATATCTACTTGAGCTTATTTAAAGAACGTATATTAAAAGTCCTTCTTCTTAAACAAAGTAATTCATTTATACATATATGTATTTGTATATATACGACTAAGTACGAGTATATAAGTACATAAGTAAAACACTTAGTTATATATATTAAACATTTTTATATATATATTTAATACTTTTATATAAACACTTTTATATATATACTTAAGAGACACTTATATTTTTAAGATAGTTATTTGATCTTTTACATAACAAAATCTTAAATTATTTTTTAAAGTTCTTTAAAATGACCTTCAATAATCATTCTCATATCTTATTATAGTCCCCAAATCTCCCATAGTTATCTTTTCTTTCCTCTTGTTTAAATTTATATTCTATTATTAAATATTTGTATTGTTTTTTTTTTTTTTTTTTTCACCTAAACTAAAAATTTTTCTCCTCTATTCTGTTCTGAATCGTTTTTACTTAAAACTTCTCTCACACCACCATAATTTAAAATAATTATACCTCTTGGGATTATGTCATGAGATCACAAAAAAAAAAAAACAAAAAAGCATAAAATTCTGGTCAATAATTTTCTACACAAAGCAAATCATTGTGAAAAAAAAAATTTGTAATCACCGCAAAAAAAAAAACAAAAAATACCAAAAATCTTAAAATTTACGCGATTCTAATAAGTAATAATAATAATTTATCTTTTTATTCAGGTAAATTTATAAGAAAGAAAAACAAAAACAAAAAAAATATATGTATATTTTTATTTTTTTCAAACGCAAAAATGATAGAAACAGATTATTAGAAATCTGTGAAAAATTTAAGAAAATAATACGTATAAAATATATAATATTGTTTACGTTCCTTCTGAGTAACTAAACTATACTCTTTTCGACTCCCGACTGCCAACTACAACCAGTCTTTATGAAAGAGTAGATAAAAGTAAATACGATTATGTTAAATAAGCGTTCAATTTATCAACTAACAGTCTACACTCAACTACTCTCAACTACTATTTTAGTGTAAAAGGAACACAAACATTATTAAGTTTTTCACATTTTATGTTTGTTTTTTCTTTCTGGACTCTTCCTAATGATGGACATTTTAAATTCTTGTTTTTTTTCTTTATGTAGGGTATTAATGTTTTTTTTTTTTTTTATCTTTAATGACTTAATCTCTTTTTTTTTTTTTGTTATTGAATTTGTATGAACTATGTTCAAGAGTATAATAAATTTACCATTACGTGTTTGTGACACCTTAAAGGAGTCGAGTTAGATATAGTGTCAAAGGTATGAATCGGCTCAGAATCGAATTCTGAGTCGATTAAGCCATATACGTCCGTCCGCACGATAACTCAAAAAATAAAGGAGCTAGGAGGCTGAAATGTTTTTTACGTCACTTTTGCAAAATTGTTAGTTTTGATATTTAAATCCAACATTTTCGGTCGGCGGGTTCGAGTAGCTGCCATACAACTTCTTTCTTTTAATTGAAATAACTTAGTATGTATTCAAGCTAGGTTTCTGAAATTTTGCAAATGATGATCAAGTTTTATGGCAACAACTTCTGTAAAATTTGGTTGTGGTGGTGCGACGGGTTCGGGTAGCTGCCATACAATTTCTCCATTTAAATTAGAATAACTCAGTGTCTATTGAAGGTTGGTATCTGAAATTTTGTGAAGAGGTGTCGAATTACATGCCAAAAACTTTTGTAAAATTTGATTGGTCCAAAGCAGCCGGTTCAGGTTTCTTGCATTTCTTGGAACTTAATGATGCTAGGCCCAATAGATTTGGATAGCTATCAGACAACTCCACAATTTACATAAATATATCTCTGTAGTTAACGTCGGTACTAAAATATCTGAATGCTTTTAAAAGATGATGAAGTTTTATAGAAACAGCAAATATTACGTTAATACGGGTATCCCAGAGTTGACACAGTCTACTCTATTGCACTCTTACTCGTTTTTTCTATTATTTCAAAATTTTTTCATTTGCTGTATCTTAAGATACTTACTTATAATAAAATTTTATGAATTTTTGATACTTTTAAATTTTTAAGCAAAGAATTCGTTTTAATATTTATTTTTCCAATATCAGTTATTTACAAATAGTATAAGAATGTATCTAATATTATTTTGTTTAGAATAGAAAGTTAACAAAAACCATAGATATATATTTTGTTAATATCTTAAGATGTTCATTTATTTGAATATAGTATTGAATATATTTTAAGTATTTTAATTTTTTTTTAATGATTACTTACATATTTATGACAACTTTAATTCAAAAATTCATCATTTGAAAAAAAAAAAAAATTATAACTACTTATACAAATATATTTTTGAATAGATGTCTGTTAAATAAATTAAAATGTGTGAAAAATTATTTATTTATTTAACCTGAAGTTTTTGAAAGCTGTATATACATATGCTTATTTACTTATTTATGATATTCTATTTGAAATACTGTTTTATTAAGTAACAATTTTTTTTTTATTAACTATTTGATAAAATAATCTATAAGATACCTACCTATACAGAGAATAACAGGTGCCTTTTGTAATAAGTTTATTTTATTTATTTTTTTTTTTTTTTTTTTAACATTCACATTATTCCCAATTAAAGTTTTTCATTTCAATTTTGAATAGAAAATTTAAATTTTATTGTGAATTGTTAAGTCATTATCTTTACAAAAGAATAAAAGAAATTGTTTTTTTTTTTTTTATGTTTATTTGTATTTTAGAACTAGAAATTTTAATTTAATCATACAATTTATTTACAATGGAATTTTAAAACAACAAATTTATTTATACCTACTGTAGATTCATTAACTGTATATGTATAAAAGAAAGGAAGAATGGAAATTTGTTTTTTTTTTCTTCTTTTTCTTTCTGTTTTGGATGGAAGTGTTTTTCTTTTATTTTTACAAAGTGATAAAAAACATATAAAAGAAATGTGAATAATATTAAAAAAATACATATATATATACTTATTTAAATATAGAGATTCTTTTAAAATTATACTTTGTTATTTATTTGCAAGTTCATTGTATTACCATCAGGTACTTATACTTATACTGATCTTTGTTTTCTATTTTAGAAGATTTAAAGTTAGTGCTGTATCTAGTAGCTATATTGAACTTTTGCAACAAAGAAATTTTTATTTTATTTTTGATTTTTTTTTTGTTTTTGTTTATTAAATAAAGAAGTGGAAAAAAAAATTTAATTTTTCTATTTTCCATTTTTAACATATTGATATTATCAAATTTTCATGATCAGATCATCATCAGTAAGTTGAGATATCTTTGAACTTACTTATGTGAATTTTCACCAATTTATTTTTATGAAAAACAGCTATATATATATATATGTACCTATACTATATAGGTACCATTGTACTATATACATAAATAGCAGTACACTTAGTTATAGAGTATTATTTAATTGCGCGAAAAAAAAAGTAAAAGTTTCATTTTAATAATGTTGCATATCAATATTTAATTGAATATTTTACATTTGTAAATAAATTATTATTTTTTAACTAAATAATATTAACTAAATGGAAACAAAAAAAAAAAAAACAATAAAATGAAATTGTTTTAAAATTTTGTATATTCAAATGTTGGTACAGGCTGTTTCAAAAATTATATATTTAAATTAAAAATTAATTATTTTCGGGGTAGAGTTATTTCTCTACTTTATTTAAAAGAACTGACATACTTATAGTTACTAACTAAAAATGATTTATTAAAAATTAAATATCAGTTATGCAGTTATCTTTAACCAAATAGCAAGTTTTCGTGAATAATTGGTTAAGGATCCATATGCAAACATTTTTGGCAGGAAATAATTTTAAATAACGTGTTATGGGGAATTAGTCAGACTTACAAGAACCACTTAAAATAGATATTGAAAAAAAGTAAAGCTTGGTTTGGTTATACAATATGAAAACCAAGCAAACGACTCGTCAAATGATTGATTGAATCGCACCGTGAAAAATGTAGATAAAAGGGCTGAAAAATAAATGAGACAGATTTGCTGTTTGAAAGAATTTGTTTTGTTTCTGGAATTGGAGTAAATCAAAAAAAAAAAAAAAAAAACCTGGCTTAAAGCAAAAACTATGGCAAAAAAGATTTTTTTTTTTTGGAGTGACTTAATAGTAGAGACTAAAGAAAATTGTGTCATTAAAATATTAGATACCTAGTTATGATAAAGTTTTTTTTACTTAATTTAATTTAATTTTTAACGGCGAACATAAGATAACCAAATTCTGTTCAGTTTTATTCCAAGTTTATTTTTCGATAGTAGAACCACTTTAATAATATGTATGACTTACAAGCCATGTATATTGAGCGCAGTTTTCGAATAAATCTTAAATGTAACTTAAAACACTACAATAATAAAAAAAACTTCATAAAACCCCCTGTTTTAAAATTGTTTAGCATTTTGTATACAAGTAACAATACAATAAAATACGAAAAAAAAACAGTCAAACATTAATTGAAAATTATCTACATTTCTTTTTTTATAATTATTTTGTTATTTTTTTTTTTGCTTTTTTTTTTTTTGTTTGCAACAAATTTAAATGCAACATTTCCCAGAACAATTTATTTTTTTTTTTTTAAATTTTCTATTTGTTCAATTAATTTTAAAAACTTCATATGTAGGTACCTGTATAATGTATGAAGTGCCATGATAATGATCAAATCAAGTTGTATACTTTATTCATATTTATTTATAGATACAACCATTTTTTCTCTTCTTTTAACAGTTTACTAACGGTAATAATAAATAATTTTTTTTATTGTATTTTTTTCTTTTATATCTTTTCTAAACACATACATATATATATTTTTTTTTCACAATTGATAAAAATCTCTGTTAAAGTAAAAAGGGGCAAGAAAAATATAATTTCGCGAATTAACTGAACCGCATCAGAAAAATTTATCCACGTGAAAATTTATCAACGATGTTTTTAGATCGAATCGGATCAGATTGACTATGACAGAAAAAGAAAATAAACATAGAAATTTATTTTTGTTTTAATTTTTGTTTTATTTTAATCTTCTTTAATTTGCATATATGCAGTTAAAAATATTCGTATATATATATGTAAGTGTATAATTGTGTATGTTTGAGTTGTATATTAAATTAAAATGAACCGTTATTGCGTTTTTATACGATTAATAACCAGTATATTTTTTTTTATTTATTAATTCTGAGATTGCAATTATTAAAAGAATATTAAAGAAAATAAATTAAATAATAAAATTAAATATTTAATATAGTTAAGTAATTAATTTTTTTTTTAATTACTTTGCAGAATTTGGCAACATTTTAACTTAGAAAATATTTATTTATTTATTTAATTAATTATTAATTCATTACACCTAAGACAACTAGTCTTTTAAGTGTTACTCAAGATAGTTATAGAGATAGAAACGTCATTATACAAAAATAGCATTAAAAGGTAAATCTAAATCTTTAAAATGAAATGAAGGCAAGAAAAACAAAAAATGTTAGGAATATACTTTTTCAAAACTGCCTCATATGTAGTATTCTAGACAGATCTCAGTAATTTTTTTGTAATTTATCTGCCTTACATGATAACTTTCGGTAATGAATTCACCAAAATGTTTAGTACAAAAAGTTAATATCTCAGACGACTCCTATCGCAACGAATTACAAAATTCAAACATCTTTGTGACCTGTGATCAACTAATTTGTGTATCATGTACATATGAAGAAACTATTTTATTAATAATGTTTTTTCAAAAAGTAAATGTATCACTTTAGGAAGTTTTTAAAGATTGGGCTAAGTACAGTCTTGGGTACATCGTTGTTATACTAAACATTTCTGCTGAAAATAGTTTTTTTTTTGTTTTTTTTGCGAGGACAGACAATAATAACAATAAAGACAATAAGATCATCGCGCGAATTCTTTCTATGGACTCTGTGTCGTTGATTAATAAATAAATATTAATCAGGGGCTTCGGTGGCTTAGTGGGTAAGAATGTATAAAATACCCTGTAAACACCGAGGGAGTGTGGGTTCGAATCCCACACACGTCGTAAGAGTTATTCCTCCTTACTACATTTACAGCCACGCCTGAACAGGAAAGGCTGTGTAAATCATATAAATTGTTAAGAAACTAAAAAAGAAACAAACAAAAAATTAAAATAAAAATCTATTTTGAAATTAAAATTTATAAAATGCAATGAAATAAAATTAAAATTAAAGAAGTGTTTTAAATAAGAATCATTTCATATTTAAAATTCTTTAAATATTTCGGAAAAAATCCAATAGATACAGATTTTTTTTTGTTTTCTTAAGGGAGGTGGGAATCTTCCAAAGAGACCAAGAATTTCCTCCTTGGTAGTGTCAGATTCTTACTGACTAAACCCACCTCCTCCCTTGGCCAATATAATGGGATAAAATCCTTACCTGCGAACGCTAGGAGGAGGGATAGGCTAGGGAGTAGGGAGTAGGGATAGGAAAGGATAGGAAATGGATACGGAAACATTGAATTGGGAGTGAGACTGTAAGGAAACAATGAATTCGCCTATTATTATTACTATTTTGCTAACAGTGACTAAAGCCGTTACAACAGTTACAACATGTGTAGTAGTAGTAGTAACATGAGGTAATTATTGAAGGCAACCCCCACTGTCACTATAGCGGCTATTATTATTGGTATTAGTATTCTTATTAATATTATTATTATTTTACTACAGAGTCAGCGCCATCAGTGGATTACAAATTTAAATTTTGATTGAAAAATAATTTAGGCAAAAGAGCCACGGAATTTTGTTAAATATAATATGTATGTATTTATACAACATAAAATTGCTAATTGTTTTGCGAACCGCAGTTTATTGACCTCTGATTTATTGGAAAATATAAAAAAAATAAAAATTTTTATTAATTAGAAAAACTTAAAGTTTTTCGCTTAATAAATACGAGGAATTAAAAAAAAATAACAAAAAAAAAACCTTAATAATAAATTGTGATTTTCTAAATAAATAAGCGTTGGTGTTATATAAAATTCTAATTTAAATTTTAAATTTTAACAAAAAGAAAAAACGAAAAGAAAAAAAAATTTTCTTTAGTTCATTCTATTTAAATATGAGGTAATAAAAATTATTTAAAAAAGAAGTTTTTTTTTTATTTTTTACTTTTGTGTAATTTTAAACGTTTTCATTTAAAAATGATAGTAGGAAGTTTAGCAGAGTAAAAAAAAAAAGATTACAAATATTAGAAAATTTCACTTCTTCCTCCTTTCTTTATAACCATTATCTATAAAATAAAGACTTGATTAAAATTAATGTAAACCATTGAAGCATTTTTTCTCATTTTACATTAATTTTAAAGTTTTTTTTTTTATATTTAATGAGATGGTTAAAAAAAATTTTAAATTTTTATTCCCAAGTTATTTAAAAGGAAGTTAAAATTTTATTGAGTTTCTTTAAAAATTGGAACACTTTTTATTTTTAAGAAATGACTGTTCTTTAAATATGTACCTAATCAAATGAATGAACTTGAATTTAATGAACAATTAAGTTTAAATTGAGTTTAAATAAAAAGAAAGTAATATTTAGTTTGCAAAGTACCAATTTAATATACATTTAAGCTTCCGTTTCCTAAATTAAACATAAAAATATACTTAAATCATTTGAAACTGTTGATAGTTACAATTTAATTGTTCAATAAATATCATAAAAATTTTTGTAGATATATATGTATGTAGTTATGTCAATAAGGGATTAGAAGCCAGCTATTGAAAATGATAAATGTATAAAAGTAAGTGAGTGAATGTATGAATGAGATGTTGTTCTTAGTTTAATATTTTTCTAATAAAATAAATTTATGAAGTCTGTGTGAAATCGATTCTTTTCTACAGAAGTAAAACATGACTAACTACTTAAAAATTCTAGAATAAAAAAACTACAAGTGTTCAATAATAACTACCTCCCAACAATTCAAAATATAAACTGGCTTAGAAGAATAAAGAATAAGGATCTTGGTACTAACAATCTCAAAGCAATAATCTATATAAGTATACGTTCTCAAATAAAGAAACGAAAATGGAGATGATTACGCCATACAATTCAAAGGGTGCCAGAAAATATTGCTCATATCATGTCATTGTCAGGCACTTCACTGGAATCCAAAACGAAAACGAAGTATTATGGGTAGATTAAAAAAAATAATGTGAAGAAGCTCAAAAGAGGTGGGGATAAAAACCAGTTGTAACATGGGCATAAATTAAACTACTGACAATTAAACAATAAAGTGTGGTACAGAAGGTTTGTGAAATCTCTATTCTCCTTCTGGGAATGAATTAGGAAAAAAAAATCAAATAAAATAAACCTGGAACTACTAGTGGAGATGTAATAAATTTAACTAATTTTTCAACAAATAAATTTAATAAATTCCAAATTAATAAAAATGGATAGATTTAACGTTGTCATAACTAAATATAATTTTCTAAAGTTAAATAAAAATAAGAAGAATCTTCTCTTTTTAGTACTAGAGGAATCATAACTTATATAACCACTTATAAAGTCTTTTTTCTTCTAAAATTTAACCAAATTTATTGTTAATTTAATAATAAATTATTTCAAAGTAGGAATGAAAATTCCAATTCATTTGTTAAATAACTTTTTTTTTTTAAAGCAGGTTATAACTAACTCTATATACATTTTTTATAAGTAATTCCATACACAAGAATTACCAAAGAATTTTTCAAGAATCTCACCCTAAATTTTATCATGTTATAAGTATGTAATGCAAATTTGATGCACTAAATAATTAATTTCAAAAAAAAATCTTAAATTTTTTATTTAAATTTTAATACTTATAAAAAATAAATTTTTAAAACAAACATTTACTTGTATAGTTGTATCTACTTTACATAAATTTCAAAATAAAAGACATGACTGACTTTAAAAAATAAATAAATTCATAAATTATTTAACAAAAAAAAAAAAAAAAACAAAAAAAAAATATTTACTTATTTAAAAATTGAAAGTAAGTCAATTGTAATCTGATAGATACATTTTTCTAATTTTTTTTTTGTTTTTTGTTTATTTTAGACACGAAAAAACAATTTATAATGCATATTTATTAACATATAAAACAATACCCCCATTATTATACCACCATTATTATTTAAATGCAAATTCAAATTTTTTTAATACAAATATACATATGTATAACGTTATACTTATTAAGTATTAAATACCTGTGTATTAATGTTGCTGTTGCAGGTGTAAATAGAGTTTGCAAGAAAATCAAATAAAAAAAAAAAAAATTCGAATTAGATACACTTAGATTACTAATATTTGAAATTATTTCATTTCAAATAAAGTGCCGGAAAAATCAAAGCTTAAAATAATTTATAAAAGTTATTGTAATTAAAATATTTTTTCATCAGATTTATATCTGAAAATAAAAAAAAAACTTATACATATATGTATAAGTAAAGCAATATTTTATTATACCCTACACCTAAAGTATAGGGTATATTAACTTTGGTATGGTGTTTGTAACCACCAAAAGGAAGCGAGTTAGGTATAGACATGTATATATATTCTGAATCAGGATCACCGCCGGAGTCGATTTAGCGATGTCCGTCCGTCCGTCCGTCCGTCCGTACGCACGATAACTCAAAAAATAATGATGCTATCTTGATGAAATTTATATAGTAGGTTACTAATTACGAAAGAAAGGCTAAGTTCGAATCTGGACAAAATCCGTCCAATCTGGACCCATTCGAATCATGGGTTCGGATTCTGGAAGCTTCCGAATGATTCCGGGCTTTTGGAGATAATCTCCGCAAACGAGATTATCTCCAAAAGCAACAAAGATAGAACCTTCAAATTTTGTACAATGATGTTTCTTCCCGTTCGATTTATGTCTCTGAAATTTAAGAGGATTTGGTCCATGGGTTTGGGTTTTGGAAGCTTCCGAACGAGCACCAGAGCAAATGAGATTATCTCCAAAACCAACAAAGATAGAACCTTTAAATTTGGCAGGGTGGTGTTCTTTCATGTTTTATTTAAGTCTCTGAAATGTGAGAAGATTTGGTCCATGGGTTCGGCATTTGGAAACTTCCGAACGAGCCCCAGAGCAAACGAGATTATCTCCAAAACCAATAAAGATAGAACCTTTACTTTTGGCAGAATGGTGTTCTTTCATGTATGATTTAGGCCTCTGAAATTTAAGAGGATTTGGTCCATGGGTTTGGATTTGGAATCTTCCGAACGAGCACCAGAGCAAATGAGATTATCTCCAAAACCAACAAAGATATAACCTTTAAATTTGGCAGGGTGGTGTTCTTTCATGTATGATTTAGGCCTCTGAAATTTAAGAGGATTTGGTCCATGGGTTTGGATTTGGAAGCTTCCGAACGAGCAACAGAGCAAATGAGATTATCTCCAAAACCAACAAAGATATAACCTTTAAATTTGGCAGGGTGGTGTTCCTTCCCGTTCGATTTATGTCTCTGAAATTTAAGAGGATTTGGTCCATGGGTTTGGATTTGGAAGCTTCCGAACGAGCCCCAGAGCAAATGAGATTATCTCCAAAACCAATAAAGATATAACCTTTACTTTTGGCAGAATGGTGTTCTTTCATGTATGATTTAGGCCTCTGAAATTTAAGAGGATTTGGTCCATGGGTTTGATGGGTTTGGATTTGGAAGCTTCCGAACGAGCACCAGAGCAAATGAGATTATCTCCAAAACCAACAAAGATATAACCTTTAAATTTGGCAGGGTGGTGTTCTTTCATGTTTTATTTAAGTCTCTGAAATGTGAGAAGATTTGGTCTATGGGTTCGGGTTTTGGAAACTTCCGAACGAGCCCCAGAGCAAACGAGATTATCTCCAAAACCAATAAAGATAGAACCTTTACTTTTGGCAGAATGGTGTTCTTTCATGTATGATTTAGGCCTCTGAAATTTAAGAGGATTTGGTCCATGGGTTTGATGGGTTTGGATTTGGAAGCTTCCGAACGAGCACCAGAGCAAATGAGATTATCTCCAAAACCAACAAAGATATAACCTTTAAATTTGGCAGGGTGGTGTTCTTTCATGTTTTATTTAAGTCTCTGAAATGTGAGAAGATTTGGTCTATGGGTTCGGGTTTTGGAAACTTCCGAACGAGCCCCAGAGCAAACGAGATTATCTCCAAAACCAATAAAGATAGAACCTTTAAATTTTTTATAATGATGTTTCTTCCAGTTTGATTTATGTCTCTAAAATTTAAGAGGATGTGGTCCATGGGTTTGGATTTTGAAAGCTTCCGAACGAGCCCCAGAGCAAATGAGATTATCTCCAAAAACAACAAATATATAACCTTTACTTTTGGCATAATGGTGTTCTTTCATGTATGATTTAGGCCTCTGAAATTTGAGAGGATTTGGTCTTTGGGTTCGGATTTTGAAAGCTTCCGAACGAGCCTCAGAGCAAATGATATTATCTCCAAATGCAACAAAGATATAACCTTTAAATTAGGCAGAATGGTGTTCCTTCATGTTTGATTTATGTTTCTGAAATTTGTGAGGATTTGGTCCATGGGTTCAAATCTTGGAAGCTTCCGGACGAGCCCCAGATCAAACGAGTATATCTCCACAACCAACAAAGATAGAACTTTTATTTTTAGTACAAAGGTGTTCTGTTATGTTTCCTTTTCTGTAAAATTGGAAACTGACATTTGAAAGAATTTGAACCATGGGTTCGTATTTTGGAAACTTCCGGACGAGCACAAGAGCAACGAGCATATCTCCAAAACCAACAAAAGTAGAACCTTTCAATTTAATAGAATGGTGTTCTGGCAAGTTTTCTTTATGTTCCTGAGATGGATTCGATGAATTGGAGTGGCAATTCGGGTAGCTGACACAAACATGCCAAGGACTACCAATCTTCGAAAATAATTAAGATAGAAACTTAAAATTTTATACAAGGGTGTCAAGAATATCCCAAGCGGATGCCTCTTTTACGTTCTTGAAATTCGAGTTGAATAAGACAGAAAAGGGAAGAAGTTCAAGCAGCTGCCAAAAACACTTATGGATTGTTAATTTAATTCGAATTATTCAGGTGTAGGGTATTAATAAGTCGGTTGCATCGACTTACTGTTACATTTACTTGTTTTTAAAAAATAAATGTAGATCATATATCTATTAATTAGTTACTTACATAATGAATGCTTTCAAGAAATAATTGTGTGTATATTGCATTATTAATAGTTCTTAGATTCGGCAAAGGATGATATCAGAACAAATTTGACTCATATTTATGCTGAATACAATAGTTCCAATCAGACTTGTAAAATTTTTATTACGACTATATTTATACATTAGAATTACTTAATAATCGTAATTAAAAGTTTTGATTATCATTACTATTAATAATTGGACTTAAAATTTTTGATTACAATTATTAGTAATCAAAAAATATAATCTATAATTTCGATCATATTATTATTATGTATATTATTTTGAAGTACATACTTAAAATTAATCTAAAATTAATTCAGATTACTCTTCAATTATTTTAGATTAATTACTAGAATATAATCAAAGAGTAATCTACATTACTTTTAAATTATTGGAGATTATTTTTAGATTAAATATTTTAATATATGTAAGTAATTTGGCGAAAAATTGATTTGGTTTTGAAGGCAAATGGTCACATATTACAATTACAAGGGAAATACAAATAAGTAACATATTTTTGCAGAGGGGCCTGTCTAATCGATTGCAGAGGGTCCTCATCTTGAAAAAACAAACCTGAAAAAAGAAATGTTGAAAAAAAAATAAAATTTTGAGTTAAAATTATCTGAATTAATTTCAGCACTGTGGAATTTAATATAGTTTGAATAATTTAATATATACAAACTCCCGTTAAACAAATTATTAAAACCTTGATTTTGTAACCAACTATAACATTGTACCTAATTATTTTCTTTTAGGTACAATGTTATAGTTGATATAGTTCTTTAATATAATGTAGGTATTTCAACAACAAGGTATTTTATTTTGTTATTTGTTTAGTTAAAAATTGGTTTTTTAAAATATTATAAAAATAAAAACCGCCTTCCCCGTTTTTCATATTAAGTATAATGCAATTGTAGAAATTACACTGCTGTTAATTTTTGAACAATCCTTGTAGAACTGTACTCCTTCACTGTTTTCGAGTTCCAACTTTCACAGCTTGGTATATTCGTCACGTGAAACTATAGAAGAAGTAAGTAGGGGACGTGTAATCCTTAATTATTTAAACACAACAATTTTAATTTAATATCAATAATTATTAATAATTTCTTTCTAAGACAAAAAATATGAGATCACCCAAGAAAAAGTAGCTAATTAAAAAAAATTAAAGCTAACAATTTTGAAACTTAAATTTATTAATTCTAAGTACATATAACAATGATTTTTTGTTTCAATTTGAAGACCCAAAAAATGCTCAGTTTTTTTTAGAACCGTTTAACATTAGTTTTCTTTTTAAATTATAAAGAGAGTAAAATTATAAAAATAAAAGTGAAGTTA
The DNA here is from genome assembly GCA_947095535.1 of Poecilobothrus nobilitatus. Classification (NCBI taxonomy): domain Eukaryota; kingdom Metazoa; phylum Arthropoda; class Insecta; order Diptera; family Dolichopodidae; genus Poecilobothrus; species Poecilobothrus nobilitatus. The sequence continues at coordinate 176,876,772 of OX352774.1, forward strand.
TTTGATTATGGTACAAATTTATTTTCTTTTTTTGGCTTTAAAGTATAGAAAAGTTGAGAACCTTGAAAAAAAGCCACTAAGTAATTAAAAATAAGAAAGCGAAAAAAATAAATTAAAGTACTTAATTAATTAAATGATTTTTATTTTATGTTGTATTTTTAAGAAAAATTTATTTACTTTTCCTTTGCAAAATAAAATCGAAAAAAATAAAATGTTAAGTATGAAAAATATTGTACCTAAGTAAATAAAATTAAATACACAATTTATTTTAATTGCTAATAGTAAACTATAATCACTATAGTTAGTAAAAATAAATTTCCATTAAAATGTAAATTTATGAGATTTTTGAACTTTTACATATGCAGGTTTTTTTTTTATATGTGTTTTTTTTTATATGTCTGAAATTTAAAATATTTTGCTCTTCTTAAATAACATTTAAAATGTAAATTAGAAATTTTTTAATTAAATTTTATAGTTTCAAAGTAATCGTTTTTAGATCCTTTATTTGGTCGTTAATAAAAAAAAGCTAATATGAACTAATTTTAGTTGATTTTTTTTAGTTTTGACTTTTTAATAAAATGTAATTAAGTTAAAATTCACCTAAAAGCAAGGCAAAATATAAATAACTTAGAATATTGTGTCTTGCATAAAAATTTAGAATTTTTCTTAGAATTTTATAGTTATGTTAGAAAAAATTGTGAAAAATCAACAGATGCTTTCTTTAATTATAAGAAAACTATAATATAATTAAGAAAAGCTGGCTAACACATGTAGAAATAGCAAATTAAATTTGTAATCCCTATAGTGCCTCTTAAACAGGATAAGAGTACAAAATATTTTTTTGAGCTACTTTTGTTAACTCACAATCAATTTAACTTCTCAGTTATTTCTTATTTTACCCCATTTTTAAAGTATTAATTACATTTTTTTGGGAATTTTCTAAAGATACCATCAGGAATATCCCCTTGGTATAGTATCGGAATCTTACTGACTAAATCTATCTTCCCCTTTACCCAACATAACGGGATGAAACCTCTAACTGCTAACTCAGTATTTTGGCTAGGGAGTAGAGATAGGAAAGGACAGTTCAGTTATGCAGACATTTTGAATATGATATTTTGACATATGACATTTTGAATTTGTGGACTGACACTGTAAGGAAGCAATAAATCCGCTTATTATTGTTACAACATTCAATATCTATATATCACCTTCCTGCATGATTATTATTATTATTATACGATATAAATTACTACTTAACAGCTTTTTTATTATCTGATCGTAGTTTGAACCCTAAATGCTCCGATTGAAAATTTGGTGACACTCATTTATGGTTTAATTTATGAATATTTTTATAATAATGTTAAAATCAAATTGTATTAATAAATTTAACTGTTGCTTTAATTGAAATGATTTCCATTGGTATTTTTAAGGATACCACCTTCTTTTTTAAGAATAAGCCTTTATAGAAAATACCTAAATAGATTTTTATCAATTGTCGTACAACTTTTCAAAATGTCAATTTTTGATATTGAATTAATAAAATTAAAGGTAAAATGTTTCTTAAACTAATGAAATAGAAACATTGTATAGAATTTTAGAATACTGCTAAATTACATTAAAAGAAAGCATATTTAAAGCAAAAAAAAAGGTGAAAAAATCAAAAGATGAAAAAATCAAAAAGATAAAAAAATACTTATTTAACTATAAACTATTATGCAGAATAAGAAATGTAGTATAAGTAACTATGTATATTGTACTTATAACTATATATAGAGTAAATGTATTGTAAATCTTTTTTTCCCCTAAGCGATGTGGAAATCTTCCAAAGATAGTAAGAATACGACCTTGGTAGTGTCATATTCTCACTGACCAAACCGACCTCCTCCTTTAACCAATATAAAGAGATGAATCACCTAACTGCTAACACAATGTATTGACTATAGAGAGAACAGGTAGAGAAAATATGACAAGGAAAAGTTTCAATTGGAGAGTCGTACTGTAAGAAAACAATGAATTGGCCTAATATTATTACTACAGTCAGTGTTGATCATTATTACTATCAGTAATAAAGCGTTAACAGTTACGAAATGTTACTAAAAGCATTAATAGTTACTAAAGCACTAACAGTTACCAAGAGATGTGGAAACCTTCAAAGATAGCAAGAATACCCCTTTTGTAGTGTCATATTCTTATTGACCAAATCGACCTCCTCATTTAACCAATATAAAGAGATGAAACACCTAAATGCTGACACAGTGTGTATTGACTAGGGAGTAAAGGTAGAAGAGGATATGACAAGGATGCAAAAACTTTGAATTGGAGAGTAGGACTGTAAGAAAACAACGAAATCGCCTTATTATTACTACCACCAGTGTTGATCATTAACAGTTACCAAATGCAGTAGTATATAACACATTACTGCATGGGGTAACTAAATGTAGCTTAAAGCAACAATCATTGAGTCTAGTTCTAATAGAATTCAATTTTATTTTATTTTTTATTTTTAAAATTTTTGTTTTGATTAATTTGTAACCACTTTTAAAAGTAGGTAATTAATTAGGTAAATGTTTTGTATTAATTTTTTATTCATAACTTTGAAATTTTTATATTAAAATTGAAAAGAATTTTAATTATTTATATTTTTTTATTATATTGCAAACAAACATAATTTTAATTTATTTTGCTACAAAAAAAAAAAAGACACTATAAACATAATAATATAACAATATTTTAGTTACGTACATATATCCTAACTAATTATATGTACATACTTAGTTATATGCAATGAAATTAATAATTAATTCATATCATGCAATAACTTTCTCCTTAGCACAATAAGTATAAAAAATTGTGCATTTTTTTTTTGTTTTTTTTTGTTTTTAATTTATTTTAGTGTCTCCACTTTTAAGTTTAATTCCCTTTCACCTACTGGATAACTAAAAAAAAAAAAATTTTTTTTAAATATATTTTTACTTTAATTTTTAAAATAAAAATATATAATTTTTTTTATTACAAAATGGTGAAATCATTAAAAATATTAAAGTTAATAAAAAAGTTATATGTATTATAAAAATTATTGCACGATATAATTTTATATCATGATATTAATGTAATAAAGTTCATATTTTTCATATATATTGCTTTTATTAGATTTATTATTATTTTTATTATTATTACGATTATTTTGATAGCTTATATTTATGTTATAAATTTTCTTATTACACAAAAGCAATATATTTAATGTTATAATGTGTTACATGACATTTTATTATAATGTATCTATACTTATATGTATGCACGTAGTACTTAAATATACATACATTGTAATAAACTAACCAAAATAAATATAAATATATAGCTAACTATACGTATAAATGTAACAAACTGTCAAGGTCAAATGTCGAAATTTTCTTTATATTATAGACAAATTATGTATTTTCTGTCATTTTTCTAACAATAAGTATAATGGTTGGTTTATAATGGTTTTGTTTGTTTTATTTTTGTTTTTTCTTCACTTTTATTTTAAAATAAAGCTAAGCATGTTTAAACTGAAAATAATTGAAAAATATATGAAAAAATAAAATGATAGAAAATATTAGAGAAAAAAAAATTAATAAACTTATGTTGTAATAAAATTAAATTATAGGATAGAAAAAAAAAAAGAATTATAAATATCATGATATAATATTTGTCAAATATCTATTTTTTTTTAGTGTGTATTTGTAAAATTTTGATAAAATTGATTAGAGACAGAAACCAATCTTTAATAATTCAATAATGGACACAAACCAACTAAAAATCATGAAAAAATTACGTACCTACTTATTTGGTAGTTATTTAATGAAAATGTAAAGCATATTTTGATTGTGGAGGAATGATAAAAAATGGAAAGTAAAATCTTAACTAAACTTTAATTAATTTTAGAAAGTTTTGCGGAGATCATAAATGTTTCATTTGTTTTACACGCTATCTAAACACCATAGGAAAGAATTCATTTATGTACAAAGTTATTATTGAATTAAGTAATTGAGAGAGGAATTGGATGAAATTAGTAAGGATGAGTTAAAGGAAAGAAAAGGTATTTTAGAATTGAATTGAATTGTACAGGTTCTTTTTGAAAAGTTGCTAAATTATATAAGCCACCAAATCTATCAGATAGAATTATAAGAAGACAATGGATAGAAGCATGAATTTCTTAGACAAAACTTATATTCTACAAGCTGCGTATGTATAGTTCCTGTAGAACATAACTATAATCACATTTAAATATTTGAAAAGCTTTAACTCTTGTCAATTTCAAATAAATTTTCACATCGAAGAGTTTTTGTATTCAAAGTTGTTTAAATATGTCGACCAACAAATTTAAAGTTGAATTTTATAAGTATGTTTTGTAATGTCCCTTGCATTTAATTATTCTGGGCTTATACATTAATTCAAAGATTGAGAATATTAAAGTTTCAAAAGTAAGTACATCAAAATTTACCGAAAAAAGTGTAGTAAGTATATATTCAATTCAAAACCACCCACAACCTGATTCTTTTTTTTTGAAAATTATTTAATTCATTTTAAAAAAAACATAAGTACTTTTCATTTTTACAAAGTTTTTTCTTTTTATTTTAAATCATCGTAGTACAAAAAAAAATAATTATAATAATAAAAAATAATAAATTGACATTGAACTTTTTATGTTGTATTCACCCTTTTTACGTCATTATTTATTGTTTTCTTTTGATTTTTGTTGTTTTTTTTTTTTTTTTTTATTATTATTTAGCCACTTTGTACATTTTAATGTCATATTAATTTAATTTTTCTAATATTTTTTTTTTTTTTGTGTGTCGGAAAATTTTCTATTCATTTCATAAGAACAATGTCGATAAATTTTGTTTTTTTTTTTGTATTTTATATTTGAAAATTATGTGAATTTAAGGGTAATTTTGTGTGAGAAAATCGAATTAAAAAATTCGTTTAAAAAAAAAAAATTGGTGTGTAATTACAAATAAATACAAAAGCACTCCTTATTTTACACATTATAAATACAAAAAAAAAAAACAATAACAGATCTCAAGTATTAGTAGACATTTAAAATTTGTAAAAAAAAAAAAAATTTTTCAAAGGTAACAAACCATATGGGCATACTTATTATGCAGTATGAAAAATGTATTGTATAGATACAAAATAATGATGATTTTAAATGAAGAAAAAAAAAAAAACTAAAACTAAAACAAATTCAAGGTTTGATAATTTTTTTTTTTTTACAATTCATTAACTTTTTTGTATATAAAAATAAAAATTATGAAGTTTTAATATTTCTTTTAAGAAGTATATGTCTCGCTACTTGAATTGTCATATTTAGACTCTCCCATTCTTTTGTTCATTTTTATTTTTTCTATAAGTATTTATTTTAATCTTATATGGTAGGTAAATAAATTTAATTTGTTATAAGAATATTAATTAATAAAAAATACAAGGATATCAATTGAAAAGTCACCGGATAACTCAAACTTTAATAAATTTCTGATTTTATATATGTATATAAGTATATAAGTAGTTACTGTTCTGTTAAAATTTCTCGATTTTTCATCTTTAAATGTAATGTAGTAATTAGTTATTAGAATATACAAAAAAAAAATCAGATCTAAATAGGTCTTAAATCTTGATGACATGATCAATCAATCGTTTAAAAATGCTAGATATAATATTGAGACTCTTTTGATTTTTTCGTATTTAATAAAGAACATAATGCGGAAGGTACTTTCTAGTGCTACTATTTAATTCGAAGAGGAACTGAATTAAGTGAAACATGAACCATAAATTGAAGTAAAAAGAATGTTAACGTAACAGTTGGTGGATTTTGAAATAAGTACTTAACCGAAAAAACATGTAGTTATATGCAAGGATGAACAATAACAAAAAAAAAAATATATAAGTATTTACCTACATATGTGTACTTATTTAGTTAGAGTTATTAAACTACTCTTTGCCAAATTTAAATTATTCTCTTAACACTTAAATAAATATATGAATTTTTGTATGCATATTAAAGTTTAATTATTATAGTTTTAGTATTTTTTAAGTTTCATAGTTTTTTAAATTGCATAAGTAAATAAATTTAGAAAATTGTATAGGGAATTTTCTTTTTATATGTAAAATACATTTTCAAAATTCTTCAAATAATATTTCGATCCAAGTGCATTGTTTGAGCCTATGATCAAGATGACCAGAGTTAAGATAAAATTAAAAAAATTTAATAAAATAGTTACTGAAATTTAATATTTTTTTTAAGGTAAAAGTAAAACTGTAGAAACGAAAATTTTACAAATTATGTTAACAGAGAAAAAGAATATGAATTTGAGTACTTAGTTGGAAAATATACAACTGTAGGGTATTAAACTAACTAGATATTAAATTCTGACAACAAAATATCGCTGGCTTCTCGTAGCATTCTCGAAATTGATTCAAACTTTCTGTAATCTGTAGAATGAAATGGTAGTTAATATAAAAAAACTTAACCCATCTAAAATTATTCTGTTTCTCACTAAAATTTATCTTCTTTTGAATAGAGTGCACAATTATATCTCCACAAACCATCTGTTGAACAAATAAGATATCAGTGTTTAATCGTCGGGATTGAAGCGAATTTAAACTAATTAAATATATAACCTCCATATGGAGAAAAACGTAGTGGATCATTTCAAGATAAATAGCCTAAAGAAAACGTAAGATTTTTTATTTTTACATAGATTCACTACGAATTATATCTACTTAGATCATGATAAGATGACAAAATATAACTTGCATATTCAAGAATTATGGTTTAACATATGTAGTAAAAAGATGTTTAGGAATATTTGGTTCAGAAAATTCTTTTAACTAACGCATAATGTATTTAATAACATTACTGTTTAACAATAAAATTACATATCCGTCTTTAAAATCCGATCTATTGTTTAGAATCAGATTCAGGCCAGACAAACAAACGTCCGTCATTTTAAAACTTGCTTTTGTAAAACTTTTTTTTTTTAAATTAAAAATGAAGTTTTACATTATTAAAAAAGAAAAAAAAAAACATATTGAAATAATTTATTTAATTAAATTAAAAGTGATTTTAAGTAATTGAAATTATTTTAAAAATATCATTTGACTTTCTAAAATCAGATAATTTTGTACATATAATAAATTTTTTAATCATTTCCTTTAAAATTAATTAAAACTAAAAAAAAAAGAAAATTTTTATATTTAAAAAAAAAAAAAATTTATTAATAACTTATTTATTATGTAACACTAAAATTTTAATTATATTTAATTGTATATACATATAAATATGTACTTATGTTTAAAATTTTGTATATTTTAATTGTTCAAAAGTAATGAAAAGTTTACGCTTAATGTATATTTGTTTATTATTTTAATTTTTTAGTTACTTATTGGTGCGTTTGAATTATTAATTTTCACTGTTTTCCTTTTTCTTTGCTTTTTTTTTGTCTACAAATCATAAACTATTAAAAAATTTTGTATTCAATTTTAAATAAAAAAAAAAAAAACATAAAAAATCAAAGACTTGAAAATTCGCAATGCACTTCCGCAGTAAAATATCCAAAAAAAAAAAGAAAAAAAGTTGATATATGTACTTAACTATGCATCACACATACCAACAATTGTTAGGCACAATCATAAATAAAATTAAACTATAATTTCCAATCAATATTAATAAATGATTCATAATATAAAAACTAAGTAATGTATTATAAATGTTACAATAACCAATGTAAAAATAACCAATTTTGTTTCTTTATTTTTTCTTTGATTGATGTTGTTATTTTTTGATGTTCATCGAAACGTAAATGTTTTCTTACTTACAACTTCTTTTAATTTTACTTTTAATATTATTTTTTTTTTTTTTTTGTGTAAATCCTTCAACAAAATGTTAAAGCATTCATATGGTAACAGAACAAGACAGTACAAAAACAAATACAATATAGTTAAAAGTTGCCGATGCATGAAACCCTTGAAGCGCTTCAGCTGTTTTAATAAGCCATTTCTCATGCATTATTAAACGTTTGTTGAATAAGAAATTGTCAGTCAAGTTTTTTTTTATCATTTTTTTTTTTTTTGCCTTCAACAAAAAAGAAAAACGAAAAAAAAACATAGGAAAATGCATAAAAAATGAATTCATAAAAAAAGATTGAAAGTTATGGGTAGAAATTGTTATGTCTTCTATTTTCTTCCTGATGTGATTTTTTTTTTTTTTTTCAACCAAAACTATTGTAAAGTACTGATGACAACTAACTATAGTGAATACAAATATTAATAGTGTAGATAGTCTATAGTAAATTTTTCATATATATATATATGTGTACATAAATCATAAGGTAATGCAGCAAGTTATTGATTAGTTTTTTCATATTTTATTATTTTTTAATCATTTCGCACAAACCATCATTTTAGGTTCCATTATAAAATTTGTTTTTAGATAATAACTATTTTAGTTTTTAGATTATGATGATAAATAAGACAGTAAAGCTTACTAAATTGATGAATTTTCCATATATGTAGGTTTTTTTTAAGATTCGACAACAATTAAATATGAAAAATATTCCTGCCAATATTCCATCACTGTATGTTCCGCTTTGCGCTGAAAATTTTGAAATCGAAAATTAATAAAATTGTAATTTATTCAAAAGTGAATTGAATTCACTAAAATTTGATTGATAAATTTAAATTTTAATAAAGATTAAAATTTCTTTATTAATCCTTCTGAACTATTTAATTTTAACCAAGTTCTATGAAAAAAAAAAACAAGAAAAAAATAATATGCAGTTTACTGAAAAATCTAATAATTTTTACATAACTGCAATGGATACATAATTGATATGGATTTTTATTTATTTAAAATAATAATTTTAAAATAGAAGTCAACCACTGAATATTTTAACCTATAATTTTATAAAAAAAAAACAAATTTAAGTTGTTTAGTATATAGATTTGATTCACTGAATAATTTCTAAAGTGATGATTTTAATGCTAGATTATAATTATTTTTAAAAGAATCAACTATTAAATCCATTTTCTATTGTATCTTTTTCTCTTTAAGCAATATTCTTAATATGCATTCAAATGTATGATGCATTTTCATTATAAAGATAATGAATGATTCATTAATGAATTCTATTATCCACATATACATATATACTAGAGATTAGCTTGTATAAAATTCACATTTTACTTTTTCGGAGTTTAAAGAAAATAATAGAAAAATCAACAGAGAATAAAAGAAAATATTTTGTAAGTGTATTTGTATAATGAGTTTTGAATGTTCTTTTTTAAAATGCAATTTTCATTCAATGCAAATAAAGCATAGTAACTATTACTTGATGAGAATTATTCATGCTTGACGATAGAAATTTTTGTCTTTTTTAAAAGAATTTAAAAGTTTTCAATAAGTATCAGAGGATTAATTTTAATTCCTTGTCTAGATCTAACAATTTTTTAAGTGGCTTGGAACACAATGGCAAAATATTTTGAGGCTAGTTTGTTTTTTTTTCGTAAACAATTAAATAATTTGCTAGAAAGGAAATGTACGTTTTTTTTTTGTCCATTAACTGTCACTTTGAGGGAGAATAGGGATTTCATCTAAGATCTTCATTTCACACAGTTTCCTGCTACTGTTTTTGAATTTTCCCATAATAAATTAAGTTCGACTTTTATGATGCATTTCCATGTGCTATTTGGACGGCCGTGCTTTTTTCTTTACTTCTTGGGGTTTCATTCTAAGGCCATGCAATTTATATTGTTTTGATTGTCTCTTAGCGTGTGGCGGTTATCTGTTTTCATTTTTTTTTTTTAGTTTCCTCAGTATAGATTCTTCTTCTGGAGTTCTCCACAAATCTTCGTTACTTATTCTGACAAGTCAGAATATTGTCTACATATAATGTATTTACATAGATTTATGAAAACCTGAAATTTTAATATCTAAAGATTAATAATATGATATCTAAAAGTTTCATTACTATATTATAGCTTTAAAGATTTTTAACTTTGTTTTTCTGGATATTTGAGTGTACCACAATATCCTGAATACGATCGGCTGAGGTTTTTAAACAGATTTGTACTATTTCTGAATGCAATCATATTGTATCCCTTTATGTCTTTTCTGCTTCCACTATTTCATTATTATTGCCGCTTATTTCTTCGATATGTTATCCACTTTTTTTTGGTTTGTTCTTAAGTATTGGTCAACTTTTTGTCATTTCAATCTTTGATGTACTTATGTGATGCTGTGCATTTTCTATTGATAAGACTGTCCACAATTTAGTGCAGATCCCTCGTTTAATTCTGTAAAATCGAGTTTTATTTTTTATTTTAATTGTAAAGGAAATATTTGATTGAATTGGTAGTTGTCTACTTTCAATGACTTTGATTTTCTAGATAATAACAAAAATTTTCCAGATTGAGTTCAATCCAATTCCAAATACTAATAAGATTATTTTAATATAAAATTTGTCAATTAGTTGCTTTAGACAGCTTATATTTTATAATATAAAAGCTTAAACTATTAATTATAAAGGATTAATCTTGAATTTCTCATCAAAATTTTTTTTAGAATTCCCAAAAACCATCAACACAAAATAAATAATATTTTTGAATATTTTGTTTTCTTAAAAATGCCAGCTAATTTATTTTTTTTTTCAAAATAACGAAAAAAAAAAATTTCATTATTAGCAATTGGTCATTGATAATAGCAAGCACTATACAATCCAACACTTATTCTGTCAAAAGGCTCTAATCTCAAGGAAAACCTACACAACTGATTTTTAAACAATAAATAAACAATAAAACAAATCGTCATTTCTTAAAAACGTGCCTTAAAATAAATCCAAAAAATACAACACGTCACTTGAAATGTCAACTTATCATTGGAATAAATGACAAATATTTTGCTAACGCAAATGTTTACAATAACGGTAAGCAGAAAAAAAATATATAACTACCTATGTATGTATATAACAGACACAAATAATATTAATTTAACTCTCGTTAAATAAAAAAGAAAAAACAAAAACATAAAAAAAAAATAATAAAATGGATTATGATCGCCATTTTGCATTCTTCTCAAATAAATTAAATAGTGCTCAAAAAAAAAACATAAACAATTACATGACATAAAAAATCATTGTCATTTATTTTTCATTTTATATTTTGTTCACTATTGTTATTGTGAATTGAATATAATATATAGGTAATGAATTCATAAGAGCTAATTTTTTTTTTATTTTTAAAATGACATACGTACCGTTATATTTGTATGACGTAAATTTGAATTTTCTTTTTTAGTGATACCTATTTATCTATAATATTTTGGGGATACATATTAAAGTAGGTATACTTGTATTAGGTAAAATTCGTATGAAATCAATATTCGAGTCAGATTTAAATAGGTTTTAAAATTAATTTTCAAGATATTATCCGTTATTGTAAATTAAGAAAGTTTAATTAAATTTGATAAGATTGATTTTCAGGATTTGACTAATAACTATTACTATACTGCGTTCTCTATTCAAGCTTTATCTAAAAATGTATTTAAGTGTTTCAAAACATACCAATAGCTGAAATTATACTCTACAAATCGTATACCCATAATCTTTTTTGGATCATTTTTCGGCGAGCGTATTTCTTAAAATTCCAAAGTTACAAAATCCTAAAAATTTAAAAAAACATTTAAAATCATAAACTCAATCAACTAAAATCAATTTTTTCTTTGAGATTCTCCTATAAGTATTACCAGGTATTACTTACTTCAATGCGCGATTTCAGATTTCGCAATTTTGGCTTTTGTAATTTGAGATTTTGTGATGGGATTTTGTGATAAGATGAAAAATTTTTTGGATTTGGAATTTTTTGTTTGAAATTTTGTGATTGGGATTTTTGTGATTGAAATTTCAAGAAATGTTATTTCGTACCCAACTCCATTTTTTGGAACTTTACCCATTAATTTTTTTTTTAAATAAAAAGAAAATTTGTCTTACAATTTGAAGTGAATAATTGACAAAAGTCTTATAGCTATTATTATGTTAAAAAATAGTTAAATTTATATACATATATATATTTTTTTAAATAATGCAACGTTTTATAGAAAATAGAAATATGGTGATAAAAATGTATAGGTGGTATATTGAAATTATTTTGCACCCACATGAAAGTACATAAGTATGCACACATGTGCTTGGTTAAAAAGAGAGAAAAAAAAAAGAAAAATTAAATTATTGTAAAAAGTTCATTGTTAATAGTTAAAAAAATATGACCAATATTTATTGTACAAGTGATGATTAATGAGGAAATTGAAAGTCATTTTTTTATTTTTGTTTTTTTGTCCCCCTCAATATTGTTAAATCATCGTAACTAAGTATAGACATATTTAAGTATGTAAATTTAAAAAATTACATAAGTAAATAGTTATAAAGATTCAGGTATTCAGGTATTCAGGTAATTGTTATCTATTGCAATTGTTCAAAATTTTAAACAAAGAAAATTAGAAAAATTGTTAAATATTGTTTATATGTTATAAAAAGTCATATTTCAGATCAAATCAATTTTACTAATAATTGAAGTTAGCAAATTTAAAACACGAAATCTTTAGATTGTAGGAAAGGGAAGATATAATTAAAATATAAGTATGTGTATACAATTATATATTTTAAGTTACTAATACATACAAGTTAATATTTTATATTTTTATTAATTTATTTTTTTTTTATGTCTGTTATTTTATATTTTGTGCCAGTATATATTTTTTTTTTTTGAAATATTATTGATTTATAGGGGTTCTTATTTCAAAATGTTATTGTTATAGTTATATAGAATATTGAAACGGAAATTAGAGTGTAGGCAGGAAATTATTACTTGTAATAATTCGTAAAGGTATTAAAAGACAACATTTAAAATGAAATGACATATGACGCCGGATTAATTAGTAATATTTTTTTTTCTCAGAAATTTTTATTGTTATAAATACTTAATGGAAATATTTTTTTTTAAATTGGTTTAGTATTTCTACATTCAGTTAAATAATATAATCTATTTCTGGGGTCTTGATGATTGCAGTTTAAAATGCATTTGAATCAAAAAGTGTTTTTATTCTAATATGTAACATGGTAACAGTCCATAACAGCCTATGGTAACAGCACAAAAATGTCCCAAACGAAAATATCGCATCGAAAAAATGTCGTCGGACAAAAAGACACATGCGGAGGGATTTTAGAGTTGGATTTAAAATCAGAATTAACGGTATTTTACTATATATATTTCAGTTGGTTTCAAAATCAGAGTATTCTCTTATTTTCCAAAATTTTTCCAATTAAATTTAAATTAATTATTGCGACATTTTGTCCAGTGACATATTTTCAATTACTATATATATTTTGTATAGATTTCGAGTGATATTTTTGGCGCCTAAAAAAAATGGTGTGCACATTAATTTATAGTTTTATACAAAGCTCTCCGATGCACAAAATGGAAATTATAATTGAAACACTTGAAAAGCAATACTTTTGTTATCTTAGCACGAGACGTGGCTTGTATTTAGAAATAATATACAGAAACTACAAGTCTTTGAAAATAAATGTTTGAGAATAATATGTCGCATATTCTGGTCAAGACGAATAATGAACGAAGAGCTTCGATTAATGACGAGGCAAGAGCCGATATGGGTCCAAATAAAGAAGAAGAAGTGAAAGTGGATTGGTCACATTCTAAAGTGTCCGACAACATCAGTGGCACGCCAAGCGCTAGAATAGAACCCTCAAGGTAGAACAAATGTAGGAAGGCGAAAAGCAACCTGGAGAAGAACTGTGAGAAGAACAAAGAGAAAGTAACCTATCTGGAAAAACATGATAGGAAATAAAAAGATTGGCGCTAAACATAGATAATTAGAGAGGCTATGTGGAAGCCCTAGGTTCCCTAGGGGAATAATAAGGAAAAAAAAAATTACTTTTGTTATCGTAGCACAGTTCTTAATCTTTAGTTTAGATCTCAATTCATATTATTTAATTTTTCCGTAAGAAATGATATGAGTCTTTTATTTAAAAACATCGTAATTTAATTATATAGATTCTTATATATATATATACATTTTTATTTAAGGTATTAAGCAGAACAGTTGGTACAGACTTACTTTAAAACAAAAATAAAATTTTTATATTAAAATAAAATAGTAACAATTTTCCAATTAAAAAAAAAAATACTTTTAATTCTAGTTTGAATATTTTTTATATTTCCACTTACGTTTCGTTTTTAATTTTTTATTAAAAAAAAAAATCACAAAATAGAAATTAAATACAAAAATTACTTCTTTAAGTTACAAAAGACTCAGAAGAAAACTTTTAGTGGTAAACCACAGTATTATCCTATCATATATATAAAAATTTATAATATGTAACTAGAAAAATTGATTTAACATCTACTGTGTTAAACTTTTAGAATTATTAAGGTTTTCTTTTTCTTTTAATTACTTTTCTTTAATATTTATTTATAAGATTCATTAAGCGTAACAGCAGGTGCACTAAAAAAAGAGACAGAAATGAAAATTGTTGTCAAACATGTTGCATTTATTTGTGAATCTTTCTTAATTTTTTTTTTTTTTTTTTTTGTGAAACCACAATTTAGAACCATTTTTAAATGTTGATATAATCATTAAGAAGTATTTTATTATCTGATTTTATGATTCGCCTTTATTTCATTCAACGTTATTGCACCGCTCCTTTTCAGTTTTAATATTTTAAGTTTTTTGACATGTTCAAATTTTAACTTTTAGTTTTTGATTCAAAATTCTATTAATTACTTACTTGTTATATATTATTATTACTATACGTCTGGACCAGTTCCCTTGATTCGCCCCTATTTTTTTTATATAAGTAGTATTTTCAAAGAATTTAACTGCAATAACATCATATTCTTTAAAATGAATCTCCGACTTTTGGAAAGTGGAGTGGAAAGGAAAGTGATAATATTATACTCGCACTAATATTTGCCAATTATTTTTCACAATTTTTGGCAAATCTTTCCTACTTAATTAAGTATGTTTATTGTACTATTCAGTTATAGAATGTCTACCCATTTCAGTTTTAAAGATTAACGAGTTCGCTGCCAACTCGTTTTTTGTTCTGTGTACGCTCTACACCAACACTGATTTTTCATTAAATACAGAAAATCAGGAAAATACAGGTTTCAGGAAAGGGTAAGTATATTATATATGGCACCTACAAATAATTATATATATATACGTATAAGTATGGAATTTTTTTTGTAGATCTTCTCATATACCAAACAAAAAATCTTCTTCTCATATACCAAACAAAAAATCAAGCTTTAACTCGCTAAGCTAAAGATTTTATATATTTTACAAAATATGTTATCCAACTACCAGTATACTCGTATTTGGCGTCCCTGACTAGAGTATATTCGTAATCGGAAGTCGGAAGGAAAACGTTAAATATATACTTGTGTGTTTATAATATGGTTGATCATTTAGTTATTGGATCACAGAATAAATATATATTTATATACATTATATATAATATGTAATTTTCAATATTCAATTTAAAAATTTTAATTCTATATAAAAGTAATACACTTTCGTATTTTGTTTTTTGTTCCTTTAACTTAAATAATTTAGAAAGTGAAACCTATATATTAAAAAAAAAAATCAAATTTAAAACGTGAACTTTGTTGCTAAAATTTAATCAAAAATCTACGAAAATTTTTATTTATTTTTTTTTCCCACATTTAAAGTACAAATTTTCTTTATCTTCTATTTTTCAATTTCACTTTTTAAATTAAAAACGTCTTTTTTTAATTTAATAAGTTTTTTTTTTTTTTTAAAGGTACATGTTAAATATAATAATCATTGAAAAAAAAAATTAAATTAATTTTTTTTTTTTTAAATATTACAAGTTAAAAAAAAATTAAAACAAAACGTTAAAAATTTCAATTTCATTTCAAACCTAAACAAAAAAAAATCCGAAACGAACATTTTGAACGTTTAACAACATGGTGTTAGTCAATAATTACTTGATACAAAAAAAATAATTTTCTTCATTAAAAACACCTCCTAAGAAAGAAGGAAATTTAAAAAAAAAAAATAAAATTCATTGAATGACTTTGCACAAAATCATATCAAAATATCATTTATATACATATCCATCATATCTTTTTTTAAATCACAACTACAACTAATGTGTAGTTTATGAATGGCACTTACTTTAAATTCAATTACAATCGCGATCATCAGTTTTATTTTTTAATTTTTTATCTAGCCTTTTTTTCCAGGGTGCAAATTATCACACATGCAAAATCGTGAAAATT
This sequence comes from Poecilobothrus nobilitatus, assembly GCA_947095535.1. Classification (NCBI taxonomy): domain Eukaryota; kingdom Metazoa; phylum Arthropoda; class Insecta; order Diptera; family Dolichopodidae; genus Poecilobothrus; species Poecilobothrus nobilitatus. Next base: position 176,893,131 of record OX352774.1, read on the forward strand.
AAAATTCAACAAAAAAAAGAATTTAAAAAAAATTCTCATTTGATCGTTGAATTAATTAATGCCGCATTCAAATTAAAAAGAAAATATTTCAGTAAGAAGAAATTAAGGTATAATAGTAACTGAATAAACATGAAATGACTTTTATAACTTCAAAATGGTTCATAAGAGATTTGAACTATTATAAACAGAAGGAAGAAACTAAAGTCCTATTAAAAGAACACCATCATAAACTATGAACTAAATCTTTCATTTTGATAATCATCGAATGCAAAAAAAAAAAATAAATATTAGATCAGAATTAAAAATTAGTCTATAGATTTAAAATGTTTCCCCATTTAGGAGAGAAAAATTAAGAACTGAAATGTGGATTTTTTGAAAAAAAAAATAGATAAGTAATAGATATGCTTTGTGCTCCTTTTTATACTCTTTACAATTAACATTTTGTCTTCATTCAGTCAATAAAATATCAAGCAGTATTTATGGAACCTTACGCCAACTCTAAGAGTTCCCAAAATTTGTGTATTACAAAGTAAATGAATTAATTTTAGTTTTTATTTTCTTTTATGAAAATAGGAGTAGGAAAAATTACTACCACGACAAATTCAATAGAAACAGGAAATCCCAATTATTAATAATTTTTCCACCTTAAAAGAATTAAGTCTTTAAACCGCCACCCCTCCAAAATACATTTCTATATATATATTCCATCAATACAAAAAAAAAAAACACATTATCCTCTTCTTTAACAATGCAGAATTACTTAAATGTTATACTTTTTTTTTTCTGATCATTCCCTTTTCAATTAATACCCCTTCTCCTTATATTCTAAAGGTGTTCCACCATATTTTAAATATTTAATATAAAAAAAAAAAAAAAATTCACAATAACGATTATATGGTATTCATTTGTAATCAATAGTAGGTATAATTATAAGTACTTAAATTTAGATTGATGTTTCCCTCAAAATTTGAAAGAAACTAATAATTATTATACAAAAACTCTTTTAAAAAACTCTTTGTATTTTTTTTTTTTTTTTTTTGGTTCAATTCAATATGATATTTAGAAAAAAAAACAACAAAAAAAAAAAAAACCACTAAAATAGTTTAATTCATCATGCATGACATCCTAAATCTAAAGAGTTAACTATGAAAGTAAGGCGGATCGATTTTAATGATTCGTCAACGAATTTTTAACAAAAAAAAAAATTTTTTTTTTAAATTTTTCAAATCTGTAAAAAAAAGTTAAAAAATAACCATCACTAACGTTTAAAACTAACAAAACAATAGTTAGTAATTCATCAAAAAAAAAAAAAAAAAAAGTTGACTACTCAACAATAACAGAAAAACCATAAAATCAAAAAAAAAAAAATTTAAATTTAAAAGAAAGGTACCAAATTTTAACTTTCTCCATGTTTAGGAAAATTTTTTTTTTCTTAAAAGACTTCTTAAAGATGCCATAATTTCATGTTTTGTTTTTTTACATCTTACATCTTAAATTTATTATTGTTGTATTACTTCTTATTTTTTTTTTGTTTTTTTATTTTGTTGAACTTTAGCAGCTTTTAAAGCGTGTAATCAATTGTAAGTGTGTCTTCATCATCAGACAAATAATAAAAATAATAAAAAAAAAAAAAAAACAATATAAGGTTGTGTTGTTTTTGTTTTTTTTTTATTTTTATTTTTTTTTTTTTTTTTTGCGATTAAACCAATATAAATGATATGTGGAACACTGAATCTAGTGACACTGATTCAATTCTTTCACTTCTATAAATCATCTTTCACAATTTGCTATACAGTACAGGTTTTTTAATTTTGAAATTCTACACTTTATTTCGATATTTGTTTTAAATAAGTAATTCAGTTTTTTTTTATTTTTTTTTTTTTTTATTTTGATTTATTGCGAATTCGAATTTATTTGTGGTGGTAATCATTGGTTGCAACTTAAGTTATTGTATATATTTATTTTAAGTTAAATAAAAAACTTTCCTTAAAAATTGAAAAGTAAATTTTTAGTATGTTAGTTTTTTTTTTTTTTTACAATATATTTAATGCTTCAAATATTCAATATTTAACATTGAGGCATTTTTCAAATTTTTACTATAATCCCTCTTATTGTTGCTGTATATAGTTAAGTGTCTGTCTACTCAAAGGAATATTTAAAGTATTTGATTTGATTACCTTATAAAAAATTCAGTTAAAATATGATTCTGACATATGTTCCATTATTCAGGTGTTGCATTTATACATGTTAAGGTAAATCCGTAGTGTGTAGGCTTTAATAATTTTTATTTTTTTTGAGAGCGAACAGATTCTTAAGTTTTAAGTAATTTGATAGAAAAATCTAGTTACTATAAAAATCATAAATAAGTATATTAAATAGTAAAAAAATAATAAGTAATTACTCCGAATTATTGCGCGAGGATAAGTAGAAATGGTCGAAAAATACTATAGAAAAGTAGAATAAGCACGAATTATGAGCACGAGTGGGACTTTAACTCACTAAATACCACCTACCCTTCATGACTAAACAATAGGTAAAATCTCCAGGGATTTTAATTCACTAAACACCATGTCCTTTTAATTACCAAACAATAGGTTATATGACCTTTAGTAATTCATTGCTTGGCGTAGAATTATATAGTTTACAGTTCTAATATAACAACTACAGATTAATTATTGATTTTTCGAAAGTTAAAAGTTGATAAATGTGTAACCCTGTTTTTTTTTTTCTGTTTACTTTTTGATAGAAATTTACGTTTGTTGTGCATACCCTGCTATAATAATGCTGGGAAACAGAAACAATATTCAAAATCTAAAAATTAGTATAATTTACTTTATAGGGTAGCTTAAATAATATTAATCTGTAAAAAAAAAAAATTAGATTTCCCCCTGTTTTTATTTCTTATTTATTTTTTTTTTTGTAATGAACTTTCTTTATTTTATTAATTAACTTTGATTGAATGATGATACATCTATCATATTTCTTTCATTTATTATTTTTTTATTTATTTTTTTTTATGTTTTTTTCTATTTCATTCTATTTTTATTTTTTTTTTATTTTTTATTGTTTGTGATTCAAATAAAACGCTTGTATAATTACTGATATGCGCTACTTTACCTATAAACTCATAAATTTAATTTTAACCCAGTATTATACTGTTTAAGTATTACGTATATGTAGAATACCCATATGACAGCTAACTATAAAAAAAAAAAAAAAATCTTAAAACAAACTAAACTTATAAAAATCGAGGACATGAAATCGATCAAAACTGATCAGACTGAAAAAAGAGAAAAATAAAAATATAAAAAAAAACCACGAGAATTTATCATTTCGTGTGTATGTTTGCTTTGTTTTATATATGCGTTTTTAAATGTCAATTTTTCAAATAAAAAAACTATTTTTATTTCAATTTTTTAAATAGAAAATCAAAGAATTTGGATTATAAAACAATAAAAAAAAAAAAAAAAAAAATGAGTGATTCTTTGACTTGATCGATTCAATTTCTAATGATATTTTAGTGGTGTACCCAGAATGTAAAAAAAAAAATCAAATCGTAAGAAATTTTAATGAATCATTAAAATATCATTAATTTTTTTTTTTTTTTTGTTATTTTTTTTTGGTAAAGTTTAGTTTTGGTTTAATTTTCACTATTTTTCTTTAATATAGGACAAATTAAATAAAAAAAAAAATTGAAAAAATAAGAATTAAGTTTTTACTTAAGAATTGAAAATTTACTTCACAGATCATCAAATTACGTTTTGTTAAAAATCGTTGTCTTACTTATTTAAATTCAATTTAAATTTAGGAAACTAATTAGGTAGTTACTACGAACTGATTATTGGAAAAAAGTTAAATTTATGTTAAATTTTTTATTTTAACATAATTTCAATTTTAATTAATTTTAAATGCTGGGAAATTGTACTCGATCGGAAATATTAATACATATGTTGTATGTTAAATTAATTAAACATTTGAAATTGGCGCTACCATCTAATAAGATGTTTTGGATATTTTAAACTGTAGTCTATTAAAGTATTTACATTTAAATTTAATAAGTACTTGTAGTTCTTATTTTTCAACTTCAGATTATATTCGGTTTTTTTATGACGTAGATTTTTAAGTATTTGAGAATTTTATAAGGATTACTGACATGGAAATTTAATATAATTGACACTATGCAATCTTATTTCCTATATACTACCTTCAAAGACCTGTTTTATTTATTTTTTTATATCTTCTGTTTCTAAGGCATATATCTAAAAGTTAATGTTTCAATTATTAATTATTCTATACACAATATGTATATATACCTATTTATAAAAAAAATTTCAAGTTTAAAATTCATTATGAAGCTTCGCCACTGATTAATAAGATTTTAATTGAATGAAATTGAAAAAAAAAAAAAAATATCAAGGTTTTTATAATTTCTTAATAAGTTTTTAATTTAAAAAAAAAATTTTTGTTTTAAATCTGCAACAAATTGAAAATAAAAAAATATTGTTGCAATGTTGAATGAAATTAAAATTAATTAAAGTTGCATTAACATTGAATTTTACTTCACCATGAGTTTTTTTTTAAACACCCGAAATTATTGCTCCCAACTCCCCTCATTTGTTTTTTGTTTTTTAATATTTCTCAAGTTTAAATTTTGTCGTTTTTATCAATTTTTTTTCTCAATTTTTTCGATATTAAATTACTTTCAATTACTTAAATTAATAATTTAATTTTAATTTTAAGTTTGAAGTTAAGTTAATTGTTTTCGAGTTAATTGATTGTAAGTACTTAATTTTATTAATATGTACTTAATTATATAAAATATTTTTTTAAAAATGTTGCAGATTATTAAAATTTGAATTTTACTTAAACATAAGCTTAATATTTATGCCTTAGCTATGTTCGAAGTGAATAACGTGCTTACGACGTTTTGAAATGTCAAAAACGTGAACATGACGTTTTTGTGATTACTGATTAGTGATTACTTTCAATGTGATTGACGTTAGAACAAAACAAAATAATAACAATTCTAATATAAGTAAACTTTACTAAATTTAATACATATTAACTATTATTTTTTTCTAAATTATCTGCGTTCCTTTTCTTAATAAAATTAATAAAATAATAAACAAATGTCTGACACAAAATAAAAATTTAATTTTGTTTTTCTAAGCAAACATTTAATATGACATTCTAAAGCGTCCTATGGATACCTTAAAATATAAATTAATTTAACTTTTTCACGTTAACAATGGCAGTCGCGTCTTTGGCACGTCGAGAGTAATCGTTCGCACATATTTCCATATATGCTTTATTAATTGTTTGACATTTCAAAAACTCATAGAGACGCCTTTTGCGTTGAGCATAATCGAAATTCAAAGGGTTAGAGGATAAATTCTAAATTCTTAATGAATTCTTAAATTAACTTTACCTTTTAAGTATAGTGAGATTAAGTATAATTAGAATGGTCTAAGAGATCTGATATCATTATTACAATCAACTAAATTAAAAGAACTATGGTATTGATAAGGTATTGATTATAGGTATTGGTTAAAAGATTAAGCAATCAAGAAAAATGATTTGATTAAATAAGTCCACCCAATTACAGTAACATGAAAACAACTAAAAAATATACCTTTACTATGCATTAAAGAGATAGAGTAAGAGAGCCGAAAAAAATTTCACTTAATATTGTTTTGTAGAATGCCGACTCAGGCTGCCTTATTTGTTCGGTGATGCAAGAAATAGAAATAGAGAACCACAAAAGTTTTATTTTACTCAAAATTTTTTTTTTATTTATTTATTTCTTTATTGGCTTGACAAGTCTTGCAAAAACGATGAATTCGTAGTACTTAAGAGATTTTTCTTATTTTTTCCTTTTTAAATGTCAATTAATAATCACAAGTACTAGTTATTCTGAATTTTGTTGTGTTTAACTACTTAGTTAGAAAAAATGAAATTGTTTCAAAGTCTCTTAAAACTGATTTAAAATTAAATAACCTCGAGAATCTTTAGAAATTTCTTTAAATAAAATAAAATAGAATTTAAGCAAAAAACAACCGGATATTAAAATTGAAAATAAATTTATGAAAAAAAAAATAAAATAAAAAATAGTTATTTTTATAAAATAATAAATTACAAAACTATATAATATAAAAAAAGATAAAAACATTATTAAATTAATCACATTAAATTATGTTTGTAATTATTATTTTTAATTTTTTCTCATTTTTTATATAACAATGCAGCTTACAATTTATAGGACAGTCATTATAATTAAAAAAGTATTGATTTTTTATTTTTCTTTAAAGTATTGTAATATTTTTTTTTATTGTACAAGTGGGAAAACTTCGGATTGTTGAATACAAACAGTTGAAAATTCATTTTTTTTTTTTGCAAAGCTAGGTGATAGTTCAATTAAAAAAATTGTAGATATATTGTTTCAGACATTTGCTTAATCCAAACATCAGATATGTTGTTCATTTAGTGACGCGAAGTAGGCTCAAATTTTCTGTAGTCTGTGATGTGACACATTAAAAAGCGCGTTCGATCTCAAATTATTCGGATTTTCTCTATATCTCATTTGTTAGCAAATAAAACGGGAGTTGATATAACCGTGAACAACTTGCTGATCGAATATGATTTCCGTCACTATAGACGGCATGACTGTAGGGAGTTCAAATTAATTAAAGAAATTCTAGCTTCATATGGAGGAAGATGTATAGGACACCTAAAAGCTTATGCATTTTTGAACAGCATTTTAAACTTTATTCTCTATGTTTGAATATTATAAATCGATGATTTTAACAGTTTAAGTTCAGGTGTAATTGTTTTTAAGGGGGCTTCGGTGGCCTATTGAGTAAGAGCGTATTAAATAAAAGTGTAGGCGAATCTCATACACGTCGTAAGAGTAATACCCCCTTACGACATGTACAGCCACGCCTGAAAAGGAAAGACTATGTAATTTTCTTCATTATGCGGCAGGGAAATGCACTAAAACAAAAATAAAAAAAAAGTAAAAAAATTGTTTTTAAGTCTAACTAAGGCTAAATTAAAACCTATAATTCTAATTTTATTAACAAAATTTGACTAAACTTGTACATTGTTTTTAAATGATGTCCTTAAAAGGTTCAAACCGAGTTCCGAGTTGTTATTTGTTTTTAAATGATGACCTTAAAAGGTTCAACCCAGTTCAACTATTAACTTTTAATAAACCAAAGTTCTTACATAAAAATTAAAATAGATGTGAATATTATTTATACTATAGATACTTTATCTGTCTTATGGATTTTTTAGGTTTATATTTTAATATAGGTTTGAAATAATGAATATAATGAACATTAATTATAGTAATAATAAGTCAAGGTTTAAACTTTAACTAAAAATTTAACAATTAGTCATTTACTTACATATAGTCAAAAGTTACTGTTATTTTTTTTTTTTTTTTTGTGTTTTGATGATTCAACAAAATAACATCGAATATTTTTAAAATAAAATTCATTATACTTAAAATGTGAATTTAAATTATAGGTAAGAGGTATTCAATAAAAAAAGAAAAAAAACCAAAGATGAAAAAATAATTTGTAATAAAATTTGATATCTTAAATAGACCATTAATGATATTATGGTGTAAACACACCTTTATTAAATAGTATATCTTTAACACGGATTTAATTATAGATTACTAATAAGTAATAACTATGGTCTGTAAAAGAAGAGTAAACATTAAAAGATGAACTAAAAAAAAAACTTAAACTTGTTTGATAATAACGTATCTATAAGTAAATAAGTAAATGATGATGAGTCTTTGTTATTTTATTTTGTTTTTTTTTAATTATTTAATTGTGAACAATAAATTGAATATAATTAAGAATGAGCAAAAAAAAAAAAAAAAAGAGAAAAATTTTATTGACATTGAAAAATTGTAATGAACGTGATTTTATTTCAATTGCCTACAAAGTACTTATTTATAAAAAAAAAAAATTATTATTAGAAGTAAGTATTAATTTGTAAGAAAATATCACAAAAAAGGAAAAAAAAACAAGAATTTATTATAACTATTTAGTTTAATTTACTTTTTTTTTTTTGTAATTGTTGGAAATGACATTTAGAATTGATTAAATTAATTGATTTTTATGAATGATATATTCTTATGTATAGAGAAATTAAACCTGATTAGCAATCTTAAAGATGTAAACAACAACATTTAATTGCAATGTTTTTTTTTTTTTATAACTGATATTAAAAGTAATTTTTTTTTTTTTTACTTTAAAAAATTATTTAAAAACAAATTAAAATTTTATTACAACAACATACTTTACGATTTATGTTTTTTTTTAAGTTCTACTTATATATATTGAGTTGAACCGACCTTAAACCTTATGCCTCAATATACGAAAGAAGTTCATGTGTGGTGAATCTTATGTTAAGTTGTAATTCTTCATATTGTTTTCTACTATAAAATATTGTTAAATGTTATAACGTAGTTAGTATGTTCTGGTGCATTTTTATTTATTCATTTATTTTTGTTTCTGTAGCAATAATAAAACTACACATATCATTTTTTTTTAGATTAGTAGCTGCCAGTCCTGAATTTTTTGTATTTTTGCACAAATGAAATCAAGTAAAAATAATTAATTTCTGTTATGGTACTGATTGATGTCTGAGTCAATAAGAAATTAAGATCGCCTTTTGAAAATATTAATACCAAATTCTTATTACTTTATAAATGCTTTATGAACTCCTATCGGTTGGTATACCTTAAAAGAAATGCTGTGACTCGGTGATATTTTCTTTTAAAACTACTCATTTATAATGTGATATTCAGATAAAATAAAGCTAAGAAGTTGACAAAATTTTTAAAATGAAATAAAATTTGAACATGAATTATAACAGTGAAGAAAATGAGAACTATTTAAAAAAAAGCATTAAATTATAACTACTCTTCAATTTATAAAAATTATAATTTTGCAACGAGAAAAAAATATGATTTTCCGATATATATACTTATATGGAATGATTTATGATTTTCCTTTTAAAGCATATCTATATACGGAAAACTTTGAATACCGTTATCTCAAGAATCGTTGAAAGTAGACATCGTTTAATAGAATTTTTTGTTTGTTTCGATATCTCCTATCACTTTCTGCTCTATGTAAAGCTTATGGTGAAACAGTCTTTATATACATTTTCTGGAAAAACTTTATAATCCAGTTATGCAACCAACTATAAAATCTGTCCTAATTATTTTGTTACATATATATTTTTGAAAAACAAAGGATTTAAAATGATTTTCGTTCTTAAACATGTTCGAGATTTTTTTTTTGAAATTTTTGACTTTCGATATGTTTATAAATCCATATAATTATATTTATATATATAGTCATGTTTTTATGAAATGTAACAATAAATAATTTCTCTTCATATTAAAATTTACAAAATATTCAATAAAATCGTTTTTTTTTTCTTCGCTCCCGCTCGCCTCCCTTTTATTTCTGTTTATATTTATCAATCTTTTATTTATAAAAATGACAACTAACTCTTGGCTCAGAAACTATAGTTGTTAGATAAATAATCAACCATGGAAAATGGTAAAAAGGTTGAAAGAAGACAAAAAAAAATAAAAAAATATTCCGTTATAAAAAAAAATAATAAAATTAAGAAAAAGTTAAAAATAATAATAATAATTTTTCGCTTTCTTTAAAATCATCCTTTCGTCAAACTAATTACATATCACACAACTAAGTTTGATATATCATTTCATTAGAAGGTGCATCCTAAGTTATTAAGTTGACAATTTAAAGCTCTTAATCATGCTTGTATTACGCTCTTAACTTCTTATATTCATATTGAAGTTATAAATATCTCTTGAATATATTTAGAAAAACAAAAATTTAATTTTAATATTTTCAAATGATGATATTAGCCCCTTAATGGCTTGGACGCCAATCAGGATCATTATAGGAGTTCATTATTTTTATTGAATTTCGTTTATGTAAAATTATAAAGCAATCGGATGTGGCAGCTAATCTAAAGTATAACCTTTTTTTAATATACGGTATTATATTGTTTTTAAGTGTGAGGTGTTTAAGAAGAGACTTAAGTGTTTCATTTTTTCTTTAAATTCTTAAATTTTTTATTTTTTTATTATCCTTGTCACGCTTATAAGAAGCATAGGGCATCCACTAAGCCATTTATTATTCATATTTCACTAAGGTTCAGTTTCTGGAATCATAATTTAACTAAGCCGTTGATTACTCGGCTATAGTTAATCTATTCAAGTCTATTAAACGTTTCTTTTATTTCTACGCTATCTTTGCTTAAATAAAAAGAGAAACCAAATTTTGCATGATATTTCTATCTTCATAACATCCACACACTTTTAGTTAGGACTATCAAATTTTGAGAGGAAACATTTTTTTGTATACCTTCCTCTATTTAACAGTTATTATGGATGAAAAATTAAAATTTTGTTGCTTTTAGACACGTGTACTTATTTTGTTATAGAAAATGCGTCGGTATAATTTTTAATATACTTTGTATTAAATAATTTTAAAGTTTATCTTACAATTTCGTCTTTTTTGTATTTGTATTTTTTTTTTCGACAAAAACGAGCTTTCTTAAAATTTTTGAAAATCCATTTTCAATTTACCTATGTGCGAAAAAAAAAACATTCAAAATCAAATTTAATGCCAATCAAGAATTACACATGTTAATCTTTAATTAAACTTTTACCATTTTTAGTTAAGTCATTTTAATACCAACTTAACATTTTTTTTTTTTCAATATTTTTATTATATAATTAAAATTACTTCTTTTTTTATGCAATAAAACGAAAAAAATCAACTATGAAACAATATATTCCTCCTTCATTTTTTAAGTGAAATGAAATTTAAAAAAAAAAATAATAAAAAAAAAAAACAATCAACACCCATAAATAATTTCACTTTTTTGCTTTTATTTTTTTATAAATCATAACATAAATGGTTCCAATTAAGTAATAATTTATTGTATCTTCATAGATAATTTCACTATTTAATGAATATATCAACTCTAAGATCGATCCATTATTTAAATGATTAACTAATGATAATAAAAAAAATAACAATGTATATTAATATATATATCTGTATCTGGAGATACATTTACATTTTTTATTAAAAACATTTGTTTTTTCTTTTTGTTTTGCTCTTTGTCATTTTTTTTTTTTTTGTAAATTTCTAAAATGTATTAATCAAATTTTAATCTTAAAATATTTTAACAAAAATTTAAAACATAAGTTTGGTTTTTATAAATTAAAATCCCAACATTCATTATGTTATGACTTATATATAAACAAATGGATTAAAAGAGAAAAACAACAAGCCAAGATTAGAAAAAATGTTATAATCTAATCAGAAAATGTCTTTTTTTGGTTAAAGATGGCAAAAAGGAAAAAAATTTAAATAAACCTTAAAAAAGTTACAACTCTGTAGTAATTTTTTTTTAGTTTACAACAATAGAAAAACTAAAAAGTTGTGTGGTTGTTACTAACAAGATAATTAATAATATAATACTTAGTTACTCAGTTAGTATTGTTTCACTTATTGTATTGTTTTTTTTTTTTTTTTTTGCTTTTTATCTTAATCATGTAACTAATTTTTATTCATATTGAAAATAATATTTAAAGAATAAAAGGTGGAAAAGAAGGCTATCATAAAAATTAATTGAAATGAGGCGAGAGCTTATAAGGTTCTGGGTTAAGTGATTTCGGCATCGATTAGAGCCTCGCTATAAGAGCAAAGTTTTTGGCTTTCGAGTTTTTATAATTAGATCATAACATTATTAACAAAAAAAAAAATAAGTGATAACCAAAATGAAAAAATATTGAAATTAGAAACCTCATATTATACTTTATGGAAAACTGAAAAAAACGAATGAAAATATGATGGAATTGCAAAACGGTGCAAACTGCTACTTCAATATAAACCAACTTGAATTGAAAATAGTTTTGTCTTTATTTTTCTATGGTACGCTAGTATTGATACTCTTATCACTGATCGCGGCTTCAATATAAGAATACTATTTTGTATATTTTGTATATAGTCCATAGATGTCTTTGAACTTTCTGCTTGTCTGACAAAGAGTAAAAGAGAAGTTTGAGGTAAAATCAAAATAATGCCAAGAAAATTAAAGAAATGTTAGTTTTACTTATAGGAAATCTATTGGAAATGTCTAACTTTCATTTAAAAATTATTGGATTTAAAAAATTGGCTTGGATTTAAAAATTTTATAAAAAAATATTAAAATTGATATGCCATTTGTATTTTAAAATTAAGTTATTATTGTTCAGGATCTTGTTTCGATATTCGTCTGAACAATGGTCTTCATATATTTGATCTGACAGTTTTTACATTGGATGCGGTAATCAAAGGAATGAAGATTAATTCGCATTTTTTACATTAAAATTCTGGTGAAATAAATATACTGATTAAGTGTTTATTATAATGTATATACGTAACTATATCTATCTGTTATGTATATATATCTGTTATACATATTTATTTATTTTTTTTGGAATTACTTTATTAATGTTAGTAAATATATTATTTTAAGATATTTTGTTTAATATTTTGCATACCACAGAATTTAACTCTATGACTTAATTAACATATTAAATTTTGGAAAATCCCCGATATCTTGAAAAAAAAAAAATCTATTAAAAAATATAATGGTGACGACCAATAGTTATAAATATTTTTGAAAATTAGTATTTATTCCAAAACTCATAGTAAACTTTTTGTTGCAATTTTGAATTTGTAGCCATCTATAAAATCTCTCCTAGTTCAGAATTTTGCATATATGTGCATACATACATTCTAAACATATTCTGAATAAAGCGTATAACTCTGATTTTATAACTAAATCTAAAATCTCTATTACATGCATATTATTTTTTTCATGCATAAGTAATAAGTATATCAATGTAAAATCATTTAAAATAGTTGGACTGGCTGTCCCCAAAATGTCCACTAACTAAAATATCCCTGATTTTCTATCCAATTATAAAACTCACAGCACCAATTTTTCAAAAATATTGAAAATAATATTTGTTTTCAAACATAAACTTTTAAATTTTTTCCCTTTTCTGAAGATAATGGCAACCCTCGTAAGTCAAAATCGATGTATGTATATATATGTGCTTATATCTTCTAAAATATAAGAGATAGGTTCTAAATGTGTAAGGGTGATTTTTAAAGTGAAAAGAGACTTTCAAACGAGTTACTGACAAAATTTGGAAATATCCTATATTTAAGGAAACATAAAAAGAAATTTTTTTTTGGTCAATATTTTTAACTTTCAATTTTTATATCTTCCTAGCGCAATCTTATTTTTCCCAAACAAACGTTATAATAATTTGTTAGATCATTACCCTACTTAATTAAGATAACCGGTTTAATCGAATTAAAGACATAACGGTTTATATAAAAAAAACTGAAATGGGCAAGCAGGTTCTTTAATGTCGTTTTCGTCCTTAAAGGACAACATGCGGGAATAGTGGTATATATTTTTGAAAAGGTGACTACGCGGGGTCTCGTTATATTAACAATTCCCTATTTTTTCATTCAATTCCGTTATTTTTATTTCTTCTCTGGTGTTGTAAGTGCGAATGATGCGCTATTCTAATGTCGGAGTTAATAAAATTGTTTTAGTTTTCGATGTACTTCCTTGTTTTACTCTTATGGAAGCTTATAAGATCAAAAAATTAAAAATGTTTTGTTATAGATATGTTATAGGACAAAAAAATAAAAAAATGTTATTTGAATTTCCCATTTATAAATACCATGATTTCAACAAAAGCATAAATAATTAATGTTTGCATAAGATTTACTTGACATAATAAAATTAATTTAAAATGTAGTGTACAAATTCTCAGATATTTTTGTAGATTATCATATTTTATAAATTGATAAAAATTAAATTTAAAAATGTCTTTAAAAATGGCGTTATTCACACAATTACTTTATTTTAATGCATTTTTTTTTAGTGCTTTCACTTTTTTTCATCGTGATTGAAATCATTTTACATAAATCTTCTTTTAAATTATTATCTATCTTAAAAAAAAAATTGAGTAGTATTTTCCTCTTTTTCCATGTTTTGTATATAACAACTAACAAGTTATTCAGTATCGAAGAAAAATTTCTAAGAAAAACAAAAAAAAAAAAAAACCTACACAATTAAAAATTTGGTAGTAAATTTATTATTTTTTACATTCAAAAGAAAATAAAAAAAAAAAAAATTTAAAGAGTTTAAGATTTTAATTTAAATAAATGGGTATAGGTAAAAGAAAACAGGGTTTAAAAAATGGTGTAAAATTCTATTCAAAGTTTTATTTACTTTCTTTGTTATATATTTTTTTTTTTTTTTGAATAAAATAAAATTGTATGCATTCTTGTAATAAAAAAAATTTTTCCTAATGTGTTATTTTGTTACCATTTTCCATTTTCCATTGTTTATTTTTTGTTCGATGGTGAATGGTTTGTTTCTGAACAGCATTTTGAATATTAGTTATGTTGTAATTAAACTGAAAGTATACAATGTATATAAAAAATCATAATGACTTATTATTTTAAACTGACAATAAAAAAAGATGAAAATTTAAATTATTTTCAAACCTTAATGTAACTATGAAATATCATTCTTTATTTAATATAAAATTTAAATATAAAGTCGGAGTTTTTTTTACTTCTTATCTAATTTATAGGCATTTCGTTTGAAATATACACTTTAGCAGTTCGCATAAAAACTTATTTAAGTGTAGCAAATTTATAATACATATACCAAGTCTATTTTCTGAAATTTTTTTTTAGTTTAAATAATGTTTAATTATTTTGTTTGAATTTTATTTTTCGAAATTTTAAACTGTATTGCCATCCATCAAAGGGTTCAGTTTTTTAAATAATCTTTAATTAATATTTTGTTTTTCTTTCAGTGAGGATGGTGAGATACATCAATAGTATGCAACACTCAATAAATACACTTATTTTTTTTATGTACCAACATTTCTCTGTCCTGTTCTACATTTATGTGCCCCACTTTTAAACGAGGCTTATGTTTTAGTGTATATTTTTATATTTCTGCATTTACACTAGGTATTTCTAGATACCTATGTAAATCGCAATACCGTACGTACAAAAGAGCGCTAATCATCTTACTTAAAATATTATTTTGGAAAATTTAGATGCTCTATTTTTGAATTATTTGTATTTGAATATTTGTTTGTTTGTCAGAACACCATAGCTGTATGCCGTACAACTAAATATATATTATTTGGTTATATATTACGAAATTTTATATATTGGCAATCTAGAGCTTCGAACTAGAAACCAATATATTTCTCTATATTTCAATTGTTTTCTTTTTGACCAGCTGTTTCCACCTTAGCTTGACATCTAATGTCATTCCTAAGTATTTTCTCTTAATTTTTAATTTACGACTGCAGAATTTTTTACGATTTTATTTGTAAAATTTACTTGAATAAATTTAAGTTCATTAAGCTTATATTTAAATTTTTTGGGCCATAAAAAAGTTTACCACTTACTTTTTATAATTTATCTGAAATGTGATCGATATTTTATGTTACTGTCATTATTGTAGTATCGTCCAGCAAATGTAGCTACAATTAAAATTATTTAATCTTGATAAATCTCTAGTATAGAGCAAATATAATGTAGAACGCAAAATGCTACTTTGAGATACACCTGCTTTGATTTCTCAAAGTGTAAAAAACTCTTCATCCTGTTTTCTTATCAGTTACGTATGATGAGAGTATACCGACAAAATGTCTAGGTAATATTTTTGTTAGTTCATAAATTAAGCCTTCGTGTTAAACTTTTTCTAATGCCTGAGCTACATCTGGAAAGATTATAGAGCATATTTGTATCAGGCTGCTTCAGGCACTAGCCCGGCCAGAAATAATCCCCAAAAAAATAATGAAATAACATTCAAAATAAAATGAATTAATCCTCCAAATTCTTTTAAAATGTTATCTATTAAGAAAAGCTAAATGACATATATTAATAAAGGAATATTCCCTGAACAACAAAATCCAGAAAATTTAGATTCTGATTTAGGATTGAAAAACATTTATGTGCGCATTTTATAGTTAGATATAAAATAATTAGGAAAGATTTTAGAGTTGGTTTCAAAATCAGGGTTTCAATAATTTGTTTAACGGGGGTTTGGGGGCGGTTATTGAATTTAATTTTTTTTGTAAGGAGTATGTATAAAAGTAGGTACCTTTGCGGAGTTATTTCATTTGCAAATTTATTTTATTTTACGTGATTATTTCATATGAAATGAAACCCTAAATAGAAAATGAAATAAAACCGCAAAATAATGATAATTATTTGGAGGTTTTTTCTCTCTAAATTTTTGGAGAATTAGTTCACTGCATTTTTTGGATATGGAGAATTTGTTCCCGGAAAAATTTTTTTCAATTTTTTTTTGGGTGATTATTTCTTTTTGGAAATATTGCCAAAAGCCATAACTAACATAATATAGTCGATTAGTATTTTTAACCTGAACAATTTGATAATTTTTTCAACCTTTTGGAACGCCTTTTAAAGGTTTTAAACATTTTTATGTCAAATATGTATAAATTTCTTTTCCATTAGAGCTTCTTTAGAAATTAGGTTTATGCTCTGATATTAACAAAATTTAATTTTATAATATTCTACATGGAAAAAAAAACTAATTTATTTAATATCTTAAAGTTTCGGTAAAAAAAATATATAAAAGATTTTTTTATCATAAATTTATACTAAAAAACATTAAATAGTAATCTATTAAAAAAAATTCGATTAAAACCTACACAATTATTTGTAATGATTACAAATTTTTTCCTTAAATTACTAAAATAAATATAAAGTACCTAATCGTCATTTATTCACATAATGCTTATATATATGTACATAGTTACATATTTTTTGTTTCCAAAAACCACTAAATTTTAATTAAAAAAATATTTATGAGTCTGTTTTTTTGCTTTTTTTTTAACAAATTTTTTTATTTTTGCTAGTACTTATATTTTTTAAAATGCAATTTTAAACTTTTCGAAAAAAAATTAAAAACAAAAAATTAAAATTTAACACCATTAACTATGTATTCTCTATCTGAATTATTAGAATCTTACAATAAATCTTATAATTACTACATACTAAAAATATTTAGTATTTTGGACTAACAAAAATCTCATTGAACTTTTCGTATATATATTGGTTTTTTAGTTGTTGGTTTTTTGGTATTTTTTTTATCTATTTAACAGTTTTTATTTTGCGATGTTTTTTTTTTTTTTTGTTAATTTTCTTAAATAAGTAATTTTAAATTTAATATACATTAATAAGTATATATATACTAATATATATATAATATAATATACAAGATGAACTTTCAGAGTTCATTTTATTCCATTTTTATTTTTAACATAATATAAAAGATAAATTTTATCTAATGTATCTTATGGTGCGCAATGTTTTGTTTTTTTCATACTGTTTCTTAATTTTTTTATTTTTCTAAACCATCTCAAATTAAGAGAATTACCGTTTCTGTATACAGATGTACAAAAAACAAAAAAAAAAAAAAACAAAAGTTTAAGAACTGCTGAAAATAAAAACTTTAAACCGTAGTTGTAAATAAAAAAAAGAAAAAAAAAACAACTGAATTTAGGTCACAGCTCTGCTTAAAAGTAAAGATGAACTTTTAAACTATGAATAAAATATGAAACAGAAAATAAAAATTACACTTATTGATGCCATCAAATGATATTTTTTTTTTTCTATAAAACGAAAATGAAAACCAAAAACAAAACAGATTTTTCTACAGGTTCAACAAATGTGGCATTATTTACACAGGTAAATTTTTGGAAAATTTAAAAAAAAAAACAAATAAGTACTTATAATATTTAGATACAAAAATGATACTTCATTTATTTAATGGGTTTGTTACTTAATAATAAGGCTTGTTTAAAGTTGGATTGAGTTTTTACATAGCTAGTTTATGTGGTGCAGAGTGTATCAGTGATTGATCCTGTAAAATTTTTACACAGATCAAGAGAAAGTATACTACAAAAGTTTTTTTTTTGTAGATTTGAGAAGAAAAATCTTTCTTTTGAGAATTTTGTTTTCCTGTTTTGTTAGTTTGAAGGATGAATAAAGATTAGTTTTAAGTTTTTGAATGTATGTAATTCAAACGTAACTATTTAGATCTGTAAAGCGTAAAAGTAAAGCGTAGCTATATATTTTAATAAGCTTAACAAGCTATTTAATATAATAATCATATAATCATAATAAGCTATATAATTAACAATTTAACCTCCATTGTTCACAATATTTGAATATATTGTATATATGTATATGAACATACTTAACTAGTAAATTTATAATTTGAATTGATTTTATTCACAAAGCAAAATATTTCAGCGTTTTTGTGGCTATAATTGGATATAATTCTTTAAACTCACTACTTAATATGTCCCACATCCGAAAAGTTACATTAACAAATGAAATATTTATTTATTTATTTTATTCTAATATTATATAATAAATTACTATAACATTAGTACAGCCCTCGGCTGCTATGGCCATTATGGGCTTGATAGAGATTAAATCTAATTTTTTTAAATTAATGAACTTTTCATAGTCAACATTCAAGATTCTTTCAATAATTTATTCTTTAGATTTTATTTTTCATTGGGGGGGGTCCTTAGTGGCTCGGTGGGTAAGAACTTATCAAATATGTTGTAAACACCGAAGGAGCGTGGGTTGGATTCCCACATACGTCGTAAGAATAATTCCACTTTACAACATTTAAAGCCACCCCTGAAAAGGGAAGGCTGTGTAATTTCCTTGTTACATTTACGTGGAATAAAATAAAAAAAAAATCTTTCATTGGCATATTTTAATTGGGATATAAAAATATTCTTAAATAAACCATTTTTCTAAAGTTTTCTGGTATACCATATCAGATTTTTTAAAGCTATCAATTTCCAAATTGAGAGATTATTTACTTTTTATTTTAATATAGAATTATTAGGTGCATTTTTAATTTGCTTGGTACATGGATAACCCTAAATTTATCTTTTTTTTTGGAAAGGATAAACCTAAAGATAAACCTTGTATTTTGTTTCTTTTTTGTTTAATTGTTTTGTAATTTTTATGATTTTAATTCTTTAATATTTTTTATTGTTATTATTTTCCTGTTAAATTAAATTTACTATGAATTTAAGTTTAATATATTTTTTTTGTTTTTTTGCGCATCTAATGAGTTTTTTTTCATTTAGTTGTTATTTTCTTAATATAATTTTTATAAATGCATAAATCTTAATACTTTACAAGTTAAATCTTCTTCATTTGTTTTAATTTTGTATTTTA
This sequence comes from Poecilobothrus nobilitatus, assembly GCA_947095535.1. Lineage (NCBI taxonomy): Eukaryota > Metazoa > Arthropoda > Insecta > Diptera > Dolichopodidae > Poecilobothrus > Poecilobothrus nobilitatus. The sequence continues at coordinate 176,912,537 of OX352774.1, forward strand.
TGACTCTTTTGTGTTTCTCTGATACACATTATGATGAATACTAAACAAAAAATCTTTTTGAATTAAAAATAGGAGAGTTTCGCAAATATTTAATGTTATTTTTTTCTTTAGTAAATTTTTTATTGTTTTTTTTTACATCTAATTGTTGAAAAGACATTTACCTACATTAACTGCATATTGGAGAGGAGTTAACAACAATGAAATCAAAAACAAAAAAAAAATATCTGTTGAAATATTATGAAAAATAGGCAAAATGTAAAACCATAGGTTTCTACAGGCGCACATTTTCCAAAAAAACAACAGTTTAGAATACTGTGATGTGTGACTTATACCAAAAATTTATAAATTTTCTCAGAATTTACATGAAAGGAAAAATTGTGAAAAATCAAGAGACACTTTCTTTTATTCTTTTAAATGTTTGTCTCCTAATAGCTCTTAAATAGGAAAGCTGTACAAAAATATTTCTGAAGAATACTTATAGTAATTTTGAACTATCTTTTTATCTTACAATTTTAAGGTTCTAACTAAAAGTGTTGCAAAGGTATGGAAGAAAGAAAATCTTGCAAAATTTTCTTTCACATAACGGTAAATTTAAACACAAACTTACAAAAAATTCTATAAGTTTAATATTTATTTATCAAGGTAAAATTTCCAGTAGTTTGACGTTTCTAAATTTAAAACAAGAAAAACCTGAAATATTTTTACACATTTTAAAAATAGGAGTTTTTGAAGTTTTGAGGGGCGACAGCTCCGTAATATCTATTTATAAAGTTAAAATTTCCTGTCGTTTGACGTTTCCAGATTGAAAGAAATATTAAGCAGAATCTGAAATATACACATTTAAAATAAAAGTTTTTGAAATTTTGAACGGTCACAGCTCTGTAAAAGGTGGGGCTATGAATGCTAAATAAAAAGTTATTCTATATCACTAATTTTTTTTAAAGACTTATCCATGGTTATAATGTTTAAAGGTGATATTCTTAAACGGTGTAGAAGTTTTGTAAACAGATGGAAGAACGGACAGTAAGAAACTAATAAACAAATTTTTCAAATTTTTTGTGCTAAAAAACTACCAAATAGTCGACTTTCAAGACTTTATTTTAAGATTAAAGGTGGAAGAATAATTTCAAGTTTATTTTTTCAAGCTTATTTAAATTTATCATGGTGGAATTTTAAATTTTCTTGGAATTTATATGAGAAAAATTTTTTATAAAGTTTTTTTTTAGACACAGAGAAGTACAATGGTATCGTAAAATTTAATTGTTTTTCGCATTCTAATTTAAATGTTGTATTAAGTTTATTTATTAAATTTTAGCTAAAATAGTAAATATGAACGGTAAATGATGTGTCACAAAAACTTTTTTTTAACTAATTCTTAAAAAATCAAAACAATTTAGTTTTTTTTTTAAGGTACTTTCAGTTTTATCTCAGCTAAGACTATTCTTCTCCAAGTTGTTTTTAATTTCCCTACGCTTTGAATTGAATGTCTTTTAGACTAGACTCAATTTTAATAAATTAGAAAGACAATCTTAAAAGCCACAAAAAAAATTTAATATCAAATTGAGCAGAACTTTTAGGCATAAAGCGTTCAGAAATTCTTTCCACTTATTGCGACCAGTCATTTTATTCTGATTAATATCCTATTCTAATTATGTCATTTGAGTCTTACCTGTACTAACACTGTAGTTCTCCAAGTTCTCTTGAGTCTTTATAAACATTGAATTCAATACCTTAAGGATATTATTCCAAGACTTTTGTAGGGTTAGTTTATACAAGTAAAACTTTCATTCACTTAAATTGCTTTCTTCTAAAATTAAGAGAAACTTTACAAAATAATCTAATAAACACTTGAAGGTTTGTCTTTTAAAGATTAAAAAATAAAATTTTTATTAAATTTTAATATTTTGTTGAAATAACCTATTCAAATTTTATAATGCACTCAAATTTAGAAAATCTACTTAAATCATAATGAAATTTAATGCCACTTCTAGCATAATTCATTGTAAAAAAAGAAATTATGACTATAAATCAGTTAACATATTTATCTAGCGAAAATAGCTGATTCATGAAACGGAAACATTATTGGTTCAATACTTTAAAAGCTGGAGGCGGTCTGATATCTTGCAAAAAAAATCAATTCGTACCAATAGTGCGATTTCAAGGAGACGGCACTGCTCAATGTCCTAACAAATTTAAATATTTTAGGTATGCACCTAATTTAAAAAATGCTGTGGAATGATCATATTTTTAATCTAGCGAGGAAAGCCACTAAATATTTGTGTTTTCTTTCTCGTTGTTAAATTTATATTTCTCCTAGTGATCTGTCTAATATCTATAAAGCATATATTCCATCTAAGGTAGATTATAGCTCTGATGTATGGGCTGGCATCTCTCAAGTTTCACTAGGTTATCTGTATAAAATACAAAATGATGTAAGGAATCCTTTTCTTTTGAATTTTGAGTAGTGTGTAAAAAAACAAAAAGAGATGAAGAAAACAATTATTATTAAAAAAATAACTATATTTTTACAAAAAAAATATGGATTTAAAAAAATAACTAGTTTTTAAAATTACAAATTTAATTTAATTAAATTATTGTTAACATAATAAGTATTATGTATTTGAATCAAACAAAAAAATTTATTAAAAAAAATACATTTTTGTTTTTAAATTATGTTTTGCAAAAGTTCATTGAGAAAGTTGCATTCCATTACCAACAAAATGGTTGTAAAATAACACAAAATGTATTAAGTTAATAATATTTGATACAAAATTATACTTAGTCATTTACAAACATTAGCTTAAAATATTTTAAATCTTAATTTTAACTACCATAATATATTTTGACATAAACATAAACTTGAATTACATTTCAAGTTTTATTAGATTTCTTAATTTTTGATAACTTTATTATAACAAATAATTATTTTGACAATTTCAAGGAATTTTATTTTAAGCTTTAAGGCAATTATGTATAGAATTGCAATATTTTTGGTACATAAATACCAATTACCAACTTATGTTACTAAACAGAATTGTTGTTAAATTTTTTATATAGTTTTTTTATTTTTATTAACAAAAATTTTCAGTTTTATATAGTAACATTTGTTTTTTATTATTTTGCATTTTCTACAGTTAACAGCATAATAATATTGTTTTAAGTGAGCTAAATAATGATTTAGCGAAAATCCAAAAACACCCAACCTTACATTTCAGGGTGAAGCTTTGCAGCACTCAACAGATTTAAACATTCTGGGCATCGAGTTAAATCAGAAATTGACTTGGTCAAATCATATTTTTGGTATAGTTAAAGATGCTGCTAAATGTTTAGGTTTCTTGTACCGCTGTAAAGCTTACTTTTCTCCTTCCGATCTTCTCAACATCTATAAAATGTACATTAAGGCGAAAATGGAGTATAACGCACATATTTGGGCTGGAGCACCTCAAACAGCGCTGAGTTATCTCGACAAAGTGAAAAACAGAGCTATTCGCCTTATTGGCAACCTCAGTGTTACCACAACGCTCACTCCACTTTGCCATCGCCGTATTGTTGGGCCATTGACCCTCTTTTATAGATACCTTGTAGGGGTGAACACCTGTTCTAAAGAAATAAAACAATTGATGCCTCCACTCAAAGTTTTCCAACGTGAAACGAGTAGTGCAACAGATGCACACCCATACACTGTCGAACTAGCAAGCTGGCGCAATACAGCATTCGGAAATTTGTTTGTCATGTGCACGTCGCGTTTATGGAACCTTATGCCCGCGCATGTGTTCCCAAATTCATTTGTGTACGATATATTGAAATTCAAGAAGAACACTAACATCCTTCTTCAAAATAACTATCCAAGTTTTTCCCTTCATCCTCCAGAATCCCAATTATCCTATATCCAATTTCCCAAGTATTTCTTCCCTCATCCTTTTCCCCAAAACCAAGCTGCACATTATATTATTATGTATTAAAGGACCCATCCTGTAGTTTGGTTTTAAAGGGGGTGGTTTTGGTTTGTTAGTTTTATTCATTTCATTTTAAGACACCTGCTTACTTATAACTAATTAATTATCAAAGATGAATATCATTTTAGATTATGTACTTCTAACTTTTATAATTAAGAATAAATCAAAAGATCAGTTACCATATCACTCTGTATTAAGATACCCTACAAAAAGTTTTATTACAGTATGATCTTTAATTATTTTAACTTTTTCCCGAGGTATTATGAGATTCATATACTTTCAATAATTTGACTAAATTTTGTAAAAAAATACTGCTTAATATAAATTAATCTTTAAATAAAAGGTGTCTAAAAATGAAATTTATATAATATATTCTTATTTCAGTTTCTAACTACAATGGAAATATCCAAGTCGTGTTTCCTCTAAATTTCTTAAATCTATATTCATTTATAGTAACCCGGTATTAGATATTAGATATGAATTGTTGGAACTATTAAATAATGTACAGATGATCTTCAACCACTTATGTTTAAAAAAACTCCATTGTCATTTCATCTGAATATAATATTTTTTAATTGCTATAACACTGTGCCACTAAATTATAAAAGTGATATGTCAGTTGAGGACATGAATGATTTCGAATAGGTTGTTTATAACGAGATCTTGTTAGACTTCTAGTACCAAAATATACAATAGAGATAGGTACACATTAAATGGGTTAATGGGTTAATATGAAAATCTTCAAACTTTTAAAAAACGTATTTCAAAATTATACTTCGACTTCGTATATAAAGATGATAAGTGTTCATTTTTCTTTTTTATCTACATAATTTAATAAGGAACAAAAATTATTAAATAAACTTTTTATAAACTGTATGGCGTATGCTTAATTAATATTAAAATTGTTTTTGGTATAAAATGAAAAAAAATATCATGCTTAGAAAATGTAGAGCAGCCATTTAGGTTAAATAACTAAATGTAATTTTAAAACTATTCGCACTTTAAGTATATAATATTTGACTATAGTTCTTAAAAAAACCTAGCATTGAAAATAGAATATTAATGTTTTAAACAAATTTTCCAAAGTACAATGTTATACGGGTGGGAATTTTGGGATAAATGTCCTTTAACTCTAATAAAAGGCCTCCAAGTAAAAACCAAACGAAATACTTAAACTAACAAATTATTTCCTCATTTTTTTTCGACTGTTACATTACATCAACTCTCAAAACCTAAGTTTTTTTTTTGATTTATTTAACAAATACATATACAAAATTTTGTGTAACAAATGTAAATATTCAGAAATATGTTTATTCGCAACTTTAATTCAATATACTTATAGCATGTGCATATTTTCATATCGATGTGATAACAGAACGCCTACTGGCTTTAATTCCAAAATTTTTAGTCCATGGACTTTAATTCCTTTTTAAATTTGAATTAAAGTTCATAATTAAAAGGAATTGAATCCCTAGGGCTTTAATTTCTTTTGAGTTATAATTAAGATTTGCACTATTTTAAATGCTTAGTTGTTGAAATATGTACTTATGTAAAAATAATAATTAGGCCAGATTTTAGAGTTAGTTACAAAATCATAATTGCAATAATTTCTTTACCACTACACTATTTTAAGTGATTAATGTTGAAATATACAACTAAACCTATTAAGTATTAATTTACTTGAAACATTGAATAATTAGAATACACAAAAAAAGGATTTTATTTATTTATTGAGAAAGTAAAATGGTGGAAAATTCCGGGAAAGAGCCAATATTTCATAGAATATTTCAGAGAATATTTTTATCATACAGTAAAATGAAATCCTAGTGAAATGATATACAGACTCATCGTAGTAAACTTTGTGTTACTCAGTAGGCTTTAATTTTTTTCTTCGAAATGTACTTCAAGCCCACGATCTAGTTGAGTTAAGGCTTGCTGGCTTTAGTTCTTTTTTTGAAAAAGATTTAAATCCCATGGCCGTTATATGCCAAAATAAAGAGCCTTAATTTCGCTGGTCTTCTAAACCTGTAACACTATAAGTTATAAAAATTAAATTAAATTTACATGGTGAAAAAAAACCATAGTTTTAAGTTTAGTTTTAAGTCTTTTGTCTTAAGATTTAAATTTAAAAAAAAAGTATAAAACATAAAATTCTAAAAAAAAAACTTTAAAACGTAGTGGAAATTATAAACAAATCAAATGGGTTTTTTAGCCATTTTTTCTATAGGCAAAATTAAAATTAAGATATAATAATAATAATAAAAACAAATTTCACTTGATAAGAGAGAACAATAGATTGAAATTGAAAACTATTGACTGTAACCCAACACTTCCTACTGATATAATCCTTGCTGTAACACACCATAAGATAAAAGTTTTAATATATACTTTTGTAAAAGTTATAAATATAGACAATAAAAAAATATTTAAATTTAAATTTAGTTTCTAAAAAAAATTATTTATACTATCCATTACCATTAATACCATTCTGACAAAACAACAAATGTCACCTTCTTTCAAAGATTTTTATAACTTTTACTTTTGATTAACCATCACTTTAATTCCTTTTTAGCACATTTCCAAAAAAATTTTGAAAAAATGTGTTTATTAGTTCACTCTATCCGTCCGTTCGTCTGTTTACAAAACTTCTACACCGTTAAAGATAGAGAAAAAAAATTTTAACCATGGGTAGCTCTCATAAAATAATTAATTTTGTGGAACAACTTTTTCATGAGCTACAGCCCCTCAAACTTTGAAAAAGCCTTATTTTTAAATGCATATATCTCATATTCTGCTTAAGATTTTTTCAATCTGAAAACGTCATTGGTCAGACCTTCACACGTGGATTTTTTTTAACTTTGTAAATTTAAATTATTTAAAAATTATACAATTATTTTAAATTTAGTATTTAAATTTACCGTTATGTGAAAATCAAATTTTGCATTATTTTTCTACCATCATAACTCCGGAACGATTTAAAATAGGGACTTAAAATTTTGAGACAAGAAAGAACTTTTAGAATTAGTATAAGTTTGCTCAGAAATTTTTTTGCACCACTCCCTGTTTAAGAGGTATTAGGGATGAAAAATTGAAAATTTGCTATTTTTAGGCATCTGTAACTTAAGCACCTGTATAAAATTTTCTTCGGTAAGACATAAATATTAAAGCTGCAGTAATATATATTTTACGTGTGTTAACGATTTTTCTTAGTTATATAGGGTTCCGAACTTACAGCCCTTCAAAATTCTAGAAAAGTCCTATTTTTACATATTTTCTTATTACAAAAGATTTCTTAAATTTAATTTTTTAAATTTTAAAATTTTTGTGCAAGTCACAATTCTAAACAGTTTGTATTATCTTTTGGAAATGTGCGCTTTTAAAAACCGTTGGTTTACATTCTATCTTGTTTATATTTATGTAATAAAATTTTTATTCAAAATTAATAGTTTACGATACATATGGTTAAATATGATCAGGAAATATTAAGAGCGGAAATTATATCTTAAATTGTATCTATTCAAAAACAAAAAAAAAACGTTTTAATTCATTAGGCTAAATTTATTTTTCAGTTCTTTTTTTGTTTCCAATATATGTTTAAAAAAAAAAACATTCACCAAAAAAAAAACTTTAAATGCAATTTTTTTATGCCAAATTTTGATCAAATCTGTTAAAATTGATGTTTCGACAACCATTGATATTTTTTTTTATAATTAAATATATATTTTTTTTTGAAACCATAAAAATATTGATTTGACATGCATATATAATCAATTTAAAACTTATATATATATATATATATTTACAAAACAAACGTTAATACACCCTAACACATTCATTCATTATTTAAATACCTAACCATACTTTTTTTTTTGTTGTTTTTGTTTACAAAAAGATCAACACTTTTAAAGTTCCATCAAAAATATTTGAATTTAAAATTAATTTTTTATAAAATTCATATTTATATATATATATATATATATATATATAGAGAGAGAGAGAAAGAAAATCATACAACTATACAAGTTGTGTCTCAAATATGGTAACTTGTATTTTAAAATCGTAAATTTTAAATGAATTCGAAATATTTATTTTGGAACTGAAAACAAAAAGTAATTTTTATAAAAAAATTTAATTTTAGATTCTTTACATATAGGGCTAATATTTAATTTTTTAATTAAATTTAAAGATTTAAGATTTAATTTTTTAATTAAAATATTAAAGACAGTTTTTAAAGATTAGTTTAAAATATGTACGTTTAATATTTAAATTCTTTTATAGTTTTACTATTTCTGAAGCTTATACAAAAAATCTCAATTTACGTTGTAAATTTAAAACAACCCAGAATGTCTTAAAACATAATCACATTAAAATAATTTTTAATATATTCGTTTATATGTAAGGGTCTACTTACACCACTGTTAAACAGGACATAAACCTCATAACCGAAGGCAATAGTATATATATGACTTTTACTGTAGAAATGATTGATATTTTATGACTTTTATTGTAAAAATTAAAAAAAAAAAATTTTTTTTTGCTATGGGAGATAGGACTTTTCCAAAAATATCAAGAATAAATACCCTCTTTGTAGTGTCAGATTTTTACTCTCTAAATGCACTTTTCCCTTTAGCCAATATAATATCAGATCAAACCGATACAAACTCCGAAAACATTATATTGGTTAAGGTTGTAGGGATAGCAAAGGATAATATATAAATGTTAAAACTTTAAAATGAAAAGTGGGACTGTTATTATTTTGCTATGAGTGACGAAGCCATCAACAGTTGCAACATGCACATACATCATACATTTACAGTTACAGTTTCTACATGAGTTAATAAATAAATGCTGCTGGGCTGTAGTAGCTATTAGTATAGGCTGTATTAATATTAATATAAATTATTATTATTATTTGCTGATACATTTGAAATGACTGACACTATTTAGCATTTGTTACTCCAGACTTCATATAGTCAGAATAATGCTAAACTGAGAAGATAAGTGGAATTTTGTAGCAATTTTCGTAGCTTCGTAACAATTGATACAGTTTTACGTTAGGAGAAGAAATTGTTGTACTTACATGATGTGGGAGACGAATCATAAAATACAACAGAAAATGAAGTAGTAAATAGCACAATTCCGTGATTCCGAGTTGGTCTTCACTGTAGGAAAAGTTGGTGGGGACTTTTAGTCGGTAACCAATCAACACCATTGTGAAACACTGATCTTGCACAACGTCTATATATACATATAAGCTTACCCGCATACAAAAAAAAATTAAAAAAGAAACAACAATTAAACAATATAAAATGACTACTTATTTTTTGTTATATAATCTGATCGGAGTTTGAATCGAAGACCTTCAAATTAAAAGACTGTCAATAATTTTACAACTAATTCAAAACAAACTCTTTTAAATCGAAACCTCTTTCAGTTGTGAGTCGATATATTTTTTTTTTTTATAATTTATTCAATAATAAACTTATATCTCCTCTTGTTTAGAGAAGAGTAGTGCGTGAATTGAAATTTATAATACCTGTCAATCAAAAACTACAACATTCCAAATATTCTGATTCCAATTAAGATTATAATTAAATCATAAATTTATAAATCGATACATTTCCATTTTTGAAAAGTTGTTTTGTTTTTAAATATTCATAATGCGATACAAATTTCGATTTTTCATTATATTTATAATTTTCAAATGTATAAAATTATCAATAATTCTTAATTTGTGTATTTGTTTTCTAAATTTAAATGAAGACTACCTGTACAGTACATATTTAAAAAAAAAAAAAAATAACTATTAAAAACAAATAAAAATTGTATAATATGGTAACCTCTTTTGATTAGTTGTCCAACTTACTGAAATCTTAAAATGGTCGAATTGAAACTTGTAACTTAATATGGTGATCATAAATCTGTTTTTTATGTAAATGGAATGAAAAATTATTTTTATTTAGTTTTTTTGGTTTTGTTTTTGTTAAATTTAATTTTTTATTTCATAATTTTGTATTGTTTTTTTTTTATTAAAAAAATCTCATTTTCTATTTAAATAAAATCGATTTTTATGGATAATTATCTATGTCGTTTAATTTAAGTTGTTTAACAATAAATTATATAATATTTTCGTTAGTTAACACTTTTGTTGAAGAATATTTTAAGGAAATTTTTGATACTTAATAAAATTATAAGTTTTTGTTTTGAATAAAAAAAAATATTTTTTTTTGAGAAATTTGAAATTAGCATCAGAGATTTATAAATAATATAGCATTTGAAGTTTGATATAAGGGTTTTCCAATTTGAGTGATATGATTTCTTTTAAAAAAAAAAAACACACTAATTGTTAAGGAAATTCAAAAGTTTTTTATTTAATGTGAAGTACAATCAATACAATTAAGTTCTCAATAAAACGTCATTCAAATGGTCTCCACGACTTCTTTTTCGATTGTACTTCACACTTCGATTGTACTTCATCGATTGTACTTCACATTAAATAAAAAACATTTGAATTTCCTTAAAAATTTAGTGTGTTTTTTTTTTTGAAAAGAAATCATATCACTCAAATTGGAAAACCCTATATATATATATATATACATCTATACTACATACTTACATCAAAATATTTAACTGATGATGAGTGGTCGTGACTTTATATTGGGCATCTAAAAAAAAATTAATAAGTATATGTACTTACATTAAGAAAAAATGGTTTTCAAATTACAATATAAACAAAGCAGTATGCAAATCTAAAGACTTTTAAATATTTTCAAAAACGAAAAAAATTATATACTATAAAGTATAAGATACGATATTCAAGTTTAAGAAAATCTTCAATTTTTACAATTTCACTTTTAAGAGGTGTAAGTATAAAAAAAATTGGATAGATGTCCAGGTTTCAGTTGTCTAAAATTAGATAATTTCCAAATCATAGCTCTGAAAAAGCAAGGAAGAATTTCATTTTTAAAAATCTTACCACTTTCTAAATTTCAAATTTAATTTTAAGTATTTAAGGGAACGAAGCAGAGGTTAAAAATTTTTTAAAATATTGTATAGTAAATTTAAAAAAATTGTGTTTCCAACTTGACGGGATTTTTCAACATTATTTTATTAAATGATAAAAATAAAGTTTAAAATTAAATGAATCAAACCCGGCAGCCAGACGAGACATTATTACTATCTTGCGAGTGTGTAATACGAAATGTCAAATTACTGTCTTTATGACATAAATGGTATTTTAATTATCAAGACATTTCATTTATTATCAAAAATTTTAGAGTTCATTTTATATTTTATCAAATTAAAAATAAAACAACCGCAAAAAATTTATTTGACATCAATGTCATTTTCCATTTGTTGCCATTTTTAATTCTTCGAAGTGCCAAATCACTATCTCAATTACTAGCTAGAAAAATGTGACAGTGGAGAAAATAGTTGAAAATATGTAATAATATTGTCAAAAATGTTCATGTATTTGTGCACTATCTTGCTAGTACTGTCTCGTCTGGCTTCTAGGAAAAATATTTCTAGCTGTTTATTCTAGCTATTATTAATGAAATTTAAGAATAATAATAATTTATTTCATATATTTTTTACTATTTGGTACAAGTTAGTTTTTATTAAATATATTTTTAAATAAAAATTTGTAAAATTTGCTTATTAGTTTCACTCTTCCTAACCGTCCTTTCCTAACTCTTCCTAACCGTCCTTTCCTAACCGGTATTTCCTTAAACAGTGTAAAAGTTCCTTTATTTATAAAACTTTTACACTGTTTAAAACAGAACAATGAAATTTTAACCATCGGTAGCCATCTCTTACGACCTCTTGGACCAAAATTGCAACAAAATGAATGTTGTAGTACAATTTTGTTTTTGTAGCACCTTTTATTACAGAGCTTCAGCTTCTCAAAGTTTTCAAAAAGCCCCAATTACGAATATGTAGGTATATCTTAGTCTCTGCTTAATATTTTTTCAATCTAAAAAAAACTTTAAATGACAGAAAATTTTTTAAGCTTCCATAGATCATTATAAAAATTAAATAGTTTTGTAAAATTTTCTTTCTCCTGTTTCTCCTTCAGAACGCTTTTGTTTAGAATGAAAGTAGAGATATTTGAAAGTACGTATTAGGAAAGATATTAGGAAAGTATAAATGAAATAGGATATTTGAAAACTAACATAAGTTACCGTTGAAAAAATAAAAACTTTCTTCTGCTTAAGAGCTATTAGGGGTTAAAAATGGATAATTTTAAAATTCATAATTTTAGGACTTCTGTAACTTGAACTCCTCAACAAAATTTGTCATAAATAAGCTATAGAATATAAAGTTCAATATTTTAGTATGTGTAATAATGACTTTTCTTAACTACAGTTTCTAAATTAAAATTAAATGGGATATCCTTTAGTTTTTCTAAATTTTTCTTACATAAATAATTTCACAAAATGACAATTCTATATAATTTTTCATTGTATTTCAGGAAATGGGCTACTTTAAGAATCTTTAGTCTTACATTCTGCCTTTTTTTTTTTTGAGGTATAGTTTTCTTTTTAGAGCATTATAAATAACATTCATTTTTTCCTTATTATATATGTACTAACTATTATTAGTTATATATGTTATATATGTACTAACTATTAAGTTTAGTATTTAATTTAATATAACACATCTTCTCATAATAAGCCATATTATATTACAAAGATATTTACATTTTATTAATTTATTTAATTTTTATTGTCATTTTCGATATTTTCTAACATCATCTATTTCCTTGTGCAAAATCATTCCTCTTTTTCATTTTTTTCTTCTTTCAATATCTAAGGTATCTATTGTCTAAGGTGTTTTTTAGCTTGATAAATAATGCAATAAATTAGATACAACAAACTGGTAATGATTTTCTTTCAAAACTATTATATTTATCTAAATCTTAATAGTTTTCCCATGCTTTACTATTATACTACCTGTAGTGAATCAATGATGAACCATTAGTGAATCAATTTTATTTGAATAATATATTACACAAAAACGTTGTTTAAAAAAAAAATATTTTGTTGAAATTAATTGAATTATTGATTCTTTTTTTTAGTAATTTTTATTAGTTTTTAGATTTGAAGTTAGAGCATTGCTTCATATAAAATAATTTATAATTTAAGTGATATATACTCGACCTTTTAAAAATTTGTAAATAAGTACATATAACATATGTATATGCTTATTTTTAATCAGTAGGTACTTTCTTATTTTTATAAAAATAAATTTAAATGATCCCGTCAACTTGAGTCTTTAAAGATATTTATCTAATAACTTTCAATATAACAGTTTTCAATGTATATAAATAATTCGGCCTTGAAATAATTCCCATAAGTAATCTAAAATTAAAATGTCTAATAAAACAAGCACTTAATTAGTAAAAATCATAATAATACACATGGGGTGTTGTACATATGATGTCCTCACTAATCATTTATTATTTTAATCAACTTAAAAGATTAAATTGGTACATATGATTAGATTACACAATTTGAATATAAGAAAAACAATATTTTTTTTTTCTTTTGATTTTATTGTTTTCTTTATTGGATATCAAATTAAGACAAGTTAACTTTGATTTGATCCGATTATTATCTATGTACATAAAGCTTTTTATTTTCCAAATATTTTGCAAAAGTTTTTAATTTTTTTTTTTTTTTATTTAAAATTTAAACAGAGAAAAACAAATAAAAAATAAAATAAAAAAAAAATTGCTAAAAATATTCATAAAAACAAAAAAGAATAAAAAAGTTCCAATTTCAAAGAATTAACGTAATTTTAACCTGAGGGTGAATAGCAGGCAGTAAGCAGTAAGGTGTATTATGTACGAATTGTATTGGAAATATTATTTTTGTTTACAGAATATAGTTATGAAATTTTTTTTTTTTCTTGTATCTGTAAGATACACGAAATTTTTGTTTCAAAAGAAATCATTGTTTTACAAAAATCTGTTATTAGTTTTCTTCTATAATCAAAAATTATTAAACACAGCCAAAAACAAAAAAAAAAAATCCAACATCCACGACTTAAGGCATTGTTTTTCAACTTTTTGAAATATGTATTTGAATTTAAAAAAAAATTTGTATGGGTTAAATATCTTAAGATACATTTATAAAAAAAACAAACAAAAAAATGTAATGTACTCCTTTTGATTTTTTTTTTCTTATTTTTTAGTAGCTACAATATTTTGTTATATAGCAATTCAATTGGGTCAAGTACAGGTAATGCACGTTAAAAAAAAACGGTAGAATTTTATACACATACAATATATTGTTATTATTGGGCAGTGATGGTGTTGATGATGATGATGGCGATAAGATTAAAGATAAAATTTGGAACATTTGAACAAGACAAAACATAAAAAAAAAAATATATTTTGTTTAATTGGAATTTTATTGATGGAAGTTTTTCCTTTCATTTTTTTAAAAAATATTCTACACTTTAATGTCAAGGTTATATTGGAAATAGTGGGTGGTATAATGATATAACAATGATTATTATAGATGCATTTATGATGGTCAAATATTTTAAAATTTGAAATTTTTCTTTGCAGAAAAACAACAAGAAAATTTATTTTTAATTAGATGCTTTTTTTTTGAAAAAAAAAAAAAAAATACCGACAAAGAGTTTTTTCGCGATTTTGGATAAATAATTGTTATTTTTTGTATTCGTATAGATATTTTTAAGATAAAATTTAAAAAAAAAAATTCTTTGTTTAGAAATAAAATAGAAGTTTGATCTTGGAATGATAAATTGGGTTAAGCCTTTTTTGTTTTTTTTGAAATGCAAATTTTTCGAAGAAAACAAACTTATATTTTATTATCGTACATATTTTATTTTGGTAGTATAGACCGTATATATATAAAGGTGTAAATAAAAAATTCAGAAATTATAAAATCCATAACATAACGTTTTTTTAAAAGAAATTCATATATGATTAATATAATAAAAGGTAACCTTTTGGTGGACTATCCATTAAATTTAGACATTTTGAAAAATGCTTGCTCTACTTCTATTTAATCTTCTTGAAATTTATATTTTAATATTTTTATACTAATAAATTATTTTTGTTGAAATATTAAATTAATTAATTTTATTTTTTTTTTCTTTTCAGGTAATAATGGATAAAATTTTTAAAACAGAAATTAGTAAGTTTTTATTAAAAAAAAAATATTTCTATTAAAGAAATGTTTCTTATTTACACTGGTGTTTTTTACATTCCTTTTTATTTACATGTTTTTTTTTTTTTTTAATTTATATTTTTGTTTAGTATAACAAAACTCGTTTCTATCTTAATTTAAAAAGTGTTTAAGTTTATTATTGTTTTATAACTAACTAATATTTATTTATTATACTCAACAATAAATCTCAAAAGATTTCTACACCATTAAATTATGAAAAGCGAAAAAATGAGTTCTTTCAAGTTCTTTTTTTCATAGTTGTATCTTTGGTGCGTAAAAGTATTCATACATGTTTTGACGAAAAGTTTCGAGATTTAGTTTTTTTGGGGATTTTTCTTTTAAAAATAATTTTAAATTTTTAAGTGGGTAAAATTGATTTGACAGAGCAAATTTTTTTTTAAAATAAAGAAGAATTATTTAAGTGTTGCTATAGTCGAAAAGCAAATATATTGTTTTTCAAATACATAAAATATTAGGAGTAGCACGATAATCTGCTTCGTATCAAATAAATAAATGCCTAAAAAACATATCTTAAAAATAAGATAAAGGCGACAGATTAAAAACGATTTAGATTTAAATTTAAGAAAATTAAATACAAATATACAACTATATAGGATTATAAGATAAAGATTTAAAGATACCAGTATTGATGCATACACTTTAAGAACAGTACCAAATATTTTGTCTAAAAACAAAATAGTTACTTATAGATTATAATTTCCAAAAAAAAAAAATATTATAAGTGAACCGCCTAAATTTTGGAGGCAAATTTTCTATATGTATGAATTTGAGTTTCATAGCCGTAAGAGAAAACAATTTGTAAAGATAAATAAGAAAATTCAACTTGCTGGTCATGCTTTGAAGATTCTCATAACCTTTGAAGGTAAAACTGAATTCATTCTAATTGATGGAAAAATGAATAAATTTTATTATTTATTTGGGTTGAATGATGTTGAATTCATTTGCGGCGACAAACTTATTGAAAAAATTTTTATATTACACTGTAATAATACTCCTTGATCTTGATTATCATGAATGATATCTTGAATGATTATCAAGAGAATAGATTGGCCACCTCAAAAGTAACCTAGATTTAAATGTAATTAAAAATTGTTCAGAACTGCATCATTAGGTATCTATAGATATTAATTTGATGCAAAATAAATTTTGAAACTATTTAAGAAATCACAAGACTTTGGGATCAATTTACTTTAGAATTTCTCTAAAATTTCGTTAATTCTTTTCCAATTAAGGAACATAATGCTTGAACTAAAATT
This sequence comes from Poecilobothrus nobilitatus, assembly GCA_947095535.1. Taxonomy (NCBI): domain Eukaryota; kingdom Metazoa; phylum Arthropoda; class Insecta; order Diptera; family Dolichopodidae; genus Poecilobothrus; species Poecilobothrus nobilitatus. The sequence continues at coordinate 176,928,974 of OX352774.1, forward strand.
CAAAAAATATACACAAAACAAATTCTTTTGAGGTAACGTCATGCTACCCTAAAAATATTTACAATGTAATTTAGATCAATGCTCCAAACTTTGTTTTCAATAATTACGCCTATTGAGTTTTTCTTTTTCTCCGCAATTTTATGAATAAAAATATTTATACAATAAAAAACACCCATTTGGTATGTCAAGTTTACAAAATTATGAATTATTTATTAAATCAAAAAAAAAAAAAAATGAAATAATGTTACATTAGCTAGATATTAAATGAGAAAAATTTCTCTCAAGTTACTAAAATTAATTAATTTAATTTATTTCATTTTTTTTGTTTTTTTATTTTATTAAATTCCATTTTAAAACATTGACATTGTAACAAAAAATATTCGCATATTAATAAAGATGTGCCTACCTATAAAAAATTACAAAAAAAAAAAAAAAATACGAATTCGAATAGTACGAATATGTTAAAATGATTTAAAAAAAAAAAATAAATAAAAAAATCCCATAAAACCTCATGTCACCTATATACGGGGAATTCATAAAGATATATGACTTATCACAATTCACAAGCTTTACGTTTTTAAATTTTTTTTTTGTTTAAAATTTAAACATTCCAAGTTTATATGGAGTTAAATTGGTTTTTTGCTCCCAGATTTAGTTTAAAATACGGTATTTAATTCCAGTTTGTAGTTAAGGTTGCAAATACATTTTTAATCCAAATAACCTCCTTATTAACAGATTCTGTACAAACCGCCAAATGATTTTCCAACTACTCTATTGGATTGTGGTTACCAACTTACCTTCTGTTGACCAAACATTATTTTAGGGGGAAAACTGGAAGTTGATTTTTATTTATGAAATAACTTAATTAGAAGCAACTAAAGACTATAAATGCTACGATTCATGATACAATAACATAACAACTGCGAAGCATTATCGATTGATTGCACGCGGTGACAAAAGGAATATTATGTTTAATGGTCTAAAAATTTTCAATAATCTTCCAAACAATATAAAATATGCCCCAAAATATATAATTATTTAGCAAACGGTTAAAGGCTTTTTTGCCCCTGCTAAGTTGTTAGAGGATTCTAAAGCAACATTGACTTCTGCAACTTAAGCAGTAAAGTAGTATAAAGTTCTTTAATACGGTATTTGAATAAGTAATTTCCCCTTTAATGCATAATTTGTTTATTACACCTCTTGAGTGTATATAAAATTTCTAATGTAGGTATTAACTATAGTCACTCTCTGATTGGAACTTCTTCTGGTTCTATATTTCTCTGATTGCTTCCTTGCATGTTTTGTTACTTGAATCATAATTTACCAAGTGCTATTGGAACGTTGTGATCTGCAGCTTCTTAACGGATTTTAATTTAGTATACTTATCTTGTTATACTGATTTTACCTAATAGGACACCTCTATTTTTTACTTTTGTTTTCTTGTTCAAATGGTTTTTCTGCAACAACTTCTCACAACTTGTGACACATTCTTTAATCGAAAAATTTTTATTTTTTGAAATAATAACTATAATAATAATAGTTATAGGTTTAATTTCTATCATACTTTTAATCGCCAATTAAATTTATAGAAAGAGATAATGGTAAATTATTTTAACATTCAATTAAGTACATTTTTGCTTTTGTTGACCTAAATTAAAGATTCTTCAGTTTCTATACTCTAGTTACGGTTTCCATTAACAAATTAACAACAATACCACGAAATTTCGTAAATTTTTCTTGTTTAATTTATTTTACTAAATATATTTTGATTTAGTTATTCATTCTGTTAAAAGACAATTTGAACAAATCTCATTTTTAATAATAAAGAAATCCTAAATGTTAACTTCCCAATTTTTTTTTTCTTAATAAACCCTTAAGCAAAACAAATAGCTTTTATTGATTTTTTTTAACATACAAATTTCATATTTATTTTAATTGAAATTATTCTTTTTAGCACATTTTAAAAAAAATTTTTGAAAAAATGTGCCTATTAGTTTCACTCTGTCCATCCGCTCTTCTGTGTACAAAACTTCTATATACACCGTTAAAGATAGAGCAATGAAATTTTAACTATGGGTGGGTTTTATAAAAAAATTAATGTTGCAGAAAAACTTTTTCATGTAGCCCCATCCATTACGGAGCTACAGACCCTTAAACTTTGAAAAAGCCCTATTTTTAAATTTGTATATCTCACGTGTTTCCATACTTATTTTCAATTTAAATACGCCATTCTAAAGGACATTTTTTTGCCTTTATAAATTAATATTAAAATTATAAATTCTTTTTTTTTAAACTTAGTATTTAAATTTAGCGTTATGTGCACAACCAAATTTTGCATAATTTTTCTTCTTTTATAACTACGGCACGCTTTTAGATATAGCGATTTCAAATTTTGAGATAAGAAAGAACTTTTAGAGCAAATTGTATAAGTTGACTCAAAAATTTTTTTTGTACAACCCTCTTTTTCTGTACTATTAGTACTGGAAAATTGAAATTGCTATTTTTCAACACCTGTCGCTTAGGCATCTATAAAAAATTTTGCAAAATAAAAGGCAAAAATTAAAGCTCCCATTTTATAATTTTACATTTGTTAATGGTTTTTTTTAAATATGTAGAATTCCCCTTAGAATTGATGAAAGCGTCTCTTTATTTTTTTAATATTTTTTTTAATAAAAAAAAATTTAAAGAAAATTTTCAAATTTTGGTACAAGTCACAATTCTAAACAGTTTCTTTTCGAAAATATGCGCCTTTTAAAATCTTTGTTTTACATTCTACCTTTATTTTTCTAATTTTTAATAAAAAATAAAAAAAAATGTCTCACAAAAGTTATAAAAAACACTTGCAGCAACACTAAAAGCAGTTTTCTATCCTTCAAGTAATTTCATATCACTCTGTATGTATTTTAATAATTTAATAAAACTTTTTGTTTTTTGTATCATATTTTCGCTCAACGCTTTTTTTTTGTTTTTGGAGATCTTTTATTTTTTTTTAATTAATAAAAAATTGGTTATTATTTATTTGTTATTTTTTTTTTTAATACTTATTGTTGCTATTAAAAAAGTTAGGAAACGTCATGTCAAAACATAGCCTAAAAAAACAAAACAAAAGTGTAATACAATATTTTAATTAAAAAAAAGTTTGTTTTTTTTTTTTTTATTGCCTCCTCTCATGACAAAACACAATAAAAAAAAAAATTTTTTTTTAATTATTTTATTTGACGTAAATTTGTGTCTGTAATAAGCATTTTTTGTGGTGTTTTTATCACCTGAGAAAATCTATGTGCAATTTTGTTTTAAATGATTTGTTATTTTGTTGTGATGCTTTCACTTTCCTTTTTGTTTTTACTTTTTATTTTTTCATAAATTCCAAAAAAATAATTAAATTTTATTTTAATTGTTTTTCATTTTTTATTTTGGCTTTTTTTTTTAAAGTAGAATTTAAAATAGAAATAAAAAATTGATAATTAAATCGTGAGACAAAATTTATATATAGTATTACTGACAGAGAGTTCAATAGAATCTCTGTACATAAATATGGTGTGCAATATCATAGATATTTTGTGATGGTGGTGTATGGAAGTGATGCACGATTTTTTTCCAAATCAATCTTTTAATATAATATATATAAAACTTAAAGTGAAATAATATATGTAGTTGAAAGGTTAACTGAAAAGATGATATTTAAAATTTCATCCTGAGAGACAAAAAAAAAAAACCAAAAAAACAAAAATGTGGAAAATTTTTTTGTTTTTTGGTTTATTTTAAAAGTTTAAGGGTCACTATTGAGTTATTTGCAATATAAATTATTACTAGAGTATAAATTTTCATGATCTTCGGCTGAGACTGAACTTGAAATCAGAATAAAAAATTTTGATAGATTCCTAGTATGCTGTTTTTTTTAAAGATTTCTTTAATATAAGAAATTAATTGAGTATATTTTTGAAATAATTGGGCTTTTTTTTTTAAATATTGCAATTAAATTTAAAAAAGAAAAATTTTATTTATTATAATCATGATTAACTCATTAAAACTTTTTGTTTAACTTTAAAAGGATGTCATGACAGTTTTTTATTGATTATCATCACGATTAACAGTAATGTTTTACAAGCCATGACCACAGAGAAAAGAAAGCTATATAGTGGTAAGTTTTTGCCAAAAATTTAGACATATTCTTATGGAAATATGAAAAATCTTTATAGTGGCCGAAATCCTTATAACTCAATATTCATTTTTTTTTTAATTTCGTCCAAAAGTGACCTTTATAGTGATTTCATTTTTAAGATACTTTTTGATATATTCAGATTTAAAATACTTATCGAAGAAAAAAATCGAATTTTATTATATAAAAATTAAAATATAAAAAACTCTGCTTCCTCTATAAAAGTTTTTTTTTAAAGAACTGTCAGTTAGAGTGCTTAATATCCTATACTATAGGCAACAAAAAAGTCGCCAAAATAAATTTTATTGACAATTTTGATTTATAAACTAAACAAACTAAGTTTGAAAATTATACTTAAATTAAAAACTAAAAAATTAATAAGTAAAGTTTAAATTATTCTAAAATAAAATATATATATATATAATTTTTATGTGTAACGATAAAATAAATGAATAATAGGTCGAATGTATAAAACTGAGGTTCAACTCAAACTCTTCTTTTTCAAACAAAAATACATATAAAAACGTAGGTTTTGTTTGAAAAAGTGACATTTGAGTTCAAGCTTAGTTTCATGTATTCGAGCCAATGCCTCGAAATTATTTGTATTCCAAAAGGATAATCAAACACAAAATCCTTTTCGAAAATTGAGATTAGGATCTGTTGTCTTATTCCACTAATTTCTAGTTCTAATAGCATGGAATTTACTACTAGCATTCCATATATTCTACCATTTTCTAATGATTTTACAAAAATCAGTAGTTGGTCGTTTTTTTCAGATTCTTTTAAGCAAGTAATTGCAGAATGGTAAAATATATTCTTTACAAAAGAAACTTGTTTTATAAAAATGTGTTTTTTTTTTTTTTTTGTAGTGTATTCCCCTGCCACATAAATGTGTATGAGATTCGAACCAACACTCCTTCGGTGTTTACAGCTTACTTTATACGGTCTTACCCCAGTAAGCCATCGAGGCTCCCAAAAATGTGTTGAATTTAAAAACAAATTTTTTTAATATTTATTAAAATAAAATTTGGAATCTCTGCTATCAACTCACGAAATTTCAGAATAAATGAAAATTTTAAATACATTTTGCATAAAATATATGAGAAGAATTTTTTAAACATTTTAACATGGACAGGCACTTCAAATAAAAATATATAAAATATTAAAATAATATATAAAAAGAAAATTTGAAGTTTTTTCTTTATGCATGTATTTAAATTCGATATGTGTGGGTAAATATGTCATAAAGAAAACTTTAAAAGAAAATGGGCATTTTTCCTAAGGAAATCAAAATTTTTATTCTTTCAAGATTTAAATTTTTTTTTTAAGAGAAGTCGTTTTTCTATTGTGAGATAAAAATTACAATTCAAATATTGAGATAGTCATTTATAATTTGCATTAATTCATTCAAACATTTTCATAATCTTACCTAAATAGATGTTCGTTAGAAGCTTGAAAATAAATTTTAGTACTATAGTACCAAACAATTGATTAGACTTGCAGAATTCTGTGTAAATAAATTGTAAACGTTTGAGACTTCTGTCTTTAAAATCATCTCATGCGGAAATTTAGAAAAGTAAAAAAAAAAAAATTTCTATAAAAAAAATGAGTCTAAAAAAATATACTTCTAAGAAATTAATTTATATATATAGCAGGATAAGTATTGTACAGTATAGAAAGTATTTTAAAAACTTTCAAATTTCAAATCAAATTTAATTTCAAAATAATAAAATTTTCAATTCTTTTAATATAATTGACTTTACTCAATAAATTCATTTAGTTTCGCTCCAGATATTCAATAAATTAATAAATAAAATTATATTTCAAAATCAAAAGAAGTACAAAATTAAAAAAAAAAAAAAAAGTGTAAAAAGTTCATAGAAAAATACCGAAAACATAGAAAACACCCTCTTTTCGTTTTAATTGCACTGAATTTTAAGTATTTCTATTTGCTTTTTATTCAACAAATCACGTAATCTATAAAATTTTTTTTTACACTAATAAAACAAGAATGCAATATACAAAAATTAATACTATGGAGTGTTAAAAGTGCAATTTACCGATATGCCATTCCATCAACATTTACCTGTACAATCTGATTGGAATTAAAGAATTTTATTGGTATAAAATTTCACGGTTCCACTTGAATTATTTGGCTAAAAAAAAAAAAAAAACAAAATCACAGTTTCAATAATTGAATGAAATTGAAATTGAATTTTTGTATAATCCCGAAAACCAAACAACAAACCAATAATAAAATGTAATTATTAATACTTTATTACTACTGGAATTTTAGCAAGCTATATAATATAATAACGGTAACTACTGTATTTTAAGTAATGTTGTACTTTATAAAAAATAATTATTAGTAAAAAAAAACTTTTCAATTTTAAAACATTTTGAAACAATTAATTTGATATGGTATTATTTTTGTGTGAAAATTAAAAAAAAAAAAAAATCTTTTAAATGGATATTATAGATTTTAAATTTGGTTTATAACAGATTATTCACAATTGATTAAACAAATCATATTTTCCATCTTTTATTGCTTTTATTGATGTACAAATGAGATATGGGAAAAATCTGAACAATCTAAAATCGGTTGAGCCTCTCAATATCTTACATTACTATATGGACAACCAAAAATGTTAGCCTATTTCACGTATATTAAGAGAGAAAAATTCAATGTCTGAGCTCTTTGACACAAACTTTAACAAACTAAAACTAACAATTACACTTTTAGTATCTGAGCACGATGTTAAGAAACCGGTTTTTCATTAGTATGTGCGGTAGAGATTAAGATACAGGCCTTTTAGTCGGAAGACATCGACTTCAAACTTCGGTTGGGCGATAAATATTAATAAAAAAAATAATATAGATTTTTTTATAATATAAGTATGTAATTACTAATTAGTATATTATATGATTAAATAAAAAATAAGTGTATATTATCTATAGTTAAAAGTATTATATAAGTGTTATAATATACCTTTTTTAATTTAACTGAAGATATTTTTACTTTAAGTGCAGACATTTTTACACTAAGTGAAGATTTTATACTGAAAATAAAGAAGTTTTTACTTTAATTAAAGACATTTGTAATAAAAGTTCAAGTATAAAAATATATACAATATACATACATAAGTATATATGTATTTATATAAATATCAGATAGATAAATCACATTATGTAAATTATGAAAATAAACATACGTATATTAAATATTTATATAACATTAATTACTAAACTGAAGATTCTTCATTTAAAGTAAAAATGTTTTCGCTTAAAATAAAAAATTTTCACTTAAAATAAAAATGTCTTCACTTAAAGTAGAAAAATTTTCACTTAAAGTAAAAAACTTTTCAGTTAAAGTAAAAAAGCATATACTTATAGTATAATAAAAAAAAAATTAAATACTGTCTTCTTCTAAAAAATAATAGATGTCACAGAAAAAAATATATTTGAGTTTCATAGACTTGTACAATATATAAGCAGCCAAATAATCAATCAACAGCTTAATGAAACTAATAATCGCAGAAACTAAAGTTTAGTTAAATATGAATAATTAATGATTCAGTAGATGCCCTATACTTCTTATAGGAGTTAAAAGGATCGAAAAAAAATATATCAAAAGAGTGGGAAAAAATACTTCCTGATTACATGAAAAAATTATGCGAAACTATACCAAGGAAATTGTCTTGGGTTTCTAAAGCAAATGAATGCAAACAAAGTATCAAACAATTTATTTTTGAGATTAAATATAAAATTAATAAGTCCTTCTTTGCAATAAGTTAATTGCGTTTCTTTATGCTAAAGTAATTTTGTTATCTTTCCGGATTTTATTAGATGATAGACAAGAAACATCGAAGAAGAAAATGGGGATAAAATTATCAGGAGTATTGTAAACAAAACATTTAAATATGTGTATGTTAAGTTAATCTATAATTAATCTATAGTTAATCTAAAATTAAATATGTATAGTTAATCTAGGTAATTTTATGGTAATACGTTAGTCAGAAAATGTTTCTTGTACTTATTTAGTTTATTTTTGTCTTTTCCTACTGTAAGTGTAGATTTTCAAGGAAACCTAAGCTTAATCTAGTAGTAATAGACTTTCACCCACTAGAATCACCTCCCCGCATAACCAGTATAATGAGATAATCGCTCTAATTGCAGTATAATGACTGAGGAATAAGATGAGATGGAAATTGACTAATTCCTTGAGTTCTTAATTCTTAAAACACATGCCTATTAAAAAACAAAAATGTAAAAGAACATTTTTTCTCCTCTTCAATATATTTTTCATTTTAACTTTTAACATACCCCATAATGAACAGGATCAACAATTTTAATTTTCAAACGATTCATTGTGTTTCAGTTGACTTTTTTTGTATGTTTTTTTTGGATATTTTTTTTTACTTATTTTTCTTTACTTTAGTATCACGTAAAGGTGCTAAATGCTATAAAATTTATTTAATATTAGAAATATTAAAGTAACCAAAACAAAAAAAAATATATGTTTTTTAAGAAATCATATTTAAAAATACACTCATACTTTATATTGAACAACTCCAATGTATGTACTTGTATTTTATTGTATTGTGTTGTAGGAGTTGATGTAATTTGAAACGCTTTAAAGTATTGTTTCATGTCTAACTAATTTGACTACATTACCGCATTCGAATTTATGGTATTTTTTTTTTTTCTCTTTGTCTTTTTTTTTTTTTTTTGACGGTTGTTATAAATTACTTCGGCATCATGGATTAATCAACCACCAATGGCAGACAATATTGAATATATAGCTAACACTATTGGTTTTAAATAAATACGAGTTCTTTTTTTTTTTTAAATTACAGTGAATCACAAAAGTGGTATCAATATCTAATTTTGGCGTTGAAATTTTACCTATCTTAAAAATTATTTTAAACTTCAGACTTCAGAGGGAGCATTGGGATTTCTTGCTGGTATAAGATTTCCACTTGACACCTCCATCTCACGCGGTTTCGTGCTGATATAGTAATTTCTTGGTAGATTGTTCTACGTCATGTAATGTTAAGGCGGCCGCGTCTTCTTTTACCTTGAGGTTTCCACTCTAAGGTCATTCGGCTGTGCTTGTATTTGACTTTCTAAGTGTATGGCCTATCCAATTTGTGCGTCTGATTTGTTTGTCTATGGGCTCTTCACCGGTTAGTATCCAGAGATCTTTATTTGAAATTATGTTTGGCCAGAATATGCGGCGTATTGAGATACTTATTAACGAAAACTTACAACTTCTGATTTAGGCTTTTATTTTATTATCCATAGTTGAACATACTATAGTAGAAACTATTCTGAATATGGATAATTACTCTATTTTAAATGTTAAGAAACAATAATGGTATATTAATTATTTGTTGAGAGAAGTTGTATAAAAAATAATCAGAAATTATTAAATGTTACGAAATTTTACATTTTCAAAGTTATATTGTGGATCACACTCTATATTTAAGTGTGTAAAGGGTTTGGTAAAAGCATAATTTTGTTTTTCAATTAATCAAAAACAAAAAAAAAAAAAAAGAAAAGTACGTCTTGTACAAAATTTCAAATCAAAAACAAATTAAATATCAAAGGAGTGTTATGAAATATTTTTATTCTTTTTTTTTTATGTTTTAAATTACCTATTCTTTCCTTTTTTTAAAGTTCACTTTTTAAAAGGGGAGCGCGATAATAATGTTAGGGAGAACAAAAAAAAAAAAACAAAACTTGTAATAAATATTAGAATGATTTTCTTGATGGGATAACGATGGATTTTCTTTTTTTTTTGTTGTTGTTGTTTTTGTTTTTCTTTGTTATTATGGAAAATGAAAGTTTAAAATTAAGAAAAAATTATATATTTTTACAATTAAAAGTTATTGTCTTACAAAACAAAATTAAATTAATTTCCACAATATCAGGTATAAGACATTATCAGGGACGTAAATAATCTATATTATTCTGTTCATTTTGTGGTATTATATTAGTTACCATAGTTAACCTTTTCAAATATATGTGGTATAAATTCCAACAACAAACAAATATAAATTATAATAAATAATAACAATATTATTGTAATAAAATCTGAACAAAATTATTTCAAAGTAATAAAAGAGAAACATAAAATAAAAAAAAATAAAATGTACACGATTTAAATTAGATTTACAATAATCATGCGGTTTGTTAAGTTTGTTTTTTTTTTTTACGCGTTTTTATTAAATTGTAATTAAAAACTTTTGTTGTGGGATTTACTAAAAATAAAAAATTATTGAACTTTAAAAAAAAAAAGTTTTATTAAAAAAAAGTAAAACTTTAGATAAATATACGTATATATAAGTATATATAATATATATATAAGAAAGATTTGATTTTCACGATCATAAGATAATTTCGATTTCGATGTTTATACATACATATATGTAGTAAACTTGACTTGGGGGAAATAATGAAAAATAAAAAAACTATTCATTTCTAAAATATAAAATTTAATATTTTGTTCCGGATTAAAATATTATTAGTGGTTATCTTGAATGTCAATGGCATTGGAGAAACCTCCATTAAAAATAGTAATAAAATCTTGTCAGTTTAAAAACAATCTTTTTTTTTTTTTATTATTATATGAAAATATAAAATACTTTATATTTTATGGATTAGAATGGAAGAATTAAATTTTAGAAATAAAATTTTAATCTGATATATATAGGTATAGAAATTCAAAAATAAATCTTAAGATAAAGAATTATATTTGAAGTGAAAAAAATTAAAACAATTTTATACCAACGAAAGTTACTTATTAGAGTATACAAAACTTAAAAGTATGAAAATTTAGTTATCCATTCCTAAAAAGATCTTTTAGATCTTTTAAAATTTTAACATTATTCTGTTATGATTTTTGAATATTTTATCTTGGAATATTATAAATTTTTCAGGTTTTCAGCTTTTCGATTGTTTTGCATGAATGAAAATTGAGAAAAATAAAAAAAAAGTATTTTGGCAAGACAGGAATAATGAAAAGTAGGATCGCCTAATGTATATATAATGAAAGCATGAACCCAATTAACAATTATTTTTTAATAATTTAACTTTAATTTCAAGTGTTCTATTTTTTTGTTCTAATGAATAAGTAAAGAATATGTAATTTCTAAAAGAAATTGTTCTTTGAAGATGTAATTTTTATTGAAATCTTAAGGTGACAATTTTTAAGATGATGACATTATATCTGATTCTTATTATAACATTCAATTAAATTCATCAGCATCAAATCAATTTTAAGTAAATGTTTGCATAAGCATTAATTTCAATTTTAAGTAAATGTGTGCTAGTTATTATAAAATGAACTTGATATTATTAATCGCAGAATAATAACATAGAAGAGAAGCATTGATTCATATTTTCGAAATTTGGCATTTATTTTTTGGCATTAAATTCAAATTAAAAGATATAATTTAAAAGGCTTTTAAAGAAATAAAATATATAATGCACTGAACTTCTAAGATGGAGTTTACGAAAATTTACCGAATGTGTACGATTTAGTAAATTTTGAGCAGAAAATTGACATCTTTCTTCAAAATAACCAACCAAATTTTCTTACACATCCTATACATAGTCTTTAATTTTCTTAAATCCATTTTAGAATCTATCAAAAACCACATCCCAAAAACTGTACATTTTTATTAGAAATTCCAACCTAAAATTTGGTTTAGAAGGTGGTGGTTTTGATTGGTTAGGGTCCAATTCTATCTGGAAGAACCACGCACAATTCATTTGGGTGACATTTGAAGTTTTCCACTCGTCGGCGTAACAAAAACGACTGTAAAAAAGTAATGAAGAGAAGAAGAATCAATAAAAATAAAACAAATAAAAAATTTATAGTTAGATAAGTATACATATATAGTTATAAAAAAAAGTACATCACAACATTTTTTATAACCACAAACTCTTTATTACATTGACTTAATCTTTAATCCTTTTTCTTAACTACCATTTAAAAAAAAGATAAAAATAAACTAAAATTAAATCAATTCCATCTACTTATGATTATTTTTTACTATTTTTACTATAACTTGATTATAACTTATCACTGGTAAGAATTCTTTACTTATAACTTATTATAATCAAATAACTATTACTACAATTCATTTTTAATTATTATGAAAGCATTTATATCACGTTTAAAATAAATAAAGTTATATATACAGATATATATATATATATAATATATACATATCATATTTTTATATTACAAATTTTTTGAATTATTTTTTATTGCGTGTAAATTAAAATAACCTTGTGCGGTTTTTTTTTACAACATTTTCACCCCCTCAAATATTATGCCATTTAACCATAATTTTTTTACTAATATATACTATAAAAAAAAATAGAAAGAGAGGGAAATACTAAGAAGAATTCTTGTACATACATTGAATTAATTTTATTTTAAGCAAAGAAAATTTCTTTAATATATTATTGTTGTAACTAAGCATTTTACTTATGGCGTGTATTTGTAAGAAAATGTAAGGGAAAATATTTAAAACCGAATAAATAATAAATAGTATAATTGATTTATAGAACCTATCAGGATTTTTGTATTATTTTTTATTTTATTATTATCATTATTATCTATTTAATTATAATTTAACTAAAAATAGTTAAATATTCATAATGTTTTTGAATAAACTCTAATCTTTAGTTATTTTTAGAAGTTTACTTTTAGTTATTTTTAGAATTTGTTAAAGAAAGCCAAAAAATTTTTTTTTGGGTCGAGTTTTGTTAATTTTTGATTTTGATTTGTGGAATTGATTTTTTAATGATAGTTTTTGTTAGTTATATCGTAAAAAAAGAAAAATAAAACCAAAATAGTTTTTCATATTTTTCCAGTAAATTCTTCCCTTTTTGTTTTTAAATTAATCTTTATTACTGTTTTTCTTCCAACGAATATAAGCGTGATGTTTGAAAACTGGTTGAATTTTCATGCCTAACATAGAGATTTATTTTTACAAAGTAATAAAGCACATTATTTTCTTTATTATTTCATTCTTAAAAATTAATCAAATTTTTAAGCTTATCTTGTAAATAACACTTTGAATTGAATTTGAAAAAAAGAAATTCCAAAAAGTATGATTAAAAATTCTTGAATAAAATTCAGAAAATTTTTCTACTGCTCTATTAAAATTATTTTTGTTTTTTTTTTTTTAAATGCATTTCTCTGCCACATAAATGTGGACAGGAAATTGCACAACCTTTCCTGTACAGGCGTGGCTGTAAGTGTCGTAAGGGGGAATAACTCTCCCTCGGTGTTTACAGCGTATTTTATACCATCTTACCCACTAGACCAACGAGGCCCCTTAAAATTATTTTTTTTTTCTAATTGGACTTTTTAATAATCAACAATTAAATTTCAAAATATATACATATATCTATAGGAAATCTTTTATAGATAGGTAGGTAGGATGGTGATCTTCACGATGCTGCGTGAAAGGCCTCAATTAACACTAAATAACGCCATTTTGATACTACTGCACTCACGGGACTTATGTTTTAAGATTGTTTACGGTTTTATATGCAACCCGAGGAGTTCAGAAACGAAATCTATTCTTTGGTTTTGTGTTCAAAGAGCTCGCTGAGGTTGTGGTATAACAGTTTGTCGAGTGAGAGGAATCTGGCGCTAGGTAGGGCCGGACATCTGCAAAGAAAGGGTTCTCACTTTCGTTTACTTTTTTGCAACTCCTGCAGGAAGTATTGTGAGGGATTCTTAATTTGATTGCATGTATGTCTAAGGCCAGTGACCTGTGATGATTACCACTAGCCTGGCCATGTCTATGTGCGATTTGAATATCAACTCATTTGATCTCTTTTGTTGTAGGGGGTCACAATATTCTAGATATGGTGCAATTGCTCAGATTACTCCACCTCTGTTGCGATTATGTACAAAAAAAAAGGATCCGTTCCTTTACGGTACTAATTGAACCACAGACTCTTTCAGGATAATTGGTGTTCAGAGTGACTCATTTCTTTGCTAGTTCGTCAGCTTTTTGTTTCTTTAATATTGCTATGCTCAGGCACCCACATTATGGTTATGTTTAGCTTTTCGCTTATTAGCGCAAGTTCCTCTTGGCACTGTTTAACAAGCTTTGAGGTAATGTTCGCGTTAATAGCCTTAATTGCGGATTGACTGTCCACACAGATGGCGATCGTTCTCATTTATGTGTTATTTCCGTTTAAAATTCGAGCAGCCGCAACTGCTAGTATCTCCGCCTGTAAGGTGCTAGCTGTATCGGGAAGTCTGTAGAATTTTGAAATATTGAATTTTTCCCAGAAAATATACTTTTATAGATACTAATACTTTTTTGTTACTACTTTTTTTCTTTACATACCCCCTTACGACCAAATATAATGTAAATATATAGTATATAATATAAACAAAATAAATAATATTAGTATATAATTTAATAATAGTATAAAAACCTATAATGGTCTTGATAGCCGATGGTTCAATAATATTGCATTACATTTATGTATGTAATATTAATATAAATAAAATAAAATAAATTATTTTTTATTATATCAATTTACAAAATATATTTATAAGTTTCTTTATACCTATATAAATCTTTATTTTTATTAAAAATTCTCTTAAATAATATATTAAAATATCATTTATTAAACATATATACAAAATTAAAAACTTAAATTGTGTAATTTATCATTATATTAATCGATTTTCTGTTCTATTTCTATTAAACAAAAAAATTGTTGTTTTCTAAAATTTTATAATAAAAATTATGTCATGAAAAAATTCATAATATATATACATATATATGTACCTTCAATCAAATCAAATTATGCAACATTAGTTACATAAATCTATGTAGAAATAAAATTTTAAATTCGTATATAATTTTCACGCCTTCATCTAAATTAGGTATTGGAAATTTAAATTTAAATGTTATTACCATATAAAATTTATAATACCTGAACTTTGTACCGAAAATTTAACAAAAAAAAAAAAAAAATTAAAAATAAAATGTTTTTTTAATTCCTTTAAAATATTTTCCACTTAAATATTTTATTATAAATAATTATTTAGTTCGCATCCTCCTTTTTTATTTTATCGTTTTATTTCTCTTTTTTACTCTTTTTCGCACATCAATTTTATTTATATATATATATATAGTATACACATTCACATTTACTTGGAATTAAAAAAAAAAAATTAATTCAAAATTTACATTAGAATTCATTCAGAATATGAAAAATACCATAATAACAGTAACTTGTTGTACAGGAAAAAAATTTGCAACGATTATTTTAAAATGCAACAAAGATCACCATAATATACATATATATACTTACTTGTATATAAAAATAAAAATAAAAATAAAAAATTTATTATGCGACGCCAAGCGGTAAAATTTTAACATAATAAATTTTAATTTAATTCTATTTTGTATTTTTTTATATTATATTTTTTGTTTTTTATTTTTGTTTTTGTTGCATCTGACAAGCCTGAAATACCAGTATAAGAAAATATGAACAAGTTGTTTCGCAAATATTGCTCGTGAATGCTGTAAAAACAACAAAAGAATAATAAATTGAAATGAGGTTTGTGGATCGAACTTTTTTCAATATTTTAAATACAAAAATTAATTTTCTTATTATTTGTGTCTTTTTTTTTTTCCTTTTTTGTTTTTTTGCTTTTTCGAAATTTAATTTCTTTAACATTAAAAATATTTTAATCATATTATTATCGTATCAAATAATTTTTTTTTTTTGGGTAGATGCCCGAAATATACTCCCATCCCAACAAATGAAAATAAAGTTTGTTATTTTTTTTTTTTTTTAAATATTTTTATACAAAAGAAAAATTATAAGTATAAATAAAATTAAATATATAAATAAAGCTTTGCGCAATATAATTTCATTGCTGTCATCATTTTACCTTTTATTTAACTTTTTTTTTCATATGTATGTCATTTTATATAACGAATTCCTTGAATTTAAAAATTTTCTTCAAGTTTAATAATAATAATATTTCACGACCAATAATTACTCTACCCTGACCGAACATGGGAAATCTTCATTCTATGTTATTTTTATTCTTTTTTTTTTTTTGTTGCATATATTTAGGGAAAGTTACAAGGTTATTATGGCAATTAATTATTTTTTTACCGGAAAAATAGAAATTAATATAAAGAATTAAATCACGGTTTTTAGCTAATTAGTTGATTAAATTAAGTTTATATGTGTTTATATTCAAAAATAAATTTTAAGAAATAAACAAAATATGAATTTAATTTAAATTTTACAAATAACTCACTTGGAAAGTTAAAGGGGCAAAAAGAATAATAGTTATGGAAATGCTTAAACCATATATTTAAACTCATATACGTATGACATTAGAATTGTAACACGTATTAACCAGATTTGTCACCAAATTTGAAGTTCAAAATACATATATTCTATTTTGGCACAATAAGCCATTTAGTATAGCTAAGTAATCATTAGCTTTTTATATCCAAATCAAATTAAAAGTGTCATGGTTCGAATTCCAATTAAATGAGAAATTTTCAAATTTGTAAGTATGTATTACATAGATATATTTTAAAATTTAAAAAAAAAAAAACAAGGCAAAATCTAAACCAACGGTTTTTAAAAGCGCACATGTCTAAAAGATAATACAAAGTGTTAGAATTGTGACTTGCACCAAAAATTGACAATTACATATATAAGAAAAAATGTGAAAATAGGACTTTTTTGCAATTTTTAGGGCCTGTAAGTCTAGAACTCTATATAACTAAGAAAACCTGCTAAGCACATAAAATATATTACTGAAACTTAAATTTGTATGACTTGCCGAAGTAAAATTTGTACAGGTACCTAAGTTACAGGTGTTTCCTCTTAGAAAACTTATATTAATTCTAAAAGTTTTTTCTTGTCTCAAAATTTTGAGTTCCTATCTAAAAGAGTGGGGGAGTTATAGAAAAAGAAATATCATGCAAAATTTGGTTTTCACATAACGGTAAATTTAAATAGTAAATTACAAAATATTGCATAATTTTGATATTGTTTTATGGAAGTCTAAAAGCGTAGTGAAACTAATAGGCACATTTTTTCAAAATTTTTTTTTTTGGAAATGTGTTAAAAAGAATGATTTATAACACCCAATATTTTAATCCATCTTCCAATGTGTCAAAATAAGTTAAAGTAAATTTCTAAACGTAATTAAAAAACGCAGTGAACCAATGTGTTAAACACAATTAAGTCGCTAATTAAGTTAATTAAATAATTTTTAATTTATCTTTAACAAATTTAAGATAAATAAAAAATTCGTCAAGTATAGATATATATGCTAAACATATACATCCATATATGCTAAATAAACTTAATTGAATAAAAAATTAAATTGATTAGTGTGTAAATGATACCTTAATACCTTGATATAAATGATTTCCTGATATACTACAGGAAAAAGACAAAAATTTTGTAAAAATTACTTTAATCATATATTAAACAAGTCAAGATAAATGAAAACAGAATGCAGAATGTAGTTTTTAAAGGCGCACATTTTCCAAAATGTAATAAAAACAGTCTAGAATATTGAGACTTGCATCAAAATTTTGTAAATTTTCTCAGAATTTAATAATGAATATTATAGAGAAAAATTTTAAGTAAACCCTTTATTAAGAAAAGCTCTTAACACATGAAAAAATATAATTTTAAAGCTTTAATTTTTAGGTGTAAAATTTTTTGGACAGCTCCCTAACAGATGAGTTGTCAGATTGTCTACAAATAGGAGATTTTCAAATTTTCGACCCCTTAAATGGGGAGGGAGATAAAAAAATATTCTAACTTATTCTTAATACTGCAAGATCTTTCTACCTTAAAAGTTCTATTAAAATTCTATTATTAAAAATTCTCTAAAAGTGTTATAAAAGAAATATGAAGAAGGGAAAATTCTGCTCTTATAGCTAAAAAAATTTTTGTAGGTTGCGGTTTCTATATTGAAAAAAGCAGGATCTGAGATTTACACATTAGAAAATAAGTCCTTTTTTTAACTTTGAGCGGTTGTAGCTCCGTATTGAATGAAGTTATATAAAAAAAGAAATTGTTGCACACCATGAATCTTTTTATGAAATCTATCTATAATTAAAATTTCATTGCTCCAGTTTTTACTGTGTAAAAGTTTTGTAAACAGGCAAAACGAACAGAATGAAACTAGATAATATGTTATATTTAGATAAGACTTAAGAGTTTATTAAAAGCAAAAAATATTTCAATCAAAATTTTAGTTTGAATTTCTTTAGAAACAAAATATGTATAGAGTTATAAATACTAACAACTTTTCGAAATATTTTTCTAGAAAAGAAAAATTAATTAAAATTTTCTTTTTTTTAAATACTTACATTGAGTGTCAGTTTGAAAAACAAAATCTAAATATAAAACTAAGAATAAGTTATTCTGTAAGACAAAACTATAATGCATTATTTCTGGAACATCATTTTGTAGAAAATTCTGGAACGTGAAGATCAATACAAGTAAAATTATTTATCACAGTTACTGTACTTAGATCAAGATAAAAATGTAATCCTGACATTAAAACATTGTAGGCATATATTTAAAATACTCCCTTAATTAATTAAGACTTCTTTTCGGATCTTAAACTCAATTTTATTATCTTCATATTTTTATACATACTATGTATTAATCTTCAAAAAAAAAAAGGAAAAAAAAAAATATCAATTTCAAATATTCACAACATGATCAGGTCAACAAGAAAATGTCATTATTTTTGTTTTTTTTTTTCTTTTTTTACATTATTTTTTATTGTCATTAATATAACGGTAAAAGTGCATTTCACGTGAAAGCACGTTAATAATTTTACAGATACGCGATTAAAGTAAACAACGTGAAATAAATTTTAGTAATGGTCAGTCACTTAAAAAAAAAATTTATTTTTTTTTTTTTTAATGATACGCGAATGTATACCAGTTACAAAGTACTAATGATGATTAAAAGTTTTTTTTGCATGTTAAAAATTATGTGTAAGAAAAAGACAAAAGAAAAATGCAAAAAGTTAAATTTTAAAGTAGTCATTAAGTATATAAATAAAAAAATCTTAAGATATACACAGTCACACCGAATATCTTTTAGGTTGTAATTTCAAGACAGGAATTTCAGTAAATTAAAGAATAACATAAAGAGAATGGGTAAAGAACAAGAATCAATGAAATAAAAAACGAGAGAGATAAAAAAAAAAAGAACTGAAAACTGGTCAAACAGGTATTTTTGTTTTATGATGAAATTTATAAAAAAAATTTTTGGTATTGAATTTTTTTTTTTGAAAGTTTTTCTTTCTTTTTTGTATGGTGTTTTGTAGGGTGCTTCTCTGGGTTCTTTGTATAATCAAAATAGTAAAGTATAAGCCAGTCAAGCAACGGAATCATGTTACATTACGAACTTACTTTACGTCATATTATTGAACTTAATGTGAAATTTTAATTAACCAAAAAAAAAAAAAAAAGAAAAAAACTATAAACTATAATAACCGTACATATAAGAATGAGTTGAATTTTCAGAACATGAACAAAATTTTTACTATAGTATATAATTTTTTATAAGAGAAGGGGGAGTATAAAAACTGCTTTCTTCTCAATGGATTAAATATGGCGTTACTTTTAATTTTCGTAGATTTTTTTTGTTTGTTATATTTTTTTTTTTATAACGTATCTTTATTTTATGATGGTGTAAGATCATTAATTAAATCGTGATAATGTTTTGTATTATTAATTAGTGTCTAAAGAAGTTATTTGGTTGTTATATTTTATGAATTAAAAAAAAAGAAAAAACTGTGTCAAAAATGTTCTAATTAATTAAAAACACAAAACAAAATTTATCATTGATTTATTGATTCATTAATTTATTTTTTTTTTTTTATTTAACCTATTTATATAAAAATGGCAGTTAAATCTTCACATTTTATAATAATTTCAGTAATATATGGAGAGTAGCAAATGATATGGTAACACTATAATACACAGCTTAATAAATTTCAGAAAAAATACTTAAGTTTTTTCAACCGTTATTTTTTTTTTTTTCAGATTAGTTGATCTACGTTCTGATTTGTAAATTTTCTTAGTTTATAAACAAAACAAAATCAAAGTGTTTATTAAACTTTAACTGATTTTATACAGTTACATATGAAATAAAGCCGAATGAAATAAGACGATATGGTTTTATTTCAATTTTTTTTCTAAATAAATCCAAAATCATCAACTAGTTTTTCTTATTTATTTTTTAAAAATGACATAAGGCCAATTACCTTTATTTCATTCTAATAAGGTTGTAAAATATAATATAAAACAAGTAATAAAAAAATTAAGGGTTTTTAAAACAGTACATTTCCAAAATTAGTTGTTGGTAAACATAAATATTAAGTAGGTATATTGAATAAAATAAATTTATAATAATACAAAAATTTAAAGAAATCGTTAGAATAATTTGAGAAATTGGGAAAAGTCAAGTCACACTTTTGTCAATTTTAAGGTAACCCTATATTATTAAGAAAAATTATTAGCACAAATAAAAATATAATGTTGAAGCTTTAATTTTTGTACATTCTCTCAAAAAAATTTGGACAGGTGTTAAAAAATAGAGGTTTTTCAGTTTACAGCTAAGCAACAAAATACGGAGGGGGATACAAAAATATTTTCTGGTAAAAAAAATAACTCATACTTATTTCCAAAGATCTAACTCCTCTCTAAATTTCAAGCTTCTAAGTTAAACCGTTTGAAAGATAGAAAGGGTCCACATTTTTGCAAAAATTGATTTTCACATAAAGGTATACTAAAATACCCCAATTCAAAGCCACATATTTACTTTATATATATTTATAAAGCTTATAAAAGAGCGAGCTATCGTTTGGCGTTTCCAGATTGAAAATATGCCTAATATAACCTGTGTTATAACAATTTAAAGATAGGGCTTTTTCGAACTATATAGGGCTGTAACTCCGTAACTGGTGGGGCTACCAAAATTTATTTTTTAACGATGCCTAAAATTTCATTACTTTATTTCAAACGGTGTAAAAGTTTTGTAAACACCCAGATGGACGGACTGACGGACTGTGTGAAACTAAGCACATTTTTTCAAAAAAATTTTTAAAATGTGCTAAAAAGCGTTATGATATAAGTACGAATTTCAAAAATTATGTATTAAGTATGCATTTTTTTTCAGCTTTTTGTAATTTTAAGATGATGTCAAGAGGATATACCTCTTTTTCCAGAAATTTTACCAAACCATTCTGTTGAACGTGTTGGAAAAAGGGTATACTATTCCATTTTCTGTTAAAACTTTTGGAAATAGGGGATACTTACAGAAATTTTTGTCACATAAATATTTCAACGACAAATCTTTTTTATTGTTTTTTTAAATACGTGTATTAATTGAAACGTAAGATTTCTACAAAAAAGAAGTTTCATTAAATTGTTTTGTAAAATTTTGAGTTATTACGGATAAAGGAAATTAGAATTAAAACTATTATCATCTGTTAAATAATAGATAATTTTGTCTTGATTTCATTATTGAAAAAGAAATAAAACAAAAGGGGGCCTCGGTGGCCTAGTGAGTAAGAGGGTATAAGATACGCTGTAAACACCGAGGAAGTGTGGGTTCGAATCCCACACACGTCGTAAGAGTTATTCCCCCTAACGATATTTACAGCCAGGCCTGAACAGGAAAGGCTGGGTAATTTCCTGTCCACATTTATGTGGCAGAGAAATGCAATAAAAAAAAAATAAGAGAAAAACAAAAAGTTTATGATTTTGCGCTTATTTCAAATCTTAAATTGAGAAAAAGTTAAAAAAGTGCATTTCGTTTTTATTTAATTTACGTAACAGTCTTTTTTACCTATAACGATTGTATGTGCTACTAATGTCTATCAATATAACACTAATTTATGTAGTTTGATTAATATTGTCCAAAACGGGGTACCATCACAAGCCTGTATTTAATTAGTCTGTATTTAATATTATACAAAAATATATTATATAAATATTCTGTAAAAGGAGTATTTTGAATTTGATTTTGAATTCACTAAAGTCCCTCCTAATTCAGATTCTCACATATACATATATATAAATATTCTGGAAAAAGCGTATAGTCCTAGCTTTAAAGGCAACTCTAAAATCTCCCTGAAATAAGAATTAAATACAGGCAAACGAAACTACAGGTAAATTGCAAAAAATACAGGCAAATGATACTACATGCAAATGAAATACAGGCATATGACACGCTTCCGTCCAAAACTAGTTCAAGAAACAAAATTATACAAATTTAAAATGTTTCCAACATAACTACTTAAAAAATCCATTTATCAAAAATACTCTAAAAGAAAATGTTTTAAACCCAAGAGAAATAGACTAATTTGGTTCTCCTTAAAACTTTATTTTAAAACTTTAATTTACTGAATCTGTTTGATTTTCTTTACGAATGCAAAAATATTGCAAATTTTAATTATTTATTATTCATTAAACGTTCTTAAAAAAGTAACGTTTATTGAATATTATAATAATGGTAAATAAATAAAATTTTATTATTTCAATTAAAATTCATGTCATACTTTTAATATCATATGCCATGATCTTGTTGAATTTTCATTAACTCTTTATGACGACTCTATATGCTTATTTGAGAGGGGAAGACCAATGATCAAAACAAGTAAAACGAGTAGGAATTTAAAGCGGCATTTTGTTTAATTTTTACAAATTTTATTTTATTTTGGAATTGTTATAAGGTTTCTTTAAATTATTGAAGAGTCGCAATAGAATTGTCAATAAAA
The DNA here is from genome assembly GCA_947095535.1 of Poecilobothrus nobilitatus. Taxonomy (NCBI): domain Eukaryota; kingdom Metazoa; phylum Arthropoda; class Insecta; order Diptera; family Dolichopodidae; genus Poecilobothrus; species Poecilobothrus nobilitatus. The sequence goes on from OX352774.1 coordinate 176,951,980, forward strand.
AAAGAATAATTATTTGGGTTATTATTCAAAAGAAGTTTTCATTATATGGTTCCAAACCTTAAATAAAGTAAATAGATATATGTATTTATTTATTTCCAAAAACAAATCTGAAGACTATTTATTTTTTTCTTTTTGGAAAAATTAAAGGTTGTTTGTTAAAGTGATTTTTAGGTTAACGTGCCATCACTTATATAAGAAAAACTACTTTACATATCATGTAAATTTAAGTTGTATTTAACTAATTGTAAAGAAGTACACAAAATCTTTTAAGGAATTAATGTTTTGGTTAACGAGTTTTTTTGAATATCACAATATTGAATTAAAATATCCTATAACAAGAATTTTTTGCTCAGCTGAAATTGGAACAAATATTTTAACCTTGTAACACTATTTTATTTTTTTTTTAATTCTACTGCATTAAATACAAGAAATCTCAAGAAATCATACAAAATTCTCTGCAATGTCCCCAAGAAGAAGGTTCCGAAAGTAAAAACGAAAAGAGTCTCCACAATTTATATGTACTTTTGGCATATGAAAAAAGGCCCAACAAAATCTAAAATATTATTTAAGAAAAAAGTTTCCAATTAGAATTTAGAACGCCTTTAAATTCCCAATAAAATTTCCAATCACAAAATCTTCAAATACAAAATTCTCAATTACAACATCTTTATATCTTTTTAAATTCCTCAACATAATAAATTTTTTGTTGTTGAAATATGCATATATATGTATATACACAAGAATAATAAGGAGACATTTTAGAGTTGGCTTCAATAATTTGTTTAGCGAGGTTATGGGGGCTATAATCCCACTATTTTATATGTTTTATTGTTAAAATTTGAATGTATACAAGAATAAGGAAGCATGAAATAAGTACCTACGAAATAAATCCCCTATTTCTCATCTTATTTCTCTTATGCGGTAATAACACTGCAAAATTTGAGAAATAAGATCCCAGGGTGTTATATCTCATTCAATGTGTAATAAAATCGACTTTTGTAATACTAAAACCTGAAAAAAAAATTCAAAAATAATAACTTTATAGTAAAGTAATAAAAAACATTCAGAAATATTACCAAAATGAATTAAAAAAAAGTATATTGCCCTTTTCCAGAATATACATATATTGTTCTATCAAATTTGTTCTATTCTTCTTTTTTAAAGTCAGTTTGGTTATCCTAATCTATCTAACAAAAAAAAATAAAAATAAAACTCCATAGTGCCAATCCAACTCCAATTACTATGAGAAATAAGACTCCCAGATGTTATTTGTCATAGTAATTGGGAAATAAAGCCCCGGGGTGTTATTTCTCAAGAAGTCAAACATTAAATTTAAAGAGAAATAGTGGAAGATTAAGTTGAAAGAGAAATAAGCCCCAGGGGGTTTTATTTCGCAGGGCCTTATTTCATGACGCCCAAAAATAATTAGGAGAGATTTTAAATTTTGTTGTTTAATATATATAATATTATTACCCTATATATATTAATATAGGTATTTCTTTAAAAAAAAATTTTAAAATTCAAAAACTCAACCCAACCTAATGTACTAATTTTAAGGAATTTTGTATTTGGGGATTTTGTATTTACCCATTATATAATTGGGAATTTCAAGGAAAATCCCTCAATTGGTCGTACGTCAACTCTGTACTTTTCTATATCAAGTTTTGTTTTCGTTGTAAAGTTTCTGGAAAAAACTAAGGTATCAACTGAGTAAAAATAATAAAATTAAAAAAAAATAATATTACAATTGAAGAACGGGAAGACGCATCGTAAAGACTCCGATAATATGTTACAATACTCCTATTTTAGGTAACGTGTTGATAGTTCTTTAAAAATATTTATTTAATTTTCCCTAAAACCAAAAACTGAAAAACTTTTCAAAATTTTTATGAAATTTCAGGTACCTTTTTTCGTTTATTTTGGGAACTTTTTAATAAATATATTTTAGCATATTTTTGCATATGAATCATTTTTGGTTTTGGGAACTTTTTTCGCAGAGCCACTGAAATATTTTATACACTTTTTTCTTAGCTTCTATAAGAATTTCAATTAATACTCCAGTATTCTAGTAATTATAATAATATTCAAATCTTTTCTATAATCTAACGAAATCTTGTCTTACTAAATGACTCCTCCAAGAATAGTCAAATTTTAATGTAATTTTAACCGGAAACACCATTACCATTATAACATTGGTTAATTTATATGGAAAAAAAAAATAATTTTTTTTTTTTTTAAATTCTAAAATCTAAACAATAATACCATTATAATCAATGAATGAATAAAAATTAAAAATTTAAAAAGATAATCCCATTCATTAGATTTTCTTTAATTTTTTGATTTTTTTTTTTGATTTTTTATAAAGGTGCTATAATATATTTTATTTAATTTAGCAATTATTTACATATAATTTTCTGCTTAACAAAATTCGTTACGTTAACCACCTTATTAAAATGTATATTGTATTTCTTTAAATTTTGCACAATTTAATATTCGTTCGTTATAAGTAAGTATATATTATATTATTTTGGCCGGAAATAAACTATCATCATACTTTGTAATTTGATAAGGCTAATAAACAACAAACGCATTTTATTCCATTCATTATTAAATAATATGATTTTTTTTTTTTTTTTTTTAAAAAAAAAACAACAATAAAAACATAAAAATTATATACCACAAGACTAAAAAAATTTTTGATCATCAGTTTTCAACACATTCAATAATATTTGAAAATGGTTAACAATAGTCTGTTTGTGTAGTTAATCTATAACTCTATACTTTATTAAACGATCGTTGGTCAATAATTGATCTGAAAATTAAATTTTTTTTTTCATATAAACATATATCCATTTCTTTCTAACATTCCAATTATCTGGTTTCTGTATTATGTATTTTTCTATGATTTAACTTGAATATTGGTTTCTTTACCCGTATTAACATAGTTTAAGCCTTAAGGATATTATAAATTTGTCATTACGTTTGTGACATTTTAAAGATATGTCAAAGTATATATGTAGGTATATTCTTGCTCAAATCTAATTCTGAATCAATTTAGCGTACATATTGTCTGTTCGCACGATAACTCAAAAATAATAGAGTAGAATTCTGAAATGTCATTTTTATAAAAATGCCTGTTTCGCTAATGAAATTGAACAAGTTCGGTTTCGGACCGGTTTAAGTAGATGTCTTATAACTTCTTTATATGTAGAAAATTCGGTGACTAATTAAAACAAATATCTAAAATTTTGTCAAAACAATATAAGTTTTATGCCAACGACATCTGCAAAATTTTTTTGGTTTAAATCAGCAATTTCGAGTAGCTACCATACAACTTTTTCTTTTGAATATACATAACTCTGGTTATTTAAATCTGGTTATTTAAATATTTTTCATAAAAAATTACGTCTTAAGCAAACGACTTTTCAATATTTCGTAAGTCTAAAGCAATAGGTTCGGATATCTGTGAAATTTATTTGCTCATATCATATGATACTTGAAAAAGCTAGAGATCTGACTTCTGAAATTGTAAACGATGATCAAGTTATATGGTAAAAAATTCTATAAAAGTTCGTTAGTTTTAACGGAGCGAGGTCGAATAAATGTGATAGAACTAAGAATTTTATATAAATATCAATTAAGTTCAATTTCAGCATTTAATTAATTTAGATATCTAAAATTTTCTAAAACAAAGATTAAATTTTATGAAACCAGCATATATATTATGGTCATACGAGTATCCTAGAGTTAACTGTGTCATTAATTTATCCTCATTTTTATTATAATTCATACTGAAAACTATATTCAATCTCTGATTAAATAAAAATGGAGTAAAAGTAGTTATAGGAAGGAAAATAAAAGACTATATAATTTCGTAATGCTTTAGTAACCAGCGGTCATCAAAATAATCATAATCAACATAATGATTATTCAAGTTTTCCATCTTATTTATTTCATTCGTTGTTTTTTTTTTCTTTGTGTCTTTAATGGTTGCTTGCACATTTTTTGACAACAAGCAAAAAGATTTGTCGCAATTTTAATTACCTGTATTGATTTTTATGGTGTTTATTTATTTTTAGGAGAGTTGCATTAATGCAACTCTAAAATAATCTCTAAAGATTATAGTTTTTTTTTTTTGAGAAACGTGCTTTCAATGTTTTGCTTAAGTATTTTAATACTTTGAAAACACCCTTTAATAGGTACCTTAAGTTCAGTATGGAAATGAAAAAAGATTATTAGAATTTAAAGATCTTATATTAAAATTATTTTGACTAAAAGGATAGTGGCGATTAAAACATATGGGTAAAATAAAATTACTAGTTGAGTTGGAGCAAATCTTATCAACTAAACACTGATACTGTTCAAAATCATCTTACAGATTAAAGGTTTTGAAGGATTTGAAAGGCTTTTGTTGTATACATTTTATAAATTTCATGTTAATTAAATCTCTCATAAATATTTCTTTTTAGCTTAAGGAACGGGTTCTTTTAGGGTTGGGTTGTAGGTTTAATTTAGTGAGCATGAGTGAGTTAGTGAGTAGGTTTAATTTAGTGAGAATAGTAAGGACGAATTTATTTATACAAAAAATTATAAGGATAATATAAAAACGGACCGAATGCGTAAAACTGAGCTTGATCTCTAATCTCACTTTTTTTAAACAAACCTACGAGTTCCACCGTATTTTTTGTTTGAAAAAATGAAATATGAGTTCAAGTTGTTTTATGTATTCGAACCAATATTTGAACAATCAATCAAATGCGTAAAAATGAGCTTGAACTCAAATCTCATTTTTTTAAGTAACATCTTGTTCCGTTGGCTTTTAATTTTACTTTGAAAATTTAAGCATCAAAGAAATTTTTCTTAAAAATGTTAGAATTGAAGTTAAAGCTCAGTTTTATGCATTCGACCAATTATTACAAAAAAGGATATTTGAGAAATTATATATGTAAGTTTTTGGGTATATATCGCAAAATAATATAAAATAAGAAAATGACGTACTCATATATGGCAATTTTTTTATTATAATTGTTTGCATCAATATTCAAATTTGTATGATTAGCTAAGTCAGCTTGTAAAATTACAAAACACTTCGATTTCAGAAGGATTTAAATATAGAATTTAAACTCTATAGAGATTATAAGAGTTCACTTTAAAGTTTTATTTATACCAAACCAAAATTTCTTTATAGAATTCGAAATTCGGTTTAAAGACCAAAAAATAAAAATGAATTAATTATAATTGGAATTCTCCTAAAAAAAAAAACTAATTATAAGTATATCACCACTGTTTTAATCTTATTTAACCCATTTAATTTATTAGATTCAAAACAGATGCTGGGCAAAAAGATTATAAATTATATTTTAGTTGTTTCTATTTCTGTTATTTTTTTTTTTTTCAAAATTTAATTTAAATTTGTAGTTATAGTTTTTAATGGCCTAAATTTTACCGTTATAATTTCGCAGTAATAAAAGAAAAACAAGATTATGTGATCATTTGATTCCCTTTTCATTTATTTTATTTTGTCTTATTATGCCTTTTTAGAGTGTTCTTTATATTTTAGCTGTATGTTTTTTTCACTCTAATTATAATCTCAGGTTTTTGTTTTTTTTTTTTTTTGAGAATTTAAAAGAAAATCTGACCTAAATTTAACAATTTTTGTTGTTTTTTTCTTTTTCTAAGGTTTTCTAAGGTTTGAAGAAGTTAATAGTGTGCTTAAGCTTTTTTTTCTTCTATATATGATTTCCGGTATTGATTTAAGATGTACTAATTTTTTTCTTTTTTGGTTTATTTTTAAGTTTTAGATTTTTTAATAGGTTGAATGCTCTTGACTGTAATTAAAGTTTTTTTTTCCTCTTATATTTTTTTTTTTTTAAATAATTATTTAAGGTTATTATTTTACATGAGAGTTATTATTATTATAATTTTTTTTTTTAACTTTTTTTGTTGAATAACTTTTTGAAGAATATAATTGCAAAGGTAAATTGATTCTGGCGGGTGATCACAAAATTAAAATTTTCATTCATAAATTTGAAATGAAGAAGAGCCTTGTTTTTGTTTTTATTTAAAGCTATCGAATACAATTAAAGCGGAATTAAATATACTTATAATTTTAAAAGGTAAAGATCTATGCACAGGTAAACAGGTAATACAAAAAAAAAAAAAATATTGAAAAGTGATGAAGTAAGGAAAAAAAAATAAAATTTGAATGAATTTATGTCAATTACATTTCTATAATAATTATTAGTCAAGTTCTGTTTTTGTTTTGTTTTTTTTTTATTTTAGTTATATAAGAATAAATAAGATGCTTTTAAAATTAATAATTATTTAACCTTGGAGTTTTATTTAAAAAGTACATATGTACTAATTTATACTTTCAATTTAATATTAAAGATTTAAATTGAATTAAAATTTTGTTTTTTTTTTTTTTATTGTTAAAAAATTAAAAAAATAACCCGGAATAGATAAGTTTGATGCACGTTTAAGATTAGTTAAAGCTTAGTTAAAGTTAATAATTATTTTAATAACTTAATAGTTTTATTTAACAATATTATACTATAAAGTATAATCTCCAGAAATGTTTTAAAAAAGTTAATCAACTAACTAACTAGTATATACATAATTTTAAATACATTTCAAATTCCGTGTCATTTAATTTAATTAAAAGTGAACTTTTAACCACGATAGCTCCAGGTATTATTTTATATTTCTTAAGAGCCCCCTACATCGTTCACAACAAATACAAACACAAATGTTTTAGGTTAATGTATACTTATCCAAAATAAATTAGAAAACTACAATTATATAGTATTACCAATATTTGTACCCAATCATAAAAGAAAATCCAAATTTTTTTTTTTAATTTTTATTTTATTCTTTATTTAGTATAAAAATTTTACTATTATATAAAAATACTTTTAACATAACATTCAACAATATATAGAAATGTTTATAAACCTTTATACATCAGCATGTTTTTTCTTCTTTTGTTACGTACATTAATTAATCTGAAGTCATTAACATTCCTCAAAAAATGTTTTTAGTATACGTTTCCAACATATACTAAATTTTCACATAAATATTTGGGCAGTAATCCATTCATCATTTTAAAAACCATTACTAATACATTAAGACAAATACGTTGATTTACACTTAGTCCACTTTAAACAATCTACAATCTAACATAAATTTTATAGGTGTATATCGATTTAATTTTAGTATGACTCTCATTCCCTTATTCTGCAGTTTTTGCATCCTATTTAGGTTTTCTTTGTTGGTTGTAAAAAGAATCGAGAAACAATATTTGAAATGGGGTCTCACCATTGTGTTGTATATTTTAATTGCAGTTGAGATCGAAAGTTTGTTACATATTTTAGTGAAAAAATAAGTTTTCTTTGCCACTATATTGCAAACGTAATCAATATGTGCTTTAAAATTTATTTTTCATCAATGATGACCCTTAAATATTTTATTTTTTTTTACATTTTTTATTTGTGTATTAATTTTAATATTATTTTGCAGCCGATTATTTATTGTCGTACAGTTTGTTTTTAAAACATTAAGTTTTAATTTATTTACTTGAAAGCACTATTTACTTTATTTACTTGTGCGAGTACATTCCACAATATTTTCGTGTATGACGTAAAGTGACGCATCATCATCTGCAAAAAGGACTAATTTGGCTGAATTTACCGGTCTTTCCATGTCATTAACGTATATTAAGAAGAGTAGTACTCCAAGTACTGATCCTTGGGGTACCCCAAATGTAACATCAATTGCATTCGACATCTTTCCGTTAACTCTTGTGCGTTGTTTTCGTTTACTTAAATATGACACAAACCAATTTAACTCATTATCCGATACACCATACCTGAATAGTTTTTTTATAAGTATATATCTAGATCAACTGTTTCAAACGCTCTCTTCCAGATCCAGAAAAACAGCAACAACACATTTTTGTTTTATTCACGACTACCAGTTCATGAGGACCAAATTTAGGAGCGATTCACAATTGTGTCCCTTCTTAAATCCAGACTGGTATTCAGACATGAGATTGTTACATTCAAAATATGCTTCCAGCTGTTGGTATACCTCATTCTCTAATATTTTACCTTCAATCGACTCTATGTTAATTGGACGAAATTCATAGCTCTTTATTGTATTTTTAATTTTTGGTATTGATATAACCATTGTTTCTTTCCATAATACTTAATACAAATTATTAAAATTAGTTTAAGAACTCCTGATGTGAAAATTATATTAAAAACAACATTCACGCGTTATTTTTTTTTAAATAAATTTTTAAAATCAATTTTTGCTTTTTTTACGTTTTGTACGTTTTAGTAGAACAAAATAGTATTACATACCATATACGTATAGCAATTAGATAACTATTTATTTATTTATTTGTTCTTTCAATTCAATTTTCATTCAAAACACCTTAAGTGTATAGTTTCTGTAAATATTTGTCTCTGTAATACCACACACATACAAACCGCCAAGTATTTCATTGAAATAAACCAATAATTAAATAAGTAAAATTAAAAAAAAAAAATAAAAATAACAACAGTTTACGATTTTATTATATGTACGGTCAAAAGTTAAATATTTACATAAATATATGAAACCTTTAAAGTTATTTTAACTCTTCTAACTTTTTAATACAAAATAATGCAAAAAAAAAGAAAATTGTATTTGTTTTTCATTAACATTCATATACCAATAATGATATATTATACCCACAATATTATACTTAAAGGAGTGTTTTCAATTACTTGACAGTATGTATACTGTTTATTTGTCTGTTATTTTCATTTTTAGTGGAATAATAAAAAACAGACTCTTTAGAGGTACTCTTCCATGACATGAACTTCCAGTTCAAATACCACCTTAGACCAATACGGCATTTTATCGAATATTCAGACACTGTCAGCCAACTAATCAATTTGAATATTTTCTATCCAAGAATTCAAAAATCCTGTAAATGACCACTGCAATTATAATAACGATACCAAATTGTAATTCAGTTTTTATACATACATATATATAACAAAAATACATCTTTTAGGTTTCAATCAGACAACAAAAAACAAAAACAAATAACAATTTATAAAACATTACAAAACTAAAAACACCATGAAGGATATTAAGAATATTGTACAATACTTAATTGCAAACAAAAATGAATCTGTTTTTTTTTTTTTCTTTTTTTTTAATTTTCCAACTAATAGGATTAAAAGAAAACGACAACTAACTAGTCGTAAAATAGAAAAGATATTAAAAATATAGAAAATATATTTTATTTTGATTATAAGTTCTATCGATTATAAAAAGTATGATAACCTTCTTATTTTCTACCTTTTTTTATAAGCTCTTTTTAATGAGCCTTATTAAGCCACAAGAATTTTTTATAAATAAAATAATTTATTCAATTACTTATAATAATTTAAACTAAAGATAGAAAGAGTAACGTACCTACTCCATAAAGCAAAATCGCAAAATGAGAAAATCTCCAAAATTAAAATCTCCAAACGAAACTCACAATTCCGATCCTGCAATTCGAAATCATAGAACATGAAATCTCAGAAACTCGAAATTTCAAAATAGTAAATAAAACTAAAAAAGTGGCTGCCTTCATTTCTTTCATTTTTAGCACATTTCCAAAAAAAAATTTTGAAAAGATGTGCCGATTAGTTTCACTCTGTCCGTCCGTTCGTCCGTCTGTTTACAAAACTTGTACACTGTTAAAGATAGAGAAAAAAAATTTTAATCATGGGTACGTCTCATAAAAAAATTAATTTTATGGAACAACTTTTTCATGTAGCCTCATCCATTACGGAGCTGCAGCCCCTCCAACTTTGAAAAACCCCTATTTTTAAATGCGTATATCTCATATTCTACTTAACAGTCAATATCAAAATTATACAAATTTTTTAAATTTACTATTTAAATTTACCGTTATGTGAAAACCAAATTTTACATGATATTTTTTTTTTTCATAACTCCGGCACGCTTTTAGATAGGAACTTGAAATTTTGAGACAAAAAAGAACTTTTAGAATTAGTATTAGTATAAGATAAATAAAAATAAAAAAGCAGAACAAAACAAAATCATTAAAACCCATAGGCTAATTAAAAAATTAAAAAAAAAAAAAAAGAATTGCATAAATCCTTCAGTACATTGATCTGTAAAATTTTTTTTTTTTTTAATTACAGGTATTTAGTATGTAATTACAAGTATATATGCATTATATATGTTTATGTTATTATGTTGTTGACCTTAATCAACAGGTAATAAATGTTTTTATAAAGGAAATAAAAATCCATTTAAGTAAAAACTGCATTAGTGCAAAATATACTAATATTATAGGTATATAGATATATATATATATATATATAATAGTAAAAAAATCAGTTCTACTCTATTTTTTTTTTTTGGGCTAAATAGTAATAAAATATCATTAATTTTGTACTAATTTTAAATTTTGTTAATGTTCGGAAAATTTAAAAAAACCTACATATGTATGTAATTAAGTATGGATAAGGAAATGAAATTAAATTGAAAGATATTAATAGAATACGAGATTATTTAAAAATGGTAATTTCAAGAAATAACATAAAACTTTTGGAGACTGTTACTGTTAAGTTAATAGCTTTACATTTTAATATTCACTAAACTGAGATTTAAAATTTGTTTTTCTTGCATTCTTGATTTGTTTTATAATACTTAGCACGAAACCGCCCCCCCCCCCCCCCGTATATTGTAAAATACTTAGTTGATTTGTGTATAATGCTTAGTTCACCTCTTCGGCATATTTCTTCTGAAATATTAAAAAAAAAGAAAAAAGAGAATTCTTTCAACGACGATTCACCGCTTCAGAACAATTTTTCTGTGCAGAAGAAAAAAATTTAAACAGCTGAAATTTGAAAATGACATTTAAATTATTTTAAATTTTTGTTTATTTGATGAGAAAGGAGTTCCACAGAAAAAGTTAAAGTTAAATCGATTTTTTTTTCTGATAGACGAAAAAACTTTCGAACTAAATTTGAAAAATGAGAGAATTCAAATTTTCATATAAAAAACATATACGCGGCATGAATGCGGCTAAAATATCCGAAAAAGTGAATTCAGCATAACTATTGAATGAATTCTGTAATGTATGAATTGTGCGGCTAATTCTTTACGGTCAAAAGTGATTTTTATAAATGATATGTATCTAGATTTGACTGTTATATCATATTAAAACTTTAAACGTTTTAATTTTAATTAATTAAAATCGTCATTAGAGTCAATAAATATCTTCAAATATTAGCGAAATTTCATTAAAATCAATACTTGGTTTTAATAAAAGAAAAAAACTCAATTTCTGTTATAACCAACAAACAAAAAAAAAAAATAATCTTGAGTATGGGAATTAAAAGAAAACGCTTTAGATGTTAAATCTGCTTAATAGTTCATTCATCGTTAAAGAATTATGCCTTCTAATTTTGCTACCGTTTTTAAAAAAGAGTTAAATTTAAACTCAAATAGGGAATTTAGAAAAAAAATTAATTAAAAGGATTTTCCGTTGTGGAAGATATTCATCAAAATTAATTTAATCTTTACTATAATTAATGAAAATAAATTAAAATTCTTATAATGTTATTAGTTTAGTATTCGTTTTTTTTTTGTCATTTAATTCGTCAGTTTATTTATAAATTTTCTGTACTGTTTACTACAAAGCAATGCAATTTTAATCGTTATAAAGGAGAACAGTTGTTAATTTTTTTTAACATAGCCCCACCTATTACAGTTCAGCAACAGCATAGTTTAGAAAAACTCTCTTTCAAAAATTTTTAAATCTTAGGTTCTGCTTTATATTTTTTCAATCAAAAACATCACATGACAGAAAATTTAAGGTTTTTAAATCTACCATTATTTGAAACGAACATTTTCGTTTTTTCGTATCTTTCGGTTGTGGTCTAGAATCTTGAAATTGATAAGAAAAGAAGAAAGATCTTTGATAATAATCACAGTAAGTAACCTCAGAAAAATATTTGCACTTCCCCTCGTGTAACAGCTATTAAATCTTATGTTCTGCTTTATATTGTTTTCAATCAAAAATCATCATATGACAGAAAATTTAATATTAATCTAAAAAAAAATTACCGTTATGTGAAGAGAAAATTTCTATATATCAAAGCTATTATTTAGGTTAACAATTGCCCCTATAGTTAAAAGTAGGGCACAAAAATTAAAACAACAATATTATATTTTTACATGCGGATTAAACAAAAACAAAAATTCTTAAAAATAATTATGTAATTACAAATTTTAATGCAAAAATATTCAATTAAAATACTTTTTATTGTCTTTTAGAAAATGAACGCCTTTAAAAAGCTTTACATACTCTTTAAGAGTTACTATATTAAATTAATTAAAAATCTAATCAAATAACTATAATAAATAATAATAATAAAATATAAATCATGTCAGAATCTAAGTTTAAAGTTTTATTTTAATTACCTAATTTTTAATTAATATGCGGCACTCGTTTTAGACATTTTTAATTCATAAATTATAAACAACATTATTAAATACCGTAACATTATAATAAATAGTGTTGCCCAATAAATTTTTCATTTAATTTTTTTTTTTTTACTTTATTAAAACATTCGTTTTTTTTTTTTAATTAATATTTCCTATTAATAATTTTTTAATACTGTAACAGCAACAAGATATTTTAATAGATACTATTTTTAAATTTAATTAATAAAAAAAAAAAAAAAATTAATAAAAATTTGTAGTTTCTATAAATAACATTTTAATTTTCACACAAAAAAAAAAATTTTTTTTTTTTCGTGTCTAACATTTATTTTTTAATCATAGCCAATCTGGCTATGATAATTTTTTTTTTTGTTTTTTTTTTTTTTTGTTAAATTATACACGAAAAAGTAAATGTTTTCTTTTTCCATTTTTCTATATTTTTTTTTTCTTTCTCTTTCATTCATCAAAATTATTTTTTCTCATTCGTCATTTTTTTTTTTTTTGAAAAATGAATAATTGAATTTTATAAGAAGAAAATGAATAATTATATAATTTTCATATTTAATCAAAAAAACAAAAAAAAACTAAATTCAGAGGAAAATTTTTTTCTCTACTTCAAACTCTAAACAGTGAACACCTAAAAATATTTATTGTTTTCTATAACAGTATAATGTAGTTTAACGCCTCATAACAAAAATTTACAACTTAACTATCATAATATTTATTACATTACGTCACAGTTTTTTAGAGTTTTTTTTTTTTGTACCTATAGCATCTTACTATAAGATTTCATCAGTTTAATATTGATATTATGTACAAAAAAAAAAACAACTATATTACTTATTTGTATTTAAATTAGTTTGGTAACTCTTTTTTTTTTCTTTTAATAAAATTTATGCTAAAAATTATTTGTAATTATTGCCATGACAGCAAAACCAATGTATACATACCTAATTATAAATCTTAACATTCATTTTTAAAATAATTTTGAAGAAAAAAAAAAAACGGTAAGTCATTGAGAAAAGTTTTCTTTTCAAACATAAAACAATTAAATAAGAAAAACAAAAAAAAAAAGTTTTTTTTGCTAAAAAAACATTTTTTCTTTTTTTTTGCTATTTCAGTATTTATTGCATAAAAGTATTATGACAGTTATACTTGTAGTAATATTATAAGATAAATATTATATAATCACGAATAATGATTTGAAATTTATTGAAAAGATTGACAGTTTCTCATCAATTGAATTTTTGATTGCAAAAAAATATTGTTTGTATGCATAATGAGATTAAATATAGGAAAATATATTCTTGGAATTTTTAATTTTGTAATACATTTACAAGTATTAATTGTATGGTATGCTTCTTTCTTTCTTTTTGTTTTTGTTTTTAAATGAAAGTAAAGAAGAATTCAATAGTAGTTAGTTATATTGGTATTAAAATAGAAGGTTTATTGTGGTTTTTAGCATATTTTTTAATTTTGTACTAAAAAATTTTTGACAATATGAGTTTCGTTTTATCCGTTCGTTTCCCCGTCTGTTTTCAAATCTCCTAGTTACACCGTTTAACATAAAACGTAGAAAAAGTTTTTCTTATGAAAGCCATAGGCCATTATAGAGCTACAATCTTAGTCTTACTGTTTGGAAAAGTCCTTTTATAAATGTATCTCAACAAAATTTGCTCAACATTTTTTCCATAGAGAAATACCAGATGGAAGGGTATTTTTTTTAGCTTTTTTTACATTCTACTTTGTTTTTTAATATTTGATAAAAATGATTATTCTTTATATTTTTAAAAACTATTTTTAATAGTCATTTAATTTATATACTCACAATAAAGATCAATTACAAATATTGGATAAACTTCCGCAAAGGGGTGATATCGAGTGCATTCTAATTACATTTCTATATACATATTTCAACAAGAAAACAAAAAGGGAAACTAAATATAGGAGAAATAAGTCATGAAAATGTATTCTTTATTAAAATTGTTGTTTCAATTGCGCATTTGTGTCCTCTGGTGGGACTATTTGACAACCCACACCATACTTAACTAAGTACTGGCTTTGTAATAGTGTATAAATAAATATAGGGTGTCTTTCTTCACATGTATAGTGTTCTTGAAAGTTTAAATTTTTTTTTTTTTTTTTTACCAAAATTTCAACTTTTAACTGCAATATCTCAGAAACGGTAACACCGATTAAAATGAAATAAGATAGTATCTGTCATATATAAGTAGTAAATATGGTTCCTGCAAATTGTCGTAAACCACAAATATAACGATTTAAGTAACTACAAAAAGTTAAGAAAATTTTGTAATGCATTTTTCGGCTACTGCATGGCGTCATTGATTCTAATGGAATATTAATTCGGAAACTTAAAGATATAAAGTATAGTTATGTGATTTCGATCATTTTAATAGCTCATCACCCCTCTCTGGAAATTTATTCAAAATATTTAATTCGTTCACTTTTTTATCGCGAGGATTATATTTTTTTTTGCGGCTAAAAAAACTCAAGAGGGGGTCTTTAATCAAAGCCACCTTTTTAACCTAAACAATATAAGATCATAACATTTAAAAAAAATTAACTGATTCTTCTTCTCCTTCCAATTCCGTATTCAGAATGTTATAATATTTATATTATTGTTCATTAATATGATTTCACACTATAAGTTGGTCGATTATTTACTATAAAATTTACACCGTTTCTTCCTTATTCGTTAGCTCCAGGAAAATAAACTGTATAAACTGTCTTCTGTTCTAAAATAATCGTACTGATCTGGCCAAAGCTTTTCTGAATACTCCGCAAATATCAATTTTCTGATTCATCTTTTTTTCTTCACGAAAATTTGATTTCCCTACTTGAAGTAGGTACTCCTCTGACATTCCATGTAGGAATGTTAATAATATGTTTTCTCAGTTTTATTTTTGGTTCAGTCACAAAAATTCGCATGCCATTTGACACTTTTTATGTCGGACTTTCAACAAAACAATAGATGAGAATATTTAATTAAAAGAAATGAACTGATTATTAACACATAAAAGAAATATCAACTGTTTTCTTTAAAAATGAGTGGATAAGAGTTAAAGAAAAAGGAAACAGGGTTAAAATGAAAAATTGTAAAGCAATTAATTAAAAAGAACTCCCCAATAATAAAACCCATGAAATTTCGTGAACCTTGTGAAGTTTTCTTTGATTTAAACATTTAAATAAAGTTTAATTGTATTTAAAATTCACTACAAATTATAGAAAAGAACTTCTTTTGTATTTTTAATAGTAAAAAAAATTAAAAAATTAATATAAAAATTATAAAATATTAAAAGAATTTCCTTAAAATAAAACCAATGAAATATTTTATTGTGTTTATTGTGTTATTGTGTTATTGTATTATTTTTTTTTTTTTATTGAAATAGGTCCATATTTAATTATTAATTTTTTTTTTTTTAATTCGTGACGATTTATATTTTAAATTCAAGGTTAATTTAATTAAATTTGATTAGGAAACAAAACAAATAAGTAGCAAAAATTCTTTTGTTCTTTTTTTATGAGAATTCTGGTTTTGTTGCATTAAAATAAAATTTTTTTTTTTTTTTTTTATTTTGTTCTTAAGTACATATTTAAAATTTTTACTAACTGTCGTGACTTTTGAAGTTGCATGACAGGGAGTAATTTACAAAAATTCTTTTGTTTTAATACTACCAAATACTATACATTTTATATTGTAAAAGATTATACAAATGTTCATAACTTATTTTTCATATTAAAAATTTCATAATTGAAATTTTCGGCTTTCATTATTACTGGTATTTTTTTTTTTTTTTTTTTTTTTTTTTAAATAATTAAAAGCGATTATCAGTTCATGAAATTTAGAACAGTTTTCATGTACTTAAGTACTTAAAATTCATAATTTTTCACTATAAAAAATATTACAGGAAATGTAAGAGTGTTTAAAGGATCAGTATCTAACTCCATATATATATACTTATAGTCTATCTATACAATATAATTTTAATATGGTAGATAATATGTTCATTTTTATTAAATGTTACGTGTTTACTTTGGATTGAGATATTTTTAAATTTAATTATAGTTTAGTCCGTTTAAATTCATTAGAATTTGAGTTTAAAAAGTCAAATAAATAACAATGGAATTCATCTAATTTTATTTTCTATAAAATAACTATATATTATAAGTATGCATATATGTACATATAATATGTAATATATAAGTTGTAATTTGGGGTCTTATTTCATAATGATTTAATACCCAAAAGTAAAAATTAAATAAAATCCCAAAAAAGTGAAATAAAGACTTAAACAAAAATTAATTAACACCTCAAATGAAATGAAATGACATAACGCCCAAAACTATTTTATAATTTGAATTATGAATATATTTTTTTCTGAAATTTTCGGGAAAAGCGAATTATATTCCTTTTTGCTGAAATTTGATGTTTGTTAAAAATCTTTTTTGAAAAGTTAATATAACTCTTTAGAAGTTGTATTTTGCGGGGGCTGACTTAACTTCAACGGACATAAGTTCAGTGGTACTTAAGTCCATTTAATATGATATCGTTTAAACAAATGCTTTACTATTTTAGAAAAGTGAAATAAACCCTCAATACTTAATTCTGGGATTTTATGTTATTGAATATGTTGGGCTGGTATTTCATTATGTTATAAAGCTTTAAAAATTTAAATGGAATAAAGTCCCAAGTCATGAAATAAAATCCTAAATTTGGTGTCTTACTTCATTAAAAATAAAGTTTCGTACAAATTTTGAGGCTCTATTTAATTTTTTTTGGGGGCATTATTTTGAGGAACCCCTACACGAACATTGCGAAAATTTTTAAATACATCTTAGAGAAATAGATTTTTAAATAGGTGTGAGCTATAAATATTTTCATCGTATCAGTGATGTGTCTAAGAGAATATGTGTGTATATGTATATATTTCGATATTACATCAATTATAGGATATAATATATACTTACCTAATTAATAAATTTATATTATTTTCTATTAATTTATATAATACAACTAGAGTTTAAACCCCGAAGCTCTTCAAATGAAAAATCGCTGTCTTAATCATTACTGCGTTATTGGCTGGGTAATATTTAAGACAGACAGATAATAATATTAAAGAACAGGGTTCAAATACATATATTGTACAACTGTAAATTAAAAAAAAAAATAAATAAAATATTAATTTTCTATTCTAATAATTATTTATAATCATAATTTCTATAATATTTATCATTACTCCATCTTAATTGCTTACTAATAAACGAAATAGCATTAACGTAAAGTTATAAACCATTTGTTCAATTAATTAAAGATTTAATTTTATTAAAATTCTATTTTTGTTCTTTTTAGTATATTTTCAAAAAAAAATTTGAAAAAAGTACCTATTAGTTTCACTCTGTCCGTCCGTCCGTCCGTCCGTCCGTCAGTCTGTTTACAAAACCCATACCGTTAAAGATAGAGCAATGAAATTTTAACCATGGATAGTTCTCATAAAAAAATTAATGTTGCAGATCAACTATTTCATGTAATCGCATCCATTACGAAGCTACTGGCCCTCAAACTTTGAAAAAACCCCATTTTTAAATGTGTATTAAGTATCTTAAGTTCTGCTTAACATTTTTTTCAATTTAAAAACGTCATTCGACAAGACTTTTTTTTAACAAATCAATATCAAAATTATGCAGTTTTTTTTTTTAATTTAGTATTTAAATTTACCGTTATGTGAAAATCAAATATTATTACATGATTTTTCTTCCTTCGTAACTCCGGTACTTTTAGATAAGGACTTGAAATTTTCAGATAGAGAGGAACTTAGAATTAGTATAAGTTTCCTCAGAACATTTTTTTTGTAAAACCCTCTGTTTAGGGAGTATTAAAGCTCAAAAATTGAAATTTTCCTAAAACACCTTTAACTTAGGCACCTGAACAAATTTTTTCAAAATAAAAAGTTTCAACTTTATAATTTTGCATGTGTTTTTGGTTTTCCTTAATTATGTAGAGTTCCCTTAAAATTGATGAAAGTGTTGCTCCTTATTTTTCACATTTTTTTATTATATGAAATTCTAAGGAAATTCTAAGGAAAATTTTGGTGCAAGTCACAATTATATAAACAATTTGTATTGTCTTAATGTGCGCCTTTAAAAACCGTTGCTTTACATTCTACCTTTTTTCTTTTTTTTATTATAGAAAATAATAATTTTTATTTAAGTTAAAATAAAAAAATTAATTTTTATTTTATTTTAAATTTATTGATATATTATATATATATATATAATAAAACGTTTAACTCGTTTCTTTTTTATTACATTTTTTTTAATGTTTAGCAAATTTTTTATTTGAGTTTTTACATAAAATTGTAAAGTTTATTAAATATGCAATCAAAGATATCTTATACATACATATATATGTACATCTTTTTTCTTATAATACGCAACATTTTTAATTAATATTATTAAAAAAAAGAAAAAAAAAAAACAACTTTTTTATTATCATAATTTTTTTTTTTTTTTATATTTAAAATGAAAATCGAAGGCGAAACTCTTGAAATGTAATAATAGTAAAATGATGTGGTTGAAAAACTTATTAAATTTCAATAAAAATTTACAACTGTCGTATCGTAATGTAACCCATTTACAAAAAAAAAACTTCAAAACAATATTTCACTTATTTTATAGGTTATTAATTGCACTTACATTTGCATCGATATATAAATCTGATCAATTTTGGACGAAAATGCATCCCATTATGTAGATTATTATGATTTAAGGGGTATTAGCACACAACGATCTTTTTATGCATATCTATTGAGCATCATTTTTGAATGTAAATCTATTATGCATCTCACATTCTATTGTGGACAATTCTTGTTCATTATTCATCTCATTATTTATTAGAAATTTATATGTATGCTCGGAAAGGTTTCAGAAGTATAAATAAATCTTAGTGGTGTTTCTAGAGTAGAAAGAATAATAAACGTAGATGAATTACATAAATTATTTTTCATATATTTTTCAAATCAAGAATCACCAAAAACAGGGTTATTTTCATTAGCTTAAATATAATATGTACGTCTTTAATATTTTTTCCATCGATTGGTGGAAAACATCGAAAATCATCCAAAGGAACTGTACGTTGTTTCTCCGGGCAATATTGAACATTAGCCTGACCTTTATAACCAAACCAATCTTCCAAACTGGATTGGAAAGAAAACTTTGGGAGTAGGATTTTAGGAATTTAGAATAATGTGATAATGGAGGGAAAAATTTGTAGAGATATTTTGAAGAATGATATTTTTCTGCTCCTTAAACTTGATTAAATCGTGCACAAATGAATTACCAACTTTAGAGAAAATTCATAAGATAGTAAATAGTTTCATAACTGCGATGTGCGCTTACATTGTATCTATATAAAAGAAGGTCAGTTATCCAACATATCGCGATAGTTGAATAGAGTGATCGTTCAAGTAGCACTGAAATCATTAATAAGACGAGTTGTTCGGTTTAGTACATTATCGACAAAACCTAGTGCTGTTTAAGGAACTTCAGAACAAATTTCTGCATTCTATTTCATTTTCGGCCTAACACGTACTTTTTATAGATACTTATTTAGAATAAAACAATAAATGTGCAAGTTCATAATATGTAAACTGCTATTCTATTTATTAAACTCTTCAAATTTAAAGAACTACTCATTTACTCATTAAACAACTGCTTTGAATTTCAAAATATATGTATATCTTTATGTACATATGAATCTATAAACCAACAATGATGCCAACTACATACATACATAACATATTTTCTTGGAAATTATATTTTTGCGTGTTTTTTACATTTATACCAAGTTTTAATTTTATTATTCTTTAATATTATTTAATAGCAATTTAAAATAAAACACAAATTATATACTAAAACTATCAAAAGTTATTATAAGATACTATGATAATAACAATGCAAAATACATGTATGCATCTAACTAACGTGATAATGCATTAAATTGTGAATTATATGTACCGACTTTAATAACAGCATATTAAAGTAAAAAAAAATCACAAGGAAAACTTCTCATATTCCACTCTTTAGTTTGTCTTATAGTTAGAACTATGAATATGTAATTTCAAATTATTCTTTTTCTTTTTATTGTCTGTTTTAAAACTGTCTTCAGCATCAGATACATGTTGTTTACCTAGGTATATAGAAAATATCAGATCTCAAATCATCATAATAAAATCAAATTTTTATTTTTGATTTGGGGCGACGATAATTTGCATAAAAAAAACCATGCAAAACAGTATGAATGTTGTAGAATGTAGATTCACCTGAATATGATTATCTAAAGATATATATTTTTATATCTTTAAGATAAAAATCTAAATTCAAACTAACTTTTTTTTTGAGAAAAAAAATTAAAATTACATTTTAATAATACGTACCTAGTTTTTATTTTTCTTCTTTTTTTTTATCATACATATTAATATGAAACAGAAAACTTAAATTGCCTCTGGTGGTGATAATCGAAAACAATCTAACAAATAATTTTCTTTTCGGTTTTGTTTTTTTTTCTTATATTTCTAAAATATATTATGCACCTTTAATCGGTTTTAATTAATTATAGTATATGAGCACATTAATTAAAAAAAAGATAAAATAAGTGAAAAGAGAAAGAAAGAGATAATACTATTGAGATTTTATGTTCTCAATAAAGAAACATCATTGCTTTAGGCCGAATTGAAAGTCGAAAGTCTTTTTTTTATGTTCATTTAA
The DNA here is from genome assembly GCA_947095535.1 of Poecilobothrus nobilitatus. Taxonomy (NCBI): domain Eukaryota; kingdom Metazoa; phylum Arthropoda; class Insecta; order Diptera; family Dolichopodidae; genus Poecilobothrus; species Poecilobothrus nobilitatus. Next base: position 176,973,286 of record OX352774.1, read on the forward strand.
AGGAAAATTATAAAAAAAGATTGCCTAAGAGTGCATTTTTTTTTAATACGATTTTTTTTTATTAATTTCTTTCTTCCGCCATTTTTTTTTTTCTATTTAAATTTATTCACGTGATAATTTCTTTATCAATAGTTTGAAAGTAACTATTTTTCTTTTTATTTTTTTTTTTTGCTATTTTTTAATTGAATAACGCTTAAAGGTGAATTTATGACGTTTAATAACTACTTTTTTTTAACACAATTTTATGTTTTTTTTATTTTTTTCTTTTTTGATGGGTTGGGCGGTTTCAAATTTCTGACAACAAGACAAAAAACTATTTAAAAAAAACTATGTCAGCTAAATAATAGATAAACTTCTACCAGCTTCCTACATAAATAAATAAATAATTCGATTTAAGAAAGTGTTCAGGTATATTGAAGGAAAATAAAAGTTATTATAAATTTAGAAAATTATTGTTCTAATTTGTGAGATTTAATTTAAGTTTTATAATATTAATCGGTTTTTATTATGGAATTTTATTTTAGTTGTAAGGTATATTCGTATTGATTGACCTTAATCTAAATATAATAGTAATTTTTGTGTTAAAATGAAGTTTAACGCTGCTATAATACATATATACTACATAACACACTCGTAGTTGACAATGTGTAAGAAGTGCTGGGACTTGTACTTCCAAGGGAGTAGGTCTATTTCCTTTTTTATTTTTTACTACTACACTACCACAATCTCAAAATCTACTACCTTTACTTAAAAGACCAAATTTTTTAAATGTGGATGGGTCAATTACAAAAAAAATTAAAAATAGTTTGGGAAATTACGTCTATGCAGAATTGGCCGAATACATGTTGTTAACACTTTGCTCCCTTCCGCACAGCAGTGCTGCAGCGCAAAGAAAATTTTCATGCTTAAAATTAACAAAAACTGATAACAGAAATTTTTTAAAAACTAAAACAATAAATAATATTTTTTGGCTAAAGAATTATAATTGATAAAAGTTATGTTTATCAACCGTGTAAGGCCTTAATCAAATATGCAAAAATTTACAAATATATTTTTTAGTTCTACTACCTTTTGCTACCTTTTTTTTTAAATTTACCTTTTTCTATTTCTCAAGTCCCAGCACTGTGTGTAAGGTATTTAAATAGTATCTATTTTTCTTTTAGTTTTGTTTGATCTGATTTGACGTTAGATCATTAATTGTTTTTTCATTTGTTGTATTAACAGATTATTTTTATTACCAATCAATAACTTTTTGCTGTCACTTTTCTTAAAGCGGTAAGTTAAATTTGTTAAATTCCGTTAAACATCCTTTTTCACGATAATACGATCCAGAATGAAATTGCAATTGACATAAAATTTGACATATTTCTTTGTTGATAATTTTTTGTCATCATCTATTACATGTACATATGTATATTTTAAACTTTTAATTATGGCAAACATATGCGCATTTTTTTTAACTAAAGATGATGGCCCAATGCTTTTTTTGCTTCCTTTACTTTGAATACCTTTTCAAACTATCAAAACGATGATCAGGGGTGGGCTAGTGAGTAAGAGCGTATAAAATAACGCTGTAAACACCGAGGCAGTGTGGATTCGAATCCCACACACGTTGTAAAAGTTATTCCCCCTTACAGCCACGCCTGAACAGAAAAGGCTGTGTAATTTCCTGTCCACATTTATGTGGCAGAGAAATTCATAAAAAAAAAAAACAAAAAAAAAAAAACGATGCAAAGTTAACGAAGTAAGTACGGGCGCAATGATTATTTTGCATTTTTAGCTTTGACTTTTGTTCAATTTATTTTCTCTGAAATATTAATTATTTTATATCAAATGTACAAATATTTGTGTTCAGTACCAAATAAGAAAAGATTTTGGGTTGGGTTTATAAAAATCGTTAAATTCATGGATTGTACGAAATCAGATTCCCACCTATTTAAAATTTTTTGCACCTATTCAAATTTTTTTAATGGTTTATGTAAAAAAATTAAATATCAAATGTCAAAGTAGTCAACGCAAAGTACGGAATTAAAAATTAGCCAATTTGTTACTTTGCTTACTTTGAATACTTTGTGCATTTGATCAAGTACCATAAGAAATAATGTAATTCATTTTAGGTGTCAAAGTTAAAGTTTTGAAAGGAAGCAAAGTAAGCATTGGGCCCATCACCTTAACTCATTTTTTTATTTTTTTCTTAAAATTTTACAATAATTATTTTTTATATTATGTTTGCTTATGTTGTTAATTGTTATAATTGTTGTATTATAGCCTTATAGGACTCAACCGTAAGACTCGTTGCTGTTGACGAGACGAGACTCTGAATAATTATTTTTGGTCTTGATTTTTGGCTTAATACTTTTGAGTTTTGACTGAATACTAAGAAAAATATGTTTGAAGTTTACCGTTTGCAAATCTTTATGTACATACATAAATATTTAACAAGTTCGTGTTTTAAAAATAGAAAATAATATGTAGGTAGTATCTAATATTTAAATCGGTTATAAAATTTTAATTCAATTTAAAAAAAAGAAAAGTGCAGCATTGATTATTATATTTTAGTGGTAGTGATTACTGATTATTACTGATTAGTGACTTCGGAAAGGTAATTTTTAAGAAATAATTAAAACTCGGTCGTTTCTCTCACCCGTTGGAAAATTGAAAAGTAAGAATAAAAAATCATTTTAAGAATTGATGCATATGTAATTGCAATTGACATTTTAAATTGTATTTTTAAAGTTTTCTTAAATATTTTTGACTATAAAAATGTCATGTTTTTGTATTTAAAAGCAAATTCATTAAATTCATATAAACATTTTGAATTTATGCTTTCTAATCATACAAAATCCTTTTACAAAAAAAAAAAAATGAAATAACACATTGGAATCTGTAATATCTACTGCAATGACCTCAGTTTAATCGAATATGACAAAAAAAATAACACTTGCAATTAGCAGATTAAAGTATCTATAAATTATAATATTAGTTATAAAAGAAAGAAAAGCATTTCAAATACTTAAGTAAGCCATACAAGATTTTTTTTTTTTTGGCAGAGATTGCATTAAAATTATAAATATAAATTTTATCGAAATAAATTGATTTAATTAATTTATAATCAGAAATAATATATTATTAAATTGAAAAATTTTCATCAACATTTCATTTTAAAATTTTTATTTTCTACAATTTTTTTAGTTTTAAATTTATTAAAGTGTTTATATTTTTACTATGTAAAAGTATTTTTTATTATTAATATTCTCTAAACTTTATCTCTTTTCTAACTTTTAACTTAATTGTATAAAAAAACATCGAAATATTTCAGTTATTAAATTATTTATTCATACAATTCGTAATCCATACAAAAATATTTTATTAGGAAAAGAAAAAAAGTTTCTTTCACAGCTTGAATTGTTATTTTGTATCTCAGAGTCAGGCTCAGGAATGAATAAAATAACATTGATAACACCTTAATTTCTTACAATAAACCATTAATATACAATATATAGGTATATATATATTTACATAAATATGTATTATATTGTAAATGATAACCAAATTACTTTACGTATCAGTATCTTAAGGTATTTTTTTTCCATTATAATCAATAAAATTAATATATATATATGCGTATAAATATATGTTCATGATAAATAAGTTTACATAATATATAATAAACAATTTATTTAAAATTGATATTCAATCCTATATCATCATAAAAAGTATACGATTATGAATTTCTTCCATTATTATTTACAGATATTTTTTTTTTTTCATATTTCCACTGAATTAAAAAATGGAATTTTCTTTATAATTTTGTTTAAAAAAAAAATTATATAATAAAATATGACTATAAAATATGATAGCCAGATTTTTCGTTTAATAAACATCTCAATTTTTTTTTTATTTTCTTCATTAATCAAAAAGTATATTTTTATTTATACATACCATAATACCATAATACATCGAAATATGAAATATTTCGATTTAACGATGAAACTGACTGCGATGATACTGTTGGTAAATACACATTCTCCAATTGCATTTTATATTAGTTTTTTTGTTTATTTCTATGGGACCAATTTAAAGTAAACATGAAAATAGTTTATTAAAAAATTAGAAAATATTGGCTTTGATTTCATAAAATTCAATTAACCTGCATTAGCTACTTAAGTTTAACCTATAATTCAAAAAAAATGTATATACTTTTCCAAAAGTTATACAAGTTCACCATAGTTAAATTGTTATTTCACTTTTTAAAGTCCGAAAGTTTTTTTCAAATAGGTAGTAATGAAAATCCATTTGACATTTACTTGTACATATATTTTGTAAGAATTATGACTTGTAGATAACGTATTATTTATTAATTATTAACTTATCAAAAAGACTTCCACAATATTTTTTAAATTACCCTTTAACAAAAAAAAAAAAAAAAATTATTAAATTTTGATTATACCATAAATTATTGGATACAAATTTTATTTACACACTTGATTTATAGTGTAAACATTTAAAAAAAAAAAAAAATTTACTTAAGATACAATTACATAAATTTTAAACTTTTCTTTATCACTGTAACTATAAACTGTTATCTAATCTGTGAAAAATATAAAAATAAGTAAACATTCTGTAATTATTATCTTTAAGTATAAAATTTTAAATTTATTTTAGTTTTATTCCCTTGTGGTGACAATATAACATTTATTAGAATTTAACATTTTTAAATAAAATATGAAGTATTATAAATAAATACATTTTTATTTTTTGTTTTGAGTTTATAACTTAAAATCATATTCAGTTATCCAATTTAATCCAGAACGTGTAACATCTTTTGGTTTATATTCACAACCGATCCAACCTCTATAACCATTACTTTTAATAACATCAAAAATATATTTATAATTAAGTTCACCGGGTGTATTTGGTTCATTACGATTTGGTACTTGTGCCACTTGAAAATGTCCAATATATGGCATTAATGTTTTTATTGAATTTGTAACATCACCTTTAATATGTTGTAAATGATAGATATCTACCATTAAACGTATATTTGGACTTTTAACTTCTTCAATAACTTTAATAGCTAAAAAAGGAAAAAGAAAATATAAAAATATTTGTTAATTAAATTAAGTATATGCAGTACTAATAAAAGAAATAAATGTTATAAATAAAGAATTAAGGGTGAAACATAAAATATGTAAAAGCAAAATTTTTATTTTCAATATACTTATTTAAATAACTTTCAAGAATCATAAAAATATGAAGCTATTGAAAAAAAATCTTAGGTCGTACCGTATTGTTTAGTTATCAGCTGATAAGACTAAATTTAAATACATTTGGAACCATCTCCCACCTCATGTGTTCCCCAGAATTACCTATGTATTATGTCGTATAACCTATTGTTTGATCAAAAAATGGAGGTGGTGTTTAGTTGGTTAAAGTACCACACACTCATTGAGAACTCCGCTCATTTCACTCCGTTATAGTGTCTATCGATGATTCCCACCTAAAAAAAAAACGTACAGGCAAAAGAAGATTCAGAAGGGACTTTACCACCTCATGTGTTCTTTAAAATTGGGAATTTAATTAGATTTAAGTAGAACTTCAACACCTTTGTTCATCATATTCCTGCAAACCTTAAACCAATAGTCCATATCAGAATTTTTCTCTTGCTCAGAAAGTATAGTACTAGTAATCTTTTGTTTGATCAAAGTCTCGCACGTTATTAGAGAAAATGTGCTTGCACCGAGTCTAATATTCCGAATTTCAACTTTCAAGCTTAATATTAGATAATTTAAAATTGAAATTAAACTTAAATAAAGAAAAAAGTTAGAACGAGATGTTATTTTACTATTATCCTAATCTGCTATTATGAATGAAATTGAAAATTAATCTAGAATCTTACGAATAAATCCGAAAACCGTTATATTAATAATAATTCTAAAAAAATATTCAGTTGATCTTGTTTGTTATAATATTAACACGTTGAGTTCAACGCTTACCGGTGAATTTAAAAAACTTGCGTTAAGTCCCATATGTATCATTGGTGAAAATTATTGAAATTCTTCAAAATCCAATGTTCACCGGTAACATAAAAATAAACTTATGTTAAATCCCAATGTATCACCTGTATTTTTAAAGATAAAAAAAACAGTACCATAAATTACTTCGGACTTTTGAAAACATTCAGGAATGTTCACCGGTGATATACGTGGGACTTACGCAAGCTTATTTTTATATTTACTGGTGAGCTTTGAAATATTTGAGTGATGTTCACCGATGATACTCGTGGAATTCAACGTGTTAAAGATTATTTTCCTAAATATATATACTTTTTTAATAGTTTTTTTTTTGTAAATAATTAACTGTTTCATTTTTTACCTGTATCATAACTGTTTAAAAAATATTTAGATACAGCATATGGATTTATTGGTTCAATTAAACCAATAATATTTTCCTTTTCTAAATATTTTGATGCAAATTTTAAATTTTTTACATATGTTTCATAATGTTTTTTAACTGGTTCTGTTGTTACTAATCCAGACATTAAATGAATTCTAAAAAAAAAAAAAATAAGAATTATACATATATGTATATGAATATGTATATAAAATATTAATAACAAAATATTTACTTATGACATTTTAATTTTTTAGCCAATGCAATTGTATCAAAAAAATGTTGTTGGAATGTTTCTTCAAGGTTGGGTAATGATGTTGATCCAAATTGTGTTTCAGGTTCATTACCTAGTGATTAGTTGAATAAAAATAAAAAGAATAAGAATTTTTTTTTTTTTAAATTGTTTATACCTATATTAAAAAAAAAAATAGGTTATGTTGTAGAATGTAGATAATTAATTAAGGTTTTGATTTTATGAAAGTTTTTAACAAAAATTTTAAGAAATGTCGGAAATATAACATTTAACAATCAAACAAAGGTCTTATATGTCTTTTATTATAAACATAAGAAAATTTATAATTATATATAGATTTATACCTACATACATTTGTTATATGTACATACATATATGTAAGTATATTATTAAAAATCATGATTAAAGAAAAATCATATCTAATAAAATAAATTTCAAACATTTAGAAGTAAGTATTTCCGCAATAGGTACATAATTTAGTTTTACTAGAAAATTTATAATGCATAGTAAAGTAAGTAGGTACCTAAGTTATTGTTCATATACAATAACTGGATCTGGTTGAGAGCTGTGATTCTGTGAAAAAGGAAATTTGGTAAATCTCCAGATACAGATAATAATAATACTTAATTAAACTAAACTTGCTTTTAATAAAATCCTTGAAAATAAAAATATATTTTTAAAATAACTGCGTACATACTTTATTTTGGTCATTTTAATTAAAGTTTTCTGAACAATTTTAGTTCTAAACACTTAATTTAAATATACATATTATGTAGTATGTAAATATTATATGAATGTGCCTATGTTATATTTTTAATGTTATGTATAAGAACATACATACATACACATACATTCAATTTATATTTCACCGTAATTTCAATTCGCTTCAAAATAATAAAATAGAACTAAGAACAGTGCGAGTGCATTAACCTGCTAACAGAATATTACTTAAAAAAAAAAGAGGCCAATAAAAAAAATAAACGTGTATTTAAAATCGTAAATAAAAAAACTTTCAGTATCATGAAATAAAGCCATTAAAAATTTTGTTTAAATTAAAATAGGTTTATAATGATGATGTACAATTGCTTCATATGAAAAAAAAAAGTGATATCAAACATGAAAATATTAAGTCATATCTAAAATCATCTTATGAAAAATATAATTAATTAATAATTACATAATACAAGATGTATTTCATATACATATATAAAAACAAATAAATAAATTCATTAAAAATTAAATGAATACTTAATTAAAGTTTCATCGAAAAACGTAAATCCTCTCTTTTTATATCTCTTTCATAAAGAAAGGTGAATCCCCTTCCTTAATATCACTTCAGAATATCGCACAGAAGAATATTTTTTTTTCCATTTTAATGTTTTACAATATTTAAATACGCAGTAAAATGTTTATTTTTAACATAAGTACCTACCCTACAAAAGATTTTATTTATAAAAATTTGTTTACTTTAAAAACTGTGTAAATCACGTGATATGTGTAAAAGTGTGTATTTTAGAAAAAAAAATTATCCATACATATTCAATTTCAAATTAAATACACTATTAAAAAAAAAACCCTATTATGTACATACATATGTACATATGGATTTGTTTCACAGCACTTTTAAAATTATGTTGCATGTAGGTACAATCAATTTTACATAAAAAAAAAAAATTAAAAAACAAAAAACTATAACCTTGGAATTTAGAAAGTAAAATTAATAAAAAGTCAAAACAAATTTAAAGTAAATTGATAATTTTATTAGAATATTTTGTTTATTAAATTGAATAATTAAGTGCCTTTGTACCGACTTATGTATATCATACATATGTATACGTATGGACATACATACTTATGTACTTATTATCATATTATAAATTTTTACAAAAATTTATTTAGGTACTTACATAATATGTAGGTATAAAAACTCAAAATAATCAAAATAAAAAAATTTGGTTATAATTTATATTATATATGTACCTATGTATGTACATACATACTTACAATATTATCATTTTGGTTAGATTCAAGTACACAATTTAAATCCTTACCTAATTTAATATTCATTAAAATTAATTCCAAATCAGTTTCTTTTTTAATACGTTCAACATCTTCTGGTAAAATTTTATCTGGATATGAAATTTCAATACCCTTAAAACCGGCTTCTTTTGCCATATAAAAACGTTCTAAATATGGTGCATTATTTTCATTAAATAAAAAATTTAAATTTGCACAAAATTTTAAAACCATATTTCTTAATTTAGAACTTGATGGCATTCGTAATTGGAAAATTTAAAACCAAAACAAAATTTAAAAAATTAATTAAATTAACCTTTTTTTTTTTTGAAAAATCTAAGCGAATTTAAAAAATAAAAACAAAAATAATAAATATTATTAATTAGAAATCAATACAAAAAACAAAAATAAAAAAGAAATAAATTTTAAACAAGACAATAATATTATTTTTCTGTATAACAAGAAATAATGAGCTCTACAACTGCACGTAAGCAACTACTGTTATTATCTAAATTTACTCACTTTTTAAAAATTGTTTTTTCATATTAGATTTATTTGTATGGATATTGTATTTGTATATATTATAAATAAATTGTATTTAGTATTTGGTAAATTAGTAAAATGGTCGTGTAGTCGTATCGTTATTGCATAGTGGTGTGGTGAGTTGAGAGTGATCCGTGATGTTAGTGAGGTGATTATTTTTTTTATTTCTTTTTATTATACCCAAACATTACACTTACTTACACAACACTCAAGTCTCAACAGTAAAAATCATTGAGGAATATGAGTATGGCAATGAGAAGAGAACTGAGTTTGAGTAGTAGAGTAAATGAAAAAGAGAGCAACGGTAATTTTAAAAATAGAATTAACAAAAAGAAACAAAAAAAAAAAAATGTAAACAAACTGTTCAATTTTTTTTTTCCTTTTCTCCACAGGTCACATTCTATTCTATTCTATTCTATTCTAAAGTGTATATATACTGATATACATGCATGCAATATGCATACTTATATAAATTTCATGTACCTATACTATAAATCTACAATACAATTTAAAAAGCCGGCTATATAATCAAGGCAACAATTGCTGTTATACTATTACTGTAGTGTTATATTCATTATGTATGTATGTACATTGTACATACAATAAACTGAAAAAATAAAAATTTATGTTTACTTTTGTGTTCTGTGATAGCTGTGTTAAGACATTGTTGTGTTGTGTCATATTGTTATGAAAGTAAACTAATGTAAACAACAAATAATAATAAAAAAGGAATACAAAGCTTAATGTATTATTATTATTATATAAGTAACTACTACATAAATATGTACCTATACACATATTATTATAAATTTAATTATCTGATTTAATATAATAAAAAAAACTAGCACTAACGTAACAGTAAAAAATAAATATAGATTATAGATATTAATAAATATAAATATTAATGTCGTTATTTTTACTATGAATAATGGGTTGGTTAGTTATAATTTCTAATATTAGAAGTTTTACTTTTTTAACTTACTGTTATGATTGTAATTTGTAAAACCTTTTTTTTTTGTTATGGAAATATAATAATGAATTAACTTTCGTGATAGTTTACTTTAGTACATTTAATGTGTTTCAAGGAACACAATTAAAAAAAAAAACCATTACTTCTAGTGCTTAACGGTAATGAGATATTTTTTTTGCACAACAGCTTAAAACTACTATCGATCAAACGACCTTCAGTGAAAATCTTTAATTTGTCAATTATATTATGAAATACATATTAGTAATTTACATGTCAATACATATTAGCCTCGAGTATTCGACATGATTCTGGTTTCACCTTTATGTGAATCGCGTTGCTTAGCTTTCATACAAAGTAGAGGGTTTATGTTTCAATTAGTTTTTTCCTAAATAAAATACTAAATTAACGATGTATGCATGTACATACATATACATTTGTATATTTGAAGTAAAATTAAAATTTAAACTTTATTAAAAAATAATAAAATGAAAAAAAACAAGAAATTTATGTTTTTTTTTTTAATTTAATTTATGTGAATTAATATTACTCTATTCCACTGTCTTTTAACCTCATATTTCGTTGAAATAATGAGTTTTTTTTTGGATCCCAGTAAAAATAAAATATGGATGCACAAATTAGTGTTACCAATATTTGTTTTATACATATTTTCAATTTCGCGTTATACAAGTTAAAATTTCGCGTTGTACTGAAACCACATTAATTTTTCAATCCCGTTGTATTAAAACGCGTTGTAGGAGTACCGCGTTATACGAAGGGTAACTGTAGTGTGTACCTATGTACTTACGCGCTAATTATAAACGTTTATAAGTTACATATCAATGGTATAATGCACACTAATGCAAAATGCAATGTTTCGAAATTCTGATTATACCACATATGATATTTTAAAAGCGTTCTTTTTTCATAAAGGCATTTAATTAAAGGTAGTTTTCAAAAGGTAGAGTGTTAAAGTATGCTATGTGGAAATGGTAGTGTTCATTTTAGTGTAAGTAGGTACTTATTGCGGTGCTTCAATTAGAATATTAAAGCTACAAAAATTGTTATAAGCATTCAGCTAAATATATTAACATAATAGCCGTTAATAAATCTTTTCCTTCGCTTCTTTGCCTATGAAAAAAAACTCTTTTCAGCTATATTAACCGATATGATACTGTTAGTAGTTCATGAGATGTTTACCGTTATTTACATGTACTTAGAATTTTCAAAGTACCGTTAGAGCTCCTTAAAGCCTTCATTGCCAATCGTGATGGTCCCACAGAAATTCATTAATTTTATTAAATTTTCATTGTATACAAACAAAACAATAGGGCGTGGCTGCTATCCCTAAACCTTTACCCATATTTTCAATGAAATTCGTTATTGTGTAAAATATTATTTAACGCAAGTATTAAAATCCAGCATTTTATCCTCAATGTAATTAAAAGCGTAATTGAAATTTCAGTTAAGTATTGTAATCTTCAATTTAAGTATGTATTGTAATCTTCAATTATCTTTTGGTTAAAAATATAATTTTCAATTTCATCTCATAAAAAAGAGTTTATCTTGTAGAATAAGAATTTTTGTTTACCCTTTAAAGTTAACGTTTTCAATAAGCTTAACTTCATAATATTATGTATGTAGATACCTATTAAGATAATAATTAAAATTTTCGTAATAAAAATATTATCACTTTAATTTTACAAATTAATTAACAAATCATTATGTACGTATTGTAACAGTAGCATTCTGTTGTTAGTATTATTTTATTTGTGTTAATAAATATTTAACAATATTAGATAACAGTTACTTATAGTTATCATATATGTACATATCTTTAAGATAAAATACATAGGTAGCTACGACATACATATATAAATTACGATGTAGTTTATATATCTATTTTTTTTTTTAATTTTAAAAATTTTAAGCTTCTTGGGATTTAGAAATTTCTAAAATTGTATCATATCATCAGGTCTATGCTAGCATTATGTATGAAATATTTACTGTGTTACTATCATTAAAGTTTCAATTTAACTGATAAAAATTAAAAGTAAATAAAAGTTTTTGTTTTTGCAATCAATTGTTGGAAATGTTTGATAATAATAATTTAATTAATAAATATACAAGGTGATTCTATTCTGAACTTCGATTAAACGAGCTTGAAAATTTATGGGGTGTATTTACCAAAACAAATAAAAATATTTTAAAATTTTCCTCTTTTTTTGTTAATTTTTTTTCGTTTAAATTCCTATAACTTTCGCATTAATGAAAAGAATATGAAATATGGAAAGAGCTTTTTTGGGAAGCTGGAATGCAAAACTCACTTATTAATTAATTGAGTACCTAGTTATTGATATATTAGAAAATTAAATTAAAACTTTAAAAATATTTTAGGTCCATTATTTCAAGAACTGAGAGATATAGATTCCCCACCTCCTCCACCTCCTACCATCCTACAGAACAAATTTTGTTCGTTTCGTTTCCCCAAATATATCCTGTAAAGATTCAAGACAGAGAGAGAGAGAGAGACAGAATTACTCTGTACACATAATATAATAATAAATATAAAAATAATGTAGGTACATAAATATAATATGAAAATTAATAAATTTTGAATAATAATAAAAAAAAAAAAAACAAACAATTAAACAAATAAGTACTTCGTCGGTGGAGAGTCAGCGAAAAATCTGTAAATTTGAGATAAAAAAGATAATATGTAATTCCAATATGCTTACGTAAATTTTGATAGGAAAATAAATTTTTTCTTATATATTTTATAGCTGGCTCACTAATACAGTTTATAGCTATATCATTGAGTACTAAAAAATGGGTTTAATCTAACTCTATATTATTAATAATAAAAATATTTGAACATAATTAAAAAAAGAATATAAACGAATTTTATTTTGTTAATTTTTTACCTTTTAAAAGATAATTTTATGTTAGAAAAACGGATTCAAAGGAAAACATACGCCTCTTGTATCAGAAATTTTATTTGGAAATATGTACATTTTTCTTATTCTGCAAAATTGAATCACAGTCTGTGACAGCATTTCACTTATTAATTAATTGAGTACCTAGTTATTGATATATTAGAAATTTTTTAAAGTGGTATTTCAAGCCAGAGATTATCAGATGTGAATCTCCTTACACCAAAATCCCCTGTGAATATGAAATACACCAAAAGTATCATATTGTTTTTTTTTTTTTTTATCTTAATTTTTATTAAATTGCAATAAAATGTACAAATACTGTAAAATATCTTTTTCTTTATCAAAAAAGAATTAACTAATTCTCGGTAAAAGTAATTAGCAAATTTATTACTGAACATTTCCAGTTAATTTAATTTTATTTGGTACATAATATTTGATATATGTTCATTCCTCTCATGTTTCCTACAGAATAGTTAAAACTTTTTTTTAAAGATTTCCATTTAAATTCAATAAAAAGCTGTGAACTTTAAAGTTTAAGTGAATCTAACTAAGACTTTGTTTATTTTTTGGTTTTCCCACCACATTCAATGTGATGAGGAAATAAATCAAATTTTTTCTTTTCAGGTGTAGTTGCGGTACAAGAATTATATTATTCTTATATTTGAACCCGAAACCCGAAATCTTTCGCCTGAAATATTCGTTACTGACGCATATCTAACGGATCTGATCTACCGATAGTTCAATGATTTAAGATGATGCTCGACAGAATGAACGCCCATGACTTTATAAAATTTTTTGAAACATAACAGAAAAATACATACATAGAGTTTAAGGATCACTCGATTTTCAAATTGATGAATGTTATTTATAGACCCCATAGCCCCATACACTATTAAGCTTGTTTAAAAACTGTTTTAGCAACTGGATTAAAGTTTGACCACATAATATTAAGCTTTCAATTAAACAATTGTATAAACTTCAGTATTTTTATATTGTATCAGATATTTGGTTCAGATTTTTTCTATACCTCATTTGTTCGCGAATAGAAGAGGAATTAATATCACCGCGAACAATCTGCTGAACGAATATGATATCCGACACTAGACGGCGTGACTGAAAGGAGTTCAGATTAATTAAAAAAAGTTTAGCTTCATATGGAGGAACACTTGATCAGCCCAATGCAACCTTGTGTAACCAATTACTTAACCACGTAACGTAACCAGTTGCTTAGTGATATAGAGATTAGCAAAATCGTCTAATTTGGAAATCGTTCAATTAAAACAGTTATAAAATAAATAGCGATATTTTAATGTCGGACCAAATTCCATCAGAAATTAGATTGTCCTTAACTTTAAGATTTTTGGCAATAGGAAGTGCGTTGAAAAATCTGAAATTTTCTAGATTGATGTTTGCTAGTTACAATATTTTGCTTTTAAAAAAAATTAAAAATGACATTAATCATTTTATTTTTCTTATAGAAGTTTATAAACTCCCGCTTCCGATTAAACTTCCCACACACGATTAAAATTACTTAGTTTATAAACCGGATCAATAAGTAATATTGTAATAAGTTTAATATTGTGTGGGGTCTAAAAAGTAGTAAACAATTTGTATTCCATTAAAATAACTTTGATGAATAGAATATTACTTTAGAATATATTTTTTAATTAATGCATGCATCTAGATTCTGGATAAATAATTTAGGTCATGCTAAATTTCTGCACAATTTCTAGTCTATTTAAAAAAAAAATCAGATAAACTTTAAAAAGTTAAAAACCGAACAAAACAAAAATATAATTTAAAAACAAGTAATGAAAAAAACAAAGGTTTTCAAAACAGCATCTTTTCCAAAATTAAAAAAAATTTTTCATAAGAAGTTTCGGGTAAAGCTAAAGACTAATTGAAAAAAATCGTTACAAAAATTTGTTAGAAAAAATTGTGAAAAATCAAGTCATACTTTCGTCAATTTTAAGGTAACTCTATACAAAGTATTACTTCAAAAAAATTTGGACAAGTGATTTAAGTTACAAGTGTTTAAAATTAGACAATTTTTGAGTTTTTAACCCCTTACAGCTCCTAAACGGCGGGGCGACACAAAAATATTTTCTAAAATGACTCATACATATTTTTCATCCTTATTTTAAGATCTAACTCCTCTCAAAATTTTCGAACCTAAACAGTTGGATCAAAAATTGAATTTCGCATAATGGTAATTTAAAATACCGTATGTCAAAACTATATATTTATTTTATATCGTTTGGCGTTTCCAAAAGATAGATAAGATATACATACCTTATAAGTATATACCTTATAGAACTTATGTTATATGTTTTTTTTTTTCTTACCACTCCTATGTGGTGTATAGGGCATCCACTATGGAGTGCTGTAGCTCCGTAACGGATGAGGTTACAGAAAAACATTTTTCCCGAAAATTAATTGTTTTGCGATGTCTATCTGTAGTTAAAATTACACTGCTCTATTTCAAATGGTGTAAAAGTTTTGTAAACCAGTACAGACGGACAGAGTTAAACTAATAGGGCATATTTTTACAATTTTTTTTTTAATAATGTGCTAAAAATGACTACACATACATATATGCATACATAAATTACATACATAAATATATACCATACATGTACACAATATTATGATAAGTTATGTACATTAAAGATAATTGTGTTATCTTTATTGCAATTTTTGTTTTTTTTTTTTTTTTTTGATTTTTTTTGATTTAAAAAAATTAAAATTAATAAAATAATAATAAAAAAAAATAAAAAACATTTAAGTACACATTTAATTTAAAAAAAAAAAAAAAAAGAGATTACACTGGAATTATTATTTTTCATTTTTTATCAGACAAAGTTTTGGTTTTTGTTTTTCTTACAATTGAAAATATATAATTTGTAAGTTTTGTTTTTTTTTTTAGTTTGATCGTTTATATTCAACACTACGGGGCGCCCACATTTTGTTTTTTTTTTTTTTTAACATATTATTTATAAAATGTTATGTTGAGGGATAATAATAAAGCGTTAATTTAGCATAACAACTTGTAAGTACTGTTTAGTTATTAGATTTTTTTGTTTTTATTTTATTTTATTTTATTTTTTATTTTATGCTCTTAATTTAAATATTTTTTCAATTGCATTAAGATGTAATATAATAATTCTTGTTAAAAGAACGAAATGCTCATCAGACATCAAATTATGCACTTAGTTAAGTTTTGGTCGATTTAGTAGTACAGTACGGTATGTAGGAAAAAATTCATTTTTATATTATTTTGTCGCGACAGTGTTTTTGTTTTTTTTTTTTGTAATTTTTAAGTGTATTTTTATAGTAATATGTATAACAGAACAGTTCGCTCATCTGTCGTTTAATGATGTACACATTACGCAATGTGGATCAAGTCAATGTTTATAAATGAATGTGGTAGGTATTAAATCTATCGTTTATTGGTGCTAATTTTAAGTGAACTTTTTTTGCTATTGTTTTGATTTTTTCCGATGGCCGATGACATAACATGAATGATGATTGAAAATTGAATTAATTGTTCAGAAAATCAAGAAATGTATCTACTATTGTGAATGTTTGTAAATTTTGAATTTTAAGAATTGTTAATTCTTTATAATTTTTTATTTAAAGAATTCTGATGAAAAAATAAAATCGGTTTTTAAAAATAAAAACAAAATTTAATCGAAAATAAAAAAATAATTTAACAAAAATTTTATCGTGATAAAAATTTCACTACTATTTTCTAATATTTTCCTTAATATCTTTAAAATGTACATAAATGTATTCATAATATATATGACTTTCATATTATTGGTGTAAATAAATATAGGTATAGTTTATTTATTATTTAGATTAGATACATACATACTACATTCATAGATAGTTTAATTTTTAATTCCATTTTCGTGTATTGTACAATTCATAATAATAACAAAAATGACAAGGGGTCTCAATTGCTTAGTGGTTAACCACATAAAGTATTAATCGAAGGTTTTCGGTTAGACGGTCATCATTCTTCGACGCACGATGCGAAGCGACCATCCCCTTTAACCATTTAGGTTCCTACATCGACCATTTAGGTCATCCCCTTTAAGTAATTTAAAGTTTTAGTTTAATTGTGTATTATCGCCAATTTATGTGATTTGTTAATTGTAATATTAAATGAATAAATAAATAAACCCATGGTTTACTCAAAAAAAAAAAAAAAAAA
This sequence comes from Poecilobothrus nobilitatus, assembly GCA_947095535.1. Classification (NCBI taxonomy): domain Eukaryota; kingdom Metazoa; phylum Arthropoda; class Insecta; order Diptera; family Dolichopodidae; genus Poecilobothrus; species Poecilobothrus nobilitatus. The sequence goes on from OX352774.1 coordinate 176,990,613, forward strand.
AAACCGTCCGTCAGAGGGTGCCATACATTTTGTGAATTCAATTTCAACAAATAAATTGTTACAAATTGTAAAATGAAATGGAAATTTTGGAAATTATTGCAAATTAATATTTTTAAAACAAACAAACAAACAGGCTTTTTCAATTAAAGAATAATAGAAAAAAAGAAGCTCGATTACAAATTTTTCAATGGAATGTCAACAATAAAATTTATTATACTTATCTTACTTATCATAACAATATAATTTCGATATGGCAGTTTAATTAATATTTATTTTCGATATGAGATATCGTACTATCGTAGGTTTCGAACTACGAACTGTAAGGAAAAAAAACTTCGTAAACTTTAGATATAACTACAAATATATGTGTATACGTATTATATATGGTACAAAATTAACTTTAATGCTTTTTTGTTTTCTAAAAACATTAAGGTTTCCTAAAGCATATCACAATTACTTCACGTTGCACAATTATTTCAGTTCTGTTGAGTATGTTCTTTGTTAATCATAAAGAAAATATTTAGTGAATTCAATCTAGAAACAAATGTTTCTAGTGAAACACGATTTGTTATCTCGTTATAATGGTAAGACGGTATACAACGTCAAGATTCCAGTATATAGTTACATAATATTGAAAAAGAAATGATTGTGTGTCCTTTGAAATATTGAATAGATACATACAATTACTCTTTCTATAAAAATTAATTGAGAAAAAAGTAGAAAAGTTTCTGTACATTTATTGAAATATTTTAGTCTGTATCCCATCTTTTCTAAAACCGATGATATCAGATTTTATTTTATTGTTTTGCTTCATTTACAGGGTGTTTGTTAGTTATTTCATCAGATCAAGTTTAAAAAAAAATCGTACAAATATCTAGTTCATTTTGGTGCCTACCTTTAATGGTGTTCTTAAAACACTTTCTCTATACTTTTTACCCTTTCAAATTTTATTTATTTATTTTCTTTGTAAATGTTCCGTTAAAAAAATTATTATCATTATAGGGATCTCATCCTTGGGGACAATGAGAATTGTAGCTTTTTATTTACCAACTAAACATTTTTTTTAATCTAGTCTAGTCTAGAAATTTTGTTTTATTCTTGATTATATGACTAAGAAAACCAAATAAACCTAGGCGTATATTACTGCTACTTCAATTTTATGAACTGTTATTATTTGCGTTAATAATGTTAATAGAGATCATATTATTATGCGATCCAGAATACATAATTCATTTATGCACTCACTTATAAATAAATGCTTTAAAGTATTATTTACAAAATTTTCAAATAAATCAAGTAAATGTCATGTGACATATGCATGTACATATATTTAATAGTGTTGGTGTAATAATCAGAATAAAAAATCAGTCAAATCTTTTCAATACACTCTCATTTCAAATCGCCCTGCGTAAATCATAAAATTTAAAGTTGATTTAAATTGTTTTTTTTTTATTTGAAATTAAAATAAATTCTTAAGAAATTACATACATACATGCAAACTTACATATGTATATACATTAGTATGGTAAGTATTATTAAGTTTAAGATGAAAATTCATTTAAAATTGTAATATAATTACTGTAAAAAACAGCTGGGAATCCATTCTCAATATTTCTGAATTGATCATTAGGCAAAAAATGCGTGTCATTAAAAAAAATTTTCAAGATAGTAAAAAAATGAAAGAAAATGTTAACAACAAAAATAAATTGCATTCATAAAAGCAAAAAATTATTTTTTTTTTTCAAAACTACAATTATTGTCAAATAGACAATAAAAAATTATGAATGACAGCATTAAAAAAGAATCAAGTAACAAAAATAAAAAAAAAAGTAAAAGAATTATTAAACAAAACGCTTTTCTAAATAAATCAAAAATGAATTAGAAATGTTTTTAAAATATGACATAATCAAAAATAAATGGGAGTTTTTCTGATGCATATCCGTGATTATAAAAATGTTTTTTGTCTTTTTTTTTTTTTAACCTTATTTGTTGCTAATAAAAAATTTACTGTTATAACAGTTTGTGTTGATATTTATTAATTTGTTGTAAGTTTAGAATGTTAAAAATTTTCTTTAATAATCATTAAAATATGAGAGATGGACGAAAGGTCGCCAATTTTATCACGCTTTTTACATCACACTTTCCCAAAATCCTGCCATGACAAAACCCCTATTGTTAAAAATTCCGCTTTTTTTTTTTTAATTTTCTTTCTTTGTTATTACAGGGACATGTGACAAGTAAAAGCAAAATATTTTTTTTCTATAAATATGTGACATTCTGAATTAGAAGGCATTTTAGAGTTGTATTGAAAATCAGAGTTTCAATAATTTGTTTAACGCAGGTTTTGAATGATTGGCCTCCATTCTTTCTAATGTCTTTTGTTTAAAAAACACATTTCAAAGTAATTGAAATATTTAAATTGTAGGAAAAAAAAAAACAACTAAAGAAGAGGAATTTTGAAAGAGCGGGATTAAAAATGGCGATCTTTCGTACCATACCCTTAAAATCTTCTAACACAGAAAACCAGATCATTAGTATTATCTATTCTCAGCCCTAAGTTTTGTTAATTGTTTTTTTTTTTTACTTTAATAAATTAAGTTATTAATTTAAGGTATTTATTATCGGCATGAATATTCGAAAGTCAGAAGTTCTATTTATACTTAGTTATATAAATTTTGAAATTATAGTAATATTGTAGCTTTTTTAATGCAGTATCTTTAGATATGCTTGTCCTTAAGACATAAAATGATAGTTCTAAATTTTTCTGCTTGTCTGTTTTTTTTATTTCTTTTTACTAGCGCTACATTATTATTAAGCATACTAGTTGAGGAACTGTTATAGATATTAATTTGTATGAAAGTGAGCCTAAGTATGATTTAGTACTACACCTTCACTATATAATATCTTACATAGGGAAATAAAAATATTGTTTTCTATTTGAGTTCTAGCTTCTCAGCTTTCGCTCTCTCTCTCTCATTTTTCAATATGATTTGGTACTGGAGTCTATAACTGGATTAGAAAATTGGAAGAGTTTTTTGGTTTTTTGATTCCTTCTAATATAACCTATTATAGAACTGAACTTTTTTACAATTATTGTGTTGTGAATGTTTTCTTCTATATTTTCGATTTAAAAAATAATAAAAGGTGGAATATAAATTTTTTTATGTCCCATAAAGTAGAAAAATAATTTTATTGATAAACTCAAGAATACAAAATTCCTGTTCTATTTAAATTAAAAATGTTTTTTATATAAAATTATTAGAACAGTTTTTAATTTTATTTATGAAGTTAATAAATTATATAAAAAAAAAATGTTTAGATTTTGAAAATTACATAAGTATAAAAATATGATAATTGAGAGTTAAATGTTCTTATTTAAAAAAAAATCTTGAAATGCGGAATAGAATGACGGAATTAATTACATACATATGTATTACTTATAATTAATTGTTATCAAAATATTTTATGTATTTCAAAAATAACCCTTTGATTCTGAATTTATTTTGTAAAGCTCTTATAAGTCAATGGGTGATCATATTTTTTTTTTTTTTTAAAAGTTAAAGAATTACATCTTATCTTTGAAGATTAAACGTGTGCAGGGAAGCAGATATACAACCAGATAAGTTATTTATGACGGTGCATTAACATGCATAAACGTCTAAAGCCTAAAACGCTTAAAAACTGAAAATAATCAATCGCCCAAAACGAAAGTGTCAAAAATGTTAATCGATTTTTTATTTAATTTTCAGTTTTTTTTTTTTTCAGTTTCTAAATTTTTTGTCGATTTTTCATTATGGAATAATAAATATTAAAAATAAAAAAAGACCCATGTTCTGTATTATTTATTATTCATTTTGATTAAACATTTTTAGCGCTATTATAGAAAAATTTTAGTTTTTGCAAAATTATAAATATTTATACTTTTCCCAAAATAGCTGCTGTTGTAGCGCGTAATTTTTTTCGTACGTAGAACGCCAACATGTCAAGAATTAAATGCTTTTTTTTTTTTTTAATTGAGCGATTTTTCGTTTTATTGTGAAATGAAAATTAGCCTAGTTTTGGTTTAGAGCGACTCTGTATATAGTCGTTAACAATATTGTTTGATCAAAAAATACAAATTTTACGATACAATATTTTATACGTTCTTCTCCTTCCTTAATACCTTATTCAGCACATAGTGACATTTTTACTCATTTTCACAATACACTCTCGGAAAATTTAAACAGACGGTTTCAGAACCTTTTGTGTTTCATCCTATGTCGTAGACCACATCTAAGTAATTCATCCGCCTTTAGAGGCGATTTTTTTACCCCTAAAGATAAGAGAGTGTCCGTCCCAAAGTTAAATTTCTTCTAATATAACCTATTATAGAACTGAACTGTTTTACAATTGTATTGTGAATGTCCTTCCCGACAACTGTGCGGTTTTCATGCAAGTTAGCCGCCACTTACGTTGCCTGTTTTTTTTTTACTACGAGGAGGTATTTATTATGATTTTCCTTTTGATCTTAACGCCAAAATAACATTTCCTTAGCTCTCCAGAGCTTCAAAAAGGATGTTTTATACCTACAGATATGTCATGATGATATTTTTGATCTACAACTCTATTTTCTCATATTCATGTAAATGTATAAATATAAGTACTTTATGTATTAGTACGATTCAAGATACTTATTGTTTTATCATTAGCGCCTACTACATATAAATCTCGACATTAGTTTTGCTTCCATTTTTTACATATATGACAATTTAAAAAATTTTATTATACAAATTAAAAAAAAGTGTTCGAGTTTAAAAAATTTTATTCTATTCTGAATAAATAAATTTTTATTAAATAGATAAAAAATAGTATGCTTAAAAAATAAATAAATAAATTTTAAGTGCAACATTTATTATAAATTCATCATCAACATATGTAATAAATATTGTGCAATATAAAGAAATTAAACATTTTTAAAATATCTAATTAATGCCTATTATAACAGTTAGCTTTAATAAGATTTTCTTTTACATGGTTATAAATTTTTCAGTTCACATAACAAAATAATGTTATAATTTAAATATTAATTATTGTTTGTTTGTGTATGCTCTGTAATATTATAAAGTTTTATTAGAAACTGCACAATATTGTCTGTCTGTATATCTGTAGAAAATTGGAAATTGTTAGAAAGGGAAAATGTTAATTATTACTTTTCTTAATTGTTTTGAGTATTGTTTTTTGCCTTTTTTTGTTGTAAACTTAACAGAACGGATTTGAGACTTTTTACGGGAATCAGCACAAAATATATACAGCAGCAACAAACTTATGCAGGGGATGCGGCTGACACAATAGTTCACATTTGGTCCTAATGTCCGGACTTGAGACCTCAAAGGAGAAGATTCTTGGATGAGTTGAAAATACTGGGTGAGCTTCTCTGAAGTGAGAATTTTCAAACAGGAAGATACAATTCATGAAGGGTAATGAGACACTGTAAGAGACGAGCGGATCATTGAGCAGGGAAGCAAAACGAGTCGTAAAAGCAAACATTTTCGAAATAACAACAACATTGTTTTTGTCCTACTTCTATTTTCTAGTTTCCTATTCTGAACTGAATGACATTTTATATGGTTATTATTCTACTACCGATTATTCTACATCCGATGATATAACAAAATCTTGATAAGATAATTAGCATCAAGAGAGTTTTCCATTCCTGCCTATTGCATTAAGTTTAAATTAATTTAAACTGTAGTTCTTTCAATACTTTATTGTCTGCCCTTTTTCTAATATATCTACTTTTATTTAATCTGTAAACCTCAATAGAAATTTTTGGGACTAAAATTATGATTTTTAAGTAAATCAATCGGAAAAAATCAAATGTCAGAATAACCACCAAAAATATCATCCACAATTCGCCTTATTATAATCACCAAAGATATCAATCACAATTCGCCTCATTCACAATTTAAAGATACATTACATAAAAAAAAAAAACAACAATTTCGAGATATTAAAATTTATTAACTCAATTATCAGCTGAATATAACATGATATATGTAAATTATGATTACAAAATTGCTGTTATGATGTAAACGGTATAACTGTAATTTTAATTAAATCTTTAATTTCATTTTATATATAGATATAGATATAGTTTCAAGTTTTAAATTTCACTTTTTCTTTCTTTCACCATAATTACATTTTCTTTCAAATTTTTTTTTTTTTTCTTGTTGCTATTATTATAATTAATAACTGTATTATGTTACTATTGTTTTTGTGGTACAAACATTAAATAAAAACATAAAAACCACAAGTTTTTTTGTTTTAAGTAATTGCATTTCATTAACTCTAATTATATGCAATTCGATTACATGAGTACTTGAGTGCTTATTTATAATTACAGAAGACGAAAAATTTTTTTTCAATAATAATTTTTTGAAAAAAAAAAAAAATTTAAAAGTGGTATTTAAAAGCAGTTATTTAAAAAAAAAAAATGTAAAAATTTCATTCTTTAATTATTTAAGGATTTTTTCACAGGAAAAGTGGAGAAAAAAGTGAAAATTCATTAAAAAAAAAAAAAATAAATTTAATTTCATTAACTGTTTTAATCAATTGGAAATTTTTTAATCCATTTCCTTAAAAAAAAAAATTAATAATCTGGTTTATACCGTTATTAACACAAATTTAAATTAAATACAAACCTTCACTATTTTACTTTTTAATATTTTAATGTAAGATATTGTGAAGAAGAGAAAAATATCCGTTAAAGGCATATTTTTCAATTATTAAACGATGTATGAGATAAAAATTACTTGTACCTTAATGAAATCCTTTTTCCACTACACTATGAGCACCATATCAGAGGTTAAGTTAAGTTAACGATATTGACTATATTTTGTGAACCGTTATTAGATTTTTGTAAAAGACTACCCCCACAATTTAAGTAAATTTCAATTGAAAATCTAATAATTTGCATAAATCAAAACTGAACTAATTGATTGTTACTTCTTATCCTCTTGTTTTAACATGTACCTGTAATGGTACAGTAATGGTTTAATAACCTAACAAATATAAAGAATTGAGTTCAAATATTTAACCAAGGATAAAATTATTTAAGGAACGTTAATTGACTTAATTTTTTTTAAAAACTTCAATTAAATTAAAATTTTTGAAAATTAATGAGTTTTTTTTTTTTTTTTAGTATACCTAATAAACAAAAGAGAAATAAAATTCTTATAAAAGATGACATCATATAGTAAAAGAACAAAATACCCTTCTTCCGTTTTTTTATTGCAATTTGTCCGTGTTTTCTTTGTGTTTATTATTCCACAATAGAAATTATATACGCTTCTTCAAGATTTAAAAAAAAAAAATAAGACAAAATGTTTGATTTTACATTTTACGGATATTCAAAAGACAATAAAAATTAATTAGGGGCCTCGGTGGCCTAGTTGGTAAGAGTGTATAATACGCTGTAAACACCGAGGGAGTGTGGGTTCGAATCCCACACACGTCGTAAGGGTTATTCCCCTTTACGACATTTACAGCCACGCCTGAACAGGAAAGGCTGTGTAATTTCCTGTCCACATTTATATGGCAGAGAAATGTATAAAAAAAAAAAAAAAAAATGAATTAGAATTGTGACTTGAAAAAAAAAACGTTACTCCTAAGAAAAAGTAGTAAAAAAATGATTCTCCAAATTACAGAAAATCCTTATATAATTAAGAAAAGACATGTACCTTTAAAAACTTTAAGTTTTGTGTTTCACTTTGAAGAAATTTGTACAGGGCCCTAAGTTATAAGTGACTAAGTTACAGATGTCTAAAAATAGCAAATTTTCAATGTTTGACCCCTAATAGTCTTTAAACTGAGGAAGATACAAAATAAAAAATTCCTATTTTTTAATTCTGAGAGATTTTTTCTCTCAAAGTTTTAAGATTTCAAACTGAATTCCGTGTAATTTCCAGTGTAATGAAGTTATGAATGAAAGTTATGAAATTTTCCCAAATTTTATTTATACATAACAGTTAAATGCTAAAATATATTCCGTCGTTTGCAGCTTTTAGATTAATAAAAAAATTTAAGCAGAACTTGAGAAATATACATTTGAAATAGGTTTGTTTCTAATTTTTAGGCACTGTATCTTCATAATGGGGCTGCATAAAAAAATTGTCCTACAATATTAATTTCTTAAACTATTTTGTATATGAGACAATTTTTTTTATCAGACCTTACTCATACTTAAAATTTCATTACTCTAACTGTAACAGTTGTGTAAACTAAAAGTTTTGTAAACAGACATAAGAATGGACGAAAAAAATGTGCTAAAAAACTGCTAAACTTTAGTTTGAAAATATAATGCTAGTAATTAAATGACTCAAAAAACATTTAAAGTAGCAATTGTATATTAACATTTACATATATGATACACTATAGAAGAAAAATTAAAACACTTTGTAAATGTGTACTTGAATTCAAATAATAATAATTTTAGATATTTTATTAATATAAAAATATTTTAATTATTTTAAATATAAAAATTCAAAAACATATAAAATTAAAAAAAAAAAAAACAAAATATTAAACAAACATTACATGTGTCTAAACATACTCTTCAAAAACATCCAAATACCAAAGAAAATGTCAATGTTGTATTAGCAAAATGAATCATCAATATTTTCACGTTCAAATATTCGAAAAAAAAACAATTTTATATATACATATATGTATATATGTATGTATATGAAGCAAATATACGAATTTTATAAAGTATCTTTAAGTTTTTGTATTTATGGCGCTTTTAATACTACGTTCTTAAGTACACAAATGTTGTTAGCTAAGTAAAAAATAAAAATTACCGCAAGAACAAAATATCTAGATACTTTCTCCAGTTTAATGCTTTTTTTTTTTTTTTATATCTGATATAAAAATAATTTGTTCTGTTTTTATTTTTTTTTTGACTTTAAAAAAATTTTCCTAAAAACATTCCGAGGTCAAATAAAATGTCAGAAACTGAAAGAAATATTATAATTAAAATTTTATATTTGTTTTTTTTTTTTTTTTTCTTTTTTATTCACTTTTCTGTACTCACAAAAAATAAAAAAGATACGATACACTATTGATAATTATTAAGAAATTAATGTACTAATGATGAGCACAGTTTAAGTGTTGCTTAATAAAATTATTTTTTCATTTCTTATGTACAGCGTGCGTAAGAAAGTTAACGCAAAACTCAAAAAGGCAATTGAAAGTTACTGCCTCTTTTATCATTCATTTTGATCCAGTAGTGTGGAATGTTATAGTTCTTAGTCACAAAAAATGCGATGACATTGTTTCGATTTGCTTTCACGTATCTTTTGTCTGTTGTTGCTTTCAGCTGTTAATTAACTGTTAATTGACTGTTAATTAAGCTGAACCATATTGCTGATTTTCTAACTGTTATGTTAGATTATCTGAATGTTAGACCAGTTTGAAAATTTTAAAACTTTGTTTAATTTAAATTTTGTGTCATTTTTGAAACACTCTGTAGGAATACTGTGTGATATAATAAAATAAAGTATGACATACTAAAAACTGACATATTATATACATATGTATTTATTAAAAACCGGCGATACGTTCTTTTAAAGAAAATTTCCCTCACTTTCTATGGATGTTTTAATTTTTTGTTTTGTTTTTTTTTTTTTTTAGTTTTTTTATGACGCATAAACATTTACAAACATCAAAAGAAAATCGTTTTTATTATGGTAATATGTTTTCCGGTCAAAAATGTTGCCAAAAAAATACAAATTAGATAAAGTAGTGATGTTTTTTTTTTTCTTAAAAAGAACTGACTATAATATGATCTAAATTATATTGAAGATAAGTAAAAATTTCATCATCATCATTTGTATCAAGTTTTTATTTTTTCTAAAATCACTTATGATCAATTCCAAAAATATAATTTTTAAATACATAATATATCTTATGAATGTATATATCTATATGTATGTATATAGAAATACTATTAAAGAATACAGAGGGGGGGTATTCAAAATAATATGCGTCATTTTAATTTTTTTTTGTTCCAATTTTAATATAATGCATAACAAGACAACAATTCAATGATTAGGTATTAAGGGGAAATACAAATGAAGCAAAAAAAAAAGAAAGAACGATTCATTTTTGCACAAAGCTCAAAAATGTTTTTTTTTTTGTTTTGTGTTTTCATATTATTTGAATTAGAGAAAAACACAAAAATTAAAATAAGAAAAATTAAAAATATTTGTTTAGAATTTCCTACTAAACATAAGATATATGTTGTATCTTTTGAATTATCTTGAACTGAATTAAATTAATTTGAAATACAAATACAAATAGTAAGCAATGGTCTTGCGCCTAATTTTATGCAATTTTTTGTTACTAAATATAATTTGTTTTTTATATACATTTTATAAATAAGGGACCTCAGTAGTCCGAGTAGTTATAGTAGTAAATAATTTTTATAGATTCGTATTTACTGAGGAAGTGAAGATTCAAATCCTGCACAAAACATAAACATTTTTTTTTTTGGAAAATTTCTGAAAAACTGCTTTGAAGTTGTCCAGTAGTTTAAAAAAACCACTCTTAAGTTACAATGTATAATATAAAGAAAATAAATAACATTACAACATAATATTAATTTATAATTGTGTTTAACCTATGATAATGGTATTTGTCGATGGTTTTAGTAAGTTTACATTAAACTAATTAAAACGTTTTATAAAAAATGAAAATTAAGGCGAGAAAATTGTTACGTATATGCATTCAAAACCATTTCGGGGCTTCGGTAGCCTAGTGGGTAGGCATGTGGCGTATTAACCGAAGTAGTGTGGGTTCGATCCCTGCACAGGTCGTAAGTTTTTTTCTTTACATACCCCCCTTACGACCTAATATAATGTAAATATATAGTATATAATATAAACAAAATAAATAATATTAGTATATAATTTAATAATAGTATAAAACCCTATAATGGCCTTTAGTAGCCAATGGTTCAATAATATTGCACTACATTAATGTACGTAATATTAATATAAATAAATAAATAAATAAAACCATTTCAATCTATGATTTTCTTTTTCAAAATAAAACACTTTAAGAATGAATTTAAAAGTATTATAAGTTTTGTTTAATACTTCATTATATAATATCATACCTATTATGAAAATACCCATTTTTGAAAATATCCTCCAATCAGGCTTGAATAAAATATGGTATTTAATACAGAAATAATATGGGGTTTTGGGCTGGGTGTTCCAAAATATACTACTTAAATAAATATAAGATAATTTTGAGTGAAACTACAAAAATTGAAAAGTTTTGTTTTACAAACGAAGTAAAAAAGAAGGAGAAAGAATTTTACATGTTAAAAATATCAGAAGGAAGAAGCATAAAAGTCAAAGAAGAAAAAGGGAAAACTAAATTTAAATAAATCATCTTTCAGTCGTTTTAAAAAAAATATTTATGGCTATTGAGTATAATTTAGTTAAATTTAAATTAAAATTAATTAACAAACAATTAATTTTGAATTGATAATTTTATATTAAGCTTCTTAACATTTTTAACCCATTTTGTACTTCATAACACCATAATATTTTAAGCAAAATAAAAAAAATTAAATTTCTACAAAAACAAATAAAAAACAATAAGTTCAAACAAAAAAAAAAAAAAAAAAAAAGCAAATAGAATTAAAGCAATTTAATGTTTTTTTATTTTATTTTTTTCATCTAAAAATTACTCACACTTCTTGATTAATTAAAAAAAAAAAAAAAATATTGTTTAAAATTTCATTAAAAGCGATACCAACTACAAACAATCATATAACCATTTACGAACAATTTAATTTTTATTATAACTAAATATTATTTTTTGAAAATAATTTTTTATTTTGTTTTTATTTAAATTCAATATTTTTTTTTTTGTTATTTTTCTAAAAATAATTTTAAGCAAAATTAAATAACCACCGCCATTTCATCGAATATCGAATATAAAAACAAAAAAAACTTTTTTTTAACGAATTTTAAACATTAAAAAAAAAAGAAATTGTGAACGAATTAATTTTTTATATATATAATAAAAAAAAACAAAATATTAAAATATAATAAATTATATTAAAAACGATATAAAAAGTAAATAAACGAAGATTAATAATAGTACAAATAAACATTTAAAGAAAATTATCAATAAAAAAAAAAAGTATTAAAGAACTAAAAAGAAAGACTGTGGAAAATGTACAATAAAGTGCCATAATAAAGTGTTATTTGGTGAAAATAAATTAAAAACAACTGGTAAGATATTTTGTTGTTGGATTTTGACACAATTTATACAATGACACTTTTCTATCTTTTTTTGTTCTTGTTTTTTTTTTTAAATGTGACTATAATCTATTTTAAAATTTAATTTATTCCCTATGTTAAATATCAATATTATATATTCGTATTATATTTTGTACATCTTTACAGTCACGGACATGTAATTGAAAACAATTAAAAAATTTTTAAGTACATATATCTAAAAAAAATACTTAGAAGATACCTAATATAAGAATTGATTCTAAAGATTAGTAAGACAGTTTTTAAGGAATCTGTAATATTTTTATAAGTCTGAGAATTGTCATGAATCACAAAAAGAGAAAAAATATTTAAGTATTAGTGAATGAATTCTGAGGTAATGAAGTGGTGATCAGTGATCAATAATAAATAGATTAATCTAATAGACTAATAGACTAATCTTCGGGTCATATATATGTATGTCTTTTAAGAATAATTAACACTTTTCTCATTTATTGTAGTTTTTAAATTTGTTATGGAAGTTTGTATAGAAGTACATTTAATACAATTTCCAATAATTCAGTGATTCGATTTAAAAGATAAACATTCATGCAATTTGAATATTTTTAAATGCTATATAATTTAAATTTATTAATGTCTAAAATAAGTAATACGATCGACAATTAAATCAGTATGACAAAACAATATTAAATTTATTTACTTATAAATTATCATTTTTTTTTGTTTTGATTCCTAAATGTTCAACAGTAAGTCTGATAACGATTGTCTTGCATCCCAAGTATAGACAGAATTGATTTAAATTAATTCTCATTCAATCTGATAGTATATTAGGTCTTATCATAATACATCGATTTGCGATTATCGATTTTAGTTATAAGTTTTGTTTTATATTCGATATCGTATTTGAATATATGCTTGTTTGCTTGTTAACATGAGAATATACGCTTGTATGTGAGTTATAAGGTGTAACTTAAAATTGTTAGTTTATTTTTATTTTTATTATATGTTTGTATTTTTGTATTTTTGATAATATATAAAATATTAATATTTGTTTACATTTAATTTGAATCCAATAAGTATACTGGAAATTGAATCTACACTCCGTGAAGAGAACTCGACATTCTAACAAACGTCTCATCTAACCATACGAATGATATAAAAAAAATGATACTTATATAAAAAATTTCATTTAAAAAAAATTTTTATTTTGAACATAATAATATTTTCATTCTATAAATTAAAAATTTCATTACTCATATTAAAAATTTATAATTAAAATTTATTTTTAAATAATAAATCATATTGATTATTGATTAGTAAATTTTTAATCGGATCACAAATTTTTTTTACACCAAATCTAAAAATAAATCAAATTGAATTTCAAAAGTAGTGAGAAAAAAAAAGAATTTAAAGTGTTGTAAGCTTTTTATAATTTGCTCTTTTTAGTGACTAAAAATAACTAAAAGTATTTTTAATATTAAATTAATATCAAATTTAATTCCTTTAATGTAAACAAAGAAAAAAGTTATTGTAAATGCGCCTATAATTATGCTAGTATAATATTATATTTGTGTTAAAATAGAAAATTTATTAATAGACTCTCTGTTTGTAAGCAATCTATGGATGGATTATCAAGATTATTACAATATTTCTTGTAACTTCATGTTTATTATTTTCATTTATTGTATTATACTATTTATGTATACGATCAAAATCTTAAATATAAAGTCCTAGAGTTTAGACCATTATCATTAGTATCTTCAGTTAACTGAATGAAATAAAAATACTTAAATAGTTTTCTATGGATTCATTTATCATTTTGTTAAAAATTTCATGTCAATATCCTAAAGTTGACAATTAATCAAACTAATTATACTTATGTTTTATTTTTAATCGTTTTATTTTTACTAACATATATATATAATTACATACATATATATATATATATATATATATATATATTTTGCTTGTTAAATATTCTTTAAAAAAATTACAACTTGTCGTTCTCATATTGCCTGTATATTCTATTGAGAAATTATTACAAGTCATTATTATAAATTTTAGCGTTTAATATAATAGAGATCACTCTTAGAATAAAAACTGATTTTCTTTACAAAACAATTATAATAACAAAAAAAAAAAAAACGAAGGAATATTTAAAAGTTTTTTTGATATGATAAATTATGTTCTATACAGGAAACGAAGAAATTTAAAGATTTTAGGTATAATTAGATAAAATTAAACAAAGGGGGTTGAAAGAATGGGTCTGATTAATCTATAAATAAACTAAGAATGGAGAGTAATAATTAATAAAATTGAATACTTAAAAAATAACATTCGGCTTAAATAATCAATACTCGAAATTATTAATCTGAAAACTCAAAAAATAATAACATTGATCAAATCACGATCTGAATAAAATTTCTCTGAAAATTCAAAGCTGGCTAATCTCAAATAAAATAAATCCCTTTAATCCTCCTCTTTATTTACCGGGCAAAAATTTGTCAATATCCAACAAAATATTGGAACTCTTTCATTTTGTTATAGACATATGTATTATATAGGTGATGATCTTTGATCTACTCAATTAAAATTCTTTTTCCTCGTTTGAAAACTTTCGCCAGAGAAACAGGAAATAGTAGAATAAATGCTTATTCCTACACGAAAAACGCAAATTTCTCATTTCTAAATGAAAAACATCAGGTCTTGGAAATTCGTTCATAACCCAAACATCGCGTATGTGGAATCTATTGTCCATATCTGTATTCTCAATTGAAGGAGGACGGTCGATTTGTATATAATATGGAAAAATTCAAAAGAAATTAAGCAATCAAGCAATCAACTCCGAAACTTCTCCCAGTTTCTCCCACCATAGTCCCATCCCATTCTTCTACTCTTCTTTTAGCCAATTATTTAGTCACAGCCAATTGTTTGGGTTAAGTATAAAAAAAATAAATTTGATTTGAAAATAAAATTAATATTTAAAATTAACAAGTAATTTACAAAAAATATTAAAAACTTTTCAACCTTTCATTGTATTAAATATAAAATAAAAAAAAAAAATTTAATTTTTACCATAATTTATAATTAAATTTTAAAAGAGAAGTTTTTCTCTACGCTACAGAACTATGAAAAACGTCATTTGAACATTAAAAAAAAAAAAACTTTAGTTTTTTTTTAATTTTTGGTTTTGTTTTTTTCTTTTTTTTTACGTAAATTTAATTATGTCCCAACAACAAAAATGTTCTTATACACATTCATTTTCGTTTCTAATGGATATAATTTTCATTAATTTAATTATTTGCTAGGAGTTAATATTACCAAATGTGATAGGAGTTAATGTTAATGTGATGTAATTCTTTTTAATGTATTTCTGTAATGAACAATAAGTCGCTTCCATCTAAAAGTTACTTCTATTGACGGACTTTTAAAATTGTCGCTTTCATTAGCACTTTTAAAAGTGCAGGGTCTAAAGTCTCATAGCCAAAAATTCGATTGGGGACTTTTGACTTACCTCTGTCAGACAAAAGTCCCATGGAACTGTTGACATACCACTATAAGACAAAACTCCCAAAAAAAAAAGATCAAAAATCCCATTGGAACTTCTCGTACATCGAAGTGAGTCAGAAGTCCCAATTTTATTTTTATAGTGATAATAATTGATACTATAATAACATCGTTTAGATTTAACTTTAGTTTATGCCCTGGCCAACTATAAAATAAAATACATTTATTTTCCATAATCCGGCCAATTCAGATATATACACAGTATATATGTATGTATATATATATATCTATTGAGAGGGATTTTATAGTCAGTTGCGAAATCAGATTTGCCCCTTTTTCTGGAATATATGTATATGTATGTCTGGAATTCTGAATTACGAGCGAATTTAGAATTAAAAATTTTTATATATACATTCTTGAAAAAGCATATAACCGTGATTCTGTAGCCAACTCTAAAATGCCTCCTAATTCAGAATCTCACATATACATTCCGAATCTGCCTTTTTCCAGAATGTGTATATATAAATGAATTAGGAGGGATTTTGAGTTGACGAAATCAGGGTTTTATTCCTTTTCCAAATTTTTTTTTAAATATATGTATGTGCAATATTCTAAATTAGAAAGAATTTTAAAGTTGAATTCAAAATCAGTATAACTCTTTACAAAATATTTATATATATATATATATATATATATACATATGCGAGATTTTCAATTGGAAGGGTTTTAGAGGTGGATAATCAGAGTTATATGTTTTTTTTCAAAATATGTATTTATATGTGTGCTCAAGATTCTGAATTAGAAGGGTTTTAGAGGTGGTTATTAATATGCGAAATTCTGAATTAGGAAGGATTTTAGAGTTGGTTACAAAATCATGCTTGTACAGCTTTTCCAGAATATATATATATATGTATGTTCCTATATCTATCTATATATATAGTTTGTCTATATGGGAAATTTTGATTTTTGTTGGTAAAATTATTTTTTATTTCAATGGAAATTTTGGCTCACTTTAGTGAGACAAGAATCCCATTAAAAAAAATGTAGAAGTCCCATTGGGAATTCTATCCTTAACACTGAGACAAAAGTCCAACACTGAGACAAAACTTAACACTGAGACAAAAGTCTGACCAAAGGCTTTTGACCCTGCACCACTTTAAAAATTACTATTAGTGGATAATTTTCATCATAATTAATTATTTAATATGTATTTTATTTACCATTAGATCCGGTAATCTTATAAATATCATGTTCAACTGAAATTTTCCTCATTTTTGTAATAATTCTTGGCTTTTCCTTAGTTTTTCGCATACTTTTTTTGTTTTAGATTTTCAATCATATCTTTTTTTTTTTTTTTTACTTTTAAGATTTTTCTCTTTTTTCATTTTTAACATTAAAAATAATTATCCTGTTTAAAAATGAGTTCAGTGTTTGAGTAGTTTTTTGGGGTAGACTCGTTTTTATTTTTTGTTTTGTTATTAGTCTACGGAATTTTTAAATAATTTTTTTTTTTTTTTTACTTTCTTTAATAATTTTATTTAATTTTTATCGTGAAATGAATTTTTTTTTTCTCTTTATTAAATTAAATTAAAATAAGTTTTATTTCTTTCAATCAAAATTAAAAAAAAAAAAAAAGAAATTATGTACTACAAAAAAAATTATTTTAAATTAGACTATATTAAATTTTGTTTTTTATTAAATTAAATTTTAATTTAAATTTTTTTCATTTCTTATTTTCATAAATAATCACTGTACAAAAAAAAAATTTGTATAACTGTCAAAATAAATTTTAATTTTACAAAAGAATAAAAAAAAAACGATTTAAACCATAATAATGATCACAAATTAAAGTGTTATTTATCTTTATTATTTAAAAATTTTTTATTTTGTTTAAAGTGTCATCTAACTGACTAACTGACACGTTATAGCGGGCAACTATTTAGCAACAGTATCTATTTTTAACCGTTATAAAAAACAAAACAAAAAAAAATAGCAAATAATGTAAAAAATAAAGAAAAAAAAACAGGTTTTTAGCCAGCTGTTCTGACGTATGTACTTTTGTATATTCTTAAAAGTTTTTATTTAAAGTTAAAAAAAAAAAAAAAATCTGTTTTGTTATTGTTTTATTTTAAGAATTTTTGATAAAAATACAAAAAATAAAAACAAAAACAGCCAAACCACAAAAAAATAAAAAAAAAAACACAAAAAAAATAAAACAGAATAACAGAATAAAAAACAAATGTCACTGGTAGTAAAAATAAACGAAAAACAAAATAAAAAGAAAAACCACATAGAAAAATCATCATAAGCAACAATTGTTTTTTTTGTTTTTTTTTTTTTTGTTTTACTTATTTTTAGTTCACAACACCGGTGTAAATTAAGAAGTGCCATTTCTAAAATAATTTCTTTTATTATTTTGTAAAAATTTTCTAAAATATATTTAAAAAAAATTCTTTTATTCATATCTTAATTAATTAATTTATTTATTTTTTTAATTTTAGTTGCTGTCAAAATCAACAGAAAAATCCCTACAACAATAAAACAAAAACAATTTTACAGTCAAATAACTGTAAAAATAAAAAGAAAATCAAACAAATGAAGCAGAAAATATTCAAGAAAAGCTGATTTTTTTTTTTTTTCCTTTTTTATAATTACAAAAAATTATAACAACGATAACAACAATAAAAATAATTAATATTGTCTACAGTTAACAGTAGGAGTAATAGAAGTGGAACAGTACTAATAACAGTAGTAATAATAGCAACAACAACAACAACAACAAAAAAAAATCGTACATCATTTCCAAAAGGATCATACATACATAATAGATTTGGATAGTGAATAGGATATATTATACATATATACGTATACGTATATAAACATAATACATAATATACAAATGTATTACATACATATATACAATATAATATATGTAATTAATCATAATTTAATTTACTGGATCAAAACAACATCATATAGTAGAAAATAACATAAATTTTCTTACTATACCTACATACATACATACATATATATAAATATTTAGTGGAGTGCTTGTTTTTTTTTTTTTTTTTTAATTTTAATGGTAAATTTAATCGAAAATCATTTTAATTTTAATTACGACGGTAACACTGGAATTTTAATTACAAAATTGTTTTGATGTGATTTATAAATACATAATATTGGAAAAAATAATAGAAATAGAATAGAGAAAAGAAAAATGGATGATTTTGATATAGATGAGATATTTGATAGATCGCAACATGGTACAAATTGGTTATTACCGGCATTTGATCAACAAGGTGAGTTTTTATGATTCTTTTTTTTTTTTACTATATTTTAGTGTTAAGTAAGTTAAATTTTAGTGTTGTTAGCCGTTTTTTTTTTAAAGAGAAAATAGATTTTCATGGTTTTTCTTTCATTTTTAACAGAAAAGCAAATTTCCTTTATCACTATTTTAAAATATAAAATTTTTCAGTTCAAGTGATCAAAAAATGTTCTTTTTTTAAATTGTGGTTAACTCGGTATCTTATTAAAAATGTTATTTTGTTAACTAAGGTTTTAAAATAATGTAGCCTTTATTTGGCAATTGATATGCTCTGATTCTCAGACAACGAACTCACTTCTCACTATTTAATTTATAAAAAGTTATATAATTAAATATTTATTTTGTTTTTTGTATTAAGTTATTTGATGTACATTTGTATAGAAAGTTAGCTTTTAAAAAACTTTGTATGAAGTCACACTACCCGATGTATTCCATTTACTTCTTGCTTCCTCTTCTTCTAAAGGTTCGCAACTAAACATAATTTAAATTTATTTGTTAGATATAAAAACATAACTTAGTAATTGTTAGATAGTTTAAGTGTTTTTAAATCAAATTTGTCATATCGCTTATGTGTTGTTTAAACGTTCTCATGATCTCTATATTGAAATTTACTAAAAAAGTAACCAATATTTTAGATTTTAATGTTTAAATTAAAAAAATTACAATGTTTTTACTAGCTGTCATAAAAAGTTATCTTTATTATAGTTAAAACTTAGAAAAAATTTGTAACTAGTTTACTTTATGAAAAAAAAAACAGTTTTTTTTTTTAAATCTTAAACGATTATCATTTATTTGTTTTTAATATCTTTTTTAATGCATTCAAATTCAACATAACTTATATTATTTTTAGTTATGATTGCATTCATGTGCAAATTTTATCACTCACGATCTATCATAAATTTTTATTACACTTTTCATAAACGATGTAACTTGTTTGTTATTTTTATGACCAAGGTAAAAAAAAAACAAAAAATAAAAACTTAAAAACTAATAAATAACCTATAATTATGTATATAATAAATAATTTTTTTTTATCTAAAAATTTTGATCTTAACATGATTTTCTAATTTAAATAAAAAAAATTTTTTTTTTTTTTTATTTTAGATGCCATCTATTTATCATCATCGCGTCAAATGCTTGAACCAATTATGGAAGAAACATCTGAAGATGAAGAAAGTTCAAGTCATAGTTATAATCAATATGAAAATGGTGCTTGGAGTTCTGAATCAGAAACTGGATCTGTGATTAGAATTGAATTAACAAATGGCAAGAAAATAAATATTTAATATTTTTTTTTATTATTTTTTTATAATATGGCATAATTTAAATAATAATTTCTTGTATTCTTATTATATTTTTAGATCAAGATTCAATATCAGAAAGAGGACTTGCTTGCCCAGCAAAACGTGCTAGACATGATCTCGATTTAAATTTATTACTTAATTCATCATCTCAATCATCATTATCATCACCATCATCCTTACAACAAATCCAACAGGATATATTTCAACAACAATCATCATCACAATTGCAACAACCGCATTCAGTATCTTCAGTAACGATAAATTCAACGATATCAACAAATAATAATAATTTTAATACAAATTTTAGTCAATTAAGTACGAACACGAATATATCATTATTAGCACCATCACAACCACCACAACCATCTACATTATCAATTAATTGTAACAGTAATAATAATAATAATAATAATAATTATTCATATACGATAAATGGTCTAATTGATAGTCCACAAAATATACGAAAATTTAATCAATCACGAAATAATACTAACAATAATAATAACGATGCATTATCAACAGGAATTAGTTCTTTATTGGAATCACCAATTGCTGATTTACCAATATTTCGAAAACGTTTTGATGATTTTAATATATATTCAGATTCTGATAGTTTATCATATAATTCATTATCTCGTTCATCATCTTTAATACAATTTGAATCATTGGAACGTCAATTACAAAATGATTTATCAAATTCATCATCAGTTGGATCATCACCATCACTATTAAGTTTTGATGCTGCAACAATGGATAATCCAAATAATAATCAAAATTTAAATTATCGTGGTTCTAATAGTAGTTTAAAACGTTTTGAAAGTAGTGATAGTCGTTTACATCAAACCTATTATGATTTAGATAAAATTGATTTTGATAAAAATACACCATCAACATTATTATTTAGAACAACTAGAGCATTAAGTGAAGAACGACAATCAAAAAGTGATTCAGAATCATCAAGTGATAATAGTATATTATCACATGAAGAAAGAATTTTAGTAAGACCAATTAATTCATTAACACAAACCCCAACACATTCATCATGTTTAGATTCAATAAATACAACACGTCGTAATAGTAGTGTTAGCGGTAGCAGTCGTACAAAAAGTTCTGCTGAAAATTTATCTGAAGATAGTGGTTATTGTGAACATTATCAACCATTACGTACCAAATCTAAAAGTATTCCCAGTTTTGAGAAATTTTGTGAAGAAGATGAATTTGAAAATCATAAAAGTTTAGAAAATATACGTTATAATCCATTACAATCACGTCGTGGTAGTAATAGCAGTTCAACGACAGGTAGCGATGATGAAAGATCAAAACATTCCATTCAAATAATAAATGAATCTAATGCCATAATAACAAATAATGAAAATAACAACATGTGCAACAATAACAACAATAATAATAATAATAATAAAAAACAATATATTATTAAAGATAAAAATAATAAAATAATTTCATCAAAAACTATAACAACAACAGTCACAACAACGACATCATCAAAATTTTCTTTCTCTCCATCATCACCAATATCATCAACATCATCAACATCTCCTGTCTCTTCAAATTGTTCATCTGATGAAGATTATTGTACTCAAACACAATCAGTTATTACTCTTAAAGTGCCAACAAATACAAAAACAACAACAACAACAACTGTAACAAAGTATCAACAAAATGGAAATGGTGTTGTTAATTTTGCAAATAATGCGATGCTCATCAATAACAATAATAAGAAAAATCATAGAAATAAAAATATTCATCATAATAATGATTTTAATCATGATAATATTAATACGCTTGCGCCATTAAATATAAAATCTACTCATTCAACTCAATTACAACAATACGCATGTCCAGAGAAAAATACTTATCAATCAGAAAAATTAACAACATATTCAGCAATAAGAAATAATAATAATCGTCCATATTCAACATTAATATCATCAAAAAAAAATACATCACCACAATTATTAATATTATCTGATGCGACTGCGACGGCGTCAACATACAATAATAATCACACAACAAATACAAAATCTATGAATTCATATTTTCCAACAAATTCATCCAGTTTACCAGATGTTCGGGTCGAGTATTCTTCATATATTGATGAAGAAAAAAAACAACAGCGCAGTAATAAAAATCCTATTAATAATTTAATTCAATATAGAACGGATAATAGTGCAACATCACACAGATCACAGCAACAACAACAAAATAGTTCTAATAAAAATTATTATAATAATAATTTAATTGATTGTAGTGGTGCTAATAGTGATATTGATGATAATTGTATTAAAAGTAATATTTCTACTAGCGGTAAATATCGTTTAAATCGTGAAATAAAATCATCAATTGCAACACAAAATAAAATATTTCGAATTGATTGTATAAGTCCTGAACCATCAGAATCAAATACAGATTATGATACAATTATTTTATCATATGATGATAAACCAATAAAAAAATCTTCAAAATTTCCATATGGCCAACAACAATATCAGAAAAGTTTAAGTTCAGATCAATTGGATCGTTGTACCAGCACTAATGAATATAAAAAAGGAAATGAAAATTCATTAATAGGTAAGAATAAAATTTTATAGAATTTTATTTTTAATATTTGGTCCTGTTTATAAGGAAATAAAAACAAAACTATTAATTTTCTAATATTAGATTTGATTTTTTGAAAAAAGATTTATAATTTGAAAATTTAAAATGGTTGGAAAGAATTTTAAGAATTTTTTTTTTTTTGCGAAAATTCAAGGAAAACTAAAAAAGAAAAAAAAAAAAAAGATTTGCAAATTACATGTTTTTTTGATTTTTGAAAATTTTTTTTGAAGAAAAATTAGAAAATTTCTTTGTTTTTCCAAAACGATTTTTGTTTGATTTCGCGGTGATCAAGGTTACATCGATATTGACCTGATGTGGACCGCGAAATCATGAAAACAGGGGAAATTTTTTTAGTTTTTAGAAAGGAAATTTAAATTAAAAAAATTAAATATTTTTTCTTTTCAATTTATTTTTCATTTGATTTTTTTTTTTTTTTTGAAATTGTGGAGGAGAAAAAGAAATTTAAATATGTATCATATATTTATGTTTGTATAAATGTTTTCTTGTTAATTGGATTTGTTCCAAGTTTTTGAGAAAAAAGAAAAAAAAAACTTTAATAAAATTACGCCATCTCATTAAAGATTTTTTTTTTTTTGTTTTTATTTTGTATTTAATTTTGCGATTTTAGAAAAAAAAAAAACAACATTTTTAATTTTATTAAAAAAAAAAATGAAAATAAATAATAAAAAGTTAATAAATCCGATTATAAATTTCCTTATTAAAAAAATTGAAAATATTTTCTAAATATGCAATTAAAGATTACAAGTAATATAATTTATAATTCTACTCAAAAATATTTTGAATGCCTACAATAAGAATCTAAAACATTGACTTTTATGCAATGAAAATTATTGAAATAGGAAAATTTAAATTAAACCTAAAGATATGCAATTTGTTTTTTCTTCAATTTTTTAATAGATTAGAATTATAATTGAGTCTCAAAGGTTATTCTCGTATTTTAGCTTTGTATTTAGGTATTTTTAAGTGAAATTTACAAATACAAACATTCAAAGTATAACAAAAAGATTTTTTAGAGGACGGTAAAATAATTTAATGATAGTAAAAAAAAATTACCTGTTATCCTCACAAAATAGAAAAATTTTAGAGTTTAAACTGTTGGCAATGTTTTTGATTAAACGATACTAAAAATTACAGTAATTTATTTGTTTTGTTATATGCTTTGTACCATAAATCTATTAAAATTCAAACTTACATTTTTTGTTTTCAATAATCGGAAAATACATTTGAACAAAATCTTTTATTTGATTAACTTAAAATTTTCTTTGGCTTTTCAAAAATCACTACGTGTATTAGAAAATTATTTCTCATATTATTCTTGAGTGAATTTTTAACCAATTTTAACTTTTAGCACTTCCATTTTTTTTTTGTTTTTCCAGATTTTCCAAATGTAAATTAACCCAATAGGTAAATTTTCTTTTTCAAACTTTTTAAAAACGATTTGATGCAGAATTTAATAGTACAATTTTTTGTAGGAAATTTTTTTTTGTAACTTTGTAACTTAATTAAAGGATAATAAGAGGTTTCAAAAATTAAAAATCAGCTTCTTGCTGCATCTTAAACCACTCGATCTTTTGTCTTCATTCATTTAAATCTTTTGTCTGCACTAATCTAAGTCTTTTGTTTTCACAAAATTTTTTTTTTTTTCTTAAAATAAAAAGATTGACCATCAGAAATTATTTACAGGATTTTTCAAATCTAAAAACAAATTTTAGTGTAGAAGAAAAAAAAAATAAAAATTTCAATATAAAATTTATGAGGTGGAACGAATTAAAAAAAAAAAAAAATAGTGTGAATTTATCTAATCTCTAAAAAAAAATGAAGATTCTTTGAAATGAATATTTTAATACTTATGAAGTATTGACATAACGAACCTCGTTATTGGCGTTAGAAAATATGAATGATTGGTGTAGAAAATTAGGAAGAAAAATTTACGGAAAATGGCGTTTATTTCATATTTTTTAAGTGATGATAGTATTTACATTTGATTTGATGTGACAATTTTATTTTTTTTTTTGAAAAAAGAGAAAAACATTTTCATATTTCTTTGTTTTGTTTTTTTTTTTTTTTGTTTTTGGTTACTGTTCAAAAAATTAAAGAAACAAAAATTTTACAAGATTTTATTTATAAGAATTTTGGTTTAAAAATTTTTTATTTATTTCTATTTTAGAAACCAACAAAAAGAAAAAAGAACAAAAAATAATAAAAACAGATGAAAGTTCAGTTTTGGCCTTGAATAACGATATTGACTTTCTTTTTTCTCAATGATTCTCACCGTTTTGTCAATTTTTTAATTAAATTAATATAAAATTTAATTAAATATTGTGTATATATACAATTTTAAATATAATAATTAAAATTCTTTTTTCCTTTCATTCATTTTTAATTTTGTATTTTGGATAGTAATGAAATGAGTATTTTATATATATGTATTTGAAGAAAGTTTTGTTACGTTAGAGGTTAGGTCTGAAAATTCTTAAGATTTTATCAATATCTAATTAAGATAAGTATATAATTAGATTTTTTCATTTTGATTAATATTATTTTCATTTAATCTTTTATAAAGATTATTTTTTTTTATATAAAATTAATTTTATTTTCCATTTTATAAAATCAATTAAGGGGTCTCGGTGGCCTTAGTGGGTAAGAGCATATAAAATACACTGTAAACACCGAGGAAGTGCGCGTTCGAATCTCACACACGTCGTAAGATTTATTCCCCCTTACGACATTTACCGCCACGCCTAAATAGGAAAGGCTGTGTAAATTCCTGTCCACTGAAATGCATAGAAAAAAAAATCAAATTTAAACACAAAGATTAATTTTAGTTCTAGTTGTACAAAGTATTTGTCCTCTCTTTAAATAATAATATTTAATTGAGTCTACATCGAATTTTTAATATTTTTAATCTCACTTTTTCCAAATTATATTTAAACAAAATTTTATTTGATCAAATTTCTTTTTTTCATTAATGTTTAATTTTTGTAGTTCTTTCTAAATCATATACTGTACGTAAAATATATATGTATGTTAGTGTATGCACATATTCTTGTAATCGACTAAAAAATCTGTCCTATAATTATTTTTGGACATAAATATTTCTACAACAAAACATTTAAAATAGTAGGGTTTACCGAACCCAAACTGTTGCTAAACAAATTATTGAAACCCTGATTTTGTAACCTACTATAAAATCCCTCCCAATTATTTTTTATATATACATACATATGTACATATTCCAATATTCAAGCATTTAAAATAGAGTCCGAAAGCCCGAAATTCCTACTAATCAAATTTTTTAAACTTTATAAGAAATACAATATTTTTGAGAAATCATCAAAAAAAAATATATATAAAAAAATTAAGATTTCGGTCCGCTCTTTTATTAATAACCGTAAGGTCTTTTATATAATTTCAGATTTGATTTAATAAAATTTTCTCTAATCTGACCTAAATAAAACGTATAACGTACAATGTACAAAACGCCATAGCGCTGGTGTACATACATATATCAATTTTATATGTTTTCAGAGAAAAATAAACTTAAAAGAAAATACATTTGGCTCCATTTTATGCGAAATTCAAAATTATTTTAAATTGTCATACAAATTGCAATGTAAACTTTGAAAATGTAAACATAAAACATAATAAATTCTCTATAAGAGTTAAAATACGTCGTGTCAAAATGTTTGAAGCTTATAGACGTCACGTATTTCATTTTTGTTCATATAAAATTTACATATGGCTGTGCATGAACACATTTTGACAGATGTTATACCAAGTACGTAATACATTCTTATTTAGAACAGGTAAAAAAAAAACATTATAAAAATTTTTATATCCTTTCGTTGAATTTTTTATTATTTAAAATTTGTTATCCTAATTAAAAATGTACCTACATACATATGTACATACATATGTATATTTTGAACAGTTGAAAGTTCTGGAATATTTAAACTATGTATGTATATACTTATGTACATTTAGAGCACAGCTAATAGAAACATATTATGTTTGTACATACATATATTATGTATTTTAAAATATTTATTAGAAAAAAATTTATTGTATTAAAAATCTCAAAATGTTTATTAATTTTATTGAAATTTTTAAATAGAAATATACAATTTTCAAAAATGCAAACACATAAATATCTACATATACATACATACAGTCAGTTTCAATATAATTTACACACCACCAAATTTTTTTTGGGACTATGATTTGAAATCAAAATATCTTCGCCCTAGCTAAGCTATTACCTGTTGAAGATGTTTCGGCATGGAGTCTACTAAATTTCTTAACATTTGGAAGTCTATTTCATTCCAAGTCTTCAAAGCGTCTACATGTGCCTCATCTTTTAATTTTGAAATTTTTTGAGGAATTGTAATCTTCATCTTATGTCAAACATTTTCGATTATGTTAAGATCAGGGCTCTGTTAAGAATAAAAGGGATCATTAAGAATATTCAAATACTTGGCTGCGTTCATCTTTTCTGGGCATACGACAAGTGGACCAAAACCATTGTAAGAAACACATCAATACAAAATAATTTCTCCTCCATTTGAATGACATGTTGAAATATTTACTGCTCGTTTTTTCTTTTCATAAATGCGCTTACCAAAAGTCCCATCTAATGAAACAGCTGTTTCTGTCGTCCACAATATACGCCTCCAAAATTCTTTCGATTTATTTTTATACTCCAAAGCAAATTCTAGTCGACGGTTTTTAGGAGAAATGTAATGTTGTTTTCGAGACATATACACTTTAATCTAGTTCTTTTATTTGAGCCTTCTCCAAATTTTTGTTTTGGCTTATTTGTTTATTTTTGTTACAGTTTTTTAACATTTTTTTGAATTTTTCCCAAACTTTCGGTCGGATTTCTCTTTACATATCCAAAAATATAATTATCTTCTTTCTCATTTGTTACCCTTTTAATGCCTCTTCCAGATACATTTAGAAGGCTTTTTTTATCAGTTTTTTTTTTTTTTGGAAAGTTGATAATAAACTGTATGGCTTTTGTTTTAAAACTTTTTTTTGTTGTTCTTTTTTTTGAATTGTTGAAAAAATAGTAAAGAACTTATAAATTAAATTTGAGATCAATTTAATAAAAATTGTACATATTTTGATTTCAATTCATAGTCCCCATCATAATATGGTGGTGTGTAAATAATATTGAAACTGAGTGTATGTATTGATTAGTAATTTTTTTAAATCTAGTTCAAAATTCAATTTGATTCTAAAGATAAAATAACAAAAAAATTTATAATAAATATGAATCAATTTAATTTGCCCATGAACCGGTCATTTTTTTTTTCTAAACATTTTAAAACATATTATAAATAATTTTTTTTTTCTTACTTTTTAATTTTCATGTTAATTCAAAAACTCTGTAATTTATTCTGTACTTTGCACCAACAACTTCAACAAAAAAAAGGAGAAAAATTTCTAAAAGTATCAAAAAAAAAAAAAAAATAGCCAAACATCATTGGATTCTTACAACAAAATAAATCTAAAATTAGCATAAATAAAATAAACTTCTAATTTTTTTTTTTTCTTTCAAATGGAAACTGATATGAGATTTTCGTTTATTCTGGAATCTGTTCGATCTTAAAAATTTGTATATTTGTTACAAAATTAGAATTTTAATTTAATTTCCTTAAGAATTTTCTTTTTTTATTTGTTTTATATCGTATTTATTTACTTTATTAAGTTATTTTTCATTTAAATAATAGGAATTAAAGTGTAATTAAATTAAGAATGAAATAAAATAAAAAAATAAAGTAGGTACACTTATAATAAAGTAGTTCCATATGCATTTTATTATTTTGCCGGACATTACAGATTTTTGTATTGACTTCGAAAAATTGTAAAATTTAATTTGAGAATGTTTTAAACTGAAATTATTTTTACGGTATAATAATGGCTTAAATTTAAATAAAAAACCTTTATTATATACATATGTACATCCATAAGTAGTAAGTAAATGACTTTTCCAATTTTTTTTTGTATTGGTGTTATCTAGTCTCGACTCTGACCTTTGTATGTTTTAATAAAGGTAGCGCTTACACCTGTCACCACTCATTACAAATTACCTGTCATCACTCATTTTTATATGGCAGGCAAGTATAAAAATGAGTGATAACAGGTAATTTGTGAGTCTTAAAAGTAATGTGAGAGTCGATCGCAATAACATTCAGCGAGTTTTAAGTGGTTTAAAAATGATTATATGTACATACTTACATACAAATATTTTGAAATGAAAACTAAAATTTAATTAAATTATATAGGAACATATGTATGTACCTATTCACTTGAATGAAATGCAGTGACGTCATAACTACGTTCGGTTCAGAGTAATTGATTGCGTTTGTATCTCTATTTTTTCGTCGAATTTTAAAATTTCTTTGACATTGCAAAACGTCGTGATAAAATCGCTAACGTCAGTCGTCGAGTTTAATTGCAGCATAAGAATAAAAAAGTTAATTAACATCATAACTGCAATCAGTAATCTTTTAAAAACTAAGTTATTAAGTTTAGAATATATGTATGTTCAATTTCGTTTCCTCCAACAAAATTTCTTAATTACTATTTCCTTTTTTCATTTAGAAGAAATAAAAAATTTCCAAAAGAATAATTTTTATACAGAAATTGTTTAAAACACTAAATTTTCTTTAATGATTTTAATTTACTGTTGCGACAGTATTTTAAACTTAATCAAAAAATTCGTTTTCTTTTGTACGTAATAATATGTACATATGTATGTATATAAGCATGTATGCATTCATGTATGGATTGATGTACATATATATATAGGCATGTAAATAAGTATATAAGAAATTTAAAATTTGTTTGTTGTTATACCGAATTGCAAAAAAAAATGTTTTTTGTATCTGTTTACTTTCAATTTATTTTTAGAACAATACATAAATAAATAACAGAATAATTATAATTTAATAAAAAAAATAAAATAAACAAATTATAGAGAAAATAGAAACAATGAAAATCATATTAAATACGCACTCAATGAAGAAATGTTTGTACTTTTTAGGAATGTAGGTACCTATGCACTTACATACATATATGGATGGGCTTTAGAAATTTAGAATAAGTAAAATACCATAATATGGATTTTGCTGTTATATTTTATTCGAAAATTTTTTGTTCTGTCATATCATATCTCATGTGTCATGTTTTCTTTAAAACTATTTTTATTCAAAACGGTAAAAATCCAAAATTGATATTTTCAATGATCATTGAATCAAATTTTGTAAATAAATCTAAATACATATGTATGTATATGCATACATCCATGCATACTGCATACATCATATTATGTACATTATATTTAATAATTACTTTTTTTTTTTATTAAATGTCTACTGTCTTAAATGTATTTTTTAATTAATTTCATTTTATTACTTTTACAGATGATAAATACTTAACAGAAAGATCCAGTGTTCCAAAAGATTTAAATTTACTTGGAAATGATAGTTTTGATACTCACAAAAATAACAGTAACAGTAAATATATACAAAATAATGAAAATGAAAATCACAATAAAATAACTGCCATTAAAAAAATTCAACAACAACAAGAACAACAAAAACAATCACCAATAACTCCAACAAATAATAATAAAAATCAATTTTACTTGCATCATCAAAGTAGTAGTGGTTACGAAAGTTTTACAAATTGTAGTCAAGATAGTAATTCTAATAATAATAATAATTCAATATCATACAGTGATAACGATAACTTTGATGCCAGTGATTTTTCATTTAATTGGAATGATACAACTGTTATAAAAAGGGGAAATAATAGTGCTAATGAAAAGAGAGCAGTATTTGCTAGTAGTAATAATTACAACAATAATAATAGTAATACTGTTGTCACATTAAGAAATAAAAATAAACAACAACGATACAGTGGTGAATTTTATAATTTTACAAATAATAGTAGTTCATTTACCAGCGGTTTAAATTATATGAATGCTAGTTATCAAGATTTAAGATTATTAGATTATACTGGTCGAAATCGTAATAGTAATCCAAACATGGATAATTCAAATTTAAAACGCAGTTCAAGAGAAATAATTCCAGAGAAACGTAACTCATTGAATAGTAATGATATGGAAATTAGTCGTGGTAATTATTTATTAGATGAAATCTCTGAAAATTTTGATAAAAATTTATCAATTTTATCCGATCGTCAAGAAGATTGTGATCAATTAAAACAATTTTTAGAATCAGAGAGATTATCAATAGATAAACCATCTCCACCAATTCGTACCAATAAATTAAATAAAGAAAATCCACAGCCATCAACAGAATCTGATACAAATCGACCACCAATTAAAAAACCACCTAGAAGGCATTTAAAATCAACACAACAAAAACCAAATCAATATCAACAACAATTACAACAATTAGAACAAAATAAACAACCAAAAACATTTGATATTGATACATCAATAATAAAAACATCATATGCTGAAAGTTTAGAACGTTGTAATTTTGATCCAAAAGAAATTTCAACACAAGATTTAACAGAAGCATTAAATCGTAATCGTACTTCTCTAATACATTCAACACCAATTAAAAATCGTAGTTTTGTTGCAAGTACACCAAATTTACATACATTTAAAGTTGATAAAATTATTGATGATTTTGATGATATAAAAATATCATCAGCATCAAATTCGATGCAACGTTTACCACAAGATAAAAAATTAGGTATATTAATACCATCTGGTTCAAAACAATCTTTAGGTAAAAGTGTTAATTTTTGTCCAGTTGTAGCTGAATATAGTTGGCGTGAACGATCAAATTCATCATCATATGAACCAGATTCATTAGAAGAAGTTAATAATGATCCAATACTTTTAGCAAATACTGTTGCAAATGAAAAATATAATATTAATGCTGTTACAAATACATATGACGTTGTTGATGCTACTACAATACAATCGCATAATAATAATAATAATACAAATACTATACAAAATAATAATAAACGTATTTTAAGAGAAACAAATTTTGAATGGAATGGTAAACCAACAACAAAAACAATTACCACTAGTATAAAAACAAAAGCAGGTGATTATTATCAAGATCAAATCGAACAACCACAAAAAGTTATCGCAACAATAATAAATAATATAAATACTACAAGTAGTAATTATAATATTACTACTGCTACACAATCAACTCCAAAATTACCAATACAACAATCAATGATAACTACAAATACAACTACTGTCACAACAACACCAGCGACAGTGATTGATCATCATGTTGATGATGATGATATTTTAATTTTATTACCATCAGATCAAAATAAATTTAGTGAGAGAACGAATGCGAATGAAACAAGTTGCAATTATAATGTAGCGAGTGGTGATAATTTATTAAATAAACAAAATAACGGTAACGGTAAAAATACGGTTAATTTATATGAAAATAATAAAAATTTAATTGATCATATAAGTGATTTTGGTGAAATAAATTCAAGCTCCATTGATAATAAAAATTTACAACAACAACAAAAAGAATTAAAAGTAAATATTAGTGAAAATAATAATTTAATAAAAATGGAGCAACAAAATAATAATATTGAAATTAATTTAATGAATATACCATCACAAAATGGTATTAAAATTAATAATGATAATAATATTAAAAATATAACAAAAAGTGTTATTAAAAGTGAAAAAATTTTAAATAATAACATCAATAATAATATTAATTTAAATAGTAGTACTGCTACAACAAATGGTACAACAAAATCAAATAATAACAACATTAATAATAATAATAGTAATCAAACAATAGTAACAACAATTACAACAACAAAAGTATCATCATCAGGTACAGGAACACCAAATAAAAATAAAGTGACAAATGTTAAAACTTATAGTTCGGCTGGTAATTTACCATCCCAACAACAACAACAATCACCAACTGCTGTTGGACGTAAACCAGAATATTCACAGAATCCTCATTTGGCAACAACAGTACCATTAAATACAGCAAATAACAATGAATTATTACAATCAAAATTAAAAGGAACAAAATCAGGAACACCTGATGAAAAAAATAAATCATTTTTATCACGTTTTGCTGGTAATTTCCGTTTTTCATTAAGACGTAAACCGAAAAAAACATTACCAAATGAACCAATGCCAACATCTGTAACAGAACAAGCTAAAAATCATCGTAATTTATTTGGTGGTAGTTCAAATAAAAAGAAATCAATAGCTGATGGTGCTGTTAAATCAAAATCAAATCAAAAATCTGCAACATCATCTGTATCTGTAGGAAAAGGTGGTGGAAATAATGTTAATGATGGTCGTGAATCATCACCAGATTTTATTTATATACCATTAAAAGGACCAATTCCAACACAACAACAACAACAAAATCAATCTATTGATGAACAACAACAAAATGGAGATTTATCATCATCTGGTAATCCTATTTCAAATAATAATATTCAATTAAATGGACATATAGAGAATAACCACATGTTGAGTCAAGTAACTGGTAAACCACCTTTACCAAAACAACCACCACGTATTATTGGTGAAAAAAATAAAAATGGTAATAATATGATTGGTGTTGAAGATAAATTATTATCAACAATGAATAAACGCGCAAGTGCACATAATGCGCATGACAACAGCGAATTTAATAATAGTAAACGTGAAATACGTTCTCAATCACAACCCAGAGAATCAAATAAATCGAATACAGTTGGTAACATTCTAGATAAATTTTTAGATAATGAACGTTATTTTTATTCAAGTGATTATCAGTTGAATGAGACTATGAACGGTAACGGTTCGTTGTCGTCGTATAATAATAAAAATCAAATAAATAGCAGTAAAATGAATTACGGTGGTGGTGGAGATGTCGGCGGTTTATTACAAAACGGTCAAAAAATAATAACAGATTATGTACCACCACCAACACAATTTACAGATGAAAAACCACCAAGTGGTAAAATACGTAAAAGTTCCGGTTCTGGTATAACAACCGGTATTGTTACCGGTAAACATCATAACAATAATAATAGTAGTAGTACTACAAATAATAATAATAATAAAAATAAAATCGGTTTAATTGAAACAAATTTGGATACACATGAAACTGTTATATCGGGTAAGACACAAAGTCTTATGGAATTAGGACCAAAAAACAGCACAAGGAATTATAATAAAAATCATCAAAATATTATATTAAGACAACAAAATGATCGTATTGATGATGATGATGATGATAATAATCATCATTTAAATGATGATGATGATGAAATTGTAGATGGTAGAAATCATCATCATCATCATAGTGGAATTAGAAGACCACATAAATCAATGGAATTTTTATTGGATAAGGAAAATCAAAAAAATGCTGCGGTAAGTGTCAAAAAATAATAATAATATAAAAAAAAAATTTAAGAAGATTTTAGTCTTAAAAATAATAAAAAGAAAAACAAAATTAAAATTACATTTTAGTACCTACCTAGGTATCTATTTTAAAGCAAACAAAAAAAAAATACTTAACTAAATAGATTCCTTCTAACTGTAAAGGATAAAAATGATTTTTTTTTTTTATATAGCTTTCTTTTTAATAAAGCATAAAAAATCTCCTTGAAAGGACATTTTTAATTTCTTTAAAGGATACTTTTAATTTTTTACTTTTGGAAAAGTCATAAAAAATTTTATTTAATTAAGAAAAACATTAAAAGGATGTTATATTTTTTTATACTTTGCAAAATGTGGTCATATTTAAAATCCAGTTTTCTATTCCGTTTTGTTCTTATGATTTCGTTTTTTTTTTATAAGTATAGAATAAAGGTTTTTAGGTCGTTTTTCTAAGTTTTAGGTACGTATTTAAATTATGCATATGGCCCCCTTCTATTTAACTATATTTAATGAAATTTATTGGGTAGTACACGAAGGTATCAAAATCGAAGTTAAAGTATTGTTTTTCTAAATAACAGATAATGTACCTACTTTAGAATAAAACAAAATATAACTACAATTGGAGTTATTCCCAGATTTTATATACTTAGGTGTCAAGAACACTTATTATTCTTAAGAAAATTATTCTTGTTATTAATGTTTTATTTTATTATAAGTTCGATATGAAGATACCATATATGAAGATACTTTTATTATGTATGTTATGAATTATTGATGAAAAATTTGTTATTTTAAAAATCCTTTATTGAGATAATAATTGTAAAAACATAAGTCTATTTTCTGCTGGATCTACAATTAACGCGCTCATTTCGCTCTATATATTTACTTATATATACATACTTGAATATATTAACTAGGTAGGTAGGAATTTATTATTAAATATTTTTGTACCTAATTATTCAAATTTAATGAACAATTTAATGGGTTAATTAATTGTAACATAATTTAATAACAGTAAAAATTCTACTACCGGTGTCATTGGTCCATTGTCAATATGAAGAGTTTAATTTTTCATTTGATTCGTTAAATTAAAAAACAAAAATTTCAAAATAAAATGTAAAAACAAAATTAATTTAACTTTAAATTCTATTATTTAATTTTGGAAAAATACCATACCTATTTTTAAAAACTTTTAAGGCCAACTTCAGACTATATATATATGTCATATGACTTTTTCGAATATATTGCTTATGTTAAACAGCTGACCCAGTCAAAAGTGGATTAAATATCGATATAAATCGATGTTAATTGTTTTGTATTTGCAAAGTGTAGTTTTTTTTCATTTCATTTTTGTTTTTCTCAGCTGACAATACAAATGATTTTCGAAACGATCGCTAAAATGAAATTTATCATTTGGCTATAGAATTAGATTTGGTTATGTTACATAACATAAGGATGTCAAATGACACATTACATAACATAAGGATGTGAAATGACATTTTTTGTTTTACATTCATATTATACTTTTTACTCCTGTGTAATTTTGTACAATACACATTTCAAGTCATGTGACCATGTACATAGTGTGACGTACACTTTAAATTATTTTTTAATTTTCTCTTTACCATGCAAAATGTAGACGTATGAAATTTAAATATTAAGATAAATAATTTATAAATTTTCAATACAATTAACAAACGATTATCATTTGATACAATTAAATTTTTACTGATCTTTTGATAAATTATTAACCTATATTATAGTAAATCCTTTAAATATGTGATTCATTAAAAATATTTTCAAAGGATTATAACATATTATTAAGGATAACAATTTATTCAATTATTTATTTTTAATATTAATTGGTTTTATATGGATTTTAGAACTTTTTAAAAAATTTTAAGGATTACAAATTATTATGAAGGATAACAGATTAGTACAAATTAATTTCATATTAAATACATACGTAACGTACTTATCTACCTAATTGGTTTTATAGGTTTTAATAAAATTTTACAAAATTATTAAATAAATGGTATTTTTTTTTATAAATAAATATAAATAGGTACTTAGCAGAATTTTCGAAATATTAAAAAAGTCATCATTACAATTATATGGAACTGTTTTTATTTAGTAAATTTATTAAAAATGATAATAATAACAATTACCTATTTGAACAAAAATAATTAAGTATAGGTACCTGATAATTATTTATGTAACTATTATATATTTGTAAACATTGGGCCGTTATATGTAGATGAGAACACGTACTTGAGTATTTAATTTAGCGCAATATTTATTCAAAAAACCTCAAAAATTTATAAAAATTACAAATTATTGATAAAAAATGAGTACATACGTGTACTTATTTGTTATCTTCAGAAAATAAGTTGGCTGTTCTTTGGAATAGGTGACCATCACAGTTCGATTTGATTAAACTACAATGAAATTCATGAAATTATGTGGGGGCCGCAATTTTCGCGTATGGCATTAAGGAGTTAAAATTGTCATTTGTAAAAATAAGAGGTAAATGCTCATATAACTGTAAATAAGTATATCAAAAAACAAGAACATATATCTAACTACTCTTAGTGTCAAAAAATACTTAGGTCTGATAAAGGCCTTCAAAATAGTATATATATATACTATATTGGTACAAGTTGTCCCATTTGAGTACAGAATAGATAAATAATAAAATGTTTGTTTTTACTTTTTTGAATATAACGGTAAACAAATATATGAAACGGTACTTTGTTTTGCAAAAATTTTTATTTTTGCATTCTCTCTCTTTTCAGAGAGCAATGGTGGACTTTTGTTTAAAAAAAATTAATATTTCATATACTTAAAAATGCAATTTATTAATTAAAAAAACATATTTTAGAATTTAAAACACATTTTAGAATTTATACATATTTTATTTTGTTATTGATTCATTTTGAAATGTGTGACAAAAATAAAGAAATTTTCTTTTTTCAGAGTATTTAAATATTTATTTCTAACAAATATTCCTTCTATTTAAGAATTCTTCTGCCGTATTTACGAATATCTCCATTTCAAAATATTATAAGGCCTTTAATTACATTATTTATAACTATAGTATTTGTAGCAAAATTCTGAATTTCTTAAGGCATTATGCAAGTAGCATATTTTTGCTTTGTCCTGATTCAAATCTTTTCTCCGTAGAAGTTTCAGGGCACTTAATCGAAGCATTTTTTAGAAAAGTAGACTACAAAACAAAAATGCCTTCAACTGTTTTTGATTTTGTTAAATGGGATATGCTTAGAACAATTATTTCTTAATTGTATGTTAAGCATAACTAAGGAAGTTTGATACATAATTTGAACGACGATCGTAAAAAAAATTTTTTTTTTTTTTTTTTTGAGTCTCAAAACATTTTTGTCTTAGTGGTTCAAAAATATTTTTATACTTAATAAACATGAATTTAATATCGATATTTTCAAAAGGGTCATATTAATTCTTTAAAAACTGAAACACCAATCGTGTGCATCATAGGAGTTCATTAGTTTTATTAAATTTCTTTTGTGGACAATTGCAAAAAAAAAAAATTGGCAGTTAATCTAAAATATAATTAAAATTAATGTATATATCCACTTTATATTTAATTAACTACCCAGAATAATGACAAGTAAATAACTGCCAAGATTATTTAGGATTTCGTTCTTCTGTTCATTTCTGTTCTTCTGTTCTGTTTTTTTTTTTATTAATTTTCATTTTACAAAACAAAAGAAACAAAGAAACGTTATTGAATTAATTAAATCGATTAAAGCGATTAAGCAGAGAAAAAGATGATTTATTTTAAGATGCGCAAAAAAAAACAAAATATTTAGATACATCCTAAATAAAGAAAATTATTATTTACTTATTTTTTTCATATACCTACTTAAGTATTTTTCAAAATAAAATTTCGATTCATTTCAACTAAACTAAAATAGAAATTAGCAAATTTTAATATACGTATAATATAAGTACCTATTCCAAAAAAAATAAAAAATTTTCATTGTCACACTTCTCAAAAAAAAAAACTTTTATTTTGAAAATATCAAAAAAAAAAAAAAAAAAAATTTAATTAAATACTTAAGTATGTGTCATTTTTTCACGTCGAAATTAATTATAAAAAAAAAAAAATAAATAAATAAAAAGAAAATCGGTTCTGTGTCAACCCAAAAAAAATTTTTCTTAAGGATTTTTTATTTTGTTTGTTTATTTATTGGATAAAAAGAAAAATAAAATTAACCTTGAAAATTAGTTATAATAAAGCTTGAACTTGAAAAAGAAAAAAAAAAATTAAAATTTAATAATTTATTGAAGAAATTCAAAAATTTTGAAATAAAACAAAAAAATAGCATTGAAAATAAAAAAAAAATAAATTAATAAATGTGTTATTTAAAAGTGTTTTTTGTTTTTATTTTTTTTTTTTGTTGTATTAATCAAATGAATTTTTAAATTTGTTAAAATCACGCGATTTTTTCCAAAAATTCTTTTAAGGACATTTTAATTTTCCTTTCTTCTTTTTTTTTTTTAAATTTAAATACATACTTATATATATAAAGTTATACTTAATTATCACTTTCTTTTTGACAGTTAAGTATATTATTTACTTGAAAAGCATGTTATAAAAATTCGAATGTATAAGTATATAATATTTCGTTTCATTTAAAATTGGATATGGTTGGATGTGTGTGTACAAGTGTTAAAGAAACAAAAAAGAAATATTAATTTTCAAAAAAAAAAAAAAAAAAATATTTATTGATTATCCTTAAAATCATTGATGAATTTTATAATTTATTGAACACAAATTCGTGAAACTTTTAAAAGAAACAGAAGGAATGTAATAAAAATTTAGAAAGGTTAAAATAAATACTTGAGTTAATTCCTACCTCTATAGATGTCTCCTGATGATGATACCTAGCTACTTGTAGTATATTTTTTGTTTTTTTTTTTTTTTATCGCATTCACTTACATAGTTACAATCAATTGCATAATCTGCAAAAACAAACGTAGAAAATTCGATATCTATACTCAATTCGGTATTTACTTTATCAAATTCAATATGGATTTCAAATTCTTTGGGGTAAGTTAAAAAAAAAAATGATTTACTTAAGTACTTACTTACTTAGTTGTTTCAGTTCAAAATATTTACTTGGAAGATTAATTTGACAGAAACATAAAATGTGTAGTTACTTACTTACTTTATAATTTAAATATAGTTACTCGTATTAATAACTAAATGTTAAAAAGTTATTTTTTATTGAATTAAATTTGTTTAACTCAAATCAGAGAGGAACTCCTTGCATAACTTAAACTCAACTCAAATATTATATTAAAATGATTTATATTTACGTTAACTAAACTTTACTTTACTACGTTAAGTAAAGCGAACAAACCGAGCACGAGCAGTGCTAAGGAAAGTCGCGAACAACCAAAGACCGTTTATGAAAGTGTGCCCGTCGCAACAAGCCCTCTTTCATAAACGGTCGGCCTATAAAATAATTGAGTGGTTAAGCTCTCTCAATGTTGGCCAGTTATCTGAGGCGAAAAAGAATTCCTTTTTTTTTTGGAAGAATTGGTACAACCTTACAAGTCCTACCGGATAAGGCACAAGTAAAACGTTACTTCGAAAGGAAATAACGGGTATGGTAAATAACCTCGTGCTCATGATCTGCTTTCTCTTAAAAGGGCAGATATTGGAATGACAATGGGTATAATCACTGGTCACTGTCTAATAGGGAAGTATGCCAAAAGACTTAGCTTATCCACAAACGACTATTGCAAAGCTTGCAAAGATGAAGAAGAGGAGGAAACGACTTTCCATCTCCTTTGCACATGCCCAGCCTTGTCGGCAAAAAAGAACACCCATTTCGTTCAATATCTCTTCAACAATCTTCACGATCTAGCAGGATCAAAATGTAAAGAGCATTTTTCGCTTTGCAAAAAGCTCAAATTGGTTTTAACGAGTAGGATAGAAAAGTTTCTATGTGGTATCACAATGAACCAAATACGGTCTAAGTGAGCCTTTTTTTTTTTAGCAACCACCTTAACCTAACTAACTTACACGTTAAGTATGGATTAATTTAACTAATTCACAAACCATGCCTTACTTAGCTTCTTTAGTTTTGTTTAAGTCTAAAATCGCCAATGCATTTTAAATCCATCTCAAAAGTATATATCTATTATCACAAAAGTAATTATGGCTTAGCAATTAAGTATTTAAAAGTATAATTATTTTATTAGTAAAATTTTCCTAAATCTCTTTTTCCCAAAAATTCTTGCCATATCCTTATTCCATAAAATTGACTTTACATTTGTTTTGAAGCTCCCAATCTAAAGGTTAATTGGTTTATAAGCTTGGTGGTTTTAGTTGATTAAAAACTAACACTATCTGAAAAAATAAACATAAAATTTTTTTCAGTGACTTGAAATTTCCCATCGACCCTCGTGAAAAGAGTGTTTATTTGATGTAACTTTAACTTTACATTTGAAATAAAAAAAAAAATTAAATTAAATATAAAGTAAGTACTTAAGTACTTATTATTTTTATATCATAAAAATAAATAATTTTATAAATTTGTTGAATTTTTATCTAAGTAAATACTTTATATATTATGTAAGTAATAAAATAATATACAACAAAGTTATTAAGTACTTATTATTATTATTATTTTTCTTTTAAAAGAAAGTCATTACTTATTATACTTCTAAAATTTATTTGATTATATTTTAAAACAAAAACAAAAAAAAAGATATTTAAATTTAATTTTTTTTATTAAAAACTTCCTCAAATTAATCTTTAAGAAAATGCATATGTACATACTTACTAAAGTAAATAAGATTTAAGAGGTTAGTCAACTTTATTTTGTGTATATATGTATATTTAATTTTGTGATCTTAAATGAAAGTGGGATGTGAGTGTTAAAATGATCACCCTAAGTACATATTATATACATATAATTTTCTTTTCATTTAAAAATTTTTTTCATTTTGTTTATATCTAGTTTTTAACAAGTTATTTTAGTTGTGATTTATACTTGACACTTTATGTCCACTATGAGTATTTATGAAAAATTGTTGTAACTAGTTGTAATAAAATGTTCAAGTTTCAGATTCAATTATTTATAAATTTATTTTGTATTTGACTAATATCGCATTTTTTTTAAGTCATATTAAGTTCAAATTATTTCTAATTTTAACATAACAAACCTCATAATTAACTGAAGACAAAC
The DNA here is from genome assembly GCA_947095535.1 of Poecilobothrus nobilitatus. NCBI lineage: Eukaryota > Metazoa > Arthropoda > Insecta > Diptera > Dolichopodidae > Poecilobothrus > Poecilobothrus nobilitatus. Next base: position 177,032,339 of record OX352774.1, read on the forward strand.
AAAATGTGTATAGAACTATAGTTTCAGTTGCAGCTGAAAATTTTGCGTATATAGGATCTCAAATTTTAAAATGTTTTTAATCCTTGTATGTTCTAAAACATTCTTATGTGTTTTTGATTTTCTAAAATTCTTATTATAGTAATAATGACTTTTTTCAAAAGTTTCTCTTAAAAGGAAACATTAAGACTTAAGTTAGTACTGTCTGTCAGTAGTGACTTTTGTTCATTTTGTTCCTGTAGGAGGTGTAGATCTTCAAAAGACACTAAGAAAAACGAAACCCTCGTGGTATTGTGGGATTTGTACCACTAAAACCAGCTAGCTTTGTAGTCAGTAAGTATAATGGGATAATCACTATAACTACAAAACAGTATTACGCCTGAGGAATAGCATAAGGATATAGGAAAAACAAAGGGAATAAAGAAGAGAAATTTTTAACTTAAATTGGAGGCGTGTATTTAAATAGAATCTTTGGTAAATACAAGTTGATTTATTCCTTGAATTTCCGTATATTAACCAACCGAGAAACATTTGTGGTAGTAGTAATAATGTTCCACAATTTGCGCGTATGCGAGCAAAATGAATTCCTATATTTCGTTGTTCTAGTTCTAACAGATTCCACTATGGAATTATGAGACACAGCTACACTACTCTACTTTACATGTACTTATTTCTTTGGATTGGTTAAATTTTAGGCATCTTACTTTAAATTTTGGGAGCGGTATTGCCCAAGAGATTTATAGAAAATACAAGTAGCTTCAAGATTTCGTTGATTACTTGAAGATTTTAAGTTTTTTATAATTTTCAAATCATTAATGCTTTTTATAGCTCTTTTTTATGTATCTTGTCCAGAAACTGTAGAGTAATGTTTGCTGTATTATCTAAGATGAACTTTGTCAATTATCATTTCACTAAAAATTTATTCAAATAATTTTACTACTAAGAAATTAAATTCGAACAAAATTCTTAGAACACCTTGTATAAATGAACTGTTTTGCTTATCACCTTAAATTTACGTTAGTTAATTTAAACTTTGAAACAATGTGATTTTAAAGAATTTTTTAAATTCTTATCATAAATTAGATAACTCTTTTTTTTCTATCTTATTTAACATTCTTTTCTTTAAAATATATTTTTATCTTTTTTATTTACTTACTTGTTTTACTAGTTTTTGTGTAAAGCACTTAACTAAGTATTTAAAGTTAGAAATAACAATATAATAAAACTTGTTTTTATCATTTAAATTAAAAATTATAAATGTGAATCTTTAAGATACAAACAAAATATTGAATTAATCGACAAATGTTTGATTCGACTATAAGTATAGTTACTATACCACATGAACATTCATAATTTATTTTTATGACTCAATGGATTCTATAATTTATATAAAATCCTAAGGGAATATCTTTTACAGTATTCCTAGACAAAAAAAAAAGAAACTTCAACCTATTTTATTCGTATATTCATTCATAAAAAAAAATAAAAAATAAAAAATAACGACCTACCGTATGCTACACATAATATTATGAGATCAATAGATCCCATAATGTCTTTTGAAAACCTTTTAAAATCAAAAGAATCCAAATTTAAATCGAAATCAAAAGAATGTTCAGCCCAGCATGATTTCCTCTAGGATTATATTGGTTTTTTTTTTTTTTTATATTTCCTTGTATATTATAATATAAGTACTATTCATATATAAATTTTATTTTATACTTATATACTTATATATGTATATATATATAGATTTATATGAAATTCCTTTACCAGTTTTTCTTGGAGCTATTATATGTGTCACAAAATAACACAAATTTTAATTCACTCTTACACACATATATGATAAAAATGAGTATATTATATTGTGTTTATCTTAAATTAATGTTAACTTTAGGTTGTATCTGACAGATTTTTAATTGTTAACATTTTAAATAGTGTTTATTTCAGTTTTTCTGTGTTTTTTTTTTTTTTTTAAGAATAAACTTAAGTATAGATAAAAAGGATAAAGGGAGAAGAAAAGAATTATTGTTTTTGGGTTTAAGAGTACTTATTGTGATTTTTTGACATAATTGTTGGCTTTTTAATGACATTTACCTTCACTAAATAGTTACTTATGATTTTTTTTTTTATTTAAATTTAAGAAATTTTCTAATTGTTAGTTTTGATTTTGATTGTTAGCTTTATTTTGATGCAAACTTTTAAATTGGAAAATGAAGAAACATTTTTTCAAATTATGTAGATATATACTTACATACTTATATAGTTATACCTTATTTTTTTAGGAAATTTGATATTTAGTTATTCAGTTTGTGTCATAATTGCTATTATCTAATAACTTTTAAGATTGAATTATAGATCTTATTACAATTTACCCCTCACCCTTATCCTGTTACAAAATTTCTATGTTTAGATATATTCCTGGATTCATTCTCAAGATATTAACCACTAATAAAAATTCTATTAAAAATAACTCCCTGGACAAATATAACTCGTAAAATCCTATTAAAAATCATTCCCAAGACACAAACAACTGTCAAAAAGACTATCAGCTGATTTTGATAGCGCCAGAAACCCCATATCTATACTACTTTTGTTTTTTAAAAGTAGCAATCTCTAATTCTGCGGAATGTATTAATTCAGGGTAAACCATTAAAAGTTCCGATCCATTTTACTTAACTATTTATTCTATCACTTATCACTTTTATTAAGGTAAGGGAATAACAAATTTATTATATAATATATCAATTGTCGCTTCTCTTAATACATATTAAACAATTTCGAATTTTCAAAGTTAGGTTTTTTCTTTCCTATTATTCTAAAAATTACAAGTTAGAATTTATCAAAGCTTTAGCCGTTCAACTGTCTGGCTCTATATTTTATTTTTGTAGTGTCAATTAAAATCATAGTTGGGTTTATTAAAAATGTATTTTTCTTTAAGCCGATTCGAAGGTTTGAATTTAAATAATAATGCTTTAACTTTGACTTCTTATCATTTACATTTACCTAATTTCAAAAAATTGAGATACACTTTTTACTTTTTACCGACCGCATACATTAATGTATAAGGTAGGTATTGTTTTCATACTAAAAATTTGTACCCGAGATTTTCGCAAAAATGCACTACACCGGTGTGGAGAAGGCTGTAAAAAAATTTTCAGCATGATGTCCGTCTGTGCGTGGGTACGTGTGTGGGTATGTCTGTGGGCACATGTACAGCTTAAACGACTGAGCGGAATTTTTTGAAATTTCATATTTAAGGTTATAACGTAAATATCTCGGATTGATAAGCTTTTGGAGCAAATCGGACAACCGCAAATGGTAGTTTACTAGTGTACTTTTTAAGTTTTTTACGAATATTTCGTAACAGAAAAATTTTATGAGAAAAATTATTAAGAAAAAGTTGTTACACAAGTAAAGAGCAACAACTTTGCCACAGAACATTTTTTGATCTGACCAACTTTAAAGTTTTTTTAATTTTTTTTCCAAGTCCAAAAGTTCATATTATATACACTCCATATGAATTTATATGAACAATTTTTTTTTGTTTTTTTTTTATATTCCTAAAAATTTATATACATAATAGGTATATGTACTTGTATCTATGCATATTATTCTTTTGTTGATGACATAAAATTAAAACGGTAAAATATTTGTTAGCAGATTCAATATTAATCTTATGTTTGTTTGGTTCTTTACAGTTTTTATTATTTTTTACTTTTAATATTTTTGAATGAAAAAAAAATCATGTACCTACATTACATAATAATGGAAATGGATGTATGAATGAATGCACATACATACATATGTAAATACATATATTTTTACGATTTCATTGCTTATTATTGTTATTGAATAAAACAAAATGTTGTTAAATTATTAGAAGTTATTTTGCTTTGATATAAAATTATTATTATAAAAAAAATCTATAAATTTTGGTATTGTACTTTTCGGGTAGGGGCGGTCGGTCCTGTGGTGGAGACAGCTGATCTTTTAATACGATTTAATCAACACTTAAATCAAGAAAATTCTTTTTCATATAGAAAATATTTTAAAATCTTTAGATAAAAATGACAATTTTATATCATATCTTAGGAATTTTGAAATAGCTAAAGAATAGTTAATTGAAAAAAAATTTTTTTGTAATTTTTTTGTACATTTGTACATTTTTTTTTAAATTTCAAATTTTTCTTTTATCTTAAAACAGGAAAAGATGATTTTTTTTTTTTTGTATTTGTTTTTTCCGATTGACCTATAAAACTTTTAGACCCTTTTCAAAATTTTTCAATATATCAAAGAAACGAATGTGGAAATCAAAAAAGGAAAAAAGGAAAATGTATCAAATTGCAAACAAAAAATTAAAATTTCTCAACTGTAAAAGGAGTTTTTTTTTTGCCTTTTTACAGATGCAAACAAAATAAAAAATTTTTTTTTTTTTTTTTTGAACTAAAAAATTTCCTTTATAATTTTTATTGACAACAAACACAAAAATTTAGTCATTTGAAAAGATTAATTTTCAATCTATCAACTCTATTTAATAGTGTAACTACACTTGTATGACGATTTAATTTTTTGTGTGACTGGAAAAAAAACAGTGACTAAAATAAATGATGTGATGAAAAGTTTTTTTTTTTAAATTTCATATCTTAAAAATACTAACAGGTATTCAATAGATCAACTGAAAATTAAAGAAAATAATAAGAATTCAAATGCATACTTGCATACTTATATGTGAACAGAACTTCAGATTTTTCAGTTTTCTAACTTAGTAAATTCTTTTATCTTAAGATTCTTAACTTGGTATAACATCTTGGCCATTGATAATTTTGAAAAAAATATTTTCACAAGAAAGGAAAATTTCAAAAAACAAAAAAAATTAAAAGTTTTAAATTATCAGTTTTTTATTTTTGTATCTTAAGTTATATAAAATATATTTCTTTTGTTTTTTTTTCAAAAATTATTTATTTAGAGAATTAAAACCCCAACTATTGATTCATTTGAAGTGGGACCAAGAAATAAAAATAAAAATGTCTGAAAATTTTGTAAATTGAATTAAAATTTTTTTTTTTTTTTGTATTTAATAAAAAATTCCAATGTGACAAGAAGAGTGTCTTTTTTTTTGGCACACGTTCAGTTCAATTGCACCCTTTTTTTTAAATTTTTTATTTGTTTTAAATTCGCATTTCGTTTCTTTGCTGTATCTTTAAATTCATCCCAAGGGAATCAAACACAAAGAGAGGAAGAAAAGTAAAAATAAAATAACAAAAAAAAAAAGAGTTCCAGGCCAACTACAAAAAAAAATTTTTTTTTTTTTGTATCTTTGCAATGTTTTTTAAGTGTATTGTATTTTAAGAGATACCATTACTTGTTTTGTTTTTTAAATTTCAAAGTGAAAATTTTTATAATGGGGTGCATTGGGTCGGTCATTTTTTTGTTTTTTTTTTTTTTGTATACGGAAAAGTGTGAATAAAAACGCAGAATAATTTTTTTGTGGAATTTCAAGACAATGAAATTAATTTATTTGTTCGCTCATTAGCTAGTTTATTGTTATGTACTTTTTGTACGCTGTAGGTTGATTTGTTTTTTTTTTTCGTTCTTTCTGCAAAATTAAATTAATTTTTTAAATTTATTTCTGTCATTTCTTTCGATTTTGATAGACATGTCCAAAATGATTTTATTTTTAAAAATTGAACTAATTTAAAGAGGATTCATTTCATTCATTGATGAACATTTATCTATATTTGATGGAATATTACTTATTGATGATTAATAAATGCGGTACTTAATGTGAAAAAACTAATTTTTTATCAATTATTTACTTAATATGTATTTGGAAATTTTTATCTTTAATTATTTGAATAGTAGATTAAAATAAACAATTTTTTTTTTGGCAAAACTTTATAAAAATTTTTAAGAAAATGGAATTTAGGAAATTATTTTGTAGAGTCAATATACATTAAGATTGCATACATTATTATGTTTTACAATGGGTCTTACTAACAAAAAAAAAAACCTAAAAAGGATTTGTCTTTACGAAGATCAGTGTTTTTTGTAGTATTTATTTTTGTTCTGTCTAAGAAACGTTTTTATTGACTATAAACCCATATTCCTATTTAACCAATATAATGTGATAAAACCCCTTATCTAATACCTAACAATACCTAATTTCTTGGCTAGGGGGTAGGGATTAGAAAGGATAAGACATGGAAGCGGAAATTTCTAATTAAAGAGTGCAATTATAAAAGAATAATGAATCCTCCGCATAACTATTATTATTATTATTATTTTTATATCAGTGGCAAAGTCATTATATTAGTTTCAACATGCATGAGGTAATAATTGAAGACAAACCCACTGTTAATGAGTTCTTATTATATTATATATTATTACTATTTGCTACAGAATCAACGTTATCAGTCAGTTACAACATGCAATAGTATATAGCACCTATAATAAAAGGAAGCAACTTTACTGTATGATTATTAATATTAGTTCTTATTATTGATATTAATTATTATTATGCGATATACGTATACGTATACATTATTTCGATACAAAATTACTACTTATTTTTTTTATATGATATAACCGGGGTTTGAACCCAATTCCTCCCAATTGAAAGGCTGGCGGATTAACTTCTATTCGATGCCATGAGTCAGATACTTAGTAACTTATTGATTTATATATTTTTTTCTTTTCTATAAATTTATGTGATCCTTGACCTTCTATAACCTAACTTTCGTTTTTTGTTTAAAAAAAATTTTAAAACCACATCCATACATTTTATTCATCCTGACAGAAAATAACCACACGTTTATTTATTATTGAAATGTTTGTAGATATAAAAATTTCTATTGCATTTGAATTGTTTGAAAAATTATAATAAGAAGTTCAGAACTGGCATTATAATAAGAAGTTCAGAATTTGCTCTAGTTTTACATAGTTATTTAATATTTATAGTTTAATTCATGGTATTTAAACAAACATTACTATGGTATTATATAGAAGTAATTAAAACATTACTAAGTATTTATTTAGAAGTTCATACTATGGTAATCAATGTTGAAAATATTGTTATGTAATATGGTATAACACTTCATATTTTAAAATTTTCAAATTTATTTAGACTCATTTATTGTTACAGTATAAAATGCATCAAATAATGGCCTGAACGCATCATTTCGATGACATTTTAAAATACATAATTCAAAATTTTTCATATTTACCTTCAAATCTATCTAACACTCCTTGTATTTTGACTTAAAGTTGAAATAGTTATTAAAAAAAAAAAAAAAAAACTCACTAAGTATGTAATAAATTATTTTTTAACATATTATGAATGAGTCATATATGTACATACATATATAAATATGTAATTATTAGGTTAAAATTATTACAAACATATTGAAATGATTCCAAAAAAAAACAAACTAAAAATTAAGACACTTTTCATAAGTCACACAAATCAATGTATTTAAGTACTTTTTTTTTTTTTTTTTTAATGGAGCCTTTCAGTCCGTACTATTTTTATTTTTTCGTAATTTTGCTGTAATAAAAAAAAAAAAAGCAAAAACAACAACAACAATAATACTTATACTCGTATGTTTTAAAAGAATTTCTCTCTTACAACATCACACATCACACGCATATAACATATGTATTAAAAAAAAAAAAAAAAAAAAAATGTGTGCAATATAAATGTTTAAATATGTTTTTAAATTACATTTGGCGGTATTATTTATAGTCACTCTTTCATACTCTTCATAATAATACATACTTTGTTACTTAACACTTTATACGAAAAAAAAAAAAAATCATAATTTCAACATTACGTATTTTTATTTTCCGTTCTGCTGTACGTTTTTTTTTTTTTTCATCTCATTTCATTTTAAATACAAATTTCAGAATTTCTGACACATTTGTTTCGTTTTTTTTTTTCTTTTTAATTGTTTTTTTTTTTTTGAAAAATTATTAAAATGTGATGGAACCGATTACTACTTAACTTACTAAGAAGACGACGATGTTGAAGAAAAAGAAGAATGTGCGTCCAATTATAGAGCGATTCAAATAATTTTTTTATTATTTTTCTGCTATTTTTTTTTTGTTTGTTGTTTTCGTTTTTTTTTTTTTTCTTAATAATTAAAATTCGTTATACGATCGCTCATATATAAATTTTAAATTGGGGGGTTTCACTTTTCTTTCTTTGCGTGTGCTTTTTTTTTTTTTTTTTTTTTTTGTACCTACTCATATGCTATGCTTGTATGGAAAGAATTTTTTAATAATAAGTACATAATAATAACAAAATAATAATAAAGTACTTAATGATTACAAATGTAACAAAGTTATTAATTTATTTGATTCAATTGAAAAAGCAAAAAAGAAAATGAAGAGAACGGAAAGATGAAACAGTTGGCATTTTAATAAATAATTTTCATTGTAATGAATACAATAAGGGCTTATATTTTATTTAATACTAAAATTAAAAATTTGTATTATAATTTGTGAATTATGAGCTCATCTAAATTTAATATTAATTATTACAAAACAAAAAAAAAAGAAAAAAATGTTTCTAGAGATTTGGTTTTTATACGATTTTATAAAATTCTATTCCAAATTGATTAAAATATTATAATATAAGTATATAAGGGCTATGATTGTTACTGTATATTAAAAGGGTGGTGGAATTAATGAATATGATTCGATTTTGTAAATAAATTTTTTTTTTAAACACTTTTTTATGTTTATCGATCTGAAAATTTTCAAGGGAATAAAAAAAAGGCAAAAAGAAAAACAAAAAAGAGAAAGATTTGAAGATCAAGTGTATTATACGGGTCCGTGAATTAACGCCCCAAACATTATCACCCCAAAATAAAAATGAAATTAGACCTCAAAATTTGGGGTTTTATTTTATAGTGAAATAAGGCCCCAAAAATGAAAATAAAATAAAGCCCCTCCGCCCCCAAGTGAAATAAATTATAACTTTGTGGAGTTTTATTTCATTATGAAATAAAGTCCCAAAATAATAAAAGAAATAAAGCCCCAATTTAAGCAACGACCACAAAATTTTGAGGCTTTATTTCATATGAAATAAGACCCCAATTCACATATAAAGTTTTGGAGTCTTATTTCATTTGTTTTTTTTGGGCCGATAATGTTTGGAGCGTTAATTCACGGAGCGGTATTATACAGAAGATGAATTTAAAAAGGAACTTAGGAACTTTAATTCTTAAATCGTTTTAAATGTTATAAGTAGTTACAAAAAAGAAAATTAAATAAAATTTCCTTTTGGTTTTTATTTTAATGGTCATTACTTTTTTCATTTTGGTTTTTTTTTTTTCTGGGTGGTCATTTTGTTTTTCATTTGGAGCAAAGAAATAAAAAAAAAATCTTTTATGACAAAAAAGAAAAAAACTTTGAATAAAGCATTTTATTTTATTTTTACTTTTGACGTTTTTTAATAAAATATTTGCTCTAATAAATTTAAAATTTAATTTAAAATTATTGATAAAATAAAAATGATAAAGAAATATTAAATTTGAATTTAAAAACTATAAAATAAAGATTAAAATGAAGTTAAATTATAAAATATGATTTTATTTCCTTTTAAACAAAAAAAAAATATCTTAATTTAAAAGACAAAATATAATAATTAGAGATATTACTCACATGATGCCACAAGTTCACAATGGATTAAATGAATAAAACTGAGCTTGAATTTAAATCTCACTTTTTTTTCTTTTTTTAAATAAAAATTACAAAATTAAGGATGTAGATTTATTTTCGAATTGCATTCGATTCAATGTACTTTTCGCCCTTAATGAAGACTACCGCTCCCAAACTCCAGCTAAACAAATTATTAAAACTCGGATTTTGTAACGCACTATAAAATCAGTTGTTATAATTCAGAATCTTCCATAAACGTACATATAAATATTCTGATAAAAGTGCCTTTACCTTGAATTTGTAACGATTAACCAACCGTAAAATATCTCCTAATTATTTTTTTTATACACATACTTTACAACGAGTTAGGGATTTACCTATTTTTATCCCTCTTAATTATTATAAGGCTTTCACGAAGAGAAAAGATAAAGAAAATAATTATAGATTGTTTTTTCCAGAAAGTTTAGCATAAAATAATTTAACTTTACTGCAATTTGTTTTACTTAAACCTTTTGGAAAAATGCAATAACTATATCCCTATATAAACATTAATAACCAACCTGAAACCGGACATGTATTTTACAAAGTTTCCGAAATACCATAATGAAGCTTTCTGGAATAAACGAAACCATATCAAAACGTTCTGAATACAAAACGAAAAAAAAGGTAAAAAATATAATATTTGGTAAATGGAAATTACGATTCGACTTTATTATACCTTTGAAGCGGTAATAAGGCTGAATTTGAAAAAAAAAATGCAATTTAGACTATATTTCAGTATTAAAAAGGAAATAAATCGGATTCGGCCTTATTTCTTGATGCATATTTTAAAACCCCAAAATTTTATTTAACTTTATATTTTTTAATTCTCTAATCCATTACTTTTTTTTAAAATTCTTTACGTATTATTTAAAAGAAATTAAGTAAATTCCATTTTTAAAGAAACACTTATACAGTTTATCCTATTATTTATTAAATTTAATTTTTAAATTATTTTAATATTTTAATTAGGATTTAAAGTTCATCAATTAAGTAACTATAATGTTCTGAGAATTTGAGATTTTCTTGAAAATACTTAAAATATTTAGTGGAAATATATAATAAGTGGAAAATTTTTTTGAATTTCGTTTTTAAGATGTTTTTTGTTATAATTATAACCTATAATTATTTATATATATAATATGTAGTCTGGTATTATCCTATATTTCACAGAACAAAAACAAATAAAAAGGCAGAGAAAACGTTAACGCTACCCATAACCAAAGTCAACGAACATTTTAAATACTTTTGTTTAAAACAAAATTTAAAAGTCTAATTAAGGACTTATACTATAATATAAAAAATAATAACAATTAAATAAAAATAAACGCCTTAAGTACCTAGTTAATATTTTTTTTATTTTTCAATAAATCATATATGTATGCTGGTAATAGGTATGCAATAGTACCAGTAATAGGACTTTTGAAAATTTCATTCGTCGATAATAGATTGAATAGTTCTATCTGTTCCATTAAAACATATGTAAAAATATCCAAATGTGTTCAATTTACACTTAAATTATTGTATTTCAAATATGATTGTAAAAGTTCAATACATAGGTATTTAATAAAATCAATTTTTTTTATTAGAATCCAGAATTTACCTAACTATTAGAAAAAATATTAATATGCCGGTAATGGGCCACTCTATCTTACTTATGCATTTCTTAATTAATTAAAACAATTTTTTTTTTTTTTTTGTTTGTTTAAATTTCAATTAAATATGTATAAGTAATGTGTATTTTAAATTTTCAATTCCATGTAAATAGATACTTAGAGTTAGTTACTTAAAAACAGTATTGCTTTACAACATTAAAATGATTTCCTGGAATTTTGGGTTTTTTTCTGTTCTACAAAAATACAATTTTTTTTAGTTCCTTTTAAAATTGAACAACTTTTTGAATTCCAAAAATTACAGATGTTAATCAAAAATGTGAATTAATTAAATTTATATTTTTTTTTTTTACCTACCTAAACAGGTATAACTAAATTTTTTTTTTTTTTACAATAATAAGTATCCGAATTAATTTTTTTCTGTTTAGTTTTTGCGTTACTATCATTTCCTTAATATAAAACTTTTAACGGTAAACTTTTTAAAATTTTAAACATTCACTTAGATATAAGTATTTCCGTCCGTTACTGTTTTTTTTGTTATTTTTTTTTTTTTCATTTTCTAATAAATGTTTGGAATAATCATAACAACGTCTGTTTGGTTTTTTTTTATATAATCACAAATTATCACGCTTTTTTATAAAATGAAAAAAAAAAAATTAATTTGGTTTTAAAACAAAAAAAAAAAAAAACTAAAAAGTGAATAATATTATGAAACACCAGACGGTGTTAATTAAAATATTGTTTTTTGTTTTGTTTAAATGGATTTTTATTATTTCAAATTTAGATTAGATTTTAAACACCTACCTACTGATTTTAATAATCGTTAATAGATACATACATAAATAAATAATATTTAAAAAAAAAAAATATGGTAATTATTTTTATCGGTTATTAAATCAAAGAATTGAATATTTTAAGGGATTATAAAAGAGATAGAAAAATAAAAACGGGGCGGAAAAACAAAACAATCAATTATGCAACATACTATACACAATCTAATAAAGAAAGCATAAAAACGTATATACTTACATATATTGAAATTATTACATAAATGATTTAATTAAGTATAACAATTCAATGGTTTAGAGTAAATAAGTAATATTTCTGTTTTGAATCTATATTTTAACTTATGTATTTAAGTAACAGCCTGAAAGGGTCATCTCTGTTTCGTAGCTTCAGTTAGTAAAACGACAACTAACTATATGGACTATATGGTAACTATATGGAACACTTAAAAAACGAGATTCAAGTGTTCCATATAGTTACCGCATCATATAACAATCAAATTTAATACGATCTATTTTTGCCGATCGCATACATGTAATGTATAAAGATGGTATTGTGATGGGCCCAAAATTTCATACCTCAGATTTGTGCATATATGCATTTATTTCATCATTACGTAGAAACTTGAAGTAGGTTTTTTAAAGTAGTGTCTTGACTGTGTGACAGCCTGCCTATGGACACGACGTGTACATTTTAATATGCTGAACGGAATTCGAGAAAATTTTATATTTAAGATTTTTATGTAAATATCTCGGATTGAAAAGCTTTTGGTGGAAATCCGTCATTTAGTTTCTTTAGAATTATTTTGAAACAGAAAAATAATAAAGAGCAACCACTTTTTCATAGAACGCTTTTTAATCCGACAAACTTTTAGGTTCGTTCTTATTTTCACACGATTTTTTTGGAAGTCATTTTTTACTTATAAGAAATTTAATTTGTGTTAAAACTTTTTTTTTAATTGTATATTTTTGGGCATGAAATGTGCATATATAATATAGACAATACATAAAATGTACAAATATATAGATAATATAGCATATGTTCCATATACAATGAAACATAATATACATATATGTTCCATATACAATGAAATCCTATTAAAAAAACATAATATTAAGTTTTCCTATTCGTGTGATCGGTTCTGTGGTGGGCCAAGCTGATTTTTTTATTTCACTCAATCTGTAACAAGAAATGTGAAAATACACTCTGGTTCTATAATACTTCAGAGCAGCATAAACAATCACCATAATTTTTCTGTTGTATACGAGCAAATTTATACAATTTTACCATTTTATATAACGACTTGAATATAAATAAGTTATTAATTCCTTAAAAGTAAATATGCATTAAAAAATTATGTTAAATTTGATTTTTTTTATATATAATACCAAATAATATTAATGTATCTTATACCAAACCTTACAATTAAAAAGCTTTTACTTAAAACTTTCAAATTTAAAGATTTTCATATTTACTTTTATACAAAATTCTAAAATAAACAAAAAAAAAAAAGAAAATTCTTTTAAATTAATTTGCATTTATGATAAAAATAAATTTTGATACATATATAAGTATGTATTATAAAACATAGATAGGTATATATTTAATTCCAATTTTATATACTTATTTACATGCAAATAAGTAAAAACTATATTTCATGTAATATTCTTAAATCTCATTTCATTTTCATGTATTTTTTATGATTTTTTTATTTTCTTTCAAAAATTTGCATAATTTTTTTTTTGAAAGAAAACAAAAACTTTCTAATTCAATTTTTCTTTAATAAAAAAATATTTGTTTTATTTTTTTCTTGTAAAAATAAAAAAAACTACAAAATATTTATAGTAAAATTTTTAAAAAATTCAATGCCCATGCCAAATTCTTATATATATATATATTTATATATATTCCAAATAAAAATAAAATTTACCACATACCATACCATCTTTTTGTCGTGAACTCATATAAATTTTCAATTTATTTTTCTCTTTACTTTCTTTTTTCATAAATTACAGAATCAGAAGGAAAAGAGTTTAAAACTTTTTTTGTTCTTTACTTTTTTTTTTGTTTTTCAAAAGGTTTAAATAGATTTTTTTACTGTCCCATATGGTAATATTACCTCTAACATACACATACATAATATATAAATATGTTTATACGTACATCCGTACTTAAAATACAATTTACATAAATATAAAACAAAAAATAAATAAAAATTATTACAATATATGTATTCCTAGATAGCCATCAAAAATTTAAAGCCCCCATTTGAATTGATCCAAAAATTTATGCTGAAGACACAAATATTCAAAGGGTATTTATGAAAAAAAAAAAAGAAAAATTCAGTTATATAAATAAGAGCAAATAGTTACACAAATTTTATATCATTTACCATAAAATATAAGTTATTAGAATAAATAATACTAAAAAATAAAAAAAAATAAAAGTTTTGTTTAAAAACAAGAGATTTAGAAATTCTTTAATATATGGTTATATTATTATTTTCAATTCCCAACCATAAAGAAAAAAAAAATTGTCGGAATTACTTATTAGTTTTATTTTTTTGAATTGGAGTCTTGGATGTCTTTTGACAGATCAGAAAGAAAGTTTTAAGTTGCTTTTCAATTTCTCTTCATTGCTCTTAATTTTGAGCTGACAATTTACAAATCTATCTCTTAATCGATTTCTTGTTTTTGGGATCTCTTTTGTAAAATTTTTTATCGTGCCAAGCTGATCATTTTCTTTCTCATAAGATTTTTTTTTTTTACAAATCCCGTTTACTTGTTCAAATCTCCTCCCGTTGACAACTATGACAGTTTTAGTCGTTGTCCCTTTGTTATCTAAAAGTGTAAATTGTAGAAAATATTTTTCTTTGAAAAATTTATAAAATTTAAGTGTTGTTCACATTTTGCACACACACACACAGTTAATTCAAAACTTCTTGATTCATTTTTGTCATAGTAAATTTATTATTCGTCAAATCCATCAGATATAATAGTTATGTATGTTTTTTTTATTTCACTTCCAGTTGCCTCTAGCATTTTGTTTATGTGTAGATATTTTAAAAATTTCTATAAAAATTTTTTTAAACTTTGAACTGTAACAGTAAAAAAAAAAAAAATCTATTTTTTCTTTTACTTTGATTGCGCACAAGACATGCATTCGAATAAATAAAATAATTCTCCGGTTTATTTTATTTATTTTTTTTTCAATCCTTTCAAAAACATAACAGAACGAACCGCACACGAAACAGAACAGGATTCTTTTATATAATAAAATAATCCAGTCTGTGTTATATTCTTTTACATATTTAACATTTTATAATGTCATCTCTATTATAGATAATTTTAAATACATAAGTATGTAGATATATAAGTATGTAAATGATATCTGCTGGTGGTATTTATCTGTTACATTTTAAAAATTATTTTTCAAAAAAAAATTAAAATCGGTAATATGATTCTGTAAAAATTTTTATATTCTATAAAATTTATTACAGCAGGACACCAAAGCAGCAGCATTCCTTTTCACTATTCTACCTAACTTCTGTTATGCTACTCTATTACTACTACATGGTTTTTATAAGTCTTCTTCTCTTTTCTGTCATTTAATCTTTTTTTTTTTTAGCACACTTCTAAAAATGAAGTTATGCATATGTGTTAGTGTCATTGTACACAAAAAGAAAAAACCACAAGAAAAAAACAAAAAAATTGTTTATCGGAAAGATAACAATAAAGCAACAACAACAATATCTAATAATGTCGCTATATAAATTTATCGCATGCTATATTTAGTGTTTGTTATATTTTTACTATAAAAACGTATCAGGTACACAAAATGTAGTGCTTGTACCTACCTAGTACAGTAGTACCTACTAATATGTTTATTGTTGTTTTGTAGCTGATGTATAATGCTGCAGCGAACTGTCAAATAATCGTTGTTTATTATTTACCACAACAATTTCCTACTATAATACTATACAATTTATGGGTATTAGTAGATGTTTTCTTATACACCAGTAAACACATTCATACAAACAAACAACTAACAGCATACAAAACAAAAAAAAATATTTTTTTTTTTTTAACAAACATTTTTATCTTGTTTTGGAATTCAGATTTCAGAACAATTTTTTGATGATTTTTTTTTTAGTCATAAACAGAAAAAAAATAATGGGGGATGAAATCGATAGTAATTTTTTTTTTTTTTTTGTTATTGCTCCTGTATCTATAGGTATTTTTATTGTTTGTCGAGGGACAGATTTCATGTTTATATTTACATTTTTTTTTTTTTTGCACCGCTAGTAAAAGAATTTTAGTTTAAAATTTATTTTGATATTGTGTACTATAATGATTGAATATAAAACAAAAAAAAAAAACAAGTTTCAGAGTATGTATTTTGAAAAATGTATTAAAATAAAAAAAAAGGGGAGTGAACGTATTAATTATAATATTTTAGCAACATGTAAGTAATTTAGATGTACTAGGTATTAACTTCTTAATATTAATATTAATTAGAAGCTGTAGAAAGTTTTGGATTTGTTTTGCTTTTATCTGAATTTAAACGTTTTAAATATCTGAGTTATTTTAAACTTTTTTCAAAAAACAACATATTAATAATTTATCTACCTCAAAAAAATTAAAATACCTATAAAAATATTGAAACTCTGAAAGCCAAATCAAATTTGATTTTTAACTTTTTAGTTACTGTCAGTTTTCGATTTAAAATTTTTTACTTTGGCGTGCAGTATTAACGTTGTAGTTGTAGTTAATGTAAATGTAATATATGTAATTTTTTCTTTTGTGCGTTGGATATTGACGTTTAAATAAAATCAAAATATAATACAAAGTTAAGGCGATTCTAATTCATTAGAGTTGCCTTAGCTTAGCACAAAGAAGTCGAAAAGTCATTGTCAAATAACAATTTTTTTTTTTTAAATTAATGTTAAAATATATTTATGTATGTTGTTTTGTTGTTATACCAAAGTTACTATAATATTGCCATGTATTGTTGTTGGATTTTTGTCGATTTATATGAAAATGTCATGAATTGTAGTGTAGTATTTTTTTTTATTTGTTGTTTTGTATTGGAAAATTTTTTTTATTTAATGTTTTGTATTAATTGGCAATTGCAGTATCCAACTAGTGATTGCAGTACGCGACTCTTCATTGCAGCAAAAATACTGCAATTGCAATAATTTGGCACCATTGCTCTTAAGTAGTAAAAGAAAAAAATTAAAAATCAATTATTAAGTGTTGGTGTAAGTTGTTTTTTTCTTTTAATTATAAAATTAAGGAGGGGGGCAGGGGTGAAATCATAAGTACCTACTTTAAAAATTAATAGCAATAGAAAAAAGTATTTAAGATAAAATGAATTGAGAAATTATTTTTTTGAAAATACAATCTTATATATTAAAATAATAAGTAAAGGTAAATTTTAAATAAGTGCCTTATATTTTAGTTCTAACACTAAGATTTTATAAATATTTTTATTTGTTATTTTAAAAATATAGTACACAAATCACTGAGTGTCTTGGGGGTATACAAATCAATTTTTAATTTTATTTTTTTAATTTTATTTTTTTATTCCATTTTTATATTTTTCCAATTGAAAATAATAAAATGCGAGTATGACTTCTTATTGACTTCAATTTTCCAGATTTTTTTTTTTTTTAAGGCATATTCATGGCTATACATAGCAGTATCCATTAAAAAAGTAATAATTGAATTTTGCTTTTTCATTAATATTTTCAAGTTCTGTTGTTTTTTTCAAAGAACTCACTTCGGAATTCGGTGCATTTTTCTGTAATTTTTCAATTTATATTGGGATAAAGTTGAGAACTTTTTGCTTTTATTTTAATTAACAACCATATTATTTTCTGTGCGTGGCCAGAGTTAGTCTATAAAAGCGAAATTTATCGTTTTCCTAAAATTTAATAAATTGTTTTCTATAACAATTAGGTAGTTATGATGATTTCAAAAACAAATAATTTTTCTTTTCGAGATTTAATATTAATTGGAGTTCTGGCATTTTCATAATTTTTTCAAGATTTTAAATCATTTAAGTTTGTTTTTTCGGATTTTTTTTTTTATAATAAAAAATAATCGATAATAATAAAAATAAGTACAGGTTAATAGTATCAATTTACTGTCATAACCTAAATGATCATATCAACAATGTACTAATTAAATAATACAATTGTATGCGATCAAAATTACTTTCACTCAACTTAAAGTTTACTTGTTTTTTTTTTTTTTTTTTCTTATTTTCTAATGGCCAATTTAATGATAATTTGAAAGATTCTCATAAGATTTTTATGATTAGTAGTGGTCTTGTTAAATCAATCATTCAGTTACAGCTTCCAGATAACTTCCAATTATAATTTTATGAGATTAAATTTTAAAACTCTCGTTATGTGGTACTTTATTTATATATATACGTACTCAAAATGCCAATCAAGTTTTAAATACCCACAATTTAAAAATATGCAATTAAAGTTTAAATGACGACTACCTGGGATATAATTTAGATAAAAAAAGAAAAATATTTTGTAAATACAAAATGAATTCTCACTTTAATGTGAAAATAGAAATGGAGTGAATTGATTTACGGAAGTGATGATAACTAGTTTGAAATTGAATAATAATAATAGGTTATACTTGAATGCCACATTTTTAGTTTTAGTTTTTTTTTTTTTTTATTGCAATGTGTTTTAATATTATAAAGATAGTAAAATTTACTAAAAATCTTCTTTTTTAACTGTCGGAATTTTTCTTTTGCTTGTCTTTAATTTTAATTATTTAATTAAATTTAATCTGAGGAATTTAAATAAAAATATTTTATGATTAATAAAAAAAAAAAAAATAAGTATATAGTTATATGTACTTATCTATGAGAAAGTTTATTATAATTATCATAATTTCTAGAAATCATAATTATATTTCTAATAATTAACAACCATGGAGGAATTTAAAAAAACATACAAGCAAAATTAAATGTTTTTATTATTTTTTCTCTTCACAGAAGTAGAAATATTCCACAGACATCAAGAATACCCTCTTTAGTGTCAGATTCCTACTGAATAAATTCACCTTCACACTTATCCAATATATTGGAATAGAAAGCTTAAACTTCCAGCACCGTATATTGGCACAATATATACTTTGTATGGATCGGAACAGATAGGCCAGGGATCATATTCATAAACTTTTTAACTCACTGGTCATATTTTTAAGTCATTCTACATTTTTGTATTTGCATCATTTTTGATCAAAGGGTTTAATATCACATTTGGGTGTAACATTTAGATTTAACGTCACATTTAGGTTTAATGTCACATTTAGCTTTAATGTCCCATTTAACATTAACTACCATTTATTTTTGTCTACCTCTTGTTTATTTTTCCTCTCTCTATTCGATAACTATAAGCCTCTATAACTATAAGCCGGAAAATTCAGGCAAAAAATATTTAAAAAGAAGTTTATTTGTAAAATTTTCTTTATTAAGGCAGTTTATTTGTGTGCAGAAATACTTTTTCAATTAAATACCTATAAAATAATATAAGATATTCCCCATCATATTGTAAATAAATTTTAATAAAAAATAATTTATATTTTCATTCATAATTTGTAAAAAAAAAATTAAAGTAATTAGAAAATCGTATGTCTTCACCCGTTCACATTGCAAATCGGTTTACGTATTCACATTATAAACAATGGATGTAATAGACTTTTATCAGCTTCTATTTTTTGTAGCATCTGACGGCCCACATCTAAAAGAAAAGAGCACACACTTTATGGGTATATTTATATACTTAATAAAACTTATATATAAAAAAATTAATTAATTATTTAATACCTTTCACGTTACAAATATTAGAACAACAATTTCATTTCATAATTTAATTTATAAATCATTTAAAATAATATTAAATTTTCCAAGAAAAATATTAAATTTAAGTTAAGTATGTATATATGTACTTAAATTATTAATACCATAATTTTTCAAATCTAATTAATATTAGGAAATCATTAAGTAATAAAAGAAGTAATTTGTAATTACCCCTTTCTTAAAATCAAAAAAAAAAAAAAAAGGTGTTCTTTAAAAAAAAGAAAAGGTAAGAATCCTTTGAATTAATGATATTCTTTCAGAACGACACGAAAACATTTACTCATTTTGTTTTCTTTTTTTTTTTTTTTATATAATTATTATTCATTCATTTAATTCAATTTCTTTGATGGCTTATTAAATTGATGGTAAAAGTTATTCTATAATTGATAAAACTAGAAAACAACAAAATAAAATTTTACCATTTTCATTAATTTAAAAAAAAAAACAAAGAAAAAGAGACTGACCCACAAATAAAAACAAAACAAAATTATAATATAGCCCTTTCATTTTACATTTGAATTTTTTTTTTGTTCATTGTTGTTACTTCATTTATCATGTAAATTTTTCATCATTAAAGTCCAATAACTTCTCTAAATATATGATGTACCATTAGGTTTTAAGCTCTTTATTTAAAACCACTCATTTATATTCGTATGAAACAATTTCCCCTCATATAAAATGTATGTTCCACTCACGTTCCGCCCTACCTCATAACAAATCCTTCTAGTCAAACAAACAAACAAATTTATCTCCAAAAGTTCTAACTAATGCTCATAGTTTTCTAACATTCTTAGTTTTCTTTGATTATACAAGTGAATAAAAAATAGGGATAAAAAAGAATGAGAAATATAAAAACGGAATCTATGGAAAAAAAAATATATGTGTTGGGGTTACATAAAAAATATATTCCAAAAAACATAAATTTCATTCAAGCATTTTATTTATAGATCCAAAAATCCAACAAGAACAGCAACCATTCAACTAAATAATTTGACAAGTGAATATATCCGAAATGGAATTGTGATTTGGGATTCAATTTGGACCGTTTTAAAACATGGATTCGAAATATTAATAAAATAATTTCCAAAAATTTTGAAATTTTATAAATTAAAATTATTTTAGAATCGAAAAAGAGGGAATCCAAAAAATATGCATAAATGGTAAATATTTAAGAATGACCACCCTTATAATCTACATATACATATAAAATAAATGAATGAAAAAGAAACCCTGAAAATTATTTTGGAAAAAAAAAAACTAAAAAAATATTAACTCATGATTCTTATGTTATGAAATTTAATAATTCTAGATATTATTTTATAACATTTAACTACACTTAATAGAAATAATCAGCATTATTTTGTGGTATGTATAGAAGAGATACTTTAGATACTTTGGATACTTTTGAATGTTAAAAGATTATTATAAAAATAAATAAAAACAACAACAACAAAAAAATAATAATTTTCTAATTGAAAAAATAAAATAAAAGGGGATAAAACATGATTCTAGAGTATCAAACGAATGCGACTAACGAATCCCATCTACTGTTGGGGATGAATAAAATAATATAAAGTGTATGCTAAAAGTTATTATGATATGAAAAAGGGATGAATTCTGTTAAGTATAAAAATTTTCTGTTTTTGTTTATGACTTTTATGTTTTCCACATTGCTATGTTCTTTTCCTAGTTTTTTTTTTTTTGGTTTTTTGCTGAATGTCTTTTGTGTGTTAAAATGAAAATGTGGTTCACTAGGATTCTAGAGTATTATTATAATTTCGCCCTGGTTTATAACCAATTAAAGGGAAAAACTTCAAATGAAAATGAAAAAATTATAATAATAAAAAAAAAAAAAAAATTTGGAATAAGTATTTAAGGGATATATTGTGTGTGTAATTTAAATCTAATCTATGGTGTTATTGTTTAATCTCTTAAGAGTTTAAGATTTCTAATTTAAAACAAATATAGAATTTTTTTTGTTTTTGCTTTTTATTTTAATAATTTGGTTTATTTGTGTATTATAAGATTATTTTCAAATTGATAATTTAAGATTTTTGATAATCAAAAACAAAATCTAGAATAAGTAATAAAATTTTTTTCGAACTATACAATTTGTGGGGTATATACTTAATACATAATTTTTGTATGGTTACCCCATAAGTATTATCTTGTGTTAAAATAATAAAAATATGTAAAATTATTTTTATTTTAAAATAAATTATTATATTTTTTATTCCATTTAGAATTCAAGGTTTACTTGAAGAGTAAATAAGTAGTAAAATTTTTATTTTATTTAAGAATATTAATCGCTTGATTTGGGTAGTAGTCGATGACTTTTCATTTTGAATAATTGCTGGACTGCTTCAGGAATCTGTTCTCTCCCCACTGTAAATGTAGCAAAAAAAAAAAAAGAGGTCAAAAGAGAGCAACTCGTTTAATAAACGATCACATGGCTACCTTAACTCTGGCTGCTCTAGCTCATCGACGGGTGATTGGAGTTCTCACTCTTTTTTTTATAGATATTTTGTTAGTATAGGAATCTGTTCAGAAAAAAAAAAAAAATGTAATGCCTCCTCTCAAAAATTTTAACCGAGATATAAGGAGGGCTACACAGACTAACCTCTATACCTTAAAGATCCCGTGATAGTATACTTTGACACATGCGGAAATGCGTTTGTAATGCGTACAGTTTATAAACTAATATAAATTAATCCAATATAAGAAAGATACTTCCAAAAGAGTTTATATATATTTAACGCAGTTTCTATCTATTTTTAATTCTTTTTTTTTTATCATTTCCTGTCTTAATAATTTGTAAGTCAAATATTTGACATTTTTGAATTTGACGCATCTGGTAGATATTAGAGGAAAACATTTTTTCTTTTTTTTAAACGTTTATATTAGTTTATATTTTTCTTGTTTTTATTCAATTTCAATATTTTGCAGAATCCTATAATAATATCCAAGTTCTAAAAATTAATTTTAGAGATTCTTTTACTTAGATGCACATATTTAACACTCAAATACTTTCTCAAACATATACCATTATTTAAAATTATCCTTTACAGTTAAAATATAAATTTTTTTTATTAATTTTTTTTTAGATCATTTATCTTCAATTTATTTTCGATTATTATAAAACTTAGAAAAAAAAACAAAAACTGTTTAAATTCCATCCATTTCCATAAAATGAAAAATATTAAATTTTATGAATACAAAACCATTTACTGTTATAAAAATAGTTTTTTTTTTTATTTTTTTTTTTTTTTTGTAGTTATTTTCTTTTTCTCATTTCCACATTCCGCCGAAATCATTCTTTTTCTTTTGTTTTTATTCCCTTTTTTAATGCACTGTACTTCCGTAGTGAAATAAATTATTTTCAATAGTTTATGCACAGACGATGCACTGTATAGGAATACTGGGGAAACAAAAAAAAAAACTGAAAAAAATGTCTATTGGCTCATTACATGGAAAGTAATAGCACTTAAAAAACTAAAAAAAATACGAAAATGTAAGAAAATTAAATAGCATAAGAGGAGTCTAATTAACGTGTGATAGTTTTTATATTTTTTATGACTTATATTTCGATTTTTAAAAATAAGATATCTTATACATTCATAGATCACTCACAGTTTTATAATAATTTGAAAGTTAATTTTTAAATTTTTAAGCACTCTTGCAATTATGATACATACTTACCTAATTTTTTTTTTTCAGTTTGATAAGCTCAATGATGTGATAATACTGGTATTGTAAAATGTTAATCGAATTTATTTAAATTAATTTAACCCAACAATTCCTTTCGGACGTACTTATAAGTAATGGAATTAGTTATAAATTATAACATACACATCGTTCTTCTTCTTGAACTGCTTATCCATTAATATTAATGGATGTCTGCTATCACATTTTTGGAACCCAGTTCTTTTCATTCCACACTACATGCATTAGTATACTCCCATCGTTTGGAGAGTTTATTGCCTGCAATATTTCTCAGCCACAACATTTTCTTTCAGGTAAAACGCCTTTTTTCCTTAGTTTTACTTGGTTTTACCTTGCAGAATACTTAAGTTATAGAATATTATATTTGTCGTTGCGCATTATATGATCTAAGTAGATAAGTTATTTTTCAGAGATTGATTGTTAATGACAACTCACTGTCGCTGTTTATTTTACGTAAAATTTCATTATTCCTCACTTGTTATAGACATGTTGTTTTCAATATTCTACAAATAAGTATACCAACATTTTAAATGCTTCAAGCTTATTGATGTTCGTAATTTTCAGAGGCTACCCTTTCGTACCCGATATAAACCCGATTTTTGTTTTGAGATTAATATCACAGTTACATAACACGGGCATTATTACAATTTATATATTCCTTCAGCAGAAAATTAAAAAAAAAAGAATATTATAACTTCACAGTTATAGATCAAACTTTTGTGTGTATGCCTTCACTTTTTCCTTTGCTGGCGCTTTTGACTTTTCTGGCTGGCCTTTAGTTTTCAGCTGTAGCTGTAAATGTCGTAAGGGATAATTATTTTTGTGACTTGTATGGCGTGGTTCGACCCACAATCCCTCGGTGATTACAGCATATTTTATATATTACGTAATAGGCCACCGAGGCCCCTAATTACGAGTTAATTAAAGTGCTTTGATGATTATTGATAAGCTTTAATTTTCGAACGACTGACTTAAATAAACTATTTAAAAGAGCTGGCTGACTCGAATCAAACTCTTCAACTTAAATAAAATGAATTTAAATTACATTAGTCTAAAAGCCAAACATTTGTATAATGTATTTATGTATTTATCTTTTTTAATTCAATCAATATCGTTTTGTTTATCATCACTTTTTTTTTTTTTTTATATAAAAAGTATAATTATGTTGCACAGCTAATGCACATTTCGTGCTTCTTTTAAAATTTTTAGCTAACATAAATTAATTTTTTTTTTAAAATGTACCTATGTATGTACATAAAACAGAAAAAAAAATATATTTATTTTTAGTGAAATAAAATTATACTTTCTTTAAATTCCCCTATAAGAGTAGGAAAGAACCAACAAAAAAAAAAAAAAAAAGAGAACAAAAAATACTGGACATATGAACGAAACGCTCCAATGTGTATGAATTTATAAAATAAAGTTACAAACAAGTAAATTTAGCTACAGTGTCATTTTTCTAGTATAAATTTCCACCCTTTTTGATATTTTATATTTCTTTCTTTTTTTCTTTCATTCACTCGTGTTTTTTTTCTCTTGCAATTTATATCTTTTTGTTCTTGTTTTTTTTTTTTTTTTTTTTGGAAAAAATAATAAAATAATTTATGAGTTTCGTGTTCATGCAACAATCAAACAAAACTACAAAAAGAAGAAAAAAAAAGATGAAAGGAGAACAAGAGAACATTCTAACCGTTCTTTTAGTAAAAGTGATTTTATTGTTGTATTGAATTTGTTATTAATTAAAGCGATATTCTGATTGTTTTGTTGTTTTCAATTGTTAAAAAAATTTATTTATTCTTTTAGATGTAGGTGTAAACTAAAGGTTTTTTTATACTTTTAAGAACACAGTTTTGTATACTTCATATATACGTACAGTTTGTATACTTCAGTGTGAGGTATTTATTTGGTCCCTTGAAGCTCATTCTCTTGTAACTGTATTGTATGGTTGTTTCGAAGCTACTTTTGTTTTTTTTTTCCATCTTCAACGTGAATACTTCCCACGTAAATATCGCTGTGCTTGATATGTGGTTGATATTTATATAACTTTATTCCAGAATAATTAAAACCGTTATTGGTGATTGATTACTTATAAGAACAGAACCACTATTTTTAATTTAAATTGTGCAACGTGATTTAAAAGCCAATGACCATGTCTCTAACTAATGCTGTATAACCGTTCTGTTTCTTTTGGCCTAAGTTATTTTGAAGGTTTTTAATGTTAAATATGGCTAACAAGATGATTATAAAACATTTTTTTTTTATTTTAAAATAAACCAACCTTAAAAATAACTAATAAGGAAAATCTTATGAACATATTGAAAATTTAAAAAAGGGGCCTCGGTGGCCTAGTGCGTAAGAGTGTATCAAATATGATGTAAGCACCGAGGGAGTGTGAGTTCGACTCCCACACACGTCGTAAGAGTTATTCCCCCTTACGACATTTACAGCCACGCCTGAATAGGAAAGACTGGGTAATTTCCTGTACAAATTTATGTGACAGAGAAATGCATTAAAAAAACACAAAACAACAAATACTTACTATATAAAAAGTTAAACAGACAGACGAATATTGCTGATGAACTTAATTAATTCTTTTTTCACTTTAATTTAACAAAATTTTACAAAAAAAAAAAAAAAAAAAAACAAGTGCAAATTTTACTGTTTATGATTCTATATACACATTATGTAGTTGCATTGTTGCAGTTATCAAATTTTTTTTTCTGTCAACCACAAAAAAAAAATTAACTATCTATAAAAAAAAAAAAAACTCTTTTATTACAGTTGAATCCAGGATATTGGTTGCGTGTTACAACCCAAAATTCTACATATTATAAGTATGCAAAAAACAAAAAAAAATACTAAAACATTGTAAAAAATATTTTATGAGGGTAGAGGTTTATGTTTATATTTTAATTTTGTATTACATTGTCATTTTCTGTTACATTTTGGGTGTTTTATTATGCGAACACACGCATTACTAATTTTTCTGCAACCAGCCGCTTAATCCTATGAGAATTCAAATAAATGTATGTATAAATAAAAATGTATTTTGTTCAAAAATACAGTGGGAAAAATATATATATATAAATGTTTTATGTATGTGGCAAATTTAATTTGATTCCATTTAATGCAGGGGAAAAAAAATGATTAGTTAAGGGGATATTGAGAACTGATTCTTTCATTGCTTTAATTAAAGGATTAATTCATTTATTTTTGTGTTTTTTTTTTTTTTTTTTAATTCAAATAATGGTTTACAATGACAGTTTTTCATTTAAAATCATTTAAATTATGATGGAACTTTTGTATATGTATATAGGATATGAAAATTTTCATTTTTTTTTATTTAATCCTTTGAGATTTAAAATAGAATAATTTTTTTTCATACAAAGTGTATCACAACAAAAAAAAAAAAAAAAAATTAAAACAAAACGAGTACATTGAAAGTGTTGAGTATGTTGATGATTTTGTTGAATGATTGATACATTATAAATTATAATACCATAAAATATGGTTACTTGAAAAGGTTAATTAAAGGAATTATCGTAATAATACTGAACAATGATTTCCCCATCAGGGAATATTTTGGTTTTGGAAAAAAGAATAGTTGTGTTGAATAAAAAATTTGAAAAAAATTTAAAAGTTTATCCATAAATTTTGATGGAAACTAAAAACTCGATCGATTAAAAAAAATTTAAAAAAATTTTTTAAACTAATGTATGAATTTTTTTTTTTTTCAACAACTTTTTATACTATTTTTTATTTCTCTTAATCACTTATTTATTGTCACTTATTTTCCTTTTTTTTTTTTTTTTTTTTTTGAAAACCCACTCAAATTTTAATCAAAGTTTTTTAAAAATTTATTTACGCGGTAAAAGTATAAAATTAAGGATATTTAATGAAAAATCTCAAAATAAAACATTTGAAAATAGTTTAATAGATTTTGTAAAGGTAAAAAGAACTGCCTATTTTAAAAAAAAATATACGAAATTATTACAGAAATTGATATGAATATATTCAAGCCTACGCATTTTTTATATTGCAAACGTAATTTACGTCGGGGAAATATGTAAGTTTTTGAACGAAAGCTATCATTGAAAATATTATGGATAATTGTGAAGCGATAAAGTTTTTGAGGTATCATTGTAAACACATTCACCCTAAACTGACCGACTCATATTTATATGAAAGTTTTTCGACATTTCCTAACATTTGAAAATTTTCAAAATATCAAAATTGAACCTATAAATTTTTAAATGAAAATTATTTTCCCAAATTCCAAACTGAGTACTAAAAAATGTTATTGCAAAAAAGAATTTACCAAGAAAATCCTAATATAAAATATTGTCAACAATAATTGTTTTGTATATTTATTATGTAAAGGGAACCTTACGGTATTTAACTCATAATTTATTCACTTCTTTTATTTTGCCCTAGTTTTTTTTTTTTTTTTTTTTTTTTTTGTTTTTTGAAAGTATCTACAAATAATTTACGTTAACCATTATAAGGCATTGAAGCAAAAAAAAAAAAATTAAAAAAACAGTTAAGTATAAAACATTTTAAAAAAAAAAAACAAATAATTTTTTAACATCTTCCTTAAAAGTTCAAAGAGTAAATTTATTTCTTAATTTAAAATTAAAAAACAAAAAAAAAATTTTTACGAAAAAAAGTTAACCATATCACATCAAAATCTTGACTTGACATTTATTTGATGAATTTCCAAAGAAGAAAAATCCTTTTTTTTTTTTTTTGTTAAAATAATGTGAATTTTCGGTGTTCACTGTTTTTTTTTTTTTTTTTAATAAAATATTAGAAAAGAAAATATAAAAGAATATAAAAAACATTAACATTTGGCAAAAAAATAAACGAAAATGAATAAAGAAAAATAAACTCGTTAAATAAAAATTATCATATCTTTAATATGCTTGAAAATATCTTTCAGTTCAAGTCAAGATATATTAAAAATCACATTAAACATTTTTCAGAAAAAACAAAATATATAATTTTTATTTTTGGCAGAAAAAAAAACAAAAACGCAAAATTGACGTATTTAAAGCGGAAAAACCAGTCAAAATATAAAAGAAATTAAACAAAAAAAAAAAAAAGAAAAAAATTGTTCCAGATGGTTTCACTCGCTAAAATGTCGATTTTAGAATCATTTTGGAACGTAACACTTTTATTTTTTTTTTTGCTTTGTAATTACCGTTATTTTCATTGTTCTCAAAAACACACAAATATATATAAATAAATATGTGAGAAATATATATTTCATGGCCAATTATTATTTGTTTTTGTACAGCAGTATCCTACTAAAAAACTGACATCTTGATTTTTATTTTCGAAATTCCGATTTTAATTTTATTGTGAATGACAATAAAAAAAAAAAAAAGTCTGGAAAATTTTTTAACAGACAATACATATATATTTTAATATACTAAAGAATTAAATAAATATGCACCATATATAACTGTATAATATACATTTATATTTACATATCAACATTTATGTACCTAAGTATTAATATATGTATGTTTATAAATGTAGATATAAAGCTTGAAGTCTTTAGTGCGAAAATTATCATAAAAATAAAAGAAAACAAAAACAAACAGAATCAAATAAAGAAAAAATGTTTTGAAGAAATTAAATGTAACTAAATACTTAATGTAGGATAAGATAAGATATAGGGTGTTCAATGTAATATGTCAAATATTTTACTTTATGATACCTGAAAATTCAAATTGTAAAGACAAAAGTTTATATAATTAGAATACGTTTAATGCGTTTCAGAGTCGTACCATTAATTACCATCGATGTCCTTTGTTATTTGATCGCAGACTAAAATAAAATTAACGCTATACTTAAGTAGATTAAGACGTTGTTTTTGTTCATTTACAGTAAACGTTGAAAAGTTAGAAAAAAAAAATTTGAAATTTAGGATCTCTTTTATGTAAATGTCGTTTATTAAACTAAAATTTTATTTTGGAGACTACTACCATCTGTATTAGTTTCGTGATACTTAACAGGATTTAAATTACGTCCTTAAATAATTTTTTTCTTTTTTCGATAATTGACATGTTCTGAGCGGTTATAGAAAAGTAAACATTTCACATGTTTATTTGTGTTACGAAAATCAAAAATTCGCCTTATATACGTCGTTTATTTATGAGCGTAGTTTATTCTGTAAATTATCCTTCCATTAATTGAAAAGGATTAACGTTAATTTTTTTTAATAAAATTTTAAAAAAATAAAAGATTTAACTACTTTAATTATAAAATTTCTAAATCATTCTGTATTTTATAAAACAAAAAATTTACAATACAATATTAAATTGGCATGATTATCTACTTATATATGTTTGAATTTCAAGTGTTTTCTTCCTTCCTTTCAAATTATTATTCTTTAAGAAAAAATAAATACTTTAGTAACAGCAGGATTGAAATCTTTCTTAGCTTAGTGTTTTTTTTTTTACTTTTTCTTTCTCTTTATAACTTTTTTTTTTTTATGATACGATATAAAATTTGAAGTTTTTTATTTTTTTTTTTTCTCTCTAATGTGTATTTTGTCGTCTTATCTTTTCTTTTGGAATTAAGGATTTTCACAATAAATTTAGCAATAAATTACTATGGAAAAAGAATAAGAAAATATTTTTTTCGCCTGAAAATTGACATTTTATAAGAGGTTTTAGGAGTAATTTTTCTCAAATTAAAAAAATTTTCATCTTTAAAGTAAATTTAGATCTAATCTAAGCAATATTTCTAAAAAGATTTTTAAAAGACTTTTTACTAAATAACAGATCCACGATTTTTTTTTGATTAAATGTACAGTAAGATTCAATCAAGGACTCAAGGAGTAACAGTGATAGAACTTTCTCTTATAAAACATATCTTCTGAAGTTTCTTTTTTTTTTTTTTTGTTATATTTTCCCAATACCGAATCCTTCTTTGATTGTACAAACATCTGCTCAAAATATTTTGAACAGATGTTTTAGAGAAAAAAAAAAAAACTAATAGAATTAACATAAAAGATAAAATATTTTCTTATTTCTTTTTATCAAAAAGGATCTGGTTAAGAATTCGTATGAAACTAATATTGTGTGTAAGATTTCAAAATGTACGTGTATAAATTTGAAAAAAAGTTGAATATTTTTTAATGGTATAATTGAGTAAAAGTGCATAGTACGTAAAAATAAGCCCACACAACACTTCTTTTACGTATTACATACAGTATTATAAGAAAATTTTTATTTATTTATGAATAAATATTAACATTTAAATGAGTCCTGGTTTGAGACAACCTGTTCAAAACAATTTCCACTTTAGTATTATTAAAATAATAGCTAAAAGTGATGTTTTCCAGATGAAATGAAAAAAAACTCATAAAAAATAAAAAATAGCAAAACTGAATATTTTGTCTTTAAAACTTTAAAACTTTAAGTGTTTATTTTTTTTGTATATATGTATATATAAGAACCAAGTATATATATGATTAAATTTTTGAAAAAATATTTTCTAAAAGCAAATAAGTATTGACAAAAAAAATTTTTTTTCACAGGATATGAATCTTTAATAGCAAGATGTTTTTTTATTTGAGAATTTTTAATCGTTTTATGTATTAACCGAAACAGTTAATGCTTTTCAATTAAGTATTTTTACAAATTTTAAATAAAATTTAACATTTTTCTTCTATTAATTAATGAAAACTTTTGAAAAGTTTTCTATTATTCTTTTATATGTATGTATTTGTATAGAATATATTTCCTTCACATATATATGGTATCATCATCTAAGTGTAAGTGAACATTTTGAATAGCTTTCTCTTTTCTTATACTTACTCACTCTTTTTAAAAATATAGTAATACCATAATTATACCCGTATGAACTATGTTCAAGGGTATAATAAATTTACCATTACGTTTGTGACACCTTAAAGGAGTCAGCTCAGAATCGAATTCTGAGTCGATTAAGCCATGTACGTCCGTCCGTCCGTTCGCACGATAACTCAAAAAATAAAGGAGCTAGGAGCTGAAATTTTTTTTACATCATTTTTACAAAATTGTTAGTTTTGCTATTTAAATCCACCATTTTCGGCCGCCGGGTTCGAGTAGCTGCCATACAACTTCTTTCTTTTATATGGAAATAACTCAGTATCTATTCAAGCTAGGTATCTGAAATTTTGCAAATGATGATCAAGTTTTATGGCAACAACTTCTGTAAAATTTGGTTGTGATGGTACGACAGGCTCGGGTAGCTGCCATACAACTTATTTTTTTAAATGAAAATAACTCAGTATCTGCTGAAGCTAGGAATCTGAAATTTAGTAAAGAGGTGTCGATTTAAATGCCAACAACTTTTGTAAAATTTGGTTGGTCTAGAGCAGCCGGTTCAGGCTTCTTGCACCTCTTGGAACTTAATGAAGCTAGGAGTCTGAAATCTTACAAATGATGATCCAGTCTTATGGCCACGACTTCTGTAAAATTTGGTTATGCTGGTGCAATAGATTGGGATAGCTGTCATACAAGTCCACAATTTACATAAAAATGGTAAGTTTTATAGAAACAGGGAATATTACGTTCATACGGGTATCCGAGAGTTGACACAGTCTACGCTACTGCACTCTTCCTCGTTTTTTAATTATTTTCACTTTTAATCTAGGCGATCACCAATTGAGATTGTCATAACACTAAATTTTTGACATATACTTAATCAAAGTGTCAAGTGCGATTAGGTTGAGAAACACTTGAGACTATTTGGAATTTTCGGATAAAAAACCAGTGTTAGTTATAAACTAATGAAAAATGCGATAGGTTTGGAAATACTCAGTACTGATTATAACTAGTAACGGTTAATTGTCATTTCTTTTTTTGATTAACCACTTCTTTGAATATTTTTAAAAAGATTAAGATTGTTTTTTTTTTACTTTTTTTTTTATAAAATTTAAAAATAATTACAATTCAAATATTATTTTTTATAAAATATACTTTTATTTTTAAATTCTTTTCTTTTACATTTATCTTGTCTTTTTATCTTTCAATATTAAATCAAAAAAGGTGAACGATAGGAATAAACGAAAACAAAATCAAATAACTGTGCATATAAATAAAGGTTATTATCCTGTTGTTTTTTTTTCATTTTGAGTATAATGGATGCTCATATTATTATCCTGTCTTTTTTTTATTTTTCTATTTTATGTTATTTTTTTTTTTTTTGTACAGTACAAAAGATATTAAATTTTTTGGTTTCAAAATACGGTGCCATTGTATAAGGGTAGAAGAAACTTTTCATAATTTTTATGAATAACTTTTATTATCGTTATATTGAATGGAAGACTGAATGAAAGTTGAGATGAATGGACTGTTTTCTTTTTTTTTTTTAAATAAAATATTTGGTTTCTATTTTTAAATACTTTAAATATTATAAGAGTATATTTTTTGATAATAAATAATAGTTTTATATTTACAGTTCAGTTCTTTTTTATGAAGTAGATACATACAGCAAATAATTTTTAAAAATTCAACAAACTACT
Source organism: Poecilobothrus nobilitatus (assembly GCA_947095535.1). NCBI lineage: Eukaryota > Metazoa > Arthropoda > Insecta > Diptera > Dolichopodidae > Poecilobothrus > Poecilobothrus nobilitatus. The sequence goes on from OX352774.1 coordinate 177,065,567, forward strand.
TAAATTACCTTAAGGAATTTAAGTGACTAAAGTTTTAATACTAATCGAATAAAATCCATAAAAAGTATTTAACTACAGTGTATGTTGTCCAATTTTAGTTAAAATCAAAACTAACTGTTTCTTTCTTATATTATAGTCTGTATGTCAAACTTTTAATCTTTCAGATGCATCGTTTTGGCAGATATCCTGCTAAAACTGTTTTGATCTATATGTTTTTTTTTTTAATAATATCCTAAAAAAATTTTCCACTCAAACTATATTCTCGGATCGGTATGGAAGGTAAGCCAGTTTTGCTACGCAGAACATCTGTTCATATTATCAGTCAACTGAATAGAGAATGTAAAAAATTTTTGTTAACATAAACAATGCTTAAAAAAAATATTCTCAAATACTTTTTTTTAAATATATTCTAATAAAATTTAGATTTTATCTGTAAAAATTTTAGTCAAATAACTAAATTTTAAATTAGGCACCGGACCTTTATTTTATTATTAATTTATTTACATAATATACCTACACACTTATATAAAATTTTCAACTCTAATTAAAAACGTTTGAACATAATATTTTCTACCTTTATCATTATTAAATAATGAATTTAACTAAAAATTCCCTTTTCACACCCATCTATCTGTCTCTGTCTTATTCGTTTTTTGACTTTAAATCTTTTATTTTAATTGACTGTGATTTATGGTTTTCTTGTTAATTTCTTTTGTATTTTTGTGTACATATAACTAAGTATTAAGTAAGTATGTAAGTATATTATAAATAAATTAATATATGAGTATTCTATTCTTTTTTTTTGTTTGTATTTTTTTTATTTTCTTTGTATTATTCATAGTTTGACAGGTGATCCTTAATTTTTATTTATTATTGTTTTATTTTGTTTTTGCTATGTTTTTTTTTTGTGTATAACCAAAGAACGTTTACTTTCGCTTATTTTGATAATTTTTTTCTGTGCGATTTTATTTTGTATGAGAAAAAATTTATCTGGTGTTTATGTAGTGTTCGGAAACGGAAGTTGGTATATATATATATATATACCACATGTAAATAAATTTACTTTTTAATTTTTTATTTTTATTTTGAAAAGTAATAAAATTAATGTGTGACTACCTGTCAATAGCATACAATATATTGCATATACAAAACTGGATGTTAAGTCGATATGAATGTAAAATATAAAAAAAGTGACCAGATTTTAATTCTTAAAAATATAGTACATACATATGTAGACAAAATTTACATTTAAAAACGGAGATTTTAGAAAAATAAAATATAACTAATGTGGATAATTTTAATTAAAACTGGAAAGCAAAAAGATACTATGAGCACTATAACTAATGTCTGGCATCATTAAAACAATTTTGTATAACAAAATAACTTGGATCTTATTAATAAGGAAAAAATAAATATATTTGTTTTAAGAATATATTTAATCGCATGAATTAGATTTAAGTGGAACATAAGTTTAGAGAAGGGACAAGAAATCCTAAAAGACTAAAAGGTGTTATAAAATTTAAAAATGGCTCACGCACAAATTTTTTTTATTATAAAAATACAAAATGTTCCCTTTATATATCTTACTTCTGTATGAGTCGCTTTAAGCAATAAATATTTACTTTTTTAACCGTTATCAAAGTTCATTAAAAAAGCGTATACTTATACCGTATTGAAGTGAAATGGTCAGTTTATTTATGTTAATAAAAAAGGAAAATAATTTTTAAATCAAAGTTAAATCGAATTTTTCAAAATCGTAATGGATACTAAATGGTTTGGGTGTGAACAACTTCCTGTCAGCAACGGAACAGAAATTTATTGCTTTTAGTTTTACGAAAAAGTAAAAGAAATTTTTGGAAAAACCCAGTAATAAGAATCAACAAAAAAACAAAAAAAAAGAAGAAAATTCATATAGTCTAAAAAGAAGGCGTAAAAATCAAATGTATACCTGATATTAAAATTATGGTAGAAAGATTCATTTAATTTTGCTTTAATCTTATTATAATCTAAATTTTGAAGATTTTCTAGGCTTCATATTATATATATACATACATATATATATATCAATATATGCAAATATTAAGAATGAGAATCTCTTTTAAGTATCATTTAGCATATGGCTTTAATAAATTTTAATGACACTCGTGTAAATAATTTTATAATGGAACCATAATGTACGCACTTGATGTATATATACATATAAGTATATATATAGTTACTTGTGTGAAAAATTTGGTTACATGCTATTTTCCTTTTTCTTTTTTATGATTAATAATTTCTTAGAATTTATATATATAATAAAATTTATTAATATAAGTAATATCAAAAATGATTTTTATTGGATATAAATTATATTTCATCATTATTTATATTAATTTTTTTTTTGTTTTGTTAGAAGGATAATAAATGGAGAGAATCGATTATTTACATTATGAAATCATAAAATGAATGAAATAAAAAAAAAAAAAAATTGAAAATTAATATGCTTTATGTAAATATGCTTTAATTTACTTTTGATTTTTAAAGTGCTTTGTATATATAGACTTTTACGTCACATTTTTCTACGGAACGTTCATTTATGATTATGTTTGATCAATTCAATTTAAATTTTATGAATATGTTGTTCCTTGTTAAAGAACTACGATCAATACGTTAATCCTTTTAGGGATGTCGATCATTAAACAAAAAACGAAATTGTGTTCAATTTTTCAAGTCTACTTTAATATTTTTAAAGAATAATCGTGACGTAAAGACGTAGCTTCTTAACAAAGCAGTTCATGTGATTCCTTTAGTTATAGTTCGCTAGCCACATTGATGTTTAAAAGGAAATACCGGAATCCTATAATTTTGATTGATATTTGCTATCCAAGTAGCCAAAAATTTGTCTTTAGAGCTTTGACTGAATTAAGGTGAAAAATTTTAATTTTTCACATTACTTAAGTTTTTTTCAAATTAATACAAAAATTTAGTTCAAAGAAAAAGAGATTGAACTATCTTTAAATAATGCACCTCTCTGTGCGACATTGGAAATCATATAAATAAATTAAAAACTGAAAATGAAAAAAATGCTAATCATTATCAATTATCAATTATGAATGATTTGTTTTTAAGGAATTTGATCCTATTAGAGAAAATAGAGAAAATACAATTAGAGAAAATTATTAAAAAAAAAAATCTTTGATATGAAAAACAGAAAAATGTTGGATACCCCTATTACTGTTTTCGTTTTTTAATTAATAAATGATCGAAATAAATTACAACATAATAATAGGAATAATAAAAAATTTTTAAATTTTTACTTTGATTAATTTAAAAATAATTTTTTATTACTTACTTACTTTGAAATTGTTCCGCTCTTTAATCTATATGTCAATCCATTGATTATAATAAACCAATTTATAATTACATCATAATAACTAATTTTGTAGTTCTGAATTTAATTAAAATCAATTTAGAATCAATTCTTAAATTAAAAAGAATAATGTATTGTATATAATGAGTGCTAATGATTTTTAATTATATGTTTTTGTTTTTATGATTTCTTAATTTAGATCGGCATCTTTTTATTTTACAAATTATATATTTTCTACTAAAATATTTCTTATAATTGTTACTTTTAAGCAATTCCGTTTTTTGTTTCTTAGTCAACCAATCAAATGTCTTAAGCAAATAATATCCGCACACATATCTTTGTGTAACATTATCCAACATATTCGTCCATAATTGAAATTGCTTTAATATTTTCCACAAACATTTATATTCCGTCTAATATGTTTCCGTGTATATGGTAATATTCGTTCTAAAACTCTTAATTATTTAAACAGCTCTAACATCACAATTTCTAAGAAATGTAATATCATCGGAAAAAAAAGTTTGTGTGCAATTTCACAGATAATTTAGGAAAAAATTAACGAAGACTCCGAAAAAAAAATGTTGGAATTTTGATAGGATTATCAAATTGAGATAGCCAAAAGTTCTTATAGAAAAGAAAAGTTCAATGTAGTAGATGGTGAGGAATATACGTACCGTTATGGTTTCTTTTTTATAATCTCTCCCTTTCACGAAACTTCAATTAATGCGCATCGCAGGTTTCTATTTTGAATATTGTCAAAGTTTATGAAGTCTGCAATGGATTTTTGTAAAAATGTTAAATTTTCATATGTTTAAGCACTTCCTAAAAATCTTGGGTCAATTGCATTTCCTCTAACTTTATTCTTCGTTTCTATCAATAGCCTTATCATATTAATAGGTCTTTAAAAGGTCTAGGTATTAATATAGGTCTACTTATATCTATCTTGTGAAAGTTTTTGAAATGACGACACTATCTAAGCATTTAACAAATTTTTAAGTTGTTTTTCCTAGTATCAATATTTGCACCAAAGCGTAAAATTGTTTGTTTTCTTTTTGTTCACGATCTCTTATTGATTTTATATAGATAAAATTACACTAATACATAGCGAACATTGTAACGTCTATACATATGTATGGAGATTATTCTTTATCGAAATTGCTTGTGCGTTTATTGCTAATTTTATAGTTTTAAACTTTCTAAACTTATTTAAAATTTTAAAATTTAAAAATAGTAGTTTCTATAAATGCATTCTGATACAAAATCCTACAAGTTATTTGTATGAATAACTTATCAATGAATAAAATTATAAATATCCTGTTTTTTTCCTTTTTTCCTTTTTTTTCTTTCAGATTTAATTAAAAATGATTAAAATAAAAAAAAAAAAACTTTTGGCTTAAAATTTTGTTTACAAATAATTTTACAAAAAAAAAAAAATTAAAAATATTTTTTTTTTTTTTATAAATTACGTTTTCAGTTTGTAGTTAATAAATCAAACTTTAGACACTGCAATGCTTTTAGTATATAAGTACTTACTTCAGCAGTAATAAACAATTTTATTTCACTGTGGTAGCTAACCATCATCAGAATTATCTAAAAATAATAATCTAATGATATTCAAACATTGTTTTTAAGTTTATTATCCCATAAATTTTGAATTTACAATTTGTCAAAATTATTAATGCCTTCTCTCCTCTTCCCCCAAGAAATAAGACCGAATCACCTTTGTTTATGATTTGCTATCATTTGTTTAGCAAAAGTTTGCATGCACTCACCACTCAATATTTTTAGAATATATTTTAATCAAAATAACCGTAGCATATTATATAATATCCGTTTCCGGCATTATTTCATTTTCCAAACGGTAATATGGCCGAATTTAAAAAGAAAATCGTGATTTCAAACCAATTTAGTATTATTTTTTGGGGCATTATTACGGGGCATCAAATTATTGTGAAAAATGCGATTTCTAGTTGATGAATGTATAAAAAACGGTTTTACAAGTAGGATTTTTAATTAGAGACTGACTGTTAACTAATTAATAGAGTGAACTCAAAACTTTTTTTTAACACTACTGCTAAAGTATGTAGTATGTAGTAAGTATCAAATAATTAAAATCTCCAAAATACATCACTCAAAAAAATTTATATACACGTATGTACTCACATTGATGTAAAATTTTACTATCAAAAATATATTTTGAATCAAAGCGTATCATAACCGTTCCATCAAATTATCAATTTAAATTATTTGATCCAAGAAATCTTTACGAAAATTAAATGAAACCAGACCGTTCAAAAATACTTTAATATAATAAATTACATAATCCTATTGAAGCAAGTTATAAATTTTATACAATCCTTTTAATAAAAAATTTTTTTTGTAAAAAAACAAAGTACTAAAGTGCACAGGATGTTAAATTCATATAATTTTTTATATTCTTTTAATATTATCGACTATACACCGCAATATTACTATATATATGTATATAAGATAAAATTCATATATGTATATACATTTGAAAAATTTTATTTTCGTTTTTTTGTTTTTGCTCTTCAAGCATATACTGATATTATCAGAATATCCTTGCATATTTGTTTATGTGTGTACTATATGGTATTGTATATTATAATATATATACGAATATGTATTTGTTAATAAAAATATATTTGGTTTTTGTCTTTTAAAAGGATTAAAATTTTGTTTTGCTCCTTCATGGTGTTACAGTACTGAACAAAAACAATAAAACCAAAAATAAAAAATAAAAAAAAAACTAAGAGATATTTAAAGTTCTTTAAACTTTTGGCATAATTCTTTTTTGTTTTTTGAAAAAGAGTCTAAAGTCTAAACGGTTTTCATATCCCTGAATTTATTTGCTTTATTGTTCATTTTTTTTTGTTATCCTTTTTTACTGTTCTTTTTTTTTTTTATTATTAAAAAAAAAATTTTTGCTCAGAAATTTTACCCTTGTTTGTTTGGCAGTTATTCGCGTAAAGAAAAATCATTCTAGGAGATCTATTTTTTTTTTTTTGTTTTGCATTAAAAAAAGTTTTCGAGGCATGATAATGACATTTTTGAAAATAAATTGTTTTATAATTGTTTTGTATATGATTTTAAGAGTTTAGTGTTTATTTAAAATCGGATTCAAAATAATTTTATATAAAAGGATGTGTATATAAAATATATGAAGAGTTATTGATTTAAAAGAACTGTTTGAAGCTCGGTTTTTCTGGTTTATTTACAAATACTTGTATTTAAGCCTAAAGAATCTTGAAATGTAATAAAAAACTATAAAACATGTTCAATTCTTCTTTTAAATATTAGATTTTTCTTTTATTTCATCTTTTTTGCTTAGTCCTCATTCAAATATTTTACCACTGTCACAAATAAAAGCCATTACTCTTAAAACCAATTTTGTACCAAATACAAAAAAAATAAAAAATAAGAAAATACAGAATGAAATAAAAATCAATTATTGAGGCTTTCTGATTCTCTACGAAATTAGATTTAAGATAACTTAACTATAAGTATATGGATTATTATATGTATGTAAGTATAATTTCCAATTTTTGCAATTTTTTTTTTCTTTTAAAAAAAAAAAAACATTTTTTGATTTTTTATTTAATAGCTTTTATATTGCGATATTTTCCAATTAAGTTTTTTTTTTATTTTTTTTTTTTAATATTATCTATAGATAAAAATTATGAAATTCTACAGATTCACAAAATAGAAGCACGTTAAGTAAAGAATTATTTTTTTTGCCAAGAATCACTATTAAGATAGAAGCAATAAAAAATTTTTGTATAGAATGAGGAAATTCATTTTCGTATGAAAAAGAAAAATAAGAAAAAGGAAATCTGATGAAAAATAATGTTTTTCTCACTTTTAAGTACTAGTATAACAAACGATTCCACCCCATCCCAATTAAAAAACAAAACTTTATTTATGCTTTATTAAAAAAAAAAAAAAAAAAAAAATAAACAACCAGATTTTTATTTTTCTATAACGAAAATTGACAGTGGCAGGACAGGGGGATATCTTTGAAGAATGAATTTTTATTAGAACAAGCTATTAATTTCTACTACTTGTTTTGCTAGAAAACTTGTTAAACTAGAAAAGAAAACAAAATACAAGAATTAGAAATTAAAAAATAATTTGTTTGGTTTATATTTTTGCTGTCTAGAAATCACGGTGAACACGGTGCTTTTTTCATACCATTTCTTCGGTTGTCGACTATGAGCTACAAAAAACATGTCGAGTTTAGAAATGAAATTTTTTCTCCTAATATTATTTTAATATTATGTGAAGTTGGGGATTGCTCAGATTTAGAATTGGACAAAGGAATTAGTATTTTGGCTCTATTTACGAGAGCGTAGATTATGAGTTCTTTTGTTTTTAAAAGTGGACCATATTTATTTGATGCTTTGCAGAAGCTTTATTACCCCACCTAGATTTAGCTGTAATTAGAAGTTTTGAACTTAATTATTATAAATATTTTTCTTATTAGACTTTGTTTTACAGATTTTGATCATATGATCAATTGATTAATCATATGATCATAACTCTGTTTGATCTGTCAGAAAAAACAAATTCGTTTTCTATTTATTTATTGCAATAATCTTATAGCTAAGTGACCAAAATATGTGCATGATCAAATCATGTGATCAAAAACTGTAAAACAGAACAGAGAACCGGCACTGGTAAAAGTTATAAAACAAAAAAAAAATATTGATAAGTATTGTAAATTTTATTATTGATTAGAGTTCTTTTTTTTTATCTTCTTGTTTTCTTCTCTCTAGTTTTCTTCTTCCCTTTCGATTGTTTTTTATATTAATTCTGCATCGCTTGCTTTAAGTCATTCGAAAAATTTTTATATCCGAACAAACAAAATTCTAAACGTATAGTAAATTAACCATTACATTTGTGACACCTTAATGGAGACAAGGTAGATATGCAACATTATACATGTATGTTCTTGCCCTGAATTCGATGCTGAAATCCTGAGTCGATTTAGCTATGTGCATTCATCCGTCCGTTCATACGATAATTACCATTTAATTTTTATATCAATAATAATAATTTTAGTCGGCGATTTCGTTTAGCTTCCATCAATTTCTTATATTTTTATATAAACATAACACAGTGTCTAAATAAGCTGTGTATCTCTGAAATTTTGATAAAAGAAGTTAAGTTTTATGGAAACTATACCTATATTATATTATCTTTGTGCGGGTATCTTAGAGTTGAAACAGTCAACTCTACATTCTTTCTCGTTTTTTATTAAATTTTAATTAACTCTGTCATATTTTTCCGCCTTTGATAATGATACGAGTTAAAAAAAAAATAAAAAAATTCTATATAATAAAAAAAATAGAAAGTCCAGTTAACAATAATAAAAAATAAAAAAAAAAAATAAAAAAAAAGAGTGAATTTAAAAATAATTAAACATACAGCGTTAATGATAGTTACACATATATAAAATAATGATAGTTAAAAAATAATAATCATAATCACTATCATCATAATAATAATAATAATTAAAAAGTTTTTAGGGCAGAAAGAATCGGGGGAAAAAAATAAACTATAAAATAACTATAAAAAATAATCGGTAGAATCGTAGTAAAAAAAAAACAAACCAAAAACAAAAGAATAATAATAATATAAAGTAAAATTACACCTTTGTTAGTAACGGTGTTCCTAAAGAAGAAAAAAACGACTACTCATGGTACTTATATACTCAGTACTTACTTACTCAATGATGAAGTAGATAATTATTTATGACGTGCTCATAATTTTAGTTCTTAGGAAAAAAAAATTAAATAAAGAAAAAAAAAATATAAGAAAAAAATTATTTTTTTTTGTTTAGAAAGAGAAAGAAAGAAAAATAGAAAAATTTTTGATAATTTTGTTAAGTTTTTTGATTTAAAAAGAAATCAACAACTAAAAAAAAAAGCGTGAAAATTTCTTTACGTTAGAAAAAAAAAAATGTTTTTTTTTTTTAAGTTTTGGCGTTTTTTTGTTTTTTGGGAAAAATTTAAAAAAAAAACTTTTTAAGATTGATTTAATGGGAAAATTATTGAATTAATTTTTTTTTATCTTAATTTGAAAAATTTTGTTCTTTTATTTTTGTTTATTTTTTTTTTTTTTTGGTTTATTTTTTTGTGAGAATCAAATTCGATTATTAAAAAATGTTCTGTTTCGTTTTTTTAATGAATTTGTTTTAATGACTTTATAAAAAAAAAAAAAAAATCATTGTTTTTCTAAAAAATTAATTTTGTATTAAAAAACACCTTAAAAAAAAACCACATAACTAATTAATAACGATTGTCAAAAAGAGATCAAATGAAAAAATTTATATAGTGAAAAAAAAGTAATTGATAGTGAAATGAAGTGTTCTATTATTTGTATATGAGAAAATGAGAAAAAGAAAAATAATGAATTCATTTTAAAGTCCGAAAAAAAAAAATTAACTTTAGTAACAAATAAAAAATTATATTTTTTAAGATTTTAAAAATTTTTTAACTATTTACTATTTAACTTTTATCGAATGGAATTTAGAATGGTCGAATGAAAACTTTTCGTTTTATTATTTAACAAAAATCATATTTTAAGGTCATTTTATTTAACTTCATCATTCTGCGATTTAAACAAAATAAACTCTCTCTGAAATATTTGGATTTTAAATTTTATTTAAGTATGTATATAAGTATGTAATTAGAAAATTTAAAAAATTTTCGAATCAATATGAAAATCATTTTTTAATGTGATCGATTATTGTATAATTTGTCATATACGTACTCTGTAATTATTATAATTTTTTTTTATCTACATCAGATTTAAAAAAAAATTTTTTTTTATTTTTTTTAATTAATATCACCTTGATACCTTTTAATTAATGTTGATTATTCCAATCCAAAAGGAAAAACAAACAAAATTATTAAATTTTTCAGTTTTTATTTAATTTTATCTAAAAAAAAAAAAAAAAAAAAATTCGTTAACATTTTTAAACTTTGTTACTACATACATATATATATGTATATTTTAAATTTTTACAATATTTGCATAGATATTATATGTACCTTAACCTTTAATCAACATTAATTATATATATTTGAAGTTCATATCGTAATTATTATTCAAACATTGAAGTTTTGATGAGCTTTTTCTAAAAAAAAAAAAAAAAAAAAAAATGTCAGTTAATATTTTTAGATATATATACGTATGGTACCTAAGTATCTATATAGAGATAAAAAAAATAAAAATTTAACAGAAAAAAAAACGAAATTATAAATAAAATTAAAATCGCGTGAGATCATCAAAAAAAATATTTTCTATTCATACAAAACTTAAATTGTAAAAAAAATAAAAAAAATTAAGTAATTACAAATGGAGAAAAGAATTTATAAAAAAAAAAACAAAAACACATCATTCAATGATTTATTTTTCAATGTCAATGTGATTTAGTATTTATCTAAAAAGCGTTTTATAAAATTAATGTTTACTGTTCATCACTGTCTACATTTATATTTAGTCTAGAAACCTGTTGTTTGAACTTATTCTATTTTGAATATCCGATTTGATGGGTTACCTACGAACTTTTGTTCTTTAAAATTTTCATTCAGATTAATATGCTCCTGCAAATATGCAATTTTAGTTTTCATAAGATATAAAGTGAAATTCAAGGGGCTTCGGTGGCGTGTGGCGTATTAACCGAAGAAGTGTGGGTTCGATCCCTGCACAGGTCGTAAGTGTTTTTTCTTTACATACCCCCCTTACGACCTAATATAATGTAAATATATAGTATATAATATAAACAAAATAAATAATATTAGTATATAATTTAATAATAGTATAAAAACCTATAATGGCCTTAGTAGCCGATGGTTCAATAATATTGCACTACATTAATGTATGTAATATTAGTATAAATAAATAAATAAATAAATAAAAAGCGTTCAAGAATCTCGGTGGCGTCTCATTTAAATTAAAAAATACAATAAAAACAAAAACAAAATTTTAAAAATTTAATATTTATTAAAAAATTTTTTTTTTTTATTTTAAATAGAAAATACCTCGTAATCCATAATCTGACATATAAAAAATAAAAATACATACTTATTTGGGAAGAATGAATCATATAATCTTGATTTTGTAACCGACTATAAAATCTCTTCTAAACCAGAATATTGTATATATATATACATATATATATTCTGGAAAAGTTTGGTAGACCGCTCTCATTAGACAAAATCCTCTATAAACATATTCATTTGAAATAATTTTGTGGCTCCGCAAAAACACATAGGAAATCATAGGAAATAACCCATAAAAATAACAAAATTTAGCAACGTTTTTAGGAAAAGAAAACTAATATTTAAAAAAACACGATAAAAAAAAAAAAACAAGGTTCCGGACCACCTCAATATGATATTTAATGTAAAATAATTAAATATTTTGCAAGGAAAAAGCAGTTTAATATTTTTCTTAAACTTGTTTTTACGTCTATTAAAAACGTACTCTGATTTAGTAAGAAAATTTAAATCTTCAGTAGAAAAATTTTTCTACAGAATTTACACTCTTTATATATAACATATTACATATTATCAAAAAACAATCTTACCAAATTTAGTTTATTCATTTTTTTTTATCAATAAACAATACATTTTTATATAATACCAAAGATTTAATATTTTTTTTTAAATTTTCAAAATTTTTGCAATTGAGTTGGTAACTTTGTTTTCAACATAATTTTCATAACAAAGAAAATGTAAAAAAAAAATTAAAATTATACTTTCATATGATCACAATGTGAATACAACGCATTATTGTTATAATAATACTTCCATCGTAAAATTAATCAAATAATAGAAAGAATTTTTTTTTTTATAATAATAAAATCTAAAATAATTTTTTGACACATATGACGACATTATATCATATTATTTTTATTTTTTGTATCATATTTTATTCACTTTTATTTCCACCACCCTTTCCCATCCTTAGGTCATATTTATTTTTATTTTTATCCAAACAAAAAGTATAAAATATAATCTCAGAACTGTTTTCATTAAATAAAAATACAAAAAAAAAAAGAGTTTATAACATTTCATTGGATGATGTAAATCCACTGAGTACATTTATGTAATCTGTGACATTTTTATGGAAGTTATTTAACTTAAATTAAATTAAAAAAAAATATATAAATCGATTAAACAATTTGTTTTAATTGTGATAAAAAATATATTGCTTTTTATCAAAACAAACTCCTTGTACTCCTGTAAATATGCAATTTTAGCTTTCAAAAGAAAATAACTAAAATATGGATTTTAACTTTATGTAAAGGTGATATCGTATCCAATGAGATTTTTCCGAGGTGCGATTATTGTTAATTGAATAAATATTCAGGATCAGGATCATCAGTGGTCGAGTAGTTAAGCACATGGCGTATTAACCGTGAGAATTTGAATTAATATTTAGACAAAAAGTCTCTTATATTACTTTCTTTATGTTTTGTTTGTCAGATTCTAATTCGTATATCTGATTTCATGAATATGTGCTAATCCATATAATTATTACGATACTTATACTTTTCAGAATCAAAGTAGGATTTATAAAGTTGACTTGTTCTGTCTACTTAGTTATATTTATAATTTCCGTAGGCTAAAGTTGATTTTAGTGTTTTCAGGAGTTATCTAATTTATTAATGGAATTTTTAAAAACTCTGTGTTTTCTATGTCTTGATATTCTTTTCAAATTAAAATTTTTGTGACAACAGTATCATAAACTTAACTATTATAAATAAATTTAAATATCATTGTCTTACATTTTGCTCAACATATTAACTTTTCTAATATGATTTTAAAAGCTAAAAGATTGGACAAATCAAACAATATGAGAAATTATTTAATAACAAAAGGAAACTAACAAATAGTAGTAAAAACCATAATAAAAATAAAAAACAGAGAACACTAAATGTAACATATAAATAAAATATAATTCGTTTTATAAACTATTATATAAGTACATATGTAAGTCAGTCATTCAAAATGACGTGTTCTCATAAAAAAATTTACTGTCAAATTTACTTACAAATTAAAAGAAAAAAGTTGAAAATGAAAATTTAACTGAAACAAAACATATAGCAATCACGAACATTATTAATTATGATGCTGTTAGAATTATTGTTATGACGATCATGATGATGATGATGATGATGATAGATAAAGTGTTATGATAGTAATTCATAAATTGTATCATATGTGAAGGTTATTTATTTTTTATTGTTTGTCTGATGTTTTTAGCATATTTTTTTTTTTAAATAAATTTCAAATTTGTTTAATGGTTTTATTCTGTCTGTATGTCTGTCTGTTTACAAAACTTTTCCACCGTTAAAGCTAGATTAAATTTTAAACATGGATTTGTGTTCTTCAAAAATATTTATGTTGTAAAAATTTTTTTTTATAATATGTAGGACTCCCACCCATTATGGAGTCCTATTTTTTATGTGTATATTTCAGATTCTACTTAAAATTTCTTCAATCTAAAAACGTTAAAGTTTAATATTACAATTTACCGTTTTTTAGAGTTAACTAGTATATAAATTATCTCAGAAAATTTATTTGGTAGCCTCTCCCTGTTTAAAAGGTATTAAGAATTAAAAATTAAAAATTTGCTATTTTGGAAAACTTTGAAAATTTATTACAAAGTTATAATATTACATTTCTTAATTTAATACCCTTTACCTCCATATAACCCTATTAAAGTTCCCGTGAATTTGAAGAAAGTTTTTTTGGTTTTTTCACAATTTTTTCTCACATTCTTTTCCTTTGTTTTTTGTTTTGTTTTATTTTTTAATTTTAATAAAAAACGAATTAAATATTATCTATAGAGTATTGCAAAAAAAAATGAAATATAAAAAAAAAAGTTTATATAATCGAAATAAATACAATTGGGCGAATTATAAAATTTATTTTTATTTAGTAATAAAAATTGAAATAAGTCAATAAAAAATACAGTGAAAAATTTTTAACATATGCGCATGACCTTGGATTAAAATTTTTATTAAAAAAGGAGGAATCAATCATATACTGCCTATTTATAGGTATTTTCGAAAAGTAAAAAAAAATTTTTAATATGATAGTTGGAATAAAAATATAATTTTAAAAAATTTACTACTTTTGAATAAATTAGACAGATCATTAAGTTACTGTTTTTTCTATTGGGATAATGTATTAGAGAGTCGCAGTGAACTTAGCTTTGAATAATCAAAAATTTGAGTAATTTTGTATCATGTTTTTTAATTTTATTTTTCATAGTTTTTTAGTCTCTTCTTATATTTAAAGTTTAATTGTTTTTTTTTTTTATTAATAACCTCATTTTTTATCTTTGTGTTTTTCTTTCTTTTTTTTGATTGTTTGCGAGGATATATGAATATCATTGAAAGACATTATAAAGGAATGAAACGAGTACGAGTCCTTTTGGAGTATATCGGACTTTCTTTTTTTTTTTTATTATCAATCTCAAAAATATCAATGCAGGTCAGATGAATTTCTCTGGTTTAAGTTCTGGGATGTAAACAGTACAAGTGTTTTATAGTTTTGTTTTAGATTCTTTGTAATTCTTGTAATTTAGTATTGCTTATACTCGTATTATTCCATCAATTAGGTATTAGATAAACGAAAAAACTGTGAAATATGCTGTAAAATAATAATTTATGAAAAATAATGATTTTTTCCACTGATGTGATATTCTAATCATATTCTTTTGAGTATAACAGCTATTTTTGTTTTTTGTTTTGGTCCTTTTTTTTAATTTACGACTCAATTTGTTTTTGCCAGATGAGTTTTGAATCTATTATCCGCTTTGTATTCACTTGTTTTGTGTATTTCGTGATCATTATACTTAATGTTTAATATTTTTATTGTTCTTGATATGAGTTTGTGGTTAGGCATGTATTATCTTTTTTATTAAGATCATCTAAGTTTACATATATTGTTTTCCAAGTTATTTGAATTTTACGAGGAAACAATAGGTTATAATGTTCTTTAGTACTATATACTGCTTGGTAAAGAAGGAAAATAAATATTATGGAATGAAAATTGGTTTCAAATTGTGAACAAAGTTGTTAATGTTCATCTCGATTCTTTGAATATTGTATACATACGTAATCCAAAATAAAATTTATAAAGAAGACATGTGACGGGAAATATGGTTCCACAATCGCCATATTCGTAGCATTACAGTCTTTTGTCGCTATTTATGTTTTCTTAAGTTTTCATTGCCTTTCTTTTTTGTTTTCGTAAGGGAGGTGGGAATTTTCCAAAGACACCACGAATTTCCCCTTGGTAGTGTCAGATCCTTACTGAATAAATCCACCTCCCCCTTTAGCCAATATAGTGGGATGAAACCCTTACTTGCTAATGCAGTGTATTGAGTAGGGATAGGAAAGGATAGGAAATGAATGCGGAAACATTGAATTTTGGAGTGGGACTGTAAGGAAACAATGAATCCGCCTATTGGGTTGCTAACAGTGACTACAGCCGTTACAACAGTTAATCTTGCCGTTATCAGTCTTGAGTTAATATTCTTTTTTCGTAGATAAAATTTTTTTTGGTTTGTTTTCTTCAGTTCTTTTTTTGTATCATTTAATCACTCTATAATTGATTATTTTGTTTCAATAAATTTAAATTTGTTTTGATGAAGTATTTTGTTACTGAAATGTATGAAACAGATTTTTTAACAAGAATATATGTATTTTCTTTTTGAAATACAAGACTTACCATAGATATACTAAAGATTTACTCATATACTTATAATTGTTGAATATGTAATATTTATTGTAATTAATCAACTGAATTGACTAAATATTTTAATTAGTAAAAAAAATAAAATTGATAATTAATTTTAATTAAAAATGCACACATTTTTCTTCTGTACATACATTTCTTATTTACATACGTATAAATATATCACATATATCATGTAGGAGACAATTAAAGATTTACTAACAAATTATGAAGGTGACTCTGTCACAAAGAAATTCCAAACTAATGAAGAAATATTTTCTTTTGCGAAATTTTATTTTTTTTAATTAATGAAATGAAGGTTATAATCTAATAAATTCAAGGTAATAATTTAAATAAATAAAAAAAAAACCCGACCTTAATTTATTTCTAATGTTAATAAAAATTTTATTAATTTTATTGTGTCTATACATACTTATTAATATTATATTGTTTTTGCACTGTCTATTCGATTTTGAATGTTGACGATCATGAAATTGTTTTCTATTATATTGTTGATGATCGCTGCATATTTTGTTCTATCTTTCATCTTGTTAAATATTTCACCCATATATAGTATATTAATTCATTTTTTGATACTTCTGAGCCTTCTTGCTTATTTTCCACTACTTAAAATCCATTGACCATGGATTTTGCCCTAAATAATAGGCAATAATAATTGTAATAACTAGTATTTAGAGTTTCTGAAAATTTAACCCGAATATACCACTATTCGTCTTTTTATATTTAATAACATCTCATTGCACATCGATTTTTGTTTGATCCTTGTTAATAATTTGGCATTAGAAACATATTCAGTGCAGAATACTTTTAGTATTCTCCGGTAATAGCCACATTTCAAAAGTCCTTAACTTTTTTCATGCCAGTCATATTTCGAAAGTCTGTAGCTTGTTCATGTTCTCAGATTTCATGCCTTAATTCTTTCCACTTATGAATATATTTTATGCCTTCACTCTTTCCACTTATGAACCTGATTTTTATAGACAGATTAAGATCATAACTTTTGAGCACTTTTTTTTTCTATTTAGAGAACGTAGCTGTCTTCAATTCGACTGCAATTTGGCAACTTATTTTCTTTGATGGTTTAACTCTCTCTATGAGTTCACCTTCGATTGTATTCCTGTATTGCTCCATATACTTAATTTTAATAGGTCCTAATGAAATATATGATTATTTAACTATATGAAATGATGGATAAAATACTTATATAGATAAATTATATGTAAATTATACATGTTAAGTGTTAAGACTTCACAAAAATAAAAAAAAATAAAATTATTCATTTTTAATTCACTTCTTTTAAAACAGTTTCTCTTTTATTTTAAAAATTTTTTTTACAAACAATTTACTTTTAATTACAGAAAAATCCTACCGTTATAGTCTATATAAAACCATTAAAATTTTAAATAAAGTATAAATTATTTGCTCTGACTGTACATATTATAGTGTATATATACTTTATACATACCAAAACTATAATAATGTTGGTATACATATATTGAAATGTGTAGGTACAATTTGAATTTTAAATTAAAATTTTTAAGATTTTCTTTTTAAAATGAGTTTAAAGTTTGAATGTTTTTTGTTTTTTTTTTTTAATGCTTAGTGTGTGATCATTAAATGTATATAACAATGAAGCTTTAGAATTTTAGGTATAAATGCAAGATTGCAATAAATTTTACATATATAATTGATGATTTCATTATTTGCTCAGCGTTTTTTTTTTTTTTTTTTTTTGTAAATAACATTAACACTCATCTTAAAGTGCATTTTAATTGTCATTATTCTTAGACAGGATAATTTATAAATTATTTTTAATATTTAGTAATTTTTATACAAATTTTTTTTTTTTTTTTTACTTTAAAAATTATTTTTAATTCATCGTCACATCAACTTTTCATTTCATACAAAATATCTAAAGAAATAAATATAAAAAAAACATTAAAATTTGCATGACAGACAAGTAAATTTAATTTTAATTTATTATAAGCGTGTAAAAACCAAATTTACATATTTAACCTCTTACAATATTAATTTATATACTTATGTATATATATATACTTATATGATAAATGAAAATTTTTATCTAATTAAAACAAAATATCAACTTTCACAAAAAAAAACTTTTACTGTTCCATTTTAGAATTGAGATGAAAAGGAAAATTATACAGATAATATTCGAAAAATATAAAATTATATTATCAGTATTCGGTAGTAACCATAATTAAATTAAAAGACGATTAAAATTAAAATCATATCATGTTTGTTTTAACAAATATTTAATTTAAGGTTAAGACACTATACAATCTATATTAATATATAAATAATGCATAAATCAAGTTTTATCTGACCAATGCAGGTGCAGTACGTAATACAACGGATTTTCAAACGAAAGGTCTCCCGTGCAAACCTCGACAAAAAAAAAATAATATAAAGAAAATAACTAATACAATTATAATTTAATACTTGTACTATAAGATGGCCCACATACCTTTAAGGCAAAAGGTCCAAAAAATATCGGTAGATATTTATGTCTGGACGGTGTAAGAGATAAAATAGAATAAAGCAAAACAATCAAATCTATGTAGATGTCCACGTCGTATATTTAATAATTATTTAAATGTCTATATATCACTTGTTTTATTACATAACACAACCTTGGCGTATGGTCAACGCAAGTAGTATATCTATCGGCTTTTGGTTGTTTTTCTATAGAAGACAAAGAACAGATCTAAACTTTTTATTATCATACCATTCGTAACAATACTATTTTAGTATTAGTTAACGAAAGAATGAATACAAATTAAATTTTTCATTACAAAAATGCTTTTCTTCGTTTTATATATGAAATTTCTTTTAAATATAGTTACTTACTTGTGGATGCAATTTTTTATAGAATCCCAAGTTATAACCAGTTTCCTTAACATAATTTGAAACTGGTTATAACTTATAATCTATAATCTAATAAAGTATATTTATTCTATCGTTTAACTGTTAGAATCTAGTATTTTACCATTTTCAAAGTACCATCATAAAGAAACTATAAATCCATAGAGTGCTCTTCACGTAGAAACAAAATTTGTTGGTCAATTTTTTAAAGTGCAAAATGTCCCATCCACTCAAAATTTTAATTCTTAATTTTTATTGCTTATAAGATGAGCATAAATTATTTTTAATTCATAAATTACCACTCAACTTAATTTTTTGAGTATTTTTAATTGGTGAACATTACTGAAATGGTATAAAAATTTCATGATCATCGATGAACAAAAAAAAAAAAAAATAAACTTGCGTTTAGTCACAAGTGTATCACCAGTGAAATCACCAGTCACCAGTGAAGTCCCGAATCAATTTAATATATAATATATATATGTACTTACTTGTTTTTATCTCAATGATACATTGGGACTTAGCGAAAATGTTATTTTTGTTTTCGCCGCTGATTGTGGGACTCAACGTGTTAAAATAATTTCAGAATAAATTTTTAAGTAAATGGAGTAGGTTAAGTAAATTTCTAAGTAAATGTTTTTTTCTCTTTTCCATATCTATCAGAAGCAAAAAGCATCATTCATATCGGAATCAATAATTTAATAATCATAATTTAGTTAATCGTTTATTATGATGATTTAACTAAACTTCAGTTTCTTGAATAATTAGTTTTACTAAGCCATTGATTATTCAACTGTATACGAGTATTATATTGAGTGTGTGTTATATTTTGATAGAATTGATTAACATATTTATGTTCTGCGTGCATACTTTATATTCTATGTCTTTTTATGGTACAACTAAATAATTTGTTCTTCAAATATTTGAATCAGAGCTTTTTAATCATTCGAATCAGTAGTTTTGAATGTAATCATCAATCAATCGTAATCATTCTCATTAATCAATCATAATCATTCTCATTTCTTGTTTATATGAATGAAATTTAAATTAAATGAATTTTCATATATTTTATAATTATTTTTAAAAATTATTTCTTCATTATTTAATTAAAATTTACATTAATAACAAGTTTTGATTTTTTTAAAAATTTGTAATAAAAAAAAAAAAATAAATTTTTGTTTGAAAAGAAAAAAAATTTTTATAACGCTCACTTTTTTTCAATCGCTGAAATCAAAAACAATGCAATCTAACTAATTATTTTGTATCTATATTTATTTTTTTATAAAATTTTTAAATTACAACTTAAAATTGATTATTAATTTTAATTATTTTTTTTTTTTTTTATTTCAGGTATGTATTAAACAAATTTCTCAATAATAATTTGATAATTAAAAAAAAAAAAAAAAATTATTTAGTGTAAGTATAATTTGAAGATAAAATTTGGTGATGATCCAGAAAATAAATAAAATTTTTATTCAAAATCGAGGAACAACATTTTGGAATTTTATTTTATACTTTCCAATTTTTTTTTTATAATTCCTGTTTTTGTTTTTTTTTGTAATTTATTTTAAATAAATTATATTAAATAAATCAATTTGAATATTATAATAAAAATTAAATCAAAACCTGTCAATAAGCAAATAAATAAAAGTTTCTTTTTATTTTTCTTTTTTACTAATAAATTTTCAGTTAATTGTATAATTTAAATTTAATAATTAATAAATTTAAACAGCAAATAAATATAATTATTAATAATTAATAATACACTAATTAGATTTTATATTTATACTATAACGGTTATGCGGTAACGGAGAGATATTTTTTATACTATTACGGTTAAAGTGTAGTCCTTCCTTTTCAATTTTACTAACCAAAATCTTTGATAATATTCAATTTTGGAAAATCGTCTCCCAATACACTTTACGGTTAAGTTATTTAATAGGGTATTTACATACATACTTAAGTTATTTATTTATTTATTTAATAAACTAAAAATAAGTCAGTTGTTCATACAGAGTGTTTATAGGTGGTAACTCTTAAAACCGTATGTCATAAAACAATATGGTGTTATATCTTATTCGATTAAAACTACTTTAAAAGAAAATCTTTTAAACTTAATTAAACTCTAAAATCCATCTCATCAAATCCATCACAACAAATATTTTAATATTATGGGGGCTATCGTCCCGAAACTCCCATTAAACTGATTATTGGCACTCTACATCGGACGTTTTAAAAATTTTTATGACACAAATTGCTTCATGAAAATATGGCTTTATAAAGTTATATCGTCATACACATTAAAATAAGTCATAAAGCCATATTAGGCTATATTTTCATAATATTCATGAAATATGGCTTTATGTCATCTCACCTGTTAAAAACAATGTTAACAAAAGATAAATTCAGTGCATAAAAAGAAAGAAAACAAACATGATAACAAATTAATTCAATGCTTAACATGAAAGAAATTAAAAAAAAAAAATGAGAAAATAAATTGAAAAATAATAAAGCATAAACATTTTTTTTATAAAATGCTTAAAAAATTCAACTACAGGAAAAAATCAATTAAAATATCAAAATAAAAAAATTGTACACTAATGTCTATACGAGTACTCAGGTAGGCTTATAAATATTCATAAATTTTTTCTTTAAATTTCTTTATATTATTTAAAAATGTTTTAAATGATTCGGCAAACACTTATAATTCTTATATGCTAAGTTGTATGTTGTATCTTGCCTATTAAATCGAAATACAAAGCCTTATATTATCAGCACCCCTTGTAAACAAGCCTAATAATATCAGCACCCCTTGTATTCTAACTGTAATAGCAGTGGAGCCACTGCTGGACTTTTGTATAAATATTTCCAGTTACCGTTACATACGTTGACAATTTACTTTTAATAAGTACGTCAACGAAGTCGATATATTATGGTTCCTATGTACTTCTTTACAAGACGTTCTCAAATTATAGCCATACAGATTTTTAATAGTTTTGTTTAATTGGTTTTGTATTAGATTGATCATTTTCTTTTAAATGCGTTTCGCCATATTTGTATCGAGAATCACTTCGAAAGGAATTTTTTTAATGATAATTCGGAAAATCTTAGCAATTTTTCTTTCTTTTTATAATCATCTTGATCATTTTGAACACTTTGATTAATTTTTTTAGATAGTTTTTTTTTTACAATCTATTAAATCTCAAAAATAAGGTCTTACACCATTTTTAAGATCATTAAGGAAAATCTCATTATCAATAAAAAATTGTTTGTAAAAACAAGAAAATATAAAAGCAATCCTTTATAAAACTTTAGATTTTCATTTATAAAACTTTCTTATGTTTTTAGAAAACGGATTACAAGCCTTTAAAAATTATTTTTACCAGACATTTTATCATTAATGTTTTTTTGTTTTCTTATAAATTTTTTATATTAAATTTTCTTTAATTTTTTCTATTTTTTTAATTGTTGTTATATGTTTTTTTCTAAAAAAAAAAAAAAATTTCCATCTTTAAAAACTGTTTTATTCAGTTTTTAAAGAGAAAATTTAATACAAAAATGAATATAAAAACCAAAGAACAGAATTAGCCTAATACCACCACTTTAAAACAAACAGTAATAAAAAATGAAAACAAAAAAAAAAAATTATTGAAAAACAAAAAAAAAATAAAAACTGTTTTACTGACATAAAAAAGCAAAATTATTTTTAATCTAAATTACAATTTTTTTTTGTTTTTTACATTGAAATCCTCATCATCCAGACGAAGAAAAAAAATGGAGTTTTCCATTTTCTCCTTACTAAACCAATTTTTGCCTTACATTTTTTTTTTTTTTTGTTTACCCCAACCACACACCGAGTTCACCCATCCGTTTTCCTTAATTTTTTCTTTTTTTTTTTCGTCATTGTTGAGTTTGTATTGAATTGGGAATTTTTTCCTTTTTATTTTATTCCTAAAACTTTGCGTCCTTATTTTTATCCATGTATTTTTTGTTTGCAATGAGTATAAACTTCCTGGAAAAATTTTATTTCAGAAGCAATATTTTCTGTGTCATTACAATACGGTGTATATTATATGTATATTTTCATTTATTTATGTAATGTGTATAAGTGTATAATGTGTATAATGTAAATTATTTGTTATATAAAGTTAATGTAAAAAAATTTTTTTTTAACTCCTTTTCTATAATACAAACTTTAATAAAAGAAAAAAAAACTCAATGTATGCTTTCACTTAAATATTTATGCTAATGTTAAGATTTTATTTTTTTTTGTATAAATCTACTTTTATTTTAATATGCATATATATATATATATATATAAAACTGAATAATATACAGTTATTTTAAACAGACTCCAATTTTTTATATTATTTTCAACACATTAATAATATAATTATTAAAGTTGTGTAAGTAAATTACATGTATATGTATATTCAGATTTATTCAGATACATATATATTTGTATATAATATAAACAGTGAAAGGATGTTAATCCGAAAAATATAGTCCTCTTAGGCTAGATTTTAATGATTAGGATGTCTTTATTATTGCAGTAATATAAACTCTAGTTTTACGTTTTCAGTGTTCTAACATTTTAGCAATAGGTGCCAGGTGGTATTCCAAATCTGTATTTTCGTTTTCAAATGTCTTATTTTATCGGAAGCACGCTCCCAACCATATACTCAATATTATTTCGATAACTGCTGGCTACAAAGATAGTTTTCAAGTTTGCCTTTATACTATTGCTTTTAAATTTTTGTGATCCTTGTACCTTTGACGGTCGTTTTACTTCAATTATCCCTTTTTTTCTTATTATTGTAGGATTGTGCTCATGTATATTCAAATATAATTTACTTAAATTTTGGAAACTTCCGTAAATTTTTCTATGTGAATGATGTGATCATTTTTTATATAAACTAAAAATTCCTTTGTATATACATATATACGTATATCCGATAATTATATGTAACTCCTTGGTATATGCAAATATTATTAATGTAATATTATCTTCATTAACTCTATTATTCTTATCCCCTGATACATTTTTGTTTTTATTTAATCATTAATGTAAAGCCTATATTCATTACTTTTTTTTTTTAAAAAAAAAAGCTCATTCATTTATAAAAAATCACAATTCCATTTAAAATCATCTTAGCGAGAGAAAATAGGGGGGAATGGTTTTAAAATCTTTATAAATATTCGAAAAATGTAGTGATTTTATTTGAAATTCTATTTGAAATATAGAATCTTTATACATATGTATGCATCATCAACTTTTCAAATTTTTAAATTATATTAAATTGATAAATTATCATCATCATCATCATTTTCATTATCAGAAGAATTATATTTTTAAATCATACATACTTATACATTTGTACTTTATATGTATGTATGAAGTTAGTATAATGAATAATGATATATATATATATGTGTAATACTAATGTTGATGATGGGAAGGAAAATTATTAAATTATTCAGGCAGAATGTTTTTTTTCACTCCTTTCTCCTAAGAGTGGATGTAAAAACATAATATTATATAGAAATATAATCCAACAAACACATTCAACTAAATATATTTGAAAAAGAAAAACAGTTATAAAAAAGTAAATACATAACAACATAATATAATAAACCCCATTAATAACGGGATAAATGATGAAAAGCCAACGTTCGTTCTTTACTGTTTTATTTCGTATTTTTTTTTTTGTTTTGATTTAATATTTCCCAGTTATGTTATGAATAACGGTAATACAATGATTATAAACAGGTTTTTCATATTTTATTCTATAGAAAACTACCCAGAGGGACCACGATGTCATATTATTATTAAAACATTGCACAAAATCTATAATACAATACAATTTTATATATTACTTCTATATAATAACAGAATAACAGTAAAAACTATATAAAAGGTTTGTTTAACTGTGTTTATTTAAAAAAAAGTATATAATAACGGTATAGTAAAGTTGGTTAACAAAAACAACAAAAAAAAAAGGTTACTAAAGTTTTTTGTTCTATTTTTTCAATTTTTCATCATCTGTTCTTATTTCTGTTCTCTTCTTTCATTAATTTCATAATATTTGAATGAATAAATGAATGTTTTACATTAATAATAACAAATTAGAAGAGTTCCATTATATAAATATTCCAATGTACTACAATTATTTAATATCAAAAATTATAATTTTTTTTTATCAGCATATACGTTCGAACTTTTTGCTACATTGAAGTTAAAAATTGCTTTAAAGAAAGCAGAAACCATCAGTTTTAAAATTTTTATTTCTTTCCCCTATAAATTTGCGGTTTTTCATTAATTTTGTTTTTCTCTTCTCCGCCCCTCTCTGTATTCTGTTCCTGATTCTCTTTAATCAAAAAAAAACAAATGAATGAATACAATTTGTTTGGAGATCACTACATATGTCAGAAAAACAAAATCCGAAAATTAGAAAATCCTATCCTATAATACGAAAATTAATATTGTTCCCGAAATTATGGTCTAAATTTTTACCATTTATACCATTTACCGTGAACATTAATTATAGATTCCATTAATAATTTGTTTAGCTGTTTAAAGGAGGCATGACTCATTATGAAAATTTAATTTAGAAATACAGGTTTGAGTTCGTTATTTTTTTAAGGAAATTATACAAAGTTAATTTGTTAGAATTTTCTATTCTGATTTTAAATTAGGACTAAGAGAGGTCCAAATAGTTTTATTTCATTAACGGTTTTGAGTTATGCTTAAAAAAAATGGAAAAACAAAAAGAAAAAAAAATCAGGATCTCAATATTTGTTTAGCAAGACAAAGCAATTTTTTGTTTGATTTATATAAAATATAAGAAAACGGCTAGCGCTTTCAGTTTCAGAACTACATTGAAATGAGATATAAGATTTTTTTTAAAATATCAAAAGGGGTTACCTATAATAGGTTCCACTATGAATAACTTTAGGGTAGTGAATACAACTATTTTTGATATTTTCTGGTTCTTGTTTTTTTTTTTTTTTTGAATTTTTGAAGTCACCCATAACAGGCTCCATTATATGTATTACTATAGATAATATAGCTATATTTATGAAATTTTCTAGATTTTTATTATCTAGATTTCATTTTCTGCATTTTGATTTTCTGAATTTCATACCCAATCCAATGTTTACTTTAACAAAAACAGAATAAAATGAAGTCAGGAATATTAGTGCTTGAGCTTTAAATTAAAATACTGCAAAATAATCCATATATATTATATATATACTTATAGCTATACGCTTTTACAAGACTTTAAAAAAGTAGGAGTTTACATTAGGGTATTTGTCAAAAAAAAAAGCAGGTTAAATTTGCTCTTTTAAGCTACAAGGTTGTAATATTATTTTTGTATCGTTTTTGTTATTTATTTTTTTTTTAGTGGGACTAAAACTTTTGTTTTTTTAGGATTGTCCTTTTCGTTTTCTCTTTTTTTTTTTTATTTTTTTAAATGAACAAAATGAAAAATGAAGATTAAAAATTACAATAAATCTAAAAAGATAACGAATAACGGCTAATTAGCAATGACAGTTTTGTTTTTTGTTTTCGCAAAAAAAAAAAATTAAAAGCAGATGGAAAAATTAAATAACGGAATTTTCAGATGGAATAAAAAGAGATATAAAACTAATTTAAATAGTTAAACTTTTAAGGAGTATGAAAAAATTTTAATTAATGTGGTTTTAAAAAGTAATGATATGGTTGGGTATTTTTTATGTGTTGAATATTGCTAATTAACAAAAAAATCCAAAAACAAATAATTCGCCTATAAGTGTGCAATTTGTTTTTTAATTTTTATTAAAAAATTAATTTTTTTTTTTTAGTGCATGCCACATTTTCTTTGCCACAAAAATGTCGACAGGAAATTAAACAGCCTTTCAGGCGTGACTCTAAATATCGTAAGGGAAATTACTCTTACGACTTGTGTGGGATTCGAACCCACATTTCCTCGGTGTTTACAGTGTATTTTATACGCTCTTACTAGGCCACCGAGGCCTCAGAAAATTAATTTTGATGTTAGGCAAAAGATGATACATCTTTTTTATGTAAAAGTTGTTTTGTAGAAACAAAACTCTTCAAATAGAAGATGGACAAAAAAAAAAAATTGAAATATCCTTGTAAAAAAATATTAAATTTGGTTTTTTTTTTAACTTGTTAAATTGTGTGACGGACAATTAATTTTGATGAAAAAAAAAAGGACAAATTTCAATAAAAACAAAAAAAGGTTGAATAAATTTTTGTAATTAAGTAACTTTAGAATAAAGTTGTTATATTGTTTGAGGGCACTAAATGTTTTATTAAATGATAAAACATTGGGCCTAACCTAACTCAAACTAGTGTATATTTGTTAATATTAAAGTAATTAAAAAATTCTTATTAAATGTGGACTAATAACTTGAATTTGTGGTTTGTAGTATAAGAATATGTATCTAAAACTATCACAATGAAAATATTTTTAAATTTTGTACTCATAGTTTTAAACAATTTTACTTAAAAAATTTAATAAATTGATAGAAAAAAGTCAAATTGGGATGATTTTTATTTTAGAAAAAATCTTATTAAAATTTTATTTAGTTTGAACATAATCAATTCTATGTTCTTAATTTTTAAAGTTTTAATTGTCTGTATCTTTCAGGAGCTTTTCTCCAAGCGGTCATTTTAGAACAGTTTAGAAAATATCTTTTGTTTTTTCTTTTTCAGTAGTTATATCTATTTTAGTTATAGTCGTTCAGTAATTCTAATAAATAAAAAAAAAATGGGTTCGCTACAAATGTTCGTACCTCAAAATATCGGGTTTTCAAAATTTCCTTCTTTTAAATCTCTATCTATTTTCTCTTATCTTATTTTAATATTTGTTTTAATGAAATTAAAAAAAAAACAAATTTAAATTAAACTGGGGTTTTATTTCGAAAATTAAATTTGAAGCGAATAACCCTGATTTTGTAACCAACTGTAATATTCCTTCTATAATTATTTTTTCTTTTTACACGCAATATTCCAAAAATAAAGCATTAAAAATAATTTCAAGGTAAAGCATTTAAAATAGTGGTCGCTGCCGCCTCCAAATCTCCACTAAACAAAGTTTTGAAACCCTGATTTTTAAACTAACTGCATATATATAAGATCTCTCCTAATTATTTTTTGACATATTTTGAATTGGGTACGAAAGCTTGGAACTCATAGTCATGTTTTTTATTTTGTCTGAGTTTTCTGAAAAAAAAAAGATTTTGCGAGAATTTGAACAAGATTTTAAGAAAATGAGATTTTGATTAAACGAGATTTATAAAAACAACATGATTTTGAGATTGCCTAAATAAAATTATCTAACAATTTGGCAGTGCTTAATAATTACCAAAAACGTTCAACGTATTTTTACTTTTACTGTACATACTAATATTAATTACATAATTAACTTTCATACATTATTTTTTGTTTTATTAAAAAACATTCACATGTCGAACAACAATTTCATGTTGTTTTTCCTATAATTAATTTTTAATTACTTAATTACATACAAAACGAATACAATTCTAAATTAATAAACTAATTAAAAAAAAAAATATTTTTAGTTTTTTTAAGTTGATACAAAAATAAATAAAATTCACACGAAATCACCAATAAAGAATAAATTCAAATTGCATATAAATGTAATTACATATAATAAAAAAACAAAAGTCACAAATAAACCTTTTCAATAATTCTGTAAACTCAATCGGATCTCTTATATTTTATATATGCATATATCAAATTAATTTTATGTTATATGGAATTTTTTTTACCTAATTTTTTATTTCTTAAACTTTGCTCCAATCCAATCTGTGTGTGAACGTGTGTATGTGTTCAGTTCACATGTCGTGTTTCTAACACAAAAACAAAAAAAAAAAAACAAAAATTAAAAATATACCCCTAATCCAAGATCATTTTATAGGTCGTATAATGTTTTTCTATTTTTTTTTTATTATACACACTTTAAAAGTCAACTTTGTACTTACATGAGTGCAAATATTCAGTCACACAAAGATAAAAAACTGTTTTTTTGTTGTTTTTTTTTTTGTTTTTTACCTTAATTGTTAGTTACTAATTAATTGGAATTTAAGATACAATTTGCATCTAAAGAAAATTTTCAAATTCATATACGTAATAGGGACATAAGTATGTAAATTTAATTCAATTCTTACTGTCATGTAAATTTCGTTCGTCATACAATAACTATACTGTTATAACACTTATAATCCACTGTACATATAAACATGGTGTAATATTTTTCATATTATATATGTAGATATATGTTATAATAAATTGAGTGGTTATTGTCCTTGTCTTTTTTTTTTCTGGTGGTTGTTTTACGGTTTTGTTTTTAAATGTAGAAATATATATATACATATACATATGTATATACTCTTTCATAAATAAATGAATATGTATATACTTACTTATATGTAGAAATTTTTCATATACCGTTAATAATTGAGTCAAGGAAGTTTTCTTGGAGAGGATTTTTACTTTTCAGTTATAAGTTGCATAAACATTATGATAAGTGTTTATGTACATAAATATAATTGATATGTACATGTTTATGTATAAATAATAATTAAAGACTAAAAACAAAAAAAAAAAAATATGAATAAAAAGTAAAATAAGAAAAAATACCTTGGAAACAGATAAAAAAAAAAAAAAACCCTGATTTGTAATTCTTAAAAGATTTTCTCAGGATTTTCTTTTCATATTGTTATGGGTATTTGATATGACATGAAAAGATTGCTTGTTTTACAGGGTAGTTTTATTATGATTTTTTTTTATTGGGTCTTTAAACCTTTCGCACATACGGATGTATATACATTAATATATAATTTCACATAACATAAAAACAAAAGAGCATATAAAAAAAAGTATGAAGGAAAAAAAAAATATATAAATTAAATTTTTAAGATTTTTTTTAAGTATTTTTGTAGTTCTTTTCTTTTAAAAATGCTGATTTTTATGTATTTTGAAAACGTTAGCCTTAGGTACATATTTAAAAAAAAAACAAAAAAGTTTGAAAAATATTTTGAAAACATAGTCGGAAAACCTATTTAAATATGTAGTTAGTGTTAATTTTCCTTCGATTTATGGCACGATGATACCACTACCACTGACGAACGAAGCTTTAAAAGTTTTTCAGATTCATGTCAAAGAGTTCACCTAAACGATCGTTTGTTTTAATACAAATTCCATTAAATTTATATCAGAGTCTATTTGTCACAATAATTATTTATAAATCTAAAATTATGATTCGTGTAAAAGATTTTACTATATATATATACTTATGATTTAAAATATAATTAAATAACTATATAAACATTTGTATATTTATTTACTCGTTTTCTTTAAAGCCCTCTGTATTTTTTTTTCCTAAGAAAACATATACATTTTTTTTTCACCGCTCTTCTACTATCATTTTTGTTTACATACATCATATCAATATTAAGCCAAAAAACCCATTAACAGACTAACTACTTTTTTTTTTTTTTTGTTATTACACATCCATACATGCACAATCATTTTTTTATTCATTAAAGTGTACGCAAAGTGAACATGTTTTTTGCACAACTAAATCAAATAAGAGGTAGATAAAAACGGTAGGTATACACACGTTCATAAAAACAAAAGAAGCCGGAAAAACCATCCAGATTAAGGTCATTGATAGTCATGAATGAAATGACAGAAACAGAAAAAGAAAAGGAAAAAAAATTAAATGAAAAAAGGTGAAAAAATAAACAAAACAATAATACAAAATGGTTGAAATAAAGTAAAGAATATTTTTATTTTCTGTTTTTTTTTTTTTGAAATGTGAAATCTGTAAAAAAATGTCAAAATAATAAATTAGAAAACAAAAAACGAGAATAAGAATCAAAAAAATACAAATGAAATATAGAAATAAAATTTTCGCATTATTTCCCGTTATATTTATTAATCGGATCACGTATTCGGTGAAAATGATCGCAATAATGATATAGTCATGTTAAGTGAGGTAAAAAGAACGTAAAAAAAAAAAACAAAAAACAAAAATGATATGAAAAATAGGATTTTCTTTTAAAATTTTTTTTTTGCAGTTTATTTTTTTTTTTTATCATGAAGTTACTTTTAGAAAATAGATTAACCCCAGATTAATACGGTGGTGTAATTTTAAAAAATAACGACTGTCATTTTTTCAATTCAATGTCAATGTTTCAAACAATATTCTAAAATATGGAAAGAATAGCGATTAGTCTGTGAAATAATCTATTTTTTTTTTTTTTTGTTTTTACAAACAGCAGATTACATATTTTTTCTGTAAATACATATATTATGGAAACTTTTAATTTTGAAATCAACTCTCTAAAAACACTCCTAATAATTTTTTATATCCATATTTTGACAATACACCAATTTAAAATATAGGAGAGCTGTCATTCTCATTAATTTTATTTTTTTTAATTACTACTCAATATTTAAATTTAAATGAAATTTGTTCAAAGTCAAATAAACCTTTTTAACCTTTGGACTTTATAAATTTTATGAACTCCGAAAAACTTTGAAAATTTTTTATCAGTTTTATTTTCGGAATTCGACAAAATTTTTATCTGTTTTATTGTTTTAAATCTGTTCAATTCTGTTTAATTCTGTTCAATTCTCTAGGTAGCATTTTTAGCTAATTGTCTAGATAGTATTTTATTAGTAAAATTTAATCCTACTAAAAATTAATGTCCGCCTATTTGGAGGTTAAATATTCAAATAATTTTTCTATGGTGGATTGAGGACTAAAAGGAAATTTTCGAATTTAATGTTTCAGGAAAGGTTCTTTAATATACAGCAAATTCCTTTGAATTTTTGAAGGATATTTTTGTACAACAAACTGATGGCTTTTTTTTTTTTTTGAATGAAGAAAAATAAAAATATTTTTTTATTATTTGACTAGACAACGATACAATTATTTGTTGTGTGAATAGAATTTTTAATTTTCTTTTTTTGTTTTTTTTTTTTCGATTCTTATATTATAATTTTTTGAAAGTCTAAGAACATTAAAATCGTGTAACAAAACACTGTACTTAATGGAAAAATATTTGTAAGTTAATATAATAAATGAAATAATAAAAATGATTGTTACAATTTATATAGAAGATTATAAATAATTGTACGTAAATTTTAATCTTAAAACAAATGATCTTTTGTTATTTTAAATGTATCCATAAAAATTGCATTAGGGATTATAAAATCTTAAATTTTATATAATAAGTATTAAGGGTTGTTTACAAAAAATTAAAATTAGATTAGAGATTCTTTAGTATAATTTAAATTAAATTTGGATGTTTTAAAATTTTAAAGAAAATTAAAATTTAAAATACCGTAAGGATATTTTCGTACACAAACAAAGAAATGTTTGTCTATATTTTTTTTTCAGATACTTATCTATCAATATTATAATAAAATGCCTTTTGTTTACTTCTTATGTAAAACCAGCAGTATTTATGTGTCTCAAAATATAAAAAGTGAACTGCGCTTCATAAGCATACATATATGTATATAGTCAAAATGTTGTTTAGTGATTTACATCTAGGATCTTAAGACATAATTTATGTCCGAAGCAGATCAATTTTGAGACTTTTCCTCTTGACTAAAATGTTTGACATATAAATTTGATGTTTTAAATGTCAATTTGTTAAAATTTGTTAATATGAAAACAAATTGATTGTTGTACTTAAACTTATATACAGGGTGTTTGAGGAATAGACAGCATAACTTCAAGGAGGGATGGGGGAAGTTAAAATAACTAAAAAAAATCTTGTTATTCAGACACTGAGATAATGGAGTCTAAAGAGTTCCTCCTTTTTGAAAACAACCTGTACATATAAGTGTTGTTGAGTAATTATTAAAGACAATTATTTTCTTTATTTCATTTTACAACTCTTTAAAGCATTCGAGGTAAGAATCGCAGCCATGTATTCCTGCATATTTTGAAAAATAACACATTTAACTGTATTACTGAAATGTTTTATAGAAAATGAAATTTTTAAACAAAATTTGTCTTTTAAAAAAAAAGTTTAACGTATTTTGACATTCAAAAGGCTTTTTATACCCTATACGTAAAGTTAAGGTATATTAACATTGGTATGGTGTTTGTAACCACCAAAAGGAAGCGAGTTAGATATGGACGTGTATATGTATATATTTTGAATCAGGATCACCATCTGAGTTAATCATTTCCATCCGTCCGTTCGCACGATAATTCATAAAGTAATAAAGCTATCTTGATGAAATTTGTATACTAGGTTACAAATCACGAAAAGAAGTCGGGAACTGCATCTGGGCAAAATCGGTCCATGGATTTAGATTCTGGAAGCTTCTGATTGATTCCAGAGCAAACTAGATTATCTCTAAAACTAACAAAGATAGAACCTTTAAATTTGGTACAATGATGTTCCTTCATGTTTGATTTATGCCTCTGAAATTTGAGAGGATTTGTTCCATGGGTTCGGATTTTAGAAGCTTCCGAATGAGCGCCAAAGCAAATGAGTATATCTCCAAAACCAACGAAGATAAAACCTTAAAATTTGGTTCATTATTGGTGTTCCTTCATGTTTTCTTTATGTCTCTGAAATTTGAGAAGATTTTATCCATGGGATCGAATTTTGCAAGCTTCCGAACGAGCCCCTGAGCAAACGAAATTATCTCCAAAACCAACAAAGATATATAGAACTTGGTGTTCTTTCGTGTTTGATTTATGTTTCTGAAATTGGGGAGGATTTGGTCTATGGGTTGGGATTTTGGGAGCTTCCGAACGAGCCCCAGAGCACACTATGAGTATATTTCCAAAACCAACAAAGATTGTATCTTTAAATTTGGCACAATAGTGTTCAATAATGTTTCCTCTATATCTCTTGAACTTGAAATTTTATACAAGGGTGTTTAAGCATGTCTTCTTGAATTTCTTTCTTTCTTGAAGTTCTTGAAATTCGAGCTGAATAAGGAAGGAAAGGGAAGCGATTCAAGCAGCTGCCAAAAAATTTACGGATTTTTAATTTAATTCGAATTGTTCAGGTGTAGGGTATTAATAAGTCGGTTACATCAACTTACAGGTAAGTTGTGTTTACAACTTACTTACGGTTACATCATCAACTCAACTTACAAGAAATACTTTAGAAGTTTTCCTTACATGAAATTAAAGTTAAATACTACTGTGAAATAAGAGACAGATAAAGGTACAAGATTTTGGTTCACAAAAAGAGTCGGTCTCTAATATCAGGATAAAAGTTGAGGAAGATTAGCGACAAATATATATATATATATATGAAAAATTATCCCCTTTTAAAGGAAACTCTAGGGTGAAACCTTTAATAGAAATATACAGTTCGATCAGGATTTGGAAAATGAAAAAGGATTTTAGAAAAATTCAAAGATGGATTTTGAAGGAAGATGTTAATGTTTTTCTTTAACTTTACTAAATCGTACACATATAAGCTACCAATGTTGCCCATACGGAAATATGTATTCATAAAATGAAAACTAAACTGATCAAATTCACTTACTTATACGTGTAATTAATGATTTATAAGCTTTTACATTTACGAATTATGTCTACATCATTAAGTCTACAAGTTTTAAATTTTGTTTTTGTATCTATATTTAAACTGAAATCTTTTTTTAACAAAATTATGTGATACATATATGAAAAATAACACATATGCTTATAACTCACACGCCTTTTCTTTTCATTAAATTTATAACACATTTAAAATCATTAAATAAATATAAATAACAAAAAAAAAAAAAAATATTTAAAATATTTTAATACGTTCATACATTTCTCTTTAGTTGGTGTGTGGTGGGCTAATAAAAATGTATATACGTATATAAGGTACATAATAAGAAAAATCCTCAAATTTTTTTTTTTTAAGTAATTTTTCCTGTAAAAAAATTTATTTCCAGTATCTTGTAATATTTTAATTGTATCCATTTTTCTACTTTCTGCTTTTGAATTTTTTATGCCGCTTTCATCCTACATCATTTTTATTCATGCAATTTTCCAAATCTATTTTTAAAAAATTTTTTTTTTCTTAGATTTTCCACAAAATATTTCTTAAACTGCTTAAAATACTTTTCGTATTTTTTTTTGAAATTTCAACAAGAATATAAAAATTTTATTACATAAATTAGTCAATAAATGAAAAGAAAAAAAAAATATTTAAAAATGCAATTTTGGGAAAATTGTAAATATTTAGTTTGAAGATGGTTGAAGGTTGTTTCTTAATTTATTTTACTACAAATATAAAGGAAAATCAATTTAAGAAGAATAAAAAAACAAAAAAAATATTTTTCCTCCAAATTGAATTCCCCCAGCGGTATTTTTTTTTAGTAGAAGAACTGATTCTCTAAAAAGAATTTGAAATTTAAATAATGACCTAAATTTTCTTCTTTTCTTCGATTTTGAGATATGAGGAAAATATTCTTTTACAAGTTAGATTAAATGGAAATTATTTTCAAAATAGACTTAAAAAAAAACGAGGAAAAGTGCAGAAGAGTAGATTGTGTCAACTCTGGGATACCCGTATGAACGTAATATATATCACATTTCTATGAAACTTGATCATCTTTTAAAAAATTTCAGATGTTTTAGTACCCACGTTAACTATCAAGATATATTTATGTAAATTGTCGAGTTGTATGAGAGCTACTCGAATATTGCACCAGCACAACCAAATTTTACAGAAATTATTGTCCTAAAACTTGATTATATTTTTTAAGATTTAAGACGCTTAAATTCATAAAGTTCCAAGAGGTGCAAGAAGCCTGAACCTACTGCTCTAGTCCAACAAAATTTTACAGAAGTTGTTAGCATGCAATTCGACATCTTTTAACAAACTTTCAGATACCTAGCTTCAATAGACTCGTAGTTATTTTCATTTAAAAAAAGAACTTGAATGGTAGCTATCTGAACTTACTTGTTGCGCCAGCACAACCAAATTTTATAGAAACTGTTGCCATAAAACTTGCTCATCATTTGTAAGATTTCAGACGCCTCGCTTCATTAAGTTCTAAGACGTGCAGGAAGCCTGAATCGGCTGCTCTAGATCAACCAAATTTTACAAAAATTGTTAGCAGGTAACTCGACACCTCTTCACTAAATTTCAGATTCCTAGCTTCAGTAGACACTGAGTTATTTTCATTTAAAAAGAGAAGTTGTATGGCAGCTATCCCAACCTGTCGCACCATCACAACCAAATTGTACAGAAGTTGTTGCCATAAAACTTAAATCATCATTTGCAAAATTTCAGATACCTAGCTTAAATAGATACTGAGTTATTTCCATATAAAGAAAGAAGTTGTATGGCAGATACTCGAATCCGGCGGCCGAAAATGCTGTATTTAAATAGCGAAACTAACAATTTTGCAAAAGTAATAAAAATTTCAGACTTCTAGTTCCTTTATGTTTCGAGTTATCGTGCGGACAGATGGATGGATGGACGTACGTACATGGCTTTTTCGATTCAAAATTCGATTCTAAGACGATCCATACCTTTGACACTATATCTAGCTCGACTCCTTTAAGGTGTCACAAATGTAATGGCAAATTTATTATACCCTTGAAAATAGTTCATACGGGTATAAAAAGGAAAAACCTGTGAAAATTTTTTAATAGCAAATCATTTCCGGATGTTAAAAATGTTTATTTATTATAAATGAATGATTTTAACTTTAATTGTTCATTACATTTAGTTCAAATTTTTGTAAAATCAATGATTTATTTCGTTATATCTAATTATAATATATAATATATGTAGGTAATAATATTTGTAAGTGTATATATAATGAATTAAGTATGTATAGACATAATAAATTTTAATTGACTGAAAAAAATGAATTGAGGAATTTTGAATTTCAAATTTTTGAAATACCGAAAATTTTTAAATTATATAATGTGATTAAAGAAAATATTTTTGTAAAGATTCAAAATCAAAAACGAAACAAAAAATAATTGAGGAAATTATTAAGGAAAAGTGGAAAAATTGTTTTATTATGGTTAAAAATTTGTATTCAAATAAATCATTAAATACTTTTGATTCCTAACATAATGTAAACTATTTTGTTGACAGTGAAAGTAATGTTATTGGATTTAGACAGTAGGTATGTTAGTTTAAGTAAGTATATATGTATTTTAAATATGTATATAGAATATCATAAGAAGTATAATAAAACAAATATTATACGGTTCGATTAAGTCTTTACTTACTTTCCATTTTATCAAAATTATATTTCATATATCATAATTAGAAGGTAAAGAATAAATTTATTTATTTATACTAGGATATTTTTATCTCCCATATTAACTAAGGGTTAACTAGAAAATCTTGTATTTTTTTAAATCTTGTTCTTTTGAAAATCTAGTTTTTTCTTTTATTTCGTATTTTAATTTATTTGGGGCGCCGGAAACAGATGAAATCTTTCTTTATATATACCTTTTTTTATTTTATCTGAAGAATTTTTTACTTTTAAGTGAATATTTTTCAATTTAACTGCAGATTTTTTACTTTAAGTTAATATTTTACTTTAAGTGGATACTTTTTTACTTTAAGTGAAGACTTTTTTTTATTTATTTTAACGGTTTTCCAGATAATGATGTTCAAAGTAATTTCGTAACTTTTTAAAAAGTAACAATGTCTTCGTTGCTGTACAACATGGAAGATTCGTGTTTCAATTAAGCACATGGTAATATTTAGAAAATATCTATCTATACCTCGAAAACTGTAAAACATATGAGAAAGTGTACATCAATCAATAAGGTACATCAATAACGGTTTTTTATGCGAAAATTACTTTTATTTTATAAAAACAGTGAAAAATCTCAATATTTTTCGAATTTAAAAGCTTGTAAAAGTTAGATAAAAGTTAGGGCATTAGCATGAAAGCCCACAACTTCAGTTAGCTACCAATTAGCTTAACGAACCTTCTAAGTAGTTGTGGCAGGAAAATATTGTTACATTTTTTAAAAAAAATTAACGAATTTATTTTGAAGGTCATTATCTCGGAAACCGTTAAAAATAAAATCAATTTTAAAAAATTACTATAAAATCATTCCTAATTCGGAGTTTTGCATATATATATACGTATATACATAAATATTCTGGAAAACTTTGGGCGCCGCAAAAATACATCGCTCTCTTTTAGCATAATCGGCTATGAACTCATTCTTTTGAAATAATTTAGTAACACCGCAAAAATGGGATGTTCTCATTGAATCTGAGCCATAAAAATAACAAGATTTAGCAAACTTTTTAGTAAAAGTAAGATTTTAAAACAGAAACAAGTTTAAAACAACAAGATTTCAAATAAAACGATTAATTCATTTCCAATAAAAACTAAATAAATTAATTACCGGAGGAGTTTATCTAAAAACTAGTCAAAATTATTGTAATTTATGCCTTTAGAGAAATTAATTTCAAAATCATTTTTCTATTTATTATTATATAATAAATAATTTTTTTTTTTTTTTTGAAAAGAAGAAAATTAATTTTCCACGAAAAAATAAAAGAAAATAATATATATTTTTCTTAATTATCCAAGTTAATTATTTTACTTTTATTTCTTATTAAAATATTCATATACAAATAAAATAATATTTCGTAATTTCTTAATTTTCTTTTATTCTTATTTTAATATAAGGCCTATTCTTTTTCTTTCTGTTCAAATCCTCAGTTTTATACTTTTAAGTTTTTATCTTTAAAGAACAAAAAATGTTTTTCAATTAAATCGTTTTCCCTATACTTTTTTTTTATTTCCCCTACTTATCCTTTTTACCATATTGTGTATGATATTCTTTCTCTTTCACACATTCTTTCAAAGTTTTTGTTTTTGTACGGAAATCTTCGCCAAATTTTTTCTTTGAGTTGGTGTTTTTGTTTTTTTTTTATTTTTCTTCGGTACATTCTTGTTGTAAGTTCAAGGAATGTGTTTCCAGGAAAAAGTAGTATAAGAATTGTTATACCAGTAGGTGGTGTTTACCTCTCACTATACTTACTGCTATTAAAACAATTTAAAAAGCAAAAGAAAAACAACATAATAAAAATTAAATTAAAATGTCTGCGGCAAGAAATTTAACTAAAATATCAATGGAAGTTAATAAAAAGGTTTTTTTTTTTTGTTTTTCGAGAAAAGCCGTAAAGAAAAAAATATTGATAAACTGAAAGAAAAACATGTTTAAATTTACTATAGGGAAATTATTATTGCCTTGTATTTAGGCATTTTTGGTTTTTTTTTTTGTTTTTAGCAAACTACAATATTGAAATTCAGTTCAATTGTTAATAATGCTGCTAATATTCATGGTAAGTTTATAAGTTTAAAAAAGATAATGGACAATTTCAAATTTTATTTGATTTATGCTTCGCGTAATGAACATATTTTATACTTAAACTTTTTTCGGAATATCCTGACAAATATTAAAAATGTTTGAAGTCCTTCCTTTGTTCAAATTCTGATAACTTTAAAACCGGTTCCAATGGTATTCGATGAAAAAATGTAACTACAGCAATTTTCTTCCGAATACAAAATTGTGGGAGTGTGATGTTTAAAATTTTAATGGTTAGATTACACTTCCAAACGCACTTAATTTTAGTTCTTAAAAAATTGAAATTAGTCTGTGTTTTTTGATATCACTTTAAATTCGTAAACAATTTAGAATATTAATTTGTGCAATTAGCAATGCTTTTTTAATTCAACTTCATATCAATTAAGAATTAGTACAAGATATTTTAATTGTATCCACTTACTTATTTTTAGAAGTCCAAGAAAGGAAAGATTCGATAATCCATTTTCAGTACTAATTCAGTTTGATATTCAATTTGAGCAACCAATGAACACCTTATAATTTCTCTTTTACTTTTCGTTACAATTTTCCATTAGAAAAAGCCTTTACTTTCTTCTAATAAAATCAAAAATTAAATTTCCTCACAGCCCATAGAATATTTAACTACGTAAATTTATTACCACTCCAAAACACTACCAAAACAAAAAAAAAACAAAAAGGAAATCCCAAAGATATTTTTTGATAAAAGTTTTTCTTTATGTCAAAAAAAAAACTTTTTCATCTATTATCCATCAATTTTTTTACAGTTATGTATCATTTCATTCTCTTTTTTTTTGTATGTTGTACATCAACCTATCCAAAAAACAAAATGTGCCTTTTTAAGATTGAAATTAGGTCATTAGTTATACAAAATTCTATCAAAGTCAATATTTGTTACCAGATGTTTCAACTTAACATTATTCAAATATCCTTCCATTCCCTGGCAACCCAAAGTTTCTTTAAAAATATGCTATTTAAATATTCATTCGATTTTATGCTAACAAAAACATTAAAACTATAGTATGGTATAAGTCCTCGAAATGCCTTTTATTTCAAAAACAAAAAAGTTATTGGTGTTCTGAACCAAATTATCCGTGTTCTCTTTTCCCTCTAAGTAAACTTAAATTCACAATAAAAAAACAACGTAAAATAAATTAATAAAAAATTCATCATTCTGCACAATTCATCTAGATTTTCTTGAAAAATTTTGTTGAATGGAATGACAACTAAAATAAAGCTAAATCTAATGAAATTAAAGGAAACGGAAATAAAAACAACAATAACCTTAATATTAATATAAAGCTAGCAAAAAAAAAAAAAAATGAAATTACATTTCTGATAAAGCATTTTTGATTTTGATTCATTCATATTCAGGATAATAAGGATATATGAAACAAAAGAAACATATACATACACACATAAATTTTAAGAAGTTTTTTACTTGTGCTTTTATTATTAAATTTAATGAAAATTCAAAATTTATCGTACATGATTCGTAGTGACCAAACCCAAGGAGTTTTAACAGAAAAAGCTTTTCTTTTTAACTATACAAACATTTATATAAATAATTTCAACTTTTGCTCATTTCATTTCAATATTTTGTAGTTTTTATTTAATATGAATAACTTAATGATTGCTGTCAGCATCGAACACAATCAAATTGATTTAAATTCCAGAGCACGAAAGTATTTCAGGAAACGAGTCAGCGGAAGAACTAACAAAGCAGAGATCTAAATTTAAGCTAGGCGTTGAGAATACCCTATCTGTCTACGTCCCTTAAATTCAACATTAAGAAGAACTTGAAGCGGTGGGTTGCACGTGACAGAGCCATGCAGTCGAATTTGAGTCTAAAAAATTTGAGTTTTCCTATCGACTTCTTAATAAGACAATCGGTTACTGTTATTACATGTTGTTACATCATCTTATCGATAGATATGCTAAAGGATTAGGTATGAATACAAAATAGGACTTATTACTAGTTAGAGTACTAAAGTATTTATTTGTGTGGGAAATGACGAGAGTACTATCATCTCTTGTCTGTATGATAAAGAAACCATAACTGTTTATATGATAAGAGATTGTAGTACTCTTGTTATTAGTTAAGTATGGAATAGTAAGTATAATTATATTGTTGTGAGTAAGTATAATTACATTAATCATGTATGTATTAAAAACATATTCAACTAAAGTATGGCTACTTATATTTAAAACGGATTAATGAATAATTAATGTATTTATATAACAATAGTACTTTCTAGAGAGAGTATGAGTCATTTTCTAGTCATCTGTCGTAAGCTGTTAAGAAAAAAAACGGAAATATCTCGGTAGTTTTTTTTTTATCCAAGATTTAGGTGAACACAGATCAAACACTGATCAAATAAACTTTCAAAGCTTCTTTTGTTAGAGTAGTACCACTGTGATATTAATCTAAGGACACTTAACAATAACTCTTGTCTAATAGATAATCCTACGTTTTGAAGGTGCTCTGATATAATCCAGTTATTACTGATATAATAATTCAGTCTTCATTAAATAAAAAAAAGTAATGATTAAAAGTAATGAACCATAAAATAAAAATACTTCACATTTCTTTGTTCAGTTGATCAAATATATTTTTTAATAAGATTATTCTTGAAAAATTGACAATTCATTAATTCAAGGATTCAAAAAATATTCAAAATTCTATCTCTAAAATACATATTTTTAATTAATTGAAATAAGATTGTAAAGTT
Organism: Poecilobothrus nobilitatus; assembly: GCA_947095535.1. Taxonomy (NCBI): domain Eukaryota; kingdom Metazoa; phylum Arthropoda; class Insecta; order Diptera; family Dolichopodidae; genus Poecilobothrus; species Poecilobothrus nobilitatus. Next base: position 177,107,718 of record OX352774.1, read on the forward strand.
TTAAAAATGGCATGTACATATTCTATATATAGAGTTGGGCCTCGGTGGCGTAGTAGGTAAGAGCGTATAAAATACGCTGTAAACACTGAGAGAGTGTGGTTTCAAAATGCCTATATGCTTGTTTTTATATAACTATTCTTTAAACTGCAGGGATTTGAGAACACATTATAACAATAGGTACTTTTTAAAATGTAAATAGAAATGGTCTCTTTATAACAATAAAAATAATCCGGAATATGAATGAATTATTACAATAGATTGATTTTTCAAATTTTGGTACATACATATATTTGGTAAAAAAATTAAAACTGTAATACATATTTTCAATTTGAATATTAAATTTTTGAAAGTACGTTCAGGCATTTTTTTTTTTATGTATTTATGTAAAATTTAAAATACATAATTAAACTTTCCTTTGTTCTCAGAAAAAATTAAAAATTAAAATTTTTAAAATGTATTTTTTTTTAATAGGATCAAATGCATTTTAATTCATACAGTACTTATGAAATGTATACGTAAGTAGATTATATTAAAGTATTAATTATTGAATTTGTAAATAATTTTATTTTTTTATTATTGATTATTATAAATGTATTTAAAAATTTTGAATACATCTAAAAGGACATAAAGGAATTAATAAAGCCAACATAAAAGAAAAGAAAATAAACTAAATTTTATTTTCAAATTTTCCTTTTGTTTAAATTTATTTTAGTTATGGCAAAAAAAAAAAATTAATTTTATATTCTATTCAGAACATTTTTATTTAGAATTATTAATATATCTAATGTAGATATCATAAAATCTAGGAGGCATACTCTTCATTTTTAATCAACCAAATTTTTTTTATGGTAACCCCATGTGAAATATCAACTGCAAGGGAATTATATTAAAAATCCTTTAAAGTTTAAATATTATGTGGGAGTTATTTGTTTTCAATGGTAAATGCAAAATGAAATTTATATTTATTTTTTAATTAGTTATTAAAATTGAAGATTAAAAAAATTTCATTTTAAATTTTGAATTCAATTAATTTTATAACACACAGTTTTCAAAAGAGTTGGTGTAATTTATAGTATCAAAAGATGTCATAGATATTAAAGATCAATGAATTCAAGAATTTTGAACTGATAAAATGTTTAGAATTTAAAGGAAAATTATTTTGAAATTGAATAAAAAGAATGTTTTAGAAATTTACCACAATCTAATTTATATTTAATAATTATTAGTCTAGACTAATTGTATCGAAATAATCGATTGTAATTGGGATGAGAACTATAACTCATTTCTTGATGGCTTTATTTCAATTTCAAAAATCTTTCTGACATTTTATATGAAAATTATGGTGACAATATGAAAATTATGTTCTATTTTAATTCGAAGCAATATTTTGATTTTATTAAGAGTAAGCGTAAAAGTGATGGCTATCCGCAAGTTTTTCATTGCGAAAGGAACAACGTTTAATGATTCGCAGGTTATTATAAATTTATTTTCTAGATTCTTTTCAAAAGCATACAACTCAAAAGGATTTCATTTCAAATGAAGCATAAACTTAAAGAATTTATTTAGTCAATCTTCATGTTCTGACATCATGTGTATTGTAATAATTTAGTAATAATAATTTAATGCCATAACTTCTTTCTGTAGAAATTGAATTATCTTATGTTCCCATTCGGTTTCTACCAATTATTTTAAAATACTGTACCCAACAGTTAGTAGATCTTTTTAGTAAATTATTTAATAACGAATCGTAACGAATCCGTAACTATAGATCGATACATTTCTAAACTTTTAACTACTTACTTATACCTAAACTTTTTGATAAAAATTCTTTACGAATATTTCATGAATTACTGTCTATCGTTTATTTCTAAATAATTAAACAGTAATTAATTAAACAATAAAACAAAACTAACCTATTATTTAGCATCAATTACAAACGTTCTAATAGCAATTACTAATTATGACTTGATCAGTTAATATTATAGTTTTCTAAATGAATTATAAAACGGCTTGGTGCTTGTATTAACCAATATCTCTGATAAGATAACAGAGATACAATAAAGGTAAATTACTGAAGTAAAAATAAAGGCAATCCCAGAATATTAAATAAACATAATTTAATATATAATAAGTATTAACTAAAATTTCAAAATGGAAAAAAAGAAGAATAACACTACTTTAAAAATAGGCTAATCCTGTATAAAAATAACTTTTATATTGCTCACATAAATTTTTTTCCAACAAACCATAATTCTTTAAAAAAAAAAATTAAGTACTAAATAATTGACACTAAATATAACCTCACACTTGAACATTTTTCAAGTTCAAATTTATTCAGAATAATTTCAAATAATTATAATATCATCATAATTTTTCTAAACAAAATTCAAAATTAATTAAGAAATTAGAATTACACAACAATTTTTATTTTAATAATCTGTCATCAAAATATTTTCAAAGCTATTATTAAATTTATTTTTGTGATCTAAAAATAAAATTTCAATTATATTTGAACAAAATTTAGTATGTATTTAAATTAGAACAAAATTAGATTAAACCTCATTATTAGATTATAACTCGAACCTCAAATATTATATACTCATCATACTTTAAAAAAATTATGTCATCAGAAAATGTGAAATGACCGACTAAAATGAAATAATCTAAAAAAGTAATAAAAATCATTAAAAAACAAAAAAAAAAACTAATTTTCTAATCATGCTTACCTAGTTTTTGTTTTTTTTTTTTTATTCTTAAATCGAACAATCAACCACAAACAAAAAAAAACATGAAATATCTAATAACTTCCTACAACTAAATACCACTTCCTAATTTTAAATCAACTCACATCCCTTTCGATTCTATCCATCGTTTTTATACCTGTTATTAACAAATCCTTCAAATTAAAAATTTATCAAGATTATCAATCAAAAAAAAAAACAACAAAAAAGCAGCAAAAAAAAAAAAATGCCTAACAAGTTTTTTGAGGAAATGTCACCCATCATCGCTTTTAAACGATTAACATTAACTATTATGGACAAATATAAACAAACCAATTTTCAGTAATCACGTAGGATTAACATTGAATAGGAGGTGCCACATATTATATAATTATAAATTGAGGAGACCAGATGATATTTTTTTTTAAAAAGAATTTACATGATTACTTTGTTCCAAATCAGATATATTTAAAATTCGGCGTTCAAAGACAGACTAACAAATTATAATTATCCTGTTAATATCCTTACATCTTTTATTGAATTTATACAGTTTCATTTGTACTTAGAATGGCTTCAATACATTATTTTAAAATCTGTTTCATTTTTACTTAGGATGGCTTAAATACATTATTTTAAAATCTGTTAAAATAAACCGCCCTTTCACCATTTTTTTTTTTATTTTTTATTTTGAAAAATTTGTTGTTTCACTATGCTTAAATGGTTTCTAAAGTTCGAAAATCAAAATAAAGTTTTATGTATCTTCCAAACATCCGAAGCTATATTATTTTGTAATCGTTTACAAGTTAAGACGAATCAAAAATTAAAAAATTTCTATTATTAGTTTCCTGGACACGTATTCATATTTATGTCCCTCCAAGGTATGTCTAAGGTAAGATACAATAATAAATTAAAGGTCTGATTTCAGAGTATGCATATATTTATGAGGTATTACTACAGTCTGACTACTTTGTACTACAATGTAGATATAATCTCATATATACAAAGTATTTATTTACATTGCATATAAAGTTTTTAAAGTGTAAACATCCGCTTAAAATTGTCAATTTCTAACAAACTATTTTACAGTTTACAATTATTTAAGAAAACACCCAAAATATAGCTCAAACAAAAGTAGACAACAAAGATCAACAAACAAAATAAATTTGACTAAAGTAGCTGTCGAATACACAAAATAGCCACTTTATACCCATTATCTGCGTAGACAAAAATATTGAATGCCAAACTTTGCAGATGTCTGTGCATATAAACTTATTGAACTCTATACTTTTTAGTACTAAAATTACAGTTTATCTAAAATTTTGAAGTCAGAGAAGCACAAACTGTATAATGTATTTTTATTTGTGTTATGAAGTTTTTTTTTTTTTTTTAGTTATGAAGGATATCTTGAAATTAGAGAAAATATATCTTAGTTTTCAGCATTTTTCGTTTCAGAGAAAATTCTAAGAAAATATAGAAAATTTTTAATATAAAAATAGTAGTAATTTTAAAATACTTAGTAGCTATGTATTATTAACTTGAAAATGTTCACCTTTAAAAAGTTTTAGTTTTATATATACTACCTTGTTTAATAAATCTTACTTCTTTTTTTGATAGGGCATCCTTAGCTTTTTAAATTTTAGTTTTCAATCATTTTCTTTACTATTTGAATAAATACACATACTTACATTGTCTTATTCAGTACAAATGGTCACGTTAATCACTATAAATAATACTTTCTATTTAAAAACTAAAAAAAAAAAAAAAAATTTCGGAAGTTAATTCATAATAATGATTTTTAAACAACCCCTTCTCATTCCACATGTATATGTACAAAAAAAAAAAAAAAAAAATTTTCCAATAGTTAAAGTTAAAGACATTGAATTATTTTTTTTATTTCAATGATAAATTATTGTAGGTGGCCAACACTAAAAAAAAAAAATTAAATAAAACAATAACATTTTAATATTTAGGGTAATGGACCTTTAAAAATTAAGCTTTTATTATTTTGTTACTTTGTTATATATGTTATAAACATTGCAAACTCATTATGATGATATAATTTTTATATTTTATTTTATTGTATTTTGTTTTTTTTTTGTTTTTTTTTTTTTATTACTGATTGTAAATTTTTTTTTATGATTTGATTTAAGTGATGTCATAAATAAAATTATGTCTGTATTTATTTTCTGAAATGAGGGATGATGAAAATTGATTTCCTTTTTTTTTTGTTTTTGACATAATCATCAGACAGAGAAAATGGAAAAGCTCATAAGTATTTAATTAAAAATTATGTCTTAGGCTTAGTTAAAAAATAAAAATAATTTTATAAGGGTAATGATCTATAAAAAAAAAAAGAAAAAGGATTTACACTTATACAATAATGTATGAGTATTTAATTTTTTTTTTTTTTTTCATATTTACCACATTTTATTATTTATTTTATTTATTTTTGCCAGATTTGCTTTTTTTTCTTAAATGTAAGCATTTATGTACTTACATATTGGTAATTAGTAGTGGGGTTGGTAATAGAATCCGTAATAATAAAATCGGTAAGTCAAAATCCGTAAGTAATAAAATCCATGAGTTACAAAGTCCGTAAGTACAAAATCCGTACATTTTTTTTTTTACACGCTAACTAAACGTTAGGAACGGATTCCTTTATACATATGTAGGTTTAGTTATTAGGAAAATAGGATGTTAAAGGGCAATTAGTGGGAAGATTGGAAACGAACCTATAAAGATTCGTTTTGAATTTTTGCAAATTGTAGTACGGAACGTTATTGACAGAGGGGAACACATTAGATGGAAGCATGTTCTACATCTTAGCAATTCTCACAACAAATAATTTTCCACAGCCAGTTTTAAGCCATCTTGGTATTTCCACAGTGTAGAAATGAGCACTTGCAGCTCCTCTGGTGTTACGTTGAAATTTTTTAAGAGGAGGCATAATTGATTTAAGTTCAATAGAGCAAGTGTTATTACCTACAAGATATCTATAAAACAGAGAAATAGCCCCAATATTACGACGAGTGTTGAGTGGAGTAAGTGTTATTTGTTCGACAGGATCGCCTATTAGGCGTAAGGCCCGGTTTTGGATTTTGTCGAGGTAACTCAGAGAAGTTTGGGATGCGCCAGCCCAAATGTGAGAGTTGTACTGCATCTTAGGTCGAATGTAGGCTTTATAGATATTAGACAGATCCTTTGGAGAGAAATATGTTTTGCAGCGGGACAGAAAACCCAAACATTTGTGCAGCACTTTTAGCTATATCAAAAATATGCTCATTTCGCAGCATTTTTTGATTTAGCTGCAAACCTAAAATGCTTAGACTTTCTGATTGCTCTATATTTTCTTCTTGGAATCGCAGAATTGGATTAAACTGATTTCTTTTGCAGGAAAATGAGGCAGCTTTGAGTTTTTGAGGTATTTGAATTTTGAGATAATTAGAAAATCCATAAGAAATCTCTAAGAATTTTATCTCAAAAATATAAATTGATTTTTTTTTGTAATGTTTTTTATCAGCTTTTAATGTTTTCAAATTTTTTTTTTAAATCCCTGGTATGGCAATAAATAAATTATTGTATTCGCAACAAAATTTAAAATTTTATAGAAATTAACTCCGTATATGAAACATTACGAAACCCAGATTTGTTTTTATTATTTTACGTATTAAAATTATTTTCATCTGTAGGGTTAGGGTTTTATAATGAATGCTAAAATTTAAATTAAAATCCAGAAGTAAAAAAAAATGATCAGATCATAAATAGAGTAAAAAAATTTAAGAGCAGAGGACTGTCATTTCCTGACTCCCTTACTCAATTTAATCAATCTTTTTTCGAATATGGCAAATAAACGCATAGGGCAACAATCAATTAAATATTAAAAAAAAGTAGGTACTTAATACTTTACCAATACATCATTTTTTTTTTCAATGCTGACAGTGCTTATAATGTCAAAAAGTAAAAATAATCACTTTTGTACTTACTTATGGATTACATATACGGATTTTAAAAAACTTATGGATTTTGTATTTAATGTATTTTTAAACTACGGATATTGATACGATTTCTTAGTGATCCTCATATTATATTGTTTTTACTCTGGAAAATTCAACATTTGTTCACACCTTAAATAATTTCAATTTTAAACAACTTTTCGATTATGCAGCTTAACATTCCTTTTAAAGAAATGAACCAAACCGTAGAACCTTAAAAAATATCTGATTTTCCAAACATAAAAAAAAAAAAAAATTTTTTTAACATTCAATAAATTATTATTTCCTGTTTTGTTTATTTTTTTTTTCCTTGAACAATCAATCTAATATTTTATTATTGGAAATTATTTCAATTTTCTTTTTATATTTTAATTAAATTTTTTTTTTTTTTTTTGTTCTTTCTCATATTAACAAGTATATCCTGTAAAAAAAAAGAACCGAACCTTTATAAAAAAAAAATACCAATATAAGTAATATTATTAGTTACATTGAGAGTACATAAATATAAAAGAATCTGTTAGATATACATATATAAATAAATATTATATCTGTATAAAAATAAATAAACTCAGGAAAAGGTCAATATTGCTTTTAACAATATTTTCTTTCTTTTTTTTTTTGTGTTGTTGTTGTTGTTTTTGCCAACTGTTTTCATGACAAATATTGATATGAAAAATCATTTTGATGATAATTTCAACTTTATCTTTTACTATAACTTACTCCAAATATTTTATTTTTATTTGTTTTTTAGACTGAGGTTTTCTTTTCTTTTGTTTTTTATTTTTATTACTTTATCATAAATGTGTTAGTAAGTATTAAATTAAGTACTATAGATACTTTCAAAGTTATATAGTATATAAGAATTGTTTTAATCCAAAATCAAAATATGTGGCAATAAAATGTTTCATTATTTATTTTTATATAAGTAAAAGTATGTTATGCAATATGTACTGATAATCTGAACTAATTTCTATTATTTTTTTTTTTTTTTTTTTTGGGTCACTCCCCCCATAATAAAAATTGATTTTATTTTATAAAATGGAAAAAAAAAAGAAAAAAATTCAAAATATATTTTTGAGATTCATTTGATTTTTGTGTGTTCTATTTTATTATTCATTTATTTCATATACAAATAGAACAAAATGTTAACAATGATTGTAAATATTTATAATTAATAAATTTTTTTTATTGAAATTTATGTCAAAGAATGAAAACAAATAAATTTTTTTTTTTGCTTAAATATTTTATAAAAGAGAATTGAATTTTATTTTTTTTTAAAGTTAACTTAATTATTTTTAGATAGGTATATAGAAAAAAAGAAGATTTATCATAAAAAAAAAATATTAAAAAGTTAATTTTTAAATTTATTATCTTTTTGATTCTGATTTATTAAAAAAAAAAGGAAATATCTATTTAAAATTAGATAAATGATAGCTTATTTCGCTTAACTGTTATCACAATATAATTAAAATGCAAGTTGTCTCGATGGTCTAGTTGGTAAGAGCGTATAAAATACACTGAAAACACAGAGGTTCGAATCCCATACACGTTGTATGAGTTATTCCCCCTTACAACATTTACAGCCACGCCTGAACAGGAAAGGCTGTGTAATTTTCTGTCCACATTTATGTGGTAGAGAAATGCATTAAAAAAAAAAAAATTAAAATGCAATTAACGATGAAAATAAAAATGAGAGGTTTGAGAGATTTCTAATGATTGTTGCCTTTCAAAAATCATACCACAAATTTCCATGAATCCTGAATGATACTAAGTATATATTCCTAGATAATTTTAATGGATAATATTGGTGAGTTTAAATAAGGCCTTGAGAAATAAAGTCACATTTAATAAGAAATAACACCTCGAGGTCTTATTTATCACAATAATTGAGAAATAACACCATATGGAATGGTGTAATTGAGAAGTAACACCATATGGAAAATATTCTCATTGAAAGAAAAATAATCCCCCGAACTTAACATCTCATATTTTTCATTTACTATATGAGAAATAAGAACTCGGGGGTGTTATTTTTATTAAATGTGAATAAACACGACTGGGTCTGGTTATTTTGCAGGATCACCATATTTAACGTCACCGAATATGCTTGCCAAAATTCAATCAAAAAAAAATTAAACAGTAACTTAAAAAGAAATATGTCTTATATTAATCTGATCTTTTTGTATTTCTAATTGTAGAAGAACTCCGTTACTGAGTGTTTAAACACACGGCTTATTAATCGAGACTCTTGGTTAATGATATTCTTGATTATTTCTTCTACGTTTGAAAGTGCTAGATTCATGAAATTTTTGATTCACCCTTCAGTTCAGTTCAGTTCGGTTCGATTTTCATGCATAACAAAACAAAAAAAAAAGAATCGAATCCTACTCAACTCAATCACTCGTATTAATTACATTTTCAAGTTTAAAGTATAAAATAAATCTGGTGTTGGAAGTCTCAATCACTTCTTTTTTTTTACGCGTTAACAAAACTCTAGGAAGTATTCCATATAAATACTATGTAGCTGTAGGTTTGACTAAATACGTGACGAAGTGGTGAAGGAAAATAAAATAATTAATAAGGTCGAGGCCAGATGGGGTGTTGGAATAATTGCAAATTGTAGAATGGAACATTACCGAGCGAACCCATTAAATGGAAACGTTTTCCACATTTTAGCAGTTCTCATAACAAATCAGTTTCTGTAACTAATTTTTAGGTTGTTTCCGACTGTGTAGAAATGCGCATTTGCAGTATCTGTTGTGTTACATTGGAATATTTACGAAAACACACTATTTATTTTGGTTCCATAGAACAAGTCTCATTATCTACAATGTATCTTATAATAAAAAAAGATATCACTCAAATATTTAGACGAATATTAAGTAAAGTATACGATATAAATATTACTTAGATCTTTGGGAGAAAAATAAACTTTGCATTACATTATTTTTGGAAAGTAAAAAATTTATTCTGTTTTGACATTTTTATACTTTAAACTAGTTAATTTACTTATTAATCTTTCCTAAATCTTTTAATCCTAAACGTGGTCTTAATGAATATCTTACAATTTAAATTTTTCTAATCTTGTAGTATCTTTAGATAATTCAAATTTCTTTAACGAGTTGAATATTTTGTAACAATAAATGCAAGATAAATTATTTTTAAAATTACTGAGTAATCATTGAATAGTCAAAAATATATGAATCAGTTTATTAAGCCCAATTTACACTTTCTGCCTCATAAACCCTCTTTAATTTCTTTAATTAAGTTTTTATTAGTATTTTTAACCCAGAAATAATTTAATTAAATGTGAATTTTTTCTTCATTTCTAAATTAATATTTTATTAAATAATTTGATTATTTGCATGACCCACAAATCCATCAAAAGGCAAAAAATGATTTTAAAGTGTTTTTTTTTTTTTGTATTCCTTATAAATTTATGTTTATTAAATTATCTGACATTTTTTAAATTTTGATATATCTAACTTAAGATAATCTGATTAATTTAATTAATTTTAATCAATTATTTTAAATTGAAAATGACATAAAATATTTGTTTTTGTTTTGTTGTATATGGAAAAATGGAAATTACAAATAATAAAGCGATTAATTTTTTTTTTAATTTTTAATTTTACCATTTTAAAATTAGAAATATGATGAATTTGTTTTTGTTTTTGTTCTAAAAGTATATGAAGGGTATTAAATATACCCTTTATCATTTTTTCTTTCTATCGAAATCAATTTATGAATATTATTAATATTGAAATAATGTAATAATAATTTATGATTCATAGTAAAGAGATGACATAAAAATTTAATGAAATATTATTGAAAGTATATTTAATATACAGGGTGTTTCCCATAAGTTTCTGCTACCCGTTCTGTGGTAGGTATGCGAAGTAAAACTTGAACAAAATAGTGTAGAAGATGGGAAGGTGTTTATTTTGCACCGTTTTCAAAATACCGGGCTTTCAAAATTTTTATAAAAAAATTAAGTTTTGAACGACTTAATTTAGAAGGGTGGGACAAAATACATTTATTATTGATCTTTACAGACATTACATTATATACTATATACTCTATACAAAATACATTACAGACTATTGATCTTCATATGATCAACAATTAAATAGTTATGAAAGTTTAAAGTGATTTTCAAAAAAAAATTTTTTTGCTTACAAACTCAGTTTTCTTTTGAAACACCCTATATAAGCATTTGGGGTACTTATTTATAGTATATTTGAAACTAGTGTTCTAAGTTTATTAAATTTTTGTATTTTTTCTATCTCTTGATGTTTTGGAGATGCATATGAAGAATTTTGGTGCATCTCTTTAAAGCAAGTCGTTAAGAATTCATAGAGGATTCAGTTCGGTGGTCTAGTGGGTAAGAGATTATAAAATACGCTGTTAACACCGAGAGGGATGTGGGTTCGAACCCCACACACGGCGTAAGAGTTATTTCCCCTTAGGACATTTACAGCCATGACTGAAAAGGAAAAGCAGTGTAATAGAGAAATGTACTGAAAAAAAAAGAAAAAAGATTCATAGATTTTTTTATGAAAACTTTAAAGCTCTATATTTTGAAAATGGTGCAGAATAAATCATCACCCTCTTTCTATACAATTTTTGTTAGTTTTTATCTCTTTTTCATTTTATCTTTTTATATTATCTCTTTATCTTTGTCTTTTTATATGCCTCAGGATGGATTAGGTTTTTATAAAATACACCCTGTAGTTATACAAATAAAATAAAAAGTTTTTGATTATCAGTGTAATATTTAATTAAATTTATTACTAAATAAATAATAGGATGAAAAACATTAAAACGCAATCGATGATAATGAATTATTGAGAATTTTGTATAAGATAAGAACTATGGATGCATATTAAAATTAGTAAAAGTTTAATAATAAATATTAGTAATTCAAAAAAAAACAAAAAAATTATATGCAAGCGTAAAACTGATTACATTTGTAATATTTTATAATAAGTAACAGAATATTTTGTAAACTTTAAATTTATATATGCACTTCCAAATGAAATTTTTTTGAGATTGAACAGAATCAGATCAATTGAGTAATTGAAATGAACAGTGAAACACCATAATACATAGAGACAAGTTACACTAGTGAATGTGAAAGTTGTATGATGACGATAGGGTGAAGGATATAAGGGCAAAAGAGAATATTAGGAACAGATTTTTTTTATACTAATTCAGATTTCCCTAAATGGAAGAGTATAGGGAAAACGGGAGAGTAGTGGGATATTAAGGGTGAATGTAACATTTAAATTTTAAGTATCGCTGAGGATAAGGTTTTTTTTGATGTGACGTAAAATAAATTTTTAATACCCTAAAATATTCTGCCAAAAATTACCAAATTTTTTCACGAAAAGAGTAAAAATAAATGAAGATATTTTAAGATAGATATTTTAATTATAATTCAACATTTTTAAGGCTTAAAAATAATAAAACAAAAAAAAAAAAAGAAACGCTTAAATTTTTTAATAAATCAAGAAATTCGGTGTAAATCCATCATTGCAATATAACTTTTAATTTAAAGTGAAAGCAAGTAATTCCTTTTTTTTGTATTCCTTTTATTTTCCTCAATCCATTTTCTTTTTTTTTTTTGTTTTTACTGATTTAAAAAAAATCTCTTTTTTTTTCGGAAGTCTTAAGTTCTTAAAAATTCTATTTGATACCTTTCTTTTATTTTTAATTTCATGTACAATTCATAAAAAAGAAGAAAGGTGAAACAGAAAAATAAAACAAGATGAAGCCCGAAAGATTATCGTTTGCTTTGTAAATATATATATATATATATATATATATATAGCACATATTTATATTTTACAGTCTTTCACCTGATTCCTTAATGTATACGCATATATTTTTTTTTTTTTGTGTTATATTAATTCTATATTTGAATTAAAGTACACCAATGCCAACCATCCATTTAATATAAAATTTTCTTTCATCAGTGCATTCTTAAGGATTGTTACACTTAACTTTCACGCTGACTAACTTTGTTATATGATTTTTATAAAATCTCCCTATATGTATTATAGTTATGTTATGGTGTCTAAGTGTATTTTGTTTTTTTTTTTTTAAAGCTTGATAATAAATTCTTAAGTACCTACATCTTGTACCACTAGTTTTGAACATATCTTATAAATAAACACAGAAGAAAATATAAGTATTTTCTTTTAGAAATATTATATTAAGATAGATATAACATATCCTTTTCCGGTTCACGAAATTTTTTTTTTTCATATATTTTTCATATATATATGTATATATAATATGCATATATATTTTTTTTTATAATGAATTGAGTATATGTAGTTCAGAGCTTTCATAATGTTTTTGAGTGATTTCAATTTTAAAGTGAGTGAAAAAATTCCTTATTTTTTGTCTTTACAAATAGGGAGATCGTGCTAAGCTTCTGCAATTTGAATATCTTTTTAAATTTTAATCTATAGCAAACAGTTAAAGTCTTTAATTTTTCTTTTCTGTTTGGATTGTTTTTGATTAGTTTTTGTAAAAGTATCATAGTGTTGGTCTTTACGAGTCAGCTATTTAGAGATCCTAACGTCCATCAGAATTTTGTATCGTAACATTTACATTGCCATATTAAGTTCCAACTATATTGTTACTAGATAATCTATTGAGACACAAAACAGACTTCAAACATGGTGACTTGATTCTACCAGTTAAATGAGTTTCTTTTTCTTATCATTTTAATAGTTTATCTACCACTTTTACCATGGATGTATTAAAATTTTCTTCTTTTCTTTTTTAAATTTTCTTTCTTTTTGTTTTGATTAAAAAATAAAAATTAAAGATGAAATTAAAATTAAAAACAATAAAGAAGAAAAAAGCTTAAAATAATATTATATTAAATGAATGCTCTAAATTACATTTTTGAAAATTAAAATATCAAAAAAAAAAAAAAAAATTCGAAAATTAAAAATAGAATACGAAATTAAAACGAAATTAAAATTACATAAAGTAATTTATATAATACATATTTAAAACGAAATCCTTGAAAAGTAAAATAAAAATTCCAAGAAAAAAAATTTTTTATTATTTCGAATACTTTTTTTTATATTTTTAACCATAAATTGCAAAACAAGGGAGAGATTCATTAAAATGATATGCAAAAGATTCACTCATTACATTTTTTGTTTTTTCTTTTTTGTCAAAGAAATTCATTTGCTCTTGTTAAGTATATGAAAATGAATGAAATAAATTATTTATACTAAGGTATATGTTGTAAGAATATATTAAGAAGGGTTCTTTAATTATTCAAATACTGAGATGGTGCAATATTAAACTAAATGCTTAAAATTAAAGTGAATCAAGTAAATATTCCTATGAATCAGACATAAATTTTTATGTTCAAACAAAAGGTTCGATTATATTTAATATTATATACATATATTTGTATATATTTATATTAAATATTTAATATCGATTTACTTAATCACAGTTCAATTGAATTATTTTTCGTTTTATTTTAAAACAATTTTAAAATGAATCAAAAATGAATCATAGTTAAATAATAGATACAAAAATGAATTGAACAAAATCATTTTGATTCATATTTATATATCACAGATAAGTCTATTAAAGTAGAATATTTATCTTGAATTTAGATATTTTTGTGTAATTATACAATTATATAATTAAGTAATGAATAAGTTATTGTTAAGAAAACATTGACAATACTCTTTTATTTTCCATTTTTTTTCGAAATTCAATGATTTTGTTAAATTCTGTAGAACTTTACTTTAAAAATATATGCTAAAACGCATTTTTTTCCTGTTTTTTATTTTTTTCTCCAATTATGGAAAATACACCATTATAAAATTTTCTTGATATCATCAAAATCGACCCTAAGAATATTTAATTTAACGATCCCAAGCATTAAAAAATTTCCAATTTAAAGTGTTGCCGTAAAATCGAACGAAAAACATTTTATTTAAAATATTCATTAAACACCTTTAGGCTCTCTTATGCCAAAAAAAAAAAAAATAATAATTGAAATTCAATAAATTTTATCTAAAAGTTAAAAATTTAATCAATTTAATCAAATTTTATTTAATGAAAAACTAATAAACCAAAGTTTTCATGGTCAAATTTCATTTAAATCATTACATTGTACAAAAATGAGAAAAACTGCTTTTAATTTTTTGGTTTTTAATTTATACATTTAAAAAGTTTTATGAATCAATTATGAATCATTGTTAATTTAAAAAATTTCACGTAATTTTTTTAACACAAAAAAAAAAAAAAAGTTGAGAAAATTAAGTGAAAAACTTCTTTTTTTTTATTTATTTAAAGATACCTATAGCTTATTCGTTCTCATTTTCATTTGCCATATTAATTTCTTCATAAATTGTTTTTTTTTTATTTTTAAGTCAGGTCAGGGTCGTTTCCACTGATTTTTGATATTTCTGTTATTTTAGGCATATGATGGAAATAATTTTAAATATTTTTTTTTTTTTTGTTGGAATTGGTTTAATGGATTTAACCTATAATTTTTTCGAATATGGATAATTTTATTAGTTAAAAATTTATCATTGTTTTTTTTTTTTTTTTTTTGAAATAAATTTATTGTAAAAATTTCAAGTTTTGCCCTAAATATTTATTAGTATAAAAATATAATAATGAGAAATATATGAAATAATTCAAATTTAAAACACAATACCTAGTTGCTTTAGGAGTAAAATGGTAACGTGTCATAACTTCCAAAATATATAACTCCCAAAAAGATATATAAAAGTCCATATCTTCCGTTGGACTTTTGACTCATAATAACAAGTTATATTAAATCGAAAAACTCAAAATGTCTGTTGAATTTGTGACGATTTTTAAAACGTCAGTTGACTTGCGAGAAAATATACATATCGATATTCTAATTGAAGATAATCTTTGAAAGCAATACTTTACAAATTTTAAAATCATTACACGGTTTTAATAATATTTTTCAAACTACAAACAACAATTGACTATATTTTGGCTTTGAAGGGGTGTATCCCCTTTTCCTAGAAGGTTTAAGTGAAACGAATTGTTATAAAATTAAAATGTTTTAAAGTATACTTTCTTGGAAGAGGCATGTAATGGTATAAGCTATGACTTTTTTCATAGTATTTTTGTGTCTCTTTAACCTATTATGACTGTATATCTAAAGGGCTTTATTTCACGTCATCGTTTATTCTCATTAATAAATCTACATAAGAGTTTATTGTTATGTTATAAGTAGTGAAATGTTTTTTTTACAGTTATTTAAATATTATCCATCAAGTTTTAATGCTTTAAATTGCAATGGAGAGTTATGACTATAAATAAAGATGTGAATCATAACTATCAGTGAGATTTATGACTATTTTTCATTGAATTTTTCTAGTCTTTAATATATTTGATACTATTTTTTATTGGTCTTGATTGTGGAGGAGACGATGATGTTAATTTCTACCCACTTTTGTTCATTTTTCTTACTAATTCTGCAGTTATTTTTCGACATCAGATGTTATTGAGCTGATCATGTGTTCAGTTTCCTCAGAATTTTCATTCTAGGGAGGCAATTCTAATTATACTTTCAAAATGTTTTCTCAGAGTGTGGCCTATACATTTTCTCTTATTGCATGACTGTATTAGTGAAAAGTCCTATAGAAGTTGACACCAGACACCAAAAAAATATATATATATAAACAAAATATAAAATATGTATTTGTGTTTATTTTTAAAGTAATAAAATTTGGTATAAATATTAGGTACTAAAATTTTAATAGATGCTTGCTCTCAATTTTATTGCTAAAAAATTTCATAGATGTATGATTTAATATATGTAATATGGTAAAAAAAAAAAACAAGTACATTATATTTATTTTATAAAAGTACATTCGTATATTATACAAGTTTTTGTTGAAAATTTACTATAAAGATAAAGATAAATTTATATTATCTTTATATAAATAAAACATCATCCATATATAAATTAAAATAATTTTTTTTTTAATTTTAAATTATATAAACACTATAACTAAATTTATCTAAGCACATAACATACATAATTTGTTTCACATAAATTCTTTTGATTATATTTAAAATATAAATCTTTAAATATTTATTTAGAATTATGATAAAAATAAAAAACTAAGGAAATTTTAAAAATATAACATAGGAAATGGGAATGATTATCAACATACATATACATACATGCATACACTACACTAAATAAAAACAATTTTTTCCTATTTGATTAATATCCTGTAGATTCCCATCTACAAAAATTGCAAATTCATTTTTAGTTAACTGAATCCTTAAATGTACCGAATTCTTTTATTCACGTTTTATATTCAAGATTTATTAATATTTTAATCATTGAAAACCTTTACTAATTAATATTTTCCTATATATTAAGCTATAAGGAAAACTTTCTTGTTTAATTTAAACCAAAAGTTTCGGAAACTATGATTAGAAATATAGGAAATTAATAGACACCATATCACTATTCCAAAGTGATTTTATTAAAAAAAGGCAAAATAAATACATATAGTAATTAGTTATATGTAGTAATAAATATTAGATACTTATTGTTAATACCTTAATCTTATTTAATTCTCTTGAGATTTTAAAAATACAAAAAAAAAAAAAAAAGTTCTTTAAAAATTTTTCTTATCTACGAGTATAAATCCTTCAGATTTATTCTCATGAAGAAATTTTCACCCAAAAACATAAAACAAGATTTTTTCTACAAATTATCTATAAATTTCCATAAATCTTGTTTTCTTTGAAAAAGAAAAGTTTTAAAAGAATTTTCTATATTAAAAAACTTAAAATAAAATAATAATAAAAACATAAAACTTAAAATTTTCTTTATAACTTTATTTATTCAAAACTTATTAAATACTAACACTTTTTTTTTTCTATTCAAATCTGCTATCATCAATATCAATGTTATAAAGAGAATTTACATTATCAATATCATTGTTAATTTTTTACATAATTCACTCTGATCAGGTTTCACTGACACTACTATTAGATACATTATCATCATTATAATCAATATCAGCATCATAAACATTATTATCATTATCATCATCATCATCATCATCATCATCATTATTATTAGAAATATCATCAACATCATTTTCATTATTATCAATATCAACATCATCATTATCTTCATTTTCATTATCAATATCATTTTTATCATTATTATAATCAGAATCACTTGATTTACTTTCTAATTCTAATTGTTCTTCGGTTCTGTTCTTTTCATTATCAGCATTTTCATTTTCAATTACTTGAACCATCTTATCATCATCATTATTATAATTTGTATTTCTTTTTCTAAAATTCATTTTTAATATACGTATTTGTTTTTCAGCCATTTGAATATGTGGTAACCATTTATCAGATGCAAATTGTGGCATTGAAAATTTCTTTCTTTTTATTTCATCTTTTTTTAAAGTTGGACCAATTTTAAGTGCAACTTCTTCAAATAATTTATTAAGACCGATTGATTCTTGTAATAAATGTAAAATTGCATTACGTTGTAAATCATTCCATATTAGAAATTTTTGTGAATTATTAACATCTGTAGATGAATTAACAGTAGTGGATAATGATGATATAAATTTTGATGATGATGATGATGATGATTCTGTTTTAAATTGTTGAAGTAATTTTGATGTTCTTAATGGATATCTTAAATTTTTAATGGGAACTCTTTCTTTTGTTGTATTACCATTCAAATATAAATGATCAAAAATACTAAAACTCCAATATGAATATGTTAAATTTTTAGCTAATTTATGAAATTTTAATTGAATATCATTTGTTTCAATTTTTTTTAATAATTCTTCATTAAATTCTTTAATTATTTTACGTTCTTTTAATTTTGAATAATTTTTTGTATCATTATTAAATTTTAATAATATTTCACTTGTTTTTTCAATTTCTTTTAATTGATTTTGTATTTTTATATGATTTTTTTTAAAATTATACACTTTTTCATTACGATTATTATTATTTTCATTATCATTAATATGCATTTCATTACAAAATTCTTCAAAATTTAAACCTAAATTACGTATAGTTGGTGTTTGTGTATTAACATTTTCAACTGATATTTCATCAGTTTGTAACATTGTTGTCATTGTTAATATAAATTGTCCTGGTCTATCATGTCTAAATATTATTCTACCATCTGTTATAACTTCAACATCATTTGTTTTAATTAAATCTGTTTGAATATCAATGGCAGCATCTTTCATTATAATAGTCGGAACAAAGTCCGTTTGACTGGCAACACCATTTTTCCTCATTCGTCTTGAAGCATCCAATAATTTGGCCTTCATTAATGTTTCCTTATCGGGTTTTGGTAATGTTGATAGGCTCACCATTTGCCATGGTGGCCTTTTATTCTCTTTTTTACTAATTTCTATGATTTTTTTCCAATTACCTTTTGCACGATTTAAAAATTCACTTATATTTATTTCGTTTTGTTGTTGTTGTTGTTGTTCTATATCAGTTTCACTATTTTTAATACCACCATTAACAGCAGCACCAGCAACAGATCTGTTATTATTATAAATACTATTGCTAGTACTATTACTGTCTAAATCCAATAAATTTTTATTTTCCTTATAAAAATCACTTTGATTGAAATTTATTAATTCATCTCCTCCATTGTTATTATTTTGATTGGTGGTAGTACTGTTGTAATTATTTTCAGTACTTAAATCATCTGAAATTGATTCAATATTAGTAGTGATTTTATTGTTAGATGTTATTGTTGTATCTTTTGATATTGTACCCAGTTTTTTTGTATTTTGTATATCAGATCTGATCTGATGATGAGTATCCTCTTCTTCATAGGAATCCAACTTCAGAAATTGATGTTGTTTCAATGATGGCTGATATCTAAATGATTCTTTATTGAAATTCGATATTGTATTTTTAGTTATGTAATCAGTTTCAATCATATTTTATTGGTGTATCCTTTCAATAAAAAAAACAAAAAAAAAAAATTCTCGTGTTTTGTTTTTTTTTGATTTTTTCTTTTGTGCAACACACAGTTTTTTTTTTTTTGTATATGCAAATGTTGTATGTTTTTGGTGTTTCTTCCTTTGGATTCCTGATGAGGGGATAAAATGGTGGTATATTATTCGATTTATAATTTAGTCGTAAAAAAAAAAAAAAAACAGAAAAACAAAGGAAAAAAAGAAATTATTTTTAAATTTCGATTTTTCCAATTTTAAACATAAAATGCAAAAAAATACCAAAAACAATAATAAATTGAGAAAATTGGAAAATTATTATTTTTTTTTTTTGCAGGGAAACACCAAACGATATTTTAATATAAACTAAACTTTTTCAACTACTGTATGCAATAAATGCAATGATAGTAAATAAGAAATCATTTACAAGAAAAAAAAGCAAAAAAATGAAAATTAAAATGATGTCAGAAGTAAATATTTACTATTACCGTTGCTATATTGTTAAGTTAAATTTGGTTCTATGTATGCCAATCAATTGAATGGTACCAAATTTCATTTTTTTTTTTTCTTTGTATTATTTAAAATGTAATTTAAAGAGCTCAGTGTGGAAGTTTTTCTATATATATATATATATATATATACAAATATATTTATATCTAAAATCTATTGATTTGTAACTTGAAGGTTTGTTGATTTCCAACCTCGCAAATAAATAGGAAAAAAAGTTCAAATAAAAATAAAATAAATAAAAAAAGTTACCATTATTTTGTTGTCAAGGAAATTAAATTTAAATAAGTAAAATGCAGTAAATTGCAAAAAAAAAAAAATTAAAAATAAATTACTTAACACTTTTAAAATTTTTATTATGCACACACAAACACACAAGAAAAAAATCTTTCAAACACCCACTAATTTAGAAATAAAATAGAAATTTCATAGTATGATTTAAAAATAAAAGAAGGAGTGTAGAGGTCCTGTGAAATTGATTAAAATTTCATTTTTTGACATTTCATTTAAAAAAAAATTCAAATAAATTAAAATTAATTATTTTGACAAAAAAAACTTCAAACTTTAAAGAAGAGTTATTCAAATTTTAATAATTTGTTTACTATCTATAAGGAATAGATGAATAGGAACTTAAGTCAAATAAATACTTTTGAAATGAATTATTGAAAGAAATTAATTCCGTACTATTAACAAGTTGACACACATTTTCTGGAAGTGATTTTTTATAAAAGAACACTTTTATATGTGGTACATTTTTAAAGATATCAATTTCGGACAGTAAATCATTCAAATATATGGGTGAATCGTTTTAGAGGGAAGTTAAAAAAAAACTTTCGTTACATCATTGGTCTGCATTAAATTTGTTTTAAGTTAATGTTCTAATAAGAAACAAATGAAATTGCTCTAACCATGTTTTTGAGATAGCTAAAGAATCAGTGAAATGTTTAGGGTTCCTGTAGCGCTGTAAGACCATCACAATCATCACAATTGAATGGATACATGTGGGCAGGAGCCCTTCAAACAGCATTGGAATACCTAGACAAAGTGGAAAACATAATAATTTGTTTAATAAACGATCGCATTACTACTTCAACTCTGGCTCCAGTAGGTCATCGACATGTTATTGGAGCACTCACTCTATTTTGTTGGTATAAGAATCTGTTCCGAAAAAATTAAAACATTATTGGCCTTTTCAAAAATTTCAACTGAGATACAAGGAGGGCTGCGCAGGCTAATTTATATACCTTAAAGATCCCTAGATGGCGCTACTTCCATCTAGGGATCTTTGGAAACATAGACATAGACACAACTACAGATAGATACAACTACACATAGGCACAACTACACATAGACACAACTACACATGGAAATTCATTTCGAATACGTAGAGCGCCAATATGGAATAGCTTGCTATCGGAAATATTTCCTAAAATTGGTAATCATAACGTATATGATATTGATAAAATGAAGAAAAACATCAACATTTTTGTTCTAAATAATCCTTCCAATATTCAATAACTTCTTATATTTCTAATTCCTTTATACCTAAAAAAAAAAAAAGTTTGTTAACGAGTGTGTTTTTTTACTTTTCATACTATTATGTCGTAGGCTTGGTATTGTCCCAATCTTCTTTGCAAAAACTTTCATTTTTCTTTTTTGTATTCTGATTCTTAAAACACAGTATAACTACATAAATTCCAATAGATTTTCTGAAAAAAATACAATACTTCAATATGTAATTTAAAATATTACACCCATTAATTTTACCTTTTATTGTTTAACTTTACTTTTATTTCAAAAATTTTATAAGGAAACTTTTCTAAAGTCTAAAGACATAAATTAAAAACTTTACAGAAAGAAGTACAAAAATTTTTATTCAAAAATTATAAAATATCTTTAATTATTATTAATTCTTTAAAATCATTTTTTTTTTTTAAACTTCACCATTTTCAAACTTCACCAAAAGAAACCGAAAATATTTCAAATATCTCTTTTTTTTTTTTCTTTTTAAAAACTTCTAAAACAGAACAAAATTTTCACAATAAAATGCCTATTCTTGGCATAAAACAAAAAAGAAACTATTTTCCTGATTTATATTTTTAGAATAAAATTTTATATAATACCAAACCAATGCCAATCTTAGCTTCTCTCATTTCATTTCCTCCTATATGTATACACATATTACATAAATTAAAAATGTACTTTAAAAATACTTATATAAAAAATGACTAAGACAATTTAAAATAAGTTTTCTTCCTATTCCCTTATTTTAGAATTTAAATTTAATTTTGTTTTTTTTTTATTTTATTTGATTTTTTCTTCAGACATTCCTTAAATTATTTCTGGAATTATTTTTACAAAGAAAAAATAA
Source organism: Poecilobothrus nobilitatus (assembly GCA_947095535.1). NCBI lineage: Eukaryota > Metazoa > Arthropoda > Insecta > Diptera > Dolichopodidae > Poecilobothrus > Poecilobothrus nobilitatus. Next base: position 177,130,318 of record OX352774.1, read on the forward strand.
AAAGAAAATATTTTCAATCGAAAAAAAAAAAAATTCCTTTTCTTTTTTTGTATTTCGTCTGCGCGCCATTTTTAATTTGTGTGTTTTTTAATTTTTATTCTGTATTGTATACATATGCATCATATACACACATATATATGGATATTACAGAAATTGAAATTAAATTTACAAAAAATTTATTTTTAAAAATAGAATTTTATTAAAAAAAATAGAAAAAAAGTAAGTAATGCACATTATAAATTATATAATAAATGTTTGCATATAGAATAGAAGTAATTTTGTTTCTAAACAATGTTGCAGACACTTTAAAAATAAATTTATCTTTTATTACTTTTTATTTTACATAAATTAATAAAAATAATTTTGTTCAGTATATTATTTTTTAATAGAAAGTATACATAATATACTAATAGTTGTCTTTTATATACATTATGTGGTTTTTCAACTAGATGGTGTTGGTGTTGCCTTAAGAAAAGGGTTGTAAAAATTAATGTAAACATTATTTTGATTTGTTGAATTTTTTTTTATTAGATATAAAATGGCATTAATTTTGACTTTAATTTTATGTGTTTTTTTTTTTTTGTTTTTAGTGATATCGTTAATGTTACCCTTTAATTTGTTGCTTGAATTATTTATTGGCTCCTCAAATTTATTTTTAAAAATATTTTGTTTTTTTTTTTGTTTTACTATAAAGGAAGAGAGGAAATAATAACATCCGGTCGTGCGTTGTCATTCACCATTTTATTCAACATTTGTGTATTTTAGAAAAGAAAATATAAAAAAAAATATTTAAAACAAGAAATTTGTATGGACAAGACAAAACTTTAAAATAATTTTTTTGTTCGTACAAATGCATTTTTAAATTTTACAATTTTTTAGCGTTGTTTTTTTTTTTTACTTCAAATTTCTTGCAATGGAAAAGTTTTTAATTGTCATTTTTATTTTAAAATCCAAATGTGTATTTTGTTAAAGCTGTCTTTGCAAATTTTTAATCTTTAAATCCTTAAACTTATAAAAACTTTAAATCCTATATAAAAATCTTAAGAAATATAAATATCTTGATTAATTATTAAATGAAATTTTAAGAATTACTCATTTTCACCAAATAGTTAAAAAACAGTCAAAAAGTTAAAGTTAAAACTGCAACTATAAAATTTCGTTTTTTTATAAATGAAAAATAACAAAAAATCAAATATAAAAAATTATTTTTTAAATAAAAACGAAAATTAAAAAAAAAAAAATTAAATTTTATTTACTTACTTTTACCATTAAACAAAAAAGTTGGTTTATTTTTAAAGTGACCAAAAACTTTTGCTCTGAACTGAAATTTTTCAAATTTCATAGAGACAAGAAAATAAAAAAAAAAAAAAAACTTTAATTCCTTATGATTTATTATCCTAGCCCTTAAAAAAAAAACAAAAAATAATCTTGTGTCCATTGTATTAAGTTTCTTCATATTTTTTGTTTTTCGTTTTTTACATCATGCTGTGACTTTAATACAACAAAAATATCCTTTAAATATTGCTTTTCAACATTACAAAAAAAAAACACAACGGATCCTTTAAGAATAATTTGATTTGAAAATAACTTATAAAAACCCATTCTTTTACTTATTTTTTGTTGTTTTTTTTTTTTTTTTTTTGTTTTGTTATTTTTTATTAATTCTTTTTTTCAAAAGTTTTCATTTCAAATATTTTTATTTAAAACTTTTTCTTTTTACCGTTATTTTGCAGATTTTTTTTTTTGTTCTTTTCTTATAATTGAATTCGAAAATTTACTTAAGACTGTGCTGCCTTATTTTTTTTTTGTACAATCACTACTTGTATTTTTTTCAGAAAACTAAAAAATAACTAAACAGTAAAAATTTTATTTTTTCTAGATATTTGCATTCGCCTACACTCTATACTGTTATTTCCCGTCTAAGATAAATAAAAAAAAGTAATTTTACCGATTAAGATGAAAGTTGAAAAAAAAAAAAAATGATATTAAAAAGAAAAAATTAGGAAAAAAAAAAAACATTTTTCACGTCAAAACTTGCATAACTTTTTATAACGTACCTACTGTGAATGTTAAAGAAAGGAAAAATTTGTTTTTGTAATCAAGTGCGGAAAACAAAATGAAAATTCGATAAAAGGTAGCAGAGCACGTATTTCTCGAGAAAACAAAATATAGAAATCTGTAAAAACAAAAAAGTAAAATTATAATTTAATTAATTATTTAATTTAATAACTAATTAAATAGAATGAAATGGTAAAGAAAAGGAAAATAATGTATTAGTTAAATGAGAAGAAAAAAATTGTTTTTTTACATTGTTTTATTCAATTATGAACTATAGATACTTTAGTAGTTCTACTAAAAAAAATTTTAAAAGTGTTTTTTGAACTACGTATTTTAATAAAATATTCCAACAATTTTAAAAAGTTTCTTGAAAAGATTCACTCAATGCAATTAAGAATATTTTTTTACTGAATTTTTAATAAAGGGTCCAAATTTTTCAAAATGAGATCATCATTTTCACGTTACATGTAATTTAATCATATTTAACTATAACGTTAACTTTTTAAAACCTTAAATGAAAATCAAAATAAGAATTGTACACCTAAAGAACGTATTTAATTCAATCATTTGAATGCTTTTTTTAGAAAACTTCGTCATAGTTGTGTAAATCAATTATATAGATCATATTAAAATTGCCTATTCAAGTATGTTGGGTGATGCCATTATTTGGCCCAAAAATAATCTGTACTTAATAAAAAATATTTTTATTAGTCTGTATTTTAAATATATGATTTGTGAATTTATTTTCCGGATGATGTATCTACTGTTACTCTATTGTCTTTTAAAACTACATATATCTACCTATTTTGTAAATGGGCTTATGTTTTGCCTTAATTTGCTTATCTAAAACGTTTATTTGTGGACAAAATCTATAAGATTTTAGATTTTCCCAAGATTTCTTTCTCATATTAATGTTACCGTACATTAAAAACTACAAAATGTAATGAAAACTTAAATCAAAAGGATTGTTTGTTGTTTATATAAATGTCTCCGTGAAGATCACATCCTCTAGTCGGTATACCTAGAATTGTCTTCCGGGGACAGTGTCAGCTAGTACGTTTTATCTGATTCTGATGACGTGGAACTGTTAAGTAAAACTTATATCTACACCATAACATTTTATGTTCAATATTTTGTCACGATCACAAATGAAGTATACCTTTTACATCAATAGTTATTTGTTTGTAAATTTTAAAATTTAAAAAATCTAAATGAGTTCTCTATAATAGGTCCAGAAAATGGTTATTAAAAGAGCTAAAATTTCTCATATTAAATGTCCTTAAGTTTTGACATTTTATTATAAATACCAACTTTGAGTTTTGACAACCGAATGAAGACAAAACATTCAGAAATAAAAAAAAAATGTAGGTATAAATATATAAATTCAAACATAAAAGGCAAATTTCTTTAATTTACAGTTTTAGAATGTGAATTTAAAAATTTTAAATTTAAATAATATGTAAAAATAAAATCGAAAACGATTAAAAATCTCATCAAATTTCATTTCAGTTTTCAGTTTAAGTAAAACAGTCGATTTTTCGTAAAAACGTAACATTTTATTTGATCAGTTTTACTTGTACGATAGAATGTTTCGTGTACACAATGCTTTAGAAATCCATTTTTTGTATAAATCTTATTTTTATAATATTCATTTAGAATCGTACATTTTCAGATTTTTTTAATTGAAGATTTTTAGAAATTTAATTAAAAAGAAATAAAATATAAAATTATAAAATTTTTAATTAAATTTATTTTTAATTTTATTTTACCATTAAGTATAAATAATTTTATTATTTTTTCTTTTTCTTTGCAGGTATGTTCATTTTCTGTTTGGTATTAATCAATAATGACTAATTTAAAGAGTATGTATATATTATATATTTATCATTGTATATATATATATATATGTATTATTAATAATATTATACAATTTTGATATCAAATATTTACTTTTTAGAAATGACCCTCAAGCTATAATAATTAAAAAACTTTTAAATAAGAAAATTATAAAATAAAAAATTTAATTAATATTTTTTTTTGTTTGTTTTTCTTGGGTCAAATTTTTGGGGTCGTCAATAAATTATCTACTATATATTATATTGGATAACATTAAATGCCTTTAAATATTCAAATAAATCTTCAGCGCCAATATACTTGCATTTTTATTCAATTATTAACATTTTAAAACAATTTATTAGGAATTGTTCTAGGGGTCAAGTTTTTCATTCGATTGGTTTAATTTAATAATAAAATTTATATTAGAAAGTTAATTTTTAGTTTTTATTGACAATATTATTTTGTCAATTAAAAAAAAAGCAAATCCAACTTCAAATTTTCGATGTAATTTAAAAAAAAAAAAAGCTTTAGTGTTTCATAGAAAATTGAAATTTTTTTTATCATTCTTTTTACTGCATACAAGTATCAAAGGTTAATGCCGCATTATAAACTTAATACTTTTGGTTAAATTTAATGTTAATTAGTTTTTAACACAATCATTATTTAAGGCTGATTTAAAATAATATTTTTGATTGTATGGCAAAGCATATTCTTTCATTTCAAGGGTGCGCTATGAATAGTGGTATCTCGAAATATTCTTTCTTAAAATCTTGCTTAAACCCTTTTTTTTGTCAGAAAATAAAAAAACTACCTTTGCAATAGCCTCCACTATTTTTAAATTTTGTTTTTCCACATTATTTTAAATCCTTTGTTATTCAAATATTTATCTAAAACCGTAATTAGGAGCAATATTATTGTTGGTTATAAAATCAGGGTTTCAATAATTTGTTCAGTAGGGGTTTTTAAAAATTAGTTTAGTTTTTTTTGTTTAATTTATTTTAAATACTTTATTGTTGAAATATGTATGTAAAAAATAATTATAAAAGAAATTTTACACTTGGTTAAAAAATCAGGGTTATTACGCTTTTTCCAGAATACTTGTATCTATATTTATATGCGAAATTCAATCCAATTTAATTTAAGAATTAAAGCTCCATTTTAATTAAAATTTAAAATTAAATTTAAATTTAAAATTAAAACCGAAATAAACCGTCGACTTCTGCCATTGAAATCTAAAAAATGTCAGAATATAAATAAATGCAAAGACAACAACAAAAAAATACGTCGTGTCAAAATTGGAAATTCGAATTTTCAACGGTACACCGTACATAGCGTATTTCAGTCATATCCATAAAAAATATATAGACATGAGAACATTTTGACGTCGTAGCCATAATTTACGTTCGCCACTTAAAAAAAAAACAAGAAAAAATTAAAAAAAATTAAAATAAAACCCAAAATGAAATTTTAAAAAACTAGATTTTAAAAAACAAGATATAACGATACGACCATTCGTAGTTAGACGATGCGCCAAAAATCTCATTAATAGTAATGATTCATCGAACAAGCCAAAAGTTCCAACTGAATAATAATTCCGACGAGTAAGCCAAAACTTACTTTAAAAAAAGGACATAATTCCCCATATCTCTGAATCAGAATTCTTTCCAGACTAATTATAAATTTTTTTTCAAAAAAAAAAGGAATACCCTGATTTTGTGTAACCAAATCTAAATATAAATCCAAACCAAATCTAATATACATCCTAATTGAGAATACATATACAAATATATGAATATACTCTGGATAAAAAGATTTCACAACCACCTTTAAAGTCCTTTCTATTAATTTTTTTTAGATATATATTTCAACATCAAATACTTTAAAACAGTCGAAGCTATCGTTCCCAAAACCCATACTAAACAAATTATTAAAACCCTCATTTTGTAGCCAACTCTTAAAGTTCCTTCAAATTTAGAATCTCACATTATATAATACTGATATTTTTCTAAATTTTGGAAATAATTAATTAATTAATTCTTTTAATACTGAATATTAAATATTTAAGTTTATGGAGTCATAAGTCCTTTAGGAACTTTTGGCCGTTTTACAGGAGTTAAAATCCGCCGGAGAATTTTGGTTTATTTGTTGACTCTATAAGTCCCTAGGGGAAACTTTTGGTATACCGATTCAAAGGTAACCGTCATTTTAAAGTAGAATTTATTGTTTTTGTATCTGATGCTATCGCTTTATTGTTTAGACAGTTTTTTTTTTATCGTATATTCTTGAACTTCAATTAATTTTAAAATTAAAAGATTATATCTCATTTAAAATATTATGAATTACATTTAATCAAAAGGCAAATCTTAAATGTACGAAATTTCTAACATTTTTTTTGAATATAAAATAAATTAATAGATAAAAAAATTTAAATTTTTTTTTTCGGCAGATCAACATTAAAACGTATTTTGTAAATTGTTCTTTTTGTATTTAAATTTAACTAACTTAAAATTTCCTTTTTATTTGTATAAAGTTTTCAGAATAATTGATGATGATTTCCTTTCTATATAACTATAACCAATAAAATTAAAATATCATGTCAGAAAAATAACCAACTATTTCCTCAAAAATTCATTCATTAATAAAAAGTTGTTTTTTAACCTATTTTTTTTTTCTTTGTTGTCTTTTATTTTACTCAAGAAATTTAAATTAGCTTACAATGTACTGCAATCAAAAGTTCTTATTTTGTGTTTTTTTTTCCAATAAAGCTAATCATAAAAGCAATTTAAAAGTTTAAAAAAAAATTTTTTTGTTTACTTGTTTCCCTCAATGAAAGAATTTACACGTACTTTTAAACTCATTCAAAACTATATATTGAATGAATACAGAATGAATACATATAATAATATGTATATATATATATATATGAATATATATATATTAAATATATGTGTATTTCAATAAAATTTCATTGAGAACTTTTTTAATCTTCAATCCAAAAAAAAAAACAATAAGTAAACTTAAAATCTGTAATATTTGACCTTAAGCCTCTTAAAAATGGAATCTATCACAAAATTGCTCCCCTTTTTTTTTTTCAACAATAAACTGAATTTTGATACGCATGAAATAAGATATGGTCTTTAAGAAATATTTATTCCTATCAAATATTGTTTTACAAAAATTATTGAACTTCGTAACAAATGACTTAATACCACCTACAAACAAACTAATGTTAAAAAAAAAAAAAAAAAAAACAAATAAGATTTTAATGGATTTTAATAAGGTCATTTACAGTTCAATGAATTTTTATCTATTATAGATAACTCATATTCCATTATTGTGGTTTAAAGATATATTATAATAAAAAAAAAATGAGAAAGAAAAGTGTACAGTTGACTGTATCAACTCTAAGATACTTGTACGAACTTAAGTTTTGCTGTTCCCACAAAATGTAATCATCTTTAATAAAATTTCAGATATCTAACTTTTTTAAGCACTATGGATATGTTTTTATTTTAAATTTTGGAGTTATATGACAGCTACTTCAATCTGCTACTCTACTAAACTAACCAAATTTTTGAAAACTGTTTAGCATAAGATTTAAATTCTTTTTATAAAACTTAAAATACCCTTCAATAGACAGTGAGTTATTTTCATATAAAAAGAAAGTAGTATGACAGTTACCCTATCCGAACCTGTTTTGCTAGAGTAACCAAATTTTGCAAAAGTTGTTAACTACTTAGCTAACTTTAGATATCTAGTTTCAATAGACACTGAGTTGTTATTATATAAGTAAAGAGGTTATGTGCGGTAGTTATCAGCAAGCGCCGGTTAAACTTCCTCAATTTAAATAACGAACCCAACAATTTGACAAAGGTGGTATTAAATAGGTAAAGGTAAAAATTACAGAATCCTATACCTCGGTTTTCTGAGTTATTGTACGGCCGGCCCGACTGTCGAATTTGCATAGCATAATACATTTAGAATTTGATCCTGAACAAAAATATATTATATACTTTACTATACTTATCTCGTCTTCTTTAAGTATACACATAAACGTAATGGTAAATTTATTATACCCTGAAAACTATACGATCGTATATGCGGGTATAAAAAAAAAATTCTCAAAACTTTCATTAGAAAAACAAACGGAAGTTTTCTAAAAAAAAAATCTTTTATTTAACCTTTAATAGAAAAATTTTATGTTTATAGAATAAAATACGTAATTTTACGTTGTTGATGATATGTTAATTAACAATTTAATTATCTAATAAGTTTATTAGATATTCTTAATTATTAGTTAAGATTATGCTAATTTTTTCAAACAGTTAAATAAATAGAAAATAATTTTATTTTTACAAAACATATTTAAATTATTTTTTAATATTCATATGATTATGAAAATTGGAAAATATTCGTACTAAAAAAATTTTTTTTTATTATCATGGCGAAGATTAACAAGTAAGTAATAGTTCATATTTATTTCCAATATATTAGAGGTCAGATTCAGGAAAATTTAATAGTCGCCATATTAACTTTGATTGAGAGATTAAAGAGTGTAGAATTTTTAAAATATTTTTAATAAAATTTATAGAAAAGAAGTATAAAAATAGAAACAATTTACTTATAATCCCGAGGACCAATTAAAAAAAAATTAAAGATTTGTTGTATCAAACAGTGCTGAATTAGAAGCATCAGTTAAATGTTTATTATTTAATTTAGTTACGTGACATGCGATTGGAAATATGTAAAATACTTAGAGTTGCCAAAGTTGCCATAGGCTTTTTGTTGAAATTATACTTTTCGATCACAAATGTGATTTTTGATCGCAAATTTGATCAACAATAGCTTCATTTTTATTTCATCTTATCTACATATATATGTTTTTCCGAAGTTAACTTAGACCCTTTAACCCTGTCATATAAATGTGACAAAGCAAATTACACAGCCTCCTTTCCAGATATGTTTGCAAGTGCAAATGCTCACCTACTAGTCCAGCGAGAATATATCTACGTCGTAATATGGTGTTAAACGCACTACGATTATTGATTTTGATTTATATATTCTTTCACCATACTATTGATACACATGTTCGCGTAAAGTCTGACTTTCAGTGTTAGTTTGTTAACGTTTATGTCAGAATGTTCAGACATTGAGTTGATATATCTTAGTATATTTGTGATATAGGCTCAAACCTTTCGTAATATGTTGAGTGCTGGGATATATTAAAAAGTTGCAAAAAACCAATGTTAAATTGTTCAGAATGTCATTAAATCTCATTTGTTCACGAATCTGATGGGATAATAATAGTTATCGCCACGAAATATTTGTAAAATAAATGATGTAAAACGAACCTTAATTGGGTTTTTCTTGTACCGATTCTATGAGGAAAATATATATTTCAAGATATGGATATCAAATCTGACTTGAATATTTAAGGATTGGTCTACCATAGCTAAGAAAAAAATGCTTGATAAGAGTGAGAAAACTTTTTTGGTTTTAGCTCTAATTTAAAAAGTAATTACCCAAGTACACAATATATAAGTATCCAATATGTTCGAAGTGGTTACTATTAGATGTAAAAATATATTAAAATCCTATTAGAAATTTTGATTTCAAAAAGAATTTAAGTATTAAACAGAATTGTAAAAGACTTCAATAAAAATTTTAATCAGTTTAAATCACATCAAAATAAATATTTTATTGGCAATGTTGCCATGCATTTGACTAACATTGAACTTGTATAAATTTTTCCCTTCAATATTAATTAAATGCCATTTCATTTTTAACATTCTAAAGTAATTTGAAACCAAAAAATTCTGAATTAATCACTATAAAAATTCAAAGGCTTCATAGAATTTATTTTTTTTCTTTATTTGTACCTATTATTAATAGTTTGAAGATGTATATTGAACTTTTGATGTTCAATGTACTTTTAACTACAAGTTTTTTTTTTACACATAATTCCTAAACTGAATCATGAATCAATCACCTGAATTATTTGTAGTCATAAATATAACTTACATTAATAAAAAAATTGTATGTATCAATTTTCAACTCTATTAAACCTAAATCTAAGGTGAAAGTTTTATTCATTCAATTCTACTATAGAATAATTACATTCTATATATGGAGGGTTTATGTTATATACAAATCTTTTATAATTCTAGTATATAGATATGTTATATTTTTTTTAATACGATTTGCGGTAACAAAAAAAAAAAAGAAAAAAAAAAAAACCAAGTACCAATATCCTTGCTTTTGATTTTTTTTTTTAGCCTTTTATGTATAAAAAAAAAAAGTTTAAAAATCGCTTAAATGTTTTTTTAGATTTTTAGATTTTTTTGACTTTTTAATCGTGGCATGATTGGATTTATTTTTGCAATTGGCAAATTGCAATTCTTGTTAGAAGTGTTTAGGATCATGAGAGTTTTAAAGGAAATCACCTAAAGAAAATATACGGTCACATTTGGCACCTAAAAATTTTAATATCGGTAATAAAAGAATACTTAATATTACCGCCCTGAATAGGATATTCGAAAGAGAAGAGGAATAAAATAAATTTTCATAATTATAAATTAAGTAATGTAAGCTCAGATTCTTATCATAATTTTGGCAGCCTAAAAAAAAATTTTAAATTCAATTTGATTTTTCAATTTGAACAGTCTAAACTCTTAAAAGTTATATTTTTTGAAAATTTAAACTATGTTTCAATGTTTAGTGATTTGAAAACATGTTGAAATGAATGGAAAACTTTCCTTTCCTTTCCTTTCAAAGTAATAATAAATAATACTTTATGCAAAACTGCTTTAAATTTCGTTTTTATTGTTCAGTAACAAACTAACAAATTTTAACATAAATATCCCCGTTTTTTGTATCTTTTCCGTTTTAATACTTTAGGCATATAAACATGAATTCCAATTTAAAAAAAAGAGAGTTAAAAAAAAAAAAGATTGAGGCATCGATGTAAAAATGCAAATTTAATAATTCCATTAATTTTATTCACTTCTTTGTATTTTTTTTTTTTTTTGTTGCCCCATTGTTATTTTGTTTTAATAAATAATTCAATAAATTATTGAACGCAAAAAAAAAAAAAAATTAACTTAAACATTTTTGTACATTGCAACTATGTTGTTGATATTCTGTACTGCAGGTACATCCTCTTGTTGTTTTTTTTTTACCGTTTTAAATTAAATCAGTATACAATATTATGTATATGAGAACAGACCAAATTCTACATACATACTGTCATTTTTATGTTATAAAAAAAAAATGTAAAGAATAAAAAAAAAATATCAATTTACACTCATTCATTCAATCACTTGCATACTGAATTGCTCGGCTATTGTTTTATTATTTAATAAAATATCTAAAGTCTATCTCTTTCTAACCTAATGTTAAACTGTTAAATATTCTATAGAATAATATTTTTAGCTCTTACTAAATTATGCTTAGACCTTTAAAGCTTTACACTTTGTTCTTATTTTTTTTTTTTTTTTTTTCTATACCCGGAGAAATACCGTTTTTTTTTTAAAGCATATTTTTTTTTTTTTTTTGAATATTTTTTCATAAAAGAATGTTGAAAAAATGTACTTATTAAGTGTTATTCTGCCCGTACGTCTGCAAGTTCTGTTCAAAATTTTTTTTTTTTTTCCAATATGATTTTTTACACTTAATAAATCAATAAAAAAACTTATATTATTTTTTGCTTTACGTTTGCGTGTAAAATATATGGCATTTCGTTTGTCAGCATTTACCTCAGTTTTCCATTCTTTAAAATAAGACATTAATTTTATGAGATTATTTTGCAATTTATTTTAAATTTCACTACATCAAGAATATACCTTCAGTGATTATGGCTATGTTATCTGCAAATGCTGCCATTGGGCAAATGTTTAAGCTAGGAAAATCTGAAGTGAATTTATTGTTAAAAATGAATCCTTATACTGAACGGCACACCAGTTCTTATTTAAAAAAATTGGGACTTTCTGTTTCCTATATATAATCGGAAGCTTCTTTAGAATAGAATTTAATATTTTAATTTTCCGCTATATGAAATCAAAATGGGTTGTAAATGATCTCTGTATCTTCAGAACCTTTTCAGTTCAAGCTTTAAAATTTGAAGAGAATGGAAATCTTTAAGAATAAGCATATGCATGTAACCTTAAAAATTTTTTTTTGTTATTTCACTCTATCTAGGAGTCTTAAAAAAAGAAAATTCGTTATTTTTAGATAACTGTTTCACTTGATTCTCTGTTTTAGACATAAAAATTTTAATATAAAAATAATAATAAATCGAGAAATTTTACTTGGTATTTTTGTTTTAGAAATGTGCACGTTTAATAACTCTGTGGATTTTTTCATTTTAAGTTTAAAACTCATTTTACCGTTACTCTAATTCTTAAATAATGCATAAATTGTGTTCCTTTTATCTTTTTAACATTGAATTTTTACATAACATTCTTAACGTTTATTTTTTTTTTTTCTTGTTTAATTTATTGTAAAGTTATAACTCATTCCAAATTCTATCAATCAAAGTCATGTGCAGTTTTTTTTTGCTGTTCTGTTTCTGTTTCTTTTTTTTTTCTGTTTTTCAATTTGACTCTTTTGACTCTTTTTTTTTATGCTGTATTTGTTGTCTATTCATGTTTTCAGATGCACAGTAGAGTGAAAAAAAGTTATTAAACAGTAGTTGTAAACTTGATTGAATTATAAAGAAAAAGAAAATTGTTAAAAAGAGAAAAAACAACAAGCAGAAAAAAAAAATACATATATACACCTCTTAACAGAGACAAGTTAAATATAAATGTACACATTAATAAAGTTCACCTGAACTAAATGAAATGTTGATGAATTTTTTCTGTTAACATGTATACAAAATCTATAGTAACCAAATAGCAAGTGTCATTCGGTTTGAAATGTTGTCATTTTGAAAAAAAAAAAAAAAAAAAAAACGAATTCATTTTATGGTTCAAATATTTTTTTTGTTTTTTTTTTTTCTATTGTGTTTGAAATTTTCTCAAAACAAAAAGTCTTGACCCAGGTAAAGGTTTTAAAGATATATTTACGTTTCCAATTTAAAACAAAAAAAAAAAATGAAAAAATGTGTCAATATATATTAAGACACTTTCCATTATAATGAAAAATGAAAATTGAAAAAAACAGTTGCTGACTTTAGTAACATTTATAAGTGTTAGATAAAAAAGTTTTTAAGAGTTAGTTGTAGAGTAAATTTACTAAATTGATAAATTTTATTTTAACAAAGGTCATTTGAAAGTCAACTTTTATAAAGATTACTGTTTTTTTTCTTGGTTATTTTTGTTCATATTAATAGAAAAATGAAATGCCCAGAAAATCCTTCAATCATGAATTATATTATTCTTTAAGTTTACTTTAAATTTAAAGAAAATTTTAAATTGTCTGACTTAAAACAGAGCAGTAAAAGAATTCAAAAAAAAAAAATGCGTTTTTTTTTTAATTTAATCATTTTTCATTTGACATGAACATTTTGTCTTGTTTGTTTATATTATTTATATTTGTATTTAGTTTAAAATATTGTTAAGCTTAAACTATAGAAGAGCGTCATTGTCAAAGACATTTGTATATATACATATATGTATATACAATTTTTTGTTATATTTTATATCTATTATCAGTATCTGTTTAAAGTATGACGTGAGATTAAATTAAACAAAAGAATCATAAATGAAAATAAATAAAAAAAACAAATGTCATGATGAATTTTTCATTTGAAAATTTACATTTCGATATGCGGGCGTTTTGTTATCTTTTTTCTTTTTTTTTTTTTTTTTTTAGTTTAAATAACAATTGACATTAAAATAAGTAAACTGTGCTGAATAACAGTATTTTTAATTAATGAATTGACAAATGGAATGTAGAATTTAATGTGAAGATACAAAAAGAGACAAAAGTCATTTTAATTTTAAAAAGAGAAACAAAAATAAAAATATTTTATTTATAAATGGCGATGTCAATGACCATATTATATTGTTTAATCTTTATACATATTTGAATTCTTTCTGAAGAAATAAATATTTTGTATATTATTTTGTTAGTCCATCTGTTAATTTATGATTTTATAACATTGACTTAATTAATATTATAATAAATTTACCTTTATTTTAGAATGACAATTAGTTTGACTATTATTCAATAGAAATTTGAAAACTTTAAGCTCAAGATTTTGTTCTTTAAAAGAATTTTGGATGCTCATACTTAAATTTTTTCGTTATGATTTAGGCATAATAACTAACATTTTAGTTTCTTCATCAAATTAAACCGATTCCTAGATAACATTAACAGATTACCGGACAAATTAAAATGGATTTGTAAAAATTTCTTTAAATTTTGAATACTTATCCTTACTAAAAAACTATAGTTATACACATTTATTTATGTTCTAAGGTTAAAAAATATTTCAAAATTCAATTAATTACGTGAACATAAAGACTTTATTCTATTTAAAGAAAAATTAAACAGTATAACACTTTTTTAAATTAATGTACAAAACATAGCAGATTTTTTTTTTTGTTTTTGTTGAATATGAAAAACAAAAACTCCCCCTTTTTAAAAATCCATTGAATATTTTGTTTTATTTATTTATTTACATTAATATTACATAAGTAAGTAATATCAGTATTTACCCCCTCGATTATTAATGACATTATGAACTAACTGAAGTTGAAGTTTTTAGGACAAAATATTTAGTCCTAAATTAATATTTTGAGTGTCGAATCCCACACACGGCGTAAGAGTTATTCCCCCTTACGACATTTATAGTCACGTCTAAAAAGGAAAGGTTGTGTAATTTCCTGTTCACATTTATGTGGCAGAGAAATGCACTAAAAAAAAAAAAAATATTTCGAATGAAAAAAGCTAATATGTGTTTTTACAAACATATTTTGACAATGTAGGAAAATTTTTAATTTTAGATTTTGTAAGTTATATTATAGTTCTATATTTTATTTTAAAATGAAAAACAAAAATTGTACTTATTTAAATTTTATTGGCTTTAATTTATAGTCCTATGAATATTCATATTGTTTCTCTCGGAAAAATTAAGTAAACGTATAATAAATTAATATTACAAATCACATACGGTATTGCAATATTACAAAGTCATAGGCTACTAAATACATTATAGGTGGAATACTATTATTAATTTATACATTAATATTATTTATTTTGTTTATATTATATATTATACTATATTTGGTAACAAGGATGATTTATTTTCAATTAATAAGTGTGAAGGATTAGAATCAGGATTATTATTCAGGGGAGAGTGCGGATTCTAATGCTGCACAGGTTAATAAGCAGGATTCTCTTCGTTAATAAGCCATGTGTTCAACCATTAGGCCACCGCCACCAAGGTCTTACGATTTAACAAAGCAAGAACTAAATTATTAAAATATATAATATTGATTGCATACTTATAGGAAAATAATTTAGAAAAATTTTATATTAACAATTATCAATTAAAAAATCCTTAAAATTCGTTGTTTTTTTATAAATTGAAACGCCTAAGATATTATATATCTAGTTAAAATAAAATTTTTATGATACATTTTAGGGTATTTTCAATTTTCTTTAATGAATGATTTATTCAGTGATCTTGTTAAAGTTGCTTAGAATTTTTTAAAGTTTAAAGCCTTACTAACATCTGTATTAATTATTATATACTTAATATAATAATAACAATTAAAAACTTTTTAATGGTAACTGTATAAAAAAGAAAAAAATTCAAATTTTCAAATTTGGTTTTACTGCTATTTCAAAAACGTAATTATATTCAAAAGATAAATTTTTTTTCATATTACAAAGATAAAAACATTTTTAATTTATTTCAATATTATTGTTATAATGGTTTGATTCAAAAATTCAGTAAAATAATTTAAATTGTTTATTTGATT
This sequence comes from Poecilobothrus nobilitatus, assembly GCA_947095535.1. NCBI lineage: Eukaryota > Metazoa > Arthropoda > Insecta > Diptera > Dolichopodidae > Poecilobothrus > Poecilobothrus nobilitatus. Next base: position 177,146,142 of record OX352774.1, read on the forward strand.
ACATAATAATAATAAACACCTATCAAAACATTTGTTTAACATACAAGTGTAAATTATGGAATTTAATTTTTGCATAACTATTTTATATACGTTTATGCATAATAAAATGTTAAATATACCAGACTTGTTGTGTAAAGTGTTATATATATACATAAATACTCTCTAATCAAAACCAAAAAAAAATCTTTTTTCACCCAATTTTAATATAAGTATAGATACATATTATGTATAACTTTTAATATATATATATGTATAGTATTTGTTCCATATTCAAACAATAATTGTCACTTGTGTATACAACACTTTTTCGAAAAAACTTGAAAATAATTTTTTTTTTTTTATAATGGAAAATTCGATTTGATTTTAAATTAAAAGTCATCTACAATTCTAATACTAATGAAAATGTTCAATTAAAAAAACAGTCATTATCTAATATCGAAAAATACAAAAAAAAAAAAAAAATATTAAAAATTTAATTATCCTTGATAATAAAAGTTACCCTTGTTTTTGTTTTTTGTTGTTTTTCTTTAACTTTTTATTTACATAACACTTCTATATGACAGTAAAACATTTTTTTATATAATGATAATGAAATTATTTCATGTATTTCTTTTTTGAATAAAAAGTGGTAATTAAAAATACATTTAATTTGTTTTTTTTTTTCATTTTTAATTTGCATAAAATTTTGTGTTTTCTTTTTCTTTTTTTCGTAAAAGAAATTTCAATTATTTTTTTTTTTTTTGGTTTCGTTTTAAATATGATTGTATCTACTTGCATCATACCTCGTTGTTGTAAAATAATTTACACCATATTATATAGGTTTTATATAAAAAAAAAAAAAAAAAATTGGTTATAAAACGATTTGTAATATAAGTAGTGACTAGTTACTACTGCATAAGGTGAACTTTATAAAGTTAAGTATTATGTAATAGTTGCGCATATACGATATTATTTATTAAATATTTGAAAAGTTATTTTTGTTTTTTTTTGAGCGACTTAACAATGTATATATGTATTGGTAATTATTTACTTAAGATTATGTTTTAATATAATGCAGCCAAGAGTGTAGTTGTTACGATAGGTATCTATCTTTCATTGGAGAGGCCTTGAATTCAAACTCCGTCTGAGTTTATACATACCTTTTTTACTTTAACTGAGGACATATTTTTTTTTTTCTTTTTTAAAAAGCTATATTTTTTTTTTCTTTTTTTTTGCGAGGGTAGGTGGGAATCACCGAAAGACACTATAAAGGAGTGAAAACGAGCACGATTCCTCTATGAGTGTGTGGGACTTTAACCTACTAAACACCACCTCCCTTTTTTGACCAAACAATGGGTTATACGACCTTAAGTACTACTGTACTGCCTCGTTTTCACTCCTCTATAGTGGTCATAGGAAGTTGAGTTAAAAAATGAAAATAGATTTAAAATTGGCAGGCATATTGTGAACAAAGATTTTAATATTCACATTGAATCTTTGCAGGTTGTAAATGTAATCATCACCAATTCTGGGGAAGACATGAGGTTGAAGATGGTTCCACATTAAATTAAATAAGTCTTTAGTTAAAATAAAAGAGATAATATAAAAAAAAAATAATATGAATATTTCTTGAAATTTTCATAGTCATGTACAAAACCTACATTTGAATAATCAACTAATTAGTTTAGTGAAACTAATTATTGCAGAAACTGAAGCTAAGTCAAATATATTGTATCAAACATTTTCTTAATCTAAGCATCAGTTATGTTATTAATTTAATGAATTATAACAATTAATTGAAATGTTATCATGTACAAGGGTTAATATGTTAGTAAATGTTAGTAATGTTTAATGTTAAAAAAAAAAAAAATTTAATTCATATTACATACTACTGTTAGTAACTATGTACTTATTAATGATTCGTATTAAAATAATATACTAACTAAGTAATCTAATATAATCTTAAAATCTTAAATACTTCAAGTAGAATCTAGCATTCCCAATATGCATGTTAAATTGCAATATGAGATTTACTACGAGAATTTATCAGGCCCGCGTAAAGTAAGGCTCTCAGTGTTCAATGTTAACATTAGTATCAAAGAAATCAGACTGTGTGTAAGTTCCTCTCAATATCCGCGAAATAACTTCGAAGTTTTCGTAATCTGTAGAGTGATGTGACACATTAAAAAGCTAAACCTTAATTTTTTCGAATTTTCTCTATATATTTCATTTATTCCCTAATAGCAGGAAAATTAAAATATCGCAAGCAACCCGCTGAACAAAATTTGAATAATAAATGATGTGTGCCCTATTCTTCTTAGGGTAGTCTAATTAAAATTCCATTGTACAATAATTCAATTATAAATAGTTTCTCATATGGAGGTTAATTTTAAACTAAATAGGACGTAGGTTAGTTATAGGTTAAAGTGACTGCCGGAAAGACACCCTTAAATGGGACGTATATCAGATGTTAAAATTGAATATTAAACATTCATTCAACACATTCATAATTTTTATATTTTTACATAAATCATATAATATTTATCTGAAATAATTAGAAACCAAAAATTTAAATTAATTTTATCCACAATTTTTAAGTCTTTGAACATTAAATTTTAAATATTTTATCAAGTTGTATATATGTATATATATATATATATATATATATAATATTTTTTATGTTTATTGAATTTAAATGAATATTTAGAACAATTTCCATTAAATTTTTTGAATCAATTCAATTTAATATTTCATTCATACATTTTGTATTATCATTTTAAATTGTATCTTATATATATATATCTACCCACAAAATTGAAAATATCTTCATGAAAAATAAATTAAAATTTAAATATTTCCTTTATAAATTTTAAATGTAATCCTTTATTCTATTTCTCTCTCTTTTGAATCAGTTTTGTTTTTTTTTTTTAAAGGATTTTTGAATTTTCACAAATTCTATATTGTATATGTGTATATATATATATATTTTTAAAAGTAGGTACATAATGCTATTATCCAAGGGATATCCTGTTGTATAAAAAAAAAAAAGTAATTTTTTTGATTAAAGAAAAAAGTAAGGCATAATTTTTTTCACTTAGTAATATTTAATGTTTTTTATCTAAAATGAATTTTTTTCCCACCTAATTTTTTGCCATTTTTATTTTAAAAAGTTCTTTTTTTTTTGATATTAAAATTTTTAAAAAATTGATCAGAGCAACATAACAAGGATCATAATTGGAGACTCATCAACAAAAGATGTGAAAAGGAAAGCTTCAATTACTAGGGAAGCATTATAACAAAGAATGGGAAGATGTAAGCGAAGGTATAACAAATCGACTAAATCTGGTAAGAGAAGTTTTCATCAAGCTATGGAGAATATAGATATCAATCGAAATAGTCATAAGACTCAGGACTACAAAAATCAAAATATAGTCGCGTAAAATCATTTCTCCTAAATGGTAGTGAAACCTAACTATATTAAACGAACGTCACATAAATAAGCTGCAGGTTTCTGTCAACAAATGTTTTCTCATTATATACAAAATATTCTGACTACTATAGCTATTAAATGAAAAATTGTGACTAATGACACAGCAACAACCTTTTCACATACAAATTAAAGCAGGGAAGTATAGATGGGTTAAGCCACATACTAACGAGAAACTTCAATGTTAAACAAGCATTATAATGGAATCCCCATATGAAAGAGAAAGTAGGTAGAATTAGAAACACATGGAGAAGAAATATCGAGCAGAAAATCAAAACAAAAAGAAAAACATAAACACAAGTAAAATCGACAACACAAAACGGAATCAGGCGCGACTTTATGAGAACCTATGAAGTAGAAAAAGAAGAATGAAAAAGTTAAAATCTGCTTCATTGTTTAATTTAATCCATTAACAAAATAAAATATACCCCAGAAAGTTTAAATTCTTCTAGTAATTGGAGATCGACAAATTCTATTCCTTTAGTCCGTTTAAACTATTAAACGTTAGTAAACTATTCTTTTTTATTATATGTTATATATTACTTATGACTTCATGTCTTGTTTCTTTCAAACATATCTATATATTTATGGCATTGTATCAACGTACAATCAAATTATTTTATATTTAACTAATTATAAAATTTTCTTTTTACATAAGTTTTATTATTTTAAAAATCGTTAAGCGGCCTCATCATATAAAATATGTTCAGTCAAATACTGTATAAAGTACATATATATATTTTTAGTATTATAAATAAACCAAAACCAAAACAAAAAAAAAGTACCAAAAACAAAATTTAAATCTTATTGAGGGAAAAACCAAAATTAAATGAGATTTAGAATTTTCTCAAGGAAATCTATAAGTACTTATTTCCTACTGCAACTATGTAAAATACTATAAAAAAAAATATCAGTTATCATATTATTAATATTTCATTAATATATTTTTATACTTTGTACATGAATGCACGTATACAAAAACAAAATATTATATATATACAATATATAATGATAATAAATATTGTACGGTTGTTTATTATGCATCCTAAGAGTATTCTGTTATGTTTAAAGCATCCTAAAAAATTTTCTTTCTATATATATAATTTAACTATTTCAAAAACTGAATTGAATTTAACTGAACCGAAACGAGTTGAACTAATTTTTAAATTAGTTCAGTACCACAAAAATATTGAAAATAATTTTATCTTGTATAGCATTTCATTATTGATGTAAACACCAAAGATATTTAATAAAAATATGCAGCTATACAACATTTTTATGTTATATAATAAAAAATCATAATTATGTCTATAATTTAAAAGGTATATACTTATATATATATCTATTTATATATTTGAGTTGCAGTTTTAAAATGAATTTTAAAATCGATTCAACAATCTGCAAGGAAATAAAAGTTGAAAAACAGGATGTTAAATGATATCTTGAAAAATTTTTTAAAAAATCACTGTATTTCTAAAAATGAAACTGTGTTCAAGATCACTGTAAGTAACTCACTCTTATAAAATTCGTTTAATATGATAAAAAAAACTTCTGTCGTTGAAATACATTTTTATTTATTTTACTAAAAAGGAAAAAGTTTCTTATTCCTCTCCCCCATATTGATCTTATTTATAAAATACTCTACATTCATCCTTTTTAATTATATTTTAACTCATCCCTTAGCTTGACGATATATGGTAAATTTGTGTTAAATTTTTTCTATTAATCTTATTATAGTACCGTTATTTTTAAAGTTAGTAGATCAGCATTATTATGTTTACAACATATAATTCATATACATCTATTTTCATGGATTGATAGTTAAGGAAATGTATATAAATAGTTGGAAAATGATCATGGTAACTGTTACGTAATTATTATATAACTAACGTTTTCGAGCCAAGGAAAAAATACATATAAAAATTGTAAATTTTTAATGAACATGACCTTTTTATTAATTTTATTTAATTAATTAATTAGTATTCATAGTAAATTCTATTAATAAAAAAATTACTTTACTTAGAATATACCATATAAAACATTTAAATTTTAAAATTAGTGATAGCCTATAGATATAATAAAAGTATGCATGTACGTGATTTTTTTAACTTTTAATTAAAAAAAAAAATAATAATTAAATTTTGATGTAAATAGAATGAGATCACTTTATTAAATATATATATAGAAGTACATTTATGTATAATTATATAATGTAGTGAAAAATTATTGCGTTTATCTCGTATAGCTCACGATCCTAGAGCTATAAATTTATATAATTTTTATTTTAGGTTTTTGTAGGATTTTTTGAGACTTAACTTTCAAATATTTTTAAAAAACTTTGATTTAAATAACCTTTAGAACTATTTCTTATCGTACATTATTCATATTGATAAAAACGAGGAGGAATACAGTTGCGCGTCTTAACTCTAAAATTACCTTCGAACCTTTATTAGTATTTAATTTACAATATTACTAGCACTCTGAAATTCAAAATCCTTGTTTAAAATATTTCAAGCATTGTCTTAATTTATTCTTATGAGTCTTGAAGAAATGCAATCTGGTTTTAGACATTTATTCGAAACGTTTCCGAAGACATTGTCCGATTTCAATAAAAAAAAAAGAATGAGTGTCTACTAAATATGTATTATTTAACATTTTCATCCTAATCCAAAAAAAAAAAATATGTAACTACTTATAACAATATATAAATAAGTATGTTTAATTGTATAAAATGTATAACATAAAAATATGTCTCTACCAACAAAGATTCGAACTTACCACCTAACGATTATGAATCCAAAGTTTTAGCAACTAAGTATGTTACAGAATACTAACCTGCAAATCTATATTTTGAATATTAGGTACAGCAAAAATAATATATGTATAATGCTCATAGATATATTATTACAACATACATGTATATTGCCAAACATATAACTTGGATTACATTTCCCTTAATAAATATTTCATTCATTTAAATGTTTTTCCTATATAGCGTAGATACACAAAATACGTATTATAACTATATACAGTCACCATATATTTTATTATGTACATACCATACAAGATACACATATAATATAACACAATATACATATATATAATTATACATATATTTATTGATACGAATACCATTTATAAACATAATGGAAGATGAACACAATACAGACTATTTAAAGTATTTAATTTTTTTTTTAATTTCACATCATACTCATATTATTAATGGTATATGTATATATAAACACAATTCATACATACATTGTGAACTCAAATACCTTCTTGAAGTACTAAATATAGATTTTTCTATAAAAAAATTTAAACATGAAAAAGTTAATTGTTGAAGAGCTACCCATCAAAGTTTTATCCTGATATCAAAAACTAAAGGGAACCTACAAATAGTTCAAAAAAGATTTTGGATTAAATGATGCCTCTAGGTTTTTAAATTTTTTGATCGTCGTGCTAATCGTGCTAACGAAAGAACAAAACTTAATTGATTAATTTTTTTATTCTGATTCAATCGCTATACTTGAGTCTCTGTATCTGTCCCGCTTATTTCCGCTGGTTTACAAACAGAGGAAGAATGTTATTTTATTATACACATGATTACCGTTTATATCAGAACAAAAATATTCTATGAAAATATTGACTATTCATACTATCCTAGATATCCTATCCTATCCTAGATATCCTAGAATATCCTATCCTAGATATCCTACAGAATATCCTATGATAATTTTTTAGCATTTTTAAACAACCTGTAAGTATTCAATATTTTTTAATATTCATAAAAGGACGACGACAAAAAAAAAAAACAGTTATAACAGTTATCCTGGAACTCTTTTTACATTCTTAAAATAAATTAATTCAAATAAAAACTGCGATGCAAGTGACATTAATTTTTCTTTATAAAATATACATACATAATATGTACATGAAAAAAATAAAACAACAATAAAAAAGGAAAAAGGAAGTAAATAAAAAGTATTTTCATTTATTTTGATTTAAAATTCAAGAACATGTTTATTTGTTTTGGTTTTTTACTTTTGCATATATACTTCATGTTTTTGCTTCGTTGCAAATTTTATTTTAATTTTATTTATTTTGTATCCCTGTTTTTTTCTTTTTTAAGGAAGTTGTCATATTTTAATTTTACCTTTTTGCCCCGGTTTTTTCATAAATTAAAATTATTATTGGGAAAATTGTTGGGGCAACGTAGTGCTCAATTCAATTTTTTTTATACTAAGAAGAGAGAAATTTTTTTTTTACTAAACACTCATGTAAGATCATAAAATGAAGATATTTTACAATTTAGTTTTCAATTTTTTTTTTTTTTTATTCTTTATTTAAATCTTATAAATATAACTTACAAAAAAAAATTCAGTTTTCAATAAATATCAATTTGTTTCAATATAACCGTATTGCATACTTTTAGGAATCATTTTCTTTTTATTTTTATTTATTGAAACAAATAAAACAACAAAACAAAAAATCCTTGTTAAAATAAAAGAAAAAATCAAAGGTGATTTTTTTTTTTTTTTTGAATTTGCTACGATATATTACTTCCTGTTTTTATTTTATCTCAAAAAAAAACAAGAAGAAACAAATTTTCCTTTTCACTTTTTTTTTTTTTTTTTTTTGAAAATAAAAAAAATATATTTACGATTCAGATTTCGATTTTCTTTCAATTTGCAATTTCCTTTACAAATTTTTTTGGCAAACTGAATTTATGATCTTGATAATAGTTCGCATGCATTCATGTTATGCATAAAGATGTTTGTTAAGTTTTTTTTGTCAAAACACTTTAAAATTTCCTTTACAACAAATTGAAAGAAAAATATTGATCAAACACACATATTATATATAACAAAATATATAAATCTAAATATTGACATACATATATAAAATATTTTTTGCAATGTATGTAATTAAATATAAATAAAATGTCCTTTTTCAATGTCCTTCAAAATCAAATCTAGACTAAAGTTTTTAGATCTAAAGAAAAGCAAAAAAAAAAACAATAAAAAATAATAATTTTTTTTTTTTTTAGGTTATAAAAACTATCTGCAGTTGAACTAATTATTTATTATTTATGTATCTAGGTGATTATTTGTAGAACAACAGAATATTACCCTCTTTTCTGCAACATTCTGAAGTCGAAAAAAAAAAAATGAGAAAATAAAACATAATAAACATTATAACAGTAATAATATTTTATTATAATATCCTTAAGATAGAATAGAAACTCTATAATGTATGAACACATATATATGTATTAGATATATAACAACAGGATATTATGAAAAGAAAAGATATAATTTAAAATTATGTTTTATAAGGGATATTAGGCAAAACAACCTAAAACATTTTGGTCAAAAAAGAACTATGGTTCAGAAATTCAGAACCTCATGCCTCATACCTTTTTCAATTTATTATTCTTATATTTAAATTTAGAATGGAAAAGGATCTTAGTCCTAGATATAAATAATTTAATATTCGAGGTTCGTCATATAACAATAAACTTTTTATCATTTTTTTTTTAATTAATTTTTCTATCCATTATTTTGTCAAAGATGAATTGTTATTTGAAAATAATTTTAGATCAAAATTGTGTAAATATTAGCAGAGTTATAAAATTCAGACAGTTAAGCAATTACACTCCGTCCCTCGTGCTTTTGATTTTATGTTGCTTCTGTTCATTTACTTCACTGTATACATATATGCAAATGTTATAATTATTAATAGTTATCATAAGTTACTTTACTTTAATGAAATTGCTTATTACTTATTATTAGTATTTTAAGGTACCCACTTTTGAATCTGGATCTTATTCCAATTAATGTTCATATTTTCGTGTTCTTGAAATACGACACGTACTTAACTTTTTAATATTAATTTTCATTTCCGAAGGATTTTTATTTTATGTTATGTTTGACATTAAAGGATACTAAAAGATTAAATACATTTTCTAGGACATTTATTGGATAATTTATTTTATTAAGAACTAAACAACAGTGTATTACAATTTCTTTAAGGTCAACACAAATATAAATGAGTATAATAAAAAAAAAAATTAACTTATTAAAAAAGGATATTTGTATAATAAATAAGTAATTTTAAATAATTTGAAATAGGATTTTGTCAAAAGTCAAATCTTTTTTTTTTAATAATATATTTTAACACATTTTTGAAAATATTTCAAAATTTTGTTATTAGTTTTATTCTGTTCGTCTGTCCGTCTGGGGGTTTACAAAACTTCTACACCATTTGAAATAAAACAATGAAATTTTAACTACGGATAGGCATCACCAAAAAACTAATTTTGTGGAAGAACGTTTTTGTGTAGCTCCACCCATTACATAGCTACAACTCTACAAAGTTCGAAAAGCCTTATATTTAAATTGTTATAATATAGGTTCTATAAAGCATATTTTAAATCTGGAAGCGCCAAACGATAGCTGGTTTTATAAACTTTATAAATATATATAAACAAAATATATGGCTTTGCTATGCGGTATTTTAATGTACCGTTATGTGAAACTCAATTTTCGCAAAAATTTGGATCCCTTCTATCTTTTAAACGGTTTAACTTAGACGCTTGAAATTTTGAGAGGAGTTAAATGTTTGGAAATAAGTATGAGTCATAATAGGAAATTTGGTCGCATCCCGTTTAGCAGCTGTAAGGGGTCAAAAACTGAAAATTCTCTATTTTTAAACACCTGGAACTTGGCCACCTGTCCAAAATTTTTTTGAAGTAATTTAAAATTAAAGCTCCAAACATTATATTTTTGTTTGTGGTAATAATTTTTCTTAATAATATAGGGTTACCTTATAATTGACGAAAGTGTGATTTGATTTTTCTCAATTTTTCTTATTGTTTTCATTATTATTCATAATTTGTATTAATAAAATACGTAATTTATATTAACTTTTAAATTATAAATTATTTTTGTGTAAATTTATCTCCAACAAACCCTCATTTTTGAGTATGTACTAAACAAAAAATTATCGACCGCATACATTAATGTATAAGCTAGGTATTGTTTCCATACTAAAAATTTGTACCCGAGATTTTGGCAAATATGCAATACTCCGATGCGTAGAAGGCTGTAAAAATTTTTTTTTTGATATCTTCCTGTGTGTGTGTGTGTGCGCGCGCATGTGCGTATTGTGTGATTGTGTGGGTATGTCTCTGCATATGTGTACAGCCTAAACGGTATAGCAGCATTTTTTGAAATTTAATATTTAAGGTTTTGACGTAAATATCTCGGATTGACAAGCTTTTGGAGCAAATCGGACAACCGGAAGTGTTAGTTTACTAGTATAATTTTTAAGTTTTTTACAAATATTTCGTAACAGGAAAATATTATGAAAAACATTATTAAGAAAAAGTTGTTACACACGTAAAAAGCAACAACTTTGTAATAGAACATTTTTTGATTCGACTAACTTTAACTTTTATTTCATATTTTTTCTAAGTCCAAATTTCATACATAAATAATACGCTATATGAATTTATATGAACAAATTTTTTTTGTTTTTCTCTTTATATCTAAAAATTTATATATGTACATACATACTTATATCTATGCATTTATTCTCTTGTTGATGACGCAAAATTCAAACTGTAAAATTTTTGTTAGCAGATTCAATATTAATGTTGTTTGTTTTGTATTTGTTTAAAGTATTTATTATTTTTTACTTCTAATATTTTTGAATGAAAAAAATAATCATGTACTTACTTACATATGTAAATGAATGTATGAATGAATGTACATATATTTTCACGATTAATTCATTGCTTATTATTGTTATTAAATAAGAAAAAATTTTGTTAAATTATTAGAAGTTATTTTGCTTTGATATACCTATGCACATAAATTGTTATTTAAAACATCTATCAATTTTAGCATTATACTTTTCGTATAATAGCGCTCGGTCCTGTGGTGGAGACAGCTGATTTTTTTTATTTTGTGTCGCCAAAAGCATTGGACATGAATGTTTCAATATTAATTTAAAATATGGGGCCTCGGTGATCTAATGGGTAAGAGCGTATAAAATACGCTGTAAATCTGGTTCGAATCCCACACACGCCGTAAGAGCTTTCCCCCTTACGACATTTACAGCCATGCCTGAAGAGGAAAGGCTGTGTAATTTCCTGTCCACATTTATGAGGCAGAGAAATGCAAAAAAAAAACAAATTAGACTATATAGAACCAGGAGCGTTTCATATGCCTACATATGACTTGACTGAAGTATCAAATTTGACTGCATTTCATTTGGCTGGATTTAAATCAGTTCTTTTTGTTGAAATGTGCGTAAAAAATTGAGAGAGATTTTATAGCTGGATCGGGGTTATATGTTTTTGCCAGAATATGTGTACATATATATGAATATGTATTTATGTATGTATATACGAGATTCTGAATTAAATTAAAAAAAACAATCAGAATCCTACAATAATTTGTTTAGCAGGGTTTTGATGGCGGCGCGCCCTTCTTTTTAACGTTTTGTTCTTCAAATATGTTTGAATTGTTAGAGAGTAAATTACATGTTCTATTTACCTTTGCAGTAAAAATGTTGCTAGTAAAATTACGAAAAGGTCTATCAAGGCAATGTTTATTCAGGTAAATCAAACTCAGTCAAATGAAACCCTGTCAAATGAAATACATTCATATGATAGTGAAAATGAAAATACATGCAAATGATACTTATGAAACTAACCTATAGCAACCTTTTCTTTTTTTTTTACCATTAATAATAATAAACACCTATAAATTATGTGTATAGCAAATGCAAATAAAATAAAACTCTGCAAAAAAAAAATACAATGCATTTTGTTCTGTAATTTGATTTCATTAATTTATACATTAATAGCATATTTTCACAAAAAAAAAAATTAATATTAATTTACACCCACTAATTATAAATGTTTGTTTATTTTATGTAAATTTATATATTAAAATTAATTTTAAGTTTATTAGAAAGTTTAAGTAGAAATTGAAACGAAAGAGTTATTATTAGACCAATCAAAAAAAAAAAAAAATTGTTACCTGTCATACTATAATTTCTTTTTTTTTTTTTTTTGGAAAAAAAATCGTAGATAATTCATTTGAAATATGTATCTATAATATTTATTATATTTTTTGCGAAATTATTTAAAAAAAAAAAAAGCAAAAAACCATTTTTTATGGCTCATCAAATCAAATTAAACCAAAAATTTTTAAAATTCAAGTGAAAGTATTGTAATAATATTATAATTACAAAATGGCCTATGTGTGCGCACTGCATCAGTTAATTTTTAAAACAAAAAAAAACAAAAACTCGTACCTACTATAAAAAATTATTATCCTAAAGATGTAAAATTACTCTGCGTACTTTTAAATAAAAAATAATTATATATCATTTAAGTTAACGAAATAAAAGTTTAAAAAAAAAAAGAAATGAACAATTTCTTAAAAGACTCCTGTAAAAATAACAACAAAATGTTGTTAGGCAATAAAGTATCTTTAAATAATTTTCAAATCAAAAAATTTAAAGTTCTATTTTATAGTTTTTGTATAAATTATTGACCAATTTCCATTATAATTTTATTGAGTAATGAATTTCACTTTCACATAAATTTTACATGGGAATGTGTTTTTTTTTTTTTTGGTGTTGTTTTACTCCGTTTGTTTCACTTTACTTACCTTTTGTATCGTTTTTTTATTTTTTTGTTTTGAATAAATTTAATAGAGACTTCCTTTTAATTAAACATCGTATCCGTATTAGTTATTTCTTTTTATAGTCATTTTTTTAATATATTTTTTACATTGCACATTAAATTGCATATATATATATGCAATTTTGAAATCTATGACTAGACATTTTTTTTTCTTTCTTTTGTTTAAAAAGTGTTTTTTAAATGTTTTTAAAACGTTTTATTAGATGTGAAAAATGTTTAGAAACATTTAAACAACTTGACAGCTCTGGATTTAGTTTTGAAATGGCATCCTGTTTTCAAATGACATACTAATATAAAACAGTTTTTCATATACATAACCTATATATAGAATAGGTATTTACTAAAGTTATTTTTATTAAAGTCTAAGAATATTTTGCTCAGATTTTAGTTCTTATAAAATTAATTGGCGCATCAGATTAATATAACATTCAAAAATATGGCTCAGATTTTGAGAATTAACACACCAAAACTAAAGTCTAAATAGAAAATAAGTAATAAGTATCTAAATGATTGAAATCATAAATGTATTTGACTTATAGATGGCCAATTTTAAATAAACAGCTAATTATAATTTAATTTCTTCCGAAAATATTGGCGCTAAGTAAAGTTGAAGTGGTATTTGATTTATTAAAAAACAAAATTAATTTGTATTAAAAATAATTAGTTTTTTTAATGGTTTTTAACTTTGTCTAATTTTCAACTTCATCTTTTGTATGAAGACGTGAGACATGATGATTTTTTTTAAATCAATTTCATTAATTATAACATTAAGTATAATTTTTTTTTTCTTTTTTTTTTTAATGCATTTTTCTGCCACATAAATGTGGACAGGAAATTACACCTTTCCTATTCAGGCGTGGCTGTAAATGTCATAAGGGGGAATACCTCTTACGATATGTGTGGTATTCGAACCCACTCTTCCTCGGTGTTTACAGTGAGCGTATTTTATACGCTCTTACTCACTAGGCCCCATTATTATTTTTTTTTTACAAAAATAAGTACCAATACCTACCAATGAATAAATAAAGAATCTCACCAATAACTAAAGAAAGTAAAGGAAATAATGAAATCTTCGAACCTATTTCTGGTTTAAGTTATAATTTATCTAATACTTTACAATTCACTATAGTAATGTCAAATCATCTAAAAAAAAAACGCCTCACTTTCTTTAACCTAAGAGTGGTGTGGAAAAAGGAAATTTCTTTTCATAAAAAGTATAGATTTTTAGATATTTAACAATTCTATGTCTATTATAAATACGATATAAAAACACATGTACTATGTAAACACATGTACTATATATTTTTGAATATGTAAGACATTTTTAAAGAATCTGTTCTATATACTTTTATTATAAGTTCTTTTTTGTTTTGTAGGAAACTGTACAAAATCAAAACATCTGATTTCACTTTAGGCTAAAAAAAAAACATATGTTCAATTTTGGCTTAAAATGGTTCAATAGAAAATACATAAGAGAAAATAGAAACTGTATATACTCTAATAAATCTATGGTTGAATTGGATCACCCAAGTTCAGATTTCATTACGTTAAAATTTAAAATCATCTTTACTTTTAGTGTTCTGATCTACATCCAAATACCTTACTCTTTAGTAATTACAATCTAACTATAAAAATTACGGTGTACATACAACAGATTACAGTTTGAGAACTTTATTTATTATTTCCTATTTTCTACAATAAATTGTCGAAATTAATTTGCTCTTGTGTATTACTTTTTATTTTCATTTCTTTATTTGTTTTGGTTTATATTTTGTTAGCTTTTTTTTTTTTTTGCAATAAAAAACTATGTTTACTTTTGAATAGCTAGCGGCAACTATGATTTATTTTGACCGGCAATTGAATTTGAAAATTGCCGCAATCTTTCGATCATTTTTACTTGAAAGTTTTTTTTACTTAAAGCAGAATTGACTTTTATGGAATGCATTTTTTATATTTTTATTTTTCTTTGTAATTTGCGTGTAAATTCCTAACAAAAAAAAAAAAAATTAAATAAAATTAAATAAAACAAGTGAAGAAAAGTGAAAACCTGGACAAATTCACTTTTCTGCTTTTTAATTTTTGTTTTTAATAAAAAACGAAGACGTTAAAAAAAAACAGAAACAAAAAAAAAAAAAAACATTAAACACGAAAAAATAAATCATGCAGAAAACATAATATATAAAACACTTCCATTGATCATTTAGTATTTTCCTTTATTTTTATAAAATAAGACTTTATAAGACGTTTTGACATGCATAAATCGATTTGTTTTCAAATTAATCGATTCATAAAAGAATGGGAAATTTCTATTTCTATTTGAATTTTTATTTTATTTGTGTTTTTTTTACTAAAAGGCAAAGATTTGTATTTTACTTTCAACTTTAGAATGCATAATTAAGAAATTTTCTTCTTAGTGAGAAAATTTTTATACTCGATTTAAGTTTTATTTAATTTAATAACGTAAATTTAAATTATTTTTTGTTTTTATAACTATGTAGGTAGGTATGTATTCCTATATTTATTTAAATAAATCATTTGTTCAATTAAAATCAAAGCAATCAATTAAAATTAACACAATAAAGAATAAAAAATAACATGAAGGAAATCGGACCCAGTGCATAAAAATAATAATTTTATTTGAACGAATATGATTTAGTTAATTAAATGTGGTAAAACCTTTCCTTTTTTTTTTTTAACAAGAAAAAAGTTTTTTATACAATATAATTTCATTTAAAATGATCCGAACTTATTTTACAGTAAAACGAACAAACACGAATGCCTCGTTCTATTTTATCTTTCAAAATAACAAAATGGGGAATTGTCATTTCTCATTCTTACTTTCTTTTCGTTATATTTTGACATGTATTGTTTTGAACGTTTTCAACCTCGTGTATATAGGGTGAATCATAAATGTTACTTGCAAGCATATTTGAATGAGATGTTAACATTTTTTGTTGTAGTTTTGAATATCACTTCTAAGATTTCCTTTCAGATATACCTTATATAGCAATTAACCAGGGATGTGTCTAGATGTATTAGTGATACATCATAAAGTTCATGTTTGAAATTTTTAAATTTGTGTTAAGTATTATAATATGATAATTGTGAAGGTGATGTTTTGTAATGTTTTTATTTTGTTTTTGTTATTTTTTCTGTATATTTTTATTATGGAAGGGTAGTGGGCACATAAGGTAATTAACTGATTTGATACTCCTACTTTGATAGTAAATCAATATTTGAACCTAAAATAAAATAAATTCAAATTTAAAACTTTTAAAAATAGACGAATGAAATTTATTCAACTTTACCTTACTACTTAATCAACTATACTATAGTAAATAGTCTATAGTGGGTACTAAAAGTTTTTACTAAATAGTATTTCTTTGATTGACGATTGGTATTGTATTTTTTAAGAAAATAATAATTCTTAAAGTCTAATTTGGTTATAAAGAATTTTTCAAATTACAAAAATCATTTTATAAGTATTTAAGTATTTAAATCATTTTGATAAGTATTATGGAAAAGAGAAATCTTCAATATTTTTGACCAATTCAAAGAAAAAATTATTTTATTCTTAGAATCTAATGACATTTTTTTATTAAGTTTTCAAAAATTTTCAGAATTATTATTTTGTTTTGCAATTTTCTTGGAATTAAACAGAAAAAAAGAAATCAAAGATTTAAGGAAATGAAAAAAATAAGTTTTATTTTACTAACTATATATTTTTTCCCAGAAATGGTAAAAAAAAGTATCTTTGTTTTCTTTAAACCAAAAAAAAAAGAGTTAAATAAAATATCACAAAATTAAATTAAATTTCCATGTTTTCATTTAATGTTTCCATTTAATGATCTTACTTTCATAGAATTAACATTTTTTCTTAAAAATTTGTGATTTAAATATGAGAATAAATCATTACTAAATCAGATTTTTAAAAATTTTGTTTTACTTTAAGATTTTACCTTTATTAGTTTTGATTTAAATTTGGAAATTGCTTTTTTTTTTCTTCTAATAATTTGAAACTTCTTTCAACACTACACAATTCTCATTTCGAATATTCTACCAGTCTACTTTTTAAACCAGAGGTTCTTTTAAATTTAAGAATTAAACTTAAAATTATATTTCAGTTGATTTTATTTTAATCTTTGGACCTATATATTAAGTAAAGGGGGGTTTTTTTTTAGAATATAACTTTAAATTGAAATAAAAGATATTTAAATTAAGATTTTTTTTATTTGAAAAATAATTTTATGACAATTAGGTTTTAAAAATAATTTTCAGCATATATCCACCACAACTAGCTCTGAGGAACTGCATTCGTTCAGACCAATTTTGGACCACTTTTTCGAGTAATTCAGGCCTTATTTCATGAATAACACGGGTTATGTTGACTTCCAAAGCGTCTGGTTTGTTTCTGGTTTATCAGCATAAACCAATGACTTCACATAACCCCAAAGAAAATAATCAAATGGCGTTATGTCGCATTATCTTTGGAGGCCAATTAATTGAACCATTTCTCGAAATAATGTTATCACCAAATCTTTCTTTCAATAAATCAATTGTTGCGGTAGCAGTATGAGGTGTAGCATCATCTTATTGGAAGCAAAACACTTCCGGATCGATACCATTCAAATCTTAAACGAGCACCATTCACTATAACATTAGTTACAGCATCGTCTTTAAAGAAATATGGACTGATGATACCTCCAGCGTGCAAACCACATCCTATGGTGCATTTTTAAAAATGCAATGAAACCTGATGAATTTCTTGAGGATTGTTTTCGGTCTATATACGGCAATTTTGCTTGTTTACGTAGCCGTTCAACTAAAAATGAGCGTCATCACTAAACATTTCGATAAAAAAATGGATCAACTTCAAGCTGTTCTAGAACTCAATCAGCAGACAAATGAATTACTAAGTGACTTTAGTTCTTGAACCAGTTGAATCTTGTATGGGTGTAGACCAAGATCTTTACGCAAAATGTTCTATGTGGTGGTTGCACACAGTCCAACTTGTTGTGAACGTTGACGAATAGACAAATTTGGATCTTCATCAACACTAGCTGTTACAGCACTGATATTTTCTTCTGTACGAACAGTCTTTGTGTTATTGTTGTTGTTGCATCGAGTAGAGAAAATGTTGCCCGAAATCTATCGATAGTTCGATAAATAATCTGCTCTGATGGACGATTATGTAAACCATAAATTCCACGAAGTGCTCTATAAGTTTGGCGAATAGAACATTGATTTTCAAAATAAATTTCAACAATTTCTAAACGTTGTCGCGGTTCGAGTCTTTCCATGACAATTTGTCAAAATGCTTACTGAAATCAAATAAAAAAAAATTAGCTTCAATCTTCATTTAAATGTGTTTTATGTCAGTTTAAAGTTATATAATTCAATAAACAACATTTGTAGCTATTGAAAATAGCTCTCAATTTAATTTTTTTTTTTTCAGTAACACCTCAACGTTTCTATATTTTGATTAATTAAGTGTTTGCAATGCCTTTAATATAAGTAATTACTTGACTTAATTATTTATATAAGTCATAAAACTTACATAGGGGTTAGACCAGAAATCTGTCGAGTCACTTCATGTTGTAGTCTGCACCATTGATTTCATATTTAATATAAATTTATTAATTCTAAATATAGTTTTTCATTTTGGAATATTAACGTAAAAAATTTACTAGATATATAGTTATATAAAAGAATTCTTATTAATTAAATCCGTTCTAAATACACTAATTAAATTCATCTTAAAAACTAAAGTAAAATCATTCATTAGCACTTAACAACTACAATAATTATAAAAAGCAAACAAATAATTAAAAAAAAAAAATTAACTGCTTACTAACAACTAAGAATTATTTTATATGTCTTTTATTATCATTCTGTCCAAAGATACAAGTAAGAATTTTAATATCATAATTCTTCAGAATATATATATGTAATCATTAAATCATTTGTATGTAAATGTCTTTTAATTAATTGCATAATAACAATATAAATTTTAACTTCCTTTCTTCCTAAATGAAGAATACAATGTCCGTTCATTCTATCTGATATTATTATTCTAATAAAATAAAACTGCATAAATTATATCTACATAGTAATACGAAGTATAATAGTGCTAATTTTCTAATTTAAATAAAAGAGTTCAATCAACCCACATTGTCTTTATGTACATATATCAGATAT
This sequence comes from Poecilobothrus nobilitatus, assembly GCA_947095535.1. Classification (NCBI taxonomy): domain Eukaryota; kingdom Metazoa; phylum Arthropoda; class Insecta; order Diptera; family Dolichopodidae; genus Poecilobothrus; species Poecilobothrus nobilitatus. Next base: position 177,165,527 of record OX352774.1, read on the forward strand.
AATTGTTATTAGTCTATTAAATACAGAATATACAGATATTAGCTTTAAATACACCGACATTATAAATATGTATCTATAAAAAAATGATAAAAACAATTATAATAATTTTTTTTTTAATTTATTACATTTTTGTCCAATGTCTATTCAACTTTTTTTGTTTTTTTTTTTTACTATTGTTACTGTTGCCATTGATATTCTTATTATTTGTTTTATGCAATTTAAAAATATAGAAAATTTTCTTTATATCGTCTTAGAATTTTGTTTTTAAAATTTTTAGGTTTGACACTTTGATGAACTTTTAAAATTCATATCATTCATAAATTTTGATACAGTGTTGGACAAAACTTGTTACAAAATTGATTAGTTAAAAAAATTATTTTGAAACTTATTCTATTTTTCTTTTTTTTACATCTGCAAGGATTAATGGTTGTCGTATGATATAAACATCAGTAGTTTTTCCCAAGTTTTTAAGATTGATAGTAGATACTGATCGTAGGTACATATGTAGTTATAGATTTTCATTAAATATTTAAATACAAAATAATTTCTGCGAATGACATTTGCAGAATAAATATTTTTTATAGGAACAATTTTTCCACAACAGTTTAATTATTTTTTTTTTCTCCTGTTTTATTTCCTTCGGAAACAAAGCACTTCCACAAATTCTCTCCAAATTTACTTTCCTTGAGCTAGTCTTTTAATTTCAGCCCAAGACTTCCTACTTTTTATTACTTCAGTTTGAACACTTCTTCTTCAAGTTGCTTTAGGTCTTCCCACGTTTCTTCTGCCTTGAGGGTTCCAGTCCAATGCCTGACGTACCACTGATGTTGTTGGGCGTTTGAGGATGTAGCCGATCCATCTCCATTTGCTACATATCCATATGACCGATCTATTCTACATATTTGCGTTCTAATCGGCTCTTGACTGGATGGTACCCATAATTCCTGGTTCAGAATTCTTCTTAGCCGGAATATTCGGCATATTATTCTTAGGTATTTGTGGTGAAAATCTGTAGCTTTTAAATATGTTGTTCCGTGTTACCAGCAAGGTTTCGCTACCGTATAATAGCACACATGCGTTCAATATTTAATTATAGTATAATACAGTTCAATTATACTAAATGTTTACTTACAGTTTTATCTTGTAAGATTAAGGCCGACGGACGGAAGATTAAGGATAGAACGAATTAACTAATCAGAAATAAGTATTTAACAAATAATTAAAATTAGTCGAAGATTACGATATTCACTTCAGTTTTTAAACGGTGACGCTCTTCTTAATATGATCAAACACTTGTATGATTTCTGTGCTGGTAGATTTTGCGTGTCCAAACCTTTTTTTTTTGCTATAGAAATCGAAATTTTAATATCAAAACTAATTTTAATTTTCTTCTGTTTGTTTTGGACATTATTTCAACATTTTTGAAAATATAAAAAAAATTTAGACCTTTTTAGACTACAATGAAAATTGGCAGGTAGGTCTTATTAAAAACTTCAAATTAACTATCTAAAATCCGTTATTTTATAAAACGAAAGTGAAAATCAACCTTAAAGGGATAAAATATTTCATAAAAAAAAAATTAGATTATCTTATTCTCGTACAAATGAGAAAATTAAATTAATAAATCATATTTTTTCCAATATTGTACATGCAAATGAACAGTTATAAATACGGAAATGAAATGACATTTTTCTTGTTAAAAGTCGCATGCAATAATGAACATATCCATATATGAGTAGGACAATTCATTTTGCTTCCAAAAAAGAAAAAAAAATAAAATCCTCATACATAAAACTCTGTTATAAACAATATTTTAATAATAATTATAGTAAACAGCAGCATTATACATACATATATCTATAGGTACTATTTCACACATATGTTACTATTATTATATATGTAACAGTATACTTCGCATATAAAATAAAATACAATAAATTGTTACTATATTTTTTTTCCCTATTTTTAATTCTATTGTCAATTCTATTTAATATACACTCACATATACATGTAAGTGTTCACATATAAAGTAAAAAAAATATATAATAAAATTTGCATTAACACTAATTGGTCACAAATTATTCTTTAACAGATACAAACTGTTACCATCATTACTTTTTGATACTATTTTTATTTTTATTAGGTAGGTACTATTTTGTAATTGTAATACTGCCACGAAAATAAACAAAGAAAATTGAATACTGTCATGTAGGGGCACTGTTGCTGTCATGTCACCATTTAAAATTAAAATACTACTATATGCTACCTACGTTCATCGTTAAAAAAAACTAACAATAAAAATAAACATAAGCATTTACATATTATAATATCCGGTTGTAACAGACTAGTATATATATATATTTATTGTATTTTTCTAACATTACAGAAACAAATTCTGTAACAAATTAATGATTTCGAACTTTTGTATGTATGTATGTATATAAAATGTTTTTTTTTTGAATTGAATATAAGCAAAAACTACTCGTATTCGTATAGTGTTATGATTGTGGAATAATGAATATGTGATATACATTTAAGTCTGGTATAATGTTATTGTTTAATATTTAGTAGTAAGCATTTGTTGCTATACTTCTGTAAAATGTTTAGAAACTTTTCATAATAAATCTCAGTAGCAAAATGATTAAGTTAATGTGGGTAGTGGTTCAAAATTGAAGTTCATTAAGTCGGTTATGCTTTAACTTTTTTTTTTTTTTATTAATTTAATTAATAGACTGTGTGTATTCGGATGGATAGGATATAAAGGCGTGAAAAAATTATTGTATTAAAATTAAGGGAATTAAAAAAAAAGTTTCCCGCGTGATCAAGTAAATATGCAATTTAAACAACATACTTACATACATATGCATATAAGTTATTTTAAGAAAATGGTTAAAAAAATGGTTAGAAAATCTTAAAAAATACATATTAAGATTTTTTGTAAGAACGTTTTGAAATTTAGACCTTTCAAATTCAAATAGCTAAAGAAAAGAAAGAATATATGTACATATTATATTAATGTTATTTTATAATGGAGTTTATAATGGATTCTGGGACTTTTAAACAAATAAATATACACATACATATGCACATCTTTCTATTCTCTTTCGTTATTTGAACATTTTCAAAATTAAAGATAATTTTCCGGAAACTGTTCTACTAAAATGAGGAATATTATTAATTAATTATGTGATTTAACACTTTGATGATTGTTAACTTAAATAATAATTGAAACTTTGTAATTTTTAAACAAAACTAAATTTTATATTGAAACTGGAAACGATTTAAAAAAATCTCACAAAATTAGAAATCAACTAAATTAACTACAAAAGTAACTAGAAATAAAGAGGTTTCATCTTAGAATAGAAGAAACTCATAAAAGGTTTCAAAAAATATTACTATTAATAAAATAATTTGGACAAGTCTTTTTATACCTCATTCTTTTTTCATTAGTTTTTCCAACAAAAAAAAAAACAAAATTAGATTTCCCAGACATTAAATTTTAATTTGAATTTCCATTGAAAACTGTTACTATTACATAACTACCATAACTAACTAAAAAATTATGATTCATATGATTTTCTCTGATAGTAAATAAATCATGTGAAAAAAATTTTCAGTAGGTGGTAAAAAAAAAAAAAAAAAAACTCAAAAAATTTTCTTCTAAAAAATAGCACTCATTTTAAAACAGCAAAATAAAAAAAAAACGAAGTTTTTTCTATACAATAACAAATTTATTCTCGTCACATTTATTTCCACGCAAATTTTCCATTAGAGTTCATATAAATTTAAAGAATGTATTCATAAGAACGTGGTTCAATTAATTCATATTATATATATACTTACATTACATATATGTATATGTATATAATATAAAAGTTAACAAATTTGTAAACAGTTTCATATCAATTATTAATAATGTGGGTCTACCAAAAAAAAAAAAAAATGTTTGATAACTACAAAATTTTGGAGCTAAACCTCCCATTAAAAACGACTATAACTGAACAGTAATTAAGAATTCAGAACAAGTTCTTAAATTCAGATCTTACATACATACATATATGTGTATTTTAAACAATTCGCACTTTAAATGCAACAACACCCTCCCCTATTATAAGCTAAAGAAAAAAAACATTATTCATATTTTTACTTTAATAATTTGAAGACAGGTATGTAAATTACCTGTAGTTTTATTTTAGGTAAACACACACCTTTATAAAAAAAACTGTGCTAATATAATAACGGTTTCAATATCGGGTTAAAAAAAAAAACAAAATCGAATTTTTGGCATAATGGTGTGATGTTATGACGGTGTTATTTTTTTTTTGTTTGCTTTATGAAATCAAATTTTCATTTGGTTTTTTTTTTTTAAACCTGATTTTTATTCGCGTTTTTTTATACGTTGGTTTTTAAAGAGTGAATGTAAATATTCGCGAAATTTGATACTTACGAGCCAAAAAAAAATTTAAATTAAATTAAAAATTATTTTATATACTTTTGTATAGTAAAAGTGTGCACTATGTGTGTATATATATATGTATGTATAGTGTAATACAATGCCAATGTAAACATGATCTGAATTTTTAAATTAAACTTCAATTTATTTCAAGAAAAACAAATAAAATATTTTTTTTTTGAGACATTTTTTTCATTTTATTATACCATAGTTATGTAAATTCTAAGTCATAATGGTTTTTTATTTATTTATTTTTTTTTTTTGTTGTTATTTAAGAATTAAAACGTGTAGAAGCAATTTTAACCTAGTTTTTTATTATTTTAATTTTTCTTTAAGTTTTTGAAATTTCAAAATTTCTTTCTCAAATTATTGAAAATTTTTGATTTTTTTTTTAAGTAAGTATTAACCAAAATTATAAACCTTAACTTGAAAAGAAACTTTTTGAGTATATCACACCATGGCAATTAAAACATTTTTATATTTGTGATTAGCTAAACGGTTTCAGTCTATTATTAAGACTTGATCCTTTTAATCAATTAGTTCGATTCTTAGAATAAAATCCTGTAATTATATTTAGTTTGTGAAATACCTAAAAAAGTAGGCCTTACTTATTTATAGATACAAAATTCAAATTTAGAAAGTGTTCACCGTGTATTGTGGTCAAATCAAGATAGCTTCATTCAAAAAAAAATACTCATAAAATATTGCTGAAGAAACTAAGCTAAAATTTATTATGTATTATAATGTCATTAAGTAATTTGCAATGTATTATCAGTTTTATTTTTGTTTTTCTTTTCCACTTCTATGTATAGGATATCCACTAAGTCGCTAATAATTCATATTTAACTAAGCTTCAGTTTTTTACGGGACATCGCCGGCTAAAGAGACACTTAGAGAAAATTGAAATAGAAATTGACTGTACATGCAGATTCTGTCAAGTAGACGAAGATACTCCAGATCACATACTTAAAAACTGCGGAGCTTGATTCCGAAATCTACTGAAAAATTGCTGAGGTGCATTAGATCTGGAAGCATATTGTTTTGATAAAAATAAACTGCCAGCAACAAATTTTATACAGATCTTTATACTTTCTTAGAGGGCTGAAGGGCTGACAGAAATTTTATAAGAGATTACAAAATTTACACGTAGTGGACACAATAAATCTGCATCAAAAAATAAGTGTCACTTATACGAGTACTCCTTAAAAAACAATTTAATCTATCAATATACAGTATCTTTTTAATGATTATTTTCAGTAAACTGTTGATTACTCGGCTGTAGCTATTGTACACAAATTAGAAATACAAATATGTATATTTCTTATTTTTGCTCGCCATCTATTATCTTATGCAAGAATTTTTAATTTGTTTTTCATTTTATATTACGATATGAATTATTGCGATTATAAATTACTAATATTGTATTTTTTTTTTTCCTAAGGGACGTGGGAATCTTCCAAAAATACCAAGAATTTCCCTCTCGGTAGTGTTAGATTCTTACTGACTAAACCCACCTCCCCCTTTAGCCAATATAATGAGATGAAACCCTTTTACCTGACATGACATGTATATGAGATGATCGGGGTTCGAAACTGAGATCTTTACATTGGAAGGATGACGGCTTAACCACAAAGCTTATATTCAGATATAAAATCACGTATGATCAAATATACTTAATTTCCTTGTACACACTTTAAAAAAGGCAAAGATAAAAAAATAGACATAGATTATCTAACTTTATCAATAATTCGTTTTTAGCTTTGTTTACATATTTCATTTTCACTTTATTATTTTCCAAAAAATCATCTAATTTTTTTTTTTTAATAAAAGTAAAAAAAAAAAAACCTTGAGTTGAATCTACTCATTCCTAAAAAAAGTTATTGAATTTTTGAAATTGTAAAATTAAAAAACTCAATAATATTTATTAAAAAAATTTGAATTTCTGAATTTCTTTAAGAATTCAACAAAATAAGAAAAAAAATTTTAATTATTTATTAAATCAACAAATTAAGCAAACAAGTTTTTTTTTATTTTTTTTATATACTTAATTTTCAACAACAAGTTATTTAGTTTTTTAATAAAAAAAAATCTTAATATGACTCATATGACTCATTACTACAATATTAAAATGAGTCGTAATTAAAAAAAAAAAAAAATTATTATAATATTTTTTAAGAGTCATTTTAAAAAATTTAAAAAAAAACATGATAACATTTATTCAATTAATTAAATATATATAAGTGTTATGTGATATACAAGTTCATATATACATATATACATGTACCTATACATTTTTGTAAAAAATAGTCAGGAATACATTCAATTGTAGTTACATATATGTTTTTACCTTTTTCAATTAACATTTATTGAAAATCATTTAAAAACTAATTTTAAAACACATTTAAAGTAAAAAAAAAAAAAGAAGAAAAATAAAATAAAAGAAAAAAAAAAAAAACAATTAATAATTCTAAAATTAATATTTAAATTATTTAAAGTATCTTTATTATTCTATTATAGTATCTTGAGATACTTGTTTATTAAATGGAAAGTCAAGAAATAAAAAAAAACCAAAAACCACCCAAACTTCTATATTTTATATGTAGTATGTGCTTTAATGAATAATAGAAAAAATTCTATTTTAAGTTTGGGATAATCATTAAGAACAACATTTGTTTCGAAAATTTACAGAATGATAGCAAAGTAAACAAATGTAATTTAAAAAAAAAAAAATTAGTTTAGATGTCTATCAGTTGAAATTTTAAAATGTTGTCTGTTAGAGTACAGATACACTAGGACTCTCGCCTCCAGCTTTGTCGTTTCAAATTGTGTTGTTTGGTCTTGCGTCAACTAAAAATTTGAATACCATTATTTTAAATTACGACGTATTGTAAACGCAATTCAAAATTCATCAGATTTTCATTAAATGTACAATTATGTAACATAAAAATATAAAAACAAAAGCGGAATCCCCGATTGTTAATAATAAATTTAATAAATTTTTTGTTTTTGTCAAAAAGAACATACCTTTCGGAAGAAGAATATGTAGTATCTGGCTTCAAACTAAACTACAAGCAAAGATCGATTAACATTACTTTTTAGAGGTGATGCTAATCGTGATTGTAAACTAAAGCCCTTGGTAGTTTATCTTTCTGAAAATACGAGAATTTTTAAGAGTGTTAATAAAAAAACGTTTCCGTTTGTTTGTACGCAAACAAAGAAGCTTCGATGATTTGAGTTTTTTTTTTCAGGATTGGGTCACTAACTGTGCAATACTATTATTTAAAAATGACTGTGAAATTAAAAGGTTCTGTTGTATTTTTCTTAAGATACTCTTGATATTATTCCCTAACGTGTTTAGAAATAAATCTTGAAAAATAAAATTGAATTAAAAGTAACAGTTTGATCTATAGATTTAATTATAAGAAGAATTTAAAGATTTTTTAAAATTTTGTTAAGCGACGAATAAAATAAACATTTTAAAGATTTGTGTTTTTTTTTTTTTTTTGTAAATGAAATAATGGATTATCCACCAATAATGGAACAACCTTCAGTATTATATTAAAAAAATACAAAAATTTATCACCTTTTGAAAATGTTAAAAATAATTTCATGGTAATTGGTAGGGAGAGTATTTGGTATTGTTATTCTTATTGGTTGTCAATGAAATCATCATAAAATCAGTTTAAATTGATTCAACAGATTCAACATTATTTTTATTGTTTTTTTTCTGTGTTTTGAAGTCTTAACATTTTTTTTTTACACCTATAACATACCTATAAATCATAATAATACGGTACCTAAAAGTATGTATTTAATATAAATGTTATGCAAATATTCGGCATTCCAATTAGTAAAAGTTCTTTTTTTATGGCTTTTGTTATTTGTTATTTGGGATCATAGCGAATAATTGCAAATAATAGTTTTGAAAATATATATACGTATATATAATATATATACATATATATATATATATATATATTTATTTTTGTTTTTTTTTTGTTTTTGATTTTATTTTTGACAAATTGACGACGTTTTAGCTTAAAGCAAAACACAAAATGTATACAATAAAAGTTGAACTTGTTCCTGAATAATTCATTTTTTTTTTTTTTGTTTTTTTTTTGCATTTTTAATTCTTTTACGTTTTACCTTCGTTTTTTACCTATTCGCGTTGTTGATCGTTGCTTATATTTTTAAGCATTAGAAAAATTTATAAAAAATGTGTGTTCTTCCAATCAAAAAAATAAAAAATATAGCGAATCATTTTTGAGGTTTGTTTACTTTTATTATAAATTGCTTAGGGGGCCATCTATTATCTATAATAATTTGCACAAACTATAATAACATTTTTTTAGATAAATATACATTTTTATTTTTTGTGTTGTAAATGTGGGTCAAATAAACAATTTACAAAGTAATTTTGTTTAGAGTTCAATTTAATTTTGGAATAAAAAGCATAAAATGTATCTTTCAAGTACTCTTTCTAAGGTAAACACAATAAAAAAGAAAATAATTAATTTTTTTTTGTATACATTTACATTAGTATTCAAAACTATAAGAAATTTAAATTTAAACTTTATGTTTAAAAAAAAAATATAAGAATCATAAACAAATAATTAATATTGTAATTGAAAAATTGAAATATTTTTTTTTCTTTTAAATTTAATAGATGAGAAAAGATATTTTTAGAAATATAATTTTTATATTCATAATCTAGAGTAATCTGCGCCCCATTTCTACCGAAGTAGTGTAATTAATTGTTAATTGATTAAAAGAAATTAACATATTGCGCGCCATTTTTGTAAAAATTTCGGTGGCGGCCAAGGCCTAAAATTTCATGGATTTTTTTTTTTTTTTTAAATTAAGCAGTTATATATCACTTCCATATTATTTGTAACAAATTTTACTATATATATTATTAATTTTTTTAATGTCATTCATATTTTAATATTCCGATTGATGACGGATATTACAAATTTTATTGTAACTGAAAATAAATAAAAATATAATATTTTTGGTATGTTAAAAGCATCTACAAGTGTTTCAGCTAGTGTAATGTTAAGAAATCGATTTCAAATGTTACTTTGTATAATGCATTTTAGTAATAATGTAAACGATCTATTATATTAAGGAAGAACCTTGTATGTCGATATTTTTTACATCAGTTACGACTTGGAAAAAGATTTCTTGGAAAATAAAACTCATTTTGTCGGCACCCTTAGAGTACGAATAACTCAATATATTTAATACCATCATTCATATTTGAATAATATGGCTTCATATGAAACTTGAGTGACATTCAAATATGATGTGACATGCAAAGGGTTAAGAAATCTTAGATCCTTTTGGTGTGAGAGACACTGATTAATTTACTGATTAAAACTGTCTCTCTAAAAATATAAAAAAATTCTCACACAATATTTATAGCACAAATGGCACGGTGGCACACGTACCCAGATCAAATCATTAACATAAACTTTTATATCAAAAAATTCAAAATAGAGTCTTAAAATATTTCTTTTTTTCGACTTTCCACTCCCCTTCATAATATTTTTTAGTTATGCACCATCTATTTGTTTTTTTAATCATAAATCACAATCTATAGGAATATGTTACTTTGTACAAAAAATAGTTTTGACTATATAGATGGGAAACATGCAGATAAAGGAGCGTAATTTATTTTCTATATTTTATATTATAAAAAAAGTTCTCCTGTTTGTGCGTCCTTTATTCATTGCTACATCGAACATACGAATCAAACTTTTCAAAAATATTTCTTTGAGGTAATAAGAATTAAACTATTATTTTTATCGCCGTTGATCAATTTAGACACCACAACAGACTTTTTCGTCCTGCTGAAGGCTATAAAATGTTTAATCCATTGACTTTAAATCTTTTATATAATTGTGGATAAAATAGAGTTGCTATATGTGGCTACAGTATATATGTCGCTTACAGCTTGTTAACTCGCTCCGGTATGGCGATCCATAAAAAAAACTTAAAGCTAATTATATCTACAGAATTTCTTTGACCCAATTAGCAGTGTTTAAAAAATTTTATCAAGTTCCATTAACGCGTTGCATTACTGAAGTATTTTAAAGATTTTTTTTTTGTTCGCTTTCAATTCTTAAAGTTTTAACCCATTTATGTTTGTAAGTACAAAACATATATCTATTAATTTTATCCATAGAACTCTGAATTATGTAAGTAAAGTTTGGTTTCCATATGCAAGAAATTTTATAATTTTTTCTCCGAGAATTTTTAACCCAATAGTTGAATTAATTTTAACTTTTTTCCGTTAGCTCGCAGTGATTTTATTATTTTGACTGATTTTGACAAACGTCAATATATAGTTTTGAAATCTTTTATGAAAGAATTTAAATTCAAAATTGTTTGTATTTTCTTATAAATGAATGTTTTTAATAACTGTTAAATTTGAAAATTGTTGCATTATATTTTATCTTTACTGTTGATGTCAATATTTTTTGACAATTAATAAAAAATATTTTTGACAATTATAAAAAAACATACGCATTCAAGCGAAACCTTAGATATGGAAATCAGTCAAGGGAGTTTTTATAAAAATAAGGGCGCGCACCCGCGAGGAATTCTCGCATATGTACCCCAAACTTAAGAGTTTTTCTAGAAGAATCGTATATGAAGTATTTAATACTAATAATTTAAAATTTCGTTACTTTCCAAATAAAAGTAACCCACTTCCCACTTTAATTTACACCTATCATTCTTTCTTAAACTATAATTCTTTCAATTTAAAACATATTTCAAACCGCGCATATTTTTAACTCAATATTAATATACTTTAATAAATTTTTCCAAACATAAATAAATTGTAAATTTAAAATATAATTTATGCAATAAACTAAAACCTTAATTTGACAATGAACTTTGTTTATATAATATATAACTTTAAAAACATTTTAATATAACATTTTAATTTATTTATTTCTTTAATATTGACTTTACAATGTCTAATATACCTATTGACATTTGGCGAAAAAAAAAAAAAAATGCGGCTAAAATTATAATATTCGAATTTTTTATGGTCAAGTTTTATTTGATTTATTTTAAAACAATAAAAATAATATGGTATATAAAATTTTTTTTTTAATGATCCATAGTCCATATTACATACGGTTGTTACTTAATGAAAATATAATATATTAATTATATATATATGTTTTTGTCATTCAATAATTAAGTGAGAGAATCTTTAATATGTACCTATTACTTAATTACAATTAATAATAGGTACATAGATAGGTAATAATAGAAAAAAATCATTGTAATTTGTATTTTTGAGACGAAAATTAAGTTATTACTTAATATTTTAAATGAAAATTCTATAAAAATTGTTTAAAATGTGCATTACATAAACAAATATAATCTAGTTTAAGGAAAAGTGGTTTGCGTCCTTGATTTGCATCAAGGTACTTAATTTAAAATTTAAATGGTTGTTGTTTTCTTTTTCCAATTTTTGATATTAAATAAATAAGTATTATTTTATAGCATATACATATAGATAAAAACCTAACAATTATGTTAAATTTAAAACATTTTAATAAAAAAAAATATAAACTATAAATAAATCAATCAATTAAAATAATTAAAAAAAATCCATTTTTTCTATTTATATGTTAATGTTATGTTATAATTAATTTTATCCGTTTTTTTTATTTTTTTTTTTTTTAAGTATCAAAAATTCACTTAAAACAAAATCAACATTATTAACTTTGATATTTATCTTTATCAAACACATAACATTTTAAGTGTATTCCGATTATCATTTTCATAAAATGATTGTTATAATTGATAAAAAGGATCAAAGGACTCTGATATATAAATAATTAATTGATAATAGTGAATTTTATAAAATATGAATTTTCTGACCCATATATCACTCAAAACATCTTTTTACTATCAATTCAAAAAAATCTAGTTTGATCATCTTATCGTTATATAGATATCATTCATATTGAATCAGTCCAAGAAGAATACCTATGTTCCGGTTTACTACATTTACCTTGAACTGGTCGACTATGCCGTCCTTCATATAAAGTCAGATTTTATTTAATTAAGTAGTTTAAATTCACTTGAATTATGACGATTAATCGGCTGATATCCTATTTGTTCAACATGTGATTTGTGAGGATATCATTTTCCCATATATATTGGAGAGAAGATAAAGTTTACAGCGAATTCGAACAATTTGAGATCGCGCGACCTTTTAAATATATCGATTCCACTCAGCAATCTGCATATTACGGAAAGTTTAAATAAATGTCGAGAATGCTGCGAAAGAAAATCAGTTCACATATTTGATCTTTTTGATACTATTGAACAAGCTAAAACTTAAAGTCAGACTGAATGGAAATATGAACAATAGCAGTGGTCCAGTAAATATTTATCGTAATTTGTATGTTTTTATGCCTATTATGAAATTTTTTGTTTTTTTTTCTTTTTGTTGGAATTCGAGAAAATGCAGGCAGACTCCCTTTTTTATTTAAAACAAAAGAAATACTAAATAAAATATACAAAAATTTTATACAAAATTAAAATCAGTTAAATATTAAAATTAATCAGTTTTAAAGAACAAACAAAAAAAGTTTTATATATAATATTTTCCAATTGAATTAAACTTTTTTTCAAATTAAATGAAACTATTTTTCAATTAAATAAAACTATTTTTTAATAAAGTGAAACTATTTTTCAATTGAATGAAACCTTCTTCAAAATAAATGAAACCTTTTTTAAAGTAAATGAAATCTTTTTGTAAATAAATGAAACTAAAAAAAATTACAAATACTTTATTACAATTTACTTTAAATTAGCGTCCCATTTAAGGAGAGACCAAATATATCATTGATAAAGATAATAAATAATAAAGAATGGAACCTTGAGGTAGATGAGGTAACCATGTTTTAAAAACTTAATTTCACTTTTATTTTTTCTAATTTGCACATATTGTTGACGATTTGTTAAATAATTGCTCACAAACTGCTTCATTTGAAAAGTGAGACTTTTTTAATTTGACTAGTAGTAGTTCATGGTTAATTGAATCAAAAGCTTTGTGAAGATCAATGGTAATCAAGGCAGTTGTATTTTTTTTATGTACACAAGTTTGTACCAAATTCATTACCTCGATGCAAGCAGACGTTTTAGGCTTAATGAGGGTGTAAAACCAAATTGATTTTTTTTAATAAAATTAATTTTACTGTAGTGCTTCCATATTTGATCGAACATTATTCTTTCAAATATTTTAGATATCTCATTGGTAAAAGGAATATTCCCCTATAATTATTTAACTCTAATTTTGATCCACTTTTATGCTAAGGAATTACTTTTGTAATTTTAAGTTCACTTGGAAAAGAACTTTCTTCAATTGAACTGGTCTGGTCAGTAACATTATCTTATCGGGACAAAATGATTTTAAATCATTTGCAGACATAATATCGTATCCACAAGCAACATTATTTTTTATTTTCTTCAAATAATCTGTCATGTTTTTGAAAAAATTTACAATTTCATCAGAGTCATATACTGTAGTGTTATTATAAGTAATATTTTCTGGAATTGGATGTTAAAATACTTCTCGTGATACTCAACCGGTAGTATATTTCTAGTAATTAATTATTAATAAAAGAAAACTAATCTATTATTTAGAATCACTTACTAACATATAAAAACTTGTAAATGACGACTCAGTTAATATGATTGTTCTTTAAATGAACAATATAGCTTATGTCTGTATGCTTAAGCAATATAAGTGATACAAAAAATAAATTTATTTATAATAGCCTTCCACAATAGCTACAGTCGAATAATTAACCGAATGAAATGATTCCAGAACCTGAAACTGAATAACAAATGAGATAGTGGATGCTCTATGCATTATGCATACATTATTATTGCGATTTTTTTTAAGGTCATCTTGTGACTGGTGCACCCTTTTTACAAATATTTTTAATTAAAATTTATTATTAAATTAAATAAAGAAAAATTTAAATTGGTTAAAAAATATATTGCAATAAATCGATATTTTTAATTACCGCAATTAAATTTAAATTTTTTCTTTTATATTTTTCTATTTTTAAATTTAATATTTTATTCAATTTTAAATAAACTAAACACAATACATGTATAATATAATATTTTAAAATTTAATTAAAAAAAAAAAAAATATTAGTTTTTATGCATTATTTATTCTTAGAATAACAATGAATATTATTTTATTTTGTGGTCTATATATTAAAATTAAATTAAAATAATAAAATCAAATTTTAAACGCTTGTTTAATTACTCGTAGGTACAATAAAATCTCTGTAAAAATTACTTTTATTATTGAGGACATACTCTAAAAAAGTCTTTTTGAACGAATTTTAAATTATACTGTGAGAGGTATTTTTGTTTAAAATCTTTTATAAGTTCAATTATTTTACGAGTTTTAGGACAATATTACATCCTTACGACCTTGCCTACAACAACAATTTTGGAGCTCAAGTTTTATTAAAACACTCGATTTCATATGTAATCTGATGTTTTATATACGCTTCATACGATTTTTGCGTTTTGAAAACTTGTTAGTGAATCACCATTGGGTTCAATTATTTTGTTAGATTTGATTACTGACTGAAATGAATCGATTCATCATTTTTTCTGCTCCTTGGTTCTAATTCAAAATTTAAAAGAATTTTTTCGATTTTTTTTTTGTTCATATTTCGTTGTAAAATTTGATTAAAATTTCCTAATCTTTCTAATTCTTATTCTGGGGCTATTAAGTTAAAAAGTACACAGTAAAGTTAAAATAAAATGTTGAATATTATTGTTATTGTTATAAAATTTTAGGAGTGTTTTGTACTGTAATATTACTTAGACTCTTCAGTAGGATTTGTAATATTGGATTGTCTAGACAACTTCTAGTTTAAAATTTTCAGTTAGTTCAATTATGATTAGTTCAAAATCATCTGCTAAGTATAAGGCAAACCATTAATATTTTTTGTTGTACAACAACTTTTTGTGGTTATTGTTATTTGATAGGTTTGGTATGTTGGATTAACAAATATCCTTAAA
Source organism: Poecilobothrus nobilitatus (assembly GCA_947095535.1). Classification (NCBI taxonomy): domain Eukaryota; kingdom Metazoa; phylum Arthropoda; class Insecta; order Diptera; family Dolichopodidae; genus Poecilobothrus; species Poecilobothrus nobilitatus. The sequence goes on from OX352774.1 coordinate 177,181,065, forward strand.
GCCAGAACCTGCCCGATCTGTTTGGCACCCCAACATTATTAGTGGTATATAATTGGATAGTGCCATTTTAGAGACCCAGCACTTAATTATACTTAATTAGGTCTAATTATACTAAAAATTTTCAAATGAATAAATCAAATTCAAGACAGGCAAACCTAAAATTAAACGGATATCATATTATTTTAAAATTTAAAAAAAAAAAAAGCATACATAATATAAAAAATAATTCAATTTTCATTCAACTGAAATTAATTATTTATTTAACTACTACAAATAATATTATGCATTTATATGTATATAATATATGCATGTATGTATGTATATGGTTTTGATTACAAAATATAACAATAAATTTATTATATTATATTTTCTCTTGTTCTTACTTTTTAATCCTTTTTTTTTATACCCTACAACAATAGGATTTGCCATTTCATTATATCTTCTCATTTATACATAAGTATACATATATATGTAAATACATATCGCAATACATATATCGTATTTAGAAAAACAATTTTATTTTATTTATAATATAAATATAATCCTTTGGTTTATTATTTATCTCTTTCCAACAAATGTGATTATGGTATTACTCACCATAGTAAACTTTATCACTGTATATATTTATTTGTATATATAAAAGTGTGTTTAACAGGGTATATTATTATTACTGAATTTCTGTTGTGACAATAATATATTTTCCATACGAATGATCACAAGGAGTACAAATAATCCAATGACAACATCAGGAACGACATGGATAAAAGTTTAATTTTTTTCATATTATATGTATATGTACATATACGCTAGACCGATATAGGCATATACTTATATATATATATATATATATATATATATATAATTATATATATATATATATATACGTTTACTCACACACATATATAAAAAAGTATTAGATAAAAGTTGGTTGATATTGCAATTGTCAAAAGAATATTATTTTGTTTCGAGGTATACAATATATAAACGGATAAACCCCCATCATTATATTGAAAGAAAAAAATAAGTGCAGACAAGCGAAAGATTATGGTCCATTTATTGTTCATAAAGTAAAAATGAGAAGAAAAAAAACAGAACATAACTTTATTCAGATGATAAGATTTGTTTTCGATTGAAAGATTTCAGGATTTCAAGTATTCAAGAATTTTTTTTTTTTTTTGTCATTTTCATTCCTTAGAGAGAAAATGAAATGGATTGAAAATATGAAAATGAATAACAACAGCATTAAAATAAAAAAGAAATGACAAATAATACAAAATTATAATGACAAAATATATGTAAAATGTACGATCTATGGTATAAATGACAATCTACAATATTTTATATATGGATATGCATGGTAAATGCAGAATGTTTCATTAGTATTCAAGACTCTAAAACTCTTCAAAATTATTTAGAAAATTTTGTTTTTATTAAACACTTCTATAAAAGATTATTTCAATTTAATTCACGTGTGATGTATCAATATTTTAACATTTTTAAGTTAAATTAGTTAAAAACTTTATTTTATATTAAGAGTAATAAAATGAATATTATAAAATGCAAATTAAACTAATTTATTTTTTTTTTCTTTTCAGGTATGTTCATTCATGTTTTTTGTTATAAACAAATAAATTAAGTATTTATATTTAATTTGATTTGAAGAGTATGTATTTTTATTAAAATTAAACAGATTAATTAAATTATAGTTTTTAATGGTTAATGGTATGGTAATTTGAGCTATTTTTTTTTAAATTCTTATAACAATAATTATCAGCAGAGCTGCAAACCGTACCCCGAACCCAAAACCGCTCCGGAACAAGCATTTTGACGAATCAGAACCCGAATCTGAACCCAGTAAAAAATTTGCATTTGGTTCAGGTTCACCATTTTATTTACAATCAAATTCAACAATGTTTTTCTATTTTAAACTGAGAATAAAAAAAATATAAAACAAAATAGTAAAATACTTACATAGCCACATATTTGCGTACTGTGTAAGCACAGGTATTATGCTTAGCAATTTAAATATGTACGTACCTAGTAATACACCTACTAGAAATATATATGTAAGTAAGTAAATACAACTACAAAAATTATTTAGAGAGATAATATTGTATATCTCTATTGTATATCTGTACACTTGTATATCCAAATGTGTATTGCTTTTGGTATAGCTGGTCATAGTTTACATATTCCATTGTAAACACAATTTGTTTTTGCTTTTTTCATGTTTCTTCAAGAATTTTTTTCTCGACTTCTAATTTCTATGCCTACTATGCACTTGCAAATAAAATAAAGCAAAAAATAATACATAAGTAAAATTGATAGATTTTGATTTGCAATCAATAATGCTGCATTTGTTATGTTGATTAAAAAATTTGAACCCAAATCCGAAGCCGAACCTGAACCCGATTTTTTGTGGGTTTGCAGCCCTGATTATCAGTATTAAGTTCTTGTGTTAATTACTTATTAAATAATGTGTTTGATTAAAAGATCGCCTAAAAATATGCAATCACTTCTGAAAAAAATTACGGTATTAACATTTATTTCGGGGATTTCGAGGCCTCGGTAGCCTAATGGTTAGGCACGTAGTTTATTAACGGAGGGATTACCGGGTTCTAATCCTGCACAGGTAGCTAGTTTTATAAATTGAAAACAAATTCCCCTTGTTACCAAATATAGTGTAAATATAATAATAAATAAACATTTTTTAATATCTATTCTTTTCTATTTATATCATAATTTTTTAATTTAAACGTTTTTTTTTTTAAATCAAACCAAACATCAGCGTTTTAATTAAGCCAAATATACTAATATTTCAAAATTAGCAAACAAAATTGATATTTTGTAAAATACGCCTAAAATATGCAATTTTTTGTTTAAATAATCTTCTGCTACTATTATTTTTGATGAAAAATTTCAAGACGGAAACAGAACGATTTAGCAGGTTTTAATCAAAAAAAAGATATCCCTAAATTACATAATATTTGTGTCAGATATTTCTTTTCTTAAAGATTTATAAACATAATTTCTGAATTTTAAAAATTCATACGGACAGTAAAGTAAAACAAAAATTCATTTTAACGCCTTATAAAATTTCCAAATATAAAAATAATAAAAAAACAATCCAATAAAAAATATTTTGAATATTTTTTTTTGAATAAATTTCCTTTTTTGAAGAGAATCTTATATAGATTAATTCTAAATAATAAAACTCTCAATTCTCAAAGTACTTGAATTTATATTCCAATTCAAGTTTATCTTTTCGATTTCATATATAAATAGAAGAAATATGGGATCGGAAAATCTTAAAAAGACAATTTTTGTTTTTTATTAATTTCAAATGCTAATATATATTTATGAATTTTATTTTAATTTTATATTAAATACAGATGTTTTAAAATTTTATTTCACAGTTGAATTTTAGATTTTAAAAAAAAAGAAGATTTTTTTAACAAAATATTAATTCATCTTTCGATTCGATTCGATTAGAAATCTATTTTATAAACCTGCAATATAAAAGCATATAATTTCCAAACCTGTAATCAACCTATTTATAGAAACAATTTCACAATGACATTCTAATCTTTTCATCAATTTTAAATACAAATGAGTTTGAGATTGAAAAAAAAAATATCTCTATACTTTAAAACTATTTTATATTTAATTTTAATTAAATCTGCATCCATTTGCATATTATTCTGCATATTATTTGCCATACTCCATATTCTTATTTAAATCAAATAAATTCATATACTTCATATTAAATCATATATAAAATTATGAACAGTTTTTCACTGAAATTTTGAAATATAAGAAATGTTGTATTATTAATAACAAAGTTATATTATTATATTTTCATTAAAATTATTTTCCCTTATGCTGTTTTGTATAAAAAAAAAAAAAAATTAAAAAAATTCAACAACAATGAAAATTTTTAGAATCTTCTTTTCACACTTTATGACAATAATAATTGACCTATATTTAATAATTCCTCATAAATAAAATACCAGTTATTAATTTTCTTCTTTACCAACTTAAATAATACAAAAAAATTATTTACGGAAATAAAATTAAAATATTTAAAGAATTAAATTATTGAAACAAATTACCGGAACCATTGTAGTTACATTGTGTACATATTAAGTAAATTTCTGTTTGTATTTTTTTTTTCTACTTTTATGAACTTTTTATATCTACTGAATACTTATGTATGTAATAATGATTATTTGTGTATATATATATATATATTTAAGAAGTTAAACTTTTAACATTAAATGTGACTGACATTTTTATATATAGTCTTTAATGTCAACGTTGCTGTTTTTAGCATATTTTTTTAAATTAAAATTTGATTAAATTTCTTATTAGTTTCACTTTGTCCGAACGTTCGTGCATCTGTCTGTTTATTAAACTTTTACACCGTTTAAGATGAAAGAAAGTAATCTTAATCATGGATAGGTATTTAAATGTTGTAAAAGAACTTTTTTATGTAGCCCCACTCATAGAGCTACAGCCTCTCAAAATTTGGCAAATTTGGTTGTATTTTCAAATATATATATGTATATGTCAGATTCTGCATACTTTTTTAGTATAACACCACCACACGACAAGACTGTCCTTTACCTTTATAAATCAATATCAAAATTATATATATTATAATTTTTTTTAATTTAATATTTAAATTTACCGTTATGTGAAAATAAAATTTTACAAGATTTTATTTTCTTCATATCTCGGAAATGCTTTTAGAGAGAGCCTTGAAATTTCGAGAGAAGAAGGATCGTTTAGAATTAAGCATAAATTGGTTCAGAAAATTTTCTCGCACACACCCCCTGTTTAAATGCATTTTTAATTGCTTTTTAGAGACACTTGTAGAAATTTTCCCAAAAATTTTTGACTTTAAAAATTAAAGTTTCAAAATTATGTTTTTTCATATGTTAGCAGCTTTTTTTTAATTATCAAGGATTGCTTTAAATTCAAGAAAGTGTCCCTTGCTTTTTAATAATTTTTTCTTTTAAATTAAAATTCTTAGAAAAATTTTTGTGCAAGTCACAGTAGGCATTCTAAATAGTTTTTTCGGAAAATGTGTACCTTTAAAAACCTTTGGTTTTATATTTTGTCTTGTTTAATGTATTTTTTGACTAAAGTTACTTAAAACCAGGAAAAAAAAGCACAAAAAATAAATTCTTTAATCGGATTATCTATACCAAAGTTCATTCACATTTTCCCTTTTTATCATTGTTTTTATTTTCAATTTTACTTTTGATTTTGTACTTACAAAAAAACTTTTTTTTTTTATAATCTTTGTCTGAAAACCACCATTAGTGTTATTTTGTTTTAAACGTAACGTTATACTTAATAGGGGCATTAATATGTTAAATGATTTTTTTCGATCTAGTATTAAAATTTGAGACTTCTAATATCTAAATAAAATTAATTTAGGAATATAAAAATTGAAGAATTACAGAGGTTTTCTTTAAATTAAAAAAAATTTATATAAAATTCAATGGAATTGGAAAGTTCCTAACATTTTCAAAAAGAAGTACTTCATGAAATAAGAAAAATGAAAATAATCTAAACATCAATCTAATCCAACGAAAATCTATTATAGTACAAATACTTGCCGAATGGGTTTTAAAGATTACCTGATTAAATTAATTCAAACACAATTCATACATATAACTCCTGACTTTTAAAACCCACTTATTGTGTATTTTATAGATAGAAGTAAATAACTTATTTTTAACGATTTAAAAATTTAATATAAGTTAATATATAAAAAAATACTTTAGTTATATATATACAAGTATATATCGTACTACATAATATATAAAAAAATTAGATTTTGGAAAGAATTCGTATTTTAGTCGACAAAGATCATACTTATAATTTGTCGAATTTCGATATATATATCATCCGTGAGGCGTTGTGCATTTTATAATTAAAAAATTCCAGTGGCTATTTTTAGAGTATTTAAATTATTCAAATTTCTTCTATTTTAATATGATATCTAAGTATGAATGATATATGATCTATCTTATAATATTAACGTTAAGCTATGAATTAAAAAAAAAAAAAAGTAATATGTAATTGTGTAAGTTCTTCTTTCAGTCTGTTTTATTTTTTTTATTTATTACTAAGGACGGGTTACAGTCACTTTATAAAACATGCAATAATAAGATATCGCTTTAAGAAAAGGTCTTGTGAAAAAAATTTAATAAGAGTTTCCACACGGCATAACGATTTTCCTTAAAACATTACAAAAAAAAATACAAGACAGTAATTAATTTTAATAATAATATTATATGATAACTTCATTCCTCTTTATTCAAATAATTCTCCTCTTCAATGAAATGAAAGATGATGAGCACCCAATGATGCATTAGAAAGAAGCAAAATTTACATTATGGAAAATATTAAATATACAGCAATTATTTATGCATAATTTTTCCTCTACTTAAGATACCATACTTCTACGACTACAAAAATTATAATGTAAAAAATTTGTTATAATTATAGTAACTTACGTAATTCCAAGTATCTAAAGTGTAATTTTAATATATCTTCCAGCACGTCAAGAGTTAATCAAAAAGATCCATACAAATAAAACATTTGATTTTACGGATTTAAACGAATATTGCCACTCAAAAAGTGTTTTTTGTTTTTAAAACTTCTGCAATTTTTAAGTTACAGCGGTTGTTTTTACATTCAAAATGTTCGGGAATAGTTAAAGAATATTTCATAGTAAAAAAAAAATCGTTAAGTAAATAACGGTATACTTTCTGAAAATGAAAAGTACAATAATATTTTTAATTTAAAGCTTTAAATAACCTTTTAGTAAAAAGTTACAGATACTTGCTTGATATCGCATAAGAAAGATAATTTATTGAGCATCAAGAATTAATTAGTACTTAATTTTTTTCTATGCGTAATAGTTTTAAAATTATAATTAGAAAAATAAGCAACATTTATATATTTTAGAAAAGAGAAAGAGAAAAGAGAAATTTTTTTATCTCAGTATAACTGTTAATACGTTGTTGTTGTCTAATTTTGAGATGTGTTTTGCTTGTTTTGACACCTGCCCTATCATTTTCTGAAATTTTGCTGTCTGCACCCTGTATATAAGAGATCAAACAGAACTGAATATATTCAAAATTCAGTTGGACTAAAGTCTTTTTACCTGCATATTAAACTAATAAAAAGAATCTTCTTAAAAAGGACATTAAATGCATTTCTCTTATCCTTTATTGATCTAATGTAAGTTTATCTTCTGCTATTTATTTCTTAATAGAAAACTTTTATATCTTACAGAATATCTTAAGAAAGTCATATCAACGCTTTAATTAATACAGTATATTTATTCTAAATAATAAAAGTATACAGGGTGTGCACACTTATAAGTTTTTTTTTAAACGGGGAATTAATTGTTGTTTTAAAATAAAAAAATAAAAATTTGATTAAATCAGGGCTGTTCTATCGATTCGTGATATTTTTAACTTCCCGAAAGAACCGGAAATGCACTTAAATTCAGATTTTTAATGGAAAAGGGGTATTCTTCAATATAAATTTAGATTCTACGTCAAAAAATAAGAAACTTTTGACTTTATAGAGAAATAGCAGTTTTAAAAGTTGGTAAAATTCAATTTCGCCTTTATCCTTTATTGATCTAATGTAAGTTCTCTCTCTCTCTCTCTCTCTCTCTCTCTATTTACTTCTTAAAATAAATTTTTTTTTTGCAAAATATCTTGGCAAAAGTCATACCAACTCTTTGATTTAATGCAGTATATAATATATATATATATATATATATTCTATATAATATAAATAATAAAAGTATATAGGAATATTTTAGAAATGATAAAAGCAAAACTTGTTTTGACCCAATTTTATTTTCTTTTTCTCATTTTCTTTGTGTCTCTCTTTCTTTTTACTCCTGAAAAGAAGACAATAATTAAAGTAGTTGCAAATTCTTTAATTTATTTACGAAAAATTAACCAAGAAATTGCAAAATAAAACAAAAAAGGAAAAAAAAATTAAATAGAAAACTTCATGGATTTCGATTATTTCCATTTATAAAAGCGTACATAAATGAAAATCGTAAATCAATTTTGTCTGGTTAAATGTTTACATATACATATAATAATAGATATTATATTATACTAAAATATCATATATGGTGTCAAAGGCAAAAAAAAAAAAAAAATTGAATTTCACCTTAAATCCAATAACAATATTATATTATTTTTAAAACTTACCTGTTTGTTATTTAAATGAAAAAAACTAAAGTAACACGAGCTTCAGTATTGTTATGCTTTTTTCTAATTGTCTGATTTTTTAATTTAAATTAATTTTTGACATGATAAATTGATAAATTAGCACCTATAAAATATTTTTGTTTTTTTTTTTTTGTTTTTTAATTTAATTGGAAAGTGGAATGCTAATGACCATGCGCTTGACTTGTTATTTCTTATTATACCTTAAATAATCACTTGTTTTAAAAAGGCAAAAAAAAAATAAAAACATTTTAATTAGATTTTTCCTATAAATTATTGTCAACCAATTGAAATATTTAAATCTTTACGTATATGGTTGTCAATCAATTTTATTTGTTATTTTTGTATATTTTTCTTTCGTATCTATAGATTATTATTGAATAAATTAAAATACTTATAGTCATTTAAATTTTCTTCCTGGAAGTTCTAATTAAAAGACTAAAAAAAAAAAGAAAAAACTGAATTTTAAAGATATATAAATGTCAAATGATGAACTTGACATTTTTTAATGTATTTTTTTTATGGACATTTGTTTTATTGAATGAAAATCTAACAAAATTTTATAACAAATCTGTATAAAGTGTTACCTATATCCTTTTTTTAAAAAAATTTCCTGTTTCGGTATTTTTTTTCAGAAATTGTATTTTCATTACTTTTAAATGTTACTAATTGAGATTTAATATAAAATAATTTAATGCATTAAATTTAATACAAGTATAATACCTGGTTTAATTTTGTTTTTTTTTTTATAGTGCTAAATCGGTTTGGATATAACAGACACAGATAAATAAGAACCTTTTAAAAAAAAAACCCTTTTAGACAAAATCTCCTACGATAAAAGACTATCACCCATATTCTAAAAGACTCATCGCTTCAGCGAAAAAGAAATGTGTCATGTCATTTTCACGTCAAATGTATCATGTATGGTATTTCTGAGAGACGCATCATGAAAATTTTTTTTATGGTGTTAACATTTACCGTCACAACATATTTAGTAGTACTTAGAATAAAAATAAAATAAAATAAAATAAAATAAAAGTTTTGAATAAAATAAAAGAAAATAAAGGTTTTGTGTTATTAGTCTTTTAAAAACTGTACCATTCAGGTAACTGAGCTGAAACTAAAATTATTTAATGTATGTAGTCATATATGTATATATGTATTTAAACATTTACATAATATGCATTTTAGTTTCAGCTACCTGCAAATTGCAGTTTTAAAAAGAGTTTAAAAAAATGGTGGTTTTTAAAAGAATGCACTTTTAAAAACCCCCATTTTAACTATATGCACTTTTAAAAATGTAAAAATGTTATATTAAAAAAATATACCTTTAACCATCCTTTTTCAATCTCCTATTGGAAATTATTTAATAAAACTTAAAAAAAAAAAAAAACCGCAAATTTCAATTAAAGTTATACTCTTTGCTTGAAATTTTGAAGTGAAGAAAAATCGCTATCACACCGTATTCAAAGTCTCTTAGAATTGTCACACATAATTATTTTAACAGATAAACATCATGTCTACTTTTAAAAGTTTCTCAGAATTGCCACATATAATGATTTTATCGCGTGTACGGTTTCTTAGAGTAGAAAATCAGATCCCTCTCAGAATATGGGTGTATACATAGAAATATCCTATATATAAAATTCTCTAAGACAAAAGAGCCTATAACGAAACATATTCGAAAAAAGTGACCAACCTTTTTGAAAAGTTTTCGTATTAAAAACAAAAAAATAAATTTTGGTATTACATTATTACTTTGTTTAAATATTTTTAATATGTATACATTAACTTCAATATTGTTTTGATATCGACATCAGTAGTGCATCATTTTTTATGAAGGACTAAATTAATATTTTGTAAAGAACTGTAACATCCCCCCTTAATTAAGAATTTCGCATATACATTTGTACATTCTGGAAACCGGAAATTTTAACTTCTGGAAAAAGGGAATACCCTGATTTTGAATCTAACTCTGAATATTTAAAAATCAAACTTAAACCGGAATTTTAACTTCTGGAAAAGGGGAATATCCTGTTTTTGAATCCAACTCTGAATAAAACTTGAAAAATCCAACTCTGAATAAATCTATTAAATGGGTCTTTTGACACAGTGTCTTTTCTCTATAGAGAATTTTATATAGAGTTTTTTATCGTAAGAGTTTTTTTCATACATTTTTTAAAAAAAGAAAAAAGCGTCTTTTGTCATAGGCAATTTTAAATAAGGTTCAAACGTACCGCTCCCGTTAAATAACATTTCATAACATCAATGACTGCCTTTTCTAAACTTCGAATGTGGTTTTATATATTTTATATTTTTGTTGAAAAATTAAAATCTATTGAAATAAGTAAATCCAGATTTGTGATAAACACAGGCGATCCATTCTTATCTAAATTTTAAGTTACACCTATATACTGGAAATCAAAATTTTCGAAATTTTTCAGTAATTTTAATCCGCAATGGAAAATTATTTTATTGTTTTGATTTAGTATTAAATTGTAGTTTTTAATTCGAGTTAAAATACTTTAACCTGTTTTAACTTAGGTTTAGAAAAAGAAAGGAGGAACTTTTTCTATTTTTTTATACCAAAAAAATGCTATTATTAATTAAAAATAAATTAAAATTCTTTGTGTTTTATAAATTTTCAAATTTAAAAAAAAAAAATAAATAAATTTACTATTCTAAAAATGGTTATGAAAAACTTTCATGTATTTCATTTTAAAAATTTGTTATTTCCGGGCCATCATCTGATTTGGTTGTAACCATTTTATTATTAATCTATTTTTGGTTTTGATTTCCAAAAAAAAAACGAAAAAAATTCACATAATTATTATTTTTCCAAAAAAAAAAAGGAAAAGAAAAGCAAGAAAAACAAAAGCTTTCCAAAATACACATGTTAAATTAATAGATAATATCCACGTTATATTTTTTTTTTATTTCTCACATATTAAATTACATGTATTTTTGTGTTTGTGTATTTGTTTTTGTTTGTTTTACTTCTAATTTTTTTAAAGCATTGTTTGGTTATGACATAACAATTGCTTTTTTTTTGTATTGTTATTTTGTTTTTTTGTTTTTACTATTTCTATGTCACGTTAAACATACTTAAGTATGAAAATGTATATGTACTTATATATAAACTTCATATTCCTACCAATATAATATACTGGACTCATGTTAGTAATATGTATATTTTTTTTTCATAAGTAATTCTTTTTGCGTATTTTTTTTTAAGTACCTTTATTTTTTTACTTTTACCTTTAAAATTTTATAACATGTAATTGTAAATTGTGTTTAGTTCGTCTATTTCGTTTTTTTTTTCTCTTTTTCTTTCCGTAAGTTTTAGTTTTGGGATATCGAGGGAGACCTTATGAATGTGTATCGATTTGTAAAAAACAAAAACCTGCAACTCGCTTTACAGGCAACGAACCTTTTTGTACCATAGGTAAGCACAAAAAAAGAAAATCCCTAAATATTGAAGAGGAAAATTGTAGGAGCAAACTATAAAACGAAAATTTTGGAATCGGACAATCTAAGAAGCGTATGGGAAACTATAACCGGAAAAGATGTGCTAAGATTATAGGACACAGTAAAAATATACTAAGAATTTTAACAGGATGCTTGTTGGGAAATAGCCAACTAAAGAGACACTTAAAGGAAATTGGAATAGAAAATGACTATACAAGCAAATTCTGTCAAGAAGAGGACACTCCAAGTTACATACTCAAAACTGCGGAGGTTTACTCTTAGCCAAATATATGCATCTAGAAGTATATTGCTTTGCCGAAAATGAACTGCTAAGAATAAACCCTATAAAAATCTTTACTTTCTTAAAGGCAGTAGGGTTGGCAGAACTATTATAAGTGAAGGCAAAATCCACAACACGTTGTAACAGGGGTAGCACAATAGATCTACATCAAAAGCTTCCAATATTATTTATACCTTTTTAATAAATCTAATTTAATCTATTTATATATATGGTTCCTTTAAAGATTAACCTACAATTTTATAAAACTATTATCATTTTACTTATATTAATTTGACCCTCTAAAAATAACTATAAAAAAAATGCTAATTATTTTAGTTTTAAATAAACTTTTAATTTTTATCATCACGGCTCATTTTCATTATCAATTTTGTCTCTCTTATATACTATTTTTTTTTCGGGAACTTGATTTCAATGCAGTTGTTGTCGTATTACTAGTATTCCCGCCAAATGAAAACACCTAATGCTACAATGGAGGTTAACAGAAGTAGAAGAAAAAAGAAGATACTATTGTTTATGCACAGATATAGGCTTAGGAATCCGCCAGAATTATAATTTCAGGATCATAACAAAAAAAAAAAATTTCCAAGTTGGATAAAATTTGAGCTTTACTTTCTAAATTATTTCTTAATTTATTTACTTCAAGGTCTTGATTTGTTCTATATCGGATACTGATTTTAATATATATTTCTGTATTGCAATAACAGTATATTCTGATTTTTACTTCTACTTTTTTTTATTTTCTTTATCTTGTAAGCATAATATTTTCTTTAGTATTATCATATATGTATATATGTATTATATATATATATTTTTTCCGACACTTTGACATTACTTTCGGCTATAAAATAATTTTTTTTTTTTTTCCTTTTTATTCTTATCAAAATTTATCCCATTATTGTAATAAGAAACACAAAATTTATGCCGAATTCAGTACACGTTCATTTTTAAATAAAATGATATGTACAAAAGTTAAATACATATTTAACAATCATATAATAATAGGGAATGTATGTATGTATATATATGTACCTATCTTCTTTTGCCTATATGTAATAATAACGGTATAAATGTAATACATTTGATATAAAAAAAACTGATTAGATACTTTCGATGAATGTGTGTAAAGCAACCGAACGTACATATTAAAAGTTAACATGAATGACAATTAAAGGTTTGCCGAATATTAACGGTATGTGTACATGTGTCTTGTCTAAAATATAACAGTTTAATATAATAATAATAATAATTAATAATTTTATGTTTATTATTATTATATAGTTTTTATTTAAATTAGAATAAAAATGTGTTTAAGCTTAAAGTAAAAATAAAAAAAAAATTTTTAAATACAAATTATAATTAAAATATAATCACCAAAAAATAAATAAAACGCAAGGTGTGGTAAAATTTACTCATATATACATAAATACTTAGAAAATCATAATTAAAGTTAATTTTAATAGAAGTATAAAGAATTTTAATATTGCTATTAAAGTTCTTTTAAAAATCTTTTTTTGTCCTTTGAGAAAAAAATTTATATTGAATTTAATAATTTTTATTTAAATTTACAAAATATGGAACTCAAATTTTTAATAAAAAAAAAAAAAACATGAACCTCTTTGTATCTTTCTAGAGATTTTATATACCTAGATAAGATTAAAATTTATACCAAGAAAAACAAGATAAAAGATCATTCAAGATACTTAATTTATCTTCTCGCTATGATGTAATTTGTACGAAGATACTATTTTATTTTAAAAGGTTTATGTCTTGGAAGAATTGTGTACAATATTCTTTGTATTTCTTTTACAAAGTAAACTATTTTTCTGTACTCTCAACTAGAGAAGAGAGTAGATATGAGTAGGTTAATTGTGTTTTACATCCCTTTAAAGTGTTCTATTTTCCAACTACTCTCAACTACTCTTTTTGTGTAAAAGGAACGCAATCATTAATTAATGTATATTGTAGCCATTACATAACCCCGTCTACATTAAAATTTTAATATTATATCATCTTAAATTGTCAACTTAAAATATAATTTAATTTGCATTTTTCTCGGAATTAAATGTGTAGACTTAATTAAGAACTTCTTGATAACCCAAAATTTTTAGTTTTTGATATTACATATTTAACAAGTACATGTACTTACTAATCCATATAATATAACTAGATATATGCTAAATATTTCTAATTAAAATATAATACCAAACGTATATATCATTTTAGTAGCTAATGTATCACAACACTTTAAAAAATTACAAATGTGTACCTCTTATTTAAAAAATAGCTTAATTGTTTCACTTTATTCGTCTGTCCATCGGTCCGTCAGTATACAAAACAACATTTAAGATAGAAAAATGAAATTTTAACCATGGATAGGTTTTTAAAAAAAAAAATTAATTTTGTAGAAGAACTTTTTTATGTAGTCCTATCCATTTCGGAGCTGCAATCCCTAAAAGTTGGAAAAAGCTCTATTTTCAAATGTGTATATGTTTCAGATTCTGATTAATATTTTTTTTAAATATTGTCAAAAAAATACTTTTTTTTTGCAATTTAGTCATTTAGGCGCCTATACAAATTATTTTAAAAGTATAAAGTAAATATTAAAACTCCAACATATTGTTTTTCATGGGTTAAAAAAAGGTTTTCTTAATTTATTATAAAAGGTTTCTTTAAAAACGAAGCAAATGTCTCTTGATTTTTTACAATTTTTTCTCTTACAAATAAAATTCTAAGAAAACTTAGAGATTTTGTTGTAAATCACAACTCTAAACCGTTTTAGTTTTATATTCTAACCTTAGTTTTATATTCTGCCTTCTTTGTTTTTAAAATTTAGTTAAAGTTTTTATTTTATTTAATTTTTAATGTTAGATAATTTTGTGGTCATATAGGAAGCACAATAAATTTTTTTAACACATATACTTACCTCATACTTACCCCATTTTTTTAAAATCAAAAAAAAAAAAAAATCAAAAGCATTTAGTATCTACATCACATTTGATATAGAGCTTATAAAAGAATGTCAACCTCTAGATTTTATCTTCCAGCAGTTAAGTGAATCCCATAATAATTCGTAGAAAAGTTATTTATGTATGTACAGTTATGTAAAAAAAAAAAAAGATTTGATTTCTACGCAGTTTTATTGAAACTAAGTACCTTAAAAACATTTTTTTTTTTTTTTGTTGGAACATAAAAAAAAACATAATCCAAAAATATTTTTTAATATTTATTTTGAAAAATCATTGATTCAAAATGGAAAACTTATGAAATCAGATTTTTTTTCCTAATACTTTTTTTTTTTTTTACTTATAAAAAAGAAAAATAAGCATTGGTTTTAAAATGGATAGATGGAAATCGAATCAAATCTAATATTGATTTTTTTTTTTTTTCTTGAAGACCACGTATTCAAATCTAATGGTATAGTATATATACATATATATATATCACTTTTGGGTATTGAGTATTGATGACTTTCCTTTATTTACTTAAAAGGTAAAGCGAAATCTTTAGTTTATTTTTCATTTCTTTTTCATAATTCATTCGTAATAATAACAAAAAATATTGTGTCATGTCACTTTTTTTATTTTCTAAGATATCTTTTTCTTTTTTCTTTTAACTAACAAAATCCATATATGGATGAAGAAGAAAGAAAGAGTTGGTCAAAACTTGGAAAATAATAATAAAAAAGTAAAATATTTTCTACAAATAAATAATTTTACATTTTTTTTTTTATTACACGAACAAAAATCCTAATATGATATCTGTACGTGCACTAATCGAACATGATTTCCTTGATTTTGTGAAGAAGAAAAATAAAAAAAAGTAGAAATCAAAATGAAATGAAATAAAAGAAAATCAATATGTTTTTATCAGAAGAAAAAAAAAAAAACATAACCAAAACGATGGAAACTCTACAAAATCATCTTTTACTTAATAAAAATTCTATGTTAGAAGACATTCAATGATATTTGTATTAAATTTAGGGGTTATTCACAATAACTTCGTAACAATACTGCTGTCTTCAGTTGCCCATATATTCATTATCGAATACATTTAATCACTAGACAAATCGTCTAACTTAAGTTGATGTATTGTGCGATTCTTTTCTCCGTTCTTCCCTTTCTTTAATTTCTCCTTTAAACTTTTACTAATCTCAAACAAAAGTAAAGATATTTTAAAACTGTAATCATCAGAAGTGCAAGACTGAAACTGAACTGCAATACTGAAAACTGATGCTGTAATTAAAAACATTTTAAATTTAAACAAAAAGTAGGTAGTCATATTCTATTTTAAACTATTATAATTTTTTGTTTTTTTTTTGGTAATTTAATACTTTAAATAATTAACCTGTGAAAAAATACAATTTTGTAGAGTTGCCATATAATTCAAATATATATTAATATTATGTACAAAATGTGTAAAAACGTCTTTTATCCTTTTTATTTTTGCATTATATGAATATTAAAACAAAAGTAACACATAAATATTTGTTTGTTACAAATTAATTATTATAGTAAAACAAATATTTATAGTGTTACCAATGTCAAAGAAAAAAAAGAAACTGTTTCCTTATTATATTTAAATTTAAATTTTTTTTTTTTTACTTAATAAACCTCAGTATTTTTTTTTTGATCTATTCGTTGAACAAACGTAGTATATGCTTACATCGGACTCGGAGACTTATTCTAAATTTGAATTCTTATAATATGTTCGTTCATTTCATACCTGAGTGAATTAAAGCGTTCATAGCATTCAAAATAAAACAAAAATCGAAGACGATGATTTGAAGATTGTTTTTTTTACAGTTTTTTTTCTACTTTTCTACTTTTTATATAGCTACTCGTTTACATAAATTTAATATTACTTTGCTTGTACATGGTGTACCAAAAAAAAAAAAAATTTGATTAGGTTAAAATAAAATAATTGTTGTATTAGATAATAGATGGCGTGTAAATTAAAATATTTTTGTTTCATTGTCTTGTATGCAATATAGCTACAACCGATTAATTAACAGCTTAGTAAAACTGATTTGAGAAACTGTAGCTTAGCTCAAATATGAATAATAAATGATTTAGTGGATGCCCCACACTTTTTATAGAAGTGGAAAGAAAGAACAAAGAGTTAAAATAGTCCAAATTAAAGCTGATTAATAAACTTGTTTCAATTTCTGTAGAAAAATACAAAACTTTTCTTTGTAAAGAAATCATATGTTTAATGTAGTTAACATTAAAAAAAGCAATTTTAAAATTGTGCATACAACAAATTTGTAACACTACAAATAATCCAATTTTCAGTTTTCGAATTAATTTTTCAGATCTGCTTTTTAAATTACACTTTGAATTTTATAAACGATTATTTTGACATACAATAATTCTATTTTCTACTGAAATCGGAAAAACTTTTGTCATTTTTTCAAGCGTTATTTGACATTCTGTTGTTATGTTTTAACTGGATTGGCTACGAAATTTCAAATTTCAAAATTTTGTGTTTCCAATTCTCATGTTTCAAAATCTCACGTGTTAAAATATCATGTCTCAAAATTTCGCGTTTTAAAACCAAATAATTTTTTTCCTTAATCAAATAGGTTTGGTGGTTCAAATAACACAATTGAAAAAGAAATATTATAAAATATACAATACTTATTGAAAAATTGAGTAAACATTTTTTAAAAAGCGATATTTTTTGAATTTTTTTCATTTCTAGTTTTTGGTGATATTTTCTAGGAAAAGAGAGCAATGCTGATTTTGAATACAACAGAAAAATCCCACCTTATTCAGTTTCTCACATATACAAATATATATAAATATTCTGGAAAAAGTGTATAATCCTTCTTTTGAATCCAACTGTAAAATCTCTCCTGATTCAGAATCCCGCATATACAATATAAATATTTTGGAAAAAGTGTATAATTCTTCTTTTGAATCCAACTGTAAAATCCTCCTAATTATATTGTTTACATACATATTTTAGAATAAATTTCAAGTAGTGGGGGCTTCCGCCTCCAAATCACCGCTAAACAAATTATTGGAGCCATAAAATGCGCCTTAATAATTTTTTTTTTATAGATATTTCAACAATAAGGCGTTTTATATAGTTGCCGCACTCAAACCTTCGCTAAACATATTATTGGAACCCAAATTTTGTATCGTATTCTACAATTCTATATAATTTTGTACATATGTATGTACATATTTTGTAATTGATAAAAGCTGATTTTCTAACCAAATTCTAAAAAATATACTTTAAGAAAAAATTGTCGAAATTTTGTTTTAATATAGAAATGCTACTTTTTTTTCCGTCATTTTATATTTAAATTTTTTTGGTTATTCGACATTTTTTATTCTACCTTTTGTTTTTCAACAATTTTGAAAAAAATAATTCTTATATTTCAATTTGTACTTTTGTACTTTTTTTGTACTTTTTCGCGAGAATGTTTAAAAAATGTCGCGGAAACGCGATATTTTGAGACCCAGATTTTGACATGCGAAATTTAGAAACGTGAGATTTTAAAAAACGTGATATATAAAAGCAAGAGATTTTGAAATACGAGATTTTAATTCGCGAAATTTCGATACGCTCTCTTTTTATCTTTATGCTTTTTAGAATAATTATATTTTATAAATATACCAAAGCACGATCTGAATGTGGAGTAAATTAACTCTAGGTTCACTCGGTACTCTTTAATTTTTATTTTACTTTTTATTCATATATATGTATATTTAATTTCCTTTTTTTTTCAATTTTCTTTAATAGTAAAAGTCATAGTTTTCTTTGGAAAAAAAAAAGTGTTTTTATTTATTTTCTCTATGTTTTTTTTTTAGTTTCTTTTAGTTTGAACATTTTTTTTTTTTTTTTTTTTTGTTACCTGTTCATAATTTTTTGTTTTCTGTCATTATTCATACCTTTTATTTCTGATTATTATTATTATTATACATATATATTAGTTCATATAGTGGAAACTAATATAGCACATGTTCTATTGGTATGCACTTATATTTTGTTATTTTTAGTGGATATAAAACGCGTGTCAACATCTTAATTGTAGACTTAGGTCTTTAACTAAAAACAAATAATAATTGGAAACGCTTAAAATTTATTTACATATTTAGTTTTTCTTTGTTTTTTATTATAGTTTTTAGGTAGGTACGTAATTTTAAAGTATTTGAAAAGGTGATTCATATAAGAACATTATTCTAAATTTAGTATTTAGATAAGAAATTTTACAGAGCATAACGAAAACATTGCAGTAATATAAGATTTAGATAAATATAAATTTTAAGATTTTTCTATTTCTTTTTATTTCAATTTTAGTTTTTTTTAAAATTGTCTGTCCATCAATAAACTTTCGAAATCAAATTCAATTTTATTGTGAAGAGTAGTGCAGTCGTTTTGGAAAATATGTACAATGTAATGAAGCAAAAATGAAATTCATCTCATGAAAATTTTTAAAATTTAAACATAAAACTTTTAAATACTCAGCAATCGTTATTTTAAAGATTTTATTTTTATTAAGATTCCAAACTTTAAAGGTAGGCGTCATGTGACGTCATTTGAAATAAAAGAAACTTTTCGTATTGTAGAAAATTTTTAATTATTAAAAAGCGGAACAATTTTCCTTTATTTAAACTTTTTTCAATCAGAGTATTGAAATTATAAATCTAGAGATACATCAGTTTTATAAAAACTCAGCTATTATTTCTTAATCTTTGGTTTAAATTTTCAATATTATAACACGGGGGCTTCGGTAGCCTAGTGGGTAGGCGTGTAACGTATTAACCGAAGCAGTGTGGATTCGATCCCTGCACAGGTCGTAAGTGTTTTTTTCTTTACATACCCCCTTACGACCAAATATATTGTAAATATATAGTATATAATATAAACAAAATAAATAATATTAGTATATAATTTAATAATAGTATAAAAACCTATAATGGCCTTAGTAGCGGATGGTTGAATAATATTGCATTACATTTATGTATGTAATATTAATATAAATAAAATAAAATAAATAAATACTATAACACGTAAATATATTAATATAATAATCCATTTTCTTCTTCTTACAACAGAAGCTATTAGTCAATTCAAAGATATTTTCCATTTTAGAGTGTTTGCGTTTTACGATAACCAAATGATAGTTAAATAGGGGGTTTCTTAATTGAAAATTGTACAATTTCAATTCAATTATTTTAAAAAAAGTATTTTAACAAATTTATTGACGCATCATCTTCAAATGCAAATCCTTTAAACCTGTTTAAAAAAGATCCCTGACGCCAGATCAAAATTTTATCTGAAATGATTCAAAAAAATATGAATTCTCTTAGTTGAGAAGAAAAATTTAAATGTGCTCTTTACGTGTTTAAATTTATAGTATCTAAAAATTTGGTTTAAAAAAAAAAAAAATTACTTAAGTACCCATATTTTTTAACATTGAAAATTTTACAACACTTAAAAAATTATAAAAAAAACAACAACGATAATAATAACATTAGGTACCTTACTTTAAACTATAATATACAAAATAGCAATGAGTTAAATTATTATTTTTATCTTTTTGCTTTTTTTTTTTTTTTTGTGGTTCTTGAGATATTTTTTTACTTTTTATCTCAAATTTCTTATACCTTTTATCATAATTACACATTACTTAGACTTTAGAGAGTTGAAAAATTTATGTAAATATTTTTATTTTATTTCAAAAAATCTCAACAACATTTTTGTTCAAATAATGTTTTGTGGGTTCATAAACATTTATTTTTTATACATATATACATACATATATATATACACATATATGTACCTTAGCAACTTGTAATCTATATTTTGAAAAAAAAAAAGTATAAACCAATTTGTACTTAAGTTGAATTACAGGGAATAGCTATAAAAATGATTTTAACTCATATTTTTTGTAAAGAAATTAGAAAAAAAAAAAATTCTTTATAAACAAAATGATTTAAATGGATTTTTTTTTTTTTTTTTTAAATCTTTTAAATGTTTTTTGTTTTTGGTTTATTTTTGATGATCCGATTAGATAAAAAAACCGGTTCTTAAACTTTAAAGTTTATGATTTAATAAGAGTTATTAAATTAGTAACAAAAAAAAAATGTTCTTTATTCAAAATTTAATTTAATAATGTTAAAATGAAATTTAAATTGAAGTAAGTAAGTAAGTAAAATTTTTTTGTAATCATTTGAATTTTAAAATTTAATAAATTTTGGATAATTTTAGATTGGAGATTTAGATTGGAGATTTAAATTGGAGATTTCGAAAAAGATCGAGGGATTATACATAGTTTAAATTATCTGCCATACTCGATTGTTTAATAATTTTCTTTTCACAAATGAACCTGAATGATGGTCTCAATTGGTCTCTGAGGTATTAAGGGGTTAATATCGTTTTTTGAAAATATTGATATTAAATTTATGTTACTGTGTAATATCTTTTGAACTAGTAAGACTAAAATGTCGGTTGATTGAGAAGAATAAAAGTCTTAAAAGAAAGGTCTGACGATCATCTGAGAAATGATGAACCCAAAGTCCGTTATGCGTTAATAAACGTTTAATAATATTAGCTTATTAAAATTTTTCTATATAACGGCACAACGATTTCTCTATAATGGATCTTCTCTTTGTACGTTGCTTTATTTGCTGAATTTTAATTGGGATTGGTTTTGATTTTGGTTTTGTTTTTTAATTCATATAAATTAAAGTAGATAATTTACGATTTTAGTAGTTTAGTTTAGCACAAACTATTTTCTAATCTTAACGAAAAACAGTAATTGATAGTTTCTGTTAGTATGACATATTTCTATGTATTTGTATATAATTCAAACTCAAATAATTATTATGACTTAAGTAATAAATTCCAAAAATATATTTTTTTGGTTACTATAATAATTGAAAGATCAAAATAGACAAATTTTATAAATTTGAGGAAAATTGGTAACATATTGGTAATTGGTAATTGGTAAAATATGAATCTTTTAATTTCAAAATAGGTTGTATTTTGCTTTTTAGGGTTAATAAATGTATTTTAAATTTTAGAAACAAAACATGTCAAATGACAAAAAGTTTGATTATGCTCTTGTCTGTTCAAAAGATATTTGAAGTAACATAAATGTAATGTCAATTTTTTTAAAAGGCAATATTAACCCTTTAAAGGCTCCAACGTCTATTGGGATCATTACAAATGTTAATTATTGTTATTAAATTTTGTTTCTGTAAAATTAATGTATAATCACAACAAAGAAGGTGAATATAAATATCAGATGGAAGCTATATGATTTATGTCCCCTCCTAAAATGTTTAAACCATATTCCTGTCACAACTCTAATCTTTACTAAGTGACTCTTTAACAAATAATAAATTTTCATCTTAAATACAATTACAAATTACGAACCAATTCTTTATTTCAGATAAAGCTTGAGTTATACAAATGAGTTATTGACAGGAAATGGTTCTGAAACAAGTTCTTGTATTATATAAAGATCAAATTTTGAATTTCAAATAACATAAAATTTATTTTCTGCGAATCTTCTCAAAATCAAAATCAAATGAAACGAATTCGAAGAAATAAATTCTTTTTTATTTTTCGCATACTTATGTAGGTATATGCAAAACCTAAAATTTTTTCATCCTTAAAGCTACAGTTTTAAACAGTACAATATTAATATAAATGCCATTGATGAAAAAATATTTTAATTAAATTTTCTTTTCAATTTAAATTAATTAAAAAAAAATCTTTTAAAGAGAAAACAATTTTAAAATTTCTTTTGACATAAAGAATTTTTTAAATGACATAAGTCAAAATACAGTTATTTGTAACAAACTATATATAATACAATATGCGACAACGTAATACAATATATAAAACATCTATATATACACGTATACATACTTACATGGTATAATAATAACAGTTTAACATTCAATACTGTTTTATATTGTAACACATTGTTAGCATATCTGGCATGTGTTCTATTTTGCTTTTTCTATTCTTGTAAAAATAAAAAGAAAAAAAACCTGTTGACATTTTAATCAGAAAATGTGGTTTTTTTTATATATCAATTTTAATTGAATCACAACAATTTTCATTAAGAAAAATATATTCAAAATTAAAATTAGAAACAAACAAGGAAGAGTGCAGTAGAGTTGACTGAGTCAACTCGAGGATATGAACTTAATATATTCTGTTTCTATATAATTTGATCATCTTTTACAAAATTTCAGATGTTTTAGTACCGACGTTAAGTACCACGATATATTTATGTAAATTATATAGAACCAAATTTTACAAAAATTGTTGGCACGTAAGTCAACGACACCTTTCACAAAATTTCAGATACCTAGCTTCAATAGACAGTGAGTTATTTTCATTTAAAAAGATTGAAGTATAGTATTTACCCGAACCTGTGCACCAGCACACCCAGCTTCTTTAACAGATATTCGAACTCACTGGCCGAAAATGCTGAATTTAAATAGCAAAACTAACAATTTTGCAAAATTGACGTGAAAAAAAATTTCAGTCTCCTAGCTCCTTTAGTTTTGAGTTATCGTGCGGACGGAAGTACATGATTTAATCGACTCTGAATTCGATTCTGAGCCGATCCATAGCCTATATCTGGCTTGATTCCTTTAAGGTGTCACAAACGAAATGGCGAATTTCTCATACCCTTGAACATACATTCATACTGGTATAAACAATAAACCAAAAAAAAAAAAACATACCGAATAAAACAATTTTTTTATAGAAAATGTTAAGAAGTCATCAGAATATTAAAATAGTAACTTAATATGATTTTCAAATTTATTTTTAAAATTTTTTTACTATCAGTTATTCTGTAGAAAACTGTACAAACTTATTTGAAAGTAATCTCATATAAAACGTTTCCTTCTCTAACAATTTGTATTGTGGTTAACAATTTTTAGTACCTATTTTTTAGGTTTCCCATATGTATATGTGTTGAACATTAACATCTTTCTTAAATATTTTCCTCCAAATTTTCTTACTCATCTTACATAATTCTAAATTTTCTTAAATCACTGTTTTGGAAGAATCCTTCCCACATCCTTATCCCATAAACCAAACTGTATATTTGCTGTTAAAGGGATTTAATAATAATTTTGTTTTGTCTGTCTGTACAACTGTTAATATGTGTAAATTCGTTCAATCCTAAATTATTGACATATCTCTATTGTTGTTCTCTTACAGTTTTTTAAAGTTATCTGCACTAAAAACTACCACTAGTTATGTCGTAAGCGTATATGAAAGATCTATAAATTTTCAAGATTTTTTTTATTTCTATAAGTTCTAGTGCTGCCGTAGTATACCATTTTACTAGCATATGAAACTCACTTCATAATAAACTATTAGCATTTAATACAATTTTTTTTTTTTTTTTTGTATTAAATTATATCATATTTCTTAAGTTGTAAACAAAATATCTATTTTTAAATCATGTAGGTACATATATTTGTATATATGTATTTTAATTTTTCCACACAGTTCACAATAAATAATGAAAAAAATAAAACTATCCGCTTATATAAAAAAGAAAATGTTTCTCAACATTTTTGTTTATGCAAACAATTCAACTTTCAAAAAGAAAATTGTTTACATTATTTATAAAAGAAAATAAATGATAAACTATATCATATAATGTATAATAATGTATGTTTGTATAAATATATAATATTATATTAAAATTATCAGATGTAATACACCTTTTCCTTAACCACCATATTTTTATTTTACATCCGTTGATTGTTGATTTATTTGGTTTGTCTTTTTAAGATTTTCCACAAAATTTCAAACTTATCAAAATTTTTTTTTAACCAAACTTTTAAAATCAAACTGATTTGTTTTATGATTATACATATTTATTTTATATGCACATTTATTTTATTAAAAATAGTTTTGTTGTACTATTCCAATTGCGGTTTACCAGTTACCAAACATTATAAGGTGAAATGTATGGTTTGTTTAAAAATTTATTTAAAAAGTCTTTTAACATGACTGAAAGTTAAAATTAATTCTTTTTTTTTTTGTATTGTGGTTAAAATTAAATAAAAATTTCAGATTATGTATTTCTTTATTTATTATGATGTTTGTGGAAGCTAAATAAGACGTTGACCTACCATATATTTCTTATTTTGTAATGGAGATATTTAATTGATTCAGCTTAGATATTTTGGGTATATTTTACATTAGGTACATTGTCCGACTGCCTTAAAATTTTACATAACGGTACCTAATAATGTCAGCTATATTTCATAGAACATGACTTTTGCCGTAAAGGTTATTTAAAGGTCAAATTGATTATTTTGAAACTTTCCTAACATTTTGTAATATTTTACTTAAACCGTTATATTTTCGTCTACGATAGTATACAGCAACCAATTTTTTACAACTTATAACAACATACCATTGTCTTCAATAAATATCTTGTTTCATCTTAAACAGTGTTACAGTTTCTAAGATACTGCAGTTCAAACGGAACATTTTGGTATAAAAAAAATATTTTAGGTGGGGTTATAGAGTTGAATTCAAAATTAGAGTTATACACCTTTTACACACAACATATAGATAAATATTCTAGAGAAAGGGAATAAAGTTAAATTTCAAGGCAATTGGACAATGTACCTAAAGTAAAGTATATCAGATATTTTATAAATTATGAAAAATATGAATATTGTTATTGTTAATTTTAGAATTGGGTCCCCGGACACTTCGAAGGAACATTTCATAAATTTTTATATAAGGCTGCTTGAATTTTGTTTTAAGTCATTCAGAAATAAAACCTAATTAAGCATTATGTATATTGTGGATGTGTTGTACGTGGTCTAGAATTTTCAAGGTCTGCGTTATCCATTAAGATGAAGAAATGTTAGTTAATATCAGTCATCAATTAAATTATACTAAAAGTGTTTACTCAAAACTACGTTGTTTCTGATATCACCGCTAGTGTCGCTTTTTAAATAAAATTATGACCAAATGTTAGATTCGCTTTATGAAACAAATTTTATATATAAAAATTATGAAAATTAAATTGTAATATCCAATAAAAAACAACTTTATAAAAAAAAAACAAAATAAATTGAATGTCATCGCGACTAAATGTAGAAAGTTGCTCTATTCCAACGTCGTTTCGATGTGACGGTTCTTGCAGCGCGTTTCTAGCTATTCAAGTCTCATTTAAATTAATGTATTCTATTTAAACAACGTACGAGGTGACGTATGAGGCTAAACGAGCATTGCATCATCACCTTAAGGTTTCTCTTTTTCCATCTTTCTTCATCCTAACGTATAGCGTAGTAAATTAAACACATATATATTTTGCAATTAAAGTGTTTATATTGAAGCATTGTGTTGATTATATAGGAATAACAATAGGAGGATCGAGAAAGCTTTATTATATTTTCTTCACTCTTTTCGAATATAAAAAATAAAATTCTTTTTGAAATTAAAATTTAAAATCTTTTTCTTTTAATTAAAAATTTAACTTCTACTAAAAAAGCCGAGTATTCTCTATCAATTATTACAGCTTCAATATAAATTTAACATAAGAGTACAGAGAAAAGCTATACTTTTACTGATGCTCTTATTGCTTATCGTAACTCCAATATAAACGCACTTTTACTTATAACAGAAGTAATAGTAAGTATACAGGTTATTTCGGCCTTTGTTATTATCATTTTAATAACAAATAACATCATTCAAATTTTTATTATAATGTTATTTTCATATCAAAGATGCAATAAAAGTGTTTTGTTATATCATACGTTATTATCATAATGTTAAATTTCAAATGATTAATTGTAATATTTTTTTAAATGTATTTCTCTGCCACATAAATGTGGACAGGAAAATACACAGCCTTCCTGTTCAGCCGTGGCTGTAAATGTAAGGGGGAATAACTTTTCCGACGTGTGTGGGATTCGAACCCACACTCCCTCGTTGTTTTACAGCGTATTTTATACGCTCTTACCCACTAGGTGACTGAGGCCCCTGTAATTCTTATCATACAAGATTTAATTTAAAAAATTTAGTTAACTATATGAAATAAATTTCAGAAATCATAGAAAAGTTTTTGCCTTATAACTTGCAAAATTTTTGTGCTAGAAGGGTGCTAGTATAGTCAAAATGTTGGGAAAGAGAATATTATATGAAATAAAAACTTATAAACCTATGTTAGTACCTTTATTTTCTTGATAAAAGGCCTTTAAATGATACTTTGTTTAAAGTATTTCATTTCAAATCCTTATAACATCAAACTGGGAAACACTAGAGCAATGTTTGAAAATGATTTAGAAAGTTGCTTTAATAAAATGGTATACTTAATTTTTTTCTGTGTTATTTGGTTACATTTTAATCGAAATAAAAATAAATCGTGGTTGAAAAATAGTTAAGGCTCCCCCTCCCCCTCCCCTTTGTTCGTCTCTACATGCCCGAACACCAATTTCAAGGAAAACCATCGAATGGAGAACACCCTGTATAAGTACTTAATAGTAGATTTAAAACAATAAATATGTTACAGATAATGAATTTAAATATACAGCGTACCAGGAAAAAAACAAAATTATTTTTTTTTTAAATATTCCCATTATAATTTGGTTAGAGTTTAAGAGTAATTTAAGATTTTTTTTCTTCCCTCATTATTTAAAAAGTATATGTAAATAAAAATCAATTCATTGCTTCTGGTTAATTTGATAAATAAAATTAAGTTGAATAATAAAAACAGTTTTATGTTTTATTATTAATTTTTTTTTTTTTTTTTCAAATACTATAAACAATAATATTTTTGCAAATTTATTTCATAAACTCGTAATTTTAAAAGCAAAAGTTAAATAAAATTAAAAAAAAAAAAAATCTCAACTAAATAGCCCTCCATGATATCATTATGTAAACAAAATTCTTTCTATATACATAATGACTTATTTAAAAAAAAGAACACAAACACATTATACCAGTTTTCTTTTATTTTTAAATATTTTTTAAACTCTTAAAGTCAATAGTGAAGTTTACAAATGCGTATTTTTTTTTTTTTAATAATAATTTGCAAAAACAAACAATTTTAAAATTAAATTTTTTATTAACCGATTAAGAATTATAATGTTTCTTCTTTGAAATTTGAGAAAGCCTAGTTGCGAAAACCCAATCATAATTTAGATTTTTTTTTTCATATCTTAAACAAGTATAATATTATATAATTAATATTAGATATATATATATATAATATTAATTATTTATTTAAGTTTATTCCCCTGCCACATAAATGTGACAGGGATATTTATACAGTCCTTCTTTTCGCTGGCTGTAAATTGTCGTAAGGGGACATTATTATTCTTACGACGTGTGTGAGATTCCCTGTAACGTGTCGTGTGTATGATTCGAACCCACACTCCCTCGGTGTTTACAGCGTATTTTATACGCTCTTACCCATTAGGTCACCGAGTCCCCTTATATATAATATGTATACAGTATAATAAAATAATTCTTGTATAAGATAACAGATGGCGTATAAGTAAAACAAATATTTGTATTTCATATGCCTTGTTTAATAATTACAGTTGAGAAATCATTCACTTAGTGAATCTTAATTCCAAAAACTGAAGCTTAGTCAAATAAGTATACAAAAATAGAAAAATGTCTTCTAACAATTTTTCTTTGATACTGACAATAAATTCAAATAATGTTAGGTACTATTTCGAATAAAATAGCTTGAAAAACTATTTTAATCATATCAATAAAGTTAAATTGGTTTTTTTTTTCAAATTTATAATTATTACTGGCTATAAAGAAAATTTCGCTTAAGCGTACCATAGGAACTTCATAAACGCATACTAAAAAAAAAACACAAGTCCTAAATAGATTTTGTAACACACATAATATAGTTGTAACCAATCGTATTCATAAATTGCCACAGGAAGCTAAATACTTATTTTAAATTCAATTTAGATACTCATAAACAAACTCATTAGTTTCGGCTTAAAACACAATAAAAAAAAAACTGAATCAAATATAGAATATTAATTATTTTACTGAATCTCTACTAGATTTTAAAATAAATTTAAAATTATTACTATTATTGCTGTAATTGTAATTGATGAAAGTAAATATTGTTTATTATAATGAAAATATTTAGTTATTTTAAAAATAATTATTTTTTATTTTTTTATATCGTATATGTATATGTCACATGTTCACAAAACCAACCGATTCAACCAAAACAACTATAACCAATCAAATATTTTTGAGTAATTTATTATTTCATTTAAAAACATTAAAGTCTCTCAGTTCAATTGAAGTATTCCTAAATAAAGATATGGATAGTATATAGATAAAATAAATATTAAATTGAATGATTTATATATGTAAAAATATCGGATATGGTTATCGATCAATTATGGATCAGTATATTGAATCAGTGTTGATTCAAAAAAAAAAAAAAAAACCATTAAATAGAAATTAAACAAGATTTAATAAAGATGTTACATAAATTTTGTTTTATTTATTTTTTTTTTTCTTTTGCGTTTCCTGCGTTTTAAGTAAATTCGTTTTCAATTCGAATAAAAATTGAGTGTAGGTGATAAATTTATTGTCTAAACGTCTAAAATTGTATACAAAATTGTTATTTTGTTTTGTGTACATTTTTATTACGTCAGATTTGATTGAATCAACAAATAAATTTTCTTATTATATTTATATATATATATATATATATATATATATATAGAAAAGAATTATTGATGTTAATTTGTATGTAATAAATTTATTGAATACCTTATAAAATATAAAGAAATATATATGTATGTATTTATATTATTGATTTTGCCATATTAGACAAAATGTATTTTAAGTGGTTTTATTGTTTAAAGGGAGAATTTTAATAATAAATTTTCATAAGCAATTGGATAATTATTGAATTATTTATTGCGTTAAAATAAATGTTAAATTTATTCAAATATATATTTAAATTAAAGATTTTTTATATAATTTATACTTGATTACATGATTGAACATCAGTTTTAAGTAATTTTTTTTTTTTTTGAAAATTTATTTTAAACGTTGGGTGGTCGAATACGTAGAGACACTAATTTGCTATTAAAGATCTTCTGATTCTATTCCCATCAATATCTCATAGAGTTACTTTAGTTCAATCTATATAAGACTAAAAACAGCAACAATATTAATATTTAATTAGAAAATTTTATTTGTTTCGTTTAAAAATGGTTTAAAAATTCTTGAAATGTTATTTAAATTTACCATCATCCAAAGTATCGCTTTTTTTTTTAAAGCTATAATTCAAACCAAATTTCTTAACTTATGTTTTTTTTTTATTTTACGGTGGTCGGTGAAGAACTTCAAAAGTAATCCAGAATAATTACACATGATTCTTCCGGATAGTGTTGAACTTTAATCAATCTTAATCAATCCAAACCAACTTTTTGCAACCAAATTTTAGGTTCGGACCTTTTATACTTAACTTATATATAACCATACCTATTCAAAAATTTTCTTAATTTTTTTAATTTTTTTTTTTTGTGAGGGTAGGTGGTAATTATTGAAAGATAGAGAATAGAGAAGTAGAACGAGCACGAGTCCTCTATGAATATGTGGGACTTCAACCCACTAAACACCATTTTCAGTTTCTGACCAAACAATATAGACTATGTGATTTTTAGTAGTCATGACTACCTGGTCAAGGAAAGTTAAGTTTACGTAATGAAAATTGATTTCAAATTGGCAGGCATATTGTGAACAAAGTTTTTAATTTTAACATTGAATCCTTGAAAGTTGTATATGTAATTCTCGCCAATTTTAAGGAACACATGAAGTGATAGATGGTTTCATATTCGCGATGTTCGCATCACAAACGAATTTTCGTAACCCAAATTATGCTCTCTGGGGAAATTTTAACTATATACATTAGGATATTCTGCAATTATAATAATACTTACTATTTTCAGCAGTATTTTGACCTAAAACTATAGTTCCAGATTTATTTATCACGTACACCCATCGCAGTTACTCTATAGTTAATCTATATAATACAAAACTACCATTTTCTTTTTTAAGATTAAAACATTTTTAAACAAATTTTAATAGAAAATTATGGTAAAATATTAACTATTATAGGACAATGATAACCTTTCCTAATATTTTTCTTAATGTTATTTCACTTTGTTATAATAACCTATAAAATAACAAATGAATCGATAAATTTTTTTTATCATTCATGAAACAATGTTTTGCTTGTCAAAATCTTTTGAAAAGATAAATAAAATTTTATTCTTTATTTTTCCCATAATGGAGTTTTCCCCTTTTTGACCTAGAATAATAATTTTTTTCATCATTTCAATTCAACCTTCATATTAACATTTATTTAAAGGAAAAAAGAAAACAGAAATTTATATCCCGCATTCTTTATTACAAATTTTTTTCCATATACATATATCAGTAACAAAAAAAAAAAACAAAAACTGAAACAAAATCCCCCTATAAAGAATCATAAATAGTACAAAAAAAAATTTCATTAATAAAAAACGAATTAAAAAAAAAAAAAAAAAACATAGAAAAAGGATAAAAATGCAATCTGACCTTGAATGATAATATCTTAAAACATAAATCAAAATATAATAATAAAATAAACAGTAAAAATGTAGTTATGTATTTTCTAGAATGGAATGAATGATTCATTCAGATTTAGTTCAGTTATAACCTATCTTTTAGGTATTATTTATCTTTGGATCATTTTCCAATATTACTACATATTATAGTTCTACAATTTTTTTTATTAGTGTTATTTTTATTTCTTATATCACCATGGCTAAAACTTAAAATTATTACAATGAATGCTCATCAATATTAGACTATTGTTTTCATTGATCCAAATTTCAAAAATCAATATTCAATTTTCAATTTACATTTACAAAATATTCTTATTGGTTTTTTTTTTTTATCACTTTAACATTTTCTGTTCTTTATATTTTTTTTATTGCATATTTTTTATTTTATATAATTTTTTTTTTTTAATCTAATCTAATTTAATTTTTTTTTTTTTTCTTTATTCTCATTTCAGGTACGTATTTTTAATATTTTTCTTTTATGATTGCATCAATTTTTTGATTCCATTGTAAGTTACTCGTTTATTATTCATCATTTTTTACCTTTCGATATATTATGTATGGTTCAGCGTTCAGTGAAAATCAATTCGCTATAAGTATATGTATCTATATATGTATAAAACAACCATTATTATTTTTTTTTATTTTTAAGATACATTTATATAAACAAAACACAAAAAAAAAAAATTATAATAATCGTTTTTAACTTAAAAAGTGAAACAACTCAAATATGATAATTTTTCAGGATATATAGCAGGATTAGATCAATTTTATAAATAAATATACGAATTTGAAAAGAAAAGGATGTGATATTACATCATATATTAATTATTTTTATTATGTTTTTCCTTAATCCTTCCTTTATTAAATTTGAATTCTAACTACTATATTCTGCAGAAATCACTTGTGAAATATACGTATAATACCTAACTGTAAGTTATTGAGAATCATGGAGGAACGAGGCATAGAAAAAAACAAAATATAATTCCAAGGAAAAAAATACTTGTGTGGGTTGAGTTAATATATATATATTCACTTGTAGTTTTTAAATATGATTTAATAAATATAATTAAAATGTTACAAGTTATCAATATTTCATTCAATTTGTTTTTCCTGAAAACTCTAAAAAAAATCTTTCAAATTAACCGTAATTATAGTCACTAACTATATCATGTGATCATATGATTGCAAACGGTAAGTCATTGACTATCA
The DNA here is from genome assembly GCA_947095535.1 of Poecilobothrus nobilitatus. Lineage (NCBI taxonomy): Eukaryota > Metazoa > Arthropoda > Insecta > Diptera > Dolichopodidae > Poecilobothrus > Poecilobothrus nobilitatus. The sequence continues at coordinate 177,213,941 of OX352774.1, forward strand.
TGTGATCATATGATTGCATTGTCATTCGTTCTCATTTAAAAAACCTTTGTCATATTATTATATAGACATTAGCAATAATATGAATATTCGATAGGTTTTTAATATGTTTATGTGAAAAGCTTATATGACTTATGAGCCAAAGTGACATAAACCTAAAAAATCAACCAAAAAAATTGTAATAAAGTCAAAAATTTAATTACTAATAACATAGAAAAGTTACTTTGTTATTATTATTTAGACTTATTTCATTTTGATTTACATTTTTATGGCTTAGACTACTTTGGCATTGAGTCCCTATTTTTATTTCAGAAAAAGACTTAGTTTGTAACTCGCATTTTAAAAAATCTTTAAAATATTTTTATTATAATAAAGAACTGGAAAAACCAAGAATATTAACTTTTTGTTTCAAGTCGATATTTATGTGGATTAGGCCACTCTGATTTGCAGCCACTCATATATGATATACAAAATCAAAACCTTATCAATAATAGTCATAACCTCATATCAAATCAGTTCACATTAGTCTTGTGATACGTTTCACGAAAATTTGTCATTTAATATGGACTTCGAGCAAATGGAGCTTTTAATTTTATTCGAACACAAAAAGCAAAATAACTATATGCTAAATGGTTTCTTGTGTCAAAATATAATTAAAAGAATTTTAATTTAGTGACAAATTTTGGTGATACGTATCGGAAGCCTAATGTAACCATGGGTGTATAAAGATTTTTACACTTTTTCAAAATTTCATACAAGGGTCTGATTTCAATAGTCATTTCATAAAAATGAAAATGAAAAATTTCATTTCATTTTAATAATTTTTTGCGATTTCGATAGTCGGGCAAAATGAAATGGAATTTAAAATTAAAATGATTTATATTATTTTTTAAACCGGCAATACTTTCTTATTTTGAGGTTTTGACTATACAAAGAAAAGCTATAAGTAAAAAATTAAGATTTAAAACACGTAGTTTCCAATACTGTAATAGAAAAAAAGCAAAAAATTAAAAAAAGTGCCGAAAAGTGGTTCCTTAGTTTTTGGGTTCTGTTTTTTCGGGCGGGCTTAAAAGTTGAACTTTTTTATTTTTTTTTTATGATATTTAAATTTTACTATAAAATCGGTGAGTACTGAGTACCTTTTTTTTAATCATGTCGGAACGACTTCTAATTCACAAATTAATGGGCTTTCTTGCAACCTATATGCTATCGCATAGTCATAGGTTACTTATAAAAATGCCTATATTCACATAAATGTAAATAAAATACTTCATAATTTTTTCCTAAATCCATTTTTACAAGCACTCATTTAACAATTTCATGATGATTTCAAATGAGAAAATTTGACGTTTTAAATGAGTATATTCATAAAATATGACTATCAAAATCAGCTTCTTTTCATTTTTTATGATTTGCATTTTTTATGACTATCGAAATCAAAAATTTTGTTTTTCATAAAAAATGAAAGTGATATGACTATCGAAATCAGGGTTAAGATTAAAAAACCATATGATATCACATGGTAATGTCAAATCAAATGTTATAGTTGAGGGTATTAGTAATTTGACGTTTTTCAAATGATTTGTTATACTTATGAGAATTATAGTTAGAATTGTGATTTTGTATATCATCTATAAATTTATATCGAAAACTTATCGATATAAATATATGATAGCAAATAAATATTATAATTAACAGTTATATCATAATTATTAATAAGTAGATAATGGAAAAGTTTTCAATAGGTGCCTATAATAAGATTAACACAACATTGTACAATGTTTTGTTTTTGTATAAATTATATCTTTTTTTTTATAGGAAATTTCTAAGTCTAGACTTGAATTGTATTACATTACTTACGTGATGCCGTAGGTTATTAGAATTTTGTAGAATTGATAAAATAATAAAATAAAAATGTGTTTTTTTTTTTTTTTTTACTATACTTTTGGGAAATACAAAACTTTAGGATGGCAGTGTGTGTAGAACTCTATAATATTTTATTTGATATAATACATGGCTGCTGAATTAATATTTTTTAATTAGTTATTTAATTTAATCTATTGTGTCAGAGTAGTAACATTTTTTTACGAGGAACAGTGCAATATAACGAGAGTAACTCATGGAAACTGCACAGTGTTTCCCCTGGCCTCTGGGTAATGTTGAACTTTAACGAACGAAAGACCATCCCGTTTAAAAGCAAACTTTAGAATAAGTTCTTAAGTACATGGTGACTTAATATACAGTTTGATTTTTGGGAATATGGATGTGGGAACTGGGAAGCATGCTTGGGAAAATTAGGTTTGGGATAATTGGGATTACGAAGGATAAAGGGAAAAATTTAAAAAATAAATTTTGAAGAATTTTTATGTTATTCTTAAATTTCGTTAGATCATATACATATGAAATACATTGCTATCACATATTTCAAAACTTTATCAACTTTTAATGAGCAGTTAGTAAAATCACATTTTTTAAATAAATGCAATCTCTACTGTTCAATAAGTTTTGAGTGCGTATCTGTTTTTGTTTTTTCAGATGTATATAAAATTGAAAAAAAAAAACTCATTACTCTAAACAACCATTTTTATAACCACAAACAAAAAAGAAAAAACTTAGATAGATCACTGAAATTGAATTTATTTATTTTTTTTATTTTTAAAGTTAATTAATTTATATACTCAATTTTTTTTTATATTCATTTTGAATTGAAAATAAAAATAACAAGAAAAACCAATTAGTAAAATAAATGATGCTAAACATTTTTATATAAAAAGATAACAAATGCAAAAAAGAATCACGCAAAATCGAGTCATAAATACAAAAAAAGAAAAAAAACAAAATCTGCTATACTTCTTCTTAGTACCATCTATACAAAATAAGGTATCTGTAATTCATCAAAAGAAAATTTTCCATCAGCATTCAACATCCATTTTGTTTTTGTGTTTTTTTTTCTTCAATTTTTTACTTAATAGAGGTCGCATAATAATAAACTTTTTTTTATCTTCTTCTTTTCATTCAGAACCACAAAAAAGAAAAATAAAGATTTCTAATAGCCCTTAGGGATACAACAATTTTATGTATAGTTAATAAAAACACTTAAAATTCTTATAAATTCTTTAGTTATGAATTCTAATCAGGATTCATTTGTTATCATTATATTTTTTGGTTTTTATTTTTGTATTTTAGAACTTTTTCCAACAGTTTCTTATTTTGTTATTGATTTGATTAATTTTTAAATATGTTGAAAGTTAAGCTACATAGGTTCCCAATTTAAGTTCATCAGATGTATGTACATATATATAAATTAGACATAGTGTCAAAGGTATGAATCGGCTCAGAATCGAATTCTGAGTCCATTAAGCTATGTACGTCCGTCCGTCTGTCCTTCTGTCTGTCTGTCCGTTTGTCCGTCGATAACTGAAAAAATAAAGGAGCTGAAATTTTTGTTTACGTTACTTTTGCAAAATTGTTAGTTTCGCTATTTAAATCTAGTATTTTCGGCCGCCGAGTTCGAGTAGCTGTCATACAACTTCTTTCTTTATTTGGAAATAACTCAGTGTCTATTTAAGCTAGGAATCTGCAATTTAGTGAAGAAGTGTCGAGTTACCTGCCAACAATTTTTGTAAAATTTGATTGGTCTAGAGCAGCCTGTTCAGACTTCCTGCACCTCTTGGAACTTAATGAAGCTAGGTTTTTGAAATCTTACAAATGATGATCAAGTTTTATGGCAACAAGTTCTGTAAAATTTGGTTGTGCTGGTGCAACAATTTCGGGTAGCTGCCATACAACTTTCTTTTTTAAATGAAAATAACTCCGAGTCTAAAAAGATGTCAAACTGCATGCTAACAGGTTCTGTAAAATTTGGTTGGGCTAGAGCAGTAGGTTCAGGCTTCTTGCACCTCTTGGAACTTTATGAAACCAAGCGTCTGAAATCTTATAAAAGGTGATCAAGTTTTAAGGCAATAATTTTTGTAAAATTTGGTTGTTCTAGTGCAATAGATTTGGATAGCTCTCATACAATTCCACAATTTACATAAGCATATCTTGGTAGTTAACGTCGGTACTAAAGTATCTGAAATTTTTTAAAAGATGATAATGATTTTATAGAAACAGGATATTACGTTCATACGGGTATTCCAGAGTTGACACAATCTACTCTACTGCACTTTTCCTCGTTTTTTTTTTTTGGATTTTTATTTTGATTTCTCTAATATTCTGTTCATTGTATAGTTACATATATGTATTTTTAAGATTTTTATGGGAATATATATTTAATGAAAGCTTTACTTTGATTTGATGAATCCATGGCAATAATCCTAAATTTATTTGTTATATCTATATATATTCTATAATCACAAAAAAAAACTTTATACATTATTCCAACATATCTTTTGTTTTACTTATTTAAATCTTTGAACCTTTTCAACCTACTGTTTAATTTTATAGTTTAAATATCAATTCTTGAACTCATGTTCTTCTAGAACAATGAAAAACACCATATAAAAAATTGAAATTTAATCATTAATTTGGTTTTTTTTCTTGGAAATAATCTGCATTGATGTTAATTTTAAATTCTCTTCATTTTCATCTTTTTCATCAACATCTTTTTCATCATTTTCTACAACACATAATAAAACCGTTACGAAAAACTTTTTAAGAAAATAACAAAAATCTAGAAAAAAAAAGAAGAAAAATAAGAGTTCTTTTTTTGTTTGCTGCCAGTCTCACAAATTAGTTTTCAAAAGGAAAGAAAAACATATTTTGCACACAATTTTTTCTTAAAAATATAACATTGAATTAAATTTTTCATCAACATTTCCATTCGATTTTCTTGTAATTTTTTTTTTTTTTAAATGAATTTTCAACATCTTATCATCAAAATAAGAATTGTTTTTCATCATATTATTTTGTGAACAAAAAAAAAAAAAATTATAAGTAAAATTGGAAAATTTGAATTTATTTTCCCCTCTTAAAATTTATAGTGTTCCAATTATTCATTTTCAGATCATGATTGCAACATAAGAACAAAACATTATGTTATTTTCATACAGTTTGTAATTTTTAAAAGAAAAATTTAAGACATTAAACGAAACTTGAAGAAAATTAGAAAAACTTTTTTTTTTTTTTTGTAGAAAATAGATTATTGTGTGTAATTTCATACAAAAAAAAACAAAAACTACTTTTTAGTATGAGTAGAGGAAACAAAAATTATATAATACAGTGCTGAAAATTAGAATAAATCCAAAATTTAAATTAGCTTCAATAATAAAGTTTTTATTTAAATTTAAGTTTTCTGGTGAGTAATTTATTTAAAATTTTGGAAAGCTAATTCAAATACCTTCTATATTACAATAGGATTTTATATTACCCTATGAAAACCTTCTTTATTACCGTAGCAAACGATGCATCGCGGTCCTATGTTATATATATACCTACTGAAAAGGGCAGTATTACATTATTGAAGAATCTTTTAAATCAAATTATTGCGAAAAAAAATACATCGTTCGGCACGAGTCGTGAAAAACTTTTCGGAAAAACGGAAGTAATTATTATAATAAGAGAATGCTCTCTCTAAAAATAATAAAAAGTTAACGAACCGTAAATATAATTAGTCAAATTACTAGAGAAGCAAAAAAAAATAGGTGCATCTCTCTCAAAAGCGAAATCTAAATTTTCCAGTAACTTCTGAAAGTTTTAGTTAAATTCTTAATGCATCTGAAGTTGTTAAATGGTTAAAAATAAACAAGTTAAACCACTCTTCTTTAAAAAACATCTTGGATCTCGTTTTAAATTTTCTCGAAAATACATAACCTTGTCTAACGAATGGAACAATGTAATTTTTAGCGATGAAAAGAAGTTTAATTTAATGGACCAGAAGATTTAAATTCATATTGGCTTGATCTCAGAAAAAAAAAACAAAAGACTTCTCATACACAATGGGAATTTTGGTGAGAAGTAGCATATCTTCGCAATTTTGGTGGAGATTCTGTGATGGTATATGAGAGATTTTTCGACAAGAGATAATTACAATTTCCCTTGTCTTTGTAAACAACATCCCCCAAAGATATTATCTCTTAGATACCATTTTAGTTGAATATTTTTGAGAAATTCGCAGCTATTTTTCCTTGATTTGTCTACTATCACTAATAAAAATTAAATTTAAAATGATAAAAGAATTTTATGAGTTTATTCTAATTTTCAGTACTGTATAATTGCATTTCAAAGCACATCACGTTTTTGATCAATTTTAAAAAAAAAAATTTTATGATTTTAAAAGAATATTTTCAATTTGATTTTCTGATAAAAATTATTACAAAAAAAATTTAATAGGTTTTTCTTTAGACGAATTTCATAACTATAATTAGAAAATAGTATATTTTGTTCTTTTTTTTTTTATTTTAAAGGTTTGTCTTGTTATTACATTGTCATTAAATTATCCACTTTAATTTACACTGCCATATATTGAATAAAACTTGAGTCCGTAGCACGTCTCTGGCTTAGAAATAAAAATCCGGCATGAAAATAATCTCTAATTAGAAATAACTTTCCAAAGATGAGAATAATCTAAAATAAGGAATTTTAATAAAAACTTTCTATGTCAAAACATGAGATTTTAGCAAGAAATTTAAATTTTAATCAACCTTTTATGAAGATATTATCAGATATCCAGAATATACTAACAAATTGAATGAAATATCAAATAATTTGATAATATTTAAATCAAAATACATATCATGAATATATTTTAATTTCCATCATCATACTTATCTTTTTTGGTATTAATAAGTACACTTGTGAATACATCAAAATTTAGACTAAAATTTTTAAATGCAACCCATCAGTAACCACCGAAATCAGAGTTTCCATTACACTAAAAATTTTGACACACGATACAATGTAGTCAAGGATTATTGAAGAATCTATACCTACAATAAGTCAAATTACGTTTTACGCAGATTAACTTAAAAACGAAAAATAGAAATTAATTAAAATGAATCTATAAATTCCATAAATTACTATCTTTAAAAGGTACTATCTTGAAAACCTATATGTGAAAGGTAGAAATTTAAGACATAAAATGTAAAGGATTAACAACCATTTACATCAAAAAATAGGCCATATTTTTGGTACAATCAAATCTAGCTAATCTCTCCTTAATTGGTTAAATTGAGGCCTAATAACAAATATTTAATTGCTTTTGCCTACCCTGTTTTTTTTTTTTTTTTTTTGTTTAAATATAATGTGATTTACAGTTAAAGATTTTCCAATTAAAAGAGAAAAAATTACAATGAAAAGAAAAATTTATTAATTTCAAGTCACGATTAAAACGTCATAATTAGCTCTCATTAACTGTAAGAAACAGCGTTTTTTTTTTTAACTTAACACCGCTGAAGTACAGTTGAATAACAAATTTGCTGAAAAAAAAAAAAAAAAATAAAATATTTATAGTGTTATTTAGAGTTTGTTTTTTAATATTGTGCAATTTATTTTAAAATTGCACAATCTTTTTTTCTCAAGCGTTTTCTTTTGTTTTTGATTTTTTTTAAGCTAGAGAAGAGTACCTAAACTTAACAAATAAGCTTCCATATAGAAAATAACAGTATTAAACAATTAAATTTTCGCTATAAATGAGTCATTTTAAAATTTTTTTTTTATGATGATTATTAAAAGAAGAAAATTATAAATCTGATATAATATTATAAAAATTGCAAATAATAATTGAGTTCAGTAGGATTTCATTTATAACGACTTGTAATCAAAAATCTTTTTTATATCCATGTTATGAGAAATTAAGTTATAATTATATAATTGGTTTAAAATTTATTTAATACTTATTTTTTTTTTTTTTTTTTTTTTTTAATATTTTATTAGAAAATGATTTGAATTTCTGAGAAAATTTACTAAATTACTTAGGGTGTAATTGCGAGTGTCAACCATCAAATAGTTGATAGTTGATTATTTTTGCCCCACATTTAAGTTTATCTTTAAAAACAAATTCTCATAAATAATATTTAGATAATTAGATATTTTAATTTCTTACTACCATAAATGACAATAACAAGCTTATGGATCCTTTCCTTTCGCATGTGGGCCATAAAAAGAATATTTATTTGACAAAAAAAAAAAAAAAACACAATTAAGTAAAAGCTCGTAATTATGACAGGACAATAAAACTAATTAAAATGACTTCGGTGAAATCATTTTTCGAAAACTCAAAAGAAGATATAAATACTGAAAATATTCTTACCATTTTTTATGCAAAACATGTTTTTGGTATATTCATTTTACTATACGTTTTAAGTTAACTCCATCTGCTTCACTGTTGTAATCTTTTTTTTTATTTCTTGCCACTCCTATGAGGAACATTAAAGCATCCACTAAGTCATTTATTATTCATATTTGACTAAGCTTCAGTTTCGTGAATTATTAGTTTCACTAAGCCGTTGATTATTCGGCTGTAGCTATTGTACAAGACTAAGACGTTTCTTTTTTATTTCTACGCCATTTATTATCTTATACAATTTTCATCTAATTCTAATATCCTTTTATTACTGACTACTTTACTTTTTTTTCATTCCTAAAAATATGTAAATATATATAGATTTTTCCCAAATCTAACAATAATTATCCAGAAAGTAAAATACATAATAGAAGGTATATTTTAAATACTTTTTTAATAACAAACAGTTTTTGTTTGAAATTAATCGAAAAATTCATGGCGCTAAAAAAAAAATGTTGACAATTGCTGTGTTTTTTTCATCCGGGTCAGTATCAAGGTTTAAAAAAAACAATGTGGGTCACTCAAATAAAAAACATTTCAAATAAAACAAATTTTTTTTTTTTTGTTATCATAAAATACATACCTTTTTTCGTCCATTTTAAACTTAATGTACTTGTCAATTATTTTTATGTATAAAAATAAAATTTTTGTTTCAAAATTTATATCAAAAATTAAAAAATAATATTTTTGTTTCAAAAATTTTATATCAAAAACTATGTATGCGCCATCTTTTGCAATTTTATGTAAATTTTTTTATACAGATCACAGACCCTGACCCACATAAATATATGGGTTATATTGTTGTTGTTCTTACGTGTTATAAATCAAACCTTGATCCTGAACCGAATGAAAAAAACACAGCTAATATCACCTATATCGGCAAATTCAATACGGAAATTCCAAAACAAAGAGAAGAAAATTCTTGACAAAGCCAATTGAATCAATTCAAAGTTGACAGGCGATACAATATCGATACATAATCGATTGATAAATTTAAGTGATAAATATGGCAATCAATTGACACTTAAACTTTGAGCCTAAGTTATTTTGAAAATGTTCAACTGAATAAGGACTATAAGAATACAGTTAATTACAAAGTGAAGTATAGATTAGGAAGGATGTTATTTATCGAATCGAATTTTTGTAAATCGGTGAAATAATTTTTTTAGTTCTAGGTGTTCTAGCATAATTTTTCGTTAATTGTAAATAGTTCTGACCTAGACCTCAGATATACATTTTTTTTTTATTATACTTGTACTTGATTTAAGCTTGAAAAAATAAATAAATCCTAATAAGAAACTAACTACACATTTTAATTTCGAATTTTAATCATTTTTTTGAAGTAATTGAACCAATGACAGCACTTTTAGTCTTTTTGAATTTAACCAATATTATGCAAAAAGTTTTTTTTTTGCTTTGATTTTCCATATTAAAATTATAATTTAAAAATTAATATTCTCGAAGTAAATAACCTTCAAAAATAAGGATATTTTTACACAATTTATGTTATAAAAAAAAAAATACGGCGCCACGGTTTAACAATTAAAAAATAATTTACTTCCATTTAAAAAATTATGTTTTTATGACAAAACAGTTTTTTTTTTTTAATGTTTAATTTATTGAATTTAATAGTTTTTATGTTGATATAAAAAGTTCAAATTAATTAAAAGGCTATAATTAAATCTGATCAGTTAAAATAAGCTTCTGTATACAAATTGTAGGGATTTTTATCTTTTTAATTTCGCATATTCTTATATTCTTCAATCTTTCTTTTTAATTTTATTGGCATTTTTGATAGTCATAGAAACGAAAATATAACACGAATCATAATCTTCTTTATTCAATTTAAGTACAAGTATATCAGAAAAATTATAAAATGATTTTAATTTTATACTTAAGCTTAGTTGAAAACTGATAAAAAACGCTAAAAATTCACTTCCCTTGGAAAATTTTTATATTATGAAAATGCGAAAAACATCTTAAGATATTTTCTTCTATTTTAAGACTGTATATAGTTTAAAAAACATGTTAATATATAAAATAGAAGATTTCTTACTTTAAATAAATTTGCGCAGATTTCTAGATTGCAGGTTTTGCATTTTCAATTTTGATACTTTTAACAGTTCGTAAACAGGGGGTAATATAAAATTTGTTTTTCTATGAGGTAACTTTTCCTTATATATGGTTTATTAAAAGTTGTTACTGCATTCAAAATTTAAAATTTTTGACTAAAAATATTCTAGAAATTCAGTTTTGCCAAATTTTGAAAATCCACGTTCTTTGTTATTTTCTGTCGTTTGACATTTTTATATTAAAAAAATGTTAAGCAGATTGAAATGTAATCATTTAAGAAAAAGAGCTTTTTACAATACTGAGAGCTTTTTAGAATATGTAACTCTGTAAACGGGTGACGCAGGGCGCTATATAAAAATGTTGTTCTATAAAGTTAATTCTTTTAATGTGAGACTTTATCTTAAATAGAGTCATGCTAAAAGATTTGAAGATAGAGTGACGGATAGACATCCAATAACTTTCTATATTTCTCAGTTTCCTTTTTTTCTATTCCTTTATTTATATTTTTCAAATCCCCAAATAAAACAGTACATCGTAACATAGGATCTAACCTAATGTTTGGTTTAAAAGGGAAATGACGTTTAGTTGGTCAAAGTTTAACACTATTAAAAAGAAGCGTTAATCTCATTGGTGTCTTTTGAGATGCCCCCCTACTCTCACAAAAAAGAAAAAAATAAAAAGACGGACGGAAAGAGTGAAATTAATAAGCAAATTTTAAAATATTTTTTTGAAAAAGTATGCTAAAAAACTTATTATAACCTTAAATATTTTAAAACAAAACATTTGATTACGGTATTTAATATAAACATGTACGTATATTTAATTAAATAATAAAAGTACAATATAATTATAAAAATAACATAATTTAATTTTAACCAATTATGTTCAATTTAAAAAAAAAAAAAAAAAACAGATCAGGAAAAAGAAGTAACATTTTATCATTTTATTTCAATTAAAAACCATTTAAACAATTTTTTTTTTATTGAGAAATAATCATGCAAAATTTAAAAACAAAAAAAACAATTCTATTTTAAATTTAATCTCATAATAATATACGATCATCAAAAATATAAGTTCAAAACTTATTTATTTTTGAAGAAGAGTTCATGACTATCCGAAATATTCGCAATTATAGTATTTCTTTCATACATGGGAACATTTTTTGAATAATCTTGAAATTATTCATGACCAACACTCAAAAGGTTAAATTACTAATAAGCACTATTTAAAGGGAATGATTTTTTTTTTTTAATACCATCTATAGGATTCATAGGATCGAGCATTGGCTATTTTAATGGTTTTTTAGATAGATTTTTGAGTATCTTAAAATTTAAAATATAAATTTTTGTATTGAAATTTCATTTTTTATTAATGTAATGAAATAAAAATAGAAGAAAAGTAAAACAAAGAAAATTCCTAAAAGCATTATAAAAATTTGGCTAATTTATTTAGATTTTATTCTTTATTTTGTTTATTAAAAGTTGTTTCTGCTCAGTTTATTATGATGAACCCCAAAGAAAAATTAACTAATACCCAAAAATATTTTTTGATGTTTTGGGGTTTTTTCATATGAATTCATTAGTATTAGTATTAGTTATTATTATATTACTGTAACATATTAGTTTATTCAATACTATGAACTAACCTCCAAAATAAATGAAAAAATCTCCCCCGCAACAAAATGAATGAACTTAATCCCAATGTAATAATGAACTAACTGTCAAAAATTACGCTACGATACGAATTAAGGCCGAAAGAAATACATAATAAAATTGGTTAATTATAAAATATTTTTAGTGCTTTGTGACATAAAAACAGTCATTAGGAAGGATTTTAAAGTTGGTTACAAAATCAGGGTTTCAATAATTTGTTTAGCGGAGGTTTGAAGGCGATATTACAAAGTAATTTTACATAAAGAAACGCGCGACCACGATTGCAACAAGTATCCCTCACCGTTCTATTAAGTATGTATCTTAATTGCAAAAAACTTGAATTAATTCTCCAAAAAAATTAACTAACTCCAAAAATGGCTTGGAAATAAACATTAACAAAACAAAAATTATAAAAGGGAATACGAACAACACAAGACCAATTACAATTGATGATACATTAGTAGAAGATGTAGATAAATTGAATTACCTAGGCAGTATTATTACTAAAGAAGGCGGTACAAAAGAGGACATTAATAATAAACTAATGAAAGCCAGAGCAACATTTGGAAGAATGTGGAAAATATGGAGGTCATCCCAAATTGCAAGAAAAACCAAACTTAGAATATTCCAAGCATGTATAAAATCTGTCCTCTTATATGGTAGTGAAACTTGGCTAGTTAATAAGAAAGAAACATATAAACTACAAGTATTTATAAACAAGTGCCTCCGGATTATATGCAGAATATACTGGCCAAGAACAATACGAAATGAAGATCTATGGGAAGCTACCGGTCAAGAACCTATCGAAATAGAAATTAAGAAACGAAAATATAGGTGGATAGGTCACATTCTTAGAAGACCCCCAGACTGCATAGCCAGGCAAGTCCTGAAATGGAACCCTCAAGGAAAGAGAAATGTTGGTAGACCTAGAAATACATGGCGTAAAACAGTAGAGCGAGAAATAACAGAACTAAATAAAACATGGTCACAAATGAAAGTCAGAGCACTAAATAGAAACAGATGGAAAGGCTTTGTGGAAGCCCTATGCTCCCAAAGGGAGTAGAAAGGAAAAAAAAAAAATCTCCAAAAATATTTTTTAGCTCATATAAATTAATCCCCAAATTCGCTACATTTTAGCGAAAATAATGAAAGTTAGTTCATTTTTGTTTTGGGTATTAGTTCAAAGCGACAATTTAAATATCAAAATTAAATTCAAATTTTTGCCATTTGCAACTCAGTTATATCTATAGAATTAAAAAAAAAAATATATTATGATAAAAAAGTATAGAAAATTCTTTCACGTTATCATGATTTAGATAAGACCTTTAGGTCTTCTATCATTATTTTGGTTTTTTTTTTTTTTTTTAATTCCAATTTTATCAACAACGCAACTTTTGATTCATTCATGTTAAATATACTTGAAAGATGGCTATTTATTGCTGCATTTTTTTTTTATTGTGTTGTATGTTGCATATAATATCTATATATACTGCAACATTAAAGAAATAAAAATGTTCTTCATTCAATTTTTCTTTTGTTTTCTATTGCCTTCACTTTATTTGATTTTTTTTTTTTTTTTTTTGTTTTTTGCATTTTGTTAAATGGGAAATACCTACTTGAACTTTTCCTTTATTATTTTTTATATTGCTTCCAATTACTTAAAATAATTACGGGAACAAAAAGAAGTAAAAGAAGAAGAAACAAATAAGCTATTGCCGGAAAAGTTGAACATGAAGTATACTCCTAGTTTTAATAATTATTAGTTTTACAACAATATGCTTGTTACAAAAAGAAAAAAAAAAATGGCATCTATTGTATATTTCAGGAAGAGTTTCTGATTCTTTTATTCAAAATTGAAGTCATTCAAAAAAAAATTTTTTTTTTTATAAATAGAAAGTTTTTTTTTTATAAATAAGCACCATTTATTCTTTAAGAATAATTGGTCATAAAGTGGTTATTTCAATTCAGATATATATAAAGCACAATAAAAAATATCTCAATATCTTTAATATCTATAGATATACGGAAAATAAAAAATTTAGGTTTTGTTTAATTTTCTAAATGATTTGATTAATTTTGATCAGAAAGAAAAAAAATGTTGTAATTTTATGGTTAGTTCATGTACTTTTATACTAAACTTACCACAAAGTATTAATTGTTTATAAATTAAGAGATTTTTTTAATTGACCACAAATTAAAAGTTAAATATATTTAAAAATAACAAAATTTCTTTTAAATATTTAATTGAATAAATCTGTCAAATTTTAAATTTTATTTAATTATCTGACTGGATTTAATTTTTTTTTCCCGTTTATAGAAAATTATGAAAATTTTAAATTGAAGTTTGTATAGTTTAATAGACTTTAAACTATAGGTTTACTTTATTTCAACAATTCAAATAAATTATAGGTTATATTTGCCTTTAAATATTACCTTGCCTTTATATTTAATATTAAATAACATTAAAAATATTAATTTAATTTAAACTATATTTAAGATTATTTTCAAAATATATTATATGTTTGATAATTTTTTTTAAAATTTCAATAACGATATTATTAAAAAGAAGTTTTACTTTATTTAAAAATAAAGTATGACACAGCAGTAATATAAACACACCTTAAATAAACAATGGAAGTCTTTGATATCAAATCTTATCTGGGTATCTGGACATAAAACCTTTTTTAGGCAATTGTAAAGCTGATAAACCAGTTAGGAATGGGTACAAACCTTCAAATTATCCGAGAAAAGAAGAATCTCGAAATTCCTAATACAACCTGCAAATATATTTTGTAGAAACTGCAAAGATGAAGAGAAAGTCTTTCAACTTGAATCTTTCAACTTTTCTGTAATTAACCAGTTTTTGCTCTAAAATCAATAAAATAATTTGGAGAAATTCTTCTTAAATAACATCATCGATTTGCAGGAGATGGGAATAATTCATTTATAGTACTTTATAATAAGCTACAAATGATTTAATTAGAAAAAAAAGTGATCCAGGCTGTTACAATGGTTCTAAACTGGTTTAAATATACATTTCTAATCCCTCTATCAGTCTCTTCTATTTACCTATATCTAACATAGTCACAAACAATTTTTTCATATAAAAGAATTTCATCTTTTTATTGTCTTTTCCACTTAAAATTTAGTTAGAAATCAAGTTTTTATAACATGGATGGGAACTCCCATTTTAAATTATGAAAAAAAAAAAATAAAACTAAAAATATACAAATTTCTTTAAGAAAACAAAAAGCAGCAAACATTTAAAACAAGAATAAGTTATATCCTTCTCAAATATCCTTAAAAACAACAATGACAAAATTTGTAATCTAACTCTTAATATGAATCCTTTCATATTCAGAGATACATGTCGTATATCTATTAATTTTTTTTATATATATGACTACTATACGACTATGCATTCAATGCAGTTCCTCTCCTCTAATATTGGAGAAAATATGAATTCGCCGTTTAAAAAAAAAATTTCTAAGCGAATTCAAATTTTAAAAATAAATTCTATATCTGTTACGACTTATGAAATTCTAATATATGAGTATAATATCGTAAATTTAATATGAATGAATTTATTGAATACAAAAAAAACTACTCCAAACGTAAAGTAGCACGACAAACGTATATAGTAGCAAACCTGCACGAAAATAGGAAGCATGTATGTATGTGTAGTAGAAACATATTAGTTAAGTTTCTGTATTGAAATTTGGTTTTTGGTTTATTTATTTGCTTTTTTTGTTTTGTATTTTTTTTTTCTTGTTTTAGTAGAGTCCTTTTTTAATGAATTTCGGAGCATGTACTTTACACCATTTTTAATTTTGATTTTGAAAATTACTTTTAAATTTTATTACTATATTTTGATTCATTCAAAAATTTCGATTATAATCGATATTCTTTTAAATTTTTCTTAAAAAATTCATAACTTTTAAAATTATAAATTAATTAATTTGAAAAAGACCCACTCCTTTGCGAAAGATCACCCATCTAATAACCTTAAGATTTTTTTTTTTTTCAGTGGTTAGAATTTTTTGTAATGTTTTATTTAAAAAATGAAAATAAATCAAGATAAATTTAATAAAAAATTTATATTCTAACTTTAATTTCCCATGACATAAACATTAAAAATAAAAGAAAATGACAAAAAATGCATTCAAAGAACAAATCTGTTTAAATTGCCATCAAGAAGCGAAAAAAAAATTATTTAATAGAGAATAAAACCAAAAAAATAATCATAAAACCTTGAATTAAAAAAAAAAAAAATATATATATATATATTTTTATCTTGTAATCTAATTAAGAATTAATTCTCTTTTTATTCCCTTATGAATATTACAGATTTTAAAGGAAAACCTCTAAAAAAAGATGTCAAATAAAAATTTTCGAATCTTTTCGATGGGTATTTAAAAATCCTTTTAAAAAATAAAATGAATACATTAAGTATCACTTGAAATCTAGTTCATAATTTTGGAATATACCATAACAGATAAATCAGGATCTAATAATTTCTACTATAAAATCGTAATCAAATTAAAATGAAAATTATCTGTATCTGCAACAGAGTTTTATCGGGTGTTGATTGAAATTTTCTTCTCCATAATGTAATGAAGTTTCTGCTTTTTCTTTTCTGTTTTTTTTTTAGAACTTACAGTTGTACTCCCATTTTGATGCAATTTTTAGCTTTTTTAATGCATTTTGAATCGTGTGGTTTTCGTTCAGTCAGGTCAGTCGTTCAGCAGTAATTTTTGAAAAACAAAAAGCTTAAAATAAAATAAAAGCTTTATGGAACTTTAAACAAATTAAAATTGAAAACTTTTTAAAAATGCTATAGTATTACCATATTTAAAATGAAAAATCTATGAGAAAAAAGTTTTCTAAAAATCTAATAAAAAAAGCTAAAAGCTTATATTAAAAATGCTTTCAATAAAATAAAACTTTAACTGAAAGTTCAAAATGTGTTTACAAAAAACTTTTAAGGATTTGTTACAATTTATTAAAAATTTATGTATTACAAATGTGTTACAAATTGAATATTTATCTATAGTATAAATTTATCAATTTGCATATTAATATTAGAGTTGCCAAATGAAATTAAATGGATATAAAAACCATATTTATTTTTTGAAAATTAAATTGAAAGGCATAAAATATTAATATTGGCAAGGGCTTTGAGAATAAATAATAAAAAAACCCTTACAATGTACTTAGTAAATAATATAAATAATTGCTAAAATATAAGAAATGAATTAAATATTTTGCTTAAATAACCTTTTTTAGGCAATTTAGGCAATATATATATTACCTACTATATTACAATCTCCTTCAATCATATAGAAAGTATAGTCTAAGCATATCAATATGGTATAGTCTAAGCATGTAGTTTATCTAAATATAGTCTAAGCATATCAATATTCAATAGAATTGACAAAGCCAGAACAGCTTTCGGCAGACTTCGCCCCATATGGAACAGCTCGCAAATATCAAGACGAACCAAGTTAAGTATATTTAATTCATGTGTAAAATCCACATTGACATATGGCTGCGAATCATGGCTACTTACTACCTCCATAAAAAGATAAAGTACAAATCTTCATCAACAAACATCTCAGAATAATATGCCGAATATTCTGGCCCAACAAAATTAGGAACGTAGATTTATGGCAATTAACTGGCGAGGAGCCCATAGTGAAACAAATCACCAGAAGGAAATGGAAGTGGATTGGCCATACACTAAGAAAAACTAATGGTATAACAAGAATGGCGCTGACCTGGAATCCTCAATGGGGGTCCAGGGCGAGAGGTAGACCCAGAACAACATGGAGAAGAACGGTGCTGGAAGAGCTAAGTGGAGTAACAGGGGGGAAAAAAAACATTGAAGAGTTTCGACAATATTATAGAACGGAATTATATTTTGAAATATTTGATTTAAAGGACATTTAAAATAAAAATTTAAATATCAAAATAATTATTTCGTATTCTGGAAAATTTATTTAGTTTCAACTGTTTAGTTTCAGCTTAGAAATAACTTATACATAAAACTCTTATACATAGTATAAGAGTAATTCATTTACTACTTAATTAAGAAGAATATAAGAAGATAATCTGTGAAATTTATTCTACAATTAAAACAAAAGTATACGGTATCTAAAATGTTTATTTTATTTTATTTTTGTAAAATTAATACAAAATTTTTAAAGCGTTAATTATTTCCCCAAATATTTAAAATTTTTATAAAATTTTAAAGAAAAAAACAAAATATTTACAATATTTTATCAAAATGCTAATTACAATGTTAAATTAGCCAAATCTTTTTCAAGATATTCATTCTTCTTATAATGTAATAAATTATAACTTCTTATTGATTTCCGGTATCCTGTAGTACGTTTTGCCAAATTTACCAAACTTTCAAAAATTTTCTTTGATTTATCCAATGTAGACAAATGATTTTTATTCTTTTCTAATGTTTCATTTTCAGCATTTATTTCCTTTTTTTCAAATTTCTTTTTTTTCTTTACTTCAGTTTTACATTTTCTTTGAAATTTTGAAATTTTTTTCATAGGAGTTTTTTGTAATTTATCTGATTTTTCATTATTATCATTAGCATCAACATCCGGATCATTTATAAAACGAGAATATTTGGTATTAACAATATTTGGATATTGTTCATATGGAAAATTGTTATGATCAATTGTTAATAATGAATCATGTTCATTATCACTACTATGACCACTGCTATGTTGTTCTTGTTTAATTGATTGATTTGCAACTTTTGATTTTACAATATATGACACTGATTCACCTGATAAATAACTGGAATCAGAAAAATAACTTTCATCTGTAACTGATTGTATGGATGATTTTAATTCAGTAGCATTCATTTGATTACAATTAAGAAATTCTTTTTCATATTGATCCAATAAATTGTTTTCATCTCCAATAATAGAATCATTACCAAACACTGTATCTTCAGTTATAAAAATAAAACCATTTCTATCTGTAATTATATTTGATTTTATAATTGATTGAATTGGTTTAGTGTTGGCAGTAGCAATAGCAGCAATTGTTGCAGCTTTCTTTTTTGATAGCCTAATTGATTTTTTTCTTTGTAATTTTTCATATTTTCTGCGTTCCAATTGTGCAATTTCATTTAAACTTTCTACATATTCATCTAAAAATTCTTTTTTCACTTTAGACATATTAACAATAAATGTTGGTATTGGTGCATTCTTATCCAATATAAATAGCGATGAGCTATCAAATTTTTCAACAAATTCAACCATTATAAATTTTTTTTTTTAATTTTTAAAAATTATAATTTTTTTTTTTAAATTTTAAATATTTAAGAAGTGATTCTTTGGTGTCTATGACTTTAGATGAACTAATAGAAAATATCTTGTTGTAAGAGTTTATATACTGTGTCGCATTTTTTTTTTTTTAATTTAATAAAAATCTTTTCAAGGATTGCAACCATGTTACTTTGTTAGAAACTGTTATAAAAATTCAATAGAAAAATTAATACCGTAACAGGTATATATGATTTTATTTAATAATTTTAGTTATTTTATTACTAATCTTCTAAAATATTTCGAAAATTATTTTAAAATTTTAATAAAAGTTTAAGGGCGAAATAAATCCACGTAATAATTTACAGGTATAGATGTGCAGAATTGTTAATAATATTTAAGATATATGGGTGTTTTCGTAAATTAACAGGTAAAATATCATTTTTACGAATCAATGAATAAAGTATTAAAGAAAATGTCCTTACTTTTATTATGAAATTTTAAAATTATTTAATACAGAATTGAAAATTTATTGAAATTTTAGATTAAATTTGTATAAAATAAATAAAAATCTTTTTCGATTTATTTAAATCCTTTATCTAATATAAGATTCTTTTAATTAATTACGATTAACCTACAATCATTCATTCGTAATATTAAATTTATTGTAGGATATTTGATAATGTAATTACGGCAAGATTAACAAAATCTCACTTTTATTTATAATCTCCATTTGTAAAATATCCTTTTTGCAAAATATTAATTTTATAAAATTATACTTCTTTTTTAATCTTCTTTAAAAAACAAAATTTGTTTGTGCTACAAAAACTCCGTTTTTAAGACAAAGTTTTCCTTTTTTCAAAATAACAAAAAATTGAAATAAGGATCTTATGAAGTTGATAACAAAATGAGGGTTGCATTAATTACAGCAACGGGATTTGCGGCAGTTTCAAAAAGGATCTTAAGGAGGTGATAACAAAATGAGGGTTGCATTAATTACAGCAACGGGATTTGCGGCAGTTTCAAAAAGGATCTTAAGGAGGTGATAACAAAATGAGGGTTGCATTAATTAGAGCAGCGGGGTTTTCGGCAGTGGCGTTTTTTTTTGTGAAGTTCAACAAAACCTCAAAAAAAGAGCTGCATATGATAGAAAATTCCAAAAAAAAAAAAATCGTAAATTTCAAAATCCCTCCAGAGTTACAAATATTTCGTTGTTGAAATATTATGCATATATATACGAAAAATAATGGGAAAGGACTTAAGAGACGGTTATAAAATCAAAGTTAGGCACTTTTTTCAGAGTATGTATACATATAATTATAAAACATAATGTGAGATTTTGAATTAGGTGAAATGATATAAGTATAGAAAATATTTTCTTCTAGGATTTTTGTTTTTTAGGTTTTGATTTTGCAATTTTGCTTTACTTTTTTTTTTGCTTTTTGTATGTATGTATGAATAAAGGAGATTTTAAAAAAAGCAGAACAATAAAATTTTGAAAAAGTAAAAATAAATTGAGAAAATAAAATTATAAGTTTAAATGTAGGTCATATTGTTTTCATTTATCTGTTCTGTGCATTAATAAGGAGTTCGAATAAAATTATATACAAATGTGGATATAGATGAAGTCATGAAATATATTAAATTATTTTTATTGTTAATTTTCATTTAATTATGTGAAAATTGGAAAATTATAGGGCAACCTACAAAAGGGTAAGCATAAATATTTAAAAATATGTACCTAATTAAAGATCAAATTATATGTACGAGAAATACAAGTACTTTTTATTGATAGTTTGTTTATGCATAAATCTATTTTTAAATATAAGTATGTATATGTGAAATTAGCAGAATATGTATAAAATTTAGATATTTTTTGTTTCTTAAATAGAAAAATATTTAAATTATATCTCTCTTTATAGATCTATTTTTAAATATAAGTATGTATATGTGAAATTAGCAGAATATGTATAAAATTTAGATATTTTTTGTTTCTTAAATAGAAAAATATTTAAATTTTACTTTGATTAAATTTTTAAATAACAAAAAACGTTTCAAAATCAAATTTAATTTTAATAATCTCAATTAATGCTTGTGTTTAGTTTTAAAAAACTATATTTTTTTTTTTGTGACAGTATGTAATAAATTTTTAACAAAAATAATAACCATCTATTCTTGTCAATAAAACCGCGATAGCACGTTTTGTTATTTCGCTTGGCTTGCCGGAATGGAGTGGGATCTGTTTGTTTTCATGGGTAAGGAAAATGGATATTTCTATCACATTTCGTATTCTGCCGCTATTTTTCCCTTTTTTTCTTTGAGGTATTATCTCTTGGTTAAGGTACGGCTTCTTTTCTTGAAGATGTTGAAACATTTGGTATTTCAGTTGCCGAAACATTTTCTCTCATGTTTTCCATTTCAAGTAAACTATTTTTTGTGACAGGGCTTCGACAACATATGCTCACACCTGTTTGAAACTATATCTGATGGATTTTCTAAAGCTTCGTAACAGATAAGACAAATATTTGGGTCTTGTGTAATATTAAAATTAATGATATGTCTTAAGGCCATTATATTAAATTTTATTCAAAAAAATTAACCTAAAAAAGAAAAATAAATTATCAGTTTAATCAAATATAATTAGAACAATAAACCTTATATAATAAAATAAAACTTACGAAGAAAAAGGTTTATAACATAAAATAAAACTTATATAAAAAAAAAGGAATTTTTATAAAATAAAACTTATCATAAAACTTATAAAACAAAGTAAAAGAAGAAAAAAACTTATTTAAGAAATAAATTTAAGAAGTCATTTTTTGTTAAATCATAGTGGCATTATTTCTTAAAAATGAAAGAATATGAACACCTATTTAATTACGTCGATGCACATGGAGGAGTAAGGCATGGCATCCAAAGGGAAGGCAGCAATTCATTTGTTTTTTTTTTGGATAAGATAGATATAGGTAGGTGGGTCACTCGAAGGACAGTAATGGGTTCAACACATGAATTTTGTTTGGTAGTGTTCGACTTGAATCAAAAAAACGTCTTCTTCCTCCCTTTTAAAGGAAAGAAAGTTAGAACCTATATGGTACAATGGATTGCGGAAAATTGAAATTAAGCGATTTGGAAAATAAGCGAAATATAATTCTAAATTAATTTCTATAAGTATAATATCCAATAAAATATTAAATTTAAGATTTTGAAATGTATGCCATCAGCATCAGAAATTCGATTTTAATTTGCTTACCGTAAAAGATTAATCTAGTCCATTTTTAAGCGACAGAAAAATAATATAATTTTATTACTATAAGAAGAACTATTTGTTAATAAATTTAATATATATATATATTTTTTTTTAGTGCATTTCCCTGCTGCATAAATGCAGCAAGGAAATCACCCAGCCTTTCCTTTTCAGGCGTGGCTGTACAATTCGTAAGGGGGAATAACTCATACGACGTGTATGGGATTCGAACCCACATTCCCTCGGTGTTTACAGCGTATTTTTATACGCTCTTATCCACTAGGTCACCAAGGTCCAATATATTTTGTTTAATCAATCGATAAAAAAGCAAATTGCTAATAAATTTTAATTAATTTTCCATAAACATCTGATTATGTTTCTAATATTAGTTATTTGTTAAATTCATTAGTTCCTGAATAGAGTTTTAGAGAAAGGAGTAGAAGAAGTACAAAAATTTATCAAATATTTAATTTGTAAAAAACTTTTTGATTAATCTTCGTATATAACTGTTCTTCTAATAATGACAATGTCTGTATAAAAATTACTCTTTTGGAATTACCCAAAATTGTATTTAAATTATAAATTTCATAAGAATTTTTGTATTCTGTTAGATGTTTTATAACCTACAATTAAACATTGTAAATATTTTTTAGTTAAAGTGAAATTTATTGCATATACATATGTACACATATTGCTAAAAATGATTGGTCAATCATAAAGATTGGGAAAATTTACAAATATTCCAAATAAAAAAAATCGTTTAAAATTAAGAAAAGGTAGTTAAGGTAAAGCATCTTATGAGATATGATAATTTTAAAATCCTTTTCATTTTATTTAAAACAAAATAAATCTTTAAAAATCCTAAAAACTTCATAACATTTTAATTTTATCCTCTTTAAAATCCTGATTTTTATTTTTTTTTATGGCATAATTATCCTACAGGTAAAATTAGCTATTCTTTGTGTCGTGAAGCGTGATCATAATTAGTAGTACTCTTATTATTTTTTTTGTTTTAGTTGTAATAGTTACAGGTTATTTGTTAAGAGGTACTTGTGTATACATTTAGTAGTGTTATAATAATTATTATTAAACAAAGTGTCCTTATTACATTGTTAGATTTGAATTTTTGAAAATTGTTTATTTTTTTTTTTTATTCTTTTCTTCTATTTGATTTTTCTCTCAGTTTTTTTTTTAAACGCTTATTAACATACCTTTTCTTAGTGATGCTGCGTTAACAAATACAAAAGAAGCGTCACTCATAAATTTTTACTTATTATAGGATTTTTTATTTTGTATTACAACAGAGAATTGGCAATGGTTTTTTTTGTTTACCGTTTTAAAGTTTAAGAAGCAAAAGAAAAAAAACCATTGCTTTAGGTAAGACACAATAATTCGGTAACAGTGAAAATTTATAAATAAATTCGCTGTGAAGGATATTAGGTATAAATGATATTAAAGGAAAATATATTTTAAATTCTGGGAAATTATTAATATGTGGGTTGTAGTACTTGAAAATTTTAATAAAGATTGAACTAATATATATATATATTTTTTAAGGTATTGGGTTACAGTGAATGTTCCCAATAGCTGAAAATCCTGCTTCCTTTTGGGAATATGGGTCTGATGTGCTTAACTTTAGTTACATTTTCTTTCTTATATTTACATTTACATTTTGCTCTAGTTATTTTTAAATTCGATTAATTGGTATAGTTCTATTTTATTGGCTTGATGTTTTAATTTGTATGCTGTTTTATATTTCGCACCAGATACCGTGATGCAAGAGCAGCTGTTTAATATGCTGTTTTTTGGATTCGGAATCTAGTGTTAGTGCTTTAACTGAAGTGTGTTGATAGTGGTTGTTAATATTCCAGTTACTTTGACATTCAGTTAGATCGTGCTTTATTGTTCTAAGTTCGTTGCAATGAAGGCAGGTTGGCCTGTCTGCTCTAGCAAAAACGTGTTTATATGTTTAATATATTAGATACAAAATTTCTTTTATAATTATAATGCATAATTATATTTAAAATGAAATTTTATTATGTGATTTATCAAATTTACTTCGTTTAGTATTAAAATTTTTCTTAAAGGCAATGTCAACAAATAATATTTTCAATATTAATTGAATATACTATCAATAATTTGAAACATTACCCGTGAGACATATAGATCTTCATAAGATATCAAGAAGAACTAAGACCCAGCTGTGTGGAATGTTTACTCACTCAAACTACCAATCCTAGTAGCCAGTATGATGGGATAATCAAGCTAACTACAAAACGGCATATTGACTCAAGAATAGGATTTAAAAAGGTGAAAAAATAAGGAAGAGAACGTTTTTACAATTTATAAAAAAAAATTTTCTGAAATTCCTTTTAAAACTCATTTTTAGTAATTGGGAAATTTTTATTTATTTTAACCAATATTCTTCTTATTAAATTAGAACGTTTTAATAGAAACTGCAGTGCTTTATAATATATGTATGTTGGTTGAGTCACTTTAGAGGACCTAGAAAGTTAGATGGGTATTTATTTCAAATGAATGTTTATAATATAACTCTTAGAAGTGCAGTCACACGTGAGATTCTAGATTTTATTAATAATATAGCCACTGATGTAAGAGTTGATAATGCATGGAAAGCATAATTCATATCCTTTTAATCATTTCTTATTACATTAAAAATAAAAGGAAAAAAATTCAATTTTAATTCAAATTCATTGATTTCACTGGCAAATACCAAATATTTTAATTTATGTATATATATATAATAAACAAAATTGTTTAATTCAAGAAATTATATTGTTCGTCGGAAAAATAATTTTTAATGAAAAATACCATAAAAGTTTTGATGCATTAAATTGCATATATACGTTAATTAAATCAGTCATAACTTAGTTAAATTTTAGCTTGAAACGGTATGCCATATATATTATACTATAGGTTGCAACATTTAACTATTAACTTAACAAAAGAAAATTTTTAAATTCTTTGTTTAATTGATTTTTATTATTATTGCATTATTTTTCTAAATCAACATTAACATACCTAAGTGATTCATCTTTTCTTTTCTTTATTTTTTCTATTCCTTTAAAATTCCTTTATAAAATTTTTTAAAATTTTTCGAAAAAGATAAAAGCATAAACAAAAATAATAAAAAAAAAAATAGAACACAGGACTAAATAGGAAAGAAAAGGAAGAAAACAAAGCATATTATGTATATATGTATGTGTATTTTGTAAGTTTTAGAGGTACGAATAGAAAATTTCAGAAAACAAAAGTTTTTTTTACATTACAAAAAAAAAAAAGGATGACAGATATGGATGACAGAGATTTTAAATTTATTAAATAAAATATTTTAATTAGTTTGTATTAAATAAGAAATCATTTAGCAATTCATTTTTCAAAATGTACCTATAAGTTCTTAAATAAAAGCACGCAGTTCCTCAAAAGATATCGATATGGGGACTTCCAGCTCATATCAATAACTCTTCTTTTGAAGAACAACATCTCAACTGGAGTGAATGAAATACCTATATTCATTATCATGCTTCTCCTTTATTACCTATATTGCTCTTAGTTCTAATGGATAATTTTATTACAAGTACTGAAGGTGTGAATAAGATAGAATTTTCAATACACGCGACAAATATAGGAAATTTTACTTCTAGGGAGAATATGCAGAATATTATCCGAAGTGAGAACTCAATAGGTGAAGTGGAACTTGATCACAACTGTGACATTTAACCGTACATTGACGACAATGGAGAGAATTTAATTTTTTAAGTTTTTTTAGTTACAACGGTTTTTATTTTAGTTTTCTCTAATAACTGTGATCTCAAGTTGGTGATATGAATTCGGGTTATAATTCCCATGTTCCTAAATTATATTGACCATTCACAGGATTTGAAAAACATTAGGAAATTTATAAGAATCTATTAAAGGTACTTAAACCTTAAAAAACAAAAGTAATACCCCGTTCCTACCCTGTTAAAAAAATTATCCTAGAAAACCAATACAATCATACTACATTGTATTCTAACAATTTTTTTTTTTGTTTTACTTTTCATATTCTTAGTTTTCTAAAAACAAAAAAAAACAGTAGGCTTGAAAGAAATATTTGTATAGTAAGAACGTAGTAAAAATTTTTGTTTTACTTTTCTATTATTTTGTTTTAATTTGGATTTCACTTAACATTCATATATACAAACAGAAATATATGCATATATATATATATTATATGTACTTATTAGTATTACATAAAAATTTACGGTATATTTTATAATATATAGCGTTGTTTTAATCCTAATATAACAAAAATATATAATATACTTATATTTAGTTATACATAAATAAATAAAGCTTAAAAATCCTATGATATAATTTCATTTGATTATCATCAGTTTGTGATTTGTTAAGGAAGGAACAATTTTTCCTTTTAACTGAATACACATAAAAACAAACATTGTACATAGAAAAGTTTAAGAGGAAAATTGAGAAAAATTAGTTTTATTTTTGTTTTAAACAACGACGAGGGCAAATAAAGGTAAAAAACAAAAAAAAAAATTTACTTTAAGAACGTGACTAGAATTTTTTAAATGATTTTATGTAAAAATTTTTTATTAATGCGGTAGCAAAGTAGTAGATTCTGATGATGATGGTATACTTTAATAATGTATCTTAAGTGTATAAAAATTATGGTAAAAATTTGTGTCTTTAGGAAAATTATTGTGGTGTGTTTTAATATGTATAACACAATGATTTCAATAAAAATTGTGATATTTTCTCAATATAATGATATGCACGCATCGAATTTGATAATAAATTTAATAGAATATTATTTAAATTCTAAATTTTTATTTTTAATTTTTTTTTTTTTTAATGATCATTAATATTTTAATTATTTAATTTTTCTTTTTCTTTTCATTTTCTTTACAGGTAAGTGTCAACATCTTTTGAATACTTTATTATATGGTATGAGATGGTCAGACTTTTGTTTTACATGTGGATTAGATAAAAAAATTTGAATTATTATATTTGAAACTTTTCAATACGATTAAAATTTTAAAAAGGTAATAAAATCGGGCTTTAATTTTAATGAAACAGTGAAGAAAATGAATAATAATCATCAACTATTTTTTTTTTAATAACTACTACTTTTTTGTTATTTACCTTTTATTTTACTTAGCCTAGCTTTACATTATTATACTTAGCCTATCCTACGAAAGCATAATTCCAAATACAAACATTATTACTCTAATAAATAATACAAGGAAGCAAACATCATTAGAATAGACAATTTTTTGATAAAATTAATTAGAAATCACTATGATAGAACACTTAAGACTCCTGAAAATGGTTTAATATCTCATATATTTTATCACATCGAGGAGTACATTGAAAAGACTCTGCTCACAGGTTTTATAGCCTCTGAGCCTCCATTTTTCATATTTTTAGATAAAAATGGCTATATTCAAAACCATGATCATGCCCCCGTATTATATCAATATATGACTTTACATGTAGCCCGTCTATTATAGTGATATAATAGAGGGACATGATTTTGGTCTTGAATATAACCCGGGCGATATAAACGGAGTAAACTTAAGAGTTGACATGTCCATACGGGACAGAGATAAATTTATAAACAAAGATTATTGGTGGTTGGATAATAGTTATAATCAGTCCTAAGTATAATATACGCATTAGTTTTAATTAGTTTAAGTAGTTTTAGGTAGGTTATGTTAGATTAGGTTAGGCTTTTATGTTTATCTTCAAACAAAAATTTAGTATTGATTTTTTTATAATCCTATTTTTTTTTCAATAGAAAAATACAAAAAAATTGTAAATTTATTTATTTATTTATATTAATATTACATATATAAATGTAATGCAATATTATTGAACCATCGGCTACTAAAGGCCATTATAGGTTTTTGTACTATTATTAAATTATATACTAATATTATTTATTTTGTCTATATTATATACTATATTATATTTACATTATAATTGGTCGTAAGGGGGGTATTTAAAGAAAAAACACTTACGACCTTTGGAGGGATCGAACCCATACTCCTTCGGTTAATACACCCCACGCCTACCCACTAGGCTACCGAAGCTCCCAAAAAAAAAAAAAAATTGTAAAAAGTCGTAGGGATTAATATGTAATTCAACAAGAAATTGCATACTTTTAGGATTATCATTTAGTAATGAAAAGTACAACTTGTAGTACTATTTAATCTTGCAAATTTACTAAGCTATTATTAAGCGAAAATGCAATACCCAACCCTTCGAATCTTTCTGTTTTTTTTTTTTTAAATCATAATAAACAATTGTTTACCAGGTACCAAAAAAATTTTAAAATAAAACTAAAAATTTACAATACATAAAATTTTCATTAAAAAAATAAAAAATCTGAGTATTTATTTTTAATTTTATGTTAAATCTTAAATTTTTATATCGTAGTATGTATATTTTACAAGTTTTATTTACGAAATTCTTTTTTAAGAAAACTAATATTATTATAATATAGCAAAAAAAAAAAAAACTATTCGTAAGTAAGTTTTTTTGCAATTTTTAAATTGTAAAGAAAAAAAAATACAATTTAAATTGTTCCGCATAAACAATAGATTTTTTTTTTCTTTTTATTATTTTACTTTGACTCGTAAAGACTATTTTAACTTCAAATAAACACAGTAAAAAGAACAATTTTAAAGAGCATTTAATCGAGTAACAAAGGTTTTACTTCTTCTTCCTTCCATCGATCCTATAACAAAAGAAATTTTTAGGAAAAGAAAAAAATATATATTAGTATACGAAAGTATTTTAAATATTTTCATCTAATATTTTTGTTTTTCCATTTTTTTTTTTTTTAAATTAAATATCTATGTACATAAAGTGTATGTTTGATAGTGCACTTTAAAACTTTGAAAACTATTTATGATTATATATATACATATACCGTAAAATTATGCATATTTTGTACAAAGAAATCGTAAAAAATTTAATAAAACTTTATTTTTTTTCTATATTCTATCTTTTCAGTTCCATTCTTTATTCCTATCTTTATTTTATTTTCTCCTCATCTATATTTTTCTACTTCCACTGTTTTTCTATTTTTTTGTTTTCCTTATCAGTTTCTTTTATTTCATTATTCTAAGTCATCTTTTCACCTATTTTCACATTTTCTTTATGTCTATTCATTTGTAAAATGCTGAATGCATACTTTATATTCCTTTTTGGTCCTGCTTTTTCCAAAAAAAAAAAAAAATATGGGCCAAAGTTGAGTTAAGAAAATAAAGCAAACTAAAAATATTTTGACTAAAAGAGTGATATACAAAACAAGGGCGCGGATTCCAAATGTCAAAAAAACCTTTTAATGTAAAAATAAATGTGGAAAAATATAAATTCTTTTTTTCGTTGATTTTTACAATTAAAACTTATGAAGGGATTGTTTTAACTGCTCTTTACTCTTATTATTGAAATAGTTATATACAATAAAATCTTTTATTTAGTATAATAGTTAAAAAAAAGCTTTCATTAATTTTTTGAAGAAACAGTATTGCCAAATAAAGTAAAATTTCTTTTAATAATTGTAGAGGTACAATGTTTTCATATATTTTAAATATCTAAAGAAATAATATTTTATTTGTGCGAATTCCATTAAATTTCAAATATAATTTTGACCATGTAAAAATAAATAAACAAAATTTAACCAGAATGCTGTTCTTCAGAATCAAGTAATATAAAAAATATTACACATATATTATGTATATAAAAAAAAAATTAAAAAACTTTAAATTTTCAGAATTTTATATATATGCAATTCTCCAGTACGTAGAAATTTGATTTAAGTGTTTTTTGAATGGTGTCTGTCTGTGCATACTTAAATAGTTCAAATGGCTGAACGGAATTCGATAAATTATGTTCGGTAAATTAAATTCAGTAAATATATGTCGAATTAAAAGCTTTTGATAGAAATCCGTCAGCCCTAAGTGTCCCTTTACTAGGGCCATTTTTATATAAAAAGAAACTTATTAAGAGAAAGTTGTTACACAAGTAAAGAACAAAAAGTTTTTCATAGAACACTTTTTAATCCGACAAAATTTCAGGTTCGTCATCATTTTCACTCCTTTTTCTCTAAGTCACTTTTACTAATAAATAAAAATTTTATTTTGTATGGAAACTTTTTTTTTTATTTTCAATTTTATAATTAAATTAAAAAGTAACCAGGATCAGGAACTGCGATCGATTCTGTAGTGGACACCACACAGCTAATTTTTTTCCGTTTTTTTGTAATTGAAGTTGTATATTTTTAACTAATCAAATATTTTTCCTTTGAAAAGTATCTATATATTAAAATTTCCAACACTGCATTATCACATTAAAAAAAAAAATCATTTTACCTGTAAAGAATTTAAATTAATTGCTCTTTATTAAAAATTTCTGTATTAATTTAAACCTAATCAACAACACCAACTATATATATATGTTTCTCCAAACAACTAAAAAATAATATTGAAGAACTACACCTTTTTCAGAACAAAATTCCAGATAGAAAAATATATGTGCATATCATTGATGTCCTTCATTAATAATTAAAAAAAAAAAGAACACTCATATAATTAATTTACATTTATTGTAAGAAGAACAATACATGCAACCAAGGACAAAAATTAAAGAAAAAAAAAAAAAATAATATTACCTTCTATTTTTAAAAATTGTATAAAATAATATTAAAACAAAATAATATATATATACTATAAATATTTATATCTTAAGTATTTTATTTAAAATTATTATTACTTTCTTATATTGTTAATTATACAATATAAGCCAAAAACCTACAAAAATTTTAACAAAAAACAATGCAAAGCCCTATTAAATTACATAAAGAAAAACAAAAAAAAACAAAAATACTTAAAAAATTGCACTCTTAACCCCAATGAGCACAGTAAATATTCCTTGAACTCTCAAAAAAAAAAAGCAAATATTAAATCATTATTACATATTTAATGTTATACATTATTTTTGTATTCGTATTTTTCATATACACAAATAACTAAAATTTAAACAAAAAATGTATTACATATTAATTTTATATATTGTATGTATTTATATGTACATGTATATTATATAAAATCTTTAGTTTTGTTTTTTAAATAATTTTTTAATCCATAAATGCATATATGCTTTCCTTGAACTCGCTATTTAAAAAGAAAAATAACACATACATGTAATATAGAAAATAAACAAAAAACACTATTCCTTCATGATGTTATCCTTTTAAAGAAATATAAATATTGTGCACTTAAAGATACAAAATTTATTTTTACAGTTTTTTTTTATTTTACAAAACAAAAACAAAAAAAATATCTATGTAAAAACGGTGTTTAAAAAAATGTTAAACAATTATATGTTACAAAGGGAAACAAATTGTTGCATTTTCTCTAATTCTGTTTTCATTCTCTCCTTATTCTCTCTTTACTTCCTTTACTTTGTTTTTTTTTTCGTTTCATTTGTTTTTAATATCTACAAATAAAAACAATGTTGTCCTATTCGTATCATTTATATATGATTATGCTCCTTACAGTTGTTGTTCATTTTGTTTATCCTTTATTCATCTTTCTCTATTTTTTCTCGATTCTTCTTTGTCTTTTTGGTTTACTGTATCATTTTTTGTTTTTCTAGGTGAATGTTTTGACAGAAGCGGCATAATTTTAAAATCTAATACAGAGACTAAAAATCCAATATAAATTTTAACCTCTTGAAAACTGAACATGCGCAAAAAATATATTTTTTCATTTTATGTTTTTAGTGTTTAAAATGAATTTTTTAAAATGATAACACGGTAACACGTTATATTAAATAAATTCCATTCTTGTTTTGTTGAATGTTTAGTGTCTTTTAACTGTCATTTAACTGATAATGGTATATTAAAGAGGAACAATATAAAAGAAAAAAAAAAACTAAATGTTTTATTTACAGTTATTAAATTGTAGGTATCATAAGATCATTGACTAAAGTCATAATTGACAATACAAATACACATGAATATTTCACTTTGACATTTCTATTTGTTTTGAAATTTTTTGACATTTTCTTTTTATTTTTGGTGTAAGTGTAAAATTCAAAAAAAAAAAAAAAGAAAAAAAACTATTAAGGGGAATTTGTTTTTCCAAAAAAGCTTTTTTTTTTTGTTTTTGTTAATATGAATATCGAATCTTAAACGAATATAACAAAAAAAAAAGGAATTGTTTTTTGTTTTTTTTTCTAGGGTACCTTATATTTATTAATTTACATTTTTTTATCTCTCTCTTTCTTCTTCTCCCTTTCTTTTGACAATTTTTTTTTTTTTTTTGCTAACATTGACTTTTCTTGTATACTTTTATATTTCCAATAAAATTCATCGCAAAACTTTTTTTGTTTTTTTTTGCTTTATAATATTTTTATATGTTTTTGATGAATTTTCCTTTTGCGCTACATATACACCACTTTGAGGTCATTCGTATAAGTGAAACCATGGGCACGAGAAAAAAAATAATACGAAAATTTTTAAATTAAAAGAAAAATATAAATTTCATATAATCTAAATTAATAGAAAATTTCACATATAAAAAGATAATTTTTTTTTTTTTTATTTAATTTAATCCCTATTTTAATTTTTCCTTAATTTAAAAAGAAAATATACTATAAAAAAAAAAAACACAAAAGAAAATTCTAGTAAAAGAACAAAAAATCATAAATTGTCTAAAAAAAAAAAAGAGAAAAATTGTAACTGAAAACTTTGTACAGTTAATTATTCATAAAAAAATATTATTGAAATAAAACTTGAACAAAAAAAAAAATATAAATTTGTGCTATTATTAAACTAGTTTGGGTTTTAACTTTGTTGAAAATTAAATTTTACCTTAACACGTTTGTGCCCAAATCAACTAAAAAAATAAAGAAAAAAACTTTTTTACATTTAAATTAAAATGAAAATTTAGTAAAAAAAAAAGAAAAAAAAAGAAAATCAAAAATTTAAAAAGAATTTAAAATTTAACATTTTTTCAGAACAAAAAAAAAAAAAAAAAAGAAATCTATTGTGAATATAAAGAAAACAATTTAAAAATAAAATTGTGAATATGAAATGAAAAAAAAATTTTTTTAATTAAAAAATAAATTTGATACGGTTATAAAAACGTCAAAGAAAATAAAATAAAAATTTTTTTCAAAGTGAAAACAAAATAATTAGATTTTTTTTATATTTTAATTGCTTGTGTTATGACTTCAATTTTACGCTTAATTTAAAGTAAATCTGGTAACCCGATATTATATTTTTCTATTTAAAAAAAAAAATAATGTAAAATATTAAATTAAAAATAAATTTGAAATGAAAAAGCAAATAAAAAAATAAAAATAAAAAGAAGAATAAGAAAAGTGATTAAGTAAAGTGTAAATATTCTGTGTCTTAAAATGTCCTTTTTATTTAATTTTTTTCATTTTTTTTTTTTTTTTTTTTACTAAAGAGATTACGTGATGAAAAATTTCTCTAGTAATTATTAAAAAAAATATATATATATATATAGCTATATATATGTATATGTATCTATACATATAATATATGATAAAAAAAAAAATTTTTTTTTTTTTATATTTTTCTATTGTGTATACATGCACCTATTAAATAGTACAAATTTGTAGTACTACAAACTACAACAACTACTTTGAATACTTCACAACCACATAGAAAAGAAAAAAAAAACTGAATAGAATATAACAAAAAAAAATATATAATAATAGTAAAATGTGTTCATTAAAATTTCATTAAAATTATTATCTACTGCAGTGTTAATAAAAAAAAAAAAAAAAAAAAAAACTAATAACAAAAATTAAAAATAATTAAGAACACGGATAATTTATAAAGGATATTAATAGTGATAATAATAATAATAATAATAATAGTAGATTTTTGAGTTATTTGGTGACAATGACATTTCAATAATTTTATTAGAGTGACTTAAATTCATATTATAAAAGAAAATATATCTATACATGCATATATTTATATCCTTAAATATTTTTATATATGTATAGACCTTTAGATTATTTGTTTAATATACAAATTATCCTTTAAATTAATTATTATTAAAAAAAAAAAAATTTACTATTAATTGAAACTTTTCATATGTTTTAGTGTTATTAATTCTCATGGTATATAAAATTGAAAAATTACATTATGTATTTGATAGGTTATTTTTTTAGTTTATATTGAAAGATATTATGATATGAGGATTTGAGGAAATGTTCAGCTTTAGGATCTAATATTATTTATTAGGAATTTTAATTTTTTATTCAAAATTTTATTAATTTCATTCACAAATAAAATTTCAATTTATACCAAATATTTTCTTAATCTCTTATTAATATTTTAACTTGTCATTTTTTTTGGATGATTTATTTTGGATCCAGTATGATTTATTTTTCTTCAAAATTTATAGATTTGGTTATTAAATTTTCTTATTAAACAACTCTGAACATAGCTTTTTAATTGAATTTTACTATATAGAAAAGTCGATTGAATTGTTAGAATAGATAGAATAGTAGATCTATATTTTGCTTAAAAATCTATAAATGATGAAATGAAATTTATTTTCTTCATGATCCAAACAATTTTATTAAACTTATAAGTAGCTTTCATTTTATAAGAATAAGAAAAACTTTATAGATAGACGAGCATGTGAGAAAAAGACGATATGACACATTTTGAAAAAACGATAATCCTTATTTTTGAAATACCCCTACTGTAAATATTTAAGAGTTGGTGAAAACTAGTCTTGCAAAATTTTATAAATACCCTACAGCATATTTCAACATTTTGACACTTAAAGTTCAACATATTTTATTGTTTTCATGTATAAAAATAATTGGAAAATTTTGCAAGACTTTGTAAGAGCTGAAACTTATTTCAAATTTTTGTTGAAACCATTGCATATTTTTAAAGACTTATGTTTTATTTTTTTTAAATTTAGTTTCCTAGTAAATTTAAAAATATATCATTAAAATTTTAAAATTAATTTGGATATGTGTCTATTTTTTTTTTGTGTTTATACAAAAATTGCACTCTAAATTTAACCTTGTGCAATTCAAATTGACCAAATGTCAATTCAAATTCACCTTTTTGCAATTCAAATTCAACCTTTTGTAAATCAAATTCAACCAATTGTAAAAACTGTGTCAAAAAGTTAAATTTATTATTAAAATAATTAGATATTTTATAAAATTTCTCTTTTAATAATAAAAAAAAATACCTATAAAATAGAAAATTTGCTAGAGTTGTTCACGAGATGGTGCAAAAATGCATATTTTGTTTTTTTTATAACCTAGCAAATACTTGCACCACCAACTCGTCGTAAGGGAGAATAACTCTTACGACGTGTGTGGGATTCGAACCACCGAGGCCCCAATATGATTTCTTTTTTTATTTTTAATTTTGAAACTTTTATTTTATGGACTTTTTGTAAACTCTTAAAAATTTCTTTGAAACAGTAAGTGTGGCATAGTGGGTAACTGCAAGTATGGCATAATGGCGTCGTGTATATTTCTCAAGCTCTTCTTTACTGATTCCGATTTAATTTTCAAAAATGTATGTACATGATTTTGTTAGGTTATTGTAATTTTTTGTAAACAATGTTTTTTTTTTGTTAGAAGAAGTTCAGTAATAAAATTACCAATAACTTCCCTTTTAAAAGTTCATTATATCAATTTTTTCATTTCTATTTCAACAAAAAGGAAAAGATTTTCAAATTTACTAAAAATATTAAAAATTTTTAATTTCTGTAGGATTTTATTTTGAAATTCATTCATTTTGAAAAATACTTAATTATAAAATTTTATAAATCAAAAGGATAACTTTTATTTTATTTAAAGTTAATGACATTTTAAATATTTTTTTTTGACTGTCTCCAATGCCTGCATTCTATTTTCTTATTTAAAAAAAAAAAAAAAAAACATTGTTATTTTCTTACAATGTATAATATATTATTGTATATATTTTTCCTACTGTTCCTACTGATTTTCAGGATATTTACATTAAACCAAAAAATATATTTATGAAACTTTGCCAAAACAAAAAAATATCTTTAATGTAGAACAATTAATTTCTGGTCTATTTTGTCACGTACTATGGAAAATTTGTTAATCCTCTTTTTTAAAACAATTCTCTGGATACAAATTAAACACTATTGGGACTAAAATATTTCATCTTTTCTTTATTCAGAAAATAACAAAAAAAAAAATATCTAATTTTATGCCGCTTGATTTAAAATTAAGAATTTATTCCAAAAAAAAACAAAAAAAAACAAAAGATAAATTGTCATAGGCTATAATTTTTATAGTACATTTTTTATGGCAAATTTCCATACAATTTTTAAAAATAACAATTTCATTATTTTTTTTAATTTTCTTAATTCCTTTTTTAATTGGAATATGATTTTTTCAAAAATTTCAATACAATTTAATATTAAATTTAAATTTAGATTTATTCAAATTAAATTGTATATTAAAATAAACATCAATATTTAATAATATTGAACCAAATTTAATCTTAATTTTATTCATATTTTTTTATCTATTATTAATTTTATTTTATATTCTATACCATTTTTTTAATATTGAGTATTTTTAAATAGTTCCGATTTTTTAAATAAAAATTTAAGGACGATTTCGTTTTGGCAGAGAAAACTTATATTAAAACAAAGAAAATAGAAACAAAAATCGGAAATACTGAATAATTGATCTAAAGATTAAATCAGAAGTTTTGTAAGTCTGATTACAAACTATTGGAATATCTAAGTATAAAAAACAAAAAAAAAAATATTCACATTATCCCATCAGTTTTTTAAGTTTGTTTTCTATTCTTTTTATTTAACCTAACATTGTGTTTAAATTAAAAATGTAATCCTTACAACTAATATGAAACAATCCTTTTATATATAATAAAAATCCTATTAGTAACGAATAAATACCGTAATAAGCATATTTTAATAACCAAAATAATTTAGAATCAATCAACACTTAATGGATTCACATATGAAAGGATATTTATATTTATTTTACAAAATAAATTTAAACTTAACTCTAAAGTCTCTGAATTTAAATTTCGTAATATAAAAAAAAAAAAAAAATTAAATAAAATATAATTTAAAATAAAATAAATATTAAAAATAAATAAAAAATACTATTGTATAAATAAAAAGAAGAGTTTTTGAACTGTGTAAAAAGTGTATGAATTTTTAAATTGTTTAAATTTTTTTTTATGTTCAGGAATTCAAAAAATTTCATTAGCAAAAAAGAAAATTTACTTAATTTGAAAAAAAAAATAAATACATTTAAACAAATTTTTTATTTGAAATCTTAACTCGTAGAAAACTATGCAAAAGAAAAAAAAAGTTTAAATCAAACATTGTCAATAATAAATTTTAATTAAATAATATAACAAAAGATATTTAAAAAAAATACAAAAAAAAAAAAATATTAAAATATAATAAAAACTATATTATTCATAAAAAAGGAGAGAATGAAAAAAAAAACAGAACAACACCACTAAAAAGAAAATATTTTTGGAAAAATATTATGTAGTATAATACTCCAAGGACAAAAGGGACATAAAACTGTCAAAAAGGCACCAAACAAATTTTTTTTGCCCCGCTCTGTTTGATTTTTCTGTTTTTTTTTTTTTTTTTACGCTTTTCATTTCAAAGTAACTTTATTTTAATATATAAAAATATATATACAATATATATATATATATTTTTTAAAAATATAATGCAAAAAAAAATTATTTTATTTATAATATAATAATAATTTTTGTTTAATATACATTTTATATTTATACATTTTTACTTAATCCAGTCAAAGTCGTAAAAAAATTCTCACCAAATTAAACAACAAAATCACAAAAAAAAAAAAAAGGAAAAAAACTAAAAACAATAAAAAGTAAAAAAAAAAAAAAAAAGTAAAATTAGACTAAACCAAACCAGAAAATAAAGGACGAAAAAGTAAAAAAATATATACAAAAAAAAAAATAAAAAAAAAAAAAAACGAGAAGAAAAAGTAAATATTTCTTTGTCAATGCACGCTATGTTCGAAACTAATCAGGTGAAATGATATTTTCTCTGTTTGTTTGTTTGTTTTTTATATTTTATATTTTTGCAAATTAATTTTTCAAAAAACAACAAAAAAAAAATTAAAATTATAAAATATTTTTTATACATTTTGGTCTAAAATAGAAAAGTGAAAAAAAAAAGAAAATATTAATGTATATTTTATTAAAAAAGAAAAAAAAAAACTTATGAGAATAAACTTAAAATATATTTAGGTAATAGTAAAAAATTTTGTTCATATGTACACCAATTTTAGTTAAAATGATTATTTTCTTCTAAAATCATGTTGCTTTTTTTTTTTTGTTTTCTACATCAAAAATTAATCATATTAGATCCTAGATATTTGTTTTCTTTAGTCCTTAAATTCTTAAAATATTTTCTTACGTTTGTTTCTTAATCTCAATCTTTAAGATCCTTGTCACATATTATTCGCTATTTCTTCTTTGTCTATTAAAGCACTAATTCAAATCAATGAGTTCTTAAAGAAATAAAATTGTTCAATTTAGAAAATATATTAATTTAACTGAAATCGCTATGGCTTATATCTAAGGTAAGCTAAATAAATTTTTCGAGAAATAAGTAAATAAATTTTTAGAATCGAATTCATTTGGTTGAAATTATTTAAAAAACTCTGAAAGTTTATAAAATAGGTATACGTAATAGGTAAAGTAGGGGAGGGGAAGTGTTCGAAATAATTTTTTAAACATAAATTTGAGCTTCAATCCAAATCTCATCTTTTCAAACAAAAATTACGAGTTCATTTATAGCTTTTTTTAAAAAAAAAGTGAGGTTTGACTTCAGGTATAACAGTTTTATATATTCGAATCAATATATTTTTGGAATTTTCCTACATTCGAAGAAATGTTCCATTGCATTATTTGAATCTTTCTTCTACAAAAATAATATGTTCATACAATAATGTCAGTAAAATTAATTAATTCTCCATATTTATACCCGTATTAATTATGTTCAAGGGTATAATAAATTTGCCATGACGTTTGTGACACTTTAAAGTAATCGAGCTAAATATAGTGTCAAAGGTATGAATAGGCTCAGAATCGAATTCTGAGTCGTTTAAGCCATGTGCATCCGTCCGTTTGGTCGTACGATAATTCAAAAAATAAAAAAGCTATGAGGTAGAATTTTTTTTTACGTCACTTTTGCAAAATTGTTAGTTTTGCTATTTTAATACAGCATTTTCGGCAACACAACTTCTTTTTTTATATGGAAATAACTCAGTATCTATTGAAGCTCGACATCTGAAATTTTGCAAAATGGTGTCGAGTTGACCAGCAACATCTGTAAAATTTGGTTGTGCTCGTGCGACAGGTTCGGGTAGCTGCCATACAACTTCTCTTTTTAAATGTAAATAACTTAGTGTCTATTGAAGCTAGGTATCTGAAATTTTGTGAAGAGATGTCGAGTTGCATGCCAAAAACTTTTGTAAAATTTGGTTGGTCTAGAGCAGCCGGTTCAGACTGCTTGCACTTGGAACTGAACCAAGCTAAGCACCTGAAATTTTACAAATGTTGATCAAGTTGTATGGCAACTACTTCAGTAAAATTTGGTTGTACTGGTGCAATAGATTCGGGTAGCCGTCGTACAACTCCTTAATTTACATAAATATATCTTGGTATATACGTCGGTACTAAAACGTCTGAAATTTTGTAAAGGATGATCAGGTTTCATAGAAACAGGATATATTACGTTCATACGGCTATCCCAGAGTTAACTCAGTCTACTCTACTGTACTATTCCTCGTTTCCTTTCTAATTGTTTTATATATTGGCAAATTATTTAATAAAAATTAAAATTCCAAATTACATGTTTAGTACCGATTGCCTCAACTAAACCCATTACAAGTAATTTCCGTACTTATATAGTGGAGCTACGAAAGAATTATATTTAAAACAACAAAAAGTCGATTTTTTAATTTTAATTAATTAAAATACTCTTCTTTTAATATCAAATATTTTATTTATTATAATATTATTAATTTTAAACATATAGAAATAAACAAAATTTTTACCTTAAAGACATACCTTAACATTTACGTCCAAAAAAATAACGCTAAATGATTTATAAGGATTATGATATAACTTAAATATTTAAAAACAGTCACAAGCATAAAATATTTTATATTTCCTTATTTTATTGAAAAAAAAAAACTATACCCCACTATACCCACATTTACCTTAACCTACTAAAGTTTATAAATTCCAAAACCTAAAAACAAAAAATAAGATTAATATAGTAATATTCGAATAATTCATAGTTTTACTAAAATTTATCATAGACAAAATTCAATAAAATCTTTATTTACTGACTTACATGTAAATTAAAAACAAAAAAAAAAAACTTTTTTATGATTTATGTAAAAACTTTTTATTTTTCACAGAAAAAAATTTAATAGAGAAAGAAAAGTAATAATTTTCATTTTGTGAGTCTTAAATAATATATGCAAAATAGACTTTGTGTAGCCAAAAAAAAAAACAGGAAGTTAAAAATGTGTATATATATCTATGCTAAAAAATTAATTTAAAATTTTTACATTACTTATTTCGAAATATTAAATTACATTACATTCAATTCAAATATTGAATATTCCAAAGGATATTTTGATATCCATTAACCTTTAATAATTTGATAAAATTTTTGTTGTTTTTTTTTTTTTTTGTTATTTATAAGAGAGATGGGAATTTTCCAAAGACATCCAGAATACCTTCTGGGTAATGTTAGATATTTACCTGACTAGACCCACCTCCCTCTTTAGCTAATATAGTGGTATGTAACCCGTAGCTCAGTATATTGGCTAGAAAGTAGGGATAGGAAAGGATAGCACAAGGATGTGGAAACTTTAAATTGAGAGTGAGACTAAAGAAACAAAAAATCTGCTTATAATTTACTACTATTTCAACAGTTACAACATGTAGTACTATATAATACCCTCCTGCCTTAGGTAATAATTGAAGGCCACTGTCACTGTAGCAGCTATTATTATTATTATTTGTATTAGTATTAGTTTAATTAAAAATTTATTATAAGTTAAGCAAAATTAATAATAAAAATTCTTGAACATGATTTCTATAAAATTAATCCTCCTAAGTTGGATTAAAAAGAAATCATTTTTTCAAAGTATGATGTCTAAGACTAACTAATAAAAATAGGATTAACTTATATTATAATAAACATTAAAATAATTCAAATAAATTTTAAAAACTAACTACTATAACTTATATCATAATAATGTTCAAGAACATGTACTATAGTATACATATTTTGTAAATTGTAAATTTAAAGGATATCACCAAAGCCTAAATTATTTCAAAGAATTCTGTATTACAATTCTATTCAAGCATTGAAAAAAAAATTTTAATATTCCGTTCAGAAACTAAGTTACTACTATGCTAATATCTTTTTAACAAGAAAAATTCAACGTTTACTTGTTGAACAGGAAATACATAATTTTCTTATAAAAAAAAAACAACAACAACAAGACTTAACATATAAATTTCACAATAAAGTATATATAATCCTTTTAATTGCTTTATATATTAAATTGCTTACTATAATTAAATTTGCTTCAAGGAATCTTTAAGAGAAAACACAAAAAAATGCCTTAGTTTTTATACTTTTTGCTTTCTAATAAAATAGTTTCTTTTTTTTTTTGCTTCTATGTCATATTTTATGTCTAAAAAGTCTTATTGGATTATCCGAAGTCTTTTTTAAATATTGTTTTTTACTTTTTTTGACATTATATATACTTAGTTATAAAAATAGTTACAAATAATATAGTTATCACATAAACATCATATTTATTTGTAGTTTATAAGTATATATATTTATAGATATTTATATATATATATACATATAGATATTCGAATTTATCGATTTTTTATCGTCTATGGCTTTCTTCCTTTTTCTTCATTTATTATCTAAATATAAAATATATATGTATACATTTTTTTTTATTGATTAAATAAATGCAACTCGAAAAATAAACTAAGAAAAAACTAATAATAAGGTAAAAACAGGTAAATAAAAATACTAAAACCATTTAAAAAAAAAAAATTTTTTTTTTTTTAATTAAAAGTTTATTAAACAAAGAAAACAACATAATGTTATTTGATTAGTTTACTTTATGTTACAATATTTATTTTTCAAACAGAACTTTATGCTCATCAAAATAACGTAATGACAAAAATAGAAAAAAACAGTTGTCCTATTTTTTTTTCTAGATTTTAATCAATTTGAATTGTCCCATTTTGTATTCTATAATAAACATTTTTTTCCTTTTTCCTTTTCTGCATTTTAAAATCTAGGAAATAAAAAAAAAATAGTTTTTAATTTACTACCTATAGAAAAATCTGTAGTATCGCAATTAAAATCTAAAATTGATTTCAGTGGGAGTTTTTTCTTTTTGTGATTAGGGGTGGGAACCTTGAAAGGTACCTTATATATAATCATTTTGTTCGCGACAATTAAAACGATACTGTGAAAACTTTCACCACACTAAATCACATCTGTTTCAAAAACTGAAATTAGTCATTGTACAGTAAATTCATAATGCAACAATTTGATGCCTCTATTTGATACATTATGGATTTTTATCAGATCGCAAGGCTTTATTTGTTTTATAGTCTTCTTATAAAATTTTGATTCTTAATGAATCACGTTGCTTCCACATTGTCGTGGTGGTAAATATGAATTTTATGTTTAATTGCATAATTCTTAATTTCATCTGATATAGTTGGGGATTTTAAAATTCCTATGAATATCAGTTTTGCGAATATACCAGAGAGTATAAACTATGTTTCAAAATACCTTATTTTAAATAAATGTTTTTGATTTACACCCGATAAGCCAAGAAAATTCTTTAAACCGAATATCTTTCTATTTAATATTTAAGTTCAATGGAATTTATTAAAGATTCTTGGCTTATATAGTACTAGTTTTCGTCCGTTCCTCGAAATTCGAGCGAATCTAGATTAAAGTACAGCTACATAGTGTATATCTTGTATGCAAAATATCAAAAATAATATTATTAAAATATACAAATCAAGAGAAAGATTTAAAACAGAATGATACAGGTAACGCATGTGCATGTATAAATACTATTACGATTTGCGAACTAATAAGAAGCAAATAATAAAAGGGGCCTCGGTGGTCTAGTGGGTAAGAGCGTATAAAATACGCTGTAAACACCGAGGAAGTGTGAGTTCGAATCCCACACACGTCGTAAGAGTTATTCCTTC
This sequence comes from Poecilobothrus nobilitatus, assembly GCA_947095535.1. Lineage (NCBI taxonomy): Eukaryota > Metazoa > Arthropoda > Insecta > Diptera > Dolichopodidae > Poecilobothrus > Poecilobothrus nobilitatus. The sequence goes on from OX352774.1 coordinate 177,257,877, forward strand.
TTACGACATTTACAGTCACGCCTGAACAGGAAAGACTTTATGTGGCAAAGAAATGCATTAAAAAAAAAAATAATAAAAATTACGAAAAAATATGTAAATACATAGGAATGTCATGTAAAAAATGAGCATGCATTTTTAAATTTCAAAGAGCTATATATTCTTGAATAAGCATCGCGCTTCTATTTGGAAAAATATTTGTTTACTTCTCATAAAAAAATGCCTTTTAAATGACCTTAGCTTCACAGAAATGGGCCAAGTAGTTTCGTCAAGGAGAAAGAGAAAAATTGATATTATTATTATATATAATATTATATATATAATATATAATATTTTTATTTATTTATTTCATCTGGTACTGTATAATAAATTACACAGGATCAGAAGTTACCTTCGGCTACTAGAACCATTTAAGGCGTACATTAAATATGTATATATATATAATAATATTTTACAGAAGATGTAAATCGAATTAACAAATTAAAATCTAGAACCATTTACAATATACACCCTTGTTAATTTTTTACATGGTTACGATTATCAATTCTAAAACATAACGGTATATCAACATAAAAAACTGATATTTTGTCTTATATATCTAAAGATAAACATGTTCTTGCTAAAACAAAAAAGAAAATTTTCAATTTTTATTGAAATTGTAATGAAATTGCATACTTTTAGGCGGTTCCTCCTCTTTTAACAAAACAAAGCTCAACAGAAATAAAAATCAAATAATTTTACAACTCTCTTGATAATTTTTTTTTTACTATTATTAACTTTTCACATTATTTTATTATCATTTTCAACAATAATTAGAGAATAAATTTTTTTTTTTTGGTTTTCATTTTTTTTTTTTTTTATATATTCCCCAGCCTAAGGCTAAGTTTTTATTTTAATCGTTCCATTGAGAAATCGTTGAACTTTTTCCTTTTTTTTTTGATTTAATACTTTTATTTTTATTATAACTGTTCTTCCTTTGTTTGATTCTTCAACCATTAATTTATTAAACCACATGTTATAATACCCATTTATTATCCTAAATAGTTGTTAGAAACGATAAGAAAATAATGTTTTAATTTAATAAAAAGTCAAATATATATGTATATAATATTATACACTCAAACGTATTTCTACAAACACATATACAATGAATAAAATAAAAACTTGCAATTTAATTTTATCCAAACTGAAAAAATGATATGAAAAAAAAAATTATCATTATGAAAAACACGGATGGGGTTCACAAAATACAAAACGAAAAAGAAAGAAGTAGAGGTATAAACATTATAAAAAAAAAAACATTTATGTCACAATTTTAGGGTACATTATATAAAAATATAATTTGTAAGTACACATACTTAAATGCAAACTTAACAATAAAATGTAAAAAATAAAACAAAAACAAAACAAAAAAAGTATTTCATGTCCTTTTCAAATTTACAACACAAAAAACAAACACTTAACTTTGTGCTGACTACATTTTCCTACTACATAACTACTCCTCCTCTGTTATTTGAGTTTTGTCGCATGCAATTTTTGTTTTTTCTTGCATGAAAGGAAAAGAAAAAGAGAAATGAAATGATAAAAAGTGTTGTATAGTATGGATCATGTGTTTTGTGATTTGTCGTGACAAGAGTCTATTTTAATTTTTTTTATTTTTTACAGTGTTTCCCAAGTTTCACTCATTCTTCTTTTTTTTTTTTATAATAACGGTATTTATTGTTAATACGCATGAGTATACATGTATGTGAATATATAAAAACATTATAATTTCTTATCAATATTTCATTTGATTAAATCTGAGAAAGGAGAAAAAAAGGAATAAATTATAAATTCAATGTACGTAGATATAATATATTCGTATATCATGTTGTATTATGGTTAAAAAACCTAAAAAAAAAAAAATTTTACTCCTTTTTTTTTAAAAAAAATCGTGGTGGTTAAATATAGGAGAGAAAAATCGAATATTAACTTTATTTTTTGAAATGTGTTGAAACAATTTTTGGTTCAGAATTTTTATTTTTTTTTTTCCTGAATTTTCATTTCCTGTAGTCAATTTTTCTTTTGTCATTCACTTCAGTTGGAAAAAGAATGAATTTGAAAGATATTTGAAATGATAAAACATTTATTTATTTTTTTTTTTGAATAAAAAGTTTTGATTCATATAAAAGCAAATATATTGCATAGATATCCATTATATCAAAATAATTTCAAAAGTATTCCAATATTTTCAACACTTTAGAACACACTGTATAAAATAATTTTAAAATTTTTAGGTATTAATATGTACTTTTATCACTCCCATTTTTCCTCTCCCTTTTAGATAAACCTACATTATTATAAAGATTTCTTTTACTAGCGTGCAGTTAACGAGTAGCGTATAAAAAAAATCATATTAAGTTAACTAACAATTTTATTCTTTGCTGAGAAACTACAAGAAGTTTGTTTTATTCCACTTAATTTATAATATGATCCTGAAAAATTAAAATTTCTTACTCATAAACATAAAACTTAATAAAAACAAAAGTCTAGTGGTATACTTTTTAACAATTCAATATAAGCTTTTAAAATTAGGAACCTTTTCTTTTTTCTTTACTATTTTTAAGCAAAAAAAAAAAAAACTAAATTTGATAAAAAATATCAAATTGTAAACTTGAAGAAAAAAAAAAACAGATTTTTTACTTTCAATTTAAATTAAATCGTTTTATTAGTTCGGTATCCTAAAAAAAAAAAAAAAAAAATAATTGAAACAAGTTTATTTTTTTCTTTTACATTCATTTATTGGAAAAATAGAAAATAAAATAACATATTTTAGTAAATAAAATAAAATTTTCTTTTAATATAATAGAAAAGGATTTCTTTCAATTACATTTAAATTGTATTTTTACATTTTTTTTTTTCCCCCCATTTTCCTTCAATGAACTGAAAATCAAGAATCAATTCAATAAAAAATGAAAATATTCAATAGTAATTTAATAGATTCAAAGTAAAAAGAAAAAATAAAAGAAAAGAAAAAAGGAAAAATGAATGCAAATAGAAAATCTTGTACAAGAACAAAATATAAAATGAAAATGAGATATTGCTATCATAATATGAAAAGAATTTTTTTAATCAAATCAAAAAATAAATGAAATAAAAAAATCTTATTAGTTTTAAATGAATATTATTGACATTTTTTACAGTGACGGACAAAATTATAGAATTCAGTATTAAGGATTATAAACTGTATACTAAAAGACTAATTTTGTCATTTCGAGTTTTATTTATTTATTTATTTACTCTTCGCAAGGGCATGCAATGCCCTTGCAAAGCGATGGCTCCTTTTCCTTTCGGATGTGGGCCAACGACCATATACATTTTTTTTTTTCTACATTAGAATTAGAGTACAAAGTAAACAATCTCCAGTTTTAAATTTTTTTGTTTTGTTACTCAGTTCATTTCAGTTCAACTGCTTTGTGATTCAGTTCAACTGCTTTGATTGTTCAATGTCATATAGGTAATCTGTAATTGATACAACGAATACTTAAATGATTTAAAATTGAGGACAGAAATTTGTTTAATTGAAAACACTTGAAAAAATGTTTACAAAATTCAGAAAAATATCATTAACACAAATGTTTTAAAATCTGTTACAAATTTTTAAGTCATACTATGTTATAATTATGGTTTTTTCAAATATTTACGTTATTTATTGTGGGTCACTGCAAGACGTTAATGTATACTTTCTTATTAATAAATTTTTTCTTGTTCCTTTATCACTTACTGAGTACTCTAAATTTTCTTTTCAATAATTTTATTACTTTATTATAAAGGATAAAATAAAGCATTTTTTTTTTTTTTTTTTTTTGACTTCCCCCCTTCCTACAATTTTACTTTTTGAATTTTTTATCATTCCAATTTAATCTAAATGAAAACAATTTTCGTGACCCAATAGTTTTTCCTTAAATTAATACACAATAAATTTTCTACGTTGTTCTTTTCACTATTGTTAGAAATTCTCATAAGCTATTACAAAACTAAAATATTCTTTTTCTTTCATGAGAAACAAGAAAGAGAGAAAAAAGGTAGGAAATTTAATAGAAATGAAAGGATTTTTTTTTTATTTTATTACAATATTGATAAACATTAATTGAGACGGAGAAATTTTCTTTCTAAAATAAATTATTTAGAATAAACAAAAAAAAAAACTGAGTAATATGCAAAAGGATAATAAAAACTACTTAAGGATATTGACCGGAAAATATATTAATATGTATAAATTATGAAATATGAGCAAAAAATTCAAACAAAATAAAGTTATAACTGTACACATCCCATTCGTTTTTCTCTTAATTATGAAGGCATAATTATATTTGATTAATTTTTTTTTTTTTTTTTGGTAATTTAAGATGGAACCTGTAAAACCAAGAAATAAAATCTCCAATGGTACATTTACAAATTATATGCTTTGATTTTTTTTTATTAGCATATGGAATATTATCTTCCTTTTCTCATTTTTGATGCTAAATCCAGATGTGGAATCAGACTTAGGTTGAGTTCATGTTTGCAGATCTTACGAAGTTTTACAAATGCAAGGTGTTTTTGAGGCAACACTGCAAAAAGTTTACCGTTTTTGTTTTAAGAACTTTAAAAGATCTGTTGTCATATTTGCAGAATGAAAATTTATGCTGTCGATAATCAAAAAATAACATAATCTAAAAATATCTTTTAATTTTTTTTTTTGAAAACTGTGACAGTACCTATATTAATTAATATAAAATTTAGCTTGTTTATAATATTCATTAAAATTTTTTTTTTAAATGTCAAAATACAAAAATTTAAATGTCATATACAATGAAGTGCATTAAACTGTTTTTGAAGGTAGGGCTCCTATTTTCAGTTTTTTAATATTTTCTGTTGTAGAGTGGTGCTGACTGAATAAGAATTATGTTTTAAGATCTGCAAAGATGAACTGAATCTTATTCACAAAATCTCAGAATTAACAACTGTAAGGAATAAATTGTTTTATTAATAACCTTATCGCATAAATATTTTTGTCCTTTGTACACCTATACTATATGTACATATATAGAAAATATAGTATAAAAGAGATAAAATCACATTCAGAAAAATTTCAACTGAACACTAAATTAATTTAAAAGAAAAAATCATTTTTAAATTGTGAAAAGAATGAAAATTGTGAATGAAATTGTGCATCTCTAATAACTAGGCTCTAGGTGCATTTTCAAAATGTAGGAGAACGTTTTTGATCAGAATTGGTGTTAAGTTTTCCTAGATTTATGGCACGATGATACCATTCTGACGGAAGGAATTTTGAAAGCTTCTCAAATTAATATGAGATAGTTCACCTAAATCTTGAAAAAAGAAAATACCAAGATATTTCCACCTTTTTCTTGACAGATTGAAACATGTGCAAAGAAAATGTTCCATGCTCCCTATAACGTCAATTCTTGGCAAAATTTTCTATTATATTTCTATATATAATATAAAAATGTATATTAAAATACTATGAGCTGTACATTCCAATAATTTAGATATTTCACTTAAATAACCGCTTATTTTATTTTTATTTTTTTGTTTTTCAATTTAATTACTATAAGCCCATTATTGATGATTTACTTTAATCTTCAATATAATATGTAGTAGCAATTTATTGATTTCATATCGATTATATATGTATACATAGTAGAATAAAGATATTACTTATATACATAGATTAAATACGAATTTAATTAAGAAATAAATTTATTTTCATTTTTTTTTTTGTTATTCCATTCTAAAATATCCTGTCCAATTCTCAATATCCTGTCAACACGCAATCAATGATATTTAAAAAAAAAATTTCGTCATCTAAATACGTATAAATAAATAGATATGAAACGTTTAATAAGTAGGTCATCAGAAATTAAAGTGATGTAATTTTTTTTTTTTTTTTTTGTTCTTTACTTTTTCAAATTTTCATTTAATTTTTAAAGTGACGTCATTAACTTTTTTAAATATGTTATACATTTTTCTTTCTAAGTAAAAGAAAAAGAAACTAAACTAAATTGATGAAAGAGTGCTGGGAAATGAATCATTTAAACTCAAACAAATTCAGATTGCGGTTTGAACTATATTACTAGTCGCCATTGGCCAACAAAAAAAGAGCATTAATCAATTTTGACAAAACGATTCTATAAGAATAAGAGGCCATTAAGTAAAAAAGAAAAAGGAAAAAACAAAAAAAAATTAAATAATCGAAAAAAATATTTACAAATTAAATAGGATGTAACTAGACTTTATGGGAACAAAATTAAATTTATTTCGAACTTATGTATATTTAAAATTATATTTTTAACTTTAAGTATACATAAAATTAAAATAAATTTAATTTTAATCAAAAAAACTGAATTGTATTATAAGAAAAAATTATTAATTATTTACAATCGATTTTTTTTTTTTAGCTGTTTCATTTAAAAAAGAAACACGGTATTAGTTTTTGATTCGTTTTTTGAACTTTAAACTTAAAATTATTTATGATTTTATATTTAAAAATTCTTTTCACACCTCATTTTTAACACCTGTATATTTGTAAAAAAAAATAAAAAAAATCCTTTTAAAATGAAAAATAAAACGTGACAATCAACTTTATAACGAAACATAAATGGGGAAAAAAAATGTAAAAAAAATCCGGAAAAACTTCCGCAAAGGGGTTACGAGTTATTATGATAACGTCATTACATTACGGTACTTTATATCTCCAAATACATAGAGTAAGGATCGATACTGCTATTTAGTTGCCGAAAAATGCATTACAAAATTTTCTTAGCATTTTATAGTCTTTTACTTAAATTTAATTGGCGCTACCGTTTCTGAGATATTGCAGTAAAAATATAACGGTTACATACTACAAAATGTTAAGAAAATTTTACAATGGATTTTGCGGCCACTACATGGCGGCATCGGTCCTAAAGACATATAATATATTCGGAAATTTGGATATATAAAGTATCATTATGTGATGATGTCATCTTAATAGCTCGTAACATCTTTGTGGAAGTATATCCAAATATCCTTCATTTTTGTCTAATGATGTTCAAAATAAAACAAAATAAAATTGTTAATTATTCGACTTCTTATATATTTATTATCACATTTTCATCCATCTTTTCTGTTCTATTTTTTGTTTTTTTTTTTTCACAAATTCTTTTTTAATTTTTTTTTTCTTTATCCTTCTCTTTCTTCTATTCTTAATTATCGTTCGGATACAATAAAATTTTCGTACCTTTTAGCTATAGGACATCATCAAGGACACGTTATCTTAATTTGACTTTTCTGCTTCTGTCATACATTTTCTAAATAAAGGATTTTTTTGTCCTTTTTTGTTATTATTTTTATTATTTTTGTTTTTTTTTTTTCACTAATACAAAGAGATTTCTTTTATTATAAAAATACAATTTTCACAAAAATATATTCAAACACAATTTTATTCTGTAAAATTTGTGGTGTAATAAAATAAAAACATAAAAATTTATTTTCAAATGTCGTAATGTTAATATTTTATATATCCTTTTTTGTAACAAAGAAAAAAAAAAAGAAAATTGCAGGAGGTGAGATACCCAAATACAATCTAATGCTTCTTAATGCCAAAGTGATATCAAATCATACACACGCATATTTACTTTAAACATAAATGCTCAAAAATCTTTAATGCCACAAATCATTATCCTGTTGTACTTTATTCTTAAAAATCGGAGAAGCGAAAAAGCGAGGAAAAGTAACAAAATATATGAATGAAAATTTAATACAATGTTCATAAAATTTGTCTGTGTTCTCCAAATATTTTAAACGTAAAAGAAAAAGTAAAAATATATAAGTCAAATAAGTCATAAAAAGGATAATACAATTCTTAGAAAGCACATATACAAATATATGTTTAAAACTTAAATACATAAATAATCTAATAAGAAATATAAAGAATAATACGAAAAATGTGAAAAATAAAAGAATAAAAAGAAAAAAGTCATAAGTTTTTCTCAAATTTTTAAAATCTTAAAATTTACACAAATTTTTGTACAAATTTAAAAAGAAAACTAACATCAGGATTATTGTAGGATATATGTATATAGGACATAATATTAGAAAAAAATATAAAAACCAAAAGTTAACTTAAAATAATTTTTAATAAGCTTTTTTTTCTCTATGTATTATCACATGTATTGCAGAAATATTGAAACAGACTGTTGAATTTTTAGCAATTTTGGTTTAGCGCTATATTTTTGTACTAAGTATTTTTAATTATTTGTATCAAAAAATTTTTCTTAATACTAGGTGAAATAATGATCGAGTCATCATTTATTGGTTTTAGTAAGTTATGAAATGGTGCTAGGCGGTAGGTTACTTAGTTTAATATTCAAAATTGAGATTAATTTAATTAATTTATTTAAAATATTTAGTCGTAAGAGTAATTCCCCCTTACGACATGTACAGCCACACCTGAACAGGAAAGGATGTGTAATTTCCTTGTTACGTTTATGTGGCAGGGAAATGCACAAAAAACGACGTGTGTGGGATTCAAACCCACACTCCCTCGGTGTTTACAGCGTATTTTATACGCTCTTACCCACCGAGGCTGCTTTGTGAAAATTTAAATTAAAAAGAGTTAGTTAAAGGTAGTTGGGCTCTCTTATTAAAAAATTCAACTGAACTAAAATTCTTCGGATTTTCCTTAAATTTCCTTTTTTTCGTGAGTATATAAGGGGCTAAAATATAGTTGTGAATATTTTGTTCGCCTGAACAAATAAAATGTCCGGCACTAATCAGCGTGAGTAGAGGAAATTTATATTAAATAGAGATTATTTAGCCTTCATGGATGAAAACGAATTGGATCGGCTCATATGGTTTAGCATAATTGGGTTCAACTATAGATATATATATATATATATATATAAATTAGATATATGTATATATATATGTGTATATAGATATATATACATATATTAATTAAACTTCCAATTTTTTAAAAGGAAAAAATTATAAAATCCTATGAAAAAGAATAAGTTTTATTTTTATATCTGATTTGATTCTCAAAAGGTTATTACTTTGAGAGCCATTTTCAGTGCTTTAAAGATTGTTACAAAAAACAAAAAAAAAAATATTTCTCTAGTGGAAAATTAAAAATAAAATCCGAAAAATGTGAAAAATAATTTAAAAATTTCTATTTTTAAATTTGCCACCTTATATACTACAGACTCTAAAAGTAATCCTTAAATTATATTTTTTTATATAACAGAAATACTGTATGTAGGTGCAATTAACTTTTCTAAAAAAAAAAAAAGGATTCATTTTTATTTTATTTTTAAATTAAAAAAGAAAAATGGAAAATTTTTGAAAGAGTTTGCCATTAAAAACAAAATTGTCCTCTTAAAACTCAATTTTTTTTTTGTTTTCAATATTTTTTCGCTAAATTTATTTTGTTAAAAATAAGAAAATATTTTAAAAAATTAATTGAAGTTAAAGTTATTTATAAGCGGACTTTATTTTTTTTTCAATGTAATTCTTTTTTTTACTCCTACAATGAGGATAGGATATCCACTAAATCATTCACTAAACTTGAATTTATGAAATATCTAGCTCTTAAAATACCAAAAAATATTTATATCACACTTTTTAAATAAAAAATATTTTAAACCTCAGTATTTTTTGAAACTTTTAAAGATTATGTACTTTAATAACAGTATGTAGAGCTTTAAAAACTCTAAAGTTGTCATAAATATGTCAGAGCTTTAGCTTTATAAAATTATTTAAAATCACTTTTTTTGTTTATTTTTATCGAATTTCCGCAATATTAAAAATAACACAATGAAAATTGAAATATATATTTTTGGTCCTTGTTTTCCTTTTTTTAATTCATTATATTCTTTAAATATTAGAATTACTTCCTGAAATTTGAAGAATTACTTTAAACCAGTGTATGAGATTTTTCTTTACTTTTTTTATGATATTTTATTTGAATGCCTTTTAAAAAAAAAGTGTATATCATTGGATGTGTTTTTGGTTCTCCCGCGAGAAGTACTTTTGGTTCTTCCATCACATACTAGAGCTTCAAAAAATCATGATTAATCTAGTTTGAGTATAATTATGTTTGATTACTATTAATATGTTGCAATCATACAATAACAAGCAATTCAATCAAAAACAAAGACATTGTGTTTGATTATTTTGAATTGGGATTGTAATAATTCATACGTTTAATTGAAACCTTATTGTTTGATCTGAGTGAAATGTTCGAAAAGCATAACATTTTGTTTGTATTGTCGTTAAGTTTACTTCATATAGGAATGCGTACAAAATCCCTATGAAAAAAAACAAAATGCGGAGGACTAAATCCCACAATAAAACAATCCCCAAAGACAAAATCCCCAAAAACAAAATCCCTCAAATAAATAATGTTTTTTTTATGCATTTAAAAATTGTAGTATCAACAATCTGTTCTATTTGTTGAAATATGTAAATAGGTAATATGTAAAAAAAAAGTAATTAGGAGGGGTTTTAAAGTTGGATTAAAAAATGTTATACGCTTTTTCTAGAATATTTATATTTATATGCAGATGTGGGATCGTTTACTAGGAGAGTTTCTATAGTTGGATTCAAAATCAAAGTTATACGCTTTTTCCAAAATATTTATATATGTATATGTAAAATTCTGAATTAGGAGGGATTTTAGAGTTAGACACAAAATCAGGGTATTTTCTTTTTCCAGAATATTTATTATATTGTCAGTGATTTTTCTCTTTGTTGAGGATTTTGTTTTTGGAGAATGAAGATTTTGTCTTTGGGGATTCAACTCATTATCAAACATAACCTACAAGTTCAAGCATATTTTATGTTTGGGAAAGTGAGTTTTGTGTTCAAGCTCAGTTTTATGCATTCGTTCCAAAGAGGAATAATAAAATAAATAATGAAATGAATGATACTATTAAAAAAGGTAAATATATTTAAATTGTACACACTAAATGTATTATTTCAATATTGGTAAATTTATTAAATTTCCTAATATAGAAGCAATTTTTTTTTAAATTAACATATCCTTCATGATCATCTAAATACTAATAAACATTCAATAATATTAAATGTTTGATTGTATAAATATAAAATGTATTAACTTAATTGATTAAATTATTACAAATACAATCAAATAAAGTAGAAAATTATCAAAATTGATTGTTTTATTAAATCAAGCAATTCAGCTAGAATATAATGTATCTTCGTTTTGTTTTGTAATTGTGATTATATTTTTTGTTTGATTGTTTGTAAATTAACAAACATGATTAGATTGTTTGAAGCTCTACCGCATATAAGTACAATGTAAATTGTGATGAGAAAATAAATCAATCTTTGCTTTTCAGATGTAGTTGCGGTACAAATATTAAATTATAATTACGTTATTTATTTTGTTAACATTATATTATTATACGAGTATTTTGTAGAATGAATTTAACGCGATTTAGATTTGAACCCGGGATCGTTCGCCTAAAAAATCGTCGACTAACGCATTGTGTCACTGGTCAGATACTTGTACATTTTTTACTTTTAAAAAATAAAAATAGTTAATTAAAAAAATCTCAAGTTAAGATACTTAATGTTAATTGTAGTACAAAGATTTTTTTTTTAATTTTTTCATATACAATCAAACGTTTTCCACGTAAACAAACAACAACTGAAATATTAGTTATTTAGAAAATAAATCTGATATTTTTTATAATATTATACCTTTTGTCTCTCAGAATTCAGAATTTCATAAATTAATTAAAAAATTATTAATTAATTTAATTAATTATTAAAATCCATGGAATCCATGTAATAAATATCATATATTTATGAATAATAATCTCAAATATTACTTATATACACTTAATTTAATTAAAAGTATTCACATAATAAAAAAGAAAATAAAAAAAAAATCAATTGCAAAATTTACTCTCATAAATAAATTAATAAATTTTTATATAAAGACGTTTTTTTTTTCGGAAATTATTTTAATATCCTAATTAAAATTCCCTTCGTACCTATTAAAAATCAATATTTAGGCTATTATATGTCTAGGACTGTAATATTACATATATTATATTATATGCATATGTATATGTGTCCACACGCATATTATTTATTTTTTTATACGTATATTTAAAGATATTCTATTAAATATATAAAATGTATTTAAATATAAGTATAAAATTCTATTAACACATGTTTTATTCACCATAAAAGGATGGTACAAAATTATGATATATCAACCAAACTTTGAAATAAAATATGGATCAAAAGCATAACAGGGAAAATTTTATTTTATTTAATTTTTTTTTTTTTTTTTTTTTTGTTTATTAGATATTATATTCGTTATCCTTCTAATAACTCATGTATTTATTCTGGGAAAAAATAGAGAAAAAGAATAAACCGGAAGGAGTATAACATAATTCTATCACCCAATTTAAATTCATAATATTCTTTTTTTTCCCCCAGATTTATACATAATTCATTTTCTTGTTATTTTATATTAAATTGTATATTAAATATATATCCATGTATATATATATAAATATATAAATTTATGTCGAATTTTTGATAAAATATCAACATTTTTTAAGAATGACAGGAAAAAAAAACAAGCCGATGAAATAATTTAACATTAATTTTGTGGTGCTTAAAAACAGAACCCTCAAAAAAAAAAAAACAACAATAAAATTTAAATATTTGAAAAAATTGTTTTTTTGTTTTTATTTCCTCTTCAATGTGTTTATTAAAGAATATGTGAACATTATCTTAAGGATGTTTAAAAATGATCTTTTTTTTACTGAATTTCCAAAATTATTTTTGTCTGTTTTGTTCGTTCACAATAATTGATAAATTTTCTTTTTAATTTACTTTGAGGAAAATATTAAGTACATATTAAACTTTTTTTTTTCATATTTAATCCTTGTCAATTGTATTTTAAATTTTTTTATTTTCATTATTTTGTCAAAAAACTTTGCGCGGAAATGACCTATTTAGAATAAGAGTATATTGTATATGTTCTGTGTATTTTTTTTTGTCATCCTAAAAGTATGCAATAATTCGATTTGCTTTTAAAATTTAATATAATTTTTTAATTTAATATAATTTTTGAGGGGCTTCGGTAGCCTAGTGGGTAGGAGTGTGGGTTCGATCACTTCACAGGTCGTAAGTGTTTTTTGCTTTACATACCCCCCTTACAACCAAATATAATGTAAATATATATGTAGTATATAATATAAACAAAATAAATAATATTAGTATATAAACCTATAATGGCCTTAGTAGCCGATGGTTCAATAATATTGCATTACATTTATGTATGTAATATTAATATAAATAAATAAATGAAATGAATAAATTGTGGAATACTTTTTTTAAAGTCATATTTTTAAAGCTTCAAATTTCTATTCTTTATTATGAAGCAAAATATATATGTAACTAAATTAAAATATATATGTGTAAACAAATTTTACAAATTTATTTATAAGTAAACTCTCTGATTATATTCTTTTTTTTTGTTTTTGATGTTTCCAGTTACGTTACCGTCATATTATTTTTGTTTTAAATAAATAAGTGCCAATTATATTGATATACATATATTAACATTTATGAAAGTACTTTAAATTTATATAACTACAAATCTAAATAGCTAATATATACGTATATAATATGTTCATATCATTTTAATAAAGTAACTTTCAATAAGTAATACAAAAAAAAAATTTTTATATTGTTATTTAGGAAATTCTATTTCCTTTAAGGATAATGTAAGCATATGTCATTAAATTACTCAATTATATTTTTATGGGTATTTATAAATACATATAAGTATAAGTATACATACTTATATAAATACAATTGTTTATAATTAAAATTTATAAAATTTTTAGACTTCTGTGCTCAAAAACATTGTTATGCTTCCTTTTTTTTATTATTTAATTCAAAATGTACATAAAAATATGTATTATATGCTTATTATTATAAACACCTAAACAAACTTTTAAAACTCATATTGACATAAATAGCTTTAATTATATAAAAATAAAATTCATAGCTATTATCTATAGCTTATTTATTATATTGAACCAGAGATAGTATATAAAATGCTTTTTCCGAAACAATAACACGGTCACCTAATAGTTATATTATTCTAGCTTATTCAATTTATCTTTCGATACTTGCTTGTTTAGCAACAGATTGAGTTACTCATTTTTATTTTGTTTTTTAAATTGTTTATAAACTTTACTATATTATGTTATATTAAATCTATTATTTGTAGTTTATATTTTAAGACTTTCTAATTATTAAAGGTGGTATTAAAAAATTATTATAGATTAAGGTGGCTCCAATCTATTAAGAAAACAATATTTCTTTTCTTCTTATATGCATTTCTCTGCCACATAAATGTGATCAGGAAATTATACAGCCTTTCCTTTTCAGGCGTTGCTGTAACTGTCGTAAGGGGAAATAACTCTCACGACGTGTGTGGGACTCTAACCCACACTCTCTCGGTACAGCATATTTTATATGCTCTAACCCACTAGGCCACCGAGTCCCCTATAGTTATGACAGATTGAAAATATAAATGTTATTAATTTAATTCTTGTAACTTTAATTTAATTTAATTGTGCAACAAAAAATGATTGTTTTATTTTAATTAAATTGTAAACGTTTATTGGATTTTTATACAAAATTAAGCCGTTTCTAATATTTTGGTAGATTAATTTTCACCATTTCCAATTAATAGAAATTCATTTATGATATACTTAGCCAAAAAATAATAAGTATATGTATATATATATAGAAAAGATTCATTGTTTTGATCCTTTTTTTTAAGTTCCCTTTTTTTCAAAATATATATATACACTTAATCTTTTATTTTATTTAAAAATTAATTTAAGCAACTTCCAGAACAGTGAACTTTTAAAGAATGTGTATGGTTCAAAAAACAAAAAATCTGAATAAATTATATGAATATTTATTTTATTTTACTTTTAATCTAGGTTAAATAGGAAAAAATTAATTTATTCGACCTGGATTTTAAGTTTTTTTTTTTTATTCCATTCTAAAACTATTATGAAGGAAACAATATAGAAAAGGAAATAAATTTAAAAATACGGTTGAATTACATTTTTTTTTTTTTTTATATTTTTTTGGTATACTAATACTATATATGGTCATATAATTAGGACATTCATAAAAAAAAAATTAATAAAATAGAGCATAAAACAAGAAAATTTTTCTAAAAATATGATTTTCATTTCGAATATTTTTAAATATCTTTAAATTAACTTTCTTTTATTCAGGAATAAAAAAAAGGAAATAATAATTTCTGAACAAAAAAAAAAATCATTCGAAATCCTTGCTTTCTAAAATTAAAGCTAACATTTCTGATAATTTACATAAATAAGTGTTACGTTCATTCAGTAGCCCATTCCATTTCTATATTAAAGTTAAGTTTAATTTTCATTCAATTTTCTTTTGTTATTTGTATATGCACATTTATTATCCTTTACAATGCATAATAGAATACAAATTAAAAAAATTTTCAGGGATAAAAGAAACAACCTTGTCGAAATAAATTAAAAACACTAACAAAAACAAAACCTTAAAATATTTTCCGTTACCGCAATTATGCAGAATAAATTAAAAAGAATTGCATCTATAAACATGAAAATGACTGTATCTAAAAAAATTTACTATATGAAAATAAAATGAATGAATTGCGTAATTTAGAAATTTATTGGTTAAGAAGTATCTCGCATTACTTACAACGGGAAGAGTATCAATCACCGATAAAAACTATTTTCAATTATAAATCACTGTACGACCAAAAATCTAATAATATTCTGCTCTAAATAGCCAACGGCTTCCTCTCCACGAATAACAGTTGATCAAAATAAAATACCAGGAATTAAAGCCAAATAAAATAAAGGACAAAATTTGTACAGACGTTCAAACATGTGATGAGAAATTTTATTTAAAAGAAAAATAGTTTTTTAAGAAGGAGAAATTTTTTAAAGAAAAATAAAAATTAAATAAAAAGAAAATTGAGGCCATTTGTTTAGTTTAGTCTTCTTTTTCCCACTTTTTTCTCCACTTTAGTTTTTTTTTGATTCAAGATAATTCACGTTTTCATGCAATTAAAAAAAAAACATCATATTTTTTTTATAATGGCATAAAAAGTTAGGGCAATAATAATTATATAATAAATTGCTCTATACTTTGTAAGTAAAATATTTTTAAATTTGATCGTTATATATACTTACATATAACTAAGAAATTTTTAATGCATTTTTACAATACACAGAATTGTTTTTTTAAATGAAATAAGTAGCAGTTTAAAATTTAAAAAACCAATTAAAAAAAAAAAGTTTATAAGAATATCAAAATTCTATTTTATTTTAAAAATCATTTCTAAAATATTTTTTTCCATAATTAATCAGAGTATGCGTATTTATATTTATACATTTACTTATTGTGCTTTAAAATTAATATCTATAAAGCATATATTCGTCTAAAATGGAGTACAACTCCCATATATGAACTAGCGGTGTCTCAATCTTTATTAGGTTTCCTGAATAAAACCCAAAATCGAACTTTACGCCTAATTCTAGATCTTATTATGCATATAACTTTTACTGCGCTCTTAAAATATTTCAAAATATTGAAACTATAGTTTTTTTTTTAGAGATATCTTGTATTGGTAATGACATTTGTTCTATTAAACTAAAATCAATAATGCCTTCCTTTAAACAAATCTAACGCAATACTGGTATGGAGATTTCTAAGTGGTTTAAAACTGGTTAATGAAAGTTATTTATTTTGATAACCACTAAATCGTGTAGCATTCTGCCCTCCATAGTGTTCTCGTCTGGTCTATTATATTTAAGCTGCAATTTTTCAAAAACTACCTGTATAGGTACACTTCCAATTTACCTTGTAACCCTCTCTTATTATTCTATTTTCCTCTAATTCCTCTCATTATCCAAATTTGCAATTGTATGAAGGAGTTGTTTGCTAGAATTTGAATGACGTGTAAAAAAGAAAAAAAATCAAAGATAATATCCTATAAATACTTACATCAAGAAATAAATTAGAAATCAATTTAAATAATCATTTTTTATTTATCAATTTATTATAAAAATCATTCACAATGAACTTTTCAAAAACCAAAAATAACCTCAAGTTTAATAATTTCGAACAATAATAATCACTTAATATCCTTTTTTTAAAAACGTTCAAAAAGTTCAAAAAAGAAATTCATTCATTCGTTATATTCATAGTTAAATAACAGGTATATATATGTATATATTAAATTTTACTATCCTAAGAAGAATATTTTAAAATTGATTTAACTCATATTATAACCCAATCAATCAATTAAATTTTTATTTTTATTTTTATTTTTATAATTAATTTCTCATACCTATTTAAAAAAAAGAAAAACCAAAATAGAATATAAAAGGATTAATTAATTTTTACCTTTACATAAACTTTTTTTTAAACAATATCCTTGTAAAGTAACAAAAAAAAAATCTCTAAATATTTTCTACCCCTAGTCTAACATGAAAAATATCAAAATTTAATTTCCGTTCGTTTATTTTTAAATACTCAACACTTTGTTTGTTTTTTTTTTATTGTTACTAAAATTAAATTTCCCTCATTTACACTTTATTTAGAGCCCTTTAAATTTTTTTTTTTGATATAATTGTTTCCTACTAAAAAATAATAGTTATATGTGGTAGTATAATGCGTCTATATAGTCCATTAATAATTTATCAATATGCGTTGAAAACAATTTTTTATACAATAAAAATTCAATGAAAATCCTTGATATTTTCCTTCCATTCTTGTTATCATTATTTTTAAACTGAAAGTAGAGTTAAAACAAAATAATATAACAGATATTATGTTATTTTTATTTTTTTTTAAATATAACTGATTCAAAATCAGTAAAAATAAGAACATAAAAATAAAAATAAATAAAAACAATGATCGACCTAATTTTTCGAGAATCGAAATTAGTGACGTCAAAAATAAAATGAAAAAAAAACAAACATAGATATAAATATGTTTCTTTTTTTTTTTTTTGTGTATCTAATATACAATATTTCCTGTTCAATTTTAGAATTGCCTATTTGCCTCAATACATTATAATAGTAATGAAAATTGAATCAATTTTTTTTTTCTTTTCTAAATTTAAATCCTTTGCTATTTCAATATAGAGGGTGTTTCTGCATAAGAAAGCTATCTATTCAGAGGCAGATAGGGGAGGTCACAACTGAAAAAAAATTTAAATGGAAGGAGGAGAGGGTCTATTCTGCACCATTTCCAAGATGTTTTCTTCTTTTCACTTCTATAAGAAGCATAGAGTATCCACTAGGTCATTATTTATATTTGACTAAAACTTTAAAAAACTAAAACTTTTTTGGAGTCATTAGTTTCACTAAGCCGGCTGTAGTTATTTTACAATAATACTAAACATAAAGATAAGTTAGTAATTTACTCTACACAATTTTATTGCATTTTTCTAAAGCAAAGCATTCAAAAGATTTTTTTTTTTTAAGAAAAACCAGCTAAAACGTTTAAAGCCTCATATCTCGATAATGATGCAGTGTAGACTCTCCTTCCTCCTCTTCCAACCATACAATTGCTTGCTAATTTTTATCATCTCTTTCTGCTCCAAAACAGATAGGATTTTCATCGGAACACCTTGTACATGTATATATATTTTTTTTTTAATGCATTTTTCTGCCACATAAATGTGGACAGAAATTTGCACAGCCTTTCCTGTTCAGGCGTGGCTGTAAGTGTCGTAAGGGGGAATAACACTTACGACGTGTGTGGGATTCGAACCCACACTCCCTCGGTATTTACAGTGTATTTTATACACTCTTACCAACTAGGCCACCGAGGCCTAGGCCACCGTATATGTATATTTATATGTATATAATATTTTTGTCTAAGTTAATTGCAGTGCAGAGATAGATGTGAAACTTTTTTACATTATTGGCAATTCTATAGTACTATAAATTGATTTGGATTCGTATATGTATTTATATATCCTTTTCATATATCTAATGAATATGACGTATAAATATGTATTTTTTTTTTATAGAGAAATGAAAGGAAATTTACAATGTTTGTAATATTATAACACTATTTACTATCAATTGAATGAAAAACAAATAGATATGTAATTTTTATTCCTATTATTTTCTTTATTTATTGTTCTAGATAAATATGTATGTCCTAGTTAAATTCTTAATATAGTTAAGGAAGTTAAACATCCTTTTTATTTTTATTTTTACAAAAAAAAAAAATTATATTAGGTTAATATTAATTTAGGTTATAAGAATAACATATTGTGAAAATTTAGAATAGCAATGTCCTATAAAATAAATAAAAATAAACTAAGTTAATGTTATAATTAAAAAACTATGTTAGATAAATATTTATTTGAAATAAGTCATAATATTTTAAATATTTTATTTAGAAAAGTTCAAATAATATAAGTATAAGTTTTATATTAGTTAATATTTTATGACAAATAAATATAAATAAACAGGACAGATATTGTAATTGTACTAAAAAAAGTTAATTTATTATTGGTTTAATTTTTAAACTTGTTAAAAAAACAAAGTGATCATTATTTATAAGTTGCTATCAAATTTTAGATATTAAGATTAAAAACGAAATATTGTTAACAAATAACATGGAACATGGGTGAACATTATATAAGCAAATAGATGGCGTACAAATATAAAATTAATTGGGTTTCATAATCTTGTACAATAACTACAGCTTAAACTGCCTAATGAACATAACGACTAAAAAGAATCTGAAGTTTAGTCATATATATGAATAATATAGTATTTAGTCATTACACAATGCTTCTTATTAAAGTGGATAGCAAAATAAAGAAATGGAATTCAAATGGAAACTTTAATTGAATAGACACACACACCTAAATGTTTTAATACGTAAATGTATTATAATTTTTATTTTAGCACTATACGACTAGATTATATCACTCAAAATACATTATTTTTATTTTTGTGCATATAGTTTCGGTCCGTCTGTTTACAAAATTTTTTAAACCGTTTAAGATAGAACAATGAATTTTAACTCTTCTCTCTTTAAAAAATTAAGAAATTAATATTGTAGCCCTATATACCCATACCCATACCCAAATTATTTATGTAGCCCTATATACCCATTACGCCAAACAAAAATATTTTTTTTTTAGTTTTATAAATCAATTACAAAATTATTCATTTTTTTACAATTTAGTATTTAAATTTACCGTTATGCGATAAAAATATTTTGTAAGATTTTCCTTCATAACTCAGGCGCACTTTCTGTTAGAAATTGGAAAATGAAGAGAAGAATCTTTAATTCCGAATTCGGATAAGTTACCAAAAAAAATTTTTTAGCACCATCCCCTGTTTAAGATCTATTGTCAAAAATTGAAAATTTACTAAATATTTTCAGATAACTGTAACTTTATATACCTAATTATACTTAAACGTTTACAAAGTAAAATGCAAAAATAAAAGATTCAACATTATATTTTGATATTTGATAACTTCTTTTTAACTAAATTTAGAATAGGATTTCGCTTAAAATTAAAGAAAGTGTGTTTTGTTTTTCAAAATCTTTTCTTATATATATAAAATTCTAAGAAAAATTAAATTAAAAAATTTTGATCCAAGTACTAATTAATCTAAACTGTTTTTATTGTCTTTTATAGCAAATTTGTTTAAATTTTCAATGAATTACGATTCCGCGTTTTTGAATTACGATTCCGCGTTCACTAATTCGGATTAGTAAATTTCGATTTCGGGTCAGATGAAATGATAATGATATTTACCCGAAATCCTTAATGACTTCTAAATAATATTTATAATGCCGGAAAATTATTGAATTCTTACTGGGCAATGGTTATTTAAACAAATCTAGTTCATTTTTTAAGCAATATACTTAAATCGTTTTTTTTTTATCCTTTTTCTTTGTCCTTTAAAAAGTATCTATCTTTATTTAATTTTCATATAATTCCAATGATTATAAAACTTTGATTACTCATCATTAACTCAATAAATAATTCGATTACTAGACAGTTTTTAGTTTTTAAAAAATAATTTACTTTTTGATTTAGTTTTAACTTCTGCATTTAAATAATCACAAGTACTGTAAATAAACTTTTTAACTGTACTTTAACTGTACTTTTTTAAAATAAATTCTATGTAGAACTTCTCATCTTTTTAAACGTAATATGTAAATTATTTTATAGTGTATCTCACCGCTAGCATTCCAAAATAAGTCGTTAAAACTTCACATCATATAATTTTATTTTTTATTCTTTACAATTGTAATTTATTAAAAAAATAATTGTAATATTATTCATTAATTCAGTTATAAAGTGTTATTTGTGTTAAATATTGACTCAATTAAATCTTTTGATCTTAATTACAAAAACTTAATTATGTATTCTAAAACATAATTATTTTTATTTTTTGATTTATTATCTAATTATAACGTTTAAATACACTTTAAAAATATTCTTTTTTAAAATGATTTAATTATGAAAAAAATAATGACTTTATGTCTAGTCTTTTATAGAATACAATTTATCCAAAAGACCAATTGTCTACTGTTAATCTGTGTAAAACAAAATTAAACGTAAATTTTAAAATAATCTCACGCAATAATTTATTGCATGAGATAATCACATGATGATATGATTACTACATGATTTGTATAGTACATAATATATCAATAGTCATTTACATTTCTTTCAACTCAATATAAATTAACAAAATTGTATATACTAAATTTTGTTTCAATTAAATTGTTTGCTAATAAATAACAAAGGGGGGGGGGAACAAAAAAATAATAAGGTGCTAATTTTTTTAAGATTTTTAAGGACTAATCAAATAACATAAATTTATCTCTTTAATATACTTAATTTTTTTTGTGACATTTTAATCATTGTATTGTATTGTTTATAAGTGAAAACTTTACAAAAAGGACTTATAAATCATAATAAATTTTATATTATAACTTAAATTGTTTATAATTTAAAATTTATTCAAAATCAACCGTCACGATTATTATTTTCTTTTAATATCATGTAAATAATTTGCATCTATTAACTGACTTCATTTTCAAAAAATAAAAATTGGAAATTAATCTTCTTTCTAATGTAATAAATTGCATGCATACAATTTTACATTAGCATTTAGAGGTTTAGCAAAGTTATTTTATTATCCTTAGGAAAAAAACGAACTAATTTATTTAACTTACAATTATTCTTCTAAGAAATTAAAATTCACTTTAATACAATTAAATACAATAATAGGATTTAGTACAGTAACAGAATTTTTTTTTTTTTTAAAAAAAGGATATTTTTTCAACAGCTTTTCAATAAAAAAAAATATAATATTTAAATAACATGCAATAAAACAACACTTCAAAAGTAGCAGAAAGAAAAAAAACAATTGCATTCTGAATCCTTTTTCCTAGAAATGAAAAACCGTTATTTTATAATCATTTGTTTTTAGCAAAAATTCCAACACATATGGCATCATAATTTATTTTATAGTCATATTTGGATTCCTTGTCCTTTCTTCAAAGACACAAATATTAACCGTATACAGGTAAATTAACATGTAATCAAAAATTATTTAAATATGTCCTAATGAATTTTTGTAAAACAGGTAAATGTAAATCGCTTTAATTTTTAATTTTGAAATTGCAAATATGCAATATAATCCCCTCTTCACAAAATTTATTTCAAAAACATATCTTTAGTATATGTCTATGATGAATTTAATGAAATACAAACCTTTTAAATTGGAAGTCAACCATCTCTGTGATATTAGTTTAAAATGAATTGTTAAAGAAGTTAAAACCCCAGTAAAGAAAAGAAAAAAAAAGTTTACATAAATAAAAAAAGACAAAAATTTTAAATCTTTAAATTAAAAAATAATTTAAAAGTGAAAATTGTATAAAATATTTAATAAAATTTAAAAAAAATTAATTTTTATGTTGAAAAAAATTTCGAAAATTTTTCAACAAATAATCGGTCGTGCTAAAAAAAAATCTAAATTAAAACGTAAATCCAAATCAACACAAAAGAATATGTTGAAAATCGAAACTTCATTTGATACATCAAATACTGATAATCAGTATATTGATCTTAAAAAGCATGGTCCGATATTTGTTAGTACAAATTCATTAAGCAGTGCAGATTTTTCAACATATTTGGAAACTAGTGATATTATTGAATCAACAACATCAAAAAAAATCCAAAAAGGTAAAAAAGTTAAAAGACATAGTTCATTAAAAGTCAAAAAGACGAGAGAAGAAATCTTTGAAGTAAGTGCTGTTGATGAAACTGAATTTAAACAAGCATTAGAAGATAATGGTGCAGATAATTCAAGCGAAATACGTAAATTAGATTTATCAAAAAGTATTGAAGAATTAATGCGTTATTTTGAACAAGATGTTGTTACTGATGATTTTGATCAAACGGAAAAATCTCAAAATAGTAATAAAATGAATGTAGATGAATTGATTAAAGAATTAGAAAAAAATAAAAATAATGAACAATCAATTCAATGTGATGAAGTATCAAATGAAAAAAACAACGAAATAGAACCGGTAGTAGAATCCAAACAAACATCTAAAATGATTGATGATAAAAGTGCTTATTTGCGTACAACTGTACCAATTAAACCTAGAAGATTGAGGCGTCAGACTCAGGTTATTTCAACAACAGCAATACAACCAATGATAAGACAACCACCAACAGCAACACGTAATTCATATGAAGAATACAAAAGAATGGCACAAGACGAATTAATTGCTATTAATTCAAAGAAAAATATCAGTCCTAAAATTCGAGCAATGGCTGAATTGTTTGATCATAAATTGAGCCCTCTTAAAGTTCTTAAATCAAATAAAATAACTCCGGCAGAAAAAATGAAAAAATTAACAATACAACATGTTGAAATGCCACAAATTGATTCTTGTCCAGAAGAAACACCAATTCCACATAAAAGAACAGTTTTTACAATTGGAGAAGAAAAAACTACCCCAAAGCCTAGACCTCGATCAAAATGTTTGGAACGATATGATTTTGGAAATAAATTGAGTGTATTTAAAGGACAACGAGAACCAGAAAATATTACTGAAAAAAATGTTGACTCAAATGAAAAGCCAAATGTTTCTAAAATTATTCAAACTGTTGAAAGTCGCATTTCATCAAAATCTGTATTGAACCCTGAAAAAAAATTAAATAAAAGTGGTAATTTGGAAATTCCTGCTTATAAACACTGTATTGAACAACTAAAAAACATTAACTCTAATGCTCCTAATAACAAAATAAATGACACGATTGAAAGTATTAAACCTAATAATTTATCAAAGAATAATACAAAAGTTCTAGATATTGTAACAACCGAAGCAAGTTATTTGGTAAATAAAAATCATGAAAATACAATTTACAGAAATACAAATGTTCCACAGAAGAAGTCGAATAATAAAGATGTTTCCAACAACAATATTGTTAAAGCTAATAACGATCACCAAAGCGAAGATAAAGAATCAAAATATAATACAACTGGCTGTTTGATTCACGACGAAATACTTTCTAAAATCTCTGTCAAAGAGAAAATTTCACTTTTTAACAAATTTGTTGATGAATTTTCGAATTCAACTAAACATCATCAGTATTTTACCAATAACACATCACACGACAATCAACCGAAACCTAGTAAGTTATTAAAGACTCAAGTAATCAAAAATATTAATAAAGTAATTGCTGATTTGAAAACAAAATTAACTGGATCAAAAGAGAATATTGCATCCGAAACAATTGAAAATAATTCAAAACAAAATCGACATATTACAAGTATCACAGTTCATTTACAAAATTCAAAAGAAAATGCTACTATGACTACAACAACAACTGAAATTGCCGACACAACATCAAATTTGGATAGTTCCTTTCTGCCACATTTACAAGCCATTAATTCTACGAATCATCTAACATATGGACTAGAAGACACCGTTATCGATCCATTGCCTGATTCACAAGTTAGTTCTGATTCAGTTGATGGTAGTAAATTAATTGCTAATGCTGATACAATAGTTGAACCATTCGGTAATTCGACAATTGCTAACATGGACAAACAAACCCTAAGTGAATTATTAACACAATCTATTGAAAATAATGACGAATCAAAAGATGATAGTCAAAAACGAAATAATAAATCATTATGTGGTTGTATTCCATTCGATGTATATGGACCACCAAGAAAAATTCGCCGTACAGCATTAGAACGTTCTGGTATTTTTGTAAATCAACAGCTTGAAAGTATGTTTTACAAATGGCTATTAGAATACAATCACAAAAACACAAGTCAAAGTACACCGAAATGTAAAGAAACCATAAAAGTTGAAACAACAGAACACAAACCCGATAATTACAGATCTGATAAAATTGAAAAAGAAGAAGAACCTTTAAAAACAGACGAAATATTATCAAAAGATGAGGTAAGTTCTAAAGATAAAAAAATATATGTGTTGGTCTAACTTTTATAATTCTATTTTCAGAATACTAAAGATAATAAAAATAATAAATGTAGTCCAAAAAATCTATCTTTACGTCGAAACTTACGTTGGAAAATCGATGAATTTATTATTGAGAAATGTACACCGCCACCACCTCCAGAAACAGCTCCACCAAAACTAGATTCAGCGCTTCCATCATTTGAAATTGCACCAATGAAAACAACAATTGAAATTCCTGAAGAAATGACACATAATGTTCAACCAAGTTCTGAAGATGATGGACGATTTTCAATTGCATCATCCATATTCTCCAAATGTCAATTATTTGATAGCGATAGTGACAATACAAGGCGCCGTAGTTTTATAATTGGTGCACCAGTTCGAAATGGAAAATTAAATATTGATAGTAAAAATGAACAATTAAGCAGTTTATTTGAAGTAGATGCAAAATTACTGAAGAAATGCCAATCACCAGACCAATTTAAGAAAGCATATATATTAACAGTTTTATCCAGTCCATCGCCATCTTTAATAAGTGATGGTGAACATTTAAATCAAGACTGTTTTAAATATAATCATTTAAAAGATTCATCGTTATTGTCACGATCATGGTCACATTTACCATCTATTGAACATGAGCAATCAAAATTAGCAGATACACTATCAACAACAGCAGGCGATGTACCAGCTTCTCCATATACAAAATCAATACGCTCACAACAAAGTCAAAGTTGCCAAAATTTAATTAATGAATCATCAAATGTAAATTCAACAGCAAATGATTTTTCAAGTGTATTTGTTGAAAAATCTTTTATTAACAAAAGCTGTCCATTACCAGCAGTTGCCGAAAACATAGAAAACGAAACTGATAATTTGAAAAATTATAATAATAAAATTGAAGTCGACTTTGTTTCAACGACAAATGCTTCCATTAAAGAAGTCAGATTCAGTGATAGTGATAGTACAGCAGAAAATAAACCGGTAAAACAAACTATTAAATATCGTAAAACACCTAAGAAACCAACTAATCTTGGAAAATTAAAAACAATGACATCACTTTTCACGAAACCTCTTAAAACACAAACAACAGAAGAGAAATTTATAAGTTCTGAACAATTCAAGGAATCCAACCAAATATCAGATAACAAAAGCACATTAGAAAAAGTGGATCTTCAGACCAGTACTATAATGAATCAATGCAGCAAATTTTGGATTATCTCAAAAAATTGTATTCTAAAATTTACAATATTTTACGTCCAACCAAAAGAATTAAATGAATTGAAAGAAATATTTAAAATAGAATCTAGCAAAAGTTCAAAAATAAATTTTGGAGTTGATTCAGTTCATTATTTTTCAAAACAAAAAATAAACATCAGTTTTGGTAAACCTGAAAAATATTCTAAATATTGGTTTGCTGTTGGTAATCATATTGTAAGTTTTAATGGTAATTTTATACCAGAACCACAAATTCATCAAGCATTTCAATTATTAAGAGGATCTGATTTACGTTTTGGCATTGATAATATTGAATTTTCTAAAAATAATCAAACATTAAATATAAATGATGCTTCATTAGCTCGAGCTTCCATTTATAGTAAAACAAGTGATTTAGCACCATCAGATTTTGATTCGGATTCTGATCATCATGAATTAAAAAATATTTTTGGACAAAATATTCAAAAAACAAAAAATGAACATCGTTTAAGTAGTAGTACCGAAGATCCACCATCTTCAGAGACAGTATCACCAGATAGCGGAGAAGTTTTAACATCAGAACCAGATGATGAATCATTAAATTTTGTTAATGAAAATGATCCATTAGATAGTTTATTTACATGGATAAAATCAAGTACAGAAAAAGTTATGCAAAATATGATAAGACCATTAGATCAAACATTAATATCAGATGAACAGCAGCAATCCAAAGTAAAGGAAAAAAATGAAGAAGAAGAAAAACATAATGAAAGAAAAAAAAAGAAAAATATTAAAATTGGAAAAATGTCCAGTGATGCATTCAATAGATTACTGTCACAAAGGGAGGAAATTTTAAAATTACAAAAACAATTACGTACTTCAAAATTTAAATCATATACAACTGGTACAACATTTCCAAATTTAGCTGAAGCAAATACACCATATGAGCATTTAAAACGCTTACAAAATATGGTAAAAGCAATTGAATTCATTGCTTCATCTGATGGTTATATTAATTGTAGCCGAATACAATTAGAAAGTTTTATTTATGCTTTATGTAAACATGCTGATTTATGCCTTTTAAGTTGTATTACACAAATTAATAAAATTTTACAAATTATTGTACAATTGGAAGCATAATATTTTGTAAAAGTTTTTTAAGTGAATTTTATTAATTTAAAAAAAAATAATTAAAAATTTAATTTTTAATCATATTTTATTGATTTTATTGTAAAAGATATTTTCCTTTGATTTAGTTTTTATAAATAAGATTTAATCTACCAATATTATATAATATAATTTTAGTTAATTTTTAATTTTGTAATTATTTTTGAGATTTTAATAAATACCTAAACCAAAATTAATTTTTATTTTTATTTAAAACATTTCAGAACTTTATATTATGGAATCCCTCTCACTCTTAGAGTGTTTCCGAACCTATCGCATTTAGCACTAAATACAAGCATTGTTTAATTCTGAAAACTACGAGAAATTTTTATTGCATTCAAAAATTTTTATTGCATTCGGACTAAATTAGCTGATTTTCGCACTTGATTGATGATCTATCAAAATTTCAAATTGGTCAAATATTTAGGACTAGACTAGATGTTCGCAGTAAAAGAGATAATACATGTAAGAAAAGAAATATCAAGTGTCTAGTGTCAAGCGATAAAAAGAACGATTTGAAATTTTGAAAATTAATTAAAATACTATTTAATTTGTTACATATACCTAACTATTCTATCTGATCATCCAAAATTTTTTCTTTTATTTAATTATTACTAATATTTTATGTATTTTTTAATAATTTTTATATTTTTTTTATAAATATTTTAGCCACCTGAAAACGAACTTCAAAAATCCCATGATAGTACGGCTGCATTAAGTGAACATCAATTAAGGGTTCAAGCATCACTACAACGTCTTAATATACCAGATTGGTATCGTGCATATAGTTCAACATCTGGTAAAACTGGAACTGAAACTATTGGTATACCTGGTCAAAATAATATAAATATACAATCATCAACAACAAGTACTGGTTATAAACCTGGTAGTTTTACAAGAAAACGTGCTTCAGATTCTGGACGATGGGCTGGTTTAAATTCAAAAACAACATCACTTAGTTCATTAGGATCACAGAGATCTGATCGTAGTCCATTATTATTAAGTCCATCAGCACATAGCCATCATGGTACAACAACTGGTGGTTGTACAACAACTGGTTCAATACCTGTCAGTGGTGGTTTTTCAAGATGGTCAACATCATATTTAAATTCAACACAAACATCACCAAGTGTATCACAACGTGGTTCATTTAGTCGTGGTGGTCCAATTAATTCTAGTTTCAGTTCAGTTGGTGGTGGTAGTGGTGGTGCATCATCAGTTATACGTAGTTCATTTAGACAACCATATATGGGATGGAGAAGTCAAGAAAAAATTAATCAACCAAGAACACCACATGAAAGGTACATATATATATATTATAAATTCATCTATATATATAATTTAATTAATTTAAAAATATAATAAATATAAATTTAAATAATTTTTTTTTTTTACATATCATATTCTTTATATATATAGACTTGCTTCATCATTATTATCAGCTAAACCACCGAAAACCGAACAAGTAGCTGTTACACCAGAAATTCAATCATCAATTAAAGAAGTAACATCAGCTATTGTACATCATTTTAATGATCAAAATAGACAACCAACAAATATTCAAACAACAAGAAGTCGATCAACAAGCCCTAATTCTAGGTAGGAATTTAAATTCATTTAAATCAAAAACAAAATCGTTTTTTTTTTATGAAATTATTTAATATTTACATAAATTAAATTAAAATTACGTTAAAACTAAAAAAACATAAAAACAACATAAATTAAATTAAATTACAAACAAAAAAAAATTATTTTTAAACTAGAATACAAAAATAAAATAAAAAAAAAAAACAAACTTTTTGTTGTGATACCATTTTAATGTTGATAACGTTATCAAAATGTTACAAAAAAAAAATCGCATTAAAATTTAAAATAACCGTTAAAAATAAAAATAAAAAAACAAGTTTAATAATAAAAAAAAACAAAAAAAACAGCATAAATTATTTTTTATATGTGTATGCCTATTCATAATTCCGAAAAGAAAAAAAAAAACATAAAACAATTAAAAACATAAAACTGGAGACTGGAAACTTTTCTGCACTATTATATTGCAAAATATAGGATATTAAAATTAAACAAAATTGTGGGGATTTTTTTTTTTTTTTGTACCGTTTTTCATTACTTTTAAAACTAAACAAAAAAAAAAAACAAATTACAACTAAAAAATCAAAAAAAAAACTCTTAATTAAATTAAAAATAAATTGCCATTTTGCAAATTTTTCTTATGACTTCTAGGTAAGAGAAAAACTTAACTAAAAAAAAATTTTTTTTCCTATTTAATTCAAGCAAATTAATAATATTAGTTTTTACAAGATTTTTATTATTTGGTCTTGGAGTGCTTTTAAAAAAAAAAAAAAATTCTTAACTTAACAAAAAAACAATTAACAAAATATTTTCTATTTTTTTTTTCTTTTTATTTCAATAATTACTCCACATTAAAATGGCTGCCTTTTCTCTTTTTAATTTTAATTTATTATTATTTATGTATATCTATACTTTTTTATTTTTTTTTTTTAACACGGAAATGTAATGGAATGGAACCCAAATAAAAATAAAAAAAAGTCAAATTTACTAACAAAATCTCACCATATATATATATTAATATTATATAGCAACAATTATTTATCAATAAAATAATATTAACTAATAATTTAATATTTATTTTTTATGTTTTTTGTTTTCCTATTAATTTTCCTTAAAAAGCTTTTAGCTTTTGCTATAAGATGGCACACTGATATACAAGTTATTGTCAAATATGATAACTTTTGAAAGAAAATTGAAATAAAAAAAAATAAAAATTTAATAATTTAAAAACAAAAAACTTTTTTTTTTACTTTTCGGAATATAATTTAATAAAAGATAAATTTAAATAGAAGAAAAAAAAAAACCAAACAAAATCCACACCAAAAAATAAGTTGTGGCTCTAAATTATTGCGAATCACGCTTTATTCAAACAGCAGACAGCACGTTTTGTATTGAGTAGTATAATGATTTTAGTTTATCTTATAAAATATTTTATCTTACACAGTACAAATAAACTACATATTATATTTAAATATACTGCTAATGATCAAATATAAAATTAAAAAAAAAATAATAATAATATTACTTAAATAATATACAAAAAAAAAAAAAAAATAAATTAAATAATTAGTTAAAAAAAATATATATAATATATTATAATTCACGTATTGTGTTTGAATGTGCAACTTTTGAATTTAAATTAAAAAAAATATTAATAAAATTTATTCAAAAAATATTAAATTAGGTAAATTAAATACAAAACATAAAAATAAATTCCTCTATTTATCGTTTAACTGATAACGTAAAGATAGATCTTATCCAAATAGATTTTATCCAAAAAAAGAAAATAAAAAACGCGTTATAAACATCGCGACGCGTTATTGACATCTCCTTCTTAACAATATTGTATTGTAGTAAACTTTAAAGTGGATGGTTCCCTTAAAAATGTTTATATTTTTCAACAAGTATTATTCAAAAAAAAAAATGAGAACATAATTTCAGTTTTGTATTTTGAATTTAGGGTGTATAGGGCAGATAATAAGAGTAACTTCTTTTCAATTCATTTCATTTCATTAATTATTTTTTTTTTTTTCTCATAATCTTGGTCATTAATATTAATCAGTTGCATGCATTTATGGTGCGTTACTTGGGTCTTTTAAAAATTATCATTGAATTATTTTAAATATGACAAAATCAGATGACAAACCTAAGTATATAGAGTTCATGACAGTTTCGTTAAAGTCAACTTATTAAAAAAACTCAAAATGCAAAAAAAAATTTTTACCAAAAAAATTTTGTATTTAACAAAATTGCGATTCGTAAATGTCAATTTGTCAAAAAATGTAAAAAAAAAGCAAATAATGGAAAAAAAGAAGGGTTTTCAAAAAAAAACATTTCCAAAATTAAAAAATATTCCATAATATGGCTAGAGTAAAGAGTAGATATATTAAAAAAAATGAATAATAATATAAATTACGTATTTTATTAATACAAATTATGAATAATAATGAAAACAATAAGAAACAAGGTAGAATGTAAACCAACGGTTTTTAAAAGCGCACATTTCCAAAACTCAATACAAACTGTTTAGATGTGTGACTTACACAAAAATTTGAAAATTTCATGTAATAAGAAAAAATGTGAAAATAGGACATTTTTGAAATTTTGAGGGGCTATAAGTCCGGAATCCTATATAACTAAGAAAAGCCGTTAACACACGTAAAAATATATTATTAAACCTTTAATTTTCATGTCTTGCCGAAGAAAAATTTGTACAGGTGCCTAAAAATAGCAAATTTTCAATTTTTGAGGAGTAATAACTCTTAAAGAGGGGGTGTTACCAAAAAATTTTCTGAGGAAACTTATACTAGTTCTAAAAGTTCTTTCTTGTCTCAAAATTTCAGGTTCCTATCTAAAGGGGTGCCGGAGTTATGAAAAAAGAAATTTCATGCAAAATGTGGTAAACAAAATATTACATAATTTTGATATTGTTTTATATAGATAATAAAATTTTTGGTCTTCTCGCGGTTTTAGAGTGCAAAACTATTACGCATAGCCTGAGATATATACATCTGAAAATGGGGCTTTTTCGCAATTTTGAAGAGCTGCAACTTTGGAACCCTTTATAATTAAAATAAACCTTTAACACACGCAAAAATATATTATTGTAGCTTTAATTTTTATATCTTGCAGAAGTAAAATGTGTACAGGTTCCTAAGTTACAGGTGTTTAAAAATAGCAAATTTTCAATTTTTAAGCCCTAATAGCTCATAAACAGGGGGTGGTCCGAAAAAATTTTCTGAGCAAACTTATACTAATTCTAAAAGTTCTTTCTTGCCTCAAAATTTCAAGCTTCTATCTAGAAGCGTGCCGGAGTTATGAAAGTAGAAAAATCATGCAAAATTTGGTTTTCACATAACGGTA
Organism: Poecilobothrus nobilitatus; assembly: GCA_947095535.1. Taxonomy (NCBI): domain Eukaryota; kingdom Metazoa; phylum Arthropoda; class Insecta; order Diptera; family Dolichopodidae; genus Poecilobothrus; species Poecilobothrus nobilitatus. The sequence continues at coordinate 177,290,796 of OX352774.1, forward strand.
AATTTAAATACTAAATTTAAAAAAATTGTATAATTTTGATATTAATTTATAAAGATAAAAGAAATACCTGTCGAATGACGTTTTCAGATCGAAAAAATCTTAAGCAGAACATAAGATATATGCATTTAAAAATAGGGCTTTTTCAAAGTTTGATGGGCTGTAGCTCCGTAATCGGGGGGGCTACATGAAAAAGTTGTTCCACAAAATTATTTTTTTTATGAGACCTACCTATGGTTAAAATTTTTTTTCTCTATCTTTAACGGTGTAGAAGTTTTGTAAACAGACGGACGGACGGACGGACGGACAGAGTGAAACTAATAAGCACATTTTTTCAAAATTTTTTTGGAAATGTGCTAAAAATTGAGAAAAATCAAATCACACTTTCGTAAATTATAAAGTAACCCTATATTATTAAGAAAACTCAGTAACATAAACTGGATCTTTAATTTTTATAAATTACTTCTAAAAAATTTAGACAGGTGCCCCAGTTACATGTGTTTAAAAATAGAGAATTTTCAGTTTTTGACCCCCTTACAACTCCTAAACGGGGGACGTTACAAAAATATTTCCTGAAATGACTCATATTTATTTCTAAAGATCTATAACCCCTCTCAAAATTTCAAGCTTCTAAGTTAAACTGTTAGAAAGATAGAAAGGGGCCAAATTTTTGTAAAAATTTAGTTTCACATAATGGTATATTAAATACCCCATGACAAAGCTAAATATATATTTATTTTATGTATATTTATAAAGTTTATAAAACCAGCTATCGTTTGGTGTTTCCAGATTAAAAATATACACAACCTGTGTTATAATATTTTAAAGATAGGTCTTTTTCGATAGGTTAAAATTTCATTGTTTTATTTCAAACGGTGTAGAAGTTTTGTAAACAACCAGACGGACGGACGGACGGACAGAGTGAAATTAATGGCACATTTTTTAAATTTTTTTTTGAAAATGTGCTAAAAACGTCTCTTTAACATAAACTTTGTACATATATTGTTTCCTTTGGAATCTTTTGAACGTAAACTTAAAACTTTTTGAAAACATAGTATATGTTAATAAGTGATATGACATACATACATTAAAAATTCAAAAATAGGTATATAATCAGTATATAAAAAAAAGACATAATATAGCGTAGCAATATAATATAAGTATGTATATAAAAGTATAAACAAAAATAATCAGAACGGATTTTGTTTGTTGGTTACAAAATCAGGGTTATATGCTTTTTCCAGTTATCTAAAGTATATGGAAGATTGATTTTATATGACAATTTGACAAATTCTTGTTTGGTAAAGTGAAATTTTGATATTTGGACTTTTTGTAAAAAAAGAGTTTTTTTTATTAAATAATATTTTAAGTAAAGTGGATTTTTCCAAAGTCAAGGATTTAGATCAAACTGTCTGTACCCAAAAAAACCATGTTGGTTATTTTAATTTAGAAATAACTGTAAAGAACTTCTTAATTAATTGTGTACAATTTTTAGACTTAGGTTTTAATATATAAAAAAAATTTAATCAATCACTTTTAAAGTTAGTTTTAGTATCACATAGAAAATATTAAGGCTAAAAGATATCCCAATGTAAAGCTATACATAAAGTAAAATTATATAAAAAATAGGTCGCAAAAACTTTAAATACTAAAATATTTTAAAAATACTTCTATAAACTTAAAAATAAAAGTAAAATTATCATTATTAGATAAAATTATAAATTTTTCCTATTATAAAAAATTAAAACGAAATAAAAACTATACCTAATATAATGTATACCTGTACGTGTACGTTGTATCTAATGTAATTAAATTCTTAAAAAATAGTTTTTGAAAAATTTTATTTTTAAAGATTTTACCTTTTATTCTCTCGAAAAATTACTATACAACTAGTTACTACTTTAACTAATATTATTTTATTCTTCAATTCTTATTTTTTTTTCAACATAAAGCAAAAAAACTCGTAAGAGAAAATCACTATAAAAAAGTTATTTATTTTTATCCTTTAGAGAAAATCAGGATTACAAAAACGAAAAAAATAATATAAAAAGAAAATTACATATAGTGATAGTAATACTATATAATATATGTACTTATATTTTTTAAAATAGCTATTGTATAACAAGCAATTTTGTATTATAGATAAGCTTATATATACATATATATAAATGAATATATATTGTATTCATATACATATATATAATAAATGTATAAATTAAATATGCTAATCAAAATTCAAATCCTTTAGTTTATTCAAGATATCCTTTTTTTTTAATAGAAGTTATAACAATAAAGAATATTGAACATTTGTTTGTTCATGTGTACAGAATATTTATACATATGAATATATATATATATGTATGTATTACTAATAGAAAAAATATTTTTTTTTACTAAAATAGTTGGAGAATCCATTTTCAAAAGTAAAATTACTCAATTTTTATAATTGTACAAGGAATGTGTGTTTTTCTATATAATATACAGTATAATTTATGGATGGATTTATGTATGTATGCGTGTATATATAATGTTTCATCAGGCTTTTTTCTATTAAAATCAAAAAAAAAATTTTATTAAAGATAATTACCTATAGTTATAATGTTCTTATTCAATTCAAATATTTTCGAACAATTTAATCAAAAACATAAAAATGTCCTGGGACATAAAATATCACAATTAAAATCAATTTTCTTTTAAATCTTAAAGTTTTTCTGTATTTTCTCAACAAAAAAGTTATGCTCAATATCCGGTCTATACATAAATAAAAAGTATATCATAATATAAAGTTCCTAATAAACTATACAAATATATTAAAATATGAGATTGACCACGGTTTAAACAAAATTTAAAAGACTTTGTTTATATGTTCAACGAAAATTTTCTACTTAAAAAAAAAATCCTGTTTTCTCTCTAATTTTTTTTTTTATATTTTACATACATTAAGTTTTTTGAAAATTCACAAAGGATTTCTTACATAAAACACTTTGGATAACGTAGGTAGAAACATGTGTGCAATTTTTTTCTTTTTTTTTTTTTTACGTAAAAGGATATTTCTTTATTTTTATTTTATTGTTGTTTTTTAATTATTGTAAAATCGCGTGCTAAAGAATTTTTAAATTTTTTTTTTTTGTTTTAAAATCGTGTACATCTTATAAAAAAAAAAAAAAAAAACAACAAAAAACTAAAAACTAATGAAATTCTTTTATTGTATTAAAAACAGGAAACGATAACTATAGTTTTTAATCAAGCAAGGACCTCAATATAAAATTCATATTCTTATGCCAATTCAAATATAATACTACATACATTCATATATACATATTTTTTTTGATGGGGGCAACACTTTAGGTTCAAAACATGGAACAGTACAAGGTCAAAAAAAAATGGCGCACAATGTAAATATTTTCATGCAATATTTATGCAAAAATATAAAAGAATTTAAAAGAAGGATACGGATTTTTTTTTTCCCCCCAAATACATAAACATATGCATGCATTTTATAGTAATTACATAAAGAAAGTATAAACAAAGAAGAAAAAGAAAAAAAAAAACCAGAACAGAACAGATTATAATGTAATAAATGACCTCAGGTGTGATTAAAAATGAATTTAAAAGGAAAAACAAATAAAACTGTAGACAGACGACTGACCGTGATAAATGACGTTCATTTTTTTTTTCTATCGCTATATGTAATTTGCGATAAAAACGTGACGCCATTTATAATGATAATTTTACGTTTTTTAAATAATATTCATTATACATATTTTGTAAATTGGATTTAGTAATTTTGTTTTCGCTCCTCTTATTTTATTGTTTTTGTCCTGAAATAATCTGAAATTTAGATAATTCAAAGGAAAAGCTCATTTAGAATGTGAAGAAATGAAAAGAGAAAAGGAAATTTAATATTGCTTGGCTTTCTTTGTCAAATAAGTCTGTTGAATGATTGCTAGGTATATATATATAACATATCTAGTCCCTTAATATAATTTTTTTAATTTATGTGTAGTGTTACAGTATTTATACTTTCATTTAGCCAATTATATCTTTTTTACTTTAACTGAAGACTTTTTTTTTAATTTAAATGAATATTTTTTACTTTAACTCAAGACTTATTTATTTTAAGTGAATATTTTTTAGTGAAATTGAAGATATTTTTATTTTAAATGAAGAATTTTCACTTCAGTAATTAATGCTATATAAATATTATTTAGATAATAAATTTGGATCTGATATTTATGTATAAATATATATTACATATATACATATGTATATTATATGTATTTTTTATTTTACATATAATATACTTAACTTTTATGAAGATATTTGTACTTCATTTACAATAAAAAAATCTTTATTTAAAGTAAAAATTTCTTCACTTTCAGTAAAAAATATTCACTTAAAACAAATGTTTTCAGTTAAATTAAAAAATATTCATTTAAAGTAAAAAGTAATTTTCATTTTAAATAAAAATTCCTTCACTTAAAGTAAAAATGTCCTCAGTTAAAGTAAAGAAGGTATATTATAATTTATAAATATATAAGTTAAACAGTTTTAAAGAAAAACTAAAACCTGTTTGAGTGAATTAAAAAAAAAAAATAGTAATAATTTTAGTCCCCTTTTTCCTGCCCTCGAATTAATAATAAATAAAATCTTTTTGTACAAATTTTATTTATAAAATTAAATCAATTAATAATTCCTTGCCCTGTTAATAATCTCAAATTAAAACATTTTTTTAATCATTTATAACAAATTATACCCCTTTTTGTTTTTTTTTTTTTTTATTAATATAACTATTATTAACAAGTAAACATCGCATTAAAATTCATTAATTCAAAAAAAAAAATATATATATATATATATATATATATCAGAAAAATGTAACAAATACTAAAATTTTATAAATTAAATAACAAATTTTTACTTACTTTTATTTCAAATTAAAACAAAAAAAAAAAAAATAAAATAAAAATAATTAATTCATTATTAATTTATTTTTTTTTTCTCTTTTTTCTCTATACTCAAAAAAAAAAAATTCTGAAAAATAAAACAAAAAAAAATAAAAATAGAAAATGTTGGCTTGAAAGTTCATTTGTTGGTGTACGACCATTAGAATCTCCACAAACTCCAACAATAGAAACAAATACATTTACTGCACCATCCGGATCATCAGGATTAACATCAGTAACAGCAACAACAACAATATTAACTAATCAACAACAACAATCACAATTTTTATCAAATAATCAACAACAGCAGCAGCAGCAGCAACAACAACAACAACGACAACCAACAATATATGATCCAGTTTCAACATTTAGAACACATATAAATACACCACAACGTTATCAACAACACCCACAACAACAACAACAACAACAATATCATAATCAACAACAATCGGATATTATTCGAATTAATGGAGTTGGTGAGTCAACGATTATATAAGAAAATTATATATATATATATATAATATAAATAAATATATAATATTATTCATATATATATAATATATAATATTATATATAAAATATATAAATAAGTATATATATTAGAACTTCCTTATAAATACTAGTAGTATATAATAGTTACATTATTTCAAAAAAAAAATAAAAAATAGCAAAAAAACAACAAAAATTTTTATTTAAAACGAAAATTTATTTTTATTAATTATGACTACTTTTTTTTTTGTTTTATTTTAAGTATTTAATTTTTTTTTAATTTGCCGTAGTAATTTTTTTTTTTTTTTCTTTTTTCTGTAATTTAAGTTAATATACGTATTACAAGTATATAATTATTAATTTTTTTTTTTTTTTTTTAATTTTAATTAATTATCGAAAAAAAAAAAACGTAAAAAAAAACAAAAAGAAAAAATTAAACCGAACACATAATTTAACTCTATACTATTATATATATATACATTAAATAAATACATACATATTAATTTTATATTAATAAAATATTAATTCAGATAATTTAAATAAAATATGATGTTAGAGAAATTTTACGCCCCCGGATTTAATCAATTTATATAATTGCGAAAGGTTTTTTAATTTTGGAAATTGTTATAATCTGAATTAATATACTAAAAATATTAATTAAATACGATCACATTTTTAATCTATACTAATTTAACAAAAAAAAAAAAAAAAAGTAGAATATTTACATTAGATATTAATTGCTTGTATAGTCTTTATTATTTTTTTTTTTTTTTAATATATAAGTTTAAACCATTTTTAATAAACAAAACATATCATACATACATACAATTTATAATTTTGAAATTTTATTAATTTTATACAATAAAAAATAAAAACTTGCATTTTGTTGTAACTTACATAACTAAACAAGTTTTGAGTAAAAAATAAAAAAACAAAGATAATAAAAGAATTTTTCTTTTTTTTTATATATAACTAAAATATTTAAAAAGTATAAAAGTATGTTAGAACCAGTTTATGAATTTAAAAGATTTTGTTTTTTGATAAATAACTAATAAAATTAATATCATATTAATTGATTGTTGATCAATTGGTTTTTTTTTTTCTTAGTTACATTAGTTTATTACAAAATCAATATTCAAATTTATAGACTGATTAAATGCATTTTTAGTTTATATATTATTAAAAAAAAATCATTTTACACATACTTTTAAAAATTGTTTTATGTTTGTTGTCACCTTGAAAAAAAAAAAATATATATAAATAAAAATATTTTAAAATAATTAAACAAAAACTTTCATATAATAAAAAAAAAAATTAATTCGTTTTTTTTTTCTACACAAAAAAAAATAAATACATTTTTTTAATTAATATACAATAAAATATGCAATATATATATATTTAGAAAATATTAACAACAATTTTGAATAAATAAATTAAATATATTAGTGCTAATAAATGTTTAACTAATAGTTTGCAAAATTTAGAAAAAAAAACACCACTTAATTCAATAAAAAAAATCACTTGCTTAATTGAGTTAATTTAAAAAATTTAATTTTTTTATTTTTTCTGCTTCAATTTCTTAACATTTTTAAATGTAATAAAAAAAAAAAAATTTCTATTCTATTTATGTAAAACTAAAATTATAATATTATTAATATATGTATACATTACTCTGGAAATGTTTTTTTTTTCTATATTTTTTTTTTTATAATTTTTGTTCATAATAAATAATTCAGACATTTAAGTATTAATAAAAATTACAATTATTAATAAATAATAAGAGATACATTTAAAGAAAACGCAAGTAGTAAAAATGAATTAAATAAATAAAATAAAGTAATTAATTAATTTTTTCGAAAAACAAAATTAATAAATAAATAAAAAAAAAATTAAAGCAAATTAAAATATAGATATATTTAAATAATAATTTTTTTTGTTTTTTTTTTTTTAAAGTTTTATGTTTTATATTATAATTATTATATTATATTATATGATTAACTTATCTATTAATATAAATAAAAAATAAATATAAATAAATATTAATAATAAAATTACAGTAAACAATCGTAAAACTTTTTTAAATAAATTATAAAAATTGAAAAAAAAAAAAAATGTTTGTATATAATTTTAATAATTTTGTTAATATTCTTTTTTAATATTTGTTTATATTTATAACATTTGTTTATTAAATAATTTTTTTAATTATTTAAAATAAAATACTGAAAAATTATTAATATTTAAAAAAAGAAAATAAATAATTATTTGTGTTTTTTTTTTTCCTTTTATTCATTTAAGTTTTACAGAGACAGAAAACAGATTTTTTTTAAAAATAAATCATTAATATATTTTTTTTTTTTTTTGTTTTGTAATATTAAAAAAGTATAATTTATTTATTTTCAACTCAATTTGCAAATGAAAAATCGCTTTAACGCAATCACAACCAGATTTAAATACACAAAATACATAACCGAATATAAGTCAGAATATATTTAACAAAGATTAATATAATACAATATAGTTGAAATAAAAAAGAAAACTCTATTAGGAATAATTTAAAATTAAAAAGAAATATTAATACAAAAAAAAACATTGCACAATTGAAAACAAAAAAAAAAAAATAAACTTTTATTAATACTCTACTGAAAATGGAAATCAATGATGGAAAATTAACTATATCAGATGTTATAGGTACATATTAATTTTTTTTTATTTCAAATAAATAAATTTTACTTTTATTTTTCTTTTTTGAAATAAAATTTCAACCTTTATTTGTATTTATTATACATTTACAAAACTCTTAATGTGCTCTTTGATTTTTTTTTTTTTTTGTTTTACACTATTTATACATATACTTTTATTTGACCTCGTTTCTAAGTTATTCAATCAATATCCTTTAGGTTCCCATAAAATATACAATGAACCTTTATAAAAAAAAAATTGTATTATTTTTTCAAATGCAATTAAATTTGTATAGGATTTTTTGGAATAACATTTAAATATTTATGTGTTTTTAATGTTTGTATATATACTTTTAAATATGCCTTATATATATATATTATATATATATGTTAGTTCTTAAATCTTTTCTATATTGTCTAGAATAAAAGAATACCTTTTGTAATAAAAAACAAATAGTTCTTACCTTCATATAAATATTTTTCCAGATGTATGTATTATTATATTTTTTGTATTTGTTATCATCAAAAATTATTATCCATTATTTCATATGCTTTATTTGTTTTTTTTTAAATACATTTTTATATAATATATATATATATATATATATAAATATATATATATATATATATTAATTACATAAATAGTATTTCCTCGGTATAATTAATTTTAATATTGATCATAATATGGTTTTAAATCAAATTTTTATTTAAAATATTTAAAAATATGTATATGATGATGTATTATTTAATATTACATTAATATTATACGAAAATTTATTAATTTCAACAAGAAAACAAAATCATTACATACACATATACATATTATAATAATTATTTTTGCCCTTTACTAAAACAAAAAAACTTAAGTACATATACAAAATAAAATTAATAAAAAATGCGATTTCTTAAAATTAATTTATTATTATTTATTTTGTAAAAATAAAAAAATATAAAAATAAATATATATATATATATATACAAATTCTTTATATTTTTAAATAAAATTTCTATAAATCGAAATTTATTTTAAAAATTTAAATGAATATTTTAATAAAAAAAAAAGTATAAATCAAAATACCATCATAAATTTAAATAAAATTGCTAACAATAATAAATAAATAATAATAATAATAAAAAATATATATATATATATTAATTATAAATAGAAAAAAAACCCTTGAAAAAATTCCTAATTTATTTGAATTTTATAAATTAGTGAAATTTTGCTTTTTAAAAAAAAAAAAAATTTTTTATTTATTCGCATGAAAACAAAAAAAAAAAAACGAATAAAAAGAAATACTAATGCAATATTCCACTTTATTTTATTAATAATTTTGGTATTTGTATATATTATAAAATAAATGCTTCTTATAAATCTTTTAATCTTCTTATAAAATTTTTATAAAAAAAATATATAATTATCATCAAAATTTAATTGAAATTTAATTGAAGCATAAAATTTAATGCAATTTTATAAAAAGAAAAATAAAAATTTATATAAAATTAATAAAAAAATTTAAGTAAAAAAAAAAAACTTAATTATTCAAACATTAAAAACAAAAACATTAATAATAAATAATTTTTAAGAAATCGTTTATTAAACCAATTAAATGACATTTAGTAGATTGATATTAGAAACCGTTAGAAAATTGAAGAACCACTATAAATTATTTTTATATCAAAAAATATTAATAGTATTATAATTACATATCAATAAAATATATACATAATTAATAAAAAAAAATTTCCTTGCAAAACAGTTAAAACCATATCCCTTGTTTTTGTTTTTTTTTTTGTGCAACTAAATAAAATCTTTAATCACACTCTATTCAAAATTAAAATAAAATAAAATTCTATTTTTAACATTTATTTAAACAAACTATCACAAGTATACTAAATATTCAATAAAAAAAAAATAAATAAATAAAACACTCATATATTAATTAGAAAAAGAAAAAATAATTTAATGGCAAAAAAAAAAGGAAAAAACAAAATTAAAAGCCATTTTTTTTAATATTGTGTTAAATTTTAATTATACAAAAGAAAAATTTAATATTAATAATATTTTTAAATTTTTTTTTAAAATAAAACGAAATAAAAAAAAAAAAACGAAATATTAATTAAAATTAAAAAAAAAAAAAAAAAAAAATTAATAATTATATTTATATTTTTTGTTTTCCTAAATAAATTAGTATTTAAATAAATAAAATCAAAAATATAACAAAAAAAAATAATAAATAAAATAAAATATATATATATACATTATTTGTGAATATTTTATCCCTTAGATATATAGATATATATATATAACTTTTCAAAAATATATTAATGAATAAACACAAACTTTTTAATTTATTGTAATAATTTTTTTTTTTATTTTTTATTATCATATGTGTACTTTTTTTTTTGTTAATTAATTATTTTTATTATTTTAATAAAAAATTTTTTTTTTTTTATAATTATTATTATTTTAATATTTAATATTAATTTTTTAAACGAAATAATGTATAGATTTTCTTAAAAAATAAATATATAAGAAAACAAAAAAAAAAAATAAAAACCCAATTTATCGAATATTTTATATAATATACAATATATATTTAAATGGAATGTAATTAATGTATACTGTATGTGTTTCTATTATTTCACAATTCATATATTATTTAAAAAAAAAAAAAAAAAAAAAAAATGAAAACAAAACTCAAAATTTATATATAATATATACACATTTTATATATTTAATTTAAAAAACAAAAAAATCTTTTTAATTTTATTATATTATACTATATTAGTTTTTTTTTTTTTTTTTTTTTTTATTAATAAAATATATATTAAATATACAAAAAAAAAAAAAACAAAACAATTATAATTATAAATATCACCAGTAAATATTTTTTTGAACTTATTAAAAAAAAAGTTAAAATAAATGTTTTTTTTTTAATATTTTCAATTTTTTTGCTTGTTTTATTGTTTTTTTTTCTTTTTTCAATTATTTTTATTTTTTGTCTTTTATTCTTTTTAGCTTAGGTTTATTTAAAGCACATTTTGTTATATTGTGAATTTCTTTCTTTTTTTTTTTCAGCATCAAAACTTCATATTTTTTATATTGTATTTGTTTTATAGAATATGAATTTTTATTTGTTTTGTTTTATATATACATACGTAAGTAAGTAATTAAATTTTCTATTTTCAGAAATTTAATTTTATTCATTTGTTTGGCTTAGTTTTCTGTCATATACAAGGACCTTGTTTTTTTGTTTGGTCGTTTTATTTTATTATTTTTTTTTTTTTTATTAATTTATACATAAAAATTTTTAATTTTATTTTTTATGAAGTATTTATTATTTTTTTATATATATTTTTTTTTATTTTTAGCTCTCAACAAATGTTCCCATAGTAATTTTTCATATTTTCTTTCTTTTTATGAGGATTCGATCGATGCCGCTATTAAAAAACTAAACGTCAAATCTTTTTTTAAAAAGAATAAGTTATTATCAACCTGATTGTTTATACATTATGTGTTATAATAAATACCGATGAATTATTTGATATCTGATAGTATTATCTGAGTGAAAGAAAACGTAGATAATATAAATTAATATAAATTCATTTTTTATATAACATTTGATCCATGTATTATTAAAAAAGTAGTAAAACCAAATTTATAGTTAAATTGTTATTAATTTTCTGTTTATGGTGCTTATCATATAACTGTACGGTTGCTTAACCATATGTTTCTAGAGATTCACCTTACGTTTATATAGATTACGATTACACCTTACGATTATAACAAACAAACCGCGTGAATTTTAGTACTTTCGGAATTAGTGTTGAACTGTCAAAGATATAATGTACTTTAAAAATTTATTTAAAATCAGCTGTAAAAAATTTCACCGTGTCAAAATTTCAAATACTTACAAGTAAAAGTGAACTATTTTTATAATTTTAATTATAGTTGTGTATATTTTTAGCTTAAAATATACGATTTCGACCTTATAATTTTACAAATTATTTATATGAAGCTTGATTTACAAATATATATATATATATACATATATGTATCTGTAGTTAAACTTAAAAATAGTAGACAGATTTTAAGAAGTAGATTATTGGATGAATGAAGAAGAATTTTATTTCTGTTGAAGTTTTAGGTCTTTATTTTTGGTTTACAGCAAGACCAATGTTTGTTTTTTAATTATGTACCTACATTTAAGTATTTATTTATTTTTATACCTGTGCATTTTGTGATAAAATTTATTTATGTTTTTTAGTAACTAATAAAATTAGTTTCAGTTTAAGTTTTTTATTTTTAACCTGAGAATTTTTGTAACTGAACATAACATGTACATTAATATTGAATCAAATAAAAATTTTACAGTTTGAATTTTGTGTCATCAAGAAGAAAATAATATAAAAAAAAGATAAAAAAATAAAAAAAAAATTGTTCATATAATGCATATGGCGTATTATAATATGTATGAAATATATTATTTAATTAGACAAATCAAACTTTAAGTTGGTCGAATCAAAATGTTTTATTGCCCTTTATTTGTCTAACAACTTTTTCTTTAATAATTTTGTTCATAATATTTCCCAGTTAAGAAATATTTGTAAAAAAATTAAAATTTGCACTAGTAAACTACCATTTGCTGTTGCCCAATGTGCTTCAAAAACTTATCAATCCGAGATAATTACCTTAAATATTAATCCGAGTCAAAACCTTAAATATGAAATTTCATAAACTTCTGCTCGGTTGTTTAGACTGTACACGAACCCATAGGCATACCTACATTCACATAAACATAGAGACAGACATCAAGCTAAAAATATTTTTTACATGTTTTCGGGTACAAGTTTTTGGTATGAAAACAATACCTGTCTTACACATTAATGTGCTAAAAATAGCAAATAAAACGAAAAGCATACTCAAAAATGATTTTTTTAAATATTTTAAATAAAATAAATTCAACTTTATTTTTAAATTTTTAAAACACAAAAAAGAAACAAAAAAACATAAAAAATTAAAAGAACCGCGAGCTAAAACGTATGTTTAAAAATCCAATCGTACGGTTGCTGTTTTCATACTAGCATTTACGTTTATGGTTTGCTTGATACCCAGTTTAAACTTTTATATTCACGTTTACGTTTGGCTACTTTTTCATTAATTTTCCGTAGAGTCAATTATATGTTTAAATTAATTATTTATTCATAACATCATATTATTAATGTAGAATCAATTATCGTTGGCAATATATAATTTCACTAATAAATCAACAATCGTTTAAATGGTTTGTTTAAACATGATAATAAATTCACAGTATTTAAACTTTTATAATGAAGCTGAATTCACATTTAGTTCTAATAAATCTTAAAAATTTAATTTTTAAATTTAAGAATCAAAAAAAAAAAATTTTTGTCGTCAAAATTATATAAATGGGCGAATTCAAATGCCAAATTCCACCTAAAGATAAACTAAAATATTGAGCTAGCACAAATGTTCAGTTAAGCTTAAGTTTAGTACAAATTAAATTACCACAAAATCATTTTTTAAATTCATATGTGAATATTGAAATGTCATGTTTACATTAAAAGAAAGGACAAATTAAAAATAAACTTAACTAATCTGAAATTTATTATTCATATAAGAAAAACAATAAATTTTTCATTTTACATATATTTTAATTTAATTTAAACACAAACATGTTTTCATTTTTTAACAAAAAAATTAAAATCAACTTTTCGATATTAAAAATAAATTTTCGGCAATGTTTCTGCAAAAAACAAAAAAAAAGGAGTAAATTAAGAAAATCATTATTTTATATCTTATAATACAATCACTATACATATAAAAATTTATGCTTTCTCATTCACATGTAATTGTAATAATATGTTTCTAGTTATTAAACTCGTATAAGGAATCTGTTAATGTTGATTCCAAAAAATATTTTATAACCTTCCACCTTTTCATTTTGTTCCTTATCGTCTTACCCCAAATAGATGGTAATTTATTATAAATTAAAAATAATTAAATTATTTTATATGTAATATATAAAAAAAAAATGCTCAATGCAATTTAAACTGATTTGAGCGTTAAACTCTTACGTTAAGCTCAACATTTAAGTTAACTCAACGTAATGATCTCTATCTTATGCGTCCCTTAAAATTTAAGTTGAGGAATGAGTTGTATCGAAATTTGAGTTATTTAACATTTTATAATTATTTATTAACTATATTTATATTTAAACGGTAAGTTGAGATCTGTTAAAAATAAAGGTTTAATGAAATACTTATATTGAATCTGATAAAAGAAAAGAATTCTTCGAAAGTCTCATTTGGAACTTTAAAATAAAAAATAATTATTTATTTTTAAGTTTTAACTTCACTGTAATTTATATACTATTTTTCCTTCATGTGTTCAATATATTATCAAAATAAAAAAGGAAAGTCTCCTTCCTCTTACCGAAATTATTGTTTTTCTCATTCATTTCTAAAATATAATCCGTAATTTAATTTTTTTTTTTCATTTTAAATTTATTTTTTTTGTAATTAATTTTTTGTAAAGAATATTCTTTTATTATTTATTTTTTTTTATATTATATTTAATTTATTTAGATTTAAATTATTTTTCAGAGTAAAAAAAAAACACTATTATTTTGTAAATCTTGTATTATATCTAATACATCTATCTAGTATTACGAATAGATATTTATTTTTTTTAATATTGACAAATTTATGTTTGCTATACAACAAAATAAATTTAACTATTTTAATAATTTTTTATAAAATATAAATTTATAACAATAATAAAATATAATTTCAATTAATATATTTATTAATATAAATTTATTATAATAATAATATATAATTTCAATTAATATATTTATTAATATAAATTAATTACAATAATTAAATATAATTTCAATTAATATATTTATTAATATAAATTAATTACAATAATTAAATTTTATTTCAATTAATAAATGTATATATTAATATAAATTTATTACGATAATTCTTTATTACATTTGATTGGAATATCCGAACAAAAAAAAAAACAAGAAACTTTCATAGATTCTGAAAAAAAAGAGGAATATCATGTTTTACAAAAAATTAAAATTTTTTAATATTTAAATTTTACTTATCTATTGCATTGCACAATATTAAATTTATTAATTTTTCTGAAAATGTCTCTTTGCAACCTTAGAAAACACTACTTAAAAATTATAACAAAATTTCACTATATATATACAGATGTATTATATATATACATTAACTATTATATATATACAATACATAATGTAAATATTATAAGCTTTTTAATATTTTTCACATAAAAAACAAAAATTAATATTTTCAATTTCTTATTAGTTTTCTAATAATTTTTTATTTAATATTTATTTTTTCACAAAACATTAATAATATCATAAAAATATTTTTTTAATTTTGAGTTTTTTTCCTTTTTTCTTATAATTTTGTATATTTCATTTTTATTAGCAAAACAAAAATTAATAATTATAATATATTTATATATATATATATACAATAAATAGGAATATTATATAGTATTTGTAATTGCGTCTTCAAAAGTATGTTTTTTTTTTTTTTTAATTAAATAATTAATATATTATTAAATAAACCAATATGTCTTTAAAAAAAATTAAACAATGAACAAAAACAAAAAATTGATTTTATAATAAATTATTACAATACAAAAAAAAAAGTTATAATTTATTAACTAATTTTATTTTTTATTTTGCGCATTAAATATATATATAGTATATAAACTTATATAGATTTAATGCGCCCTTAATTATCTTTTATAATGTATATATAATATGTTTAGTTAGCTTAATAAAAATTTTTTAAATCTAAACTAAAATATTATTATTTATAATAATATATAAAATAAATTAATAATATTAGTTTATTTTAATTAATACATATTATATTTACATAAGATTGTATATTTATTATTTTTAATTCAAAATAAGTAAAATATTTTATTATTAACAGTCGATAGTCCTGGCAGCTAGTGCTAAAAAAAAAAAAATTAATTGTAAAATTTTTAAATATACAATTAATAAAAATAATAATAATAATATTTTATTATTAATAGGATTTTTCCTTTTATTTTTTTAATTATTTTTAGTTATTTTTAAATTAAATTTAATTTAAATTAAATTATATACATTATTTATATATTGTTTTTATTTTTTTAATTAATTTAAATAATTTATATTTTTAGATAGTTTTTTATTTTTTATATAGTATTTATTTATATAGAAAATTAAAAAAGTTATCGGCAACATTATTAATAATATTGATATATTTAAAAGTAATTAAACACGCATAATAATTGCTTAACTCCCTTATAATTAGAAATATTAATATTAAAATTAACTTTAACTATGATTTTTTCAACCAATTTAAAATTTAATTTATTAATAAAATTTATTTTTCAATTATTAATTTTTTTTTTTTTTGAGTAATTATTCAATACTTTAGCTTTAAACAGTGTATTAATTAATTAAAGTATATATATATACATTTTAACTAAATTTTGTAGAATTTTTTAAATTAATATAATAAAATTAACAAAAAATTAATTATTTCGATCTTTAAAGAAATGAAACTTAATTCCTATAATAATTAATATTTTCCTCATAAACAAAAAAAAAAAAAGAAGATAATCGTAAAATTTTTATTTAATTAAAGAAAAAAAAATATTACAATGTACTAAAAAAAAAAATAACATTTCCAAAGTAACATTTATATTATTAATTTTTAATAATCATTTTGTTTCCTCTTGTACACTAATTTTTTTTTTAATTAATTCGCTTATTTTTAAATGTTTATATTAATTTTTTTCTTTCATATTATTTTAAATTAATTTTTGAACAAATATTGTGTTTTTCTTTTATTTTTACTTATATTTTATTATTATTTACTTTACTTATTTTTCCCAAATACACAAAAAAATTTTATCACGATATATTTTTACATTTTTTTTCTTATTAATTAATTAATTTATAAAAAAAAAAAAATAAATTAATAATAATTAATAATTTATTTAAAATCTTCAGCAAATAATATAACTATATAGGTAGTTTTGAGTTTTTAAGAATTATTCCTTATTAAGCTTATGAATTTTTTTTATTCACATTTAAAATTTTATATTCTTAAAATTACAAGGATTTTGTTGAATTTCTTCGGAAGATTTTATCAAAAAAAAAAAATCTAATAAATTTAAAATACAAAATAATGAAGGAAAAATAAATTTTCTTGTTACTAGAAAATTATTTTTAAAGTATAAAGTGATAAAGTTAAATTTAATATCCATAGATGGATATATTTAAAGAAATCTTGCGTAAAAACTGAATTGTAAAAGATAAAGAATCGTATATATAGATTATAGAAGGTATCATTAACCCATCCCAATTCAATTATGTTTAACACAACAACCCCACGTCAATATTAGTATAATTTTAAACAATTTTGACACAAAATATTTATAAAAAAAATATTTAACTATATTTTTCATAATAATTTGTAGGCAATTTTTTTAGACCTTGGCTCTTAGTCGTCTAGTCACAAAGAATTTGTAATTTTTATTACGGTACATATATCTTTTAGTATGTACACATATCTTTTTTTTTTATGCATTTTTGCTTATATCTAATTCCTCTGTTTTTATACTATTACTACACAAGATTTACAAGCAATTTATCTATACGATTTATGACTTTATATAATAAGCAAAACTTCAGGGATTTTAACAAATTTTTGTCGTATTATATTAATTTTTTCATTTTTTTAGTTAATTACCCTACGACATAAATGTGACAAGGAAATTACACATTCTTTCCTTTCCAGATGTGGCTGTAAAAGGGGGGAATATTTTTAAGCAGTGTGTGGGTTTCGAATCCACATACTATCTCTGTGTTTACATCGTATTTCAAACGCTCTAAACACAGAGATAGTATATGTGGATTCAAACGCTCCACTAGGCCACCAAAGCCTCTTATATTAATTATCAATTAAAATTTGAATTTAACTCATTTTATAAGTTAAATATGAAAAATATTTTTGTAAATCAATCTTTGAAATACAAACTCCAAAAAATTCAATAATAGAAAAAATCATTCCGAAGTAAATCAACACAATCCTTGAATTCGATTCTTTTTAAAATATTTAAAATCACTTTCAATTTCAACACCTTTACATTCTTTTAAAAAATTATTTTTAATAAATACAAAAAAAAAAAAAAAACCCAAAAATAATCTAATTACTTACATAGTATTTAATAATTTTCAATTAAAATTTCCAAATAACTTCCATTTTTTTTTCTTTGTTTTTTTGTATTATTATAGTCATTTTAATTAAATCTAAAATTTAATTTTAATAAATTATTTAAGAATAATAAAACAAAAACAAATAAAACATAAGAATAATTTATATTCACACAAAAAAAAAAAAAAAAATAAAATAAATATAAAATATATCGATAATATAGTGCCAACACCCTTAGCAGCATTATCGACAGCCCTAGAACGTTCACCCAGTTCAGCATCATTAGAAGATGTATTAGCATCATTATTGGGATTACCACCAAACGATTCTTCCAACACATATAGGTCCACAGGTATGAACCTGTAAGTTATGTTCCATTTTGACAAAAATAAACAAAAAAAAAAAAAATTACAAAGAAAATTTAAAAAAAAAAAAACTATAGAAAAAAAAAAAATTAAAATAATCAAATTATTCATTTTTCAAAACATTAAATTTTACATTATATACAAAATAAAACAATACATTGTTTAAATTAATTATTTTTTTTTTTTTTTTTTTTATTCAATTTTAATAAAGAAAAATTAGATAAAATTAAAAGAAAATTGGTCAAAAATTTTTTATTTTATATAAAGTGTATTATAAAAATTTCATAAATTCAAAATATGCAATCACATTCATAAAATTTGCAAATTTCATTAAAAAAAAATAAATAAATAAAAATCGTAGTTTGTATGAGACATCCTAGCCTGAAATTATGCAACACAAAAAAGAAAACCAGAAAATTTATATTATAGTGCATGGTTATATGCATTAAAAAAAGCATTCAATCAAATTTGTTTTGTTTTATGTTTTTTTTTGACCAATTTAAAAAAAAAAATAAATGCTCGTTTTATTGTTTTATTTTCTCAAAAAAAAAAAAAATTAAATTTTACTTTATTTGATGCTGAAGACGCAATTACAAAATGTCGTTTTTTTTCAAATTTTATGTATTATATAATAAATGTTGTAGAGATTTTTTTATTAAAATATAAATTAATTCTTATTTCCAATATATATATACAATATTAAAAATAACAATAATAACAATCTATTCTTTTTTTTTATTCTTTTTCAAAAATTTCAAAATAAATTTTTAGGCGATACAGCTAATGAGTTGGTCATGTTTCGTATAACAAATAATACACAAAATCAACAACAACATACATACCAAAAACAGCAACCGGCTGTAACAAATAATTTACAAGTTGAACAACAAAGTCGTTTCCGAAGACGAAGTGAAGGTGACGCACAAAAACAAAAACAACAACAGCAACAACAAAAGATTGCTTCAGCAAATGCTGCACATTCAATACAAACAAATTCTGGAAAATCTGATCAAAATCAACAACAACAATTTTCTCAATCATCACAACAACAAAATCAACAACAACAACAACAACCACAACCACCACGTCGTGTTTCTTTAGATTCAAGTGAATCAAAAGGAACAACATCCGATTTATTAATAAAATGTCGCAATACAAAATGTGATAATTCAGCAATACCAAATGATGCTAGAAAATATTATAAAAGTTGTCATAATTGTTCACATTTATATTGTTCACGTGAATGTAGACGTGCACATTGGGAAAAACATCGTAAAGCATGCTTACATTCAAGAGTCTCAAATCTTTGTAGACAAGTTTTATCTGCTTGTAAAGATGACTTAGACTCATTACGTCATTTAAGTTTATTAGCACGTAAAGGTTATTTAGCACAAGGACGTGGTGTTGTACGTATATTATTTAGAAGTCCAGAAAGTGCTGAAGGTTTTATTAAAAATGGTTTTCAATGTATGGGTGAAGCATCATATGTTAGATGGCCAGATTTAATGCCAGCTGAAATGGGTTTAGAATTATATTCAGAATTATTAAGATTAAGTACTGAATATAAACCAGATACAAAAATGTTAATATATGTTGCAATATGTGTTGTTTCTGAAGCACCTGGTACAGCAACAGCACCAGTTAAATGGGAACGTCAATTAGTATCCCGTTGTGCCAAATTAAAATTATGTAAAACAATATTATCAGAATTGGCTTCACAACAACAAGATACAAATCAACAAAATCAAATACCAACAGAACCATCAATAGAAATTTTAATATTAACATTTGATTGTCAAAAAAAACAACAAACACAACAACAAAAAGAAATAATATTACAAAATATTATAAATGTATTAAATCGTAAAGGTGTTATATTAAAAAAACATTATCCTGAAATATATCAACGTTTACAAAATTATACAGAAGGACAAACAGAACGTTTTTTACCAGTTACATTACATCCAAGAGATTCAACAACTGGACAAGGTTTTGTATGTATTATAATGCCAACATATAATGAAACTGATATACAATTACCAACATCTGATATTGGTAATCGTGTAACAACTATTGATATTGGTGAAGAATTATTAGAAAGCTGATTTTATGCCTCAACAAAATGTTAAAATGATTTCATATATACAAACCAAATCATATAATTTATATACATAAAATGTTTTTAAACAAAACAAAACCAAAAAAAAGAAAAAGTTAAAAAAAATTAAAATATTAAAAAAATAAAAACTGTTAAACTATTAAAATTATTAATAAAAAATTAAAATAAAATAATAGCAAAAAAAAAACAAAAAATAAGTTTAGTTGAGTGATAAAATATTTGAAAAAAAAAAAAAAAACTTTTTTAGTTAAAGTAGGCAGTATATTTAAGTAGGCTCCAGAAAGTAAAAGAAAATAATTCTAATAAAGAAAGTTTTTGTTAAAAAGATACATTTGATTAAGCATACAAAAAGAAAGAAAGAACAAAATCCAATATTTAAATTAGTAAAAATCTGATTTAAGGCCAAAATAAAAAAAAACAAAATAACAACAAAAAATAAAAGAATGAAACAATTTTTTTTAATTTTTTTTTTATAAAAAATCTTTTTCTATTTCCAAATATTTAAGCTTTTTTTTTTTTTTTTATATAAAATTTTTCTTAATGTCTTGTTACAACAAAACTATATATATATATATATATGCACTATACATATATTAAACTCATATATTCCATAATTTGTTTAAATACATATAACTATTAATTAACATTAAAAAAAAAAAAAAAAAAAAACAAAACAAAAAAAAAAAGAATAAAAGTATTGTCGCTTTATTATTATACCAGTTTTAATACGTACAGTTTTATACCACAGTCATAATAGCATCTCTTAAATATTTTTACTTCTTATTTGAATTAGATTTATTAAGGATTTATGAAGGAATTATATTTTATTTATGAAGGATTTTGGTCGTTTAATAGGACCAACACCTAAACACACCTAAAATTCAGTTTTGTTTTTTGTTTTTTCGAACACCGTAATAAAGATTCAATAATTCGTTAATATTTGAATTTTGTCAAAAAAAAAAAAACTTTAGTTCTTGTGTTTTATATTAAAAATTGTAACAATAATCAAAAATTAATAGTATAGGTATATAACCAGCTAATCATTGCTTTTTTTTTTTTTTGTATATAATTTTAAATTTTTAAAGTCAAAATAAAAAAAACTTATACTCGTCGTAATATCTTTTAAAAGAAAAGAAAAATATAATCTAATACAATACATTTAATATTGTCAGTTGATTATAGAGATTATTTTAATACTTCATAATTATATAGGATATCTATCATAAATTGGATAGATTTATATTCAAATGTAATATTAATATGAGATTATGAATGAAATGTGAAAACAAGAACATAATTTTTAAATTTATTTGGGTTTAAAATGTTAATAAATTTTTAACATAAAGATTTAATTTATTTTGATAGTGAAAAACTACTGAAAAAGTCTCAAATCTTTAAAATATGTCTATTAATTATTAAAGTTAATTTTTGATTTAATATATTGTAATAAAGCGAACAATACTGAAAAAAAAAAACAACATTTTCTTCATCAAAACAAAAAAAAATAAAAGTAAAAAAAAACAACAATATTTAAGCGATTTCAATTCTAAATACATACATATAGTATATATACATATATATACAAAATTTTTAAATTAAAATCTAAAATAAAACTATAACTTTCTAATCATCGCTTATATATTTGAAAAAAAAAAAAAATGCATATATAAATATAAAACACAAAAAAAAGTTTTTAAAGCAAAACTGCATTTATTGCATTAAAAAAAAAAAAAAAAACCAAAAACAAAATCAAATCTCTTATATTAGAAACATTTAATTTTTTATATAATAAAAAAAAATACATATATATATATTTTATAATAAATAACAATTAATTAATTATTAATTATTATTATTATTATTATTAATTAATATAATTATATTAATAAACAACAACAACAACAACAAAAAAATATTAAACATATATATATATATGTGTGTGTGTATGCATTCATACTAACTTTAGTACACAAACTTAACATTTTATAATTAAAAAATATTAATAATAATATATCAAAATATCTCTGTTCCTCTGTTCTTTAAAATTTGGTACATATATACGCATATGTATTTAAAATTAACTATATATATATATGTTAAAGAAATTTTATATAGCAATAACTGATTTACACCTCTTGTAGTTAGAGAAAACCATGAAATTTCTTAGTGAAAACTTGATGAAAACTGATTTCACTTCTAAATTTACTTTTTTTAAAGGATCATGTCATTTTCTTTTTGTTTTCTTAAAGTGTCTTAAAGTTTTCTTAAAGGAGGGGAGTAATCTTCAAAAGATCTCAAAGAATCTTATATCATCTTGGTAGTATGAGAATTTTACTAACGAAAATTTCACCTGTAAATAGTAAATGAAAGTACATATTCATAAGTTGCAAGAAGCTGTTGTATCTTGCTAACCAGAAGTCGGACCGAAGTGATTAAAAAAACCTAGTCCCCGATTCTGTAATAGAAATTAAAAATAAAAATAAAAATGAGAAAAGTACCAAAAAGTGGTATCCTAGTTTTACCAAAAAGGGGATTATTGTTTTGGGCAGGCTTAAAGTCGAACCGTTTTATTTTATTTTTTTTTTTTTCTATATTTTAATTCTACAACAAAATCAGAGAGTACCTTTTTTAAAGCATGTCGGTTCGACTTCTAGTTCGCAATATGTATGTACTCCGATGCTTGTTCAATATATAAAACAAAAAAAAAATTTTTAATTTGTAAAATATACTAAACAAAAACAACATTCACTAAAATACTAATTTATTTTTAATTAGGTAGTATATGTATATACCTTTCCACTCTATCCATTTTTATATTTTTATTTAAACTTAAACTTAACTAAAAACTAAAAAAAAATACTTAATTCCTAAGAATTACTTAAAAGTGATATTTATCGTACAAGAATTTTGCCGTGATAGAAAATGGCTATCGCTTCGTAGGAAAAGTCTTGCAGAATAACAAAATCATCGTGTCAGTGATACTCTTCGTATGATAAGTCTTTAAGAATATGGGTGATTATTTCTGTAAATTTTTGTGACTTATACAAATTGGGGAAATACACAAATGCTTGTAAAAGTTAGTCGAGATTGTTGTTATATTATATGAATTCTATATTTTTGCCTTTTAAAATAAGGTCTATTGTATATTGGAGATTTGTTTTTATATCGTTTTACACTATAACATCAATAAAATCGAATGGTGTCTAATATCGTAGAAATCTTCTAAAAAAGACGTTTCTATTTCTTTTTTTAAACGTTTTGTTGATTTCCTCCAACATATCAGGTGTTCATATAGAAAATTACAATTAAAATGCGCGGGAACAACACTGGTATAATCTTTTCTATGATAAATATAGACGTTTTTAATTTTTAAACAAAACTATCAATCTAATGCATCCTTTAACATCAGATAAAATAATAAAAATATATATATATAGGTATACCATATTTTGAAACAGAGAAATTATAAAATATATTAGAAAAATTAATTTACAAAGATTATGTTGAATAAAATGA
Source organism: Poecilobothrus nobilitatus (assembly GCA_947095535.1). Lineage (NCBI taxonomy): Eukaryota > Metazoa > Arthropoda > Insecta > Diptera > Dolichopodidae > Poecilobothrus > Poecilobothrus nobilitatus. The sequence continues at coordinate 177,315,199 of OX352774.1, forward strand.
ATGTTCTGAAAGAAATTCTTTAAGATCTTGTTTGTAAATCTTATAGAATTTTTTATAATATGCAAATCCTAAATAACTTAACAAATATAAATATTTTGTATCGTTTTTCATTTCATTTTAAATAAATAAATAAGTTATAAAATATACAAAGCCTTACTTTCAAGAAAAAAAAAAAAAAGAACAAAAAAAAACCAAAACTAAAATTTATGTAAAATTTATTATTATTAATTTTTTTTTTTTTTAATATTGTTATTTAATATTTAATAATACAAAATTATGATATTTTAAAAGCGCGTTATAAATTTATTTTATTTTATATTGTTATAAAATGCTTTAGTAATATATACTTTAATAATTTTAATAAGATTTTAATACATATGTATGTATGCATGTACTCGTATTTGTTTTAAATCTGTTAAAATTGTGAAACTTATTTTAAGCTTACAACTTCCCTTACGTATATATACACAGTACTTAGTTTTATAAAAAGTTTAAATTTTAAAATAAAAAAGTTTTCATAGCTAATGAATGATTTTATAAGCTTCAAGAGTTATGTACATATTTGCTTTTAAATCAGAAAAATCGTGAATTTTTAAATCAACTGATCCTTAAGGCTTTTAATAAAAAGCAAATCATTGTTCAAAACATGGTTTTTATTTCGAAAAAAGTATATGGCATTAAAAAAAAAATAACCATTTTACCAGCTCAGTTGAAGTTTAGATTTTTTATCTATGTATACGCAGCTTCAGTAGAAAATTATTTAAAGCCATATCCAACTATAATGTAATAAATTATATTATATTAATTTGACATTGGTGTCAATATTTAGCCCATATAGTCGTCCGTTTGTTAGAGGAAAAGTTTTTGTTTCAAACACTGATCAGATTAAAATATTATATAAAATATAATAATATAAATGTAAACAAAAGAAATACTTAATATGGAGTTAGGAATGTTGGTTCTATTATTCGTTCATTCTTGACAAATAAAAATTTAATAGAATTTACAGAAAAAATTCCTCAATGTGCAACTTATACAACGAACAGAAAATTGTATAAAATTTTATTTATCACAGTTGGAATTTAAAATTTCTTAAATATCTGCGCCATATATTAAAAAAAAAAAAAAATGTTTATATATATAAGTATAATTTAAAAGCAGTTATTTTGTCGAAACTGCTATCGTTCAGGAACTTTTGCTTTCTTGAACTGATATAGCTATTGTTTAGAAACTTTTGCTTCAGCAAAAATTTCTAGGGAACATTCTATATAGTTATCCTCGGTTCCACATTTTTATTTTACCTTAGACTCTGGTCTTTCTTAAAACTTCTTTCCTAGATGAATTATTAACTTTTTAAATAGGTATTATGTTGTTTACAATTTTTAAAACAACAAAAAACTCAACACTTCAAGAAAACGAGCCGCCGGCGAAGTAATTTCTTCATAGTAGAGTTTGTTTACAAATCGGTTTTACGATTCGCTTACGGTTCGTAAAAGTTACTGTTGTCGTATCAAAATTAAACAAAAAAAAAAGCGTATCGTGAAGAGTTCGTTTAAGTGGCATCATTATGTACCGCTAAAGCAGTTTAATTACATATCAATGTAAATGTTATCAAATATCATTCCTATTTTGTTGTATAGCTATTTTAGCTTTAATATTCAGATAAAAATAATTATAAGTAAACAAAACTATTAAAAATTTTACTTAACTGTTATTAAAAATTTTCTCTTTTGTTCTGTACAGTTCTGTAGCTATTTCAGCAATGAGACGACATTTATTTTGTTGTATATTGGTATAAAAAAAAAATAACTAAGCCATAAATAATAAAAATATCATTTCACACAAATCACAATATAAAATAGGTATAGAAAAGATCCGTTTTCGGTTTGCGCTAAAAGCGAAATGCGTTATGTTTTCTTAAATGGTGGTTCGTTTACGGTCCGTTAAAAAGTGAATTCGTTTTTTTTTTTTTTTAAGGAAAATTACCTAAGGAATATAAAAGTCACACGTCACGAATAAAATTTCCGTTCTCTCTCCTCTTATAATGGTTATGCTGAAGTCCGTCGAAAAGTTTCGATGAACAATAATTCCAAATAATGGTATGTTGAAATCAGAATTTTATTCACAGCTGCAAAATATCATTTTTATTCCGAAATATTTTTTGTTTTGTGTATGCTTTAATCCGTCGAAATGGAAAAAGAATGAAAATGATAGAATTCCTTTCGACACAATTATTCACTCGAATTTTAAAAGCAAGAAGGAAGTAGTGTTATTTAGTGCAAAATTTATTTTTATTTTTTAAAAGAAAAAAAAGTAATTTTTGTTTTGATAAGTTTTTTATTTTTTTTTTTAAATCAGTGTTAAAGCTTAAAAAATATCTACCAAAAAATACTATATACAAAAAATTTTTTATGAAACATATGACTTTGATATCTGCAAAAAGTGTTGGCAACCGAATGAACTTTAGAATATCAATTTTTTCGAATACGGAACGGATTTTTTCAATCATTCGAACGGTTTTTTTTTTTTTACCGGACTTCAGCATAATCATATTTAATTTCGAAAACTAATAAAAATAAAATAAAATTTTAATTAAATACGAACGCTTAATTTTTAAGAATGGAAAGAGTACCTGTTAATTTATTATTTCTTCATTACATTAATGTTATGGTGTATAGAGCTGTAAAGTGAATCAAAATACAATAAATGAAAAGAATTATATCTATAATAATTAAAAGTATATAATTATAAATATTAAATAAAAAATTAAAAGAACATAATTTACATTTATTTCAATTTTATACAATTTTATTAAATTTTAAATCACAACTATCATTTTCATAATCATTCATTGTAGAATTTTTTTCGCATAAAAATACTTTTGAAAATTCTTCTAAATGTTTAAATGGACGTATAATTTTATGTTGAAAATTATTTGAATCTGTATAACATATAAATTGTCCCAACATTAAAAATATTAATTTTTTCATTTCAATATTTGATATTTTTAATAATTTTAATTCAATATCAAATAAATCTTTTCTATCATTTATATATAATGCATTATTAATTGCTTGATATGAATCAATAAATATTATATCATTCCAATCATTATTTGTATATTCATTAATTTTTTTTAAACAATTCATTTTTAATGCTGTATGATCTAATAATTTAAAACGAATATATTCATACCATAATTCATAATTAATAATATAATAATAATATAAATATGGTTTATTTTTAATATTTAATTCAATAGCAGTATTATAATCTCTTTTTAAAAAACGTATTAATGGATCATTATCATAATTATGAATTTTTAAATTTTCTGTTATTTTAAGAATAAAATTATCATAAAATTCTATTAAACTTTTATACATTTTTTTTTATATTTAAATTATATAATTCAATAAATATATCATTATTAATTATATTCATATAATTATATAATACATCATGTTTTATTGATATATCAAAACGTATCCATTTATCATTATTTATATCATATATATCATTTAAAATTCTATTTGTATTATTATAATATTTTGGATTTTTTTTTATTGTTTCATTTAAAGAATTTTCAAAATCATTTAAAAAATTCATATAACGTATAACAGTTCTTTCATTTAAATTATTTTTCCATATATCTTTTAATATTATATAAATATCTAATATTTTTGTTATATCACATATTAATTCTGTTTCAATTTTATAAATAAAATTCAATATTTCAAAATTAATTAATGTTTTTATATTAATTGTATTTATAAATTTAAAAATATTTTCAAATAATTTTATATTTTTTAAAATAATTTTATCATTTTTTTTTATATTCCAATGTTTTATTAATATTTGATCAAAAATTAACCAATCGAAATTTTTTGTTGGTAATATATTATTTAATTCTTTAAATGAATTTATTTTAATTGAATTTTCTTCATTTATATCAATAGAATTTTGTTCTATATACCAATCTTTTATTATATTATTTAAATTATTTATTAAATTAATAACATTTTCAATTTCAATTTTAGTTTCAGATGTTATTGCACTTTCATTTATATAGTAAAAAATATATTTTGATTCATATAAAGTAGTATAAGGCATTAATGTAATTATTAATTCATTTTTTTTATTTTCATCTTTTTCTATAGTTTTCATCATAATTACAAAATTCGATAATGATACAGTATTAAAATATCCTTCAAGTTCTGCTAAATTTGTACCATTAAAATGATTATCTTTTATTATCGGAAATGAATCAGAATATTCTTTTAAAAAATAAACCTGTTGAAGAACATTTTTTATTATAGAGAATGTATCAATTTTTTTTTTATTTTCAAATTTATTAAAATTTTTTTTTTTTTTATAATTGTTACATATTAAATATGTTTCAATAAAAAAATTCTCAATATTATTTTCGGGTTTATTATCTTTAATAAATTTTTCAACTAATATATCTAAATTTCTATCAGTTATTCGTAAAGGACTAAAACTAATCCAATTTCCAATAGATAATATTGGATTTTCTATTCTGATAGGTTTATTCAATTTTTTTAAATTACCACAAGAATATTTTAAAAAATCTTCACAAGGATTTTCATTAAAATCAGCATTTTCTTTAATTTCTTCAATTAATTTGAATAAATCTTGACGATAATTTTCATCATCTGTTATAGTATTACAATAAATATAATTTAGTAAATTTATTTGTAATAAATAAATTCCAATTAATATAAAATTGGGATTTTTAAACATTTTTGTTTTTTTTGTTTTTTTTGTTTTTTTTTTTTTTTTTTTTAAATAAAATATAAAATTTTCATAATTTCCTGATCACTGGATCTTGAATCTTGAATTCAAAAAATAAAACTAAATAATTTTCGTTTTTTATGTATATGCACTGCACACATTGTACTTACGTACAACCATTTTTTAAGTCAATGACATTTCATAAAATTGTTTTTATTTCTTTATGCTTCTTAAATGCATAAGAGAATAGAGAAGATTACAACTATATTTTATAGTTGTATTATCTTTATAGTCTTTGAACTTTTTGAAAGAAAAAAGAAAGTAACGAGGAAGAGTGCAGTAGAGTAGACTGTGTCAACTCTGGGATACCCGTATGAACGTAATATATCCTGTTTCTATAAAACTTGATCATCTTTTAAAAACATTCAGATGTTGTAGTACCGAACTACAGAGATATATTTATGTAAATTGTGGAGTTGTATGACAGCTACCTGAATCTATTGCGCGTAGCTTCATTAAGTTCCAAGAGGTGCAAGAAGCCTGAACCGGCTGCTCTAGACCAACCAAATTTTACAAAAATTGTTGGCATGTAACTCGACACCTCTTTACTAAATTTCAGGTTCCTAGCTTCAATAGACACTGAGTTATTCTCATTTAAACGGATAAGTTGTATGGCAGCTACCCGTACCCGTCGCTCCACCACAACCAAATTTTACGAAAGTTGTTGCCATAAAACTTGATCATCATTTGCAAAATTTCAGAAACCTAGCTTGAATAGATACTGAGTTATTTCTATATAAAGATAGAAGTTGTATGGCAGCTACTCGAACCCGCCGACCGAAAATGTTGGATTTAAATAGCAAAACTAACAATTTTGTAAAAGTGACGTAAAAAAAATTTCAGCCTTCTAGCTCCTTTATTTTTTGAGTTATCGTGCGGACGGACGGACAGACGGACGTACATGGCTTAATCGACTCAGAATTCGATTCTGAGCCGATCCATACCTTTGACACTATATCTAGCTCGACTCCTTTAAGGTGTCACAAACGTAATGGCAAATTTATTATACCCTTGAACATAGTTCATACGGGTATAAAAAAAGAATTAATTGAGAACAGAACATAAAACTGACCATCTTAACTTGAATTAAAAAAAAATAAAAAAATGTAAAAAGTGTAGATAAATTATAAAATGCTATATAGTGTTGTACTTATGTGTACATACATATATCGTTAATTGTTCTCACACATCTAAAAATTCTACAATGATTCTCTATACATTATGTACTGTGTAAAACTGGATTAGATGAAATGAATGCAATTATTTTTGTTTAGTAATGGTATAAAAGTTATTTTCTGATACATTGAAGTTTAAATTTTCTATATATTAAATAAAATGTATATAGGGTGTCTTGCGATAAGTTTTATATAATAGACCAGGAGATGATAACAGGATATCGTAACAAACATACAAAAAAATCTATTGAACAGAGGGTTGTATATTTCTAACAGTGTCCGAGATAACACAGTATTAAACGTTTTTCGTATATGTGTTTAAAATGAATTCCATGTCATTTTTCCATGTATGACATATATAGGAAGTGTATATGTATTTCTAATAGTTTCTGAGAGATATAAACAGTATTAAATATTTTTTGTATATGTTTTTAAAAAAACAATCATCTCGTTTGTCATTTATAACATGGAAAGTTATGTTAAAATATTTTAAATATTAAAATTATTAGTTTTCAAGTTCTCCTTGTCTTATTAGTTACAATATTATGATTATTTTTTTTTTTTTTAATTGAAAAATTGTAATAATTTTTAATTATTCAGTTCATTGTTTCTTATATTTCATGTTTCTACACTCTATATTTAATTATGGCATAGGAAATATTGATTGATATAATGGGTGTTACATTTTCCTAACAAATTTTAGTTGATATTGATTTTTTTTTCGAAAATGGTAACAAATCTGATAGAAAATGTGATAATATAAATTAAAGCTAAGAATTGGAAAAATTTTAAAATGAAATAGAATTTGTATACATTAATATTTTAAATGAGGAGTGCTTTGTCCTTCAATACTACTCGACTTTTCAGTAGCCTTGTAGTGCTGAATTGTTTAAAGTTTCGATAAATTTTTTTTTTTTGTTTCGATATTTTGTACAGATTTTTTTTGTTTCTTTCAAAATGTCCTATCTTGGGTCTATATAAAACATATCCTGAAACACCCTGTATAAAAAAAATAATTTTATATTACAAAAAAAAAAGAAGAAATTTCTGATTCAATTCTTTTAGTCTCATTTAAAAGCTATGAGAACTTTTTATTTAATTTTAAAATGATTTCCAACACTGTATATACACCAATAATACAAAAGTAATTTTCTCTTTTTATTCACATGATGTTACATGGTGTTTATTGTTTTCAAGATCTTTATTTAACATTTTTTCTATGATGTCGTAGCTAATTTATGTAAAAAAAAGAAAATAAATTTATACAATTGGCTAACCTTTCTTAATATCTACATATTAACTATTTATTGTATAAACAAAAAATAAATATAAAATTTTATTAAATTTTAATATTTTTAAAAAATCTATTTTTAAATTTTTCGTAAACTAAATAATTTAAAATGAAAAAAAAAATTCTTTTCTATATTTTTAATACTTTTTCTTTTATTCAAAAATGTTATGTCTTTTTCTACAAAAAAAAAAAAAAAAAAAACAACAAATAAAATAACCAAAAATAATTTGTTACAATTAATAAGATTTTATTTATATAAAACATTTAGATATGATTACTTTATATTATAAAAAAAAAAAACAAAGTATATTAATTCAAAAGAACAAAATAACAAAAAAAAAAAAAAAATAACGTAAGCCTTAAAAAAATTTTTTTTAATAAAAACAAAAACAAAAAATTATTGATTTTTTTAAATATAATTTACTTAAATTAATAAATATATATATATATTTATATATAGTAGTTAATGCAAAATTTATATTATATTAATTATATTGATAAATTTATTAATAAGTTATATTAATTATATATAAAATAAATTGTTCTCCATTTTTATTTTTAGTTAATTAAATTATAAGTTATTATAATTAATATAAGATATAATTATTAATAGTTTAATTTTATAGTAAAATAAATAAAATTTATATAAAAATAAATTAAATATAAAATAAAATGATTTTTTTTTTTCCAATTTTTTTAAATAAATTAAATGAAAATTATTTTGATTTTTTATAATTAGTCATTAATTTACAAATGAAAATGATTTATAGAAATATAAAATAAAAAAAATTATAATAATGAAATATTTAACATGATTAAAAAAACAAAAAAATTATAAATAAATATAATAAAGTAAAATGTTTAAAAAAAAATATATATATAAATTTAATTAATATTAAAAACATTATTTAAAATCAAATATAAACTAAACAAAAAGAAAAACAAAATCATTTTACATAGTTTAAAAATAAAAAAATAAAAACAAAAATTAAATGAAGATAATTAATATAAGAATCTTTATTATTAAAGTATTATTATAATATATTAATAATAATAATAAAAGAATATTAAATATAATAATAATCATTGAAAATTACAAAACAATTAATATTAATAATTTAAAAAAAAAAAAACTGACACTGGAGTAAAGTGAAAATTTTTTATTCATGCTTTTAAATAAAAAGAAAAAAATTAGATGATATTCCTAATAGTATTTAATTATTATTATAATTAGGAAATAATAAAAAAAAAATATTTTATTTTATTTTAATTATTTTATATATTTATTTTAATTATATTATATTTAAAAATGTTAATATTACAAAATATTTCATTTAAATCTTTTTTTTAAAAAAAAAAAAACAACTGTTCAAATTTTTGACACATATAAACAATTAATGATATTAATATCATATTAAACAATAAATGATATTAATACTATATTAATAAAGATTTGATTAATACAATTAATATAATACTAATAATAATTTTATTAATATTATAAATAATAGTATTATTAGTAAATTTTTATTAATATAATATTAATAAAATCTTTATCAATATAATATTAATAATAATATTAATAATATAATATTAATAATAATATTATTAATATAATAAAAATATTATTACTTATTAGTGTACTACTAATATAGTATGTGTTGATATTTTATTTTAATAACAGAAATTTCATTTGATTAATTATTAATAATTTTTTTTTTTTTAAATAACAGTGATCTGACAGTTTTTTTTTTTTTTTTTAACAAAATATTTAATAAGAACCACTTAAAACAAAAAAAAAAAATGATTTCATAAAATATAAAGTTAACAAATTCTATATAAAAATTGTTTTGTTATAAATTTGAAAAAATATAAATGCAAAAAAAAAATAAATAAATTTAATTAAAAATTAAAATTAGTCAGAACATTAATATTATAATGTAATTAAATATAAAAAAAAAGAAAACAAAATCATTTAAAAAATATTGTTAGTGAAAATTTAAATACAGAGTTCATAAATTAAAAAAAAAAAAAAAAAGAACACAAGTTTTCGAAAAAATACATATAATAAATAATAATAAATGTAAAAAAAAAAACATAATATTCATATATATTTATTAATGTGTCATTTAATTGTTAATTTGAACATTTCAAAATAATTAAAAAAAAAAAAATCATTATACAAGCAAAGTTAACTAAATGTAATTTTATTTTAATTTAACAAATTTTAATTATTTCATCCGAGTTTATACTTGATAGTATCTTAAAAGTTAATTTTTTTTCAAACAAATCAGTTTAATATTTTTTTTGTTTTTAATAAGTATGTATGTACCTATAGTATGTATGTAGTAGGGTAGGGCAATTTGACAAAAGGGGGTACCTATAACATCTTTAATAAAACCCATACATATTTTTAAAAAAATCTGAAAATTTATTTATATACTCGTAAGTTGTTTACAAAAGAAAGCATAAATTTTAATGGTTCTATTTTAGCTTTTACCGAAATTATTAATCAGTTTTCAATTTTTCATTTTACTTTTATATTAATAATAAAATTTAATAGTCAAGCTTTTTATGTATTTTATTTAAATTTTTATTTTAAATTAGTTATTGTAAAAGTAAGAGGAAATTTTTACGCCTCTTATGGTTAAAAAAAATATATCTTAATTAGAACCGAAGAAACGTCTATTCATTCATGAAGATTTAACTGAATGTGATTTAAGTGGTGCACATTTGTCAACTTTGATAGGACTCATTTGAAAGTTTCAATTCTGTCCTATTATGGATTTTTAAAATAAAATTCGTTAAACTTTTAGTTGTATATTAATTCGTTAAATTTGAACGTTAAACTTTCAGTTGCATTAATTCGTTAAAATAAACGGTCCATGATATGGACATGGCTATTTTTTTTTTTTAATTTTAAAATGTTTGTATATGTTTGTATATGTTAAAGCTATTATTCACGAATGTTCAAAAATTATTGGAAAATACCATACCATAATATTTATTTATATATAAAATGAATTATTTTTCATAAACATTCATTACATTATTATTCTTACAATAAAACTTTAAATCTTATTTTATGTATCCAATATTTTTTACGCTAAGATATATTTAAATTATACAGTAGCGAATTTATGGTATAGTGGCGTATAGTTATATATAAATTAATTCTTAAATTTAACTTAATGCTAATAAAAGTGTGCAGATTTACAAAAATAATATTATTTTATGCATGAACAAAACGGGCGTAAGTAGTTTAAAATTTCTTAAGAAATCTTTATATTCACAGTCGGAGTATTAACCTTGAAATGTGATCTTTAAAATTTTGAATATTTTCCTTTGCATTTATTCTTTTTATGTGCATGTCAATTGAATATTTTGGGATTTAAAGTTTAGCAGGATTTATTTTATTGTATATTTCATTAAAAATAACCCATTTAAAATCATTTATATCGTCAACTGAGAAATTATTTTTATAGTTGAAAGATACTGAATTATAGCTGTTAGAAATGTTAAATTGAGGTGGAATGTCAATAGGTTTTTTTTTAAACTAAGTTTAATATCATCGGCATATCATAACTTAATAGGCTCCATCAATTCACAACACGTTTTCATGCGAAATAAAGAAAAACAAAAAAATATAAGTTTTCTAGCATCCACATCTGGTCGAATATTAAGTACCGATATACCATGTAAGCAAATAGATTTAACAAAATTTAAATGATACGATACTTTGATAAATTCAGTGCATTTTGGATCTAAAAGGAAATAATAAAGTGTTCAGTTTTCGACAGAGTTAATTTAAGATTTCGATTTCAAAATCATTTAAATTCAATAGCCACATTTTACATAGTTTACTAAAAATATTTATAAATAACTGTGAAATATAAGTTTAAAATTAGAAGTGTCAAAGTCATCCCACTTTACCTTATTTAATTCTAAAAATCAAATAATTTTATTCATATTCAACAATTTATACATTTTATTTCTTTTTCAAATATGACCATTTGTTATATAGGAATTCTTTAATTAAATTAAAAAATAATTATATTTAATTAATTTGAATTGTATAATGATTTATTAAAGATGTTGAAACCTATATTAAATAATAAATTAACAAAAACAAAAAAAAAAAAAATTAAAAACTTTAGGAAATGTAATAAATTATATTAACTTTATATATAAAAATAAGAAAACTAAAATTTAAAATATAAAAAAAATATATATATATATAATATAAAGATACCTTTTGTTTTTGTTTTTTATAAATTTAATTTAATATTTTTATTTAAAGAAAATATTGTTTATAAACTAAATTATATACATTTGTATTAAAACTTCCATACTGAAGTTTGGATTAAAAAGGGGAGATTTTAATTGCGGTTAAAGTCCAACCGCTATACACGGACCCTCGTAAAAAAATTTATTATTTTATAAAAAATAATAAATTAAAATATAATTTTCGAAAAAACAATTTATTATTTTTTTTCTTTTTATTGTTTAATAAATTAATAAAAAATATTAAATAAAGTATATAATATTATATTTATATACATAATAATTTGTTAAATTTAAAACACATTATATGTATATAATATAGATATACATTATATTAAATTTAATTTATATCTGTGATTTTTCTGAATGATAAAAAATCAAGTAAATAAAATTAATAAATAATTATTAAATTAAACCACTAAAAAATTATGAATTTTTATAAGTAATATTAATTATTAATTAATATTAATTGTATAATAACTAATACAATATTTTTGTTTTTTCTTCGTAAAATCACAGAATTAAAATAAATAAAAAAGCAAACAGAAAAAATTAAAATCAAAATAACATTTAAATAAACAATTAAAATTAATAAATAAATATAATATATATATATATATATATATATATTTTTTAATTTTTTAATTTTCAAATAATTTTTAATGAAACAAAAAATTAATAAATAAAAAAAAAAAAAAATTAAACTAGCAAATAATAAATTCACAATATTTAACACAATTTTTTTTTTTAATTAAATTAAAATTTATAAAAAAAATAAATGATGCTTAAGATTTACGCTAATTATTTTAAATAAAAACAAAAAAAAAAAAAACTAAAACAAATAAATAAATAAATTGATATTACTTATAAAAAAAATGTAAAAAAAAAAATTTAAATTAATTAATACAAGAGAAAAAAAAAAAACAAAAAAACTATTTAATTATATACAGCAGAGCAACTATTTATGTACACTATGATATTTGAAATAAAAAAAAAAAAAAAAAAAAATGTTGTTACAAAATAAAATTTTAAAAGAAAACAAAAAATAATAGAAAATGTGAAAAAATATTGCTATATATAAAAATGTATTGGGTAAAATGAAGATTTTTTTTTTTAAATTAAATTTCAATTTTTATATAACTATTTTGCTTTTCGACGAAATATTATTTAAGGATTTTTTAAAGATTTCATACATTACTTTCAATTTCATACATGCTTATACAAATCTATTTTTTTTTTATATAAATATGTTTTTAGAAAATTGAACATAAAATTTATATTAAAAAAAAAAAAAATAAATGAAAACGAGAAAAGAAAAAAAAGAAACCAAGTCAAACTAAATTATAAAAACGGCAGTCGAAAATAATCTACCAATTCTCTAAAGGCGTATTATACGAAAATTAATACCCACTCTCTAATGAAAATCAATTGCTATTCTGTTAAAAAACCGGAGTGATTTTTGAAGTTTATATTAAATCAACTGTCAAAAGCACATGTGCGGTATTTTTTAGAAAGAGATACATATATCTGTATCAAGCCCTAAGTAAATAGGCCAAGAACTGAAAATACATGAATGTAGTTGTGAAAGAATTGCAATCGATTCTCACGTATTGCGCGTATGAATAATTCAATAATTGATGTGAGTCTCGATTATAGCCATATAAGCGTATACAAAATTTTAAAGTATGAAAGTAGTCTCGACGTATACTATTACGATATTGAGGCAATTTATCTTAAGAAACTTTTAAAATAAAAAATTTAAAGGAAGACAATTTTTTAAATGCATATTTATGAATGAAAATATTATATTTTAAAATATCTTTCTTTAATCAATTATGTAAAAAAGATGCGACTTTAATTTTTTCTTTGGACCAAATTGAATAAAGTAAATGGTTTTTGTGTTATTTCAAGATTTATAGTCGGCCTCCTATTTTTTCCCATAAGACTGCGTGTAAATTTGTTAAAAGCTGGCCCCTTATTAAGCTTTTACTCTCTGCACTTCATGGCCTGATAATTGATGTGAGTCTCGATCTGTATACACAAGCTATGTATTATTACATTAAGATAATATATATATATATATATGCATATGTATATATTATAGCCCGTGTTCACAATATAGTGCAATTGCAATTGCAATTGCAAGATGTAATTGCAAAAGCTCTCTGCGTTCACACTATCTATGTATGTTATCAGTTGCAATTGCAACTTTATATGTGTGCGTTCATATTGTCACTTCAATTTTTTTTCTTGAAGGGTAAGCATCATCAATATAAAAATGATTTTGTGTATAGGTATCATAAAATTTTTTTTGACCTGATAAAATTTTTTATTACTGTTTTACATGCATTGGTGACTTGCAATTGGTTCAACCGCTTAATTTTGGTTGAAAAAATTGAAACAACTTTTTCGTCGTTTTTTTCGCATAAATTCGTTTTAAAGCTTTTTTTTAGGAGAAACGAGGAAGTGGGAAAGAAAATGAAGAAGTTACAACTGCAGAATGCACCTAAGTGTGAACAGAGGGATATACACACAATTGTGTCGTTAAATAATTTAAATTTATAATATTAAAAATAAACAGATTATTCAATTACTGTTTCTTCTATTAAGTAACTACATACAAAACTCAACAAAAATCACATATAGATACTAAAGTGTCAAGTATGTACATATTTATAAATATAAAAAAAAAATTAAATAAAAAATTCAATAAGACTAAATAAAGTTTAATTACTTTTTTTTTTAAAAATAAATCAAAATAAAAATTTTATAAAATCTATTTTACCTTTTGTTGCACTTTATAGAGTTATAAAGTAGATTGCGACAATTTTAATAAACTTAATGACATACAGAACATTAACAAAGATAAATTAGTCATTTTTGCTCATTTATTTACATAACAACAGACAGCCTTGATTACAAAAATGAATATGTAATTTTAATCGATAATGAATTTGATACAATATAACTTTTCCGTTTCTAAAAATTTTATGATAAAAAAACACGTGAAAGTAACAATTAGAATTAACATTTAGATCATTAATAACAAAAAATAAAAACAAATCAAGAATCAAATGTAAAGTTTTTTGAAAAATTAAAGCTTGAAATTTTAAAGCATACACCTAACACTCACATTCTCTTAAGACTCATCATTGAGATGATGAAAAAATAAAGTGTGTCACGTCTATGGTAAAAATTGTATTCAAAATACAAATTCGTCTAAGACGTGTGAACAATTTTACTTAATGTTCATTGTACTTCCCAACATGATTTCGCACGAAAAACGAGTCACTTTCCATCTCAAAAATCGAAGGATTCACACGAAATCTAGTCATATGAGTACACGGAATTTCAACACCTTTGCTGAAGAAAAGGGGCTTGAAAGTTGAAATATAGCACACTACACAGCATTCTATATATGTATGCGTGTGCAAATCAACACAGAAAGCAATGAGAAATCCGTTAACCTATAATAAATAATAATATCATATACATTTGCATTGCGCATTAACATGGAAAAAAGTATGATTTCGGTCATAACCTATAGGTTATGTTTCGGTTCATGAATCTATTAAGTCGATAAAATCGTACACTAAAAAGTATAAGTCGATAAAGTCGTTCGATTTTTTTTTTAAATCTTATAAAATCTTTTTGAAATAAAACATCATGTATGTTATATAAATCATGTTTTATTATTTTTTAATTTCTAGATTTTTAATTATATTTAAGTTGTAAAAGTATACAACAGATGTTTTAAAAATAAAATTGTTTTAAAATAATATAAATTACCTACCATTTATAATAAATTTTTTTTTGAAATAAATAAACATAAACAAAAAAAAAATCGAAATTTAACTTTAATATCTAAATATAAACTATTAAAATTACGAAAAAAAATATTAAAATCAAAAGTAATTCTTTACCGCCAAAAAAAAAAAACAGAGGTGATATAAGATGGCTATCGCTTCGTAAGAAAGTCTTGAAGAAATACTAGACTCAATGCTTTTGACAGTTAATATCGCTTTAATTTAAAAACATCAATTTTGTGTCAAGTTTTATACAAGAATAAAAAATTATCGTGTTAATGACATTCTTCGTTCCGTTATTCGTACGCGATACAATGCGTCTTGAAGAATATGGGTGTTAAAATTTAATGTTAAAAAAATTTGTTTTTTAATTTAAAAAATACTTCATTTAATTTTACTTAAATAATAATAATATAGCATATTATAAATATGAATACTTTTTATATACATTTATACATATAATAATTAATACATATTTATATTTACTTTATACATATTATAATATTAATATATATATATATTTTCCTTTAAATAAATCCATTTAAAAAATAGAAAATAAAATAGAAATAATTTTTTTTTAATAATACTATAAATCAGCCCCCATTAATATTACTTATAAGTTATAAATAAACGCATATATATATTTAATTAAAGAAATCCTAAAACAAAAAAAAAATAAAATCATTTTATATTATATGTAGTTCTTAAAAATTCTCATGCTATTGTATATATACAAAACACATACATACATACAGGATTACAATAAAACATAAATAATATTTAAAAAAATCAAAAAAAAAACATTAAAAAATCATTTAATAAATAAATGTTTAAAAAAAAAAATTTAATTTGATGAAATAAGGAAAGAAAAAAAAATTAATGAAATTTAAATAGAAGAAATTTATTACAAAAAATTTAAAAAATGGATAAAAATAAATATTATTATAAACTAAAATGAAAGAAAACAAACAAATTATAGTGTCGCGATAATAATGAATAATAAAATAAAAAAAAAAATAAAAAAAAAACAAAAAATAAATGAATATTTAAAATATTTAAATTTAATTGTATTATTTTAGTTTTATTTTTTTTTTTACATATTTCAGATTTTTAATTATCATTTGATATCTCATATTTCATCAACTTAGAACTGTATTCATAATAAACCTAATTTTGACTATGAACTTGATTGCACGAATTATTTTTGACGTAAAAATGAAGTTTCTATCAATACCGTTAACTAATAGCTAGGCTGCCGGAAATTGACTCAGGAGAAATTTTAGAGTTGGATTCAAAATCAGGGTTTTGCCTTTTTCCAGAATATTTGTATATATGCATATGCAAGATTCTGATTAGGCTCTTTATAATTATGAAAATGAAATAATGCCCAAAATATAGTTGTTTTGGGGGTTATCATTCTTTTGCAGGATTATTTCATATGAAATAAGGCCCTAAAAAGAAAAAATAAATATGAAATAAGATCGCAAAAAAATGAAATTACGCCCCTATTTTTGCAGCGATATACAAAATTTTGCAGTGTTATTTAATTTTTACAATTCTTTAAAATTAAAAATGTTTTAACTTACAAATACTTGGGGCTAATTATTGCCTCTAGAATGTATTGGAGTTATTCTTGTACACATTAATCTTAATTAAAATCATATTACTATATAATAAAAATAGACAACCACTATTGTCTATTATCTACCATTCAATTGAAAGCTACAATACGGTATTTCGTGCTTGGCTGAAGCATCCAAGTTAATAAAATAAAATCACTTGGTATTTCAAAAGCATTATATTAGAATTAATGGTAAAAAAAATATCATTGTATTCATTATTTTAATTTGTTCCAACTAAAAGATTAAAACTCATTTGAAATCTATATTCCTTCGGAGCACTTAAAATATACTTTTTTTTTCATATGTCAAACGGGCTCCTTTTTATTACAATTTGAACAGTAATTATAGAAGTTATACCTTAGTTCCTCGTTTTAAGAAAATTCACTTTTGTCGTTTTTACAATATGATCTGACCAAATTTTTTCAACAAACAACCAGATCCTATAAGAAACATTATAAATTTAATCATGGCTTTTTAAGCTTAACTTCCATCATATCGAAGAGTAGTTGAAACTTTAAAAGTTATAAGATAACTTTCGTTCTTTTCGTTTACTTTCGTTAAAAATTTTCTTCTCTTCTATAAATATTATAACATTATTCTGTTGGTCCCCGCCTAATATGCTTAATTTAAATTTTTTTCTTAGTAACTTGTTTAATTTTTAATGAATTTCAAAAAATATTCTGAAATGACAGTGTCGTGGTTAATTTTTTGTAACAAGTTACGTGCCACCAATCACCACTCCAGATATAATAATTTTAGATACGTAAGTCGACTTTCGATTTGAATAAACAACAAGAATTGAATATACATATAAATTTATAAATTTGTTTGGTTTTTTCACAGTTTTGGTTGGTGGAGTTGATTGTTAATGCATATGGAATTATCCCACATTTATGTAAAATAATAATATCTTAAGATTTAAAATTAGAACAAATATTAAGAGTATTGAATCAATAAAACTAAACATTTTGTTTTTATTTTTTTTTTATTATTTTAAAATGCATGTTTTTTAAACAATTTCATAATAATTAATAAATTTAATTTTTATTTTTGCTTTAACTAAAATTTTTTGTTTGTATCATCTAGAAATTTCTTCAACATTTCTTTTATTTTCATTTAAAACTTGTCGTTTCTTTTCTTTTCTAAGCGCACGTCTAACAGCTTTCTGTTCTAGTTCTTCACAATGTTCTGTAAACATAATTTTTAATGCTGGATACATAATTGATAAATATTTTAGATCACCCAAACGAACCTTAAAATAATATTTTTTAATATTATAAATTTTCTTATTTTTTTTTTTCCATATTTAAATAAGTATGTCTTACCAACATATTATCAAAAGCTAATCCTACTTTTTCTCCTATTGTCTTTTCAATTCTTGGTAATTTTGCATATCTTTGACTAAAATGTGTTAAAATTGTAAAATCAGCGTTCATTTTCTCACCTTGATTTATAGCTTGTGAAACAGTACTATGCCTTTTAGATATAGCTTCATTTTTTAATTCATCTTCCATTGTTGCTTCATGTATTAAAACGGTTGAATTCATACCTAATTCTATTAATTCGTCACAAGGCATTGTGTCACCACTATAAGTAATTTTTATTGGTTTCCCTTCATATTTTTCAATGAATTCAATAGCAATACCAAATGCATATTGACAATGGTTAACTAAACATGTTGATATTGATTTAATACCCATTTGTTTTATAATTGGAGATTCATATGGTATTTCAGACTAAAATTAAAAAAACATCATCAAAACAACTAAAGATATAATTTATTTTTTTTTAATTACTATTTGCATATTTTTAACTAAATTAAATGCTCCATTAATTCTTTCTATTCTTTTATCATAGAAACTTAACCAATTTTGTATTTGTTCGGGAGCAAATAATAAAAAAGGTTCTTTAATATTTAATTTTTGACGTGCTTGTATGAGTCCTATTAATCCTATTAACCATAAAAAAAAAGAAATTTAATCAAATTGATATTAAATTATCGGTATTCAAATAAATTAAATTGTTAATTTACCTATATGATGATCAGCATGTAAATGTGAAATATAAATTGCTTTTAATTTTTTTAAAATTTCAAATGCTTCATTTTTACCATAAAATCTTATTATTTGACCCCAAGTACCTTCACCACAATCTAATAACATGAGTGCATTTTTGGATGTATTCAAAAGAATTGAACTAACGTTTCTTGTTTTATTAGGTATACATGAACCAGTACCCAAAAATAAAATTTTTGGATATTCTAAATTGGATATTCTACTTGAATTTAAACGATTTTCCAAATCTAAATTACTTAAATTTTTTTTAAATTCTTTTAATGATTCTAAAAATCCTTCAACAACATGTGTTTCCTCTAAATATTCATTTGGATTAAACTTTGGCTCATAATTTCTATCAATTCCTCTTTTTGGTCTTAAATTGTAAGATGTTAAAGAGATAATGTCTGAAATAATATCAAATGAATCTTGATTAAATGTTTTTTTTACATTATTAACAGATTCTGGTAATAATTTTAATTTTTTTGTTGGTCTTTCTATACGTTCTATATCCATTTCAACACTTTCTCTAAAAGAAAATATAAAAATTGTTTACTTTAAATTATCAAACCAAAAATGAATAATTACCCTAAAAGTGGAAAAATCTCATTATGAATTTGATTTAGTTGATATTGAATTCTATGAGCAGCTAAATAACCAGAAAATCTAAGAAAATAAAATTAGATAAATGTTGAAATTTAAATTTAAGTTAAAAATCTTACGAGTTAGAAGAATTTAAAATTAAATGTAGTGTTGTAGCAGGAAATTTTTTCATAAATTTTTTATATATTTCTGTTTCAATAATATTTTGTGGTGCAAAATGAATAATCAGAACTGCTTTATCTTTTTCATTTTCCGTTTTATCTTGATAATTTTTAAAATTATCCGATTGTTTTTCTAATGCTACTAAATATTTTTCATTTGGAACATCAATAACTATCCAAAAAATATATATATTTAAATTTATTAAGAAATTTATAAAAACAAAGAATTCTTTAATTTACATATAAATACAGGCCCAGGATCTGTTGGGCCTCTTACATCATCAGCTTTTACAGTAGTACCGTCCGGTAATTGTATATCAAATCCATTTTTTAGTTGACCTAATAACGGGCCAGGTGGTACACCTTTTTCTACACATTTTTCTAAATTAAGTGATCCTGGTTTTGACTAAAAGTAAAAAAAAAAAATCAATAAAACTTCTCGATTCTTTCCCTTTTTTATCATAATTTTAGAAAAATGAAATATAATTATTTTAAAATATAACTTCAATTTTTAATTAAATCTCATTTTTTCATTAATTTTTTACAAAACACAAAAAAAAAATTATCTTAAATATATTTTTACTTAAATCTTAAGTTTTTTCCTTTTTTTTTTTGATAATTAAAAAAAAAGAAGCAAAAATTACATAATGGATTCCTGTGTACCTGATTTAAAATTTGTAAATTTAGGTTTACAAAGACGTAAAGAACTTTTAGAAAAACAAGACTTTCTTAGACTTCAAGAATTGTATCAAAGTCAAGGAAAAGTGTTTGGTAAAATTTTAGTCGATCAAATGTCACCTATAGAAAAAATTTTATTAAAAGCAGATAAAGAACGTGAAATGCCAAAAGAAAATATTTTTGTTGCACCAATTGATAGATTACGCGAAGTTATTGATCCATGTAAACATCCATGTCGTGTAAATGCTACCAGTACAGACTTATTAAAAGCAACAACATTTAATCAAATTTTAGAAGAAGGTACTAAATTACATGAACAACTATTAGAACAGCATGAAATAAAATTAATAAAAGCGGTTAATAACAATTCAGAATTTGAACGTTATGAAGCTGAAGAAAAATTACGATATGCATTAGCTGAACAAGAAATGTTAAATAATGACAAATTTAATAGATTTCGATTAAAAATTCAATCAAAATTTGATGAAAAAATTGCAAAACTTGAAAAAAGTTATGATAAAAAATATAATAAAATGATGGAAGAAGTTATAAAAGATTCAGAAGAAAAGTTGGAGTTTTTACGTTTAAAAATGCAACGTGAAATTGATTATCTTTCAGAAAAATTAATAGAACAAGAAGGGAAAACTGCAGAAAAACCAAAAATAGAAACTTTTGATAAAAGTTTTAATGTTGATTTTGTTAGTGCTGATATTAGAAAATTTGAAGAACAAGAGTTTTTAAAACAAAATGCAAAAGAAACTGAAAATATGGCATCTGTTTTGAATTTTGTTAATTGCGCACATACTGAACAAAAACAAAAATGTGATCAAATGAAAGGAGATTATTTGAAAACTTTAGCAAAATTAAAAAATATATTAAAAAAGATGATCGAAAGTTTTTGTTCTTTGAAATGTTTAAAAAATCGACATCAAAATAATGAATTTTCGAATGCAGTTAAACATTTTATAACAATACATAGTTCAGCTGTTCGTGCAATTAACGAATTTGAACAAAATTATCGTATAGACTTATGTAATTTCATAATGAAACCATTATGTACATTTGTATTACCTGAACGAGTAACAAAAAAATTTTTCTGTGATTGTGGAGATAAAACATCCACAGATGATGAAAGTGAATATTCTTGTGTTAACAAATTAACACCAGTAATGGAAACAAAATGTGTGCGAACACTTCATCCAGGCAATTGTTCAATATCAATATTTGATAATCGTGAATTATTTCCATATAAAGACGTAGAAATCGATAGCAGGGATATATTTGTAACATTTGTAGGACATGCAAAACAAGTATTAATTGAACTAATAAATATAGAATTTATTATTAATCATATTTTTAACATTCATTTGGAGGAAATGGTAGAAGGTGAACGTGCTCGAAAAGATTTATCAAATGAAAATATTAAATATATGATTTTGGATTCAATAAATAATCACATATTACTGGCATTATCAGATTATGATACTACTTGGATTAAGAGATACATTGAAAGTGAAAGACAACGAAGAAAAAAAAAGCAAATAGTTGTTTCAGATGATGATGTACCATATTCAACTAATTTAGATGGAACGAAACAATATTATTTCGACTACACAAATCGTAAAAGATTACCAAGCTATTTAGTTGATGGACATGGTAATAAAATGTTTGTTTATAAAGAACTAACAAGAGAAGAATTAATTGAAGCTTATAAAAAGAATGAATAAAATTTAGATACAATTTTAATTTTTTGTTTTGTTTGTTTTAGTTTAACCTGGTTTAACTCTACTTACTCTCAGCTTACATATATATGCACAAGTCATATATTGTTCCGTAAATGGTAAGTTATGACACTGAACACCTTTTGTGCTAACTGCAGGTGGTGACTGTCTACTATTTTTATCTTTACCTTAAAAAATAAAATTAGTTACATTTTAAAAGTTATTTATAACAAGATTTTACTTTCATATTCATAATAGTCTGTATTATCAACTTCGGTTACTTCATCTTTAAAATTACCATCCATTTTTTCATCTCTTGATGGAGAACTACTTTCCTTAACGTCACTATAAAATATTTTTTTTAAATAAACATAGATATAAATTATAAAATTTTAAATTTAAATTTTCATACATTTTTAATGGTATACATTTCACAGTCATTACTTGATCTTCAAATTCTTCACCATTCTCACAATTAACTGTATGAACTTTTAAATCCTTTAAAACAACGAAGCGTTTCATTCCACAAAATATTTCATCCTTTAAAAAACGAATTAATTTTCAGTTATTTAAAAAAAATGTTGTGTAACTCACCAAACCAGGTGGACCATGTAGTGTTAAGTTTGGAACTCCTGCATCCTGAACAGTTAAGGAAAGTCCAGGTAAACCACCTATACTCTCCCAACTTGTGCGAGTCATAAAAATATGTTCAAGACGTGATAACTTTGTTTTATGTTCATGAGCCAATCTTTGTGTTCCTTCACCACAATTGAATAAATATCTATTTTGATCTGTGAAAAGATAGACAGCTGCTGGTGCTGAACATGAACCATTCCCAAGCACTTGTAAATTTACTGTTCCAGGAATATATTTAGAATTTTTCTCTTTAATTTTTTGTCGTTGTTTTTGTGCCTCAGCAATATATTCACGTTCTTTAGGCATATTTAACAACAATTTATTTAATTTAGTTTTTGAATTCCTTATTGATATATTAAAATGCCTTACAAACTCTTTATTTAATATTGGAATAATAAATTGATACAATGTTTTTATATTCCTGAACATTTATGTTATTGAAAGTAAAAAACAACAAGTTTAATTTAATTTTAGTTATTGCATTATTTTAATTAGCATTTCATAATACTCCCGATTTCGAAATAAGAAATTTATTACCATTAAATTAATTTTGAATCACCACATTTTTTCATAACAACAAAATAAATGTCAAAATCATCTGTACTCTTTAGACAGTATTTTGTAATAGGTTTTGGGTTTTAAGTTAAGTTTACATTTGTACAGCAACAATAAAGCGATAATAAATTGTCGTTTAAATTGTTCCAACAATAGGTATGTATGTATGAATTAAAATGTCAAAAACAAAAGCCATCTTTATACTGACAATCCTTAAGGTTGGTTTTCATAGACCGGTATATCCACGAACATGTTAGAGCATAGGCAGAAGATACAAAAATGATATGTGTTTGAAAGAGATAAAGCTAAAAAAATATCCATGCAACATTTGAAAATATCCAAGAAATTTAGTCAGGTGTTTTGTTTAATTAAATTTTACTTACATTTAAGTAATTTAAAATAAATTTAAAAAATCGTAAAAAAGGAACTATAATTATGTACCCATAACATACAAACAACTTATGATTTACTATTTTAATTTTAATTTATTATTCAGTTTTTAATTAGTCACTTGTTTATTATTAATTAATTTTTTTTTTTCTTTTCAATCAAAAATTATCTACTTGGATCTTTTGGAGAAACTATTTATTTTATTCAAATTTTTGTTAGCCGAAAAAAAATTTAGCATACCCGTATATGAAGAAATTCATACAAACTAACTTTTTGTTTATATTTTTTATAACCATAATGCCGGCCATTTAAAATCAATTTTTCGACTTGTCAGTATATAGTTGGTTTTGTATCGATTAAATAAATCGTAGAAATATTTTCGAAAGTCTGCCAATAATTCTAAAAACATTTTATTTTTAAATTGCATTACATTGTTTACTGTTTGAAACTATGCATTTAATTTATAGTTATTGCAAATGTAAGCAAATAGGTTTCAGGTATTGTAGAATTCTACACTTATTGTAGTTTTTTTTTCATATAAAAAATCTATAAGGGTAAGTACACTTCTACACTTCTACAGCTAGTACAAGACTACACCGTCAAAGTACACCTAATCGTGAACACCCTTTTTATATACTATACAACAAAAAACTTTTAAATTAGGAAAACGCGATGCCTGTTCTGAAAATTATAATTGTGATTGCAAATTTTGTTTTTAAAATTACATCGAATAAATTTCGTTAATACATCGAATGAAAATAACATTTTAAGCCTCGTTTTAAGCCCTTCGCTTTGTATATTCAGCTGAAATATAACAATTAAACAATTTGATTGCATTACCACATGCAATATTCAATCGCGTCATTGTGTTTTGATTGTTTATTGAATTATTAATTTGTAGAAATAATTTAATAAAAACGTCAAAATTCATTTTACTTACATTAAAAATCAATTGGTAATTTGTTTTTAATAAAATAAATTAGTTAAAAATGGTTTATGTAAAAGATTTTGAAGATTTTGAAATAGCTGCTAGTCAAATGTATATGGAAAAACCAGAATCATGTCGATATACAATGAAATATGTTCATTCAAAAGGCTGTTTATTAATAAAAGTTACGGACAACGTAAAGGTAATACTGTTTATTTATTCAATATATTACAATGTACGCTTAATAATTATTAAATTAATATAAAAAAACTTAAATATATTTTTAGTGTTTGCAATATAAAGCTGAACATATGCCAGATTTAAAGAAAGTTGAACGATTTACTAGTAATTTAATGGGTCACATGGCTTCAAAAGAATAGAAAAATTTCAATACAACGTTCCTAAATCAAGATGAATTTAATTCTTTTTTTAAAGCATTTTGTTTTATCTTTATTGTAAGGTTATTATTAATTCTTTTCTAATGTGAAAGTATATAAAGGAATCTTAATATTTATTGAGAATTTAAATATAAGGCTTTAATATATACGTAAATGAAATAACATTGTTTTAATTGATTTTTAAATTATAAACACTGCCACGTATTTGCGATAAAACAAAATTGTCATTCACGGTTTAAGTATGTAAATTTATAATTTCATCATCCGCACAATACTATTAAATATTTTGTTATTCCAGTTCAAAACTTTTGATATTCTTTTATAAAAAAGGTCAAATAGCCTTTCCGCCACTCTAAAAATAGATTTGTTTTTTTCGTTTTTTTTAAAACGTTTTATAAATTTTTATTACTTTTTAAATTTGTTATCTCATATTTTATAAAATTTAACTCATTTCTTAGATTAAGAATTTTCTAAATGGCAAAAATAAAAAAACGTTTTGTACAAAATTTATTTTCTATTTTTATTTTATTTTATTCTATGTTTTTTTTTTTTTATAAATGTGAAAAATTTCATTCACAATAATAGAAAATTACTGACTAACAAATTAATATTATTTAAAATAATAAAATTTCTGTCGAAATGAACAGAAAAACAGAAATTAAAATTAAAAAAAATGCAATGCTACAATGCGACATATATAATATGCAAAATTTAACAAAAAAAAAAATCCTTTATTTCGTATTAGGAATTTACATCATACCACCCATGCCGCCCATTCCACCCATGCCTCCCATACCACCCATTCCAGGCATTCCGCCGGCAGATTCTTCTTTTGGAATTTCTGTGACTACTGCTTCTGCTGTTGTTAATAATGATGCTACACCAGATGCATCAGTTAAGGCAGTTCTTACAACTTTTGTTGGATCAATAATACCTTTTTCAATTAAGTTAACATATTCTGAATTCATAGCATCATAACCATTATCGCCTTCCATATTTTCAACTTTAGCAACAACCATAGCTGCATCAACACCAGCATTTTTAGCAATAGTTAAACATGGCATTCTTAAAGCTTTACGTACAATTTCAATGCCAGTATTTTGATCTTCATTGGCACCTTTTAATTTATCAAGAACTGGAATACATCTTAAAAGAGCAACACCACCACCTGGTACAATACCTTCAGAAATAGCAGCTCTTGTTGCACACAAAGCATCATTAACACGATCTTTCTTTTCATTTACTTCAACTTCACTTGATCCTCCTATTCTTAATAATGCTACACCTGAAGAAAGACGAGCTAAACGTTCTTGTAATTTTTCTTTTTCATATTCTGAAGTTGTTTCTTCAACTTGATCTCTAATTTGTTGTATACGACGATCAACATCTTCTTTTTTACCCTTACCCTTTAAAAAGAGTGTGTCATCTTTTGTAACAACAACTTCACCAATTTTTCCTAAATCGGAAATTTGAACATCTTCTAATTTAACTAAATTTGCCTCATCTCCAAACACTATGCCTCCAGTAGCAATTGCCATATCTGTGAGAGTTGATTTACGGTTATCTCCAAAACCTGGAGCTTTAACAGCAGCTACCTGAAGACCAATTTTTAAACGATTAACCACTAATGTGCTAAGTGCTTCACCATCAATATCTTCTGCTACAAGAACTAAAGGTTTTCTTTGTGAATTGGCTAATTCCAAGGCGGGAATAATTGATTGAACACTCGAGATTTTTTTTTCTGAGAATAATATTAAGGCATCCTGAAATTCAACTTTAGCTCCTTTGCTTGAATTAATGAAATAGGGAGAAATATAACCTCTATCGAATTTCATACCTTCAATAACTTCAAGTTCATCGTGTAAAGTCTTACCATCTTTAACAGTGATAACACCATCTTTACCAACTTTTTTCATTGCTTCACTTATTAAATTTCCAATAGCGTTATCACCATTTGCTGAAATGGTTGCTACTTGAGCAATTTCTTCAGGAGTTTTAACATTACGAGATAAAGTTTTTAAATGCTCTTTAACAGTATCGACTGCTAACATTACTCCACGACGAATTTCAATTGGATTTGCACCTTTTGAAATTTTTTCAAAACCTTCTTTGGCAATTGCTCTTGCCAATACAGTTGCTGTTGTTGTACCATCACCAGCTTCTTCATTTGTATTATTTGCAACATCTTGTACTAATCTTGCTCCTATATTTTGGAATTTGTCTTTTAATTCAATGGCTTTAGCAACTGTCACACCGTCTTTCGTAATTTTAGGTGCGCCCCATGTTTGTTCAAGAATTACATTACGTCCTTTAGGTCCCATTGTTACAGCAACAGCATCAGCCAATACATCAACACCTTGCAACATTAAGGCCCTGACCTCTGGACCGAATTTTACATCTTTAGCAAAGTTTCGTAATCCCATTCTAACTGGGGCTGAACGAAGTATTTTAGCAACGGAATACATTTTGATTTTTTTATACTAATTGTTTGTCCACGATAATTAATTTAAAAATATTTTATTCGCTTTTTTTTTTTTGTTATACAAGAAATATAATTTTATATTCCTTTACAAAAAAAACTTCTAGTTCTTTCCACCGGTAATCACAAATTATCAAATCAATCTAAGCTATCAACAATTCTGGCAATGATACTCCAGAAAAAAATGTGACTTTAGTTGCGTTCAATAAATAAGAATTTTGTTCGCACGTGACAATTTAAAAATCAATTTTGTGGTATTTTGATATAAATGTCAAAATGAAATTTTTCTGATTGGATTTGTATATTATGATTTGAATTTTTTTTATTTAAATTTTATAGAGAAATTAACTATGATTAAAATAAATAAAGTATTTTTTAAATATTTATAATTTTATTTTAAAAATGTGTATATAAATGCATTGTAATTAATTAACATATTAACATTTTCTTTTCATCACTGTCTAACAATATTATGCTTCCAATCCAACATTATCTAAACTAAACATTAATTGATTCTAATAATAATTGTTTAGATTCTGAATTTTCTTAATTCGAATTCAAAATTAAATTTTCCACATTTAATACAATTAACTTTAATATAGTTCGAATAAATTAAAACTTCTATCAAACTTTAAAATATAATTTACACCATTTTTTTTATTAACATAATCTAATTAGATGTATTTAATATAAAATTACTTGAATTTATTTCAAAATTACTAAAAGAAAAAATCAACAGTTATTATTATTTATTTACTAATATTTTAATAAATAATTAATTAATTATTTATAGATTACTATTTCCATGTCATCTATTATAGTTACATCTTAATTTATTTACATATAAATTTTGACAGTCATTTTAGGATTGCTGGGTTTTTAAATGGTGAACTGTAAATCTGTATGGTCAGTACAGTACATTTGAATTATATATAATAGTTGGTAGCATTGCGTTTTGTTTAAAGTTAAAAAAAAGTACTTTTATTTTTTTTTAGTAGTAAAGAAATATTAAGTAAGTATAGATATCTATTCATTTCATAGATACATTCAAATATATTTGATATAACGATATTTTATTATTTCAGAATTCAATTAAATCGTTATCAAAAATAAAAAATTACGAATGAAATATTATTAACGAAAACTATTAATACTTTTAAATTATTACCGAATTAATTTTTAATCAAGTTAAATTAATTTGAAAAATTGTAACTGTAATAATTTTTTACATATTTTTTCTTGACTTATGAATAACGGAATTTATAGAAAGAATTATTGAAAAATAAAAAAATGTTAACTAAGTATGGTATGTATGTATGTATATGTGTATCAAAAATAATTGTTTGTTTTTTTACCAACGGTCAAACGTTATTATAATAAATATCTGTTGATTTTATTCGATATATGGAATTATTAATTTTTAAATGCATTTTGAGTTTTATTTGCATTATAATTATAATTTTTTTTTTTATTCGATTAGAACATTTAAATAAAAAAATTAATTTTGAAAATATGTATATATTAATACAAAGTATAATTTAGTACCTATAATTCTGTATACAAAAATACAAATGTGAATTTTTAAGCCAAATAAAATGCATTTTTATGCTAGTTACATATGTAACTAGCATGTGTAATGTTAAATGTAATGTATAATGTACGTAATGTAGTTAAAAGAGTTTTATTAACATGAAATGAAATGCAACATGTTTTCAAAGTGAATAAAATAAATTTATACTAATAGTAAAGTAATATGTAGTGTAAAGAAGAGAAAAACTGTATTTAACAGTGTTTAAAAAGAATTTGTTAATTTTTTGATTATATTTCTAATAAGGAAATCATATTTATTAAAACTCAATAATTTACAAAGAAAAAAGTATTATTTAAATAGGTATGTATATTATGCTGTTAAAAAAATTAAACATCTTACATCCTACATACTTATGTAGATACATGCATTCATACATATATTTACTTACATACTTACATATATACAAACATACTTATACATATATGGAATCGGATTCTGTGAAAAGTTATGCAAAAATATTTAGAAACTAGTACTTATTTAGGTACACAGCTTCTGCAAAATAAAGCCATTAAAAATCTATACGGGTGTCGAGTGTTGTATAATTAAGAATGCATAGATGTGCGCCGTGCGGTAGGTACGCAACATAAAAAACTCTTTAAAATAAAATGTAATAATAGGTATAAAAATTATTAATAAACAGTGATATTATATTCATCAATATGATGAAGAAATGCTGACAATCTAAGGTACGAAGCTATGTATACTTCAAATAAACTCTTAATAGCCACTCTTAACTACATTAATGTCCATATTCCATAGTATAATAATTTGAAAAGTGGCGTTAAACAAAATGGCATCCAAATTGGAATTTTTTTTTGAGAGAACAATTAATCGTAAGTTTTTAAAATATTATCATATTAATATTATGTACATATTATTTAAAATAAAAATAAATAGGTACATAAATATACGTATGCATATAAATATATGTATGTATATTTAGCTTTTATGAATAAAAAATAGTTTTAATTTCAATTTTTCTATTGTTATTTATATAATTATATGTATAAAGATATGTAGATATGTATATATATATATGCAATATATAATATTATTCTTAAATAAAATGATCTTGTTGAAATGCTGGAAGATGTACACACTGTGCTTTGTGGACAAAAATGCTTTATGAATGTGAAGTTATTCATTATAAAGAAACATGATATAGTATAATAGTTTCTTTATGGGTTAGGACTTGGGTATAAATACACACACAGATATATACATATATGTGTATTTATATACATTTTTAAAGTTTAAAAATGTTTTAATTTTTTTTTTGTTTTTACTGAAACTTAAAGTTAAAAAATGATACTGCAATTTGTTAATATAAAAAAAAATAATGAAGTTTTTAAAAAAAATTAAAAATAAACAACTTAATTTTGTATTTATATATATATATATGTATGTATATATGTACATAGCCATAAGCACATTATAAATTTCTTTATCATTCATTAGTTATTGTCACTTTATTAGTCATTTGATTGATTTAATGAATCATTACATTACAGTGCAAGTAACTTTTAAAAATATACCTATGTACATACTTACACGTATATTAATATTATATCTGTATTACGAAATATGTAGATAAATAGATACATATGCCATGTACGTACATATGACTGTAAAACTAAATAAGTTTTTTATATTTTTTATCACTTTTTCCACATAAAATTTTTATGCAAATCTTTATATGTATGTATGTTTGGTTTGTTTATTCATTTATTTTGTCGATTTATTTTTAATTAAAAAAAAAGAATTGTTGCATTTAAGTTTGTACAAGTTTTAAATTTTCAAAGGATATAAAATCTCTTATTGATCAATTAAAAAGATTTGATTTTATGATCCTGAAAGGCTGAAATCTGAATTATGTACATACTAACATAACAACCATATCCTTACATATGTATAAATATGTATGCATATAACTGTATCAACAATCAACATAAATATGTACATATTGTATGGATATGTTTTTAATTTTTTAAAAATACTTCAAGGGAATGTTAATTTAGATTTTGGAATTGTAATTTGTGGTAATTGGCTGTATCTAGCAACTTTAAAGTTTTATTAGTGTTTTGTGAAATTTTTAAAGAATTTAAATGAAAATATAAAAATTAAAAATAAATATTTAAATAAAATTATGTGTAGGTATTAAAAAATTTAACTAGGTACCTACTTATAAAAAATTTTTTTTTTCAAATTAAACAGAATTTGTTTTTAATTTTATGTCAGTAAACATGAGATTTCTAATATTACATGTGTACATATCTAAATGTATGTAGGTACTTATGTATATGATTAGGGTTCTGGTTATATGTATTTATTTGTATGTATCTATCTACATATATTTAGATATAACATGTAACGTAGGTAGTAGTTCCTATAGAGGTACAAATCTTGTTATTATTATACCCTACACATTAAGTATAGGGTATATTAACTTTCGTATGGTGTTTGTAACCACCAAAAGGAAGCGAGTTAGGTATGGACATATATATATATTCTGAATCAGGATCACCGCCTGATTCGATTTAGCGATGTCCGTCCGTACGCACGATAACTCAAAAAATAATGATGCTATCTTGATGAAATTTATACTGTAGGTTAACAATGACTAAGGTAAGGCGGGGATTGTAAATGGGCGAAATCGGGCCATGCGTTCGAGTACGTCCCATACAACTCCCAAAACCTAATACGCATATTTTCGAAATTAATAAAGATAGAAACTTAAAATTTTGTACGAGGGTGTGTTTTTCTGAATCCCTGATATCCCCAAATTTATCCCCAAATTTGAGATGAATTGGAGTGGTTGTTCGGGTACCTTCCACATACAAATCCCAAAACCGAACAAGCATATATTAGAAATTAATAAAGATAGAAACTTCAAATTTGGTACTAGGGTGTTGTTTCCTGAATCCCTGATTTGTCCAAAATTTAAGATGAATTAGAATGGTTGTTCGGGTATCTGCCACACAACTCCTAAGACCAAACAAGCATATCTTCGAAATTAATAAACATATAAACTTGAAATTTGATATAAGAATGTTCTACCCTGTTGATGTTTCTAAAATTTTAGATGAATTGGGGTGGTGGTCCGCGTGCCTTCACACACTTCCCAAGACCTAACAAGCATATTTTTGAATTTAATAAAGATAGAAATCTGAAATTTTGTACAAAGGTTGTAAAAGCATTCATTTTTTTAGCTTAGTTATATTAAATACCTAACTAAAATAACTTATGGATTTTTAATTTAATTTGAATTTTTTAGGTGTAGGGTATAAATAAGTCGGTTGCATCGACTTACTGTTACTTTTACTTGTTATTTTTGTTTTATCATCCAGTAGTGTTCCGGGCTAATTAATAGGTTTAAACTTTTTTTTTAAATGTTAAAATAAAGTTTTTTAAATTATTTCAATGCAGTTTAGTTACATACTATAGTATATTATGTACCTAATTTGTTTTGACTACGGTATTAAACTTTGCAATTTAGTAAATGTATTGTCATGTTAATGAACTTTTAAATAATTAAAACAAGTATAGTAAAAATTAAAACCTAATAAAAAATATATTAAATATATATGTACCTACCTATATGTAAATAGTTATTTGAATGAGAAAAAAGCCTTCTAAGCGAATTTTTGGTAAAACTGGAAAATAATAAAGGACTAAAATTATTTTTGTTATATTTAGCATATTTTAGCATAAACAATTTTGAAAAAATATGCTAATTAGTTTCACTCTGTCTGTCTGTCAGGGTGTTTACAAAATTTCTACACCGTTTGAAATAAAGCAATGCAATTTTAACTACGGATAGGCATCACCAAAAAACTAATTTTATGGAACAACTTTTTTCTGCATTTTAATGCAATAATATCTACGCTTTTACAAAATCTAATATAGGTTATACTAGATTAAAATACGGTCATATTAACTATTTAGAAAGATTAGTTCGGAGTTGTTAGTTTATAAAGAACTGTAAAATTTGCACATTGTTAAGAATGTGTTGTTGATAATCATAGGTCCAGAGATATGAAATGTATTATATTATGTATGTATGCATGTATATTGGATACCATAATTACGAGAAATTAAAAATAATTGAAGCTATCTACTTATGTAACCTACTTAGATATAGTTATGAGAGTGTAAATATAAAAAACTCTTTATAAGTAAGATCTTGATCAAAACTCAAAATAATTGAATGCATATATGTATAAAGAATATCTATACTTACATTTACATATGTATGTATGAGTAAAATGCAATGAGTTTTAATGTTAATGGTTAAAGTCAAAGCTTATTCGAATCGAACTTCCTCGTTGTTTACATCGATTTTTTTACGCTCTTACCTCTTACCCACTAGACCAACGAGGCCGCTTGAAAAATTTCTAATAAACTTATAAACAATATTAATAAATAATTTATTTAATTAATTCAATTAAGAAAATAATTATTTATTTATTAGTGGCCTCGGTGGTCTAGTGGGTAAGAGTGTATAAAATAAGCTGTAAACACCAAGGGGGTGTGGGTTCGAATTCCACACACGTTGTAAGAGTAATTCCTCCTTACGACATGTACAGCCACGTCTGAAGCGGAAAGGCTGTGTAATTTTCTTGTTACGTTTACATATGTGGCAGGGAAATGCACAAAAAAAAAAAAATTCATTTATTGGATAGTAAAAAAAAAACATTTTTGGTAACCGACTTTCTTGTATTAATAGGTATTAGGTACATGTATGTATGTAGGTTCACATTTTTTACGAAAATATAAAGTACTTATAATCGAAAATTTAGATCTTAGACAATATGTGATATGATACAAAACCTCTGATAATTTTTTTATTGTATGTATTCATGCATGTATATATAATACATATAATATGTATGTAGGTACCTACTTTTGTTTGAAATTTAAGATCTTTTGATAAAATTCAAACCATTATCATTTTGTTTTCGATGAAATCATAAAAGTATTAATTTAATCACAGCTGACAATAGTGTTTTTTCAGGCCATGGCCCATGAGTGACATGACACGAAGAGAGCAAAAGCGTTTTAGGAGGCTAATTTTTGAAAAAAATTTACAAAAGGCATAGACTATAAATTTTTTAGTGATTTAATCACATCACAGCTAACAATATTTTCTATTATAGAAAAATAAAAAACTATTGTCAGCTGTGGATTTAATTTAAATTAAATTTTCTACCAAAAAGCAATGCAATATGTATATGTATTTGTCTTTCTACAAACAATAAAGAATAAACGAATATGTACAGGAACTAAATTGTCAATAAATATGTAAGTAACTTCAGATAAAGGGAATACGGGAATACTTATCTGACGTGACGTGTTTATTAATATATTTATCTGATGTGGATTTTATAGAAGTTTTTTAAAATCAAATGTTAAAAGTATCTTGTGATTGGTATTTTTAATATTTTATTGTAATACTAACTAATATTAAATACATTTTTAACTCAATATTTCTGTTTTTCGTGATAATATCGGAAAAATATCTTGAAATATAAAAAAACACAATAGATATGGGTGCTTCCTTTAAAAATTACAATGTACTTTATTTCTTCTTTATTTAAAATTACTTTTATTTTCTTCTTCTTCTTTTATTTATTTTCTTTTACTAACGATATTTCGATTTAATTTTAATCTACCAAAATGTTTCTTCTACGGTTATTTGGTGACGATACCGCAAAAATTCCAAAAAATACTTATTAGAATAAAATCATATTAAATTAATAAGCTATAATATAAAAGGTGATATGATTGGTAAATGCATATAATATTAAATGAAACAATTATATATGCAAAAAAAAAAAAAAGAGAAAGGAAATAAGTTATTATCATTTGTAATTTATCAATTGTAAACAAGGAATGCAATACAAGGAATAGTACATGTAAGTATAAAATTAAAAAAAAAATTTAACTATTTTAATATCAATAAAATATGTTGATGAATTAATTCTACTTTTTTTTGTAAATTCAAATGATGTGAATGATTCGGTTCAACCCTAAAATTCAACCTTGGACAATGCTGCAACGTATGGATCTCAGATAAGTATACATAATAATTAAAACTCTTGATTTTTTGTGTTGTTTTCTTTTTCTTTTTAGCAATTGATGTGAAGACTGGACAATTTCCTTTTGAGAATTCCTTTTATATAAAATTTATAAAATATTTATTTTAAAAATGTACTTAAGTTGAATATTTTATTATTTCTTTATTTTTTTAATATACATAAGTATATTAAATTATTTTGTAAATTATTTAAAACCAAAAAAAAAAAAAAGGCTTAATATAATATCCTTAGAGTGCTTTTTTTTTTTTAGAAATTCAATATTATGAAGGCGCAATTTAGGTTTCAATTGAAAAATAACGCAGTTTGGAATTTTTTGAAACATACATAATAATTTTAAAAATGATGAAATCTAAAACTAGGGACTAGATATAGGTATGAGAAGTGAATAGATAAAAAATGGTAATCCTACAAAATCCCAATTCTCAAAATCTAAAAGATACAAAACATTTTTTATTTTCAGAAATTTATAAAATTCAAAAAACATATAATCCAAACATAGTATAAGCCAAATACCACATATTCCAAACAATGATAATCCAAACACCACATAACGCAAACATAACAAAATCTTAACTTACATAGATCCAAATGTGAGACTGCATTTTGGAGGTCATAACCCTCACTATTTTAAATGCTGAATGCTCTAATTGAAATATATGTATGTATAAAAATAATTATTAGGCACCAATCATGATTATAGGCCTTTTACAGAATAACTTATGATCCTTAGGAGAGTTTTTATAGTTGGCTACAAAATCAGGATTTCAATAATTTGTTTATAAACAGTTCAGATATGTATATAAGAAAAAATAATTAGAAGAAATTTTAGAGTTTGTTACAAAATTTGGGTTCCAATAATTTGTTTAGCGGGAGTTTGCGGCGCCATCTCCTACAATTTGGAATACTGTGTTGTTAAAATATGTATGCAAAAAACTAATTAAGAAGGATTTTATAGTTGGTTTCAATATCATTCTTTAATAATATTTTTGGTGAAGTTTGGGGGCGGCAGCCTCCACTATTTTAAATACCTTGTTATTGTAATATATATGTTAAATTAAATACTATTTAATTTTATTTATTTAGTTAATTCAATATGAAATGTTCAATATTGTAGAAAAACGCAGTTATTAAAAACAGAGGAGATTGTGATGTGGATTTTGAGGTATTTGGATTTTACCGTGTTTGGATTTTGTGTGGTTTGGATTTTCAGGTTTGGATTTTATTTTTTGTGTTTTTGCATTTTGTGAGTTGAGATTTTGTAGGGGAACGATAAAAAATGTAGGATAAAAATTTTTATTTTATAATAAATTTTCTTTTGTACATAATATTTTATATCCAAAATTTTGAATAGTTCAGTTCAATTATTTTTAAATAATTTTTTTTTGTACCTCAGTTATACACATATTTTTTTTTGCAGGAATTGTATACCATTGCATATTTAAAGAGATGTATCTGCATTAAATTCCTTTAAGGCGAAACCCATTTTTTTTTTTAATTTCTATTCTTTGTTAAAATTCTTTTGATGTAAAAAAAAAAAGTAAAATAAATATCTTTGCATTTTGTTATATTTTGTTTAAAAAGAAAATACATATATAGTATACATATATTTATATTTATAATGCGAGTGTTTGTTAATTTTCCTACCAGTATCTACCACCCCTTACATAGATATGAATATGAATTTTTATTCTGAAATGAATCTATAAGATAAAAAAAAACAAAGTCAAAATAAATTCTTAGGGCGTCACAATTTTATTTTTTTCGCTTCTTTCTTTTAATTCCTCAATTTATGCGGCATATCTTTATTTTCATATTTAACAAAAAAAAACCAAAAAAGAATTATATAAAAATAGAATCGAATTTAAAATATGTATCATATTTTTGCGTAAAGTATTTTTTTTTTGTTATTTTACAGGGAAAAACGAAAGACATATAACATTATTCTGTAATTTTAAAGCTTAATTTTAAAAATAAACTTAGGATTGCCAGATGGTAAATAATCAATCTATAATTTTCAATTTTATAATTTATTGAAGATTTTTATGTTGAAAGAAAACAAAATACTTCACTATCTAAAATTTTGCTAAGTCTATGATAAAATCAGAATAATCTCTAACAAAGTGGATCGATTAGATTTTATATAGGTAGGAAACGTTTACCGTAAAGAAAAACGTTTAAATTATTTTTTTTTTAAGATGAATGCTTGATCCTTTAATTTTGATGTTTTTTTTTAAAAATCTAACAATTTGTTAACCAAATAATTTCTTATATAAAGAGATATAATTGAGTCAAATCGTCCAATACTTTAATTTTTAACCAACTCTAGGTGTTATCATAAATCCTGCAGTTTATCCAATGTTCCTCGCAAAATTTAGTAATTTTTGTTTAAGATGTTTTTTTGTTTAAAAAAAATTATTTTACCATTGACTTTTTAATTTTTCTTAATTAAAATAATGTCCATATCCATAACGCCATAAAATAGCTCTAGTGTTGCTGTAATAATAAGTAAGTTTTTATTCATTGCTAACACTTCTATTTCATTCCAGGATATTTCGCATCCGATTAGTTTTTCCAACACTTT
Organism: Poecilobothrus nobilitatus; assembly: GCA_947095535.1. Lineage (NCBI taxonomy): Eukaryota > Metazoa > Arthropoda > Insecta > Diptera > Dolichopodidae > Poecilobothrus > Poecilobothrus nobilitatus. The sequence continues at coordinate 177,353,062 of OX352774.1, forward strand.
TCTTCTCCATGTTGTTCTCCATGTTCTTCTCTTGCCCTGGACCGACCTACAGGATTCCAGCTCAGCGTTATTTTTGTTATATAATCTTCATTCTTCCTTAATGTATGGTCGATCCATTTCCACTTCAATCTGCTGATTTGTTTCACTATTGGTTCTTCATTTGTTAGTTGCCAAAACTCTGAATACCTTATTCTACAAGTTTTATTCCTTATACATAAGAATATATGTACTTGTAAAATTTGATTGCATTAGAACCGCAGAGAAAGGATCACTGCGCAATTAATACATCTAACCTAGTTCACTTTTTTTAAATTTTACATCTGATAACTCTGATAAAAAAAAAACACATTTTTATAAAACAAATATGATTATGAATATTGTTGTCGTATTTACCAGGATATCCTTAATAAATAAAAAATATCTATGTATGTATGTACGTCAAGGGAATATTTCATATATGTATGTATAATAAAGATAAAAGCTTAATATAAAACGGAAGGAAAAAATTATAAATTAATTTTTTGAATATTAAATACATATATGTATGTATATACATAAAACGTAATTACAGTGTACTTTCATATATGAATAAATATGTACATATATATATATAATATACATATATACCTATATATATGTAAACATAATATAAGATAATTTAAAAAGATGAATTGTTTTATTTTTTTTCTTTTCTTAAAAAAAGTTGAAAAAAAATATTAAATAATGTTACAAATAAATTTTAATTACAAAGAAAAGTTAAAAATGTTATAAAAAAATTTTAAAAAAACTGAACTTACAAATAATTATTATAAATTTCTTCACGAAAGAAAAAAAAAACAAAAATCAAACATTTACAAAAAAAAAAAACTTTTAAGAAAAGAACTTACACTTGTTAGAAAAACCCTTTCCTTGCGAAAAAAAAATACCTTAACAACTTATTATTTAAAATAAATTGGGCGGTATATTAGTAAAGTAGGAATAAGGAAACAATAAAACGATAAGAAAATACTAAAGTATAGGATAGGTAAACACTAAAATAGAATTCACCTGACTTATGTCGTTGTAGTTTAGTCGCCAACCTTTCAATCGAAGGGTCTTGAGTTCAAACCCCAATCAGGTTATTTAAAAAAAATTAGGTATACATACTAATGTAAACTATAACTGCTGGTGGGTATCGTCACTGATAGGAAAATAGTAATAATAATAAATGGATTTATTGTTTCCTTGCAGTTCACTCCCAATTCAATGTTTCTGGACCCTTGTTCCATTGTACTGGCTAAAGAGAAATGTGGGTTTAGTCCGTAAGAATCTGGCACTATCAAGGGAGTATAAGTGTTTGATTGTCACATAACGTATTTGGTGTCTTTCGAAGATCTCCACCTCTCTTACGGAAACAAAACAAAAAAGTAAACATTATATACACATATTAATTAATTTGACAGATGTCTGTTGAATTAAAAATGAAATCACTAAATGTGTAAAAAGATCGCTCCTCAAAAAGAAACCGACTTCAAAAGTGAAAAGTGAAAAATTCAGTAAAAAATGTATTTTAGAGTAAAATTCTATTTAAAAAAATTTAAAAACATTTTGTTTTTATGAAATAATCATTTTATTTATAGTTAAATTAGTATTTTAAATCAAAAAACTGAATTTTGGTTGGCAAAAGGATAAATTCAATAAAAACAAAAAAAAAAAATCTGATAGACCATAAATATATCGTTATACTATAAATTAGTTTGTTTTTGCTTGGTATAATTTGAAAAGGAAAATCATTGTGTCTCCTATATATAAACATTTTTATTCCAATTTTTTTTAATAGTATGAATGGTAAATGGTTTTTTTTCTCATATCAAAACGAAATAAAATATTCATAGTACTGAAAAAAAGTACCAACCAGCCGAAGAGTAACAAAATAAACAAATTGCAAATATGAAAATTGAAAACTGAAAATACAAAACCTGAAAAATTCACAAATTTCTCAATTTAAAATGCAATTTATAAGATTTCATTAATTATTATTTTTGTTTTTAATTTTCTTTTTTTTTTTCTTAACATTTTCATCACGACTTCGTTTGTTTTGTTTTCTATTATTATTATTATTTTTTTTTTTTTGTATTTATTCAGCGGAATCCAATTATTGGACAATGATGGCATATAAAATAATCGTTTTTGTTATAAAAAAAGAAAAAGAAAAATAAAAACCAAAAATTTTTCAGATTCTTGCAATTTTCCTTCCTTAAATTTTTGAAAATTATAATGACACCAGCACACCACTATATACATAAGTATAGTGATAAAACAAGATACAATTTAATACCACCTTTTTAGCACATTTCCAAAAAAATTTTGAAAAAAAGTGCCTATTAGTTTCACTCTGTCCGTCCCTCCGTCCGTCTATTTACAAAACTTCTACACCGTTAAAGATAAAGAAAAACTATTTTAACCATGGGTAGGTCTTATTAAAAAATTAATTTTGTGGAACAACTTTTTCATGTAGCCCTATCCATTACGGAGCTACAGCCCCTCAAACTTTGAAAAAGCCCTCTTTTTAAATGCGTATATCTCATGTTTTGCTTAACATTTTTTCAATCTGAAAACGTCATTCGACAGGTATTTTTCTTAACTTTGTAAATTAATATCAAAATTATACAATTCTTTTAAATTTAGTATTTAAATTTACCGTTATGTGAAAACCAACTTTTGCTTGATTTTTCTATCCTCATAACTCCGGAACGCTTTTAGATAGGGACTAGAAATTTTGAAGGCAGAAAGAACTTTTAGAATTAGTATAAGTTTGCTCAGAAAATTCTTTTGACCACCTTTATGAGCTATAAGGGCTCAAAAATTGAAAATTTGTTATTTTTAAACACCTGTAACTTAGGCACCTGTAAACATTTTACTTTGGCAAGATATAAAAATTAAAGTTCCAGTAATATATTTTTACGTGTGTTAAAGGTTTCTTTAAATTGTATAGGGTTCCAAAGTTACAGCCCCTCAAAAATGCAAAAAAGCCCTATTTTCAGATGTATATATCTCAGGCTTTGTGTTTAATAGTTTTAGAGTCTAAAATCGCTAGAAAACCGAAAATTTTATTATCTCCATAATGCAATATCAAAATTATGCAATATTTTGTAAATTACTTTTTTTTATTTACCGTTATGTGAAAACCACATTTTGTATGAAATTTCTTTTTTCATAACTGTGGTACGTCTTTAGTTCGGAACCTGAAATGAGACAAGAAAGAACTTTTAGAATTAGTATAAGTTTCCTTAGAAAATTTTTTTGCACCACCCCCTGTTTAAGAACTATTAGGGCTGAAAAATTGAAAATTTGATATTTTTAGGCACGTGTAACTTAAGCAACTGTACACAGTTTTCTTCGACAAGACATAAAAATTAAAACTCCAGTAATATATATTTACGTGTGTTAAAGGTTTTTCTTAGTTATATAAGGTTCCGGATCTACAGCCTCTCAAAATTCCAGAAAAGTCTTCTTTTTAACATTTTTTCTTATTACAAAAAATTTCTTAAATTTTCAAATTTTGGTGTAAGTCACCATTCTATACAATTTGTATTATCATTTGGAAATGTGCGTTTTTAAAAACCGTTGGTTCACATTCTGCCTTGTTTACATTTAATTTTAAAATAAAAAATTTTTTTTTTTTTTTTTGTCAGTAGAAGTTAAAATAAAGGAAGTGAATAAACTGATAATGTCAACTAAAAGTTAATATTCAGGCGACCATATATTTTTATAAAAATCCTGTCAGTTGTATAAATTTTAATGTTTTTGAATGTGGGCTGTTAAATATTGTCGAAATAAAATGTAAAAAAACTTCTTAGTAGCTATAATGTGAGTAGTATGTAGCCCACTTGGGAATGAGAAAAAATCGTCCTTCCACATAGATAACATAATAATAAATCAATAATAAAAATCGTCCGTGATACAATTTTGCAAAATATTTTAAAATTTTAAAAATATAACAATGTAGGATTGAATTTCTAATTATTTTTTTTTTTTAAATATTGCTTTTACATTTAAACCATCTTCTTTAATTAGAACATACTTTAAGTGATCTTGACATAAAAAACCCCTTAATTAAATATGTATGTTAAAGCCATTAACCAATATTTAGGTCAAGTACAATTTTTTTCCATGACCATTTTGAGCTCCTTTTTAGCACATTATCAAAAAATTTTTTAAAAAATGTGCTTATTAGTTTCACTCTGTTCATCTGTCCATCCTTCCGTCTGGGTGTTGACAAAACTTCTACACCGTTTGAAATAAAGCAATGAAACTACGGAAAGGCATCGCCAAAAAACTAATTTTGTGGAAAACTTTTTTCGGTAGCCCCACCAGTTACGGAGCTACAGCCCTTCAAAGTTCGAAAAAGCCTTATCTTTTAATTTTTATAACACAGGTTTTATAAGGCATATTTTCAATCTGAACCGCCAAACGATAGCTGCTTTTATAAACTTTATAAATATATATAAAATAAAAATGTGGCTTTGCCATGCGGTATTTCAATATACCGTTACGTGAAACTGAATTTTACGAAAAACTGAAAAAATTTGCACCCCTTCTTTTTTCAAACTGTTTAACTTAGAAGCTTGAAATTTTGAGATGAGTTAGATCTTTCGAAATCAGTATGACTTATTTCAGAAAAATTTTCTTGTGTTGCTCGCCATTTAGATTCTGTAAGGGGTCAAAAACTGAAACTTCTCTATTTTTAAACACCTGTAACTTGGGCACTGGTCCACATTTTTTTGAAGTAATATACAAAAATTAAAGCTCCAACATTATATTTTTGTTTGTGTTAATAATTTTTCTTAATAATAGGGTTACCTTATAATTGACGAAAGTGTGGTTCTCAATTTTTTCGTACCAAAAAAACAAGGTAGAATGTAAACCAATGGTTTTTAAAAGCGCGCATTTCCAAAAGACAATACAAACTGTTTAGAATTGTCACTTGCACAAAAATTTTAAAATTTCATGTAATATGAAAAAACGTGAATATAGAACTTTTCTGGAATTTTGAGGGGCTAATAGTCCGGAACCCTATATAACTAAGAAAAACCGTTAACACATGTAAAAATATATTATTAAACCTTTAGTTTTCATGTCTTGCCGAAGAAAAATTTTTACAGGTGCCTAAGTTACAGATTTCTAAAAATAGCAAATTTTGAATTTTTGAGGCGTAATAATTCTTAAACAGGGAGTGCTACCAAAAAATTTTCTAAGGAAACTTATACTAATTCTAAAAGCTCTTTCTTGTCTCAAAATTTCAGGTGCCGGAGTTATGAAAAAAAAAATATCATGCAAAATTTGGTTTTAACATAACGGTAAATTTAAATACTAAATTTAAAAACTATGTATAATTTTGATGTTTATTTATAAAGGTAAAAAAAATTCCTATCGAATGGCGTTTTCAGATTGAAAAAATGTTAAGCAAAACATGAGATATATGCATTTAAAAGAGCTTTTTCAAAAACGTCCTAAAACGTGCCGGAGTTATGAAAAAAAAAATATCATGCAAAATTTGGTTTTAACATAACGGTAAATTTAAATACTAAATTTAAAAACTATGTATAATTTTGATGTTTATTTATAAAGGTAAAAAAAATTCCTATCGAATGGCGTTTTCAGATTGAAAAAATGTTAAGCAAAACATGAGATATATGCATTTAAAAGAGCTTTTTCAAAGTTTGAGGGGCTGTAACTCTGTGTTGGATGGGGCTATATGAAAAAGTTGTTCCACAAAATTAATTTTTTTATGAGACCTACCCATGGTTAAAATAGTTTTTCTCTATCTTTAACGGTGTAGAAGTTTTGGAAACAGACGGACGGACGGACAGAGTGAAACTAATAGTCACATTTTTTCAAATTTTTTTTTGGAAATGTGCTTAAAATCAAACAAAAACTAATTTCTTATCAAAATTTATTTTCCAATATTTATGTATCTACTTTTTACTCTAGGCTTATTATGGAATATTTTTTAATTTTGAAAATGTGCTATTTTAGAAACCCTTGGTTTTTTCTATTACTTGTTTAATATTGCTTTTATATTTAAATTTAAACCATCTTCTTTAATTATAACTGATCTTCTTAAAGTGGTCTTGACAAATACAAACCCATATAAATCCATTAATTAAATATGTAGGGCAAAACCATTTACAAAGTTGTAGTCAAGGGCGATTTTCTCCCATGTATGTAGAGTACATACTACTAATGTAATTCAAAAGAAATTAAAACTTTAGAAAACTATAGTACCTATGTATTTAAATGTTTAATAAATATCTAGTCTAAATACAATAAGATTTAAGTCAAATTTAATATTTTCAATTAATTTCGTATGAAAATTATTTCGGTACAAAAGTAAATTTAAAATGCTTTTGATGAATGCATTATATATAATTTTGAAAGATTAATGAATGCAGAATGAATTTTAAAAGATTAATGAATTTAAAAAAAAAAACGTTACATATTACTTTAATATTTATATTTCAATATAAATGGTCACTTTATTTTAATACAACAAAACAAGTGTAAATTGAACTACATTGTACTGAACTGGACTATAGCTTGGACTGAATTGGACGGACTATATATACTCGTACATATTACTCGTATATAAGAATTTAACAACACCAACAACATTTAAGTTCATTTATAACTGATAACTTGGACAGACTCAATATAAAAATAAAAGAGATATAATGAAAAAACTACTGATCCCAAAGGGAACCGGTATTTTAAAACTCAAATTGTCATCTGAATTAAAGAAGAGTTCATTAACAAAAAAAAAAAAAGAAAAGAAAATAGTTGATTTCGTTTGGTTTGATTTTTGTTGGTAAATATTATTGCATTTTTTTTAAATAGATAAAATAAAAAAAAGAAAAATAAAAAAATTTTCTCGTAATTTTTCAAATTGTTTCATAGCAAAGAAATGATAAAAGGATTTTAATTATATAAAAGAAAAAGAGAAAAAAAAAAGTACATGTGTATCTGTGGTTTTTGAAATACAGATTTTGAAATATTGTCAAAATATTTTTAATATTTAATGAGATTTTTCTTAAGTGTTTTCATAAATAAAAGTACATATGTTATAAATATATATATATATATATGCTTTAGAAAAAAATATAAGATATTTATTAACAATGTACTGATGATATTACCCAAGCGGCAATTTCTGGTTGCAGATACCCACACAATATACATAACAAACATTTTATGTTCAGAACACAGTAACAAATTTAATTGCAGGAAAAATTATGAAAAAACATTGTCACAGAGTTTCTACAAATATAAAAATATAAATAAATAACATTTTTGTTGTTTAGAAATAAATGTCAAACCCCATCATCAGCAGAAAAAATAGAAAAAAATTTCTTAATTTCTATGACGAAGAATTTTTGGTTGAATGTCGATGGTCTCAATTGTGACTTGTGAGTAAATATAAAGGGTGTTGTTTTTCAAAATAAATTTGAACAATTTGCAAAAGTTACTCCGTCGTTAGTCTATTCATGATGAATTGCCAAACCAAACTAACCTAGAAAAAAAAAATGCAAAATTAGTTGTCACAGAAAACAGTGCAAATTTAGAGTTCTCCGCCTCTAAGAAAAACACCCTATATAAGAATGCGTATTATGTATTAATTATTATGTATTAATTTTTATGCGAATTTTTCGTCTATGGTCGGAACTGAGTATATTTCTTTTAACTAAATTTTGTTTAAGAGTTAAATATAGTTTTTGATGTAAATATGTATTTGTATTAGCATTTTTATAATGTGTATAGTGGTGAATATATTATCGTATTAATATTTTCAAAAAAAAAATTCCAGTTTTATTCTGTAAGGTAAGATGACAATTTAAATGGAGCACTATATTTACAGTACTGAACATTTCAATTCTTTAATCCATCTTGTAATACAGTAAAACAAAGCAAAGCTTTATTGTTAATTGTATTCATTGGTCTTGTACCTGCCCTTATAAAATGATTAGATTTGCATTTAAACTTCAATGTTTAACTTAGCGGTTAAACTTCAATTTTTAGTACATATCACATACATATATCTATTCACAAACTTAATTTATTGATTAGGTTAGAATTGAACGAAACTGTAATAATTAAAAGATCTTAAATTTTTTAAATTTTCATCTACCATCTCAAATATATTACTGTCAAATCTACTTTATTTAATTAAATTCCTATAAACGAATCTATATAAAATTTGATGAATACATCAACTTTTTAAGTTTCCATATTTTTTTGATTTATACTAATCAAATTTAAATTGAGTTTTCCCAAACTTAAATTATGTTATTGCAAAAGTTTTTAAAACATTGATAACTAATAGCGTTCTAAACAATTCATTAATACCTCTGTCAAAAATTTTATTTAATTTTAAACGTTAAATTGATACATTTCAAAACAAAATTTTTTTTTTGGTATTATAATTTCGTTAAAAGTTTATTTTATTTAACACAATTGTATATGTATATTTATATACATATATTAATTTATTTAATATTAACATATGGTGGGTAACTAAAATCCTTATTCAATATCCTTTAAAATTATTTTACCCAAATAAAAAAAAAAACTAAATAAAAATTAATTATGGTAGAACATAAATTAAAAATTAACACCAATATAAATTTATAAAATAATTTATCCACTCTTTTCATCCTCTAAAGAATTGCATAAAAAAATATTGGTATAACCATTTATATACAAATATACATATCCTTTTATATTTTTTTATTTTTTTTTTATATTTTCATTTGTTATTTTTGGTAACTTTTGGCTACTCTTAGTTACCTTTTTAAACAAATATAATTTAAAATGGATGTAGATAAAATTTTCCACAAAAAAAAAAAATGTATTATATTAGCTTTTATACATATATATTAATACATAATAATACATACATAAAAAAAAAAAACTTTAATTCCACAAATTGAGTTATTCGTTTTTCACTCATTCAAATTTGTATATGGATATATCTATGATATATACACATATGTGTATACTGTATACACATATATATATATATGTACATTAAGTTATCATTATTTAAAAATTTAAATCTTGTTGTTTTGAAACATTTTTTTTTTGGTGGTGTTTTTCTTTATGTACAGAGATTTTCTCACTATGAGTTGATCGTCCTTGTATTTTTTTCTTATCCTCTTTTTTTTTTTGGCGAACCGATAGTATATTCCAAGCGGTTAAGAAAAAAAGGAGAGTATAGCTTCCTCGTTTTTTTTTTTTACTATAAAATACTACGTTTTTATAAAATTTACTATAAGCGTAAGTTGATGTTTTCTATTGGTTCTTTTTTGTTTTTTTTTTTTTTTTTTTTGCATGTTCTGGGATAAATGTTTCCTTATAAAGTGGGGTTAACTATGGTTCACTGAACTTCTGACACAAATAAAGAAATTTTCGTGTGCTCCTAAAACTTTTACCAGAAACAAAATTAATATAATAAAAAAAAAATAATGTATTTGTATGTTTATATATTTCTATATATGTATGTATGTTCATATAATAAGAGAAAAATCGTGCATTCCAGACATTTAAATTTTCTAAAATGGGTTAAATACATAAAAAAAAAAAATGATGATAAAAATTTGTACATTACTTAAAAATTGTAGTACAGTGCTAAAAATATACAGTGTTAGCGTAAAAAAAAACATCTGAACTTTTTTTTATAGTATGTATTAACAAAAAAACAAGAATTTTTAACTTCAATGTGCCACAAATTTATAGTATGTTAAACAACGATGAAAAATTTTATTTTGTATTATCATTATTATAAAATATTATTTTAGATTGTATTTAATCTAAATATGGGCTTATATTTTCCAATTTAGAGTTTTAAAAAATGGTAGAAATTAAACATATTAAATTTTAGTTAAGTTAAATTTTTAATTTCAAAAAATGTCATTATTCATTAAGTGCAAAGGAAACGGCATTTTTGAATTAATAATTTTCTTACCTAGTCGGAATCAGGATTTTATTAAATTATAAAAGTTTAGTTTATTCAATATCAGTTAAAAGGAAGGGTTATAAGATATTTTTAATGATATTATTTTTTCTTTTTTTGTCAGAATTTTTATACGTTTCTTAGCTTATTATGTTACTTTTAAATGTATTAATAACATATTTTCTCATATATGATTTAAATAGTTCCTTGCGATTAATTTAAAAGATTATTCCTTTTATTGTCCATTTCTCTTCTTTTTGCCACAACTGTATGTATATTTTCTTCACTACTGTATATGTACAGTTAAACTTCGATAAGTGAAACCTCCAGGGGCCAGTTGTTTAATTCTACTTAAATATAGGTAGTTCACTTATACATATAGTTTTCCAGCCAGCCAGGTTTTTTATGCAAATGCTTTTTGGTTTTTATTGTCCTGCCTAAACGGTTCAATCAATTTAGTTTAAAAGTTGCACAAATGTTCTTCTTAGCTTTAGGGGTGTACCGAAGAAACTTGGTTGCAATATATTAACCGAATTTGGCGCGGTGGGTTTCCAAAAATCATTTTGTTTCCGATTTATGTCTAATTTTGTATGGTGGTTTTGTGGTCTGAAAAAAAGCCTGAGACAAATTTTTATAAAGTTACCTTAACCCGTTTGAGCACGAGAGCCGAACGAAGTTCATGAAATGTTTTTGTTGTCCCACTTAAACGCGTTCAATCAATTGAATTGAAAATTTGCAAAACTGTTGCACTTTAGCAAAAAAACTCACTAATTTGGTTACGATCGAGTAATCCCTTTCGGCACCATGGCTCAATAATTTTTTAATTTCTTTATTGTCGAGCTTAAACGGTTTGATCAATTGATTTCAAAATTTACAAGAGTGTAGCTCTTTAGCAGAGAAGCTCACTAAGTTGGTTTCGTACGATACATTAACCCGTTTTAGCATCAGGCTTCAATAAAGTTTTTAATTTTTTTGTTGTTGTGCTTAAACGGTTTGACCCATTGAAAATTGCCCATCTATTGCACTTTAGAAATATAATATATTTCTCAAAAAATATTGAAATATGTACATGCTATATGTATATGTACGTATGTACATTTATTTAATCAATCAATCGTATGTACATTATTTAATCAAAAATGAGTACATAAATATTTAAAGAACAGAAAACCTTATATTCTTATCCATATATAGTTCTTACACATATTTTTAGCCTTTATATAAAAAGTTAACGTAAAAAAATTCTGGTTGATTTATAAAGGTAAAAAACAATCCTGTCTTTTTTATATTAAAAATATGTTAAACAGAACCTGAGAGGTATGTATTTAAAATGAAGCTTTAAGAAGGTGATCTAGGAGCTGCAACGGTGAGGCTACAAAAAAGTTTTTCTACAGTGTATAAGTTTTGTAAACAGACGGACGGACAGAGCGTAACTAATACCACATTTTTCAAAATATGCTTAATATTGTAATTCATAAAAACATGACATTGTGACAGTGACATTGCTTATGAAAAAAGATGTATTACATTATAATGTTTTATAATTGAAATGTGATTTTATGTTTCGATATTAGCGAATATATTGTGGAAACTCACTTCGTCCTAATAACTCAATAGATTACTGATTCCTTTAAAGACTTTTTGTAAACGAATTATTCGCTCTGTTTATTTTTATTTTATTAGAATTTCACAAGGGCATGAATGCTCTAGCAAAATAGAAGGCCCTTTTCTTCACGAATTTGAAGCATTTTGGAAAGTTTAAAAATTTTGTAATTTGCAACTAACAGTAAAAGTTTTTATTTTTCTTTTTGACATTTTGATTAACCAATTAACAAGGAGGAACTAACCAAATCTGAGTAGATACCCACATATTTATCTAGAATAGAACTATGTTCATACAAAAAAAATAGCCCTTCTTTAACGTAAATATTTTAAATGACGTGACATTACTATGAAAACTGACGTGACAATACTCACTCACATTATTACATTACTCAAACGTGACATGAAAAAAAAATATAAATTTTTGTAATGTAAACAAGTGAATGTAAGCATTTGAAATTAAGATCCACTTAAAGAAGTTTTTTTATCTCTAATCTTATTAATATAGGATTTTTTGTCACAAAAATGTAGTAACTAGCACTCACCAACTCAGTTTCCATTTCATCCACATTCCATTTGACCAGATTTGACTGTATATCTCTTTAGATACATTACAACTAACTCAACATATGTATACATATGAGACTGTAAAAACAAAAAAAAATACAGGAGTTTTAAAAAACACAGGAAGCACAAAAAATAAAAGAAAACAAACCAGAAAAAACTTCTAAAATTATTTTATAACAAAAAAATTAAGAGAATAAAAAAAAAAAAAAAGTAAAAAAAAAATTTCAGGATCTGGGCTATGTTAGGATGATCTCTTGTGAAAAAAGGATTATGCGGTGTATTCCTGTTGCTATACACTGATGATATTAACGTTTGATTTGATATTTATAGTACTGCATCTGTTATTATTGAATTTTTTAATTCCATTTTTTTTTTTAAGATGAAAGAATAAAAAAAAAAAAAAAAATCAGATAAAAGCTAATTTTTTTTTTTTTAAGGAAAAATATATAGAAATCAATTTTTTTTTTTATATACCCTATGCTTTTAATATATTACATGTGAGAAAGTTAAAGGAAAATTAAAATCTAATGAAGATATTGAGTATATAAAACTAATTATATAAAAATGCACTTAAAAACCAATTATAAACATATATATATATATAAACATATATTATAACAAAGAACAGTATACTTTATATATTTAGTACTGGGATCTGGAACAATAAAATTAATTGACTTATAATAATTAAAGTAATTTAAAATTTGAAATAAAATAATTGAAATAACAAATTATTTCTTAAATTTTATTGATTTTTTTTTAGATATTTTATTTTAAATATTTTTTTAGAAAATTTGATTTTTCTTTAATTCCTTTGAAGTACTCTTAAGGTAAATTATTTGATTTTATTTTGATTTATTTAGAAAATATTTATTTAGGTTTTAAAATATTTTTGGTATCCATTTCCATATAAATATTGCATATAAATATAAGGTCTTATATGCATATAAATATTGATATAAGACCTTATATTTAACAATATAATTTATATCAAAGGTTATAAATCAAAATGTAATTAATTTAAACAATTTTATAAAAAGATAATATTTAGTAATTGCTTTAAAATTTTTTGCTTTGAGAAAACTTAAATCTGTTGAGCATTAATAAATTTTCAATAAGTTCACTGAAGATAAAATTAAAACATGACTCCGTTAATATGCAGTCTTATAATACATAATACATGCAGTGTTTTAACATTAAATACTGTTAGTACTGATGTTTGAGAAGTCTTGTAAAAACAGAAATGAAGAGCAAAAATGAAATTTTCATACATCTTAAGGAAAATGACTAATTAGTCTTTTAAAAATTTGTAAAACTGATACAGATAAAGTTAGTTACAAAAATGTAATATGTCATGAATTGCAAACTATTTGTAAGTTCTTTGCCATATTATTCTAAAAAATCTGAAAAAATTGTTATAAAAATTGTTGATTTTATTCCAATTTGTTGTGTTCATAATGAAGATAGTTTTGTTTTCTGATTAATTTCAGTTTCCTTCAGTTCCGCTTATTAGTGTCGGACATTTTGTTTGTTCAGAAAGTTATTTGCGGCAAAATTCGAACAATTTAAGATATTTAAGTTGGAATTTTTAATATTTATTTATAGTTTTGAGCTAATTTTGTGAATGTTAAATGAGATTAACTATCACTCTGCTTATTGATGTCAATATTAACAAACTAACACTTAAGCTAAATTTTAGGCGAGCATGAGCATCAAAAGTGATCGAAGTAAGAATAGTATGAATAAATAACTGTAGTCTGCATAACTATTATTACATTGCAAGTTTAAAGCATTGTCATTGTATTATTTAACTTTAAAATAGTTTAAATTAATTTTATATTTTAAATTAATAAAGCTAAGTACAATCGAGAGAGCAAAAATAGTAGAGTTGAGACTAAAATCTTACACATAACTATATATGTGTAAACACTTGTTATACAGCTCTAACGTTGACTCTACCAGAGATTTTTTGTTAGATTTTTCTCTACCGTGTAAACACCTTAAAGTGTTTAAGAAATTTTTGTGTTTACTATCACTCTATAGATCTACTCTAGTTCTTTAGTTTTTTAGATAACTTTTTATAAAAACCACAAGCATGTCTTTTTTGCCCCCATCCTCTAATTCTTCCTATTTTTCTCTTTTTGATTTTTTTTATTAACAATACGTTCCGCGTAGTAGATTTTAATCGTTACGAGCTATAAACAGTCGCTAGAGAAAAATGTATAGCTCTACGAAAAATTTCTCTTCCAAAAATTTTCGTAGAGTGAATTTTCTGTATAGAGTTACAATCTCGTGTAAACACATTTGGTATAGGGGAAATTTTTGTTTATGCAAAATTCTATCAATTTTATTTCGCCGTGTATATACTTTGCTTAAAACTAACATCTAGTATCATTTATTAATCTATACAAATATCTGTAAATTATAACTCAACCATAGTTAATTGTAGTTACCTATATATATGTACAAATATTAAACTGATCCTTGTAATTATGCAAAATATTTGATATGCAATATATAGCATATTTTATATTTCAAATCTTAAAATAGATATTTTATTGAAGTTTTAATAAGAATCCATAAGATAATGTTATTTTTAATTATACAAAGTATATATATATATATAGTGAATAGAAATTGTTTTTTAATATACTTATGTAGGTATATATATATTATTTTATTTATACATATTTATAAATAATGTAGAACAAGGATAATTTCTCTTAAAAGAATTTTTTTTTTTTTTTTTTAATTATTATATATATATCTAGAGATCATTGATGGATATCTGATTTCTGATTAGAAGATTTTTTAGTATCTTCTTTAAGAATTAATGATAATCACTTTTAGGTTAATAATACCATTGGTTTTATTTATGATAATTTTGAAAAAGTATTTTATGTATAAATATTTTTTAATTTTTATATTTATTGTATATGCTTAACATTCATCCTTGCATTGCAACAAAAAAAAAAAAAAAAAAAAAAAAAACTAAATAAAAATATTTATTTTAATATAATTTTATTTAGAATAAAGTTGAGGGTTATTCATTGAACCAATATTTATACTTGATTAAAAATTCAATACTCAACCTATATCCTATATTTTTCCTTTTTAGAATAAAAAATTATAAATGGAATATATGTAGTAACAAACAAAATTATGTATAGTTGAATTTTGTTTTTTATTAAAAAAAAAAAAAAAAAAAATTCAATTTCAATCGCATATTTTATCATACATATATACATATATATTCGTATGTATTATGTATGTAGTTATATCTTAATATATGCATATGAATTTAAAAATATGGAACATTCATTAAATTTTTATTTTCTTTTCCTTTCAAATTGAGATGTTATGAATCAATTTCGTTATTTCTTTTTTTTTTTTTGTATTATATTGATGTAGGAGTATTTTTATTTTAAACAAATATTTATTATATACATATGTACTCTTATATTATACATATGTATATTCTAAATAATAAGAGAAATATTGCAATAGAAGTTTTTGTGCCCAAAATTTAACAATATTGATGATGATAATGATGACATATACAAAACCAAAAAAAAAAAAAAATCAGGTTTCTATGTTTCTATTCACGTTCAAAATCAAAAATTTGTTAATTTTATTTAGGTTTCTATTCTTTTTGACAAAAAACAAAAAATTTCATTCATCCTACAATAAAAAAAAATGAAGAAAATAAACTATTACAAAATACAAAATACAAAACAAAAGAAATATTTGTATATATATATAGAATATTGAATAGAAGATTAAAATTAGAATTTGAGGTTTTATTTTAGTTTTGATTTTTTTCATGTACTCATATATTTCATCTTGATCATATAATATATACATATATTATGTATGCATTCTAACCTCAATTCATTCTAATTTATAGACATACTTATAAAAAACTAAAATTTAATAGTTGAATAATTGAATAGCGTTAAGCGTGAGCGGTATTTTAAAAGATTTTCAAAAGGTTTCAAATTCAATTTTATATAAAAACAATGAGATTTTCAAAGGATTTAAAAAATTTTTATTAAAACAAAGTGTTTAATGATTTCGTCACGTCAAAACATCAAAATAAATAAATTTTTAATATTATTAATTAAATGTTTAAAAATCAAAAATCTGTTTTTTGTTCATCTTTTTAAAAATTTTAAAAAAATGATAGAATTTTAAATCATATTTGTTTTTTTTTTTGTATCAGACATTTGCTTAAACCAAGCATCAGTTATGTTGTTCATTTAGTGAACTATCACAATTAACTGAAAAAGTCATCATTTACAAGGGTTAGTATGTTAGTATATTAGTATAGTATGTTAGTAAATGATGATACTGAGATATTTAATTGGTCATTACCACTGTTAGTAACTATGAATTAATGTTAGTAACGATGATAATGGTTAGATTAAAAATGACAGACTACGAGAATTAACCTTGCTCGCGTAGTGTCTGGCTCTCAGTGTTAATTTATTAACGCTAATATCAAAGAGCTCAGACCTTGAGTTAGTGTCTCTTAACATAGGCTCAAATTTGCCATAGTCTGTAGAATGGTGTGACACATAAAAAGCTCGACCGATATCAAATTATTCAGATTTTCCCTCAAAACCTCATTTGTTTGCGAATAGAGGGGGAGTTGATTGTATCGAATATTAAATGTTTGCCTTTCATAAAATTCTAATTTTATAATCATTCCTAAGAAAATGAAAAAAGAATTTTAAGAACAAAATTTTTTGTTGATTTTTTAAAATCATATGAATACCAATTACCAGTACATCAAATATTTATGATCTCTGAAAAGAATTAGAAGTTTTTAAATAAATCCTTTAAATAAATGTTAATCATTTCGTGGTAATTGGCCATATTTTATTTTATTCTAATCCACATTGTTCTTGTGATATGTTATAACAAATTTTGCAGTACTATCATTGCACTATATAACAAAATTAATAATTTACACGGGTCAAAAATGAGTAAAAAAATTTTGTTTAATAATAAATTACGTAATTAAGGAACAAATGGAAGTGTAAGGATATTAATTTGATTTAGGTATTAAAATCAAAATACGTGATAGGTATCAAATCAATATTAAGTGTAATTTAGTACAAGGCAGCCTGAAATGAAAAAATCTTTTGAATTATTAATATTTTAATTTAAAAAAGCATATTTTAATTTTTGCAAAATTTTTACTTAATTCATTATACCCGTACGATAGTATCGGGTATAATAAAATTACTCCTCCGTTTGTAACACCTCGAAATAAGCGAGCTAGATATACCTTCAAAGGTATGGATCGGATCAGAAAAAAATTCTAAGACTTTTGAGCCATGTCCGTCCGTCCGTCCGTCCGTCAGCACGCTAACTCAAAAACTAAGAAAGCTAGAATCTTGAAATTTACACAAAATATTCTGGGAGTAATTTGTAGGTTCCCTATTTTTTTTGGTTGAGTTTGGACCAAGCCTTAGGGTAGCTCTCGAACACCTAACTTTTAGATCCAGACATTTTTTTTGCAATAGAGCTATGAAATTTTAACCGCTGATAGATCTCACAAAAATATTAATTTTATTTTTTATAACTTTTTTTTGTAGCCCCACCCGTTACGGAGCTACAGCTCCCCAAAGGTTCAAAAAAGCTCTATATTTAAATTGTTATAGCACAAGTTGTATAAGGTATATCTTCATTTTGAAAACGCCAAACGATTACTACTTTCATTAGCTGTAAAAGTATATATACAATAAATATATTTTTGTGGCATACGGTGTCTTAATTTACCGTTATGTGAAACTAAAATTTTGCAAAATCCTTCAACCCTTCTATCTTCTAAACGGTTTAAGTTAGAAACTTGAAATTTTGACAGATGTTAGATCTTTGAAAATAAGTATGAGTCATTTCAGAAACTTTTTTTGTATCACCCCCCGTTTAGGAGCTGTAAGGGGTCAAAAACTGAAAATTTCCTTTTTTTAAACACCTGTAACTTGAACACCTGTTAAAAATTTTTTAAAGTAATACATAAAAATTAAAGCTTCAATATTATGTTCTTATTTCTGTTAACAACTTTTTTTAATAATATAGGGTTACTTTATAATTGACGAAAGTGTTACTTGATTTTTTCAAATTTTCTAACAAATTTCTTCAACAAATTTTTTGCATTTGTTTTACTCGATAATTTGAAATTGTTGAGGATATAATGCGTAGTACATAAAAATGCAAATAAATAAACAACATAACGGTTGCTTGAAGAATTTTTATTTATATGATATTAATATATATACATACTTATATAATATCATGTTTATTTAGATATCGTATATGTCACTAGTGAATGAATGATAAGAGTATAGATGTATATTATATAGCGCCGTATTTTCATACATATATGTATTTTATTGTACTTATAAGAAATTATTCTGTCAATGGAATATTTAAATATAATATAATATAATATTTAAAATTATATTTACTATTTTGTACTAAGTAAATTTAATATACATTTACCGCTTAGTACTAAATGGTACTATAGAATATTTGAAAAAGTTTTGGATTGATAATCGTTATGTGAAAGGTTAGAATCTGCTTTTGAAGAATGTACATATAAACATATAGTTTGAATATATGTACAACCCATAGTTCTAGAAATTATAAAATTCACCCAAATTATTTTAAAATACTAAAATATTAAAAAAATAATATTGTGAGCAGAGTGACAGGCTGTGAACATACTAACGGTTCGTACGGGTATCTAAGAGTTGACAAAGTCAACTGTATTCTTCCTCGTTTTATTTCAAACAAATTTGCTTTATTGCTTGTACATCAAGTTATTTTCTATATTATTTTACTATAAATTTCTTATTTTTTTATTTTTCCATTTTCATTTTTATTTTCCGTTCATTTATCCTTCTTTATTTATTTTTTTTTTGTTGTTTAATTACATAACAACAGGTTCTTATCTTAATATGTATATACGTGTATATTTATTAAAATATCCTTGGCAGATAATAAAATCCATATATAGCTTTTCTAATGATACCGGTATAAGCAACAACTAATGAAACCTTATATTCACCTGTTCTAGAAAATATATATCTTTACTTAAGTAATATATATATACTTATATATATTCTTATATATTGCATATAAAAATCCTTTAATATAATTAAATTATAATCAACAAATATTTGTCAAATTATATTATGTCGGAATTTCCTCAAATAAAATATAAATTTTTCATATTTTTTTTTTTTTTTTTTATTACATTTCCGATTCGTTTTCTTTTATTATAATGGTAACACCACAATTTAAACTTAAATCATATATTTGACATTCATACATAGACAGAAGATTAACTTAATAATGATAATATAATCATAAGAATTACAATAACAACAAAAAAAAAACTATAATAAAAATAAAAAATATTAAATATCAAAAGAAAAACGTTTGTTTATAGCAACAAACAAAAGAACTTTCGAATTGTATAACATACACTTAAATTCAAATTTATATATATACAACGAGTAAGTTGTATATATAAAAGATTTTGAATAATTATATAGAGTAAATAAAAATAAATAGTTGCACAATAATAATATATATATAATATACATTTATTTATATATACAAATTTAAATAATATAAATGACACACTTATATTTAAATCCATACATACTTTTAAATGTCTGTCTGAAAAATCATAAAAAAAAAAGCATAAAAGTAAATATAACATTTACTTTTCAAAGTACAAAACTTTACAATATTATATTTTCGTACAACAAAAAAAAAAAAAAAGGAATAAATAAATAAATAAAAGTTCTAAAAATATTGCAGTTAAAATTTTTCAAATAGGCGTCATTTTGACAGTTCAATATAAAATTAATTTTACCCTTCTTTTAAATCCACATTTAACGCAAAATAAAAATTAAAGTGGAAAAATTTCATAGAATATTTTTCTCCTCTTTTAATATAAATGTCATCACTCATCAGTTACCAGTTACTACCACTACCCTCTAGTATTGTGTAATGTAATTTTCGAATGATATAGAAAGAAAGGAGGAGAAAAAGTATATGAGAGAAAAAAATATATATGTATATGAGCGTGACAAATAATATTATAATAAAGCTTTTTCTTGCAGTTTGCAGACAATAATAAAGTAATATAGCAATGCAATGAAAATTTTTACAAATCATTTCAATCATCAGTTATGTATGTGTGCGTATGTAGATTTATGTACTATATAAGTATGTATGCCAAATTGTTATTTTCATCTTGAAAAAAAAAAAATTTTTTTTTTTCTCCATTTGGTATATTTTAATTTAAAAAAGAAAATTTTTATCCCCTTTTCTCTTTTTGCAGTAATTTTTTGTTTTTTTTTTTTTTATTGTACCAATGTTCACTGTACCAATAATAACTGAACTTTTGTATGTTTAAATTTTTTTTTAATATAAAAAAAAGATTCAGTTTTTGCCGTGCGGTTGTTATGTTAAAGTTAAAAAAAAAAGGAAGAAAATTGTAGCGCAGTATATTTGAAAACGGAATATTTGAAATATAATTTTTTTTTTACTTTTTTTTCTGTGATGTGATGTGTTAAAGTGAGTAAATAACGGTATAAAGAAGAAGATATTTTATTATTTTGTGTTGTCATGTTTTTATTTTTTGTTTTTGTTTGGTTATGCCAAAATGATTTAATGTAGAATTTTGTTTCCTTTTTTTTTGTTTTTTTTTTTTGAAAAATCGAATATTTAAAAATCGAAATTTGGTTTTTAAAAATAAATAAAATATTTATAAATAAATTAATTTAAATTTAAACAAAAAATAAAATTTAAAGCAGAGTAAAAAAAAAATTATTAAATTAAAACAATAATTTCGCAAACTTTATTTCTATTTCATAATTTTTGATTTTTTATTGTTATTTTTATTGTTCTATATTATTCGAAAGGTAATAATGGTAAAGAAAAAAAAAATTTTTGTGCAATTTTATATTTGAGTGAATTCCAAAAAAAAAAAAAAAAATATATAAAAAAAAATTTAATGTGTGAGATAAATAGAAGAAAAGAGAAAAAGGACTCCCTTGTTATGAGTCATTAAGTGAATGAAACAAAAAGAAAAAAAATGAATAAAATAAAAAAAAACAGGGCACCATAGAAATTGGGTCGCTAGAGAAAAATAAATTGTCTTTGTTTTTTAATTTATTGTTAAAGTAAAAGTCTTTTCTTTTGTTATTATTATTATTTTTTTACCGTTAATTTATAAAAAAAAAATATATATAAAATTAATTAATTTAATTAAAAAGTTAATTTTTTTTTAAGAATGATAAAAATTTGTGAAACTCTAATGAAAATCAACAAAGTTTTCTATTTTGCCGTACATTAAAAATAAAAGCACAAATTTTTACGACGTATTATTTTCTTTCTCGTTTTTTCATTTCTGTTATTTTCCTTTTATCTTTTTTTTTTCCTTTATTTTCTTAATTTGAAAAGAAAACACCGTATTATCATGTACATATACATACATATGTATATTTAAAAGTAAATATATTTAATATTTGTTTTTTTTTTTTTTGTTGAAAATACATATAGTATATTTATATAATGTGTTACTTATAAAAAAGACAGTACTACATACTCAGTATATAACATTATTTCACTATATATAATAATATAATATATAGATTATAGATGGTTTTTTTTTCATATTTCATATTTCATTATAGGTATATATGTATATATACTTATATATTTTATAATTTGAACATATTTTTCTACTAAGATGGATGCATACATATATGTATATCTATACATAAAAACATTTGTATACTTATTTTAAATATAAACATATATGTATTTATTTTTGTATATAAATATATATATATACATATGAACATACATTTATATTTTATTTTCTTTAAAAATCGTATGTTTTTCCTTTTTTTTCGCTCTATTATTTGTTATATTTTTACTGTTATTTCAATATATATACTGTTATATTTTTTGTTATAAGGATACTTAATAAACATACACTTTAATATTACATGTATATATATATAAGGTATATGGTGTATGGAAATATATATAAAAAAATAAAACACGGATTACAAAACTCGTGTATTTTGTAAATGTTTCCAGTTTACAAAAAAAAAAAATAAAATAAAAATAATAAATAAATGAAATTAACGGTAATATATGTGATATGTTTGATGAAAACGAAATAAAAACAAAAATCTTTGAAAATAAAAACATATAGAAAAAAAAAAAAAAACAATTATATTTTCCCCTGTAAAAGAAAATTGGCAAATATAGAAGAGTTTAACAAGAATAAAAACAAAAGAGAATAAAAATTGTTGTAATAAAAATTAATAAATAGTAAAAATAATAATAATAATAATAATAATAATAATAATAATAATAATAATAATAATAATAATAATAATAATAATAATAATAATAATAATAGTAATAATACATAATATATGTATATGGATGTACGCATAACGATATACAGAAAACAAAAAACATAATATAAAAGAATAACGTAGAATAAGATACTTTCTGTGTCATTTTTGTTTTTTTTTTTTTTTGTCATTTTTTTATTATTATTACAGTTTTCTATTGTTTATTTTGTTTTTGTTTTTACTGTTTTAAATTTTCCTTTTTCATATACTTAAAAACTTGTCTCCGATGAGATGAGTATAACACGTTTCTTAAAAAAAAAAAAACGAATTTGGTAAAGAAAGAAAGAAAAAAAAAAAAAATGAAAAAATACGCAATTTACAAAATAGTACCTTTTATTAACTTCTTGTTTTATAGACAAAGGAAAAACGAAAGAAAATAAATATAATTTTGTTGTTGTTTTTGTTGTTTATTTTTTGAAGTGTTGACAGTAAATGTTTTGTTTATTTTTTAACTGTGGAAAATTAAGGAATAGCTAACAAAAAAAGAAAGTAAATAGCTCGTGTTGAAACAAAGAAAAATTACTTAATAATAATAATAAATTAATTAATTTATTAAAAAATATAAAAATTAAAAAATCAAAAATTAAACAAATGTTTTAATTATGTATTTGTAAAAACAAAAACAAAAAAAAAAGGGTTCTGAATTTTTAAAATTATGGATTATCATAAAATTTTTTAATGACATATGTATTTGTGTTCATTTAATACAATTGTGTTATTTTTTTATTTTATTTTACTGTTAATTTAGAAATATTTCAATTTATAGATTTTATTTTGTCAAAATATGGTGCAAAATATTTTCTTAAAAAAATTGTCAAATCATAAATTGTGAAATCAAATGTTATATTGCATTTGCATAGTACAGTTAATTATATAATTTTATACTTACTCAATAGTATATAACAGTATAAAATGCATTCATTTACCTGGAAATTAAAAAAAAAAAAACCAAAAACAAAGTTCTTATTTACTTACAACGTCATATTTTTTGAAGGACAAATTTTATTTTTGCTGTTTTTTTATTTTATTTTTTTTTTTTTTGTTATTTCGTGAATGTAATCGATAATTTTAAAGTTTTCTAAGTAATTTATTATTGTGTGTGTTCTTTTTTTTTTTAAATGTTACTTAAATAAAAAATAAAAACTATACAATTTATGAAAATTGACAAGAAATTTTTGAATATTTTAAAAGAGATTTGAATGTATTTAAAATAACTTGTTAAAACAAACTTAATTTAATTTTTTTTTTTTCATAGAAATAAAAAATCCTGATCCGCAATTAAAATTGGAATTGAAATTGTTTTTTTTTTTTATATTATTGTTACTCCTAATAATATGCAATAAAAGCAAAAAAAAAGGAATTAAATTGTTATTATTTATATTAAAAAAAAAAAAAAAAATTATTTAATTTATTTTTCTGGAAAAAAAATGAAATAAGATTTAGCTATTCTTTTAAATATTAAATTTGTAAATAATATTTTGTGTTGTTGTTATTGGTTTTGCTTTTGAATATAAAGAATTTTTTTTTTTTTTTTTTTTACATAATTCGTGAATTCTCGTTAGTATTATATTTTTTTTTTTTCAGGATTGTGTTGTGTTATACTTAAGTAAAATTTATTGTTAGAGATTATTTCATTGTTTTATTTTCTCATACTTTTTAAGGAAAATAAGAGGGATTTACCGAATTTTTTTAACAATTTATTTTATATTTGACATTTAAAAGTGTAATGTAGTGAAAAATACAGAGGAGGAAATAAAAAAAAAAAAAAAAGAAAAATTCTATTGTTAAATATAAAGAAAAAAAAGAATTGTTTTCTATTATATTAATGTTTTAATTTAAAATAATTTTTTTATTTTTAAGTCGGAAAAATCTTTGTAATAGGGTAATAGAGAATTAATAGGGCTCCACATTTTATATAATACAACCTGATACAAAAATATATTTTGTAGAAATCTGTTTTAATTCAAATTTGCTTTATTATACAAAAATGAAATACAATTTAAATTTTAAAGAAGAAAAAAATTTGGCAATAAGTAACTGAATTTGATATTATATTTGAAATGTTGAAAGAAATTTTTACTTTAAAAAACAAATAAAAAGCGTTTCGATTAAAATTATGCTTGAATTTTTAAGTTTACTATATAAACAATATTTATATTTAATTTTTAAATGTAATATTTTTTATTTGCATTTTATAAAAAAGAGTCTTATTTTTTTTTTATAAAAAAAATATTTAAATTTTTTTAATAAATGTTTTGGGTAATTTGCAAAATTAAAAGGGATCTTTAAAATAAAATGCAATTAAAAAAATTTTTTGAAAAGGAATCAATTACTTTTATTATCAAGTTATTGGATGTCATTTAAAATTTATTATAATGTTATTTATTTTGTAATTAATAGAAAATGAGAAAAAAAAAAAGAATATAAAATTGTATTAAAAAATTAAATTGATATTTTATTAAAAAGGATGTACCTATTATACAGTAATAATTTATTAATTAACAAGGATAATTTATTTAGTGAATTTTCAATTAATTTTTTTTTCTCTTCAGTTTAAAAAAAAAAAACTTTCAATCAATTTCAGTCCTTTTAAAATTCCTTTTAAAATACCTACATAATTGAAGATTTTTAATAAATTTTTAATATTGATGGTTTTTCAAAATGTGATACATATTTTAGGTTTTTCTGCAGTTATTTATTAACCATTTTCACAACTCTGTTGATTATTAATTTAGTATAAGTGGCATATAAAAAATTATAAAATATTTTCCAAATTTATGATTTTTTCTTACCTTCTTCACTCACAAATCACAATATTCAAAATATTTTGGTGTTGCAATACAAAATGGTGTTGGTTTGTTGTTGTATTAGTCCTTTTAAAAGTAAAACTTCTGTTAATTGAACTTTATTGTGTAGTTTGTTTAAATATTAAATTAGCTCATATAGCTAAAAGTGGCAATAAGTAAGATGAATTTTTTCTCTTCTGTAACTTCTTTTTAAATAATTCGTTAAATTAAAATTTGGGTTATACCTATAACACTTTTTTTTTTGCTTTTATTATTTCAGTTTCATATTATATGACTATTTTTGTATTAAATTGAGAAATATATTTTATTTTACTTGCAAAAATGTTTTTCGAAAATTATCAATATAGTTTCTGAATTTGAAACTATAGTCCCTATTCACAATAAATAATATTTAATTTAGTTTATTAAGATATATATCCTATAACCTCAAAAGATATAAATAATGAAACCTTAATAATTTTTTTTTTTTGTCCAGAATATGTGTAAAAATAAATCGTAATATATATAAGTACATACGTGCGTTCATTTTTATATTTTATTCAAATTATAAATAAATTAATGCATTTCCTTTTATGTAATATTATATTTATATTTGTAATATAATTTGTTTAGGAAATGAGTACTTTGGATATGAAATTTTCAAAAAAAAAAATTACAACTTGATGCTAACATTAGTGATACTACTGGTTACTGATACTGTGCTATATTACTTATTGCAACATGAGGAATATAAATTTTATTAAACTAAAATGTAAGGAAATATTTTGGATAAACTTCCGCAGAGGGGTGACGAGCTATTAAGATAATGTCATCACATAACGGTACTTAATATATCCGAGTTTCCGATTATATATGCCATTAGAAACGATACCGTTATCTAATGGCCGAAAAATGCGTTACAAAATTTTCTTAACATTTAGTAGTATTTTACTGAAACTGTTATATTTTTACGACAGTATACAGGAATTAATTTATAATATTAATTTTAATCGGTGCTATCATTTCTGAGAAATTGCAGCTAAAAATGGAAATATTGATGAAAAAAACAAATCAAACTTTCAAGAAAAACGCTATACATGTGAAATTTTCAAAGACACCTTTTATTTATTATTATACTATTAGAACTATTATATTATTATATTATTATACTATTAGAACTATTATATTATTATATTATTATACTCTCTTCACACCCTTTTCCTGTATACTGTCGTAGAGCAAAAATATAACCGTTTAAATAAAATACTACAAAATGTTAAGAAAAATTTGCAAAGGATTTTTCGGCCACTAGATAGCGCTACTGGTCCTAATTACATAAATGTTCGGAAACATGGCGATATAAAGTGTCGTTAAGTGATGACTCACCTAAATCAATGATCACCCGGAAGCGGAAGTTTGCGGAAGTTTATCCAATATTTTTTTTACTTACCAATAATAATATTTAATTTTTTTGGTATACAATAAATTAATCCAAAAAAAATAATAAAATTATTTCAGAATTTATATGTATGTGCGAGTATGTGAATTCAGATAAAAATATTCTTAACAAATGGTAATCTAATGTTGAATTCCCACATTAAATCTAATATAATATAAAATACGTATGTACTTGTATATACCTACTTGGTTATATATACATATTATTTATGATAATATTGAGGAAAAAAAAAAACAGTATACAAAATCCAATGTAAATAAATTGTATGTGTCTGCCCTCTGGTGTGTTAAACTTATATTATGATTATCAAATGATATTATATAAGAAAAAAAGAAAATACATATTATATAAATTTAAATCGAATAAAAAAAATTTTTACAAAAAAATAGTAAAGATAGAAATTTTATTTAAAAACCAACATACGCACGCACACACACAAACACACATAAATAATATTATTATTAGTGTAGGCTATTCTAATAAAGTTGAAAAGTTGATATAATAAAATTTTATAAATTATTGTAAATTAATATTGTTATAATATTCTTCAGATAAATATCCTGACTGTCCTTAAAAATGTTTTTTTTTTAAATTTTTTAAATAACTTTGACAGTTGGTTTTTTTTTGGATTTCAGTATATATGTTTTAAAAGGACATTAATATGTTATATGTTATATATATGATTATAATTTTCAAATCGTTTTTTTTTCTTTCTTTTAACATTAAGAATGTGAACATATATATGCCATTCTTTTATTTTTTCGATTTCTTACATCAAGCATTATAATTTTATATATTATAACATTTTAAAATAAAATATAATAAATAGTAACATCATTTAGCCAAAACTCATAATGATTTAAAAACTAATCAGTTAAATCAAATATAACATCATCATTATTTAAATGTTTTTGTATGCTGGTTAGTAAGAAAAAGCAAATTATTTTAATAAAAAATGGCTAAATTGCTAAAAAAAAAAAACAAAAATAAAAAATAAAAAATGGCTAAATTGCTAAAAAAAACAAAATATATGAAAAAAAAAAGCCTAAGCAAACTATATTCTAAAATTAAAACTAATGTCTAGCTATAACTTAACTATGGTAACTAAATTAAAAAAAAACTTAAAAATAATTTTAGTAAGTATATTTGCTAATGTTTAGGTTCTGAAAGTATGGTAAAATCTGGTTTTAGTGTCATTAATTTGGAAACGAGAAGAAAATGTGTGACTTCGTGCAACATTTTTGTAATTGGTTCTTTTCAACTATATATTACTTCCGATATTAAACAGTTCAATAGATCTGAAATTATTTAAATTTCTCTAAATAATATTCGGTCATAAATACTAGGCGCTAATACATTGCCAGTAACTACTAATTTAGTTTTGGAACAAAATATACTAAATATTATATTCCTTATATTTTATTTGCCTAAAAATATGCAAAAAAATAGAAATTTTTTTTTTTTTGATATTTGCATTTATATTTTGATCAAAATTAACAAAATATCCGATTAAATGGTATTTGTAAGTTTTTTATGAATTATTTTTTATATCAATTGGCAGGATCGTACATAAAACTTGATAATATAAAAAATATCACTAGGGCCCTCTGTAATATGAATAATTTACTTATTTTAAATAAATAATATTTCATGAATAATTGAATTGAATTTTAAGTTTATTCGTTTACTTTAATTACTTTTGTCAAAATTTACTAAATTTTAATTTTCTTTCAATAATTTAAATTTTATTAAAATTTTATTACATTTTGTTTTTCTAAAATATTTTTTCCAACAATTTAAAATTTCAATAAACAGCTAAAGAATAATTATGTGCGTTAAATAAGAATTATTCTAAATAAAGTATTTAATAAAACAAAAAAAACAAAAACAGTTTAAATTATAATAATATGAAAAAAATTTTGTTTTTTTTTTAATATGTACATATATTAAATATATTTAAATGTTTAAAACAGAAAAATTATTTTCAAACCAATCCAACCACATTATTACATTTATTTTGCTTTCTTTTCGTTTTATTTTCTTTTTTGTTTATATAGATAAATTTTAATTTCCATTATTTGTTTTTTTTTTTTTTAATTTTACCATTTAAGGGGATACCACAAACGACCTATATTAACGGTGACTTCATTTAATGGAGTATTGTTTAAAAAAAAAAAAAAAAATAACTACATAATTATGACAAAAAATTTATTTACGTAATATTATATTTCTATTTTAATATTAAAATTCCTATGAAATTGAATTTTCTGATGAGAAGTATGTATATATAACATACCGTCTGAATGTATATTGATGAAATCTATTTTTATATTTCCTTGATTAAATTCAAAAAATTTCTTTATATTATCACTTAAAAATTATTTTACCATTAGAGTATAATTTTATATCCGTACTTATTTCAT
The DNA here is from genome assembly GCA_947095535.1 of Poecilobothrus nobilitatus. Classification (NCBI taxonomy): domain Eukaryota; kingdom Metazoa; phylum Arthropoda; class Insecta; order Diptera; family Dolichopodidae; genus Poecilobothrus; species Poecilobothrus nobilitatus. The sequence continues at coordinate 177,382,347 of OX352774.1, forward strand.
TTTTTATATTTTTTTTTATTTAACGAGCTCTATAGGTTTTTTACGATGTTGGTAAATTCTTTAAACAAATCTTTCTTAGATAGACAATAGGGCTGACAGAAATATTATAAGTGGAGACAAAATCCACAAACGTAGTAACAGAGGCAGTAACATACATCTACATCAATCATTTATACCTTTTAAATAACAATCTAATCTAATCTAGATTCTTCTTAATAAAATGTTTTAGTTATTAGTAAATTCACAGCTCTCTGAACACCAAATCAAAGAACTGATTTCGTATCTGAAGTTCTCGGGTTGGATATAAAATCGTAAACAATCATAAAACGCAGGTCACGTGAGCGCAGTAGGATCAAAATTTCGCAATATAGTGCTAATTGAGCCTTCACGCAGTATCGTGAAGGCCACCACCCTACCTACCTATCTATTAGTAAATTATTGCTTCTCTGAAATGGTTATAGCCTAAAAGATACTTAACTTTTCAAAATTAAATGAAATAAAATAACGTCACAATAAAATAACACCGCAAAAAAAAAAAAAAAAAAATGAAATAATGGCCGAATATCTGCGGTGTTACTTCATTTTTTTGCGGTGTTATTTCATTCCGTCTTTTTGTAATTTTTAAATAATCATATTGAATGTTTTTTTTTTTAAATCGTCAGGTAATTGTTTGCTTTTTATATTATTTCAATAAAAAACTATATATAAAACATTTATGGTAGAGCAGTGTCATTAGAGTTCTTATTCTAGATTCAATCTAATAATATTTCATCCTTTAAAAATCCCAATTTTAATTTGATAAATCAAATTGTTCTATGATAGGGTTTTAAATTTATTTGAATTTATTTTTGATTATAAAAGTTTTTATTTGGAAATGCGTTAATAAGTTGGTATTATAATAAGTCATTGAAATTTAATAAAAATTCTGGAGGCAAACAAAGGTTGCATATATGTCTAATGTTTTACTTACTTGAATTCTTGGTTACATATTGCAAAAGTATATATAAGAAAAGATTATTCAAAAAAAATGTTGCTCAATAAAACATGTTTAGTTAAAAATTAATTAAAAAAGAGGCCTTGGTGGGCTAGTGGGTAAGACCGTATAAAATTCGCTGTAAACACAGAGGGAGGAGTGTGGGTTCAAATCCCACACACTTCGTAAGTGTTTCTCCCCCTTACGACATTTAGAGTCACATCTGAAGAGAAAGGGCTGTGTAATTTCCTATTCCTATTTATGTGGCAGAGAAATGCATTAAAAAAAAAATTAAATAATAACACCCCAGTTATGGTCATAAGTATTGAAAATCAATCAGAAATTTAAGTATGATGATAAATCAAAAGTTTAAACAAGAGTTGTTTAGGCAATTTCAATATTACAGTGCCTAAATAATGAGTATAGTAATGTTGAAAAAACGAAACAGTCGTAAAAAATTATAAATTATAATACAATAGATCTCCCTAAGGCCCAAATGTATTTAATACGTTAAATTCTACTCTAACTTATCTAATTTTTCTAAAACTTTTCATAGAAAAGTATTAATATAGATTTTAAAATACAAAATAAAATTTTTTTTCAATTCAAAAAGACTGTATTTTGTTTTTATAAATAATAATTTTTTTTGGTTTTAATTATGTAAATTTTATTTAAATGATGCTTTTTTTTTTTGATTCTATTTATTTTTAATTTTTCTCTCAGGAAAAGTTAGCCAAAAATAAAAAAAATTATTTGAAGCCGTAATGTTTACTATACGAGTATTAATAAAAATCAATTGTATATAAAATTGTTTTTTTTTTTACCAAATATAAAAAAGATACATAATATATACTTACATATATATAAAAATTGGAATATCAAATAAAGGAAAAAAAAAAAGAAATGGAATACGTTTAATGTGAAAAATATTATATACAATTATTATTTAAAAATATAAAAAAAGAAAATGTATAATATATATAAGTGTGTTGGTATTATTTCTATTACTGAAAATTTTACTACTAAACTATAGTAAAGTTTCGGTTATTAAATAAAATAATAAATTTCATTTTAAAAACTAATAACATTATAATAATAAAAATTAAAAGAATATAAAAAAAAAAAAACAAACAAACAAAAACAGGATAACAAGAATTAAATTAAATATTTATTAATGGTGTCTTCTTTATCAGGTTTTTTTAAAACAAGAAAAAAAAGAAATTAAATAATTTATTTTCTAAAATATATATAAAAAAATATTATATCATCATCCATGGTGTATATTTTCATTTTATATGCTAAAATTAATTCAACAAAATTAAATAATAATAATATTTTGTGAAATTTAAATAAAATTAATTAAATTAGTTAAAAAATGATTTAATTGCGGTATTTAATAAAAAAAAAAAAAAAAATATTATAGTAACATAGATAGTGTTTTTTTTTTTTTTTTTTTTTAAATTTATTCAATAATAAAATAATTAAATTTACAAAGAAAAAAAAAAAATACTTTTTCGTCCTTTTTAAATTGCAAAAAAAAAAAAAAAGGAAAATTTAATTAACTGTATTTTTTAAAAGGAATTTGCTGTAATAAATATTAAAAATTATTTAATAACTTTGTAACATTTCAAGGCTAAATACCAAAAACAAAAACCTTGTTTTTTTTTTTCGAAAAAGTTCATATTAAAAAAATGTAAGTATGAAATTCTTGTTATAAAATTTTTTTATTATTTTAAATTTATATATTTTATTATATTAAAAACAAAAATTTATACATTTTTCTATTATAGTTAAATTTTTTTTTTTTTTTTATTGGAATTGGCTTTATTGAAAAGTTCGACGAGAAAAAATAAAATTGTTTTAATCCAATACTTCCAGTATTTTAAAACTTGAAGCACAATATGTGATTGAATCTCAAAATAGCAATTTGTGTCCTACTTGTCGCATTCCTGTTATCAGCAGCACCATTCATGTTTACAATTACAAAATAAATAATATTTTGTAAATAATGTTATAAATATTGAAGTTGGCATTTAAAAAAGCTATCACCAAAGAATCAATTTTTAATTAAAACCTAATTAAAGTTTTATTATTTTAATTTTGTGATCTGATCTGAACTTTTCTCTATACTTGAAACATTTTTTTTGTGATTAAATTTAATTATAAATAGAAAATTTATAACCGTATAGCTGCTATGTATAACCATTTCTATTTCACTCATCTCAATTTTCTTAAGATATTTTCTCTTTGAAGAGTTTTTAATTTTTTAAATTACATACCTATAATGTCTTTAGTCATCCTAAGGGATGAAACTGCTTTCAAATAAAATTAATAATTATTAAAGTGTATTATTTAAGGTTTTTTTTTTTATATTTAAGCATAAAATTAACATAATATTTTCTTATATTATGTTGTACATGTGTATAATAGTACATGTACATGTTGTATATAGTGAATAAAATGTAAATTCCATAGTGTCAAAAGTGTAAATTCTAGTTCTATACGTAAATTCTAAATTGTTTTGTTAACAATTACAACCGGATTACATGCATTTTTTGTTTTATACCTTTTATATTATTATCTTTTTATCCTTTTCTTCCTTTTTCAGTTTTTCTCTTTCACTTTTAAAATTATTTCAGTTATGATTTCATTTTTTTTTATTTTTGAAATTTATTTGTCTTCAAATGTAAAAACTGTGTCTCACAAATTACAGGAATTCTTTTTTTTTTGTTTTTAATGCTCTTTTATGATACTTTATGACAATGTAACAGAAAAATTGCACATTTTTTAGTGCATATATAAGTATATATGTATGTGTTGAAGTGAAATGCACTTTTGAAAAAAGTGAATCTTTAGAAATAGAAAAAGAGTTATGTATATTTTTTTTTTTTGTCTTTTGTATTGGGTTAAGTATATGTTGCTATTCCGTATTTTTAATACTATATGCTAACCCCACTATAGAATTTTTTAAAGGTTTAAATATTGTAATAGTTTTTTTTTTTTTTTTTTGTAAAATTACAACTGATAGTTTTTTGTTTTTTTTTTGTGTAAAGGTAAAAAAAAAAAAAAACAAAAAAAAAAATTAAGGTAAAACTCGGTCAATTGAAAATTGTTTCAAGGTTGTTTACGGTTAAGTGTTTTACCTTGAAAGAGGAAATAAAATTCTCACAGAGGAAATAAATAAAAGAAAAAAATTTGAAAGGGATGACAAAAATAGATGAGGGTTTTTTTTTTTTCATTTCATATAGAAAAAATATAAAAAAAAAAAATGAAGAAATGGAACTGACAGATATAATTTTATATTTTTTTAATATTTTTTAAAATTTTATACAAAATTTTAATAATATAAAGTAAAAAATTATTTAGGTCATAAAAGGTAAAAAAAAATATGGTTACAAAATTAATAAAAAATTATTGATAAAAAATGAAAAATAAAACTAAAACTACTTTAAAACTATAGATCGATTTGCATATTACTAAATGCAAGTATTTATATTTAGTAGCCGACTAAAGTGTATTAGAATATAATCAACTTCATTTTCATTTTTCTTCTTTTTGTCAATGTTTCTTTGAGATCCTTTGTCAATGTTCCTTCATTTTGCACCACAAACTATCGTAACTTTTATGATATATTATCTGCTCGTTTATTTAACAAGTTACCTGTGGCAATAAGAATTATTAGAAATTTAAATGCCTTTCTGAAAAATAGTAAATTAATGGCTACTAGGAGCGAAGTTTTATTATATAATTTAGTTTAATATAACTATCCCATCTTTTCTATTTTTTTTTTTCCTAAGGGAGGTGGGAATCTTTCAAAGACACCAAGAATTTCCCCCTTGGTAGTGTCAGATTCTTACTGACTAAACCCACCTCCCCCTTTAGCCAATATAATGGGATGAAAACCCTTACCTGCGAACACAGTATATTGGCTAGGGAGTAGGGATAGGAAAGGATAGGAAATGGATACCGAAACATTGAATTGGGAGTGGGACTGTAAGGAAACAATGAATTCGCCTATTATTATTACTATTTTGCTAACAGTGACTGCAGCCGTTACTAACAGTTACAACATGTAGTAGTATATAACACCTTACTACATGAGGTTATTATTGAATTATTTGTTATTATATATAAAAAAAAACTTTTTATTTTCTTTCTAAAACTATCAATGAATTTTTAATTTTGAAATTTCATATCTTTTACTGTATTAATTGTTGACCCCACAAAAAATTTTTTAAAAAATAATAAAAAGTATATAATGTTAAAACTAAACTTTTTATTAAAATGTATTTTAATTTTGCTTTGTGTGACATTAAAACCGTTTTGATCTTAGAAAATATATAATGTATCATTATAGTATCCATATAGTATCCTTTCTCATATAGTATCCTTTTTTTTTTTTTTTTTAATTAAGTTTTTCGTTTATAGTTTAGTAATAATTTATAATTTTCTTTTTTAAACTTTTTATATTGAATTGTAAATTACATATAATTGAAAATTGAGAATAAAGACTTAATATAATAAATAAAAAAAAAAAACAAAAACATTGTAATTACTTGAAGTGATTAATTTTTCGTACAGATTCTTCAAAAGCAACTAAAATTGGGGTACTAATCCGTAATTGTTTTGCATGTCAATTGTATATATATATATATTCTTATTATTAGAATTAATCTCAATTAATATGCACTCAATTTTATTTCTTACTTACTTGAGAGAGTACCAAATGGAAAATTGCTTTAATTTCAATTCGTTAATTAGCTATTTGTTTATATTTTATATGTTTTGTATATGAGTTATAACGTATAAGTTAAAATTTTTTGTTTACTTTTTAATATTTGTTTTATTTATTTATTTATATACAGTTACCGTAGTACATAAATGTGCCAGGTAGCTATAACCCCTGTTTCCTGGTAGGAATGTGGGGTGTACGAGATATTATGTGATATATTTAAGTATTTATATATTGTGATATATGAATATTTTTTATTTTTTTTATATTATAATTATTGTACCCAGCCGGGAATCGAACCCGAGACCTCTCATTCCCTTATGAATGATAAGCGGTGCGTCAACCACTGCACCAATATAATAATAAAACAATAAGGTATTAAATATTGCTTTGCCATTAATTTGAATCCTACAACGTATCAACGTAACGTTGAATTAGGTCAAAAATGAGATAAAAAAAGTTTTTTTTTTCTGTTTAGAACGTTGATCCTCGAAACGAAAAGATCGATGCTATTTTTATTTACCACTTTCTCATATAGTTGGTAAATAAAAAAAACAAGGCAATATTTAAAACTAAATATTTTAAAGGCATAAATTTTGAAAAATACAATAAAAAAAAATTTCAATTAAAATTTTAAATTTTTTAAGAATATTTGTATAAGAAAATATTATGAAAAGTCAAGAGAAAATTTCTTTAATTATAAAAAAAATAACTAAACACAAGAAAAACATTTATTATACATAGAAAATAATTTACGACTAAACGGGTGTACCGTGCCGGAGATAACGGAAAATAGAGATTTTGCAAAATTTTTTTGTCACTTAAAAACAAAATATTATATAATTTTTATATTGATTTATAAGGGCTTTAAGAATTTTGTTGTTTGGCGTTTTTAGATTTAAAAGCAGAACTTAAGTTATGTTAACATTTAAAATTGAGATTTTTTCAACTCCGAAATGATATAGCTTCCTAAATGGTTAAAATGCCAATGCTCCAGTCTAAATGCTGTAGAATTTTTGTAAATAGGTGGAAGAACAGATAGTCTAGAGCAGATAGAAATGAGCAAATTTAGAATTTCTTTTTAAAAAACTTTTAAAAAATAGACAAGTAATTTCTTTTTAATAAAATAAATTCCATAATTTGTTTTTGCGTGATATGTAAAATTGTAAAATATCTTGAGATTTTCCATTTTCTGTTCATGTGGTTTTTTAAAAATATTTCATTAATAATTCAAAAGAAATAATTATTAAAGTAGTAAAGTAAATTTAACTTCTTCCTTTTGTGTAAAGTGTTTCTTTTGTTTTCAAAAATCTTAAATTCTAAGATTTTTTTTATTAAAATACAAAAGTATCTATGATTTTGCATTATTATGGTGCTTATCATTATTTCTGTGGTATTATATCTAAAGAAATCCTTTTTTTTTCTTGCGGTTGTTTTCTTTTTCAACTAAAAAATTACGAAATATCTTAATGATAACTTTTAGATCTTAAACATATACATATTATATTTCCATAAAAGAAATCCTTTTTTACACTCAAAATTTACATATTTTATTATTTTTTAGATTGTATAATTTCAAATTAGGAATCTGCATTTTAAAAAAAAGGAATTCAACTTGAAAATTTTTCTAAAAAAGATTTACTTTTATATACAATTTTTTATATTCTGAAAGAATATCTGCAATAATATGAAGGATTTCTTTTTTTGATATTGCTATTACCATAAATAATTTGGTAAATAGCTAGACAATTTTACTTCAGCGATTTTATAAGCTTTTCAGTTAGTTGCGTATAAATTATTTTAGTTATTCTTCAACAATATAATAAAAAAGGATTTAAAAAAGGATTTTTTGAAAAATGTATAGTTTGTAATCTTGTATTTTCTTGTGCTCTTTTAAATGTAGAAAATTAAAATAAGAACTAAAAGTTCTGAACTTATCAAAAATTCTTGTAAAGAAACTTGTAAGAATTATAATCTAGGATTTTCTTTTTTGTCAAGCGTTTTTTTTTTTGTATTTTGGTCAATTTATTTGTTAATAATTTATTTTAAATTTTTTTTTGAAGAAATTTTAAAATAAAGTAATTAAGAAAGTTATTTTCTTCAAAATAAAAGTACTTATTTGAAGAAAGGAAGTTTGAAAATTTAAAATGTGAAAAAAATTTTGTGTTTAGTTCTCGTCTTTTTTACAGTTTGGAGAGTAGCTTATTGAAATGAAAAAGTGAATGCATGTCACATGAAAAGTGTGAATATTAGTCATATATTCATCCTTACTATCATTTATTCAGTTTATGCAATTTTGGCATCTAGTTTGTTTCTTTGCTTTCAAGTATTTCAAATTTTATTACTACTTCTTTTGTACTGCATTCGCAATTACTCTGGTATCTTATTATATTAAGGCAATACCAAATATTTTTTTACATTTTCTGTGAAATGTTATAAGATCTATATTAAAAGAATATATATAAAGGGATTAGTAACAAATTTTATTTTTCATTTTAAATTTTAATTAACTTAAATTTTTTTTGATTTTTTCATTTACATTTTTTGAACAATAAAATACAAGTGTTGAGTTGAGTGTTTCTAAAAAAAGAAAAACTCACACAAAATCTCATTTTTTTTTTTTTTTTTTGTAGAATATTATATGTTTTTTCTAAAGGCTTTTAAAAGAAAGTGTTGATTTAAACCTAGCATAATTTTTCGTTTTTCCATATTTTTTTCGTCATTAATTTTAAGGGTTGAATACAAAAGAAAATTGTTGTTAAATACTTGAAATATTTTTATTTGGTTTCAACTTTGTGTGTGAAAAAAAAATGATTTAAAAATTTCAATACAATTATAATATAACAAATTTTTAAAATGGATAAAAGTTTAGAAGTAAGGCAATGAAGAATTTTCGTTTATAAGGCAATTTTTAGAATGTTTTGAAAAATTAGTTATCTATTATTTATATTATTATATGCTGGGTACTCGATGGCCTGGTGAGTGAAAGCGTATAAAATACCATGAAAATACCGAAGAAATATGGGTTCGAATCCCACACATATCGGTAAGAATAATTCCTCCTTAGCTATGATTGGAAAGGAAAGTATGTTTAATTTTCTTGTCACATATATGAGATAGGGGAATAAACTAAAAAAAATATGCTTTTCATATGTCATCATATTTCATACTACTTTAATCAAGAACGCTTTATATAACTTAGTAGGGTTAAGAGTTCTGAATTCTTTAAGTTCTATATGTATATCCATTATTTATTCTCATGAAAAGAATGTACATTATTATAGTCCTATAGATTTAAATTCATTAAGTATATACAGTTTTTATTTTTTTAAATATTAAAGAACCCTGCAATCATATTGGAATAAAGAAAAATAATTCTTTTTCCTTATTCCCTCAAGTGTAATTTATATTTTTTTTATTATTTTCTTTTTCTTTTCATTAATAATCTATGGTTTATTTTTATTTATTTTACCTGTTTGGTAATTTAGGTTTTTGTTTTAACAAAGGTGAAATATTGTTAGTATTTCAGAAAAGACAAATTGCGTCATGAAAAAAATTAAGGAAAGCAAAGTCAATAAATGTAACCCCTAAAAATATGCAATTTTTTAATTATAGAAGTACAATTATCTCGGTGGCCTAGTGGTTAAGCACGTGGAGTATTAACCAAAGCAATAGTAATAGTATTCAACTAATAATGGTCTATACTCTATAGTTCCCTAATGGTGTTAGTATAAAATTGCAGTGTCCTGTGTGAATTTTAATATTTAGTTATTTATTTATATTAATATTACAAATCACATGGGATATTGCAATATTACAAAACCATCGGTTACTAAGGCCATTTATAGGTCGAATACTATTATTAAATTATACACTAATATTATTTATAATATATTTACGCTATATTTGGTAGCAAGGAGGATTTCTTTTCAATTAATAAAATTTGCTACCTGTGCAGGAACCTTTGAACCTGCACTCTCTCAGTTAATAAGCCATGTGCTTAATCATTAGACCGCCGAGGCCCTGAGTTGTAATATTAATATAAATAAATTAAATTTATAAATTCGGGGGGCTTGTTGGCCTAGTAGGTAAGCATGTGACTTATTAATCATGGCAGTGCTACAATATTACTGTATAGAAATTAATAATAGAGTTCGACTTTAATAATGGCCTTAGTAGCCGATGGTTTTAATAATATTCCATTATCTTGTGTTATATATAATATTAAAATAAATAAATAAATAAAATAATTTTATAAAAACATTAAGCTGAATTCGAATAAGATTTTCGTCCTAAATAATAGAAATAATTTTTCTTTTCTTGACCTAAAATTGAAATTAATGAAAAATATCAAAATAATCAAACAAAATCTATAGAGAAAACGTATATAAAAGCCAAATAAAACAATTGAAAATAAGAAAATTGAAATTGAAAAAAAAAAATGTATATTAGTGTTTCGATTTTTTTTTTATTGTACTATATTGTGAATACACGGACAGAAAATTTATTGCAAAAAAAAAACTGAAAATAAACAAATAAATAAAGGAAAAAACATTAATGCCAATAACATAAAAAATCGATGTAAAATGTTTCTATTTCTTTTTCTTTTCCATTTTCTTGTTTTTGTTTTGAAATTTTTTTGTAATTTTTAGGTTTAAGATCTTTTGTAGGTTAATCAAATTCTTGCAAGAATTTATAGAGGTTATCTGTAAATTGCAATTTGTACATTTGATTTTTCGATTTTCTTAGGTGTAAATAATTTGGTTAATGAATTATTATTGGAAAACTCAAATTTATAAATTTATATTGTAAATTAAATAACATCAAGTTTAAATTTCATGAATTTTAAGAAGTTATTTACAAGAGAACGAAAAGGATTTACAAAAATATTATTATCAATCTTAATATTTTGATATTTCAAAAATAAAAGGAATATATAAATCTTCTTTTGATGTTATAAATTATTTTAAATTTCTTTTAATTCAAATATTTAAATTTCTATTAATTCTATTAGGATTTCTTTCATCAAATATTTATGGTGTTTTTTTTTTTTTATAAAGAAATTTTTCTAAGGAAACTTTTCAAAAGAATTCATAAAAATTCAAAGTTGAAATAATCAATCAAACTTTTGCAATTTATTATTTTCATTTTCCTTTTTAAGGAGAAGGTTCAATTTAGTTTTTTTTTCATTTTCAGTTCATTTTCTTCCATTTTTTTTTTTTACATTAAAGATAATAAATGAAAAAAAGGCCAAAACATAAAATTCTCTTGAGAACAACAATATTCAATTCATTTTTTTTGTTTTTTTTTTTTTTTACTTTTTCTTGTGAATAGTGTCATCCTTTTTTTTTTAACGTTTATTGTGTAATTTCTTTTATTTTTATCCTTTTCCTTTATTTTTCTATTGAACATTATTTTTTATAGCTTGTAATACTTATATATATTTTTTGTTGTTATGTCAGGGTTCGAAAGATATTGGCAACAATTTAAAATACAGAATGATGAAATGAATACTATTTAAGTACATTTTATATTAAGTTTTTAGTTAGAGATTTATTAGGGTAAGGTTATAGTTTTTGATAGATTTTTGTTATACTATGAACTCATGTAGATGTAGATCATACTCTTTATTTGTTTTGATTTCATTTATTTTTAAATTAAATTTAAACTTGAAAAATTAACCTGCCTATACCTGACAGTCTACAGTCTGAAAGACTATAAAATCATGCTTATTCAATTAGGAGAAAAAAAGTTGTGAATTTTTGAAAGATAGTCAATCTTCGGCTTCAAAATAAGCATAAAATTTAGTTTGTAAAATAATACGAGTATATCTTATTTTCTCAATAAAATTTAATGTTTTCTTTTGCAACTTACTACCAGCTTCTATGAGGCAATTTTTAATAAAATTCTGGAAAATTAGGTGTAACAGTGTTAAAATGTCACTAAAGTCCTCGTATTTAATTTAAGAAATATATAGGTTTATTACAAATCGGTAAAGTATCCCGCAGTTTTTATTAATTACTATTTTAATATCCATAGAAATAGAATCCTTTTTCTTTTTATTAAAAAATTGTTCTTTAAAAGGATATTTAGAAAAAATAAATCAATAAATTAATTTGTTCCTCAAACATTTTTTATTATTTTAATTTTTTTAAAAATCGAAATTAAAAAAAGGATGAAAACAATGTATAGGTATATACTTTTTAAAATAATTTAAATAAATAATATATTCAACTAATTTAAAATATAAACTAAGTACCTAAATATCGTGATCCTTTTTTCGTGGATGAATATAAATTTAATGGAACATAACCCATGAATAAAAAAATCAGCTGTGTTTACCACCGAACCGATGGCAGCAACACGAAGACTAATATTTGTGTTTTTAATAGAGTTATTTGCATTTTTTTTAATGAATTTCTTTGCCACATGAATGTGGACATGAAATTACACAGCCTTTCCTGTTCAGATGTGACTGTAAATGTCGTAAGGGGAAATAACTCTCGCGACGTGTGTGGGATTCGAACACACCATCCCTCGGTGTTTACAGCGTATTTTATACGCTCGTACCCACTAGGCCACCGAGGCCCATATAAATATATACATGGCACAAAAAATAATTGGTATTAGTAGAAATGACTTAGAAGAAAATCGTGTGAAAATGAGCACTAACCTAAAAGTTTGTAGGGTCAAAAACTGTTTGATGAAAAAGTTATTGCTTTTTACTTGAGTAAAAACTTTCACTTAATAACTATTTTCATAATATTTTTATGTTTCAAAATATTCGTAAAAAATGTAAAAATGGTCCTAGAAAAGTGGCACTTTTTACAGATTTTTCAAAATTTTTAATATGAAAATTTATTGAATTCGATTCAGCCATTTGGGCTGCACACGTACCCACAGATAGACTGATCACAAACAGACACCACTCCTGACACACACAAATAGATACCACTCCTATTACACTTAATTCCGATTTCTACGTTCCGGAGAAATGCATATATATTATGCAAAGCTTCGAGGTTCGAAATTTTGATGCCATCATAGTACTTTCCTTATACATTACATATATTCGATTTGTAAAAAGACATTTTTATTAAATTAGAATATGATGTACCTTATTATTACATTAGAATATAAAGTAAGTTTTGTTCTGAAATATAAAATTTTTGTAAATTATATAAATTCAATATTGTGAAAGCAGCCGAGTTGTTGGCATTTGGATATGTTTGAAGCTTTTTTAATTTCATAAACATTAAAAATACCTGCAAAAATAAAATTTTCTTTTTTTTTTTAAATAATTAGAATTTTTATGTATTCATCACAAGTCACAACGTGACCTCATCATTTAATCACTTAATCATATCCAAAAAAAAAAAAAAATATGAAATGACAAATATTTTAAAATAATTTTTTTTTTGTTTGTTCATCAACAGTTTAATCTGTTTTTAAAATTTCTTTTATAAAAAAGCATGAAAATTTTATTAAATACCAGAATCCATATAACAAATGTATACCTACCAGTCAGTCTGATTTTAATTTACAAAATAAATTGCGATAACTGTATAATCAAGAGAGCTGCCTTTAAATACCATTTTAATTACTTTGTAATTCTGATGTCGTTTTTTTTTTTTGATACGATGGTGTTAGTAAGTCCTTGTATTTGCATAATTATATTTGAAATAAATCTCATCTTGATAATCCTTTTCAGTTTTACTCTGTAAAACGTTTTCAATTCACCGGAGATAACTCAGTATTATTTTTAGTTTTTTCAGAAATAATTTTATATAGGGTAAAATTATCAAAAATTGACCAATATTGTAAGTAAAATAAAAACTTTTTTACTTGTGTTTAGAATTTTTTCTTCTAGATTGTTTTTAAGATAAAAGAGATTTTGTTGAAAACTTGACATTTTAAAATTTTTGGCAATTTCTGGGTTTTATAATAAAAATGTTCTTTTACAAATATAATTACTATTGTAACTGAGATTTTTAAATTTGAAAAAAAGTTGAAAAAAATGTAATCTGTTTTCAAAAGAACGTTAACAAAATAATTTCAAAAAATTAATATCGTGTTTTTAACCAAAATTTTCATTTAATTCATAATTTTGTTTTAATTATATTTGCGCCTGACCGTATAATGTCCTTTAAAACATAACACGTTAACTTTATTTAAGTACAAACAGATGTTACCTTTTAAAAGCTCCACTACCTGTATAAATTATTGCTTGTTTCTGTTACATGTTGTGAAAATTTATATATTTTTTTTATAATAAGAAAAAATTGCACAATTATGGAAGTCATATTTTATTCCCGGAAGAGGTGAAAGTTTGTAAAAAAAAAACAAAAGATGTGTAAAAAAAATAGAGTGTTATGTTAATATGCTAGTATATGTTAATACATAAAATAGAAATGCTTTTAATGCTACTTGTAGTATAATATACATTTTATATAACCTTGTGTAATTGTACCATGTATTTTAAAAGTACAATGTCAAATGATTTAAAAATTTTTTTATTATTTATTGTTTTATTATGCATTTATTAGCCATAAAGTGTTGGCTTAAAAGCTAAGCAGATTCAAATATGTATATAGGGTCTTTCAAATTGTGATTTCAAAAGTTAATAATTAAAAGATATAGAATTTGAATTGAAACTGGAAAAGTTTTAATTTATTTTTGAAGTACAATGCTTGCAATACGCTGAAAATGATATCTCCCTCTACAGTACCTGATTCTTTTATCAAAATTTTGGTTCACATTCTGGCATAGTTGCGGCTCTATCTATCCAATAACTCGAATAATTTCTTCTTTCAATGCTTCAACGTTTCGAGGATTATCCTTGTAGACTTGCCCTTTCACATAGCCCCAGAGAAAGAAGTCTAACGATGTGAAATCGCAGGATCTTGAAGGCCAATTCACATCACCGAATCTGGAAATAACACGGTCTGGAAACTTCGTATGCAATAATTGCATTGTTTCTCTGGCTAGATGACACGTAGCACCATCTTGTTGAAACCACATGTCCTCATTATCAATTTTCCAGTTTCGGCCATAAATAATTTTTTTTGCTCCAGTATCCAATTGGCAAAGTCCGACGCATGGAATGATCTTGTGGCAGCAATTCTTGTGTCAATTGAACTTTGTAGGCCTTCAACGCTAAATCATTGTGCATAATACGCCATACAGTTGACTCAGAAAGTCCCAATTGTTGTGAAAGTCGGGAAATTGACATGGTGGAGTCAGCTGTAACACTATCACTCACAGCACCAATATTTTCTTGTGAACGACCGGCACGAGCATACTGATATCTTTCTGGATCTTGTACTGCATCAGTTTCTTGAAATTTCCGCACAATATTACCAATTTGTTGCTTAGTTGAACGATTATGTCTACCATAAACATCGCATAATTTGCGAAATACATTTCTTTCAGAATGACCATTTTCATAAAATAATTCAATAATTTCAACACGTTGTTTTTATAAATGGCAAACCTTCAACCGTCAAAATAACATATAATATGGGTGCGTTCCATATTTCAAGTGTGTTACACAGGCGCCTACTACTTGAAAACTCAATTTGAATGAAAAATTCGTTTCTTTTGAAAAACAAAAAATAATGTACACAAAATATTCTTGCAAATAAATACTCAATTCGAGTATTAAAATTTCGAAAAAAAACGCTAACCTTACCAACTACAGTGTTTCTGTTATTAAATAATTTTTATATAAAAGTTAAAAAGTCAACTGAGTATCAAAGGTATTATATGGAAATATCCAACTGTTTATTAGGTTAGTTCTTAAAATTAAAAGGTGAGTATAATTAAAAAGTCGCAGAAATTATTAAAAGGAAAAAAAAAAACACCACGCTACACCTTTGGGATTAAACAAATTAAAATAAGTAAATTTTTTATATAAAATTTTGAAATTTTTTCTTCTTATCAAGAAAGAATGACTTTGTTATTATAAAATTTATTTCTTGTTAATTTAATTTTTCAAAATATTAATCTATAGGAATGTGTATAAATTTTATTCAAATAAATTTTTGAAATTTTTAATAATTGAATTTTTATATTTGAGATTTTGTTGTTTCTTTATTGCTTTGATGTTAGTTATAATTTAGAAATTTTTATTTAAATGAATTTTGATATTTTAATATTATTCCCAATTTTATTAAGAAGAAAACATCAATAATAATTAGAAGTAATGAATTGTAAAGTTGTAATAATTTAAAATCTTTAAAATTAGAAATAAAATTTTTAATGAAGATTTAAAAGTTAATTTGTAACAAATCGTTTTGAAAATTACATTTCTTATGGAATATAGAATTTCAATTTCAAATGAATAATATATAAAGTAAATCAATTAGATATAATTCATAAAAAATATGTTAAAATAGCTTAAGGACTACACATACTATTTCCAACTGCTCAATTATATTCAGATAAATACTTAAGTCTAAAAAACATCGTTAAATTAGAACTTTTTACCACAGCCTTCAATAATAAATAATCAGCTCAAACATGGTTTTCTATTAGACAGATATATCGATATATATACATAACCACAATATTCAGAACAATAATCTAAATTTTATCTAACATTTTTTAGAATAAGTTCTCAAAAAAATAATTGTCTATAAAACTGCTTGAAGGTTTACAATTAATTACCGGACAGGAATTAAAAAACATAGTAAATTTTATAGCATTAAAAAATGTAGTCAAACTAGCAATATTAAATGATTAACAACAGCAACCAAAATACTATCTGATTTGGAATAAACACTAAGTAACTCAACGAAATATGAATGTATACTAATCCTAATAGAACCTGTATAATATAAAACTTATAAAATCTGGAATTAGATATAAGTATGGTAATTTTATTATAATCTATGCATACTTTTCCTTCAAAAATTTGAATTTGGAGAATAGGAGAATTTATAAAATTTGAATTTTTCAAAATGTATCTATCGTTAAAACATAGTTATTTAATTTCATTATAAAAATCTCAAGACTTAAATTTATAACATACTTCAAATAGATTATATAATTGTATTAATTTTTTCTTTTTAAATTTTTATATTTTTCATTTTAAAAAAATTTTTTTTTTTTTTATTTCTCATCTTAAACATTCCTAGTAACAAAGGCTCATCACTTTCCTAATATTTTTGGCAAGGGGACGGGGGATTTTATGGAAAATGGAAAAACTAACATAACTTTAATTTTAAATTAAAAACAAATGTGTATTGTACATATTATGTCTGCAACAAAACTACAAAACTAATGAACTCATTAATGACTTTTGAACTGATGAGTCACTTCATGAGCATTTTATTAAACTTATGTGGTAATTCATCATTATTTCTACTGAGTACTTAGTACTGACTCGGTTGAATTACTTGACCTGGTATATTTTTCGTAATAATTTCGTATGCACCGATATTTATTATGTTTGGGGAAAAAATTTGTAACTTTTATTGCATTTCAATTATGAGTTATTTAATGAAATAAGTATAAAATTTAATTTATCTTCACAACTTGTTAAACGAATTTTATTTATTTAATTTTTACTTTAAAAGGTATCTACTTAACAATTTTTTTTTTTTTAGTGCATTTCTCTGCCACATAAATGTGAACAGGAAATTACACAGCCTTTCCTTTTCAGGCATGGCTGTAAATGTCGTAAAGGGGAATAACTTTAACGACGTGTGTGGGATTCGAACCCACACTCCCTCGGTGTTTACAGCGTTACTTAACAATTTAAAACTAAATTTTAAATGGAAATTATTTAAGGAAAATTAGATTTTTATTTTTCCATATTTTATATTTATTATATCCAGCCAGTGTAGTTGTTAAGACACCGTCTTTTCATACGAAAGGTCTTGAGTTCAAACCCCGGCTGGGTCATATAGATTAATAAAAAATAATAGACATTTTTCTTATAATATATAATTAGTAGAATATATAATTAAATTAAAAAGAAGTATATATATATGTCCTATAAATTATAATTAATGTCATATTGTAATTAATGCTTGTACATAAAGGTAATAGATGGCGTAGAAAAAAAAGAGACGTCTCATAATTTTGTACAATAGCTATATCTGAGTAAATGCCTTAGTCAAATTAATAATTCACAAAACTGAAGCTTAGTCAAAATATGAATATTGAATAAAAGTGACTTGGTGAATGTCATATGCTTCTTATAGGAGTGGCAAGGAAAAAAAACAAAAAAATTTTTTTTAAAAAAGTTAAAAAAAATAATTACATAATTCTTTTTAAATAAGTACATAATTCTTTTTGAATAGAATACCGCTAGAATACAAGTCATTACTACTTTTGTCTTATCGCTCATGATGAGCTCATCGATGAACTCGTGATGAGTTTGCTACTAGGGATGCCTCGTAAATTTAAATTTTATTAATAAGATTATAAAACCACACAGTGTTTTTACTAAGGTCTCAAAGAATTTATTGTTAACAATAAAGAAAAAAAAAGTATTAAAAACTTCTGTGATGGTGTAACAATATTTTTTCTAAATAACTAGGACTTCAGTGGGTCTATTACATAAGAGCACATAAAATACGCTGAAACCTGGAAAATAAAGGCTGGTAATTTCCTAGTAACATTTATGTGACAGGGGAATAAACCAAAAAAAAAACAAAGAAAAAAGTAGTATAGTAGTAGTACGTTCATAACTTTATAGAAGGCCTGGAAAGGGAAAGTAATATTTACTTATAACTTTTGTTTTTTGTTGAAAAAAAATTTTGATATTTTGAATTAATTACAACAAGAATATTGTAAAGCATTCTATAAGAGTCTTATGGCTCGTTTTGAGATAAAATAAATAAATATCTAAAAAAAAAAAATTATACGTAATAAACTAATGTTTAAGTTATAGTTACTTTTACAGTAGAAATGAGATGGGCTTTAATTAATAGGAAATTAATGAATTTTTTCTTATTAATTTATACTGCCTTTATAAGACTTCGAATTTATAAAATATCAAAAAGAAATTAATTAACAAAGCAAAATGTAAAACCACAGATTTTTAAAGGCGCACATTTTTCAAAAGAAAATAAAAGCAGTTTTATAATATTCTGATTTTCATCAAAATTTTGTAATTTTTCAACACCCTATATAATTAAGAAAAGTTGTTAACACATGTAAGAATATAATCTTGAAGCCTTATTTTCGTTTTACTTTCAAAAAATGTGTACTGATGCCTAAGTTACATGTATTTAAAAATAGCAAATTTTCAGTTTTTGATCCTAAGGGTACAAAAGATAATTTTTCTGAACTAAATTATGCTGATTCTCAAAGATTTATCTAAATTTTCCCTTAACATTTCAAGTTTTTATATACTATATACAAGCGTTTCTATATGAAGGAAGTAAAATCTTGCAAAATTTTATTTTTACATAATGGTTTCCATAAAAGTTTCAATATTAAAATACAAAAAATTGTATTTAATATTGCGTTATATTAAATTTAAAATAATATAATATTATTTGGCGTTTTTAAATTGAAAAAATGTTAAGTTGAAACTTTTCAAAATAGGACTTTTTCCATTTTTTAGGTGATGTAGCTCCATAATGTTTCTAATGCTATCCATAGTTTAAATTTTATTGCTCTAGTTTTAACGGTGTAAAAGTTGTATAACCAGACCGACGTTGACCAGGACGAACAGAGTAAAAATAATAAGCAAATTTACAAATTTTTTTTTTTTGAAAAATGTGCTAAAAAGTTATCTGGATAAATCCAACAGAAATAATAGCATAAAATAATAATGGCTTTATGAACTCATCCCTAAATCACTAATTCCCAAAACAAAAATGAACTAACCTCCATTATTTTTGCTAAATTTTAACTGTGGGATTAATGTATTTAGTTAGTTAGTTCACAATTTATATTGGAGGTTATAGGTTGTGATTGGAGGTCATAATGCACTAACACCTAAAAATAGTCCAGCTTAATTAATTTCTGCTTTTGGGGTTTAGTGACTTGGAGGTTAATTCATGGTACCAATAATAATCAATAATAATATATATAATTAGCAATTAAATTAATTCCTTCGTTTAATTTAAAATTTTCAAAAATTTGTGAAATTTTATTGCACAGATAATTTTCATAGTATTTAATAAGTATTCAATAATCGCTTTATTGTAATATTATTTTAAAATAGTAAAACTAATTAAATTTTCTTATTAGATTATATTTTCAAATGAATTTATATTCAAAATTTCCGTTTTCAAGATTCATTTTATAACAATGAAAAAAAAAAATATATTCTAAGATATTTAATAATATTTTAATTAGATTTTCTTACGAATTTAAAAAATAAATAAAATTTTCTTGCGAAATAATTAAGAAATATTCTAATAAAAAAATTTATTTTTTGTCTTTTTCATTTATTTTAATTTGATTTGTAGCTTGAATATGTTTTAATGCTTACTTCCAAATATTAAATTAACAAAAAAAAAAAAAAAAAAACTTTATTCAAAAAATTTTCTCAAAATTGTTTTATTAGAATTCTTTGTAAATTTAAAATATGTAAGAATTTCTCGTTTAAAATTTTTTACAAAAATTACCATTCACCACACATTATATACTATTAAATATACATACAATACATATATTTAATTTTAACATTAAATACAACATGAAAATCTTCTTATCAGCTTTCTTTCAGTTTTATATATTTACTCCATAACATTTAATATTATTACTATTATTATATTTTTATTAGTATATGTATATGTATATATATACAAAATATTATTTATTTTCAATTGAAATTGGAAAATATAGTGTTTATGTTTAATTTTTCATTTGCCCTAAATATTATGTTTTTCTTTCTAAACAAGTCAGAAAATTTTCTCTATATAATTAAATATATATGTATATATACGCATATATAAAAGAATAAATAAGTGTATAAAAAATAATAGAAAATTATTCTAAACTTGATTTTACGATCACATCATATATTTCATTATGACAAATTTTACTTTATTAGAATATACTGATTCGTTCTCGACCAATAGCGTTTTTCTACTTTTCCATAACTGTTATTCTCTTCATTAATTGAAAGTTTCATTTTTGAAGTTATAAAAAAGCTTGTAGGTATAGATCATCTTTTTCTTGCAGTACCATATATTTTATTTCAGAATATAAAAACTAATACTAATGCCTCAAAGAGTTCTGAAAATAACAATGCCAAAATTAAATACTTTTTAAAATCAGTAAAATTTACCTTATAAATGTACTATGCCATTTTAGGTACATACCATTGTACATTGGTACATACCACGATTAATGGTACATGCCATTTTTTTCTAAGCTAAGGTCTTTAACAAAAAAAAAAAAAAAACCTTTGTAAATAAAACTAACAAAAAATATAAGCAAAATTTAATTATATCCTGGAATAGACCATATTCAATTGGTCTATCAAGAATTGATTTCCATTTTTTAATATAAGCGCTTATGTATTTTATCTTTACATACATCCTTTAGAAAATTATATCATTATTATATTAGTATAAATTTTAGATACAACATAAAGGATAATTAAAAATATAAACATTCTTAAGTATTAAAGCATATTTTGACTGATGAAAAAAAAAAAATTCCTATCTCTAACGCCTGAAGATGTGCAGTATAAGAAAATTTGTGTTGTATATTTAGCACATTTTCAAAAAAAATTTTAAAAAATGTGCTTATTAGTTTCATTCTGTCCTTCCGTTTGTCCGTCTGTTTACAAAACTTCTACATCGTTAAAGATAGAGAAAAAAAATTTTAACTCTCATAAAAATATTAATTTTGTGGAACAACTTTTTCATGTAACCACATCCAACACGGAGCTACAGCCCCTCAAACTTTGAAAAAGCTCTTTTAAATGCATATATCTCATGTTTTGCTTATTTTTTCAATCTGAAAACGTCATTCGACAGGTATTTTTTTTAGCTTTGTAAATTAATATCAAAATTATACAATTCTTTTAAATTTAGTATTTAAATTTACCGTTATGTGAAAACCAAATTTTGCATAATTTTTTTATCTTCATAATAACCGAACGCTTTTAAATAGGCACTTGAAAATTTGAGAGCAGAAAGAACTTTTAGAATTAGTATAAGTTTGCTCAGAATTTTTTTTACACCACTATTTGTTTAAGAGCTATTAGGGCTCAAAAATTGAAAATTTGCTATTTTTAGACACCTGCAACTTAGGCACCTGTACAAATTTTTCTTCGGCAAAACATAAAAATTAAAGTAGTAATATATTTTTATGTGTGTTAAAGGTTTCCTTTAGTTGTATAAAGTTCCAGAGTTACAGCTCCTCAAAATTGAAAAGAAGCCGCATTTTCAGATGTATATATCTCAGGCTCTGATTAATAGTTTTACAATCTAAAACCGCTAGAAGACCGTATCTATAAAACAATATCAAAATTATGCAATATTTTCTAATTTACTATTTACATTTACCATGTGAAAACCATAATTCCGGCACGCCTTTAAATAGGCATCAGAAATTTTGAGACAAGAAAGAATTTTTAGAATTAGTATAAGTTTGATCAGAAAACTTTTTTGTACCACCCTTTGTTTAAGAGCTACTAGGGCTGAAATATTGAAAATTTTCTATTTTTAGGCACCTGTACAAATTTTTCTTCCGCAAGACATAAAAATTAAAGATCCAAAAATATATTTTTACATGTGTTAACGGTTTTTCTTAGTTTTGTAGAGTTCTCGACTTACAGCCCCTCAAAATTCCAGAAAAGTCTTATTTTCACATATTTTTTTTATTACAAAAAATTTTTATTTCTTAAGTTTTCAAATTTTAGTGCAAGTGACAATTCTAAACAGTTTGTATTGTCTTTTGGAAATGTGCGCTTTTAAAAACCGTTAATTTACATTCTACCTTGTTTTTTTATACTTTTGATGCTTTAATTTTAGAAAAATCTTAAACTAGGTCAATTCCTAATTGCTAAAAAAATGTTTTTATTTAATAATTTTTTTGTGAATGAAGAATTTTTTTTTTAAATAACTTTTTCTATTTTGATATTTTTATTTTCTTTTAAAAAAAAAAAAAATATATATATAAGTACATACTACCTAATTATTAGTCAATTTAATATTTTGACAAGTAATATTTTTAAAAAGTGGTGGTTGTTTTAAGTGGTTTCTTTTAATGTGGTTATAAAATTCAATTAGATTTAATGACAACATTTAGAAGAAAATTATAGTTTTATTAAAAACTTCAAAGAGTTATTTTAGTATTTAATGATATTTTTAAAAAGTTAGTTAAAACAGTGGTGGTTAAAAGATTGAAAATGTGGCTAGCGATTAAATAAACAACTATTAAATTTTAAAGAAAGAAATATAATATTTGCTTTGAAAAATTTTATTCAAATGATTATGATATTATTTCAAACTTTTAAATAAATGAAAAAAAAAAATTTTTTATTTTTGAGAGAAAAAAATAAAATATGAAAAGGACATTTAAATTTGGGTAAAATTGAGTTTTTAAATTTAATATGAAATTATATAAAATAAATTTATTGCCTAACGTTCATTCTATTATTATTTTTTAGGCTTATTAGGAAAACAAAAAATAATTTCCTAATCAAAAAATATATAAAGTGAAAGGGATTTTTTTTTAAGGAGACCATTGTTTTTTTTTCTTTATTCATAAATATTTGAAATAGACTCTGTGCTCAAAATTATTTCGAAAAGATATTCTCCATAAAAATAATAATCAATTCATTTTGAACATTTAATTTTTATTTTTTTAATTTTCTGGCCATTTACTCATCTCTTCAATCCTTTTTGCCTCTGTATTATACTTTAAAATAGAAATAAAAACTTATTTGACATTTTCTATCCGTACGCAAGTAAACATCCGTTAAATAATTTATTTATTTATTTTTCGAATCCAATAGTTTTTTTTAGTAAGCTATTGAATAATCTTTAAACTTTTTACGTGTAAGACATATGTGACCATGTGTCTTACTTGCAAAATTATATATATATATATATATTATATATGGTTGCATTTGGGATTATGCAAATGAAAATTCTATTCTCCATAATTTCCCTATAAAAGCTCTTACAACCTTGAGGCAAATTGAACATTTTATTGTTCCACTAGGCAACCACGGTCAATTGAATTTTTATAAATAATAGCTATTTTATAAAAATATAAGAATTGCTTCGTCCTTTAACAGTTTTGCTAGTCCGAAGAATTTGAGAGTTCACAAGACAATTCAACATTACATGGTCTACTGAACAGTTTCTGTATCTAGTGTTAAAGAACGAAACAACTCATTTTTAATAAATAAATACTTCAAAATAAATCTCAACTGGTCTCTATAACTAATCATTTTAAATTCAATTTTTTTTTTTATTAAATATAATTTTTTATTTTTTATAATAAATATCAATAAAGTTTATTGGATTTTGAAATTCAATCCTATTGAAATAAATTATCCATTAGTTTTGTATATATAATTTCTTTTTTAATTTTTTTTTTTAAATTTAATTTCCAAATAACTTTTTACTTGAATGAACCGAAAACTGGGGGAAAAATAATACTATGTATTTGGACATAATTGTATACATTAAAAAAAACTAACCATCATCTATATAAAATATATAGAATTCAAGTTTCAGTTTTCAAAATCATTAAGAAGTAATTTTCTAGGACAATAGTTTTAATTTTGTATCAGCCATAAATAAACTTAAATATAGGTTTGTTGGCGACACAAACATTTTTTTTCTTAAACTTTTTCTATTCTATTTTTGTTACTGTCATTTTTTTTTTTTTTTTTTATATATTATGAATATTGTCAAGGATATTCAAAGCTTTTCCTTTTTATCTGTTTTTTATTTGATTTTTAGTGTTTTATTTTTTATTTTAGGAATTTTTTTTTTTGAACTTGTAAATTAATATTAAAGTTGAGTATGATATTTTTAAAGAGCTTTTTTTTTTTTGATGATGGTTAATATAATTTCTAAGAAAAAGAAAAAACCAAGTTTAAAAGAATTGATTTTAATGTGCCTTGTCAGATCTAATAAAAAAATAAAAAACAAAATGGAATGAATTAAATTGAAAAGTCGAATAAATATAAAAATGATAACAAAAAAAAGGAAAAAAGAAAGAAAAAAAAAAAAGTAATTTGTTTTGACGTTATTTTGACATTGTTTTGACGTTTTCTTGTTTTTTCTTTTGTTTAGTCAAGTACGTTGAATATTTCATGAAGTACGTGAAAGTAATATGGCTTGTTGCTAGAAAAGTAAAAAAAAAAATAAGGATCATACTTGTTTACAAGTATTTGATTATAAGAGGTTTTATGAAGATGAAGATTTCATTAAATTTTGTTTTTTTGAAGAAAAATATTTTAAAGGAAAATATAAAAATTATGATAGATAGGCCTGAAGATAAGGTAAAATTTATGTTATATGTTTTTTATACTTCATATTTTTCACAAAAAATTTGTTATTTATTCTGTACTCAAATGTTTTATAACTCCAGTTTGTTTTTTAATTTTGGTAAATTTAAAATTTTGTACATTTATACATTTTGTACAGTGGTGTAGGAAGGCAAGAAAAGGTGTAATTATATTTTGTTTTAACATATGTGATGTTATTCTTAATCTTATTTGTTGTGTATTAATACTTTTATCAAAGTTTTTTTCTAATAAAATTATCTGATATAAATATTTAGGATTTTACTCATGTTTATTTTCAAAGCTAAGATGCTTTTGGACTTTCTTTTGTTAATTATTTTGGATTGTTTGCATTTTATTAATTTTTTGATAATCTATTGTTAATCTAATTAATAGTCCAATTTTTATGTATTCTAAGCGATACTTTTTGTAATTTTTGGTTGAAATCATAATAGGTTTTAAATTGATCGATCATCAATGAAATTCAGAAAGTTGTTTTGTTTTTATATTAAAAAATATCCTAAATATTAAATCTATATTAAATAGATCTTTATTTTCAAAATTAAAGCTTTAAATGGGGTTCTTATAAATTGTACTTAGACTGGTACACTTCTCTTATTTCAAATTGCATACATTTAGTCTTAAAACTAAAAAAAATTAAAATTTTATTTAAGCTTTGACATCTAAGAAACTGGAAGAACTTCAGCTTAATCCCAATACAAATAAAATAATCTAAACGTCTGAGTCTATGCAATGGTAAAAAGCAGTGTAGTAACTTTTATCTGGATCTAAAGTTATTGTAATGCTGTTACGTTTTTTTTTCAACAATTTCTTTCTACCTATTTTTCTAAAAAATACTTATAAAATATTTGGTAAACCAATCATTTAAATACTTTATTTTTTCTAGGATTTTTTCATTGTCATTTATTATGGAAGGGGCAATTACTTCAGGTTGTAGAAATGAATAAAATTGAAACAATATATTACATACAAAAGTATTGGCATCGGTTTAAAAAAAAATATATTTTTGCATTGCTAAAAAATAATAATAAACGGTCTGAGTGTGAAAAGAAGAAAACTCAATTTATAGTAGACCTAAAATTTGTACAAATTGTAAAAATTTACACGTAGACTTATAGAAAAATATAGTAGACCTCATACAAATATTGCAATATCGTAACAACTATCGATTTAGTCTAATAATAAAAAAAGTTTAATCAAGAGAAATTAAAACCAAGAACCAGTTTTAGTTCTGTTATTAATGACTAGTTATTGGGGTAGTTAAACATTGTAAAGCTTACTATAATATTGATATTTTTATTTTTTTTTCATATCAAATATAATGTTACAAATATTGAATATTTTTTTTAATTTTCTAGTTAAATTTTCTTTCAACTTGAAAAAAGTTTGAATTAAGTTTAAATTTAAAAAAAATATAAGTAGTTACATAATCATATACTTTATATTAACTTTATATGAAAGTATAAACTTTGTCAAACAAATTTGATTTTTTAAATTAAAACTTTATGTATATTTATTAATTTTCAGTATGTCCTTAATATCCTCAATTTTCTTCATCTTTACAATATTATATTTAAATTAATAGGTTATTTTGTTATACTAAGTAATTTAAAAAGATTATTACTATCATTATTAAAAAGATTTTTACTATCATTATTAAAAAGATTTTGAATATTCCACCCCTTTAAAAAGAAGAAGAAGAAAACCAGACTATTGAATATCTACATGTAAGGATTGGATACACAGAACAATTACCATAACTACTTAAATTAACAACTATGTAAATAATCCCATTTTTTGTTATACAATATATTTGTGTATAATATTTATTATCCCAATTAATCATTTTTAAATAATGTCCTTTTGTTCCTGATAATTTATCCCATTTTTTGTTATATAGACATTAATTTAAACAACTATACAAACAAAAATAAAAAGAAGAAAAAAACTGGACATTATCCTTGTTTTATTTTTTTGTCCTTTATCATTGTTGTGTAAATGATTTTGTTTGCTTTCTTTCCTTGTGTCTCTCTTCCCCATCTTTTCTCTCTCATTCTGTTTCTTTCTTTTTTGCTCTTGCGAGTTTAAATTTATTTCATAAATATCTAGAATATTACCAGGATATGGAATGAAATAGTCTGTTTTTTTTTATCCTCGTGTAGGAGGGAGAATTTTGAAAGAATGAAAGAAAGGATTAATCGAAGTTTTATAGTTTTTGTAGTTATATTTTGATTTTTAAGGGATTTAGGTTATGTCCAAGTTTTTTTACGATCGTAATAATTTCAATAAGAAAATACTAATGATATATTGTCGAAAATTGATTAAAATAATACCATATCATAATATTTAATCTGTAAATGATAGACATTTAAAACCCTTTTACTCAATGATTTATCAGCCAACTTTAATTTTTTTTTTTTAAATGATAAATATTCAGTACAGTCATCTTAAAATATCAATATTTTTCCAAAGTTTTCTAACTTTCATTATTAATTTTCCATTTTTATAAAAAACCCATGTAACGAATATACATATGTATGTATCATATAGTACGTATAATCTATACCTATAATATACATATTCAAATAAGACGCTCTTTTATTCCGTGAAATTTTAAATTTTGCTTTTTTGTTTTTGCTTTTTCGTTTTCTTTTTTTTCTAAATACATAAATGTAGGCTACCAAATACTTATTAGTTAGAGTTAATTAAAAAAATGATAAAATTATTAGCTACAGATAATTGTGGTTAACCAAAGTTATTTATCAAACAATCTCAAATTTCGTGTTCAACGTATAAATAAAAAAAAAGAACAATAATAAAACAAAAATCCTTTTGAGTACGATCATATACATTTGATAGAGTAAATTTAAAAAATCCCGAATATCTATTATTGATTGCCTGAATTGCAATTGCTTATTAAAACACCTCGATTTCGGAGGGCAGGCGAATACTAGTATTATTTATTTTGTATTTGGGTATACAAATAAATCTTGTAGTTTGAACAAATTTGATGATAATATACATAAAAAAATTTATTTATTGATGGTGTTAAAGAGAGCTTACAATTTTTGTTTAAGATATAAATCCAATCTTAATCCCAATAAAAAATTTTATTTTTTTATTTTCTTAAATCCTTATTTTTTTTTATTTACGGGGGTTGGTGGAAAACTCGAAAGTCACCAAGAAGAACTGCATGAGCTTCCTCAGGGTAGTGTTGGACCAAAACCACCCCCTTTCTAAAACCAAACTTTAGGATGGAACCTTTAATACAAATGTACTGTTTGGTTTTTGGGATAGGGATGAGGGAAGGATGATTGGGGAAATTGAAATTAAGAAATTTGGACTATAAAAAAAATTGGAGGGATATTTTGAAGAAAGATGTTAATGTTCTTCTTAAACTTAAGTAAATCGTACATGTATGATTTACCAACTTTAGAGAACACATGATGGTATATGGTTCCACAAACGGGACGTTCGCATTTCAAACGAATTTCCATAGGCTATTTTTGGTGTTGTGGCATTTTTTTGGTGTTGAAATCAACTCTGTTGACTTCACCCCATTTTTGAATTTTAGCTAAATCTTTATTTAGCTCCCTAATAATGAATTTTTTT
This sequence comes from Poecilobothrus nobilitatus, assembly GCA_947095535.1. Taxonomy (NCBI): domain Eukaryota; kingdom Metazoa; phylum Arthropoda; class Insecta; order Diptera; family Dolichopodidae; genus Poecilobothrus; species Poecilobothrus nobilitatus. Next base: position 177,411,129 of record OX352774.1, read on the forward strand.
TCTGTTGTATTAATCTGGTGATTAATGTTACAGCGGCTATGAAACTCAGCGGAAGCTACAAGGGTACTGTGGATACTGAGTATCCATCGACTAGTACACGAATTGTACGATTCGAAAGGAAATTCCCAATCCATTTTAGAAAGACCCTACCTAGACCTAATGCTTTGCATTTTGTCAACAGAGCATCGTGCCAAACTCGATCGAAAGCCTTAGAAAAATCAAGAGCCACAACATCAGACCCACGAGATGATAAAGGCTGATGTTTAGCTTCTCACAAAGATAAGTCATGAGATCATCAGTTGAACGACGGGCTCTGAACTCGTATTGCCGGTCATAAAGCAAACCTTTGTGATCCAGGTATTTCAGAAGCTTTTGGTTCACAATTTGGTTTTTTCCTTTTTTGGGAATTGGGAAAATATTTGCAACCTTCCATTGAGTAGGATGAATAGAGATCCGAAGTGAAGGAGAGGTAGAAAAGGCTGCGAAGAGCTTTTGAAATACTGGAGTAGGTACTTTTGAGACCCATGGTAGTTATATCATCTGGACCGGGTCACTTATTTGGATCAAGATTTTCATCTTCGCTCGCGTCCTAAAATAAATTTTACCGAAGGGCAGTCAACTTCTGGAACAGAGAGCTGGCATCTGCAGTTTAGAATTGGAAGCTTTCTCTTTAGAATCTGATACGGGTCTGTTATTATTAGCAACACGTGGTGGAAAAAAAGACCCTCTAACGTCTTCTTTTAGACTTTTGGCAAATATCCAAAAAGATTTGTTATTGTTTGATTCATTGATTATGATTTTTCTTTTTCTCTGGCTATGTTCAATTTTGATATAAAATTTTCGTTTGTGGATTAAAAGACTTCAACATATCAAATTATAGTAAAAAAAATGCTAAATATATAGCAAAAAAGTTTTTTTTTAAGCTTGTAAAATTATTCTGCATCTTATCAATTTCATTAAAAATTACTATTGTATAGTAATCAATTATCCTTGGAATTAGCTCCGGGAACAATTACGCTATAAGGACTATTTCCAAAATTACATTATACTTTTTATTTTTAATAAAATCTTATAATTGAAGGTGACATTTATAAAACATTTTTTGGCACTCGAAAGTAATATTTTTGCTCTGTCACTGCTTGTTTTATCTATGATCAAATTAAACTATAAAATAAGAAACCGAAATTATTCCAATTTTCTTATTATAATTTTTTTTTTGTTTTTTCGGTCGCTTAAAAATATCTATCGGCACTTCCCAACATTTTAGTTTTAACTTCATATTTTTATTTTCATTTATTAAAATCTTCTCGAAGTCTTTTAAAAATTCATAAATTTCGTGGGATTTTCTATTCATATATTCTGTTATTTTATTTTCTTGTATACGGAATTCATAAGTAATTTTATTATTCAAGCATATAAATATTAAATATATTTATATTTTTATTATATATTATATAAGTATACAAGGGCTCTTATTATGACATTCATTTTTAGACATTGAAAGAAAAAAATAAAAGAAAAACTTTACATTTCATATGTGAGTATAAAAAATGAGTTTAACACATAAGCTATAAAAAGGGTGATTTTGATCGTTGTATCATTTATTATATGCAAAAAAAAAAAAAAAATACTTATAAATAAGGAAAAGATCAAATTGTGCCTTTCTTTAATCAAAAATTGTTGAATCAAATAAAATTGATATACAAAATGAAGCCATGTATGCCAAATTTTTTTCGTTATTACATCAATGGTGACTAAACTTTTCAATGTATTTTTGAATTTCATTATATTTAATAAGATTTATGCCTAAAATGCCTATATATTAAATCCATTAACCGAATTAACATTAACAGATCTAACAATAAAAAGGATAAAGAATCCGAACCTTTATTAAGTAAGTCCTATTTCATTGTGTCATATTACATGAACAAATAATGTATTTACTTTTGTAAGACAAGATGATATTAAGGAAGTACAAGTAAATTATAATATTTTTCACCAAAACAAAATTATAGAAAAAAATTGAGAAATAAAAATGACAGACAGACAATCAATTTGATAAATTGACAAATCAAAACAATATCTTTGAAATAAACTGAAATTACTTTCAATGAATTTTTGAACTAAAAAAAAATACTTATCAGATCTTATATATATACTTCTTGTATTCCTTTTCCCTTTTTCGCCCAATCAATTTGATGATAAGAAATGTTAAAACAAGGATCAAAAAGGATATGTGATTTTACAGATAACTTCATAAAATATTTTTCTTTTTGTTTCTTCATCTACATACTTTGTTTTTTAAGGATGGAATTTGTATTTTATGATCTCGATCTTTTGTTTATTCCTTCGTTATTGTTTAATGTTCCGCTGTTAATACTTATTATACAAGAGTTTTCTGAACAAAAAAAAAAAACAAAAAAATTGTGGAATCCATTGTATATTTTATTGCATATGAAAGGAAATATTAAGGGATAAATGGCACAAATCTGGTAAATGTTGATTTTTGGTTTTTTTTTTGTGTATGTAAAATATAAGGTAAATTTTATTAACTTCTTTTTAAACCATTTTTTATGATGTTTACATTGATGAATTTGACTATAGAACCATATTATACTATAATATTTGAACAAGACATTGCACAGTATGTCATATTAAACAAAACAGTATGAAAAAAGAAAAGGTTTTTAAAGGTGCAATATTTCTAAAAGACAATAAAAATAGCTTAGAATTGTAATCTACGATTCTAATATGAAAAAATGAATCGTGAATTCTAATATGAAAAAATGAAAAATGAATATGAAAAAATTGTGAAAAATTTTAACGAAATACTGTATAAGTATTTAAGAAAAACTAAAAAACTATAATATTGAAGCCTTAAATTTTACTTTCTACTTAGAAAAAAATGTATGTATAGGTGTTTAAAAATAGCAACTTTTCAATTTTTGATCCCGAAATTGTTGATCCTTGATAGCTCTTAAAATAGGATAGGATAAAACAATTTTCTCAGGTAATTTACGAGACACCTACCTAACTAATTTCCAAAGATTTTATAAATTTTAAAACATGCATAAAATCTTTAAAAAATTTTCTTTTCACATAATGGTAAATTTAAATACTAAATTGCTAAAAGTTATATAATTTTGATAGTGGTTTATGAAGTTTAAAAAATCTCCTGTCCTTTGGAGTTTTTAGATTGGAAAAATTTTAAGAAGAATCTGAGATATTCACATTTGAAAATAGGGTCTTTTTAAACTTTGAGAGGCTCTGTAATGGGTGCCGCTAAATAAAAATTTTGTTCATTAAATTGTTTAAGGGACCTATCCACAGATATAATTTTATTGTTCTATCTTAAACGGAGTAGAAATTTTGCAAACAGACGTCTATGCTTACAGAATAGAACGGACAGAATAAAACTGATAAAGTTGTACTAAGCTAAAAACTTAAGAAGCATATAAGAATTATCATAAACAAAAGAATCTTCTAATGTAAATTAAAAGGGAAAACAAAAATTCATAGTGGGTAAAAATACGAATAAAGTAGAAAATTAAAACTCGTATGTTATAATTTAATTTCTTTAAATAAAAAAAAATTATAAACAGTTTGTAATAAAAAAACAAAAAATTAAAAAAAAGGCCTATAATATAAAATTTAAATTTACTTCGCCTTTGCCTATTGCATCCCACAAAAAGAACCACCAAATAAAAATATTAAATGCTCATTTTTCAAAATAAGAAAAAAAAATTAATTTAATTTCATAATACAGTAAAGAAATAATCCCAAATAATTTTCCAAGAAAAAACTATTTGTATTTCTAAAAGAAAAAAAATCAACTGTCTCCACCACAGGACCGACCGCCCCTACCCGAAAAGTACAATGCCAAAATTTATAGATTTTTTTTATAATAATAATTTTATATCAAAGCAAAATAACTTCTAATAATTTAACAACATTTTGTTTTATTCAATAACAATAATAAGCAATGAAATCGTAAAAATATATGTATTTACATATGTATGTATGTGCATTGATTCATACATCCATTTCCATTATTATGTAATGTAGGTACATGATTTTTTTTTCATTCAAAAATATTAAAAGTAAAAAATAATAAAAACTGTAAACAACAAAACAAACATAAGATTAATACTGAATCTGCTAACAAAAATTTTACCGTTTTAATTTTATGTCATCAACAAAAGAATAATATGCATAGATACAAGTACATATTATGTATATAAATTTTTAGGAATATAAAAAAAAAAACAAAAAAAAATTGTTCATATAAATTCATATGGAGTGTATATAATATGAACTTTTGAACTTAGAAAAAAAATTAAAAAAACTTTAAAGTTGGTCAGATCAAAAAATGTTCTATGGCAAAGTTGTTGATCTTTACTTGTGTAACAACTTTTTCTTAATAATTTTTCTCATAAAATTTTTCTGTTACGAAATATTCGTAAAAAACTTAAAAAATACACTAGTAAACTACCATTTGCAGTTGTCCGATTTGCTCCAAAAGCTTATCAATCCGAGATATTTACGTCAAAACTTTAAATATGAAATTTCAAAAAATTTCGCTCAGACGTTTAAGCTGTACACGTGCCCACAGACATAGCCACACACGCACACACGCACCCACACACATACACACAGACGGACATAATGCTGAAAATTTTTTTACAGCCTTCTCCACACCGGAGTAGTGCATTTTTGCGAAAATCTCGGGTACAAATTTTTAGTATGAAAACAATACTTACCTTATACATTAATGTATGCGGTCGGTAAAAAAACGACTATATTTTGTATAAACACCTTTTACCTTTAATATCCTTGAAACATTTTTTCACCTTCAATTAAGTTAAGTTCAAGGAAAAAAGATGAAAATAGTACATAACAGTTTTTCATAAGTTTCTTTTTACTTAACGTTTTTCCAACTCTTAATTTTTATTATGCATTTTAAAGCGACCAGATATATGACATATAAATGAAGTATTAGTACTGACAAATATATATATGAAAAAAATTAAAGCTAAATTGTTTAATAATATTTAATTGTTTTACTTACTAATAATTTGAGAGAATGAGATTTCGTTTCAATTTAAAAAACTTTGGTTAAAAGAAAAACCAGAAACGCTTGGAAGGATTGTATAAAAAATTCTTAAAAAAAAAACTGACTGTAATACAATGACTTTGATTCTGCTTTCTTTGTGTTTCAATTTTATGGTATTGGGTCACATTCTAAATTATTTTTAGGATTGTTCTAATTTTAAGCTTATATATTATACTTATAGACAAAAAAGTGCATAGTTGTACCTACTTAAAAAAAAATTGTACTTCATTTTTTTTTATTCTTTTAAAAAGTCATATATAAGGTAATAAAATTCTCTTTTGCTATAAAATAAAATCTTTGAATGAAAAATTGATTGATCCTTAAATGCTGTATAAACGGTCACTTTACAAAAAGTTTTTAATTCTTTGGTTAAATAATGAGGGATAAAAAAAATTTCACCGTGAACTTTTATAACTTTCATTATACATATTCTTATTCTATATAATCACCATTAGTATTTCGTATGGAATTTCTTAATAAGGGTAAAAAAGAAAAAAAAATCACATATACACAAAGAAAAAACTAATTTAAAAGAGAAGGAAATCCTTTTTCTCTTTTTGTTTGTTTATATTGTGGTTTTTGTTTTTTCTTTTCTGTTTAATCTTTGGTGATTTTTTGTTTTTCTTTTTTAATTCTACCATAAGTTTCTAGTGTAGATATCTACCATAAAAGAGAAAAAAAAGGAGAAAAATAATTATTACATACAGATTTGGGTGCGGACTTAAGGAGTTTTTAATGTTAATAATGTTTAAAATCTAAATAAAGCTAACCAAAAAAGGTAAAGGAGGTAATGTTATTTTCTTTCTAAAATGAAATAAATGAAAGTTGGAAGTTATTGAAAAAAAACAAGGAAGTATGTAAAAACCAAAGGTTTTTAAAGGCGCACATTTTTAAAACAGTTTTTGATTTTTATTATCTTTTTGAAATGTGCGCCTTTAAAAACCTTTGGTTTTACATATTTAAATAATTATTAGAATTGTGTTTCTTTTTCATTAAAATTTTAATTTTTTATAGAATTTTTTATGTAAAGCCCCAATTATTATAGTCTTAGATAGAGTTAATAAATGTAAAAACATAATATTCGAACTTAAATTTTGATGTCTTACTTACGGCAAATTTGTACAGGTGTCTAAAATTTCAATTTTTTGACTCCTATTATAACTCTTAAGCAGCGGCCTCGGTCGTCCTAAAAGAAAAAAGACACAAAAAGAAATCTTAAGCGGGAGAAATACAAACATTTTTCCAAAGTAACTTCTCAAATATCTTGCTATTTTCAAAATTTCAAGGTTCTACATTAAAAACGTTACGGAGCTAAGGTGACAGAAAAATTTTATAAAATGGTAGTTTTACATAACGGTAAATTTAAATACAAAATTGTTAAAAACTTTTATATTGATAAATAAAGCTTAAAAAATTTTCTGTCATTTAACGTTTTTAAATTGAAAATATATTAAGCAGAAGCATGAGATATAAAAAATTGAAAATAGAGGTTATTCCAACATTTTAGGGGATGTTAACTTTGCAATGGGAGGGGGCTAGATAAAAATATTATTTTTTAAATGAAACGTATCCATGGTTAAAATTTCGTTGCTTTATCTTAAACTGTTTAGAGGTTTTGTAAACAGAAGGATTGATGGAAGGACGGAAATGCAACCAGGTGAAACTAATAATCAAATTTTTAAAATCGTTTTTTTTTTTTGGAAAATATAGGAAAAATGTAGATATAGAAAATGTCTTTTCTTTTGGAAATAAAATAAGGTATTTGATAGTGTTTTAAGGATTAAACAGTGGTTAGTAATTATTAATTCTTTATAATGAACAAGAAGTTAGTGATAAAACGAACAGGAAGATGAAATGATGGTGTTTTGTCTAATATGAAAAACGGTTTAACATTTTCTTTTCTACTTTGATGAATATCTTATAATTTAATGGTTTTTCCAAAGAAAATTAATTTTTGATTAAATGTTGATGAGGTTTTTTTAAGAAATGAATTTTTATAAAAGGATGGTCTTGTAATAGGATATAATTTTATGTTTAAGTGTTTAATTTGACAAAAACAAAATATATAAAATAAAAATTTATGTAAATAACAAACATTTTTTTTGTTTCTGTGAAGGATTAAATTCCATTAGAATCAAATTAAATTTTGGAATTACATAAACATATTAAAAATTATGTACTATTTTTTGTCCTAGTATTTTAAAATTATGTATTTTTTATAATAGTACACTATTTTTGACCTAAAATTATATTTTCTTTTATATTAAACTAGTGAAAAGGCTAATCATATGATGGGCGCACGGCGAATGAAAAAAGGTTTTTTAAAAAATTTTAGTTTTAAATACTGTATGGTATTGTTAATCCAAACCCAATCATTTTTAAATAATAAAATTTAAATTTTGTATTTCTTTTTTTCTTTTTTCGAGTAGCAAAAAAAAATTCGGTCATATTCTGGGAGTGGTTCACCTTCTTATAATAGATAATCTTTGATTGAAATATTAAAATGTCCGTATTGCGAGTGTTTGAATTAAAGAATAGGCAAAGTAATAACTTAATATGAATACAAACTCACTCTTGAGATTAAAAATTTTTGCAAACCGCACAAATATGTAATGTATATTTGATAAAAAATTGTTAGAAATAGATAATAATAAGAATAGTTTGTGTCAGAAAGAGATGAAAAGTTGTAGACAAAAGAGTGTAGCGAAAGTAGTAAGATGAAATTAAAAGCGAATTAAATATTTCATAATAAAATAAATTTATGTGAATTTTTTATATAAATTTTTATAAAATATTTAAGAATTTAATAAAGTTTTTATGAAAATATTTATCTGAAAAACTGTAATAAGTTAGATAAAAAAAAAAAAGATATGCTTATTTAAAAATAATTAATTATTTTAGATATGTTTAACACTAAATAATTTGGTTTTTCCACCATTTTTAATTTTGTTATTAATTGAATACAATTAATAATATTAATTGTATTAATTAATTGAATACAAAAATAAAAACATTTCCTATTTTATTTAATGTAAATTAATGTTTAATAATTTTTACTATTATTTAAGTACCTCATATATTATTTGGTGGAACTATCGTAATATTATTCTAATTTTTATTGAAATAGCATTTTAATTATTTTTTTTTTGTTAACCCCATCATATCATAAGTAAAATGTTTTTCACAGACGCGCCAATCATTTGAAATTTTTTTGCCAATTAAATCAGCTCTATTTAACACATTACAACCATATCTATTTTCTGCAATTAATTAAAAATATAAATGTAGATAACTCAAATTAATATATAAAAAATTCAATTTTAACACAAAAATATTTTTTACCTTTTTTTTTTGTCTGTAGGAAATTGATAAAACGTTCTTATCGAATTTTCACTATTCTTAAAATTACACGCTAAACATTTATAAATATGTTTACAACCCATTCTATATGAAATTCTATTATGAAATCTATATGAAAAAAATTCTATATGAAATCTGCCCGAACTTTCTTTTTCATTGTGTACTAAAAAATTATCAGACCGCCTATATAAATTTTCATATCTTTTATATGAAGAAAAAAATCAGATCGAAATTATCAGAACGCCTTTGTATGGAATTGTACGTAAAAATTTAAGAATACGTATTCTGTGTTCTCTTACTTTCTCATTTTCATTATCATATACAGAAAACTTAAAGAAAGTATAGTAGTTTTTACTTATTTTAACTAATGGATTTTTTTTTGGTTTGGGATATGTAAAAAATTTGCATTAGATTTACGTAAATGAAGAGTTTAATTACTTATTTATTACCAATAGATATACTTTGGTTTGAATATTTTTTACTCGTGTTTCTCAGTTGCACTAGTTGCATTAGTTGCACTTTTTTTACTAATACTAAAGCATTTTCTACAATAAAAAAAATTATTTGCAAAAGTAGATGCAATATATTTTTCTTAGTTACACACCTACTGTGTATAGGGCAAACCACTGCTGGTTATATACAGGCAAACGCGTAGAGAGAGAATTTAAAAAATAAGATTCAAATTTTGGCAATTTAGTATGAAAAAACAAAATTTTTCTACTTAAATTTAAAGGATTTTATTGTTCTGCAGTAGAAAATAGTAAATGATATTATTTTTATAAAATTTGAAATATTTTCTATTAACTGTAAAAATCATTTTAAAAAATTTAATCATTTACATGCTCAAAATTGAGTTTTAAAAAAACTCTACTGAAATTGAAAAATACACACCCACTTCGATTAAAGTCCTTAAGCACACTGAGTACTGAACTGACTAAACTAAAAAATAGCGAAGTCATATTTTTAATTTTTATATGAAGTGAACATTGAACATTATTATCGGGTGTACTTCGTTCAAACTTCGATTAAAATTTTCTGCAAGATTGGCTGGTATATAACCAGCAGTGGGTAAACATATACGGAAAAAAATAATACTGCATACTTCTACATATATTTTTATAATGTAATTTTATTTGGGTAGAAAATGAATGTGTTTGCGTTTGTGTACACATACTTACATACGGGTATGCAACTGAATATTCAATTTACTTGAATTTTAGTATGTTTCCATATCAATTTTTTTGCCTTTTTCGTGCATAATAAATTCTTATTTCTATCCACATTTTACAAAATTTTGTAAAGCTACACATGGGCTAGCAAAAAAATTTTGTAGTCACGTGTTTATTACCACTACTTATTGACATTGTAGACAGTAATAGACATACTTTGATTTTAACATTCTAAGAGATTGTATATGCAGTTTAAGAATCAAATATATAATATACATTTCTTTTCATATTTTTTTTTATCTCTTTTCTTGTTAGTATTCGTATTTAGTAAGAAATATTGTGATTGTGTGTGCTCTAAAATTTAAAAAAAGGCACGCGAATAGGAGCAGCAGCAGGAGATTGTCTTTTATTATATTAAGATAAGGAACAGGGTACAGTTGGCTGTGTCAACTTTAATATATTCGTACAAACATAAGAAATGTGTTACCATAAAATTTAATCATCTTTTGCAAAATGTTAAATATCTGGCTTATTTAAGTAGGTATCAAGATATATTTATGTAAATTTTGCAGTTTTATGCTAGCTACTCGAACTTGCTGCTCTTTTGACAAAATTAAAAGCGCCCTGCTTATAGGCATTAAATTATGAAAAAAGACGTTATATGGCAGCCACCCAAATCTACTGCTCTAGACTAACAATATTTTGGCATAAAGAAGACTTAACTTCTTTTTACAAAATAAACACTGAATTATTTTCATATAAAAATAGAACTTGTATGGAAACTATTCGAAATTTCTGAATTTCAATAGCCAAGCTAACAATCTTACAAAGCTAAAATGATAAACATTTCAGAATTCTACTTTCTCTATTTTTTAAGTTATCATGCGAACATACGAACTTTCAGACGTACATGGTTTAATCGACTCATAATTTGATTCTAAGTTCTAGAAAAAATAATTTATATACTTTCCATATCTATTTCGTCTCCTTTTTAGTATTAGCAACATAATTGTATATATATTTTACTCTGAGAATTACGTTCGTACGGGTATAAAAAAAAAATTAATTAACATTCTCTTAAGATCGTTTCATATTTAAAATGTGATCACATTTAACTAAAGATAAAATCATAATTTTTTTTTTTTTAATGTATTTCTCTGCCACACAGCCTTTCCTGTTCTGGCGTGGTTGTAAATGTCGTAAGGGGGAATAACTCTTACGATCTGTGTGGGATTCGAACCCACACTCTCTCGGTGTTTACAGCGTATTTTATACGCTCTTACCCACTAGGCCACGCAGGCCCCTAAAATCATAATTATGGTAAATAATTTAATATAATTATAAAAAATTAAAGTAAACTTTGTTTTTTTTTTGTTCCAAAATAATATATTCATTAACTACTTTACTAGACAATGTAAACTTACATGAAGATCTAAAGTATTTTATATGTAATTCGATTTAAAAACAACAAAAAAAAAACAAAATTTTAAATAAAATAAAAGAAAATTTTTAAATTCATTTTATAAATATAAAAAAATTTCTTTATATTCGATTCTAGTACTAATATTAAACTTAACATATAATTCATATAACGAATATTGAATAATCAACCTTCACCTTAAAGGCTCTTTTACTATTTTCTTTGTTCATTACTCTGATTTTGTCGAGTTTCATTAACATTATAATGCATCTATATACATATATGTATGTGTATATATACTAACCCAACTCAATCAAAAAAACTTTCTATAGAAAATTCAACAGAAAAGAAAAGAAAAAAAAGTATAAAAGAATAAGCACTCCATAGAGAGTATTTCTTTTCTTTTCGGTACATACATTATTTTTTCTTTTCTTTTATCCTTCTTTTTTTTTTTCCTTTTAAATCAGATTTATAAAAAATAAATATAGTAGTAAAAAAAAGGAATTATATTAAACAAGGAATAATGCAAGAACTTTGAAACTCAAAAAATTTTTAAAAGAAATTTGAAATTTATTTTTTTTTTTTAGAAACACCATAACAAATAAAAAAAAAAAAGGATTTACATCAAGGATATTTTTTTTTTTTAAAGTACATAAAATAAATAACAAACAAACCTCTATAGAATTTTTGTGTGTTTTACTTCAAAAATATGTTGTACTCTGGTCCATAATTTACATAAGATTTATTATGTCTGGATATATTCTTGAAGTTTTATAAATTGAAGTTTTTAGAAGAAAGAACGAGAACAACAGAAAAGAGAAAAAGAAAAACAAAAAAAAGGAAAATTGCATGTGCATTTTGATTTTTTCCAGGTGTTTGAACTGTTTTGAAAACTTTTTATAAACAAGTAACCAAATTTTAGTAAACCATTGTAAAAGTTTAACATTATAACCATTAAGTTATAAAAAACATCTAAAAAAAAAATAATAATAATAATAATAAAATTTTAGTTGGCTTAAAGCAATCAACAACAGAATTCACACTTATGTACATTTTATATTACCACAGAAATTTCTCACATTGATGATGAAATAAAATTACAGAAATGATGTCTAGAGAATTTTTTAGAAAGGTTTAATGTTCAAGTATTTTTTTCAAAAATTTAATATTACAACGTAAATCTTGAAGTTTTATAATAATACTCTTATATATCATAATTTAAAAAAAAAATATTTTTTTATAAAAATTCTAATAAGTGTTAATAAAGAAAAACAAACTTTTTGGGCAATAAATTATTTACATTAATACATATATCAGGATCCTTACTTTGTATACTTTATATAAACTTCCATTAAGTCGACTAACAAAATTTCAACTTTGTTTTCTCTAAAAATGTCGATTGCACTAAATGTCGACCTTCCAAAATATTGACTAAGAAAATTATCGACTCTTAGAATATCGATAAGAAAACATCGATTTTTACAATTTTTTAATTTTTTTGTTCAAAATAGTGTTGTAAATTCCTTATTTTTGAAATATGTTTCTGACCAATGGTGCAGTGCATAAGTCACTAGTCATTTAGGCGAAAGGCCTTGGATTCAAACTCCGCTCAGGTCTAAAATAATATATAAAATATAATAAGATAATGTAAACAAAATATTAAATATAATTATAATTTAATACTTGTACTGAGATAGTCCACTTGCTTTTAAAGCAAAAGGATCCTAAAAATATCGGCAGATATTTATAATCTGTACGGTATAATATAAAAAAAAAAAAATATTCATGTACAAAAATTATTTTTCATATGAAATTGTGAAAATTAAATTTTTTGCTAGGGAAATAAGCATACACATGGACATACTATACGTTTTGATTTTAGAGCTGGATTCAAAATCAGGGTTTCAATAATTTTATTAGCGAGGGTTCATTCATTCAAAATAAATATTTTTCATATAAAAATGTCAAAATTTAATACTTTTTTATGGAAGCCTGTAAGCTATTATCATTGATTTTAAAGTTTGATTCAAATTCAAGATTGGCTCCTTTTCCAAAATATAGCCTATTTATATAAATGTATCCGTGAGATTCTAAATTAGGGTCGATTTTATAGTAGGCTATAAAATCAGAGCTTTAATCTTTTTTTTAGTAGAAAATTATTTACTTTTTAAAAATCGGAATTTTTCCTATGTTCACATTTCAAGAATCGCTAAATAGTCGACATATTTGACGTTGATATTTTTGCATCGATACTTTGTGAAACGACATAACTTATCCGACCTACTTATATCTTTGGAATGAAATTTTATTTTATAATTACGTATTATTTTTTCAGTTAAGTCAAATGAGTGTAATTTTTAGGTTTTTTTTTTTTTGTTCTTAAATAATAATTTTAAGATTAGGCCTCGGTGGTTTAATGGGTAAGAGCGTATAAAATACGCTGAAAACACCAAGAAAGTGTAGGTTCGAATCTCACAAACATCGCATTTGTTTCATTTATGTGGTAGGGGAATAAACGAAAAAAAAAACTTATGATATTGAAGTATAAATTACCTTGTATTAGAGTCAAATATATTATTGTTAAGTTTATTATACAGGGTGCCTCGCATAAGAGTGCAAATATTTCAGTAGGTGATTCCAGAAACTAAAATTAAAAACAAATTGTATAGGTGGAGGGGATCTATTAGAGATAGATATTGGGAATTTTAGAGATTAGGATCCTTTTAGAGATCTTAGGGAATTTTATGTTTTTTTGTTTTACATTATTAACTAATTGTTAAATAGCTCTTCACCCACATGCACCACAGATATTAATCTAGTCTTGTTTGAAAGCTTGTTCTTCAAGCTTTCATATGTTGAAGAATTTATTGTCTTGGGTTAAATAAGTTTTTATTAAATAATTTTTTAAAAATACTAATTTTTACTCAAACAAATTTTTTGTTAACTATTTTTCTATCGAAAGTGTTCTTAAATTTTGGATTACATCTGGAAAACGGTAATACTTAGAAAAAAGTTGCTTAGGACAAAATGATGATAGCTTATAAAAGATTTTAAATTTTTTATAATAATCGTACCTTAATAAAGCAATTTTAAAAAAAAAAAACGTTACTTTTAAAAAAAATATGTAAAAAAATATAAATATTGTGTATATATGTTCTTAGCTCTAATTAAAAAAGTAATTACCCCAAGACAAAATATCCTTCAGCAAATGAAAGCTTGAAGAACATTCTCTCAAACAAGACTAAGTTAGTTTCTATAAAACATGTAGGTCAAGTGTTATTCGGCAATTAATAATATAAAACAAAATAACGTAAAAGCCCCAATATCTCGAAAAGGACTAATAATAATAAAACACCCCCTCTCATACAATTTTTTTCTAGTTTTAGCTTCAGAAATGACCTCCTGAAATATTTGCACTCTTCTGCGAAACATCCTGTATATTAAATTTGAATTTAAATTTTTTATTTTTAAAGTGTTTTTAAAATTTCATCAGCAAGAACCCAATTTTACAATACGCTCTCCAATTTTTCACAAACTTTTGATATAGTCATCATTTAATTTTAATAAGAAGAGTAGTAGAGTAATACTCTAATACATATATTTAATACCAAATGATTTTTTTTTTTGTAATTTCCAGAGGCTTTACATGTTAGACCTTAATATTATACCTACCCATTGTGCTTTCATGATTTTAAAATTATATCAATTAATCAAAATATTGTATTAATTTAATATTATAAAACAAATAGCGATATTAAAAGAAAAATGAAAAAAAAAAGAAAATCATTATTAGTCCAAGAAAATCAAGGAAAAACATAAAATTATTATAAAAACTTTGAAATCCTCAATTGTCGAATATTTCGTTTCATATGTTCCCATTTAAGAAAATTTATATATATATATATATATAAAATATATATTCTATGTATGTACTATAATAAATATTTATAGGATTTAGATTTTCTATTGTCCATAAACTTGTATGTATGTTTTTAAAAGCACATTGAACAAAAATATAAATCTTATTATAAAACGTTAACTATTTCTGTAAATTTTAGAAATTCTATAGAAAAAATCTAAGGGGGGGGGACAAATATTTTTATGTTTCCTATTGTACTATTGTAAAAAAATTGCAGTAAACATATTCGAATACAACAAAAAAAAAAAAAAAAACAAAGCATAACAAGGTTTTCACATTTTCCCATTTTCTTTTTTTTTGCTTTTCATTTTATATATTAATTCCGTAAGGAGAATAGTAAATATTTCTGAACATTTTGATTGTAGTTTTCGTTTTATAATTAAATGAAAATTCTTTTATATTCTTAAGGTATTTTCTTGTACTTATGTATTAAATGTAACCTAGTTTTCCTTATTTACAACATGATTTAGAAAAAAAAACATATATCTTGTTTTTTTTTTTTTGGTTTTTTTTTTTTAATATTCAGTAAAAAATGTTAGTAAGTTTAAATGTAAATATGTGCGAATAAAATGAAAAATGTTAAGGAATTAAAAGAGATAAATTTTTAAAATTATAAAATTAAATGAAAATTTTAGTTATGAGTACATATCCTACATATTTATATTAGATATAATATTTTTTATTGTTTTCAACATAACATCAAATTTGATAAAAACAAAAAAAATTTTTCATTATTTTACAGGGTCTTGCAGTATACGAAGTGTTCGTAGAAATGTATGTTAAAATAACATTTTCATGTAAAGTGTAAAAAAAAGAGTTTGATATATGGTTCTTTCGCCTTTTTTTTGTTTTTATAAGGGTCGGTGGAAAACATTTTCAAAAGTCACGCAGAAGAATTGCACATGATTTTTCTGGTTGGTGTTGAACTTTAACCAATCTTTAATAGAAATGTATAGTTTGATTTACGGCGGGATAGGTATGGGAAAGAGATTCTTGGTGAAAAGGGATTTAGGAAAAATTTAGAATTATGAAGAATAAATAAGAAAATGTGGAGGTGTATTTTGAGGAAAGATGTTAATGTCATAATCTTAATAGAATATTAAATGAAATCGGAATATTATTAATAATCTTTAAATAAATTTAAATAGAATATTTTAGTATCAGTATTATCACTTTTTGTTAAAGATTTTTAAAAATAATTTTGGAAAAATATTGTTAATATGTTATTGCTGAATGCTTTTAAGGTCGATTCTTACTATATCGGAACTTGAAAAAAAAAATATTGAAAATCCAAAACATTTTTGGAACAGAATCTTGAAAAAAAAATCATTTAGGGACAAAATCTTGAAAAAATAAAAATGTTAATTTGTTTTAACTATAGTTTACAAAATTCTTCAAAATCTATTTTAAGAATAATGATATCTTGTTAAAGATGATTTATTATAATTTAAAAATAATGTGTTATATTTTTCTACACACACCCTTTGTTTATTGTTTTTGTTATTGGTTTTAAAATTATTAATTTTTGTTTAAATGAAAATATATTTTAAATTTCCTTGTATAATTAGATTGAATTTTTTTTTCGAAAAAATTTAATAACAAATAAAAACATCATCTCTTTCTTCAGGGAGGTGAATAAATTTAAAATAAAATTTAGAAAATATTAATCAACGTACTTATTATTTTTACGGTTAGTTTATCGGGTTTTTAATTGACCCGATTTGGAAAAACGGGATTTCGATACGGACCCCTCACATATACTTATACGTTGATTCTGGACAAATATTTTGGAAAAATCGTATAACCCTGCTTTTGGATCCAACTCTAAAATCCCTCCTAATTCAGAATTTCTCATCTACATATATACATATATATAAATATTCTGTAAAAGGCAACTAAGTGCAAACTTCAACCAACTACAAATTCCTGCCTTTTTTAATTTTTTTTACATCCCGCTAAACAATTTATTAAAATCGACTATATATTCCTTCCTATAAGTATTTTTCAACATAAACATTTCAACGTATGAAAAGTATTTGATGTCGAGATAAAATTCTAGATTTTGTCATTTACGATTTTCTTTTTTCGATTTACGATTTCATAAAAAGTTTTTACAAAAAAAAAATTCAAGATTAATTAATTGTCCATTCAAGATTTTTCTTTTTTCAAGATAATGTCGTGATCCCATTATATAGCTTAATTGATCACTAAAACCGACTTATATGTGAAATGGTTTTATTTCTGATATTTTTGAATTTTTTATAATTGAAAATTAAAAAAATTTTCTATAAAGTTTTTGAAACACCCTGTATATCGATAGCCTACGGTAATACAATTTAACTATATTTCTATTTTTTATTTTGTACTTAATGTAAATTTAGTTTTTGTCTTGTTAAGTAACTATATACAGCAGTCCTTAGAGTGTTATTTATTATTCTTTATTTACTGTTAATTATAATATATAGGTGAGATGCAAGGACCGATTCAATTAGAGCTTAAAAATATAAAATTTTTTTTAAAGGGATCTTTAGAATACATAAATAGTTTTCTTTTGTTTTTTACTTTTTAAGATAAAATAAAATACTTATTTCTTTATTTATTTATTTAATTTTGTTTTTTTGTATTAACTTTAAAACTTAGCGAAGAGACAATTGTAATTCTAAGAAAATTAAATAAGAAATATATACGATACATAGTTTTTACTTAATGAATAAAAGTTAAAAAGCTAAAAAAGAAAACTAAAACTAGAGCAAGCAAAAGAAAAACAAAATTAAATAAATAAATGAATAAACGAATGAATGTGTGTCAAGTGACTAACAAAAAAAGTTTTTCTTCTTATAACTATTTTCAGTTGAATGAGAGTTGAATTTCTGTTAAGTGTAATGCAAATTTTGTGCTACGATATTTTTCCTATTCGCAACAAAAAATTAAACAAAAAATTTCTTTTAATATGTAAATTTTCTTTTTATATAATTTTCGTTTTTCTTTGAAAAAAATTATTTTAATTTTTAATTTTTATATGAAAGTTCATTGACTTTTTGTTATTTTCTTATTAAGAATTTTTTTTTGAAAATAGAAATAATAAAAACAAGTGCTAACAAACTTGTTTGCTTTATAATTAGTTGGTTGGGTTAATTTTTCCTTATATACTCGTAGGTAAATAAATACGTATACGTGAAATAAATGTATATGTGATATAAATGTAAATTTTCCTTGAATAGCACTAATGTATTATTTCCTAGAAATCATTCAGAATTGTACTCTAATTAACTGAATCAATATTGATTTGAATTAAAAACAATATGATAAAATTTGACATTCAGTATACATTACAATATGTATATTTACATTATACATACATATATAAAATATTAAAGAGTGGGTAGGTATATGTTACTAGATGACTAATTTAAGGACAATTTATG
The DNA here is from genome assembly GCA_947095535.1 of Poecilobothrus nobilitatus. Lineage (NCBI taxonomy): Eukaryota > Metazoa > Arthropoda > Insecta > Diptera > Dolichopodidae > Poecilobothrus > Poecilobothrus nobilitatus. Next base: position 177,429,535 of record OX352774.1, read on the forward strand.
TTCGGTTAATCTATTAATAATAGCTTTCAAAATAAAATACTTTATAGTCTGGTTTTATTTTTAATATTTTTGATGAATTTATGACCTTTCAAATTATAAATGTGTAATTTGTTGTGTTGGGAGCGTTTTTGAAAAAGATTTATTGTTAGGCGCCTCGGTGGCCTAGTGGGTAAGAGCGTAAACACCGTGGGAGTGTGGATTCGAATCCCACACACGTCGTAAAAATTATTCCCTCTTACGACATTTACAGCCACGCTCTGAACAGGAAAGGCTGTTTAATTTCCTGTTATGTGACAGAGAAATGCATTAAAAAAAAAAAAATATATTATTAGTTCCCGTCAAAAATTGGTGAAAAAAGGCTTTCAAACTAATGACATGTTTTTTTATTGCAATTAGCTTTTCCTTGTTTCAAATAGTTGAATCTGTTCTTTTTTAAAATTTTTTAAAAATTTTGTTATTTCATCAATCACATTTATTATTCAGGCTTTTAATCAATACCTCTTAACAGGATAAGGATCTTTTAAATAATAATCATAAATTCAAATACCTATTATATATACAAAACCTTATATTATATGTAGATAGATAGGTACGGTGGTGACTTTCACGATGCTGCGTGATGGCCTCAATTAGTACTAGATTGCGCCATTTTGATACCACTGTTCTCATGTGACTTATGTTTTGTGATTGTTTTCGGTTTTATATCTAATCCAAGGAGTTCCGATACGAAATCAATTCTTTGATTTTGTGTCAAGAGGTTGTGGTACAACGGTTACAAAAGTCAAAGTTTCTGTTGGATAAATAAGGGTAACAGTTTTATTTTGGACAGTTATTTTCTTTATATATTTTTTTTAAATATACATAAGTTTTTGATTCATAAATAGTAATTTATAAACAATAATATAATTTAATTCAAATTTCATTATCAGAATTCAGTACAGAATAGGTAAAAATTAGACGCCCTCTATATAATAAAGTAACGTGACATAAATTGTAAAGCAAATGAGTTCAATGACACTTTATATGACAATCATATTGGAATAAACTCAAATCAAATTTAAAATTTTAATACACATCATTAAAAAAATTAAAAATTTCTTTATAATCTTTAAAAAAAAATTTTAATTGATACAAATAACAATAATTATATTTAAATATATACACTACAGATCTCTATATATACGTAAACATTTAACATAATTGGTAATGTCTATATGACCCATATTAATTTAATCAATCAAATAATTATAGAACTAAAAAATTATTTTTTTTTTTTTGTAGACACGCAATAGAATTTTTAATATATAGAATCCTTTAAAACTTATAAAAAATTAACAAAGATGACACACACTAAAATTATAAATAATTATTCTGTAAATATTTGTATAACTCTATGTATATATATGCATATATATGTATATATATATATAATGTGTGTAAATTGATTGCCCACTGTTTATAATGTTCATATTATTGACATTTTTTTCAAGCAGTCATTCAAAATAAAAATTTTTGTTATTATTTTGTCATTCATTTATTTATTTATTTTGTTTTCGTTTTACTAGAGTTTACAACAAAGGCAATTATTAGTTTAACCCAATAAACAAAAACCCAATAAACAAAACACGAAATCTTTTTTTTTTTAATGTATAATAAATAACCATTTCGTCTCTCTAAAGGAATTTAACGTAAATTGAAAAGACCGCAGGTGGTAAATTACATTTTAACTCACTTGTTGAATAATTTTGTTATTTTTTTTTTTTTTTTTTACTTTTGTTTCCGTCTTTTTGTAATCATCAATAATTTAAGAACTCTCGTTTTATGTATATATTTATCTGGGTTTTGTTTTTCGTTTTCTGTCTCTTTTTATAATGCTTTCTTTATTTCATTCCTCTATTTCAATTAACCTCATTTATCTTTTGATTTGTTTTTTACACTCAATATTATAACAGTGTTACTGTTTTCATTAAATAAAACTTTATTTAGTTTAATTCTAAAAAAAAATAAAATATGTATCCTAAAATTATGCAAAATTAATATCAAAGTAATTCACACTTTATGGCGTATTAACCGAAGGAGTGCGGGTTCGATCCCTGCACAGGTCGTAAGTGTTTTTTTCTTTACATACCCCCTTACGACCAAATATAATGTAAATATATAGTATATAATATAAACAAAATAAATAATATTAGTATATAATTTAATAATAGTATAAAAACCTATAATGGCCGATGGTTCAATAATATTGCATTACATTTATGTATGTAATATTAATATAAATAAATAAATAAATAAATTAATGTATGTAATTTAAAGTATTGATTTAAATTTAATTAAAATTTAACTTTATTTAAAATAGAAGTCCTTTCTTTGAAAATGTTTTGACAAATAAATTTTTGTTTTTTTAAATTTTATTTTTTATTTTTATGCCTTATTTTTCGGCTAAGATAATTTATTCTTAGTACGGTGTTCTAATAATTCGGTGTCTAATTAATCGGTGTTCTAATAATTGAAAATTAAATTAAAAAAAAAAAAATTAATAGATAAGTTTAAAAAAAATGACTCCGTTTTAATTCATTCTTAATGAAATTTGTTTACCACCGTTGTTAAGAGGGATAGTCAACCTCGGTTCTGCGATCCTTTGTGCAAAAGGTCTTTACGGTATTTTCTTTCATTAAAATATTCTTTGTAATTTCAAATAACACAAAGAGATAAGAGAAAATTTATTTATATACGAAATATATCCATTTAAAATTGCTTTTGAACTTCAAAGAATCCATAAAATAATGATGGCGTGCGTATAATAAAAAAAAATAAAGTCTAGTAGACTGACCTTGATGTATAAACAAAAATAAAAAATAAAAAAATGCTGCTTGCCAAAAATAAACATTGTTTTATGTTCTTTGTCATAAAATTACGTTTTAAATTTTGTCCTTGTTTATTTTACTTTTGGCTCCTTTATGATTGATTAAAATTTTCACTGGAAGCTATATATGATTCTTTTTGTTACAAAGTTTCTATTTGGTAAATTGAAAAATAAAATAATATTTTATTACTTGTTGTCTTAAGTTACATATATATATCTTTTTGAATAGATTTATATTGAAGTGAGTATTTGTAAGTAATTTATGGAAAAAAAGTAAAACAAATTTTGTATAATAAAAAGTGAAGTTTTAAAAATTTTAAAAGTTATTGAGATTAAAAGAGATTTTAAATAAACGAAAAGTTATCATAATGGGTTTAGGTATATTCAAGTCCAATTTATAAAAAAAGAAAGCATATAATAAAAATAAAAGTTTTTAAAGAGATAATTTTAAAATTTTCACCTCTAATATCTTTTAAACATAGGGTGGTATAAAAAATTTTGTGTACAAAAAACTTGTCAGAGTTATCAAGAGAATCAAAAATCTTGCAATCATTTGTTTTCACATAACGGTAAATTTAAATACACAATTACAAAAAATTGTTTAATTTTGATTTTGGTTTATAAGGCTAGAAAAATGACTCGTTTAGCGTTTTTACGTTGAAAATATCTAAAGCAGAAATTTAAATTTACATATTTGAAAATAGGGCATTTTTAAATTTTGAGAGGCTGTACCTGTCCATCGTTAAAATTCCATTGATCTATCTTAAATGATGTAGAAGTTACGTACAGAGATAAACGGACTGACAGAGTGAAATTAATAAGCAAATTTTCCAAAGTCCTTTTGAAAATTCTGCTAAAAATGCAATACATTTTGCATTAACATTTCAGAAGAATTGCAAAAAAAAAAAACAAAATGGTGAAGTAAATCACAATACTGTAATTATATCAAAACTTAATTTCTTTCAATACTTAAAGGTTCAGATATTTATGCAATGAAATATTGCAATGATAATGAAAGCTGCCAATTACAAAAAAAAAACTTTTCCTGCCAATGAAATTAAAAAAATGCTACATTTTATTTATGGTTATAAAATTTTCTTATTAAAACTATTATACTATTTTTTTTTTATATGAAAATAAATTTAAAAAAAAATTAACTTTTATCTTAAAAACTAAAAAAAAATGTTTATTACTATAAAAGTTATAAATTAATATTAAAAAAAAAAATTATAAATAAAAAATATTCTTATTTTCCTTTTAAAAAAATTATCATTTTTGAAAACAATTCCTTTATAGGATATAAACAAATGAATTTATTATTTAAGAACATTCTGATCATAAAATGCAAAAAAAAAAAAAAATAAAAATATTTTATCATCTTTTTATCAAAATAAGGAAAAAGAAAATGAAAATTTAAGTGATGAAAAAGTTAGAAAAGACACATAAAATTTTATGACTACATTTATTTTAGAATGTTTTTCATCTCATAATTTTTCATTTCATTTAACTAAAATGGAATTTTTATCCTTTTTTTTTTTATTTTTTTTTTTTTTGTCTTTATTGCATTTAATAGATATTTTTCAAATAATTGTGGATTTCGAAAAATAAAAAAAAACAAAAAAATAAAAATTCAATTGAAAAAAACTGTTAATGAAAATTTTAATCTTTAATAACTACATCTTCTTATTCTAATAAATTCAATAAATAATTTTCCACAAAATTAACTGTATTTTTAAACAATAATTAATCGATAATCAATAATTTCCACATTGTTTAATAATATCTTAACATACGTTCCACATAAAAAGTTTATCTTTAATAGAAATAATTTAAAAGTTAATCTATCATAATTTAATATAAAAATAATTTTATTGGTCAGTAACTTTCTCTTTATTTCAAAAACTTGAAATAAGTGGTTTAATATCGAAAAAGAAGAAGATCGAATTTATTGATAAAATAAAACCTAATTCACTGTAACATATTTTATGTGAGATATAAGTATCTATACACATTTTGTACAAGAGAAATGTCCACACAAAAAAAAAATATAATAAAGAAAATATTTTTATAAATTTTTCATTAATATTTGTGCCAAATTGTAATTTTAGAAAATTTAAATGTAGGATAATAAATGAAGTTTATCTAAAGGGAAAATTATAAGATTATAAAAATTGTTGTAAGGGAATTATAAATCTTAAGTAAATAAAACAATTTTCTTTGTTATTTTGAAAATTTTCCGGCTATAAATTAAAATTTTTGTCTTTTTTTTTCTCTGCCGAAGGTGAGAGATCCTCAAAAGGTAACAAGAAACCCTAAGCCTGTTTGGTAGTGTGGGATTTTTTCTAAACTCAAAAAACTGGAGACTGAGGTCAAAGTCCCCCTTAGCCAGTATATTGGAATATTGACAAGCCAGTATAATGGCTGAGGAAGAGAGAGAGAGAAAGAATGAGGAAAAGAAAAGGAAATTTTAAAATTAAATTTAAAACTAAAAAATATTTTTATTTGATGATTACGACAGATTTTTTATAAATTTTTTTAAATACAAAAAATAAAAAAAAACTATATCCATATTTTACTTAATTATTAAACTGACACCAATGGTATATATATATATATTAATATATTTAATTAATTAAATAATTCATATACAAAATAATTAATTTCTTCTAATTCTAAGCGAATTCGCATTTAAAAATTTTTAATTCCGAAAAATTAACAAACATTTGACGATCAAAAAAGAAAATAATATAAAAGAAAAATAGAAAAATAATAAAATAATAAAAGAAAATAATTTTCAAAAAATAAAATAAAAAAATTTCCTTATACCAACACTGTATTATATTTAAATCCTATGGGGAAAATTATTTTGTTATTTTGCATAAATTCCACACAAAAACGAAAAAATATTTTTGAATTTTCCATTATAACTCCTTTTAATTTTATTGTTTTCCTTATCTCTTATTTAAATTTGTGGAAAACACTTGTCAAAATAAAACAAAAGTTTTTTTTTATATCTTAAAAAAAATGAAACAAAATACGCAAAAATAAAAAAAAAAAGTAAAAAATATCGAAAATAGAAATAAAGCAACAGCTGAAATGATGTTGAAATATTAGCCGAGTAGGAGGCCAGCATAAAAAATTTATGGCTTCTGTCTGAAATAAAAAATAAATAAAACAAAAACAAAACAGGGAAAATTAAAGAAAACCTAAAACAAAAAAAAAAAGGGTTGAAATAAAAACAATTGGATTTTTTGTCTTTTTGGTATATTTATGTTATGAAGTTTCTGTGCCGCCTAATGTGTTTAGAAAAAAAAAGTACATAATTTTTGTTATTATATTTTAAACCGAATATTATTCAAAAATACATAATAAGAATTATATATCGATATTAGAAGAAACAATCGATATATTTATGTATGAGTATTCGATATATAACTGATGTATAAGTAAATATTATTTTCGAATTTGAAAGTTTTGTCATATTTTTAAAATTGTAATGCTGAACTTCAAATCTCACTTTTTAAAACAAAAAGTAAAAGATAAAACCATTTAAAAAATTTTTTTTTTTTTGAATTTTTTAATTAAAAAATAAAATTCACAGATATAAATACAAATATAAATACAGATCTGCTTGCATTTATATTGGTTTTCTCTCCAGAACGGTTTAATCGGTGATTTACTCGCTGGTTTGCAATATATGATATAATAGCTTAGTCGAGAGCAACTTCATTAGATATATGTATTGTGAATTCTATCAACATATATGTATAATTGAATTACTTTATATAGTTGCATATAATATAACCTATGTATATTAAAGCTTTCTGTTTTAAGTAAAGAACATCATTTAATGATAATGTTAGATTGTTCTTTCAACATTATTTGCTTCCTTAAAGTTTTCTAGAAGCTTTTAGTAATAGTGAATACAAATAACAACAGAAGTAAATAGGCATTATTTGCTTATACATTTTGACAAAAAAAAAAAAATTTAAAAATGTTGTGGGTTTTTGAAACAAAAACTTGAATTGAGTATTTATTTAACTTAAAAGTTTTTTAATATTCATGTTACTTATTCATTTTTGATTGTGATCGTTTTTAGCGACTCATTTTTAAAAATTTGATTTAGATATTAGAATATTTTATAAAGAATTAATTTAATTAGACTTAAGAGCAACCTCACCCTTCAGTAGTAGTTGCGACTTTATCTCACCAATAATTTCGGTTTTCAATGCTTCGAGGATTATCTTTGTATCCTTTCTTTCCTTTTCTCCTTTCCTTTTCTTTCACATAGCCCCAGAGAAAGAAGCCTAACGGTGTCAAATCGCAGGACCTTAAAGGCCAATTCATATCATCGGATATGGAAAGAACACGGTCTGCAAACTTTGTATGCAGTAATGCAGTGTTTCTCTGGCTGTATCACACGTAGCCACATCTTGTTGAAATCACATAATAATGAGGTCATCAATATTTTCCAGTTTTAGACATAAAAAAGTTATGATCATGTCGCGATATCTGGTACCGTTAACGGTTATGGCTCTTCCAGCATCATTTTCGAAAAAGTACGGACCAATCACACCACCACCCCACAATGCACAATAAACAGTGACTTTTTGTGAATGCGTTGGCTTCTCTTGGATGACGCGAGGCTTTTACTCTTCCCAAATACAGCAGTTTTGTTTATTAACGTAGCCACCGATCTCGAAATCCGATTCACCGATTTTATCCGAAAAAATGAGTTTTTTTGAAAAATCGTCGTTTTGTTCCAGTATCCTATTGGCAAGGTCTCGACTCATGGAATGATCTTGTGGCAGCAATTCTTGTGTAGGCCTTCAACGCTAAATCTTTCTGCATAATACGCCATACAGTTGACTCAGAAAGTCCCAATGTTGTGAAGGTCAGGAAATTGACATAGTGGGGTTAGCTGTAACAGCACCAATATTTTCTTATGAACGACGGGCACGAGTATACTGATGTCTTTTTCGATTTTTTACTATACCAGTTTCTTGAAATTTTCGGACAATATTACCAATTTGTTGCTCAGTTGAACGATTAAGTCGACCATAAACATCTCGTAATTTGCGAAATAAATTTCTTACAAAACGACCATTTTCATAAAACAATTCAATAATTTCAACACGTTGTTGAAATGTATACGACTCCATTTTTATAAATGGCAAACCTTCAACTGTCAAAATGACATAACATGGGTTCAATGTTTGAAGTGTGTTACACAGGCGTCTACCTTTGAAAACTCAATTTGAATGACCCTTTAGTAAGGTATATAACATATTTTTAATTATGTAACTCATGCTTAAAGATTCTTTGCTAATCTTTTAGGTTCACATAGGAATGAGTTGGAGTTACATTAAATACGATCACATCAATTCTTTTATGAAATTTATCTACAATTAAAATTTCATTGCTATATCTCAGATAGCGTAGCAATTCCGTAAACAAACGGATTAATAAACGGATAGAGCGAAACTAATAAAAAATAATAATAATAATAAAATCTAAAAAACTTGTTTTTTTTTGTGTTTTTAAACATTTTCCTAAATTGGCTTTTCAATGACTTTAGAGAAAAACTAAAAGGAAAACAGAGATAAGAAAAAACATCAAAATATTATGTATTATTATGGAAAATCGATCAATAAATAAAAATATTTTTGAAAAACACAAAAAAAAACTTTTTTTTTCCAACTTTTTAACATAATTTAAAACGCGAAAAAAATATGTAATAAATTATTCCTTTAGGAATCTGTGGAATTTTTTGGTTTATATTTTCCCTCTATTAAATTTTTTCCTTTATATTTCATAATTTTCCATTCTTTTTTTTGTTTTGTTTTTTTTTTTGTAATTTAACTGTGTCGAAATTATATGTACCTAGGCTTACCAACTGATTCTTTAATTTCCTTTAATAATTTTTATCATAGCATCCTTTTCTTTATAAGTGGAAAAAAGAAAAGGTAAATTATATTAAAAAAAAAAAAATATGGCGCATTAAAGACTTCAGGACAAATTTTTTTTGTTTATTTTTTGTTTTTTTTTGTTGTAAAAAGTCGAAATTTATATAAACGTGGGAGTGAAATTATCCAGGATCGATACAAAAGGTCATAATAATAAGTTGCTTTAAAAGAATGTTTTAACACTCTGTGACACATAAACAAAGACAGGAAAAATATCAGAATGTGTTTTGATATATTTGATGAAAAAATAGGGTAACTTTTCTAGCTTGTTATAGGGTAGATAACTTTTCTAGCTAAAAAACTTTTAGTTAAAAAAGAATTCTGGACTGTTGGATATTACTAATATAAATAGGAGCCATTCTCAATAAATAATAAATTTTTCACATTTTTTTAATTTTATGAAAACTTAAAAAAAAAAAAAAAAATTACTTTTAAAGGACATTGAAAAAGCAAAAAAAAAATTGCAGCATTCTTTTATCATCGCATATTTTAGATTAGTATACAATGACTATTTTCAAATTTTGTAAAAAAATCAATTGCTAAAATATTTTTAAATGTTTTAATTAAATGGATACGTATGTAGAGAAAAATAAACACATGAAAAACAAAAAAAAAAAAATCGTCATAACCGCAATACACAAATATTAGATATTTAAAAAAAAAATGTAAAGACTATCGATTAGAACAAAAAACAAAAAAAAAAACAAAAACTGAAAAAAAAAAAACAGAAAAACACTTTTAAAAATATTTTAAAATTCAGGATATTGTTTATTTTTTTGGGTGGGGCACCGAAGAATGAAGAAGAACAATGGTGTAATATTTAATGTCGTATGTTACTATATATATTTATATATACAAATATATATATATGTATGTTATGTAATTAGAAAAAACTTAACTTTTATGTGCTTAGGCTAATGTAGTAAAAAATAAATAGAGATATGATAATGATAACATCAACAATTTAATGTAATGAATATATGTGGATAATCGATTAAATGTTAAAGTTCTTTAAAATTTAATTTAAATATAGTTTTAATGATAATTTTTGTTTTATTTTAAATATATTTAAAAAAAAAAAAAATGCAAATAAAATAAAGTTATTTAACATTTCGTAAAAAGGACTTTAAATTGGGCATAATATAGATTAAATTCTTTTTACATTAAATACAGTTAAATCAAGCAATCAGAAAATTGATTACATGATTTTTAATTTTTATATATATGTACTAGTCTAGACCGTACTAATGTACTTGTAATTGTCAAATTTTTAAATATGAAATGAGCTGGTAAGTTTTTTCAATTTCATTTTGATTTTCCTTTATGAAATTTTTTTTTTTAATTTTAATTTTTTTTTTTTTGTGCATTTTCCTGCTGCAACGAATGTAACAAGGAAATTACACATCCTTTCCTTCTCAGGCGTTGCTGTACATATCGTAAGGGTAAATTACTCTTATGATGTGGGTGGGGGTTCTCGGTGTTTATAGCGTATGTTATAAGCTCTTACCAACTAGGCCACCGAGGCTCCATTTTATCAATTTTTTTCAAAACTTTTTTTATTCCACATTTTCTTTTTTCGAGAAACTGGTTGATTTTTGTATCATAATTAATTCATATGATACTCTTAATTTCTGTAATAGTGTAAACTACAATCTATGTAATCTGTGTATATACCAAAAGTGCATACAAATATAAATTAATATTTTAGTTGTGTTTTTATTTTCTCTAATTGTTGTTCTTACTTTTTAGCTTGACAGAATTATGGAATATGGCTATTATTATAATAGATATTTATTTCACCTTAATCACTATATAAATGGCAGTGAAGGGATTAAAATGTGCATACGAAGTTTAGGAAATAATTCCAGGATTTTACTGAATTCATATAATTAAACAATGTTGCATTTAGTACTAACCAAATTAGTATATTAAGAATTGACATCTAGTTTTTTTTTATCGTCTATTTCTATTTTGTGCTATAGGTGTCAATTGTGACCATGTTTTGTTAATTTTGTCTATCTATTTCCATATTGTTCTTTTCCAGCTGTTTCTGGGTTTGCCTATATCTCTTTTTCCTTGCGGTTGCTAATCTAGGGTTTCTCTGGCAATCATATTTTTTGGTCGCCTGATTATGTCTCCGATTCATCTATATTTTTTTCTTCTTATTTGAATTTCCGATAAGATCTTTCTCGCACATACTTCAGAGTTCGCTTTTAGATATTTTGTTTATTATTTTTAAGACTTATACTTAATCACTCATATCCAATTACAGTTCATATTGAGGAGATGACAAAATGTGTTACTTCACGTTTAGTTAAAAATGTATTTCTCTAAAATGTGAAAAAATTTCAATTTCGTAATGTTTCGTAATGTTGGTAGTATTGCTACAATTTTCTTTGTACATTGAAAACTAAATTAAAATTTTTATTTTGTTTTGAAAACTAAATAAAAGAACAAAAAAAACTATTTTGTTTTTTAAATTTTTGCAATGTTTTTAGTTTTTTTTGCAAAAAGTATTAAAATTAAAAGTGATACATATCGCTAAGAAAAACAGGGGTAATAAAAAATGAAAAGAAAAGACTTTGAAAAATAGTACACATGATGCTTTTGACAGTTAACATCGCGTTAATTTAAGAACATCAATTTTGCGTTTAGAAGAATAAAGAATAACATATCATTGTGTCAGTGATATTCTTTGTATTATGATATATATGTATATATATATATAATATATATATATATATATATGATATATATATATATATATATATAATATATATATATATATAATATATATATATATGATTCGCATTGAATAATTGAGTATTTTCTTAGAAAATATTTGTTCTTATTTCCGGGATTTTTTTGTGTAGAATATATGTATTATAAGTTTTGTATTAAAGATTAAATTTTGATTACTTTTTAGTATATGTATTATGTACATATTTATATTTTTTATAATCATAGATTAAATTTTAGAATTATTAAATTGTTTTAAAAGTTTAAATTACCTATTTAGTTTAACAACTTAAAACCGATTTAATTTAATCATATTTAATAGAATGAAATAAGGAGGTAAATAAGACAGCAAATAATATCTGTACTTATATAAGAACCATTTCGTATAATAGTAAATAAATGTAGAATATATCTTAAGAATAAAAATTAATTTTATGATTAAATTATGCAATTATTTTTTATATGCCTGCAATTTACAAACGTACATCACAGAGAAAAGTATATTATGTTTGTACTATGGAAAAATATATTATGTATATTCTTTTATATAGGATTGAATTTTAAGTTGATTATGCCATGTATGTCCATCTGATAGTTCAACCGCACGATAACTTAAAAAATAAAAATTCTACGATTATATTTGCAAAATTGTTAGTATTGCTATTGAAATTCAGTAAATTCGGCCGGCAGATTCGAATAACTGCCACATAATTTCTTTCTTTATATGAAAATAACTCAGTGTCTATTGAAACTAGGTATCTGAAAAGTAATGAAGTCTTATGCTAACGACTTTTGCAAAATATTATTGATTTAGAATAGCAAGCTCGAGTAGCTGGTATATTTTCGTATCTATACTTAATTAACTCAGATATCTGAAATTTTGTGAAAGATTATTAAATTTTATAACAAAAGCATGACTTATGTTCATATACGGGTATCCTAGAGTTGGCACAGTCGACTATATTCTCTTACTCGTTTAAAGTTACTTTGATAAAAAAAATGCTTTTTAAAGTTTTAAAACACTAGGTTACTATGACACAGTCATAAAATTAATATTAAAAACTTTTATTAATATTTTTTTTATTTATTGATGTACATGCCAACAATTTGGAAACTATTCTTTTGTAAACTTTAAGTATTCAATAGAGTAAAATAACTTTCATTTTTTCATTATTAATGAAAAAGTTAATGTAATTTTTTTTGTTTTTTACTGTGAAGAAATATGTAAAAATATTTCTAAAGTATGCATTCCTTATTAATGAATATAGGATACTAATGTATATCTAAAACGAAAAAATTAAAAAAAAAATTAAAATAAGAATAATATAAAATTTTATATAGGGTTGAAAAGTTTTCCATTAGTTTTTCTTTTTAACCCAAAAATAAAAAAAAAACAAAAAAAACTTTTAAATTTATGATTCAACTTTTTAGACTTAACAAAAATTACTTGCTTTTTCTTCATAAGTTTTGCATTTTCCTTTTTAGCACATTTCCAAAAAAATTTTGAAAAAATGTGCTTATTAGTTTCACTCTGTCCGTTCGTCCGCCTGTTTACAAAACTTCGACACCGTTAAAGACAGAGAAAAAATATTTTAACCATGGGTAGGTCTCATAAAAAATTTAATTTTGTGGAACAACTTTTTCATGTAGCCCCATCCATTACGGAGCTGCAGCCCCTCGTATTTTGAAAAAGTCCTATTTTTAGATGCGTCTATCTCATGTTCTGATAAACATTTTTTCTGGAAACGCCATTCAACAGGTATTTTTGTGATCTTTGGAATTTATTATCAAAATTATACAATTCTTTTAAATTTAGTATTTAAATTCACCGTTATGTGAAAACCAAATTTTGCAAGATTTTTCTACCCTCATAACTTCGGAACGCTTTCAAATAGCGACTTGTAGTTTTGAGGGTAGAAAGAACTTTTAGAATTAGTATAAGTTTGTTCAGAAATTTTTTTTAGACCACCCCCTGTTTATGAGCTATTAGGGCTCAAAAATTGAAAATTTGCTATTTTTAAACACCTCTAACTTAGGCACCTGTACATATTTTACTTCGGCAAGATATAAAAATTAAAGCTCCAGTAATATATTTTTACGCGTGTTAACGGTTTTTCTTAGTTATATAGGGTTTCGAACTTTCAGCCGCTCAAAATTTCAGAAAAGTCCTATTTTCACATTTTTTCTTATTACTAAAAAATTTCTTAAATTTTCAAATTTTTGTGCAAGTCACAATTCTAAACAGTTTCTATTGTTTTTTGGAAATGTGCGATTTTAAAAACCGCTGGCTTACATTCTACCTTGTTTACTTTATTATTACTTTGTTTTTCTTAATTTTAATTTAAAACTTTTTCGTTTTTGTGTATTTGGTTTTTGCTCAGCTGGTAAAAAAAAAAAATATTTTTTGTTCAGAAAATTGTTTTAAAAGTATTTTAAAATTTTTAATTTTTCACTGTAAAATGATGACGTTAAAATATTGACTAGGAATTAGAAAGAATATTTTACTTTTCAATGTAGAACGAGGTCATACAATATGATATCATAAATTTCTTATTAATTTTTATATCTGTATACGAACTTAATTTTCGCGATATAATAAATTTTCTATTACGTTTGTTACACCTTAAAGAAGATGAGCCATATACGTCCGTCTTGTCGCATGATAAGCACAATAATTCATAATGGAGCTTAAATTCTGAGATTTTTATCACTTCTCCTTTGTAAAATTATTAGGTAAATTGAGCAACTTGGACTGATCAGTTCGAGTAGCTGCCATAAAACTTCTTTTTTATATTAAAATAATTCGGTGATTTTTGAAGCTAAGTATCTGAAAATTTTGTAAAATAAGTTAAGTTTCTTACTAACAACTTATATGAAATTTGGTTATTCTAACGTAACGGATTAAATATATCGCGGTACTGAATTAAGTCAGATATCTGAAATTTCGCCAAAGATGATTAAATCTAATGGTATAACAGCACAACTTATGTTCGTTGAGCGTATCCTAGAGTTGACACAATCCATACACTCTTCCTCGTTTTTTTTATACAATAGGAAATATGGAAAAATTTTTAAATTATTTTAATAAGGAATTTATTAATTTTCTTTTAAAAGAAAAATATTTTCTTTAACTACAATTTTTTTATAAAGTTTTTAATATTATAAATCTTTAAAATATTTAATTTGTTTATTACCCTTACTCAGAACTTTTTTTTAATATTCATATTAACGGGTTAAAAAAGTTACAAAAGTGGTTAATATTGAAAAATGTTTCTTAAAATAATTTATACTAAAAAATCAAATTATTTTTTTATAATTGTAATTCAATACATATATAAAATATTGAATTAATAAATTGGAAGCAAAAATTAAAAATTTTTTTTTGTTCCTTATTTAACAAATTGTATAAGATAAATTTTTTTTTGTTGATTATTAAAAAATTTATTTCACTTCCTGAATTTACACAAAATAAATTTTTCACATGAATTTGTCATATATAAAGAGGAAGTGTCTGTGTTTTATTTGTTATTTATTTTCAACTGAATTTTGTCGAATTTTGTCATTTCTCTTCAACAATTTAATTTGTTACACATAAAAAAAAAAAACTTACCAAATTTAAATAATTTTTTTTTACGGATTTCATATAAAAAAGACCTTGTTTTTTGTAACAGTAGTGATAACAGTGGTATCTGAATTCAAACAAAAAAAAAGAAAGCTATTTTAAAACAAGGAAAAGTGCAGTAGAGTAGACTGTGTCAACTCTGAGATACCCGTATGAACGTAATATAGCATGTTTTTATAAAACTTGATAATCTTTTAAAAAATTTGAGATGTTTTAGTATCGACGTTAACCACAAAGCTATATTTATGTAAATTGTGGAGTTATATGATAACTACCCGAATCTACTGCATCAGCACAACAAAATTTTACAGAAGTTATTGCCTTAAAACTTGATCACCTTTTATAAGATTTCAGACGCTTGGTTTCATAAAGTTCCAAGAGGTGCAAGAAGCCTGAACCTACTGCTCTAGTCCTATTTTACAAAAGTTGTTGCCAGATAACTTGACGCCTCTTCACTAATTTTCAGATTCCTAGCTTTAGTAGACACTATGAGTTATTTTCATTTAAAAAGAGAAATTGCATGGCAGCTATCCGAATCTTTCTCACCATCACAACAAAATTCTACAGATGTTGTTGGTCTGTAATTCGACACCGATTTTGCAAAATTTCAGATACCTAAGTTGAAGGATATAATAAATTTGCCATTACGTTTGTGACACCTTAAAGGAGCCGAGCTAGATATAGACCTAAGCGTATGGCCCGGAAAGGACTCAAATTCTGAGTCGATTAAGTCATGTATCTCTGTCCGTCCGCACGATATTTTAAAAAATAAAGGAGTTAGAATTCTGAAATTTTTACATGTCACTTTTGTAAAATTCTTAGTTTAGCTATTTAAATCTCTCAGGTTCGGTTGGTGGGCTACAAATATAAGTTCTTACTTTATATGAAAATTACTCAGAGTTTATTAAAGCTAGGTATCTGAAATTTGGTAAAAATATGTCAAGTTGTATGCCAACATCTTCAGTAAAATTTGGTTGTGGTAGAGCAGCATGTTTGGGTAACTTGCATATCTTGCAACCTAATTAAGTTAGATATCTAAAATTTGGTAAAAGACGATCAAGTTTTATGGAAACAGCATAGGTATACTTATTATGCTCGTACGAGTATCCTAGAGTTGACACAGTCTCTTCCTAATTATTATTCCACTTTTCATTATTTTTAAAATAAATAAAAATATCCGTGTAAATATAGCTACTTTAAGATACCTTGATCTAATAATTTTAAGCTCTTATATAATCTTATAAGTTTTGAAGATACAAGGTTCAAAAATTTTTGGAGCAGCTACCCAAAGGGGTGGTTTGATTTAAACAAAAACGAATAGTTAGTTTACAGCTCGAAACTACTTATTTTGAATCAATTTTAATGACTCTTTGTCAACTATTATTAATTTGTGAATTATCGTTCAATTACCAACGCAAATTATGTAGCTATAGAAACTTTTGATTCTAATCCGATCCATACACTTTAGTCTATATGTTTCCCGCTTATTTTGATAATATATAAACGGAAGAGCAATTTTAATATACACGGGGCTATTGTCCGCGTATAAAAATTTCTAGTTAAAAAAATTTACAATACATATTCCTTAAATCCTTACACACAAAAAAAAAAGAAAACAAAATACATTTTATAGATGATTACTCAATTCCAAATTAAAATACATAATTTTCTATTACATTTGTTATCAACTATGTAAAATTACTGAAAAACAACTGAAAAACTACATATAATAAATACAATAGTATATTAATTACTTTACTACATTCATTTGATCAAAATTACCATAAATTTGTTTTATTGTTTTACATAGTAAACAATTTTAATATTTTAAATTAAATCAATTAAAAAAAAATTCATGTATTTTAATTTGGTATTTTATTTCTTATAATTTAAATCGATTATGACTAAATATTTATATTTTATTTATTTTACAAAGTATAGGTAATACATTTTTGTGACCCCTCATTTATATTTTATTATTCATTTAGTTAATATTTAATTTAAACATTGATTAAATATAAAATACTTTTTTTTGTAAATACCTATCCCTTATCCTCCAATTTAGACGAAAGATAGACTTCTCGTGTGAATGTTTACATTGAAATATAAATTTTTCATATGAAAAATCGTGTAAATCGAAAAAAAACAAACTAAAATGTCCTTATTCAGTCATTTATTGAGTAACAGTAACAGAAAAAAATCAGCTATCTCCACCACAGGACCGACCGCCACTACACGAAAACTACAATGTCAGAATGTACAATTTTTTTACATAATAATTTATATCAAAAGAAAATAACTTCTAATAATTTTACAACATTTTGTTTTATTCAATAACAATAATAAGCAATGAAATCGTAAAAATGTATGTGCATTCATTCATACATCCTGCATCCATTTACATTATTATGTAATGTACCTACATGATTTTTTTTTCATTCAAAAATATTAGAAGTAAAAAATAATAAAAACTGTAAACAAATACAAAATAAACATAAGATTAATATTGAATCTGCTAACAAAAATTTTACCGTTTTAATTTTATGTCATCAACAAAAGAATAATATGCATAGATATAAGTACATATGTATACATATAAATTTTTAGAATATAAAAAAAAAAAACAAAAAATAATTGTTCATATAAATTCATATGGAGTGTTATGTATGAAATTTGAATTTGGAAAAAAAATTAAATAAAAGTTAAAGTTGGTTGCATCAAAAAATGTTCTATGGCAAAGTTGTTGCTCTTTACTTGTGCAACAACTTTTTCTTAATAATTTTTCTCATAAAATTTTTCTGTTACGAAATATTCGTAAAAAACTTAAAAAGTATACTAGTAAACTACCACTTGCGGTTGTTCGATTTGCTCCAAAAGCTTATCAATCCGAGATATTTACGTTAAAACCTTAAATATGAAATTGCAAAAAATTCCGCTCAGTTGTTTAAGCTGTACACGTGCCCACAGACATAACCACACACACACACACACACCCACAGCCAGACATCATGCTAAAAAAAATTTACAGCCTTCTCCACACCGGAGTAGTGCATATTTACCAAAATCTCGGGTACAAATTATTAGTATGAAAACAATACCTACCTTATACATTAATGTGGTCGGTAAAAATGCACTATAAAATTTAAAAAAGAGAAAAGTGACTAAAAAATAAAAGTCTGAATTGAAACAGAATTAACCAATTACTATCCCTATCACTTTCATGTATTAGCAGGTTTTGCAGATTTTTATATAATTTTTGTCACCAAATAGACCTTAATGCGGATCATGGATAGTATTAACTTTTCTTGATGATGGATGTAGCATAAAAGATTTCAGTTCGATGTGATGTAGATATTAAATCTTTAATTAATAATATTGTGATTTGCATTTACGTAAATTTTTGTATTATACATTTATTGATACATTATTAGACTCTCGCTAGAACTCGTTCTACATTTACCAGTAAGTGGTTTTTTTTTTGATAATAACTAACTAATTTTTTTCTAATTGAAGTTCTGTTGCATGAAACTGATTTAAACTGATTCTGATGAACAGATACAGAGTATTATTGTATATACAGGATGGCAATTTTTTATAAATTGGCTACAAAATGTTTGATTTTATTTTCTGAAATAATGGTTTAAAATATAAATCGAAAAATATGTGTACAATGTATGAATTTAAAATATTCATTTTGAATATTTGTTTTTTTTTTTTTGATAACCGATATTTTTGATTTGAGCACATAAAAGTAATATGTAAATTGGTGGATAGGTCCTTCTTCAATTATTTCCTTTGAGTGTTGACTTTTGTGTATTTGAAAAGTAATTAAATTTTTTTGAATATTTGATAATATAATTGGATTATCGATCGATATAATTCGATAAGAATATGTCATATAGAGTTGAATGCACAGCAAAATGACAAGAAAAATTATGAACACTTGATATTTATATTTCATTAATAAACAAACATGATTCATTCTTATAAAATCCCTAGACAATATACAATGTATATTTAAAATAGTGATATTGTTTATTCCACTAGGGAATAAACAAATAAAATAAAATCTTTAATAAGGTTTTTATTTTCCCAAAATTTATTTTTAAGGTTAAATGAATATATTATCATTAAAATATTAAAATAGGGTTATTAGAGGAAAATTATCTATAATTATAATTTAGTAGTTCTCACCCACCCACTACGTATTATAACATTCCGCTACGTTTTGAATACAATTACATATTTGGATACAATTTTCCTGTTACAAAATTTACATTAACATATAGGTATACAACATACATATATGTATGTTTGGAGTCATGATTTTTTTTGTTTTCTTTAGGAATCAAGAAATATTGTATCCTATACGAATTTTTTGTAAGTTAAATGTTATTGTAAAATATACTTACACACATCTCAGTTACAGCCCCTAGTATAAATTTAATATTATAGTTTAATATTATAGTGACATATTTCGAAATTAGATTTTTAAATGACTTTCATATTAAGATTTTTAGTTTATTATTACATTTTATATTTTTGTTTTAGTATAACAGGTGATCAACTATATAATATCCTTTGATTAGATTTATCTTATGATCACTAATACTAAAACTAAAATAACAATTATATTTTTTATAGGAATTATTTATTACAAAAGTGAAAATTAAACGAGTCGATGCAACCGACTTATTAATACCCTACACCTGAATAATGCCAATTAAATTAAAAATCCATAAGCTTTTTGGTAGCTGCTTGAACTTCTTCCCTTTTCTTTCTTATTCAACCCAGGAACGTAAAGAGGCATCCTTTAACATATTTGTACAAAATTTCAAGTTTCTATCTTTATTAATATCGAAGATATGCTTGTTAACCCTGTGAGGCGTGTGTCAGGTACCCGAATTGCCACTCCAATTTATCAAATCCATCTCAGGGACATAAAGAAAACATGCCAGAACACCATTGTACTAAATTTAAAGGTTCTATTTTTGTTGATTTTGGAGATAATCTCGTTTGCCGTAGGGCTGGCTCGGAAGTTTCCAAAATCCGAAGCCATGGACCAAATTCCTCAAATTTCAGTGACATAAATCAAACATGAAGCAACACCATTGGGCTAAATTTAAAGATTCTATCTTTGTTGCTTTTGGAGGTAATCCCGTTTGCTCCCAAATCATTCGGAAGCTTCCAGAATCCGAATCCATGGACCGATTTTGTCCAGATTCGAACTTAACCTTCCTTTCGCAATTAGCTTTATTAGTTTTTGAGTTATTGTGCGAACGGGCGGATGGACATCGTTAATTCGACTCAGTAGGTGATACTGGTTCAGAATATATATACATGTCCACATCTAACTCGTTTCGTTTTGGTGGTTACAAACTCCATACCAAAGTTAATATACCCTATACTTTAGCTGAAGGGTATAAAAATGCAATCAAAACTGATGGTGTTTTAATAAATTAAAGTCAAAAAGATTAAATTAGTAATTGAAAATAAGTAATAAATTGTATTTTGGCATAAAAATGTGTCATAGTTGGTTCTATGCCTGGCAGTAAATACACTTTTTGAGTTTGTGATGTTATAAAGAATCTGAATGAGCTTCAGCAATTGCATACTCAATAATTTTCTCAAATTTGAAATGGAAATCGAATTGATATCTGATCTATTTATTAGCCGAATGTGGATTTTTGAACTGCAAATCTATTGAATTTATTTTGAATTTTCTGAAAAATATTTTCATATCTATTTGACATAATATAAACAATTGCATGTTCTAATTAAATATAGTAAATAAATTCAAGAAGAGGATTCACTTTTATTAGGTGTTGTTTGAAATAAGACAACAAGTTTAAATAGGGGATGGGAAGTCAAAATAAACTAAAAATATCACTATTACATTTTCTGTCACTTTTTTATTTTATTATAATTGTAATCTATTTTAAAAATTCAAAATTCTATATCTTTATATCAACATTAGTTAGAATATAGATGTATAGGTTAATTTAATTCTAATTTGCGTTTCTAATCTAATATTATTTACTTAAAGAGGATCATCGATATTTGATATACAGGATATTTCCTAATTAACTATACCGTTATGTATCCACGTATAGATCCTCATGAACAAAAATTTTTTTTGTGTAAGGGAAAACCTGAGGTTCTTCTGATTTCCCAGATATGGCAACTTATATGAAAATCTTCAAATATGTATTTTTTACATTTACATTTCGAGATCATGTATGAAAATTAATAGTTTATTTGAGAACACATAAGATTATAGCTAATTATAGTTTTTAATGTAATAAGATTGGTCATTATGGTCATTTGATAGTAGTGATTTTCTAATGAGGAGTGGATAGAGAGCTTTATATATCTATTTGATTTGATGGTTTTTTGGATGTATTCTTTAAAAGTTAATTTAGAGTCAAGGCTGGTGTCTTTTATAGATACTTAATCCAGTTTATTTGTTGTGAGCCAATATGTATTCGATTTTGCAGCAAAAAGTATGCTTTGCACTTGTGAGTAAAATATATAGCTTTGTATTTGTCAACATTTACTTAAATTTTCCATTGTTTAAAATTTGTTCGTTAAACAACAGAGATCGTGTTGTAAATTATTCAGCAATTATGGCTATGTCATCTGCAAATGTCCACAGTAAGCAGTTGTTTAAACATATCAGAAGTGAACATTTTGTACAGAATTGGTCCTACAGTTCTGAACTTAAACAACTACAGTTCTGAACTTAAACTGCAGCATCAGCTTTTTTTTTTATCAAAAAGGTCAGAATTTCTGTTTCCTATATGTAAACTTGATTACTACTATCCGATATATTCTATTTGATATACATTTAAAATTGTTAAACTTAAAAATTTAGTTTCTTTCTTTTAAATATATTTCTAAAATTTCATATCTTTGCCCAGAAAATAAGGAATTTTTCAAAATGGATTTTTAATTTGTTAAATTTTTCAAATATTTCTAAAGTTGGAAGAGAAAATTAAAACAAAAAATTTCAAAGTATATAATTGAGAAAAAATTAATTTATCCCACATTTATACATTTTTCTTACATATAAAATTTTCTTGTTTTTATTCCATTGCCACCAACTGAATGTTTATTTCATATAAAACTTATATAAACTCAAAACTATAGATACATGAATACTAATTTATTCTTTATAATCTTTTTTTACATAATTAATGCACATGGATTTATTATTATTCAACTGTAGGTTGATTTTGCCACTGAAATTTTTTTTTTGATTCCGATAAAAAATCTCATGATATGTAAAACCAATAAAATTAATATTGATTCAATGTGAAATTTCCGAAATAACCTCAAATAATTAAAATAGTTCAGCACCTTTTACTTGTTTAAAATGGCATATGAGTACCAAAAGATTTATAATTACAAGATTATCATCTAAATATGATGGTAATTAGTTTATTATATATGTGTTTTTAATTTTGTTAAAACATCATGAATTTTCAATTTTTAATAGTACATTTTTAAATAAATTTTTGCAAAAATTTGTTTATTACTTTCACTCTGACCATCCGTTCCTTCGCCTTTTATATCGTTTAAGATATAATTAAATTTTAACCATAAATAGGTCTCTTAAAAAAATTTTGTTCTGAAACTGCAATTTTTTGATATAGTTCCCACCCATTACGGAGCAACAGTCCTTCAAAGTTGGAAAAAGTTTAATTTGTCAAACTAAAAACGATAAAGGCAGAAGATTTTAGCTTTGTAAATCAATATCATAATTAGATTATTTTTATATCCTTACGATAAGGATCGGGTATATTAAAATTGCTCCTCCGTTTGTAACACCTCGAAATAAGGTAACTAGATATACCTTATACATATAATTCTAAGTCGATTGAGCTTTGTCCGTCCGTCCATCCGTCCGTCAGTAAGATAACTCAAAAACTAAGAAAGCTAGAGTCTTAAAATTAACACAAAATATTCTTACAACAATTTGTAGGTTCCCTATTTTTTTAGGTTGAGATCCAACCAAAACTTTGGGTAGCTCTCGAACACCTAACTTTTAGATCCCCACATTTTTTTAGAAATAAAGCCATAAAATTTTAACAGCTGATAGATATCATAAAAATATTAATTTTATTATTAACATTTTTTTCTGTAGTCCCAGACGTTTCGTTGCGACAGCCCCTTAAACTTTGAAAAAGCCCTATTTTTAAATCAATATATCTCATGTTTTGCGTAAGATTTTTTCAATCAGAAAACGTCATTCGACAGGTATTTTTTTATAATTTTTGAATTAGTATCAAAATTATACAGTTTTTTAAAATTTAGTATTTAAATTTACCGTTATGTGAAAACCAAATTTTGCATGATTTTTAAAGCTTCATAGCTCCGGCACGCTTTTAAATAGAGACTTGAAATTTTGAGAGCAGAAATCACTTTTAAAATTAGTATAAGTTTGCTCAGAATTTTTTTGTTGGACCACCCCCTGTTTATGAGCTATTACTGCTCAAAAATTAAAAATTTTCTATTTTTGGGCACCTTCAACTTAAGCACCTGTACAAATTTTTCTTCGGCAAGACATAAAAATTAAAGCTTCAGTAATATATTTGTACGTGTGTCAACGGTTTCTTTTAGTTGTATAGGGTTTCAGAGTTACAGCCCCTCAAAATTCCAGAAGAGATAAATAGTTTATATATATGTATAGTATAAATTATTATACATTTGCCGCTTAGTATTAAATGGTACTAAAGCATATTTGGAAAAGTTTTGGATTGATAATCGTTATGTGGAATGTGGAATGTTATGTGAATTATGTGGAAGGTTAGAATCTGCTTTTGAAGAATGTGTAAATATATAGTTTGAATATAGTACAACCCATAGTTCTAGAAATTATAAAATTCACCCAAATTATTTTAAAATACTAAAAAATTGAAAAAATAATATTATAAGCAGAGTGACTCTTCAATAACGGTTCGTACGGGTATTGAAGAGTTGACAAAGGCAACTGTATTCTTCCTCGTTTTTACCAGAGTTGTAAAAAGATCAAATCTTGTGCCAACTCTTTGTTCAACTCAAATTTTGAATCCACTCACTTCAAAATTTTGAATCCAATTTGTATCCGCTCAAGTTTGTGTCCGGTTAAAATTTGAATTAAGCGTGATTTGATTGACACTTAAATTTCGGCCATTTACAATCCAGATAAGTACTTTCATAGTTTTTTATACCTCCCCATGTTTACGACCTTTTAGGAGTGAAAATTTAATATTCTTAGACACCATTGCATACAACTTGTTCATACATTTTCTTATACGTTTATCGAGTATACGTATACCTTACATATACCTTATAATTGAAGAAATCATTAATTGATTTTTATAATTTTTGCTTATTAAAAAATTCTAATTTCTAAAATTATGAAATTTTGTACAAGACACATATTCTAATATGCAAGTCACATATTTTCTAAATTGTTTGTTTTGAAAAATGTGCGTTTTAAAAATTTCTTGATTTATATGCTGCCTTGTTTTTTCTATTATTTACGGATTAAATTTTTACAATCCTTTTTTCTCCTTAGTATAAATGATTATCATATCATATTGCGAAAAATTTTCCATTTTCAAGCTTGAATAATAAATTTAATTTACCACGAGTCAGTGTACATAATTTTGTTTTAGTTATAAACATATAAAGCCCATATCTACTGAGGAAAAATTAAATGTTTGTTTAAATGTAAATGTCTTTCAGCTTGTCTACACTTCAATATTTCAATGGAAATGAATAAAAACTCTTATGTTCCTGACTAAAAATTGTGTAACACTACCATTAAGATGTGTTCTTTAATTATATCTATAACAGATATAAATGCATATTGGCATCTGTATGCACTTTTTTTATCCGTGTATTTTTTATCCTTTAATAAAATTTTGAAAGTATTAAAATGCATGAAAAAAGTAAGAAAGAAATTAATTTTTCTTAATTTGAAATGAAAATTTGAATATTGAATGCTCTCTAATAAATGTACATCGTTATATACTTGTATATATATATATATATGTAATATTTATAATTGTCTAAGAGGTAATGCAATACTTAAACGAACTGAATTTTCAATTTTAAGGATATTAATAATTATAATATTGTATCGTAATAAAAAATTTAAATAATAAATTTAAATTAATGACTTCCTAGTACTTAATTATAATTTATTGTGGCATTAATTTTATTTATTAGTGGATGTCATTTGTTTTTCGTAAAATTTAATTTATTTGAAGTAATTTATGTCAGTCATTAGGTTATTATTTGGTAACTAGAGGGCATTTCACTATAAACTAAATGTATGGGTTCCAATTATTCCAATTTAAATTTTTATATTCGCTTCAATTATTTATTAGATATTTATTATATTGTTGCAATTGCAATGAAATGAAATGAAATTTAAATAACAGCCATTTACAACATTTAAATAATTAAGTTAGTTGTTAATTGTTGAATAGTTCAATGTTAGTTATTTATATAAAAAAGTGAAAAATATCGAAATAATTTTAAAATAATACAATATCATTATATCGTTATTTGTTAAAAAATCAATTCAAATATTACCTACTTATTTCCTACGATTATTTTTGTACTAATTATTCATAAAAAAGTTTTAATTTTTTATTTTGTTAAAAAAAAATCTTTAAATGAAACCTTAAAAAAAAATCTTTCTTTATATATTGTTTCATTTAAGTTTTGGTATTGTTATTAAAGTAAGAGTTCCTAAAAATATGCAATTTTTTTTGAGAATATTTTTTGGGTTATTTGTGTTATACAATAACAGCTTCATAATACAAAGTTCTCAGAATGTTCATAGCAAAACCTTTGTAATTAAAAACGGATTGCAACAAGGAACGGTCAATGCACCAATACTTTTTTCAATCTATATCTCTGAGCTGCTAAAATTATTAGACCATGTTAAAGGTAATACCTACTCTCTAGCCTTTGCTGATGATATAATAGTTTACGTCGCGGATAACACAGTAAGTAGCATCCAAACAAAAGTTCAAAAAATGTTCAACATCACCTTGGACTATTGTAAAATCTGGAAACTAAAAGTGAACTTGAATAAATGTGAAACCATACTTTTTCGTAATACGGTTGACAAAACAAGTTCAAACATAAAAAAAAATTGGAAATGTTTTTCTATTAAATGTCCAAATAACTCACCTTTAGCAAACAAAAAAGTTGTTAAATATCTCGGAGTTTTTCTACATCGTAATTTGAACTACTCTGAGCATATAAAATATACAATCTCCAAAGGCAACAAATCCTTTATGATGGCAAAAAAACTATTTTATAACAAAAACTTGAGTAAGAAAGTTAAATTAATTTGCTATCAAACATTGATAAGGCCTACTCTTGCATATGGAGTACTCTTGCAATATGGTAACATAATAATTGCAACATAAGTGCAAGTTTAATGGAAAAATTACGGAAATTTGAAAGAAAATGCATAAAGAAAATGAGTTTGCACTAATATTTGCAGAAAGCCCGAACTACAAGCACTATTATTCCAATAAGTACTTGTATAAGGAAGCAAACATAATCAGCATCGACAATTTTTTGATAAAATTGATTCGAACACATTATGATAAAGCACAAAATACTCCAGAAAATGGTTTAATATCACATATATTCTACCACAACGAGGTGTACATTGAAAAAACTTTGCTCATCGGCTTTATAGCCCCTGAGCATTTCATCTTTTTAGATAAAAAGGGTTATATTTATAACCAATATCATGTTCCCCTATTATACCATTATAATAGACGGGCTACATGTAAAATTATAGAATATAACCCGGGCAACATAAACGGAGCAAATTTGAAATTCGACATGTCAATATCGGACAGAGATAAAGTTATAAAAAAAGATTATTAGTGGTTGGTGAATCATACTTAGAAACAAGTACAATGTACATGCAGGTTATAATTGGCGTAAGTAGTTTTAAGTAGGTTAGGATAGGTTAAATTTTTTATCTTATAAATAAAACATAATATTGATTTTTTATTACCTTAATTTTTTTCAATATCAAAAATATATAAATTGTTAAATTTACAATTAGAATATCACCAAATAAATGTAAATCTACAGAATTAAATTAACATAAAAATTGTTGCTATTAATTTAAATGTTAATAAAATAATGCATAAGCTGTTTTTGTTAAACTTTTTATCAGTTAAACCATTATTTTAAGATTGTAATAAAGGATAAAATAAAGTTTATTTAAAAAAAAAAAAATAAAGTGTGGTTATGTGTGGGTTAGTGATTAAGCACTAACACTGAGTAATGTTAATATATTCTATAACGATGAGTATATTAAAAAAAACATTAAAATCGGGCTTAATAGCACCCGAACATTTCATTTACCTAGATAAAGTAGATTTTATACAAAATCAAAACCATGTTCCTCTACTATTTCATTATGGTAAAAGGGCTACATGTACTAAAATAGAGTTTGATCCAAATAGT
This sequence comes from Poecilobothrus nobilitatus, assembly GCA_947095535.1. Classification (NCBI taxonomy): domain Eukaryota; kingdom Metazoa; phylum Arthropoda; class Insecta; order Diptera; family Dolichopodidae; genus Poecilobothrus; species Poecilobothrus nobilitatus. Next base: position 177,457,226 of record OX352774.1, read on the forward strand.
GTTGACATTGGCAGTTTAAAATACGACACCCATATTCCAAATAGGGATATGGGTGTCCATAAAGATTACTGGTGGTTTAAAAATTAAATTTTTTGTCATAGTTTTAGTCAAGTAGGTTAAGTTAGTTTTTAAGCTTTTATTTTTAACACATAAGAAAAATGAATTGCTTTTTAGATATATTTTTTACAATTAGTATATAAAAGAAATAAAAATACATATAGAATTATTATTTATTAAATATAGAAGAGTAAATTAAGACAAGAAAACGAAAATTTACAAAATAAAAAATTATTATTTTTACATGTAAATCAATTTAAACATGAAGTTAATCTAATTTTGTAAACTTTTTAATGATGTAAACAGAAACGGAAGGAATAAATAAAAAGTAAAAATAAAAAAAAAATTAAAAAAAAAGTGATTAAGCACTTAATTTATTACTCCAAGAACTGCAATTCAAAACCTGTACAGATAGTAAGTTTTGTTAAGTGAAAGTAAAATTACTGAAAAAGTTGGAAGGAAAATTACAGATATTTCAAGAAGTGTGGGCTAGAAATGGAAATCTCAAAGATGATGACTTTGTGATGAATGGTGTTACTGAAAAGCTTTATTATTAAACCTGCGTTATAAGTGAGCTTTACCACTACTCTGACGGGAGATTTCGAGAATGTAAGATCTAACCATTTATTGTTATTGTTAAGAAAACTTGCTGTAAACCACTAATCGTTACGTTACATTACCTAGTAATGAGAATGAGATGAGATCTATCTATAGATAGATCTAATTAATGAGATCTATCTATTTCTAATCTGTATCGTCTTGAAAGTTTATTGGTAATAACAAATTATCATTGACTGGATTGTCATTGTTAGGAGGAATATAAATAATGCCTAGATAAATAAATTATTTGTATTTAAGTTTATTTTGATAAATTTGAAAAAATTATTAATATAAATGACTGATATGTAACAGTGATTAATTATACAACCGATAAGTTATTATTTATAGGAAATAAAACACCGTCAACTCGCGAAGAAAATCGAAGACAGGAAGTGACGGTCTTTGGACCAGTTAAACCAAAATAGTCTAAATATACCATCCTGAATTTCTTCTTATTTAAATCAAGCGTTGCGTCATGTTTCAGTTTTTTTAGAGTTTTTCTCTATCTTTCTTTTCTTCTACTGTAATAGTGATGAAAATTTTAATATTATTTATACAGAGGGTATTTTGATAGGTGTTTTTTTATTATTTGTGTCATTACATAATTTTGTTGCATATTTATTTCAATTTGCGACGAAAAAATTATTATGGTTCTCAAGAGACTGATCCAAATGATTGTAGTAGTTACTGTCAGAGTGACAACACGATAAGTCTTTAAGATCCTCTTCGATTTTTTTTGAGGTTTAGCCTAAAATTGTATCATATCTGACATAAAGATTATATAAATCTTTATAATTAGATAGAAGGTCGTCACTGTAAATAAGAAACGATAAATTAGTCCTAGTTTTGCTTTTATAACGCGATTATATTAATCATTATGTAAATAAGCATAATCATCCTTTATTGTATTATCCGTTTTGATTTGTTATTAATGTGAATAAATAAAATGTATGGGTTATATATTCTTAAAATATATGATCTGTCTTGAATCTTAAAGCTTTATCACTAATTAAATTACGTAAAGTTTATTTTTATTCATGTTAGATCATTTTTTGTCACATTATTATCATACATATAAAAAATTTTCAAACAGTTATGATAAAATTTTTATCATTTTGCAAGAAAATTAAACAAAAGTAAAAAGGATAGAAAATAATAAATATATTTATAAAATAAAAAAGAAGCTACTTAAATTTTCTATATCCATTGTGGTATAGTTGAAAGTTATGGTGTAGACGAGTATAGAGCTTTCATCGCAACTTAAGATAAAGGAGTTCAAGTATGTTTTTCTTTTTTTAAAAGGACTAAAAACAAAAAGGAAAACAATTTTTTTGAGTGTGTGCTCATTTCTCTCCTTTTTTTTTTTAAACAAGAAAAATAACTTTTGTTATAGTATGTAAATGTGTTTGTTATTTTGTTTAAAACTACAAAAAAAAAAAAAAGTTGACAACACTTCATTTATATGCATTCTACTTATCATTATATACAAAAAGAGTTTATTGTTTTCACAACTTTTTTTGTATTTTTTTAATTTTCATAACTTTTTTTTCTGTGTCCTACTGAAAAAAAGTGAAAGAAAGAAGAACCATTGAATGACTATTTAAAAGAAATTGTTGCATGACAATAAATTTTTGCATCAATGACTTCTCTAGTGGATAATTATATATATATTTTTTTTTTTTTGTAATTTTTATCTCTTTGTTGTTTTTTAAGTGATATGATGACGATAATACCATATTATCTTACTAATCACATTATTCAGATCTATTAAAAATATCAAGAGTGTTATTGAATTGATTTTCAGAATTAAAGTAAGAATTTATTATTTTTTTTTTTATTTTAAAATGAAATGTTGAGATGAAATTAAAATAAAAACTGTTTGAATACTAAATATATGGAAATTATAAATAGAATTTTTAATAACTGGAAGTTATTTTGTAAAATGGAACCGACTATTAGAACCATGACAACAACTACTACTATTAAGTTGCTAACTATACTTAGGAAAAAGCTCCAGCCAAAAGCTCTCTAAAAATTTCTTTTTTTATAATAAACCTCTTAAAATTCAATTTTGGGAACATTATTTTACTTTTACCAACCCTTAGTAATCTTTTCTTATTTTATGTGAGTTTCTGTCCACTAATTATTTGGAGGAGGGAGGATTCTTTGGAGGATTATTATTCACTGTAATTTATTTAATTATTTAATTTTCTATAAGGTTCTTTTATAATTTATTAGAATTTATTGTATAGTTTGTGAATTTCTTTTATTATCGATTTATAAAGGCAAATAGGAAATTGGAGCTATTTTTTTTTTTTTATAAAAAAGTGATTTAATAAGAGTTTAGTACGCTGATACAACCAAAATAATAATTAATAACAATCGAAAATAATTAATTAAACTTAGGTGTTTTGTTTGGTGTTTTAATGCAAATTTAAAATCTTATACCTAAAAAAATAAACTTTTTTTTTTGTAACGTTTGAGTAGCATCACTAAATTTGTTTAAATATTTTTGAAATGGAAACATAAATAAAAATTATCCGACTTCTGAGGTTAGTGGTGAAGTCGTCAACGAAATAGTCTATATCGTATAATATAAAAATAAATAACAAAATATTTTTTGTATAAAATGATAGATGGTGCACAAATATCACGTTTGAGTCTGAAAAAAGCTCCAGCCAAATAATTAATGGCTTAGTGACAAATGACCCAAGAAACTAAATCTTAGAATAAGAATATAACTTAGAATTTTGGAGTACAACTCTCATGCATTGGCTGACGCCTTGTTGGTATAAGGGCACTTATTTTATTGAAATAAAATCAACTATGGCTCTTTTTAAACTATTACAGAGTATCATGCGTAAATTATTACAGAGTATGAGCAAGTGTTCATTTATACACCGTAGAACTTCGCGTTTGGTTTAAACTGGGTGGTGAAACTTATTCGTTGTGAGAACTGCTAAGATATGGAACATAATTCCAACTTGTGTATTTCTCTCTGTCAATAAAGTTCTACTTTTCAATTTGTAAGTATTCAAAACGAATCTTTTTAGGTCTATTTCTCATTTACCCTCCAACTCTAGCTTATTATCTTTATACAAAAAATACACCCTATATATGTATGTACCTTATATTCAAACAAAAAAAGATTTCTTAAAAAAATTGTTGCATCGCATTATCTTTGAAATCAATTCTTCATATCTTTGGCTCGGTTTTTCTTTTATGTGTCATATTTTTATTTCAATATTCTTATACTAATGATTATATCTTCAATATATATTTATCATTGTATTTTTTTCAAAAGTAATACTTTTTTTTTCTGTTGGAATTCAAGTCCTTTTTGTAGCACCAACAATATATTGAAAGAAAAATTTCTACACAATACATAAAGAATTTTTTTTTTTCCATAAATTGTGCATAAAGAATACAACAACAATACAATCCTTTTATATTATTTAATGTCTAGAGTGAAGTAATTATTATATATAATTACTAAGGATAAAAACAGATAGTTATACAAAAAAAAAAGGACTTTAAACAGGATAATAAGTATTTTATGAATTATAAATACTATTTATTTATATTATGCATGTAAGGTATTGTTATAGGTTGTTCCCCAAATGATAGTAATTTATTTAATGGAATTTTTAATTATTACATTAAGGTGTAGTTTCGATATTTCAGTAATATTTTATAATCCTTATCTTCTCCTCTTTTTGAAAATATACAGGGTGTTAAAGAATTTTTCATATAAAGTTTATTTCAAGGATGATTTATAAGAATGTTCATGTTATATTTTGTTAGTTAAATGAGTTGTTTCTTTATAACTTGATTACTTCATGAAGAATGCAATTTGTGATTATTGGTGTAACTAAAGTTTGGTTAGGATTTTTAATATGTTCGATGAGAACTATAAGATTTATGAAAATAATATTTTTCGTAAGTTTTTTATCCAATATCCTTTCTAAATAAGATGTGGTCAAGGGTAGCTTAAGGTGATTATGAGTAATTATAAATAATAAGATGTAGGGATTGGATTGGTATTTATATTTTTCTGTCTTAGCTTTAAAAAAAAACCTGTAAAACAAATAAGTTAAGGGTTATTTTTGGTATTGTTAAAAAATAGTTTTTTTTTTACGCATTAGCTAAGGATTAATTTTTACATTGTTGGTGTAGGTTTGACTAAATGAGGCAGGAAGTGAGGAAGAAAAATATAAAAAAATGGGGGGGGGGGCAATCGGAAGGTATATTGGATACGAACTTGAAAAGTGTAATTTGTAAAATCGTGTAATGCTAACAGAGTGGAAAATATCTAGTGGGAGCATCTTCCTCATTTTAGCACATTTTCGTTATTGTGAACTATTCAAAAGAATTCTTAATTATTTTGTTTTACACGTTGTTTTTTTTGTGACATGATGAAGTTTTATTAAAGTTCTATAGAATACTAAAATTAGACTTAATATTACAAATATATTGTGCTATAAATATAATTATTTTTTCATTTGTTTTTTTTTAACATTTTTAATATTTTTCAATTACCTTTTATATACTAAAGGTTTAACCAAATCCTGAATCTTAATATTACGGTTTATCCTGGTTTATAAATCATTAGTCACTTTAAACACCCTATATAAGTATTCCTCATATATTCTTTATGAATAAAAATTGAGATTATAAAATACAAAGTGTTATGATAAAATTAAAAAAAAAGGATAAGTGGTTAATTTTTTTTTTTGCACTCTGTAGTTGTTAGTTTTATTTCGTTTTTTAACCTATGTACTACAATATTTACTCATTCACAGATAGTGATAATTAAATGATTATTAAATTTATTAAAATATAATTAAATAAATGACAAATATATATATATATATATATATATATATATATATATATGTATCTATATTATATCATAAGTTTTTTTTAAATTAATTAAAATAGAGAATATAGGTCATTTTTTCATAAAATTTAATTTAATATTATTCATAATTTTTAATGCAATTTCGAAAACCAAAAAATAAATACTTAAATTTAATTAAAATAATTAAAATTGTAATTATTAAAATCACAAATTTTAATTAATTTTTGTATAGAAAATTTAAAATTAATCAATTGAATAAGGTGGGGAAAAAACCGAAAAAAAAAAAAATATTTATATCATGATTTTATTTTTATGATTAAAGGATTTAAAAGGATTTAAAATGTATCGTTAAATAAAATAGTTGTTTATATATATATGTATATGTTAAAAAATAATTTTATGCAAAAATATTTATGTACTGCATTGCATATTAAAAATATTTAATATTTCTAAGAATTTTATAAAAAAAAATTTCTAAATCATATTGGTAATATTAGTACAAATATTTAAATATAAAGATTTTTTAAATTGCAAATTTTCGAAAAGGTAATAAAAATGATTCCATATTGTAACAAATTTTCCACCCAAAATTTATTATTTTTGTTTTTAGAATTTATAGAAAGAAATACGAAAAATTAGTAGATCCTTTCTACAAACCTTTATTTCAAGAAAACCTTTTTATTGCATATACAGATATAATTTTCGTAATAAACCTGCCTTCTTTCAGTTCTGTGTGTAATACTATCATAGTGCAGCAATTTTACTATAAATTATTTACATATTTGTATATCGATTAAAGACACAAACCAATCTTTAATAACTCAATAACAAACACAATCCAAAATACGTTAAATAGAATTAACATTAATAACTTTTAGAAAAAAATACATGTATAAGTATTTAAAGAAAATTCAAAAACAGTTTGGTTATAAATAAAGGTATGGTAAAAATGTAAATCAAGCGATTTTTTTAAATTTAAAATAAAAAGTGTTAATGTACAATCTAAGATTTATTTTATTTATATTATCCATTGTAGTTTTTAATTTTATGTGTATCTTAAAATAAATTTGCATAGGTTTTCAAATCAAAGCAGTACAAAATATATAAGTTTAAAATTTGAGACCTCTAACAGGTGAAAGTACAAAACTTTTTCTCAATACTTACTTTCAAACATCTTCCTCCTCTCAAAATTTCATTGTTCTGGCAATACGGAACCAAACACATTAAGGAACACTGAGGAATTAACATCGTTCTGAAAATACGGCAAAAATTTCTGAAAAATTTTATTTCAGTTAACGGTACATTTTAATATTAAATTTTAATGAACTATATACAATTTTAATTTTTAAAATTTAAAAAAATATGACTTTTTCCAACTTTGGGTAGAGGGTAATTTCATACTGGGTTGCGTTACATAAAAACTTTGTTCCATACAATTGAATTTTGTTTTATGAAACCTACACATAATTAAAATTCTATTCCAGCTTAAACGAAGTTTAGTACACAAACTGACAGACAGAGAAGGAAGGACAGAGTAAAATTAATAAGGGGAAATAATAGAAACAAAAGGACAGATTGAAAACTGAGTGAAACTAATCAGGAAATTTTTGAAAAATGTGCTATAAATCATGAAAATATTTTAAATTTATTATTATGAAAAAGATTTTATGAAATGAAAAACTAAGCTGCATAATTAAATTAATAATTATATTTTTTTTTTGATTTAAGATTCGATTTCGATTTAATTTTTTTAAATTTAATTTAAGCAATTTACTATATAGACAGTAGACACTGGACCGAATACATTACAATACTTTTAAAATACATTAAGTAAATTAACTTTGACAACCTTAAATAATGAAAAGAAGTTTTAGATGCTTAACAATTATCAATACCAGATTCATTTACCTATATTTGATTCATTTTTTGATCATATTAATTTTGTAACTAAAAACATTTACATTAATTTCCTTTTCTGCAATTATTTAAAAACTAGCAGTTGTTCCGTCATAGAATGACGGAGTTAATTATGGTATATTTTATTTTTATATACATAGAGGTATTTGTTTTTGCAATTTCGGAATAATGTATAATTTGTATTTTGCCAAATAATGCAGTAAATACAAAAAAAAGTTATATTTGTAATTTATATACCTACAAAAACAATATTATGTTTCCATCCGGAATCGTACCTGCACACTACCGTGTCAGAGTCAGACACACTAAATATGTATACTAATAAGAAGAAATGAAAAAACACTATAAAAATATTTTGTAACTATATTAAGCTAACTTAATGTAAAAAGTATATAGTTATAAAAAAATATCATGCACGAAAAAGACAGAATAAAAAAAACGATTTGAAATTGAAACCAAAAATAATAAAATACTCATTTGGGTACCTACTACCCGTATATATACAAACAATTTCAATTTCAGTTATTCCTGTGCTAATACATTATACTCGCACACCAACAAATTTATTTGGGTAGGTACCCGTAATAAAATTACCATCTAAAAATATATAGTATTATTTTTTTTTTTATTGTAGAACAGTGTATATGGAAAATAGAAAAATATATTGCACCTACTCTTGAAAATATACCTTTTTGCTGTGTGAAAAATGTATTAGGTTTAGTAAAAAGTAAAATTACTTTCTATAACTATACTTTGATGGTGACGTGTCAGAAGTTCCATTGGTATTATTGAATCACTTCAAATTTCCTCCTAATTCAGATTTTCAGATATACATATATGCATACTTATTCTGGAAAAAGGGGCAAAAAGGGGCAATGATTTCGTAACCGTTTATAAAATTTCTTCAAAATAGATATATGTACATAAACGTATATGTATACATTCTGGGTGGCCGGAATTTTGAAAATAACTGTATCTGATTTTATAGTTGTCCGGGGCATAAATTGAAGTTTAGTCTAGAAAGTTTATTTTAAACGATATTATTACATTATTTTCATTATCCAGCCAATGGTGTAGTTGTTAAGACACCGGACTTTCATACGTAAGGTCTCGGATTTAAACCCCGACTGGGTCATATAGATAAATAAAAAATATTAGACACATTTCTTATAATATATAATCAATAGAATATAATTAAATTAAAAATAAGTATATATGAATGTCCTATAAATTATAATTTAATATCATATTGTTAATAGCTATATAATAAAATAATAATAAAACTATAATTCTTGTATAAGATAATAGATGTCGTAGAAATAAAAGAAACCTTCTCATATCCTTGTACAATAACTACAGCCGAGTAATCAACAGCTTAGTGAAATTAATGATTCCAGAAACTGAAACTTAGTCAAATATGAATAAATAAATGACTTACTGAATGCCCAATGCTTCTTATAGGAGTGTGGCAAGGAGAGAAAAAAAGATATTATCATTACAAAAGGAAAATTTGGACTTTTGACTCACTTGAAAAAGACAGAAGTGCCATGGGATATATAAATAGAAATCCATGGGATATATAGAAGATTATAAAATTTTAAAACAAATTTAGAAAAAATTTCTTTTTAACAAAACAAAAAATTCGAAACAAATTAAAGATTACCCATTCCAATTTACAATTCATAAACAATTATAAAATATTCCTGCTTCCTATAATAAAATATTTGTTTGGCTTTCTTTATTTAAATCTATAAAATGACATTTTAAAATTATTAAAAATATTTTGTTTGTATTTATGCATATATGGGTATGTATGTATGTCAAATAAAATTAATTAAAAAAAAAAATCAATTCGAAGAAATTAATGAATGAAAAATATTTTTTTTTTTGTTTTTTTATTATTTTTTTCTTTCCCTTTACCCTTTTGTAATGTATCGTAGTTTTAAAAAATAAAAATATTTGCAATTAAAAATTATATCTATACTGTATACATTATACTTATGTATATTTAATTTTTTTTCTATAATAAAACACATCCAACACAACACTTTAAATTGAATGCGTTTGTTACACATCATGTTTCTGGACAAATATTATTTAAAAATTTCATAAAAAATCGAAAAATATTAAATTTTTTCTGCGGATTTTTCAAATTTTTTCTTTATGTACCATTAAAAAAGATTTCAGACACTTGACTTCATAAAGTTCCAAGAAGTGCAAGAAGTCTGAATCTACTGCTTTAGACCAACCAAATTTTACAAAAGTTGTTGGCATGCAATCTGACATCTTTTTACAAAATTTCAGATACCTAGCTTCAATAGACACTAAGTTATTTCCATATAAAAACAGAAGTTGTATGGCAGTTATTCGAACCCGGCGGCCAAAATGCTGGATTTAAATAGCAAAAGTAACAATTTTGCAAAAGCGACATAAAAAAAATTTCAGCCTCCTAGCTCCTTTATTTTTTGAGTTATCGTGCGAACGTATCCATACATTTGGCACTATATTTAGCTCGATTCCATTAAGGTGTCACAAACTTAATGGCAAATTTATTATACCCTTGAACATAGTTCATACGGCTATAAAAATTATTTGAAAGTATACATTAAAATTCTTAACGAGTACATTAAAATCAGGGTTATACGCTACGCTAAAATTCTTAGAATTGGGGTCAAAATCAGGATTAAACGCTTTTTCCAGAACTAAAAAAAGAAAACATTTAAAAAAACAAGATTTCATAAAAAGGATTTTAAAAAACAGGACTTTAAAAAACAGGATATTCTCTTAACGTTACGTTATATTAATTTAAATCTATATTCATTGATTTATTTTCATAATATTTCACTGGTTTATTCAATTACAATTTTTTTGATTTTTTTTTTGTTTTTTCCCAATCCAGATTAATTTGCATCCAACTCTCTATTTATGTTTCATTAAAATTCCATTGAAATTTATTTCATTGTATTTATATAGGTTTGTATTGGAAAGTATATTGTTAGTATTTTATATAATTTCGATGTCCTTATTAATATCCTGAATAACAATTAAACCTATATATATACATATCACTTATATATTCATATAAAACTGAAAGTTTCATTATAATTCGTAGTAAATTTTTTAATTTTTTTTTTCTTAGGTTTTGTTAATAAAAATGTAGTAAATTATTGGAAGCCGATTTAATTACTATTGGGAGTTAGGGAGTTGATTTTTTGTTTCATTTCATGTGCAAAAAAATAAATTTTTTTTACCACTGGGAATTTTTGGTAATTAAATTTCCAAATACGAAAAAGAAAAAAAAAAAACATTGAATAAATATTAAAAAAGGAAACAATGGGTTTTTTCTGAATGTAAATCTATAATGAAAATCCAATATTTCGTTTGTTTTTTTTAATTTTAAAAAAGGATTACTGTCCTGTTGTAAAATTTCATTTGTTTTTTTTTGTTTTGTTTTAAGTTGAAATAATATTCTGAAAGCCAGACATATGTATATAAATATTAAATATATATGTATATAAATATTTAAAAAAATAAGGATTAAAAGATAAAATCTAAAAGAAAAAAAATATGTGTTTGGAAAAAAATAAGTCCAATGACCTGTCAACAATATTACTTATTGGATTGGATACAAAATAAAAAAAAAAACAGAAAAACAAAAAAAAAATTAGAAATGAAAATTTTTAGTATTGGTTTTTCATGAAAATAATCAATATATATAAGTTTCAGATACATATATGTATGTATATATATTTTTTTCTGCACTTAATTCAATTTCATTGTTAACTTTTACATACTGTTTGGATTTGTTTCATAATATAACAAATCAAAAACCTTCTTTAGTTTTTATAATACACCAACACAGAATACAAGCTATCATCTGGAATATTTTGTGTTAGAAATGAAATTGTTTTGAAAATTAAGCGTTCATTTCACGATACAATGGTTGTTCAACGATAGACTCAACTTGAGTTGATCTAAAATTGAACGATATTGTGTTGATGCGTGATGGTTGTCAAAATACAAAATATAATCTGATGATAATTTTAGTTCATCAGATAGATATTCAGTTTAGTAGTTTAGTTAATTTTAGATTTTGAAAACTGTTTTGGAACTATATGTTGTAGCGAAATAATTCCATAACAGTAGGTCCTACTTTTATAATTATTGTATAGTCATTGTAAAAGTAATCATTGTTTTATTTAAGTATCACTTTAATATTTATATAAAATTAAAAATCGATGTTTATATTAAAAATTTTAAATAATAATAAAATCTTTGCTACTGAAATATGTATGTAAAATATAATTAGGAGCGACTTTAGAGTTGATTATAAAATCAGAGTTAAGCGGCGCCTTCTACAGAATATACGTATATATGTGTATATATGAGATTCTTAATTAGAAGGAATTTTAGACTTGGTTAAAAAATCAGGATTATATACATATCATGAAAAGAGCGTATAATCCTGTGCAAAATCCCTCATAATTAATTGTTTTAGTATAGTTTTAATCGAATGAGACATACATATGGCTTTATGACGCATTCAAATGGCTTTATGACCTCCCGCTATTTTGCTTTTTCAGGTCTTTGAATGATTGTGACATATGAATATCTATTATAATTTTTAATATTTTAGTCCTACCGATACTCAAAAAGAATAAAAACTAAATGTTATTTCAGAATCATTTAAGCTAAGAGAAACTATATAATATCCTTATTAATTATTTATTCTATTCAAGATGTTAGTGAACAGATTTTAGTTACAAAACCATTTCCAACATATATGCAATAAATTTCTATTATAGTTTCACTATGTCCGTCCGTCCGTCCGTCTGTTTATAAAACTTCTACATCGTTAAATATAGAGAAAACAATTTTTAACTGTGGGTAGATCTAATAAAAAAATTAATGTTGTAGAACAACTGTTTCATGTAGTCCCATACATCATGGAGCTATAGCCCCTCAAACTTTGAAAAAGCTTTATTTTGAAATGCGTATATTTCATGTTCTGCTTAACAATTTTTCAATCTGAAAACGCCATTCGACAGTATTTTTTTTACCTTTGCAAATTTATACCAAAATTATACAAGTCTTTTAAATTTAGTATTTAAATTTTCCCTTATATGGAAACCAAATGTTGATTTTTCTTCCTTCATAACTTCGGCACGCTTTTAGATAGGAACTTAAAATTTTTAGGTAAGAAGGTACATTTTTTAGATTAGTTCTCAAAAATTTAGTTGCATTTTTTTTAAACTGCGAAAAAAATTTTTTTATACCACCTCCTGTTTAAGAGCTTTTAGGGCTCAAAAATTTAAAATTTGCTATTTTTAGGAAAATTTGCTATAAATTTGCTACCTGTACAAATTTTTCTTCGGCAAGGCATAAAAATTAAAGCAATAGCAATATATTTAAATTAACAGCAATATATTTTAACTTCTATTAACGGTTTTACTTAGTTATATAGGGTTCTGAATTTACAGCTCTTCAAAATTGCGAAAAAGTCCTATTTTTACATTTTTTCTTATATGAAATTTTCAAATTTTGGTACAAAATTCTAAACAGTTTGTATTGTCTTTTGGAAATGCGAGCCTTTAAAAACCGTTGGTTTACCTTCTGCCTTGTTTTTCTTTTTATTTTCTATGAATCAATCTGTACTAAATTAACAATAATCTTAATAAGTATAATATTAAAATGAATCTTACTTTATTATATTATAAAACTAAACTGTTGATTGGTAGGAGTAAACCTAATTAAATTTAATTAAGTTTAAGAAAGAAAAAAGGGGAAAAAAATAAAAACAAATTTATTTAGATTAAATAACCCATTGGATTTTTTGTCACCTTAATTAAATCTAAGTTATTAGTATATTTTTTTTGCTTCCATAACCTAAATAAACAAAAGACAAAAAGAAAAAAAGGATTCATGGGAAATTCCTGTTGATTTTTAATTTCCATATTAATTGAAAATAATTATTATAGAAAATGTACGTTGTAGAAAAAAGAAACTAATTTACAATAAATATATATATATATTTTAAGGTTTATTTTTAAAATTCACTCAGATTGAGAACAGAGGAAAACATTTAAAATACTAAACATAATCCTTTATTTTAATTTTTTTTTGGAAAATTACATTACAGAAAATTTTGTTTGCATAATAATGTTTTCTTAATTAAAAATAATAATAATAAAAAAATTTTAGTCTTAAATGAATATGTTTTATTTTAATTTTTATGCTGATCCATTTTTTCAAATAACGATTTCAAATGTAGATTTTGTTTTTTGTTTATTTAATAATATTGTTGAGGTAACCTTATAAGCCCTATTATAGCGTTAGGGTTTTGCCCAAATATTTTAAAATGTTTTTCTATGGTATGGGGTGGATTTATTTTGTTTTTCTAAGATATAGGTGAGAATTTTTCAAAGACATCAACAATACCCTCTTAGTAGTTTTAGATTTTTACTTTAGTTTACTGACTAATCCCACATATGCCTTTATCTATTATTATCGGATGAATACTATAACTGAAAACACAGAAAGGCTGACTACTTAACCATTACGCCATGATTCAGATCAAATTGAATAGATTTTCATTTATTTTTTGTATCTTTTTGTATAACTTATTTTAAATTATTAAATTTCAATCCGTTTCGGACTTATTGACAAAATTACTAATTTAAGAAGAATTTTTTTATGATTTAAAAAAATATTTCAGAAAATTTAATTTAATTTTGAATGCAATTAAAGTTTAACTATATCAATATACAATATGTCGCAAAAAGTTGATGATTTATATGTGTACGATATAATGCAATTAAGAAGAATATTAACATCGTTCTTCAAAATAACTCTGCAAATTTTTTTCTTCAACCTCTACTATAATCCTAATTATCCCAAATCCAATTTCCTAAGTAATCCATCTGTCATCTTTTTCTTCAAAATCAAACTATATTTTAAATCACTATATATAAAAAGACCCATCCTAAAGTTTGGTTTTAAAGGAGGTGGTTTTGCTTGGTTAAAACACTACCCAGAGGAATTTTGTGAAGTTTCTTTGAGTAACTCTCGATGTTTTTCACCTTTCCTCGTAAAACAAAAAACAAAGGAAAAAACGAAAGATTTATTTAATATGAAACCATTTTCCTTTGATCCTTAACCAAAATAAAATTATTTTAAGAAGTAATTAGAGATTTTACCGAAGTAAATCTTTAAATTGTATTATATTGTTTTTTTTTTTTCTTTTGAATTTCTGTATCGAGTTCTAAAAATATTTAAGATAAATCGTAGAAAATTTTCTATTAAAATTTTGAAGAGGGTTCAAAATGGAGCTGTAAATATAAGGTTTGTAATAAGCTTTTTTCATACAAACATTTTCTGTGGTATCATATATCCTTGTTCAAATCATTAAAAAACAAAAACACAAAAAAATTATTAAAATTTTTAACGGGCATTAGAAAACACTTTTCAAACATGAAAAATCAATTAAAAAAGTTTTGTTGTTTATTTGGTGTACTAAAATTAAATTCCTAATTTATCTTTTGTTTTAAAATCAAATTCGTTTTTTTTACATTAAAATAAATATAAATTGCATATTTATATATTTTTATCTAAGAAATTAAAAACAAAAAATTTAAGATACATTTGTGGTATTTTAAAATTAAACAATGGCATAAGATTTAATTATAATTTAATATAAAAATTTATTATTTCAGTACAGATTTTTTTTATGTAATTAACATCAATTTCAATTTTATTTTACATCTTAAATTTTTTTAAAGGAATTTTTTCTTTGAGAAAAGTATTCTTGGTTGCATACGAATTTTCCAAATCAGCTCCTTTTTAATAGATCTTATGTATATATATTTTTTTTCTCTTTTTTGCAGTAAAGCATAATTTAACGGTTTTAAAATGGAAATAATGTTAAAATCGAAAAGAAAATAAAGCCGAACATAATTTTTTATTATAAAAAAATTTTTGTTTGTAATTTAACATACTGACACTGTAATGCCATTTAATACTCTTCATCAAAACTGTATGATTTTTGTTATTGTATCTGATTATTTAACAAAAATACATATGGGGATTTCGATGTTAATCATCGGGTCATTTAAAAAAATTTAGAAATTTTCTTTTACCAATTTAGCCTAATATCTACAGAATATTTGGGTATGTAATATACTTCTACAGAGCAAGTTTTTCCACATACTTCGATCTTTCAACATCAAATAAGTACTTAAAAGTCAGTATATGTAAAAAGAATGTTACTAACATTTTTTCAAAAATCTGTTCGTCATCGGGACTGTATACTTTTATTAGTTTTTTCATATGTCAATAAAATTTGATTCCACTAAACAAATTATTGTAAGAAATCATAAAATTTCTCCAAATTATTTTTGTTAGATTCATATTTTAAGAACTATAGGCATTTATGGTTATCCCTCTTAATTATTTTGATGCATTCTGAAGTAGATATATCCTGCTTTTCAAAAACTTTACCATATAATGTTTTAACTTTACTAAAATATGCTTTATTTAAACCTTCTAACATCTATGCTAACTCTAAGCTAACTCTAAGCTAACTCAGAGCTAACCGAGATTCAAGCATTTTTTCACAAACAAAGTGGTAAAAAGATTGAATTTAACAAAATCACGATTTCGACTTTACTGCCGTTTTAAAAAAGAAGAACAAAAAAGAAAGAAGCTGAATTTTAACCGTTTTATTGTTTTGCACGAAACAAGCTCTGAAAACGGCTAGTATTTGATTTTTGTTCGAATCTAAATCCGATCGAATAGAAAAAAGGACGGTATTTATGTAAGAAAAAAGTAAAAAACTTCAATGAATAAAATAAAAATGCATTAAAAATATTTGCAATTTTAAATAGAAAAGTTGATAATAAAAGAGATTAGCACTAGTAAAGTAATACTTATAGTTGCCAAATGATATGATGAAATTACTATAAATTAAATTCAGCTTATTTTTTTGTAAATCCTTTTTTAATTAATTCAATACAGTTTTTTTTTCAGTCAGAATTTTCTATTCACATTTTTATTCTGTTTTTAACAAAAACTCAAATTACTTAAAAGAACTTTTTAAAATTTCTTAGAAGGGTTTTTAACAATCTAATTGATTTCTGTACCAGATGAAGAAAATAAGAAGTAAATACATAATAAAAAATTTATATAAATTTTTTTCTAAATGCTGGAAAAGTTTTATTAAAGAAAAATTTAAATTTTTAGCATATTTCCAAAAAAATTTTGAAAAAATGTGCTTATTAGTTTCACTCTGCCCGTCCATCCGTCCGTCTGTTTACAAAACTTCTACACCGTTAAAGATAGAAAACAAAAGTTTAACCATGGGTTGGTCTCATAAAAAAATTAATTTTGTGGAACAACTTTTTCATATAGCCCCATCTATTACGGAGCTACAGCCCCTCAAACTTTGAAAAAGCCCTATTTTTAAATGTGTATGTTTCATGTTCTGTTTAGCATTTTTTCAATCTGAAAACGTTATTCGACAGAAATTTTTAAAACTTTGTATTAATTAATTATCAAATTAATATAAAAATTATACGATTTTTTCAAATTCAGTATTTAAATTTTCCGTTATGTGAAAACCAAATTTTGCACGATTTTCTACCCTCATAACTCCGGAACGCTTTTAGATGGGGATTTGAAATTATTTTGAGGGCAGAAGGAACTTTTAGAATTAGTATAAGTTTGCTCAGAATTTTTATTTGTTTAAGAGCTATTACTTTGGTAAGATAAAAAATATTAAAGCTCCAGTAATATATTTTTACGTGTGTTAAAGGTTTCTTTTGGTTGTATAGGGTTCCAGAGTTACAGTCCCTCGAAATTGCTAAAAATCCTCTTTTTCAGACTTTGCGTAATAGTTTTACAATCTCTATAAAGCAGTATTAAAATTATGCAATATTTTGTAATTTACTATTTAAATTTACCATTATGTGAAAACCACATTTTGCATGAAATTTCGTTTTTCATAACTCCGGCACGCCTTTGTATAGGAACCTGAAATTTTGAGACAAAATCAACGAAATTTGTCAACCAGAGACAAGATTTTCTGGCCCCTCAAAATTCCAGAAAAGTCCTGTTTTCACATTTTTTCTTATTACATGAAATTTTCAAAGTTTTGAGCAATTCATAATAATTCTAAACTGTTTGTATTGTCTTTTGGGCTTTTAAAAACCCTTAGTTTACATTCTACCTTGTTTTTTTTTTTCAAATAAGAAAAACAAAATTTTCGCAAACAATAACAGAAAATTTAAATATGCCCCCCGTTCATATTCAAAACTTCTTAATTATGTAAATTTTAACTTACACGTTTTACAAAATATTAAATAAAAACATACAGGTGTATAATAACAGGATAATAGGATAACATATATATATATATATATATATATATATATATGTAGTGTACATATCTGAAATGAAGGTTATATGTATTAATTTTTCTTTTTAAATATCATTTTACAGATTTTTTTTTTTACTTTTTCGTAAATTCTTTCACCTTCTATTAATACGAGTAGTATTAGAAAAAAAAAAACAAAAAAAAAGAAAATTATTTTATGATTGATTGAGGAAAAGCGATGTAAATGAGATGGAAAACCATAAAAAAGAGGAATGAAAAAGGGAAGAATAAAATATAATGGTAAAAAGTATTAAATTAAATAACTTTATTTAGAAAATTGTTGACATTGATGTTTTTGACATCTGACACCTTTTAACTGAATTTCTTTAGTATATCAAAGAAATTGGGAAAAAAAACTGTAATGTTATGCTAATCAATGGTAATGTTCATTTAACATTTAACATTTTTATTTATTTACATTTATTTGTATGTTACCATTATGCACTTTGTAGTTATATTATATTTATACACATTTATACATATATGATTTTGTGGTTAAAATTCTTTCATTTTTTAAAAAATCATGTAAGTTATTAAATCGTAGTTACAGTTGCGTAAAAAGCATATATTTTATTTATTAAATAGGGGAATTACAGTAGTTCAATTTACAATTACTGTTAATTTGATTTAATTACAATTTACTAATTGAAATTTGGTTTAATTGCCGATTAAATGATTTATATAAGTATTCTAATTAAGACTAACTAAAAATGTCAAAAAACATGAATGAATTACAATACAATAAAAAATAAATTTTAGTTATATTTATTGGTAAAATATCCCTTATTTATACGTATGTAAAACCGAAGACAATTTACGAAAGACAATAAAAAAAAGTTTAGAATTGTGACTTGTATCAAAATTTCTAATTTTGCTTAGAATTTTATATGTAAGATAAAATTAAGAGAAATCAAAAGATACTTTCTTCAATTTTTAGGGAATCCTATATAATTAAAAATTAATTAAGAAAAGCTAATAACACATGTAAAAATATGAAACTTTAAATTTTGTCTTTAAATTTCATTTTCAATAACCGAAAATTTAAGTATTAAATAACAAAAAAATCATTTATAAATATAAAAAGATGTCCTTTCGTTAGATTGACAAAATGTTAAGCCGATTTTAAGGTATACAAATTTTTACAAAGAGCTTTTTAACCAACTTTAAGGGGATGTAGTTCCATAATGCGTGGGGTTACATAAAATATCATAACATTAATTATTTTAAGAAACCATCGTTAAAATTTTATTGTTCTATTTTAAATGGTGTCAAAGTTTTTGATTAAGGACGAATAGAATGAAACTCATGAATAAATTTTTCAAACATTTTTTAAAAAGTATGTTAAAAAAGTTTTACAACTAAATTATCTTAAGCACTTGACATAGAATAGTTGACTAACGCTAATTGATATATTGAAAAATTATTATGATATTTTGTTTCTAAACAAACCTAAACTTTATGTATAATATTTATATACTTGTTATGTATTAAATAAGAAAATTTAAAAATTTAAATAAGTATTTAAATAAATAATTTTAACATTTTAAGTTTAAATTTCTTTTTTTATACCCTACACCTAAATTATAGGGTATATTAACTTTGGCATGGTGTTTGTAACCACCAAAAGGAAGCGTGTTAGATATGGACATGTATATATATTCTGAATCAGAATCACCTCCTGAGTCGATTTAGCGATGTTCGTCCGTCCGTCCGTACGCACGATAACTCAAAAAATAATGATGATATATTGATGAAATTTATACTGTAGATTAACAGTGACTAAAGAAAGGCGGGGATTGCAAATGAGCGAAATCGGACCATGGGTTCGGGTACGTCCCATACAACTCCCAAAACCGAACACGCAGATCTTCGAAATTAATAAAGATAGAAACTTAAAATTTTGTACAAGGGTATTTTTTCTTGAATCCTTGATATCCCTAAAATTTGAGATAAATTTGAGTGGTTGTACGGGTACCTTCACACACTTCCCAAGACCTAACAAGCATATCTTCGAATTTAATAAAGAGAGAAACCTGAAATTTTATACAAAGGTTGTAAAAGCATTTATTTTTTTTAGCTTATATTAAATACCTAACTAAAATAACTTATGGTTTTTTAATTTAATTTGAATTGTTTATGTGTAGGGTATAAATAAGTCGGTTGCATCGACTTACTGTTGCATTTACTTGTTTTTACTACTTTCCTGTTACAGAATTATTTATATTTTACAGAAAAGTTCAGCCGTATTGACTTTAAAATTTTCATCCACATCAAAAATAAATGTTTAACCTTTTAGTGTTTGAATATAATATTTCAATAATTTAAGTACTATTACAAGTTCTTAAAACACGGGTAGGTACAAAAATCCACTATTATTTTAAAAACTTGGTTATTGAAATAAATATGGAAAAATAATTATTAGAAAGGACTTTAGAGTTGGTTACAAAATCCGGATTATAATTATTATAACAGTAACAGGTTTATAATTATTATAACAGTAACAGGTTTAACAGTAGCTTGGAGGCGGCAGCCCCCACTGTTTTAAATTCTTTGATACTAAAATATGAATGTTTAAAAAATAATTAGAAAGAACTTTAAAGTTGGTTACAAAATCAGCGTTTCAATAATATGTTTAACGGCAACTTGAGGAGGACATCCCTCACTATTTGAAAATCATTGCTGTTATGCAATAAATGTATGCAATGAAAATAATAAGTAAAAACTTGGTTTCAAAATCAGAGTTTCAATAATATGTTTAACGAGAGTTTGGGGCTGGCAGCCCTTACTATTTTAAATTCTTTGACGTGTATGCGATAAAATAATTGGCAAGAACTTTAGTTGATTGGAGTTGGTTACAAGATCAGAATTTTTTTTATTTTTGCAGAATATTCTTCTCACTAACACTAATTCAGTTATTGTTCAGTTATTTTTGTAACTAATTGTCTAAGTACTTCCTAAATTTATCGATAACCTGTGTATATTTGGTATATACAAATACCCAACTTTGGTATAATCAAAAAACTTAAAATCATCTGATGATCAAAAAACTTAAAATTACTGATCTAACTTATTTTTTATATTAATTGTTAAATTAGGTCATTTTATTTTCATATTCTTCCTAATCCTAAAAAATTATTTACAAAATAAACAGTTGTACATTCTTAATTGTAAATGTAGGTTATATTGAAAGAAAGTAAGATATAGAACGTATTTTAACAAAAAAAAATACAAATAAAATTTTAAAAATTTCTTAAATTTCTTTAAATTTCAGGAATTAAAAATAAATTTTTGATCAAGGATAGAATAAAATTTCATTCAAAATAAAGCATTAGTGAAAGAAAGTGATATATATGTCTGTTATTTTAAAGTTTTATAGTTGCCTTTTTCAATTTTTTGTTCTCTCAAGTAATTGAAGAAAATGTTTCGTCTTCATTTTGTAAATTACATTGTTAAATATAGAAAAGTCATTACAGAGGAAATAAAGAGATTAATCGACATTGTGCATTAACTCTGCATGCAATAACTCCACACTCCAAAAATGCAATAATTCCGCAAAAATTTTGGCCATTTTTTTTACGTAATTATTTCATTTTTTTGCGGACTTATTGCAGTTTTGTAGTGCGGACTTTTTTCATTTTAAAATACGCATTTTAAAGTACGCAAAATTAAAAATACAATGATCTCGCAAAAAGTGCTAACTTATTGCATAATGAAATAAGTGGGCATTTCAAAAGTTCGCAAAAGATGAAATAAGTGCGTAAAAATTTGAAATAAGTTCGCAATTCTATAAATAAAATTGAGTAAATAAAATTGATACAACTAAATGATATTTATAATTATGTATTTATTTATAAATCTTATAGAAATACTTGCATTACTACAATCGCTCTGTAACCGTCGAGGCGCCCTGAAAATGAAACGCGCGATGGTGCAAACGACGGGTGCAAACGATGGTGCAAATGAAACGCAAGCTGGGCAAAAGGCGCGATGACGCAAAGGACCGGCGCGCGCTCTTGCTGGGTGATGCCGCGAATATATAATTATATTATACATGTTTAAAAAAATGTGTGTGTTACCTTACCTGTTCAAAATACTCGAAATACACAACCAGTAATTGTCTAGGTACTAAAAAACTTACTATAACTCTATTCAAGCGCGTTACGATGCTAACTAAACAAATTCGATCATAAAATTCACTTGACAATCAATCATTGTAACCACGTGTTGGAATTTTTTCTATGAATTATAGTTATTCCATTTATGAAAACAAATTGTATGAGAGAATGAACAACAAAATTTTATAGAATTAAATGATTTTTAATTTTGCGAACTTATTTATTTTAATAACTCCGCAAAAAATGCAATAACTTCGAAAAAAAAATGCAATAAGTCCGCAAAAGGAAATACTGATTTTATGCGGAATTATTTCATTTTAGAGTGCGGTGTTATTTAATTTTTTTGCGGATTTATTGCATTTTATAATGCGGACTTATTTCATTATGAAATAAGTTCGCACTTTTGAGAAATTATTACATTTTTGGAGTGCGGAGTTATTGCATGCGGAGTTAATGCACAACGCCGGATTAATCGTAAAAATAATATAAAAATTGAATAAAAATAATGTTTGGATTTAAAGAAAGGAATCAGAAAACTAAAAATAAAAAAAAGGATGAAAATAATTGGCAAAATTTGAAAAACAAAAAAAAAATCAAGATTTATTCGAATGTCGGGATTTTTTTTACTTTAATTTAGTACTTAATGTTTTACAATATTTGGTTTATAAATTTGTAACCTTTAAATTAAATAATTCTATTTGTAAGAGTAAACATGGAAATTAAAGATGATAATTATAAAATAGCATTTGCATGAATCCGTGCAATTGTAATGTTGGGAATTACTTATCGTAAATTTCCAAGTATATGAACGTTAGCGAAACTTATGACACCAGTCAGTTTATACAAAATGTTTTAAAATTAACTTTACCATTTTTATCTATGAGAGAAACCGTATTAAATATTACTTCCGATGTCTTTCCGGTTTTTTAACAATTTTACTTTTTTCTTGAATTCTTTCATTATTTATTTCATCAATTTTCATCCATTCAAAATTTATGAAAACTAAAGCTGTGGCTGGTTAAGAAATAAATTGGGAAAATCATTTAATGGATAAATACTTTTGTTGTTTATATATCTTTAAATATACATATATGTACTGACTTTAAAGTATTATGTAAGAGAAAGAAAGAAAATACTGAAAAAGGATTTGTTTTATAAAAAGTTGATTGTCATTTTGATCTAAATTGAAAATAATAAAAATTATCTTTAATCCTTAAATGATCAAAAATATTGTGGAAAAGGATATAAAAAAGATTTGAAAATGTAAAAAAAAGAGAACACTGAAATTAAAGTTATGCTTAAAGATTGTTTTTTTTTTATTTCGCTTCAAAAAATTATGAACAAAAAACGAATTAGATATTATTCATTTGGAAGGATATTATTAGTATATCCTTCTCTATTTAATTGAAGAAAGACTTTATTTAATTGAAGGTAGAATTTAGATTTTTTGATAAATAAGGAAAAACTGAAGTTTTTGTAAATTTTAAAATGATTTTTAAGAATTAATATTAAAAAAATATTTATTTAACCTATTATAAATGTATTTCTTATACATAGTAAATCTTTAGTTTTAATTTTTTAAACAATGGTTTTTAAAATGATTTTCTGATCCTTTTTTCTGAGTTTAATTAACATTTATAATTAATTTAATAAAAATTGTGGAATTAGTTAATTCTCAATCTTCTTTTTATATTGAATTACCTACATGATTTAAATTATACATTATTTGTACTTTTAATATAAACGAAGCATTATGTAAAACGAAAGAATTCTAAAGGCACATATTTTCCAAATGACAACAAAAACAGTTTACAATTTTGATTTACACCAAACTTTGAAAATTTGTAATTTTATTTGTAAGAAAATTCAAGAGACAGTCTCTTCATGTCTAAAAGTAAAACATTTTCAATTATAAAAACCTTTATAGATTTTAATAGGTCTCAAAAGCTATAATATGGGAGAGTGCAAAAACAACAGGACCTAATAGATGTTCAATAGAAATGTCTAGTGAAAGTCTTATGCTCCCAAAACAAAAAAAAAAAATACGTCTTAAATAAGAGGATATATAAAGATATGTTGTGGGGTATCTTATGCAAATTCTGAAAGATCTCAAAATTGCGAAAATCTAACTAAAAGCGTGCATAAAAATTATAAAGGAAGTAAATCAAAATTTCATATAACGGTAAATTTAAATGATATCTAAATTGCTAAAAATTGTATATTTTTAATATTGATTCTAAACGTCCTGTAGTTTGACGTTTTTGAATTGAAAAAATGTCAAGAAGAGAAAGATATACCTGTGATATACAAAAAGCATTTCCCAACATCCTGGTGATGTAGCTCTGTAATAGATCAGACTGCATAAAAAAGTTGTTTTACAATATAAATTTTTTTAAGATATCCATCCATAGTTAAAATTTCATTGTTCTATTTTAAAAGATATTGGTGTTTTAGAAAGAAACAGATGTATACGCGGACAGGATGAAATTAATAATAAATTTTTTTTTTTAAATTCTTGAAAAATATGGTAAAAAGGATTAAAGTTAATGGCAAAAAACATTAAAATTGAAAATTAAATGGAAAATATTTGTTAAAAAATATAGTAAATTATCTTGAAGTATAAGTACTTATTATTAGATAATTAAAATTAAAAGGTTATTGTAATAATAAAATTTTGTTTTATAAATTTGGAGTACAAAATAAAAAATGGAATTTAAATAAAAAAAGAAAAGTACGAGTAGATACTTTTAAGTAAAAGTATTATTAGATTATTAAGAATTAGTGACTTGAAATATTTTTTTAATATTGAAAATGTGTGCAAATCAATAATAACTGTATGATATATGATTTATCTTAAATAGTAGAATGAAATGGTATGATTTAATATATTGCATTATCAAGAAATTAAGCCTTTACATATTTATTTAAAAACGGCTTTAAAAAAAATCACTCCAGCACTGCACTACACTGCACTATTTCTCTTACATTCAATTTCAATTAACGTATTTAAACCTCATATGCTGTAAGACACTTCAAAACCCTCTAAATAAATTATATATCAATCAAAATAATTCACGATTATATTAGAAAATATTAGAAAAGTAAAACATAATAAAAAACTTTGAACCGATGGAAATACACCTCCCTCCTCCCCTTCACATCCTTCAAAGCATTTTTTGTTCGTTTTTATTCACCAAATACACTCTACTACTAGTCAAACCAACATTTTTTTTGTAATTAACCAGTTGTATTAATTTTCTGTTTTAAATAAGGAAAAAAAAACTTATTTATGCTATATATTTGTCATATAAATTTTTGACTTATAAATTTCCTTCCTTGAATTTAAATTTCATTTCGTTTAATCATACTCATATTATGCGATTTTTTTCGATATTATGCGAAGTTTCATAAGGACTCTTTCTGTTTTTTTATACCAAAACCAAAAAATTGAATCTAATAAAAATTAAATGAATTTAATGAGTAATAGGTTTATCCCCAAAAACAAAAAAATTGAGTCTTTCGTTTACTTTAACTGTAAATGAAATTGGAAAAAAAAATCTGACCCATATTAATAAAAATGCAATAACTATTCTCGTTCCACACTCAATCTTAAATATTTATAAAATATTATTATTAATTCTAATTATTACTTGCAAAGTCTAAGGCAAAAAAAAATTAGATCAGGGCCATATTGCACCAAACACTTATCATTAATCAAATAATCATTGTTTTTTAATAAATTGGTGTTTTTTTAATCAAATCCTTATTCAGTTATTACCAAACAATGGTGGTGCAGTAAAAACTTATCAAAAAAATTATTATTTGATTATTTATTTAGTGATAAGTGGTTAGTGCATTAGGGTTCTAGTTTTTAAATATCAATAAATGTATTTTCTTAGTCACAACTTTAAATTGAACACGAAAATTTTTTATTGCATTTTGTTGTTTGTATTATGTGTACTGTTACTAAATAAATTTTCCTATGAATAGCAGTTAATATAATATTTGATGGTTTCTTTTCTTAGTATTTGAATTCTTATAAAATTTTATATTTATATTTTCAGTAACTTTTGTAATTATATTGATCAAATGTAACTGTTTCATATAGATTTCAATGGCATTCAATATTTTTTCTGTCATATATTCTTTTGTTTTGTGAACATTAACATACGGTAGATAAGATTCTCTTTAATAACGTTTGAGCCTTAAAGTATCTAATTAGTAATTTCATATATCTTTTCATATATTCAGTATTATAAATATGCCTAAATATAGTCTAAATACTTTTTTTTAACAAAAGGTTTAACAGTTAGTTTTTCCTAAATTTCAATATTGTAATGAGATTAAAACTATGTAGATTTTTTTTTTTTGAAAATATTAAATATTTATTCTTGTTTATAATTGATTATTACAGTTTTTTTTTTTTTTTTGTATATTTTCAGTAAAGACACAAAATGCATTCTGTTGGAATTCATTCAGCACTAGCCATCAAAAGGCAACGAAAAAGGCGTGATGAACAGAAACGTGCTCGTGAAAGACGTTACAGTATTCAAAGCTCAGAAAGCTGTGATACATTACATTCCCCCCATGGTTCAACTAGAAGAAAATTTCATCATCATTCACATACATCAGTTAAACGAGTTAATCCAATGATGGAAAGCCAGGTAAATATACATATTTTTAAAATTTTTTTTTTATTCGTTAGTACAAAAGTTTAAAATTAATTGCTTAAATTTATATTTTTTAAGACTAAATTTGGCTAATTAGTTCTTTTAATAAAAGGAAAAACATTTAGTATTAATCAAGTATTTTATTTATGACTATAGTTTATCCTTAAAATATGCAATCTTGTTTTTTTCTATTATTTATTTATTATACCCTACACTTTAATTGACATTGGTAGTCTAAAGTTTGACACACATATTCCTACAAAAGATATGTTCATTAACAGAAATTATTGGTGGTTAGAAGAGTAAATTAGTGATTGTAATACTAACTTTAATATTAGGGTTTTATATAGGTTAAGCTAGTTTTAAGTTAGTTTTTTAAGTTTTATTCCAATTGAACAGACAAAAAAATTGAGTTTTTTATAAATTTTTTCCAATTAAATATATCAGGTATTAAAACAGTTATAATTATTATTTTTACCATAGCCTTGTTAACTAAATTTAAAAAAAATTAACAAATTAAAAAATATTGTTTTTACATGTTAATCTAGCCATAAGAATTTAATCTAGTTTTGTAAACTTTTTACTAGATATTGTAAATAGAAATAAAGAAGGAAATAAAAAGCAAAAAAGAAAAAAAAAAAACCCTACACTTTAAGTATAGGGTATATTAACTTTGATATGGTGTTTGTAACCACCAAAAGGAAGCGAGTTAGGTATAGCCATGTATATATATTCTGAATCAGGATCACCTCCTGAGTTGATTTAGCGATGTCCGCCCGTCCGTACGCACGATAACTCAAAAAATAATGATGCTATCTTGATGCAATTTCTACTGTAGGTTAACAATGGCTAAGGTAAGACGGGTATTGTAAATGGGCGAAATCGGACCATGCGTTCGGGTACCTCCCATACAACTCCCAAAACCGAATATGCATATCTTCGAAATTAATAAAGATAGAACTTAAAATTTTGTACGAGGGTGTGTTTCCTGAATCCCTGATATCCCTGAAATTTGAAATGAGTTGGAGTGGTTGTTCGGGTACCTCCCACTTAACTCCCAAAACCGAACAAGCATATATTCGAAATTAATAAAGATAGAAACTTCAAATTTGGTACTAGGGTGTTGTTTCCCTAAATCCCTGATTTCTCCAAAATTTAAGATGAATTAAAGGAGCTGTTCGAGTACCTCCCATACAACTCCCAAAACCGAACAAGCATAATTTTGAAATTAATAAAGATAGAAACTTAAAATTTTATACGAGGGTGTTGTTTCCTGAATCCCTGATTTGCCTTAAATTTCAGATGAATTGGAATGGTTGTTAGGGTATCTCCTACACAACTCGCAAGACCGAACAAGTATATCTTCTAAATTAAAAAATATAAAAACTTGAAATTTGATATAAGAGTATTCTACCCTGTTCTGATGATGTCTCTAAAATTTGAGATGAATGCGGTGGTGGTCCGGGTGCCTTCATACACTTCCCAAGACCTAAGAAGCATATCTTCGAATTTAATAAAGATAGAAACCTGAAATTTTCTACAAAGGCTGTAAAAGCATTTATTTTTTTTAGCTTATATTAAATACCTAACTAAAATAACTTATGGATTTTTAATTTAATTTGAATTTTTTAGGTGTAGGGTATAAATAAGTCGGTTGCATTGACTTACTGTTTCATTTACTTGTTTATTTATTTATTTATATTCAAATATTACAAAACAAAAACAACTTAAGCAATATTAGTATTACTCTCGGTTATTAAGACCATTATGGGTCTGGCTAAGAATTAGAACATTATTATAAATATTACAATAATGACCCTTTTGCTTTCAGATGTGGGCCAGTATTACATTAGTTTTATATTATTAATATATTTCTTAATCTATGGATGGATTACTGTTTTAGATTTTCCTTCCTTTTTTGTTTTATAAAATTATTTTTTACTGCATGGGAATAAAAAGGCAAATTACTGAGTCAAATGATTTTCAATTACATACCGCTTTGTGGGTTGTATTTATAAATAATGGAAATAATATAAATAAAAAATCATATTTAAGACTTAGTATTAAAAATAAATTAATCACCATAACAGATGGTCTTAGTAATATTGCCTAAATCTATATGATATATGTTATTTAATGTTATATAGCCCATAATGGGCTTAATAGTCGGAATTAAGAATATTAGATATTATTAAACAATAAAACAATATTAAATAAATAAATACAATTATAAGGGGTATATTCGGTGGACGAATGGCTAAGCACATGGCGTATTAACCGAGAGAGTTCGAATTTAAAATCCTGCGCAGGTCGTAAACATTTTGAATTTGTGTGAAAATTACTATAAATGTGATTTTTCTTAACGAGTTCCCTTTGCGTATAATTCCCCCTTAAATGTAATGTACTGTATAAATTAATAATAGTATTCAACCTATAAAGGCTTTAGTAGCCGATGCTTTTAATAATTTTTGCATAATCCTAAGTGATTTCCATAATAATAAAATAAATATTTTTTTTTAATTGGAATTTTCAAATGATACAATATATTCCGGATTTTTATATACTAAACTTCATACGTCCTCTATTAAAAAGTAGTCGATCCCAGTAACCATTAATTTTTTTTTCTATCATTTTCATTTCGGTCTAGATGGTCTAAAATAAATAAATAAATACAATTATAATAATAAAATAATTTCAATAAATTTTTAAATTATATTTTCACATTTTTTATAAAATAACTATAATTAACAAATCCAGGATAGTTGCAAATATAATAAAAACTGCACTAATTGTATTCAAAATATCGCCAAAATTTGTTGAATTATGTAAAAGACATGTTTTTTTTGAATCATCAGACCAATAATCACAATTTAAATCTGAAATATTATTTTATAAGTATACAATAAATTATTAAAAACGAAAAATGTTTCATTAAAAAAAAAAAATAATAAATTAAAAATATATTTTACTTTCAATATAATCATAAAATAATTTTCCCGGTATATTTACAACAATACCACTTATTGTTAATTGTAAAGCTAATGAAAGACTTTTATCTTGTGGTAGAGTATTTTTTAATGTTATTATTAATCGACCAATAATACATGTTCCTAATAACATTTCACCAATTAAAATTAAAATTTCATAAATAATACTAAGTATTTGACAATTTTCATTATTACATGGTCCAGGTATTGCTGTACCATTAAATATTGATATTTCATTTATATCACCATTACATGAACAATTTTTGTATATCTGTCAAAAAAAAAAAAAAAAAATTTTAAATAATTTATATATATTAATTATTTTATATTTAAAGTATACATGATGTTTCCGATTCGAGTATCCGCACTGCACTCAGTGATTGGGGGCATTAAAACAAACAAAAAATTTGTATTGGAGGAGGATATCTATTCTACACCGTTTCCGAGATATGCGACTTTTAAAATTTTTCAATAGTTATTCATAAACAAATCTATATATAACTTTTGAACGGTTTGCTACATAGAGATAAAAAAAAAACCAAAATACAGGGTGTTTTGAAAAAAGAAAAATTCAGTTTGCAACATCATTTTTTGGTTTTAAAACATTTTCAATGATTCATAAAATCATTCATAACTTGGTAACTGTTAGGTATATGTGGATGTATACACAAAAACTAAAGCTGTTAATTTACTCCACAATATGCATTTTTTTTTTATCTCTCTCTAGCAAGCCATTCAAAAATTAAACATTTGTTTATGAAAAAAAATAAAAATTGAAGTTCTATTTTAAAAGCCCCATATCTCGGAAACGGTATTGAATAGACCCCCCCCCAATCACTGAGTACAGTTCGGATACTTGAACCAAAAACATCCTGTATATATATCAAATATGTATCTTACAATAACATTATCAATTGATTCAATTGATTGACAGCCAGCATGACATGGTGAAAAATATGTCTCATCAGATACACAAACTGGTATAAATTTAACATTATTACATGTACAATCAATTGAACAAAATGGTTGTACAATTATATTTTTATTTGAATGTATAAATATTTTTTTATTATTAGATAAATTTGAACAATTTATAAATATATATATTATAAATAATAAAGAAATTAAAATATCTATTATAATATTCCATATAATTAATATTTTAAAATTTTTTATATAATTACTAATAATAAAACCACTAAATAAAATTATTATACTTAAAAATGCTGAACGTAATATAATAAATAAATATTTATATGATATATCATTTAAAATACCATTTAATTCATATATTGATTTTATATAAAATCTTGATTTTATATAATTTTCTTCTTTTTTACTATAATTAATTATAGCAATTTCTAAAAATACTAAAGCAAAAATATTTAACATTAATATTTTATTAGTTAATAATCTTTTAATTGATGGTATAAATGTAAATTCTTTCATATATAAATTATTTGTTATAATTTTTTTTAATTTTTTTGGAAAAAAACATATACAAATACTAAAAAATATTAATAATATAATTAAAATTAACCATACAATTTGATTTTCTAATGATTTTGATTCAATATTCAAAAAAATTATTATACCAAATTCTCTACCTAATACATATGAACCTAAAACAATACCAAATAATAATGGTATAATTTTTGTTTTTGAATTATCATAAATATATGATAAACCAATACAATAAATTATACCATCCGTTAATGAAATTATTATTTGTATAAAAAAATATATTGGTATTTGGATAATATAAGAGTTTTCTTCAGATGTTTTTTCAGATTCAATTATATTACGTTCACATAATGAATATGAATTAATTGTATTTTGTTGATTCATTGTAAGTGGGTTTGTACTAAAAATATAAAGAAAAAAAAAAAAATAATTAATTTTATTAAAATAAAAGAAAAATGTAGGATTTGTTTTGTAATATGCACTTACAAACTATTTGATTTTTGAAATATATTAATAATACAAAATGTAACTTCTATTAATATAAATACACTAATTGAACGCATTGGATTAAAACGTTGTAAATAAAATGTTAGTATTAATATAAATGCACCTTGTGTTAAACCAATTGTAGTTAAAAACCATTCTGAAAATAAAAAAAAAAAGTAATTAATAATACAAGTTTATATAAGAGATTCCTGCGGTTTTTATATGGTCACCCCTTTTAGAAGAACTGTAAAAAGAAACAAAGATAACCTGTAAAGTCTAAAAAATTTACCACTAATATTACAATAACACCAATAAACTGTAACGATAATGCTGTTATGATGGCCGCCGAGTTCGAGTAGTTACCATACAACTCTAATTTATTTATATGAAAATAACTCAGTGTCTATTGAAGCTGGGAATCTGAAATTTAGTGGAGAGGTTTCGAGTTACCTGCGAAGAACTATTGTTAAATTTTGTTGGTCTATAGCAGTTGGTTCAGACTTCTTGCAACTCTTAATGAAGCTAGGCGTCTGAAATCTTACATATGACGAGCAAATTTTATGGCAATAATTTGTGTAAAATTAGATTGTGCTGGTGCGACAGGTTCGGTTAGCTACCATACAATTTCTCTTTTTAAATGAAAATAACTCTGAGTCTATTTAAGCTATAAGATATCTAAAATTTTGTTAAAAGATGTCGGATTGCATGCTAACAATTTCTGTAAAATTTGATTGGGCTAGAGAAATAGGTTCAGATAGCTTGCACTTCTTGGAAGTTAATGCAGCTAGACATCTGAAATCTTACAAAAGATTCACTTCTGTAAAATTTGGATGTGCTGGTGCAATAGGTCCGGTTACTCCAAAATTTACATGAATATATCTCTTAATTCGGTCAAACATCTGGAATATTTTAAAAGATGATCAAGTTTAATTGAAACAGCATATATTAAGTTCATAGGGATATCCCAGAGTTGACACAGTCTACTCTACTGCACTCTTCTTCGTTATATATACTTTAACTGAGGACTTTTTCACTTTAAGTATATTTTTGCATATACATAAATGTTAGATACATAAATATCAGATCCAAATATATAAATTACATAAATTAAATATATTATGTATATTAAATATTTACATAACATAAACTACGGAAGTAAAGATTCTTCACTTAAAATACAAATGTCTTCATTTTAAGTAAAAATATCTTCAGTTAAAGTAAAAAAGGTATAAACAATTTCAGTTTAAAATATATTTATTGTTTGAATCCATTGCCATTCCACGAGGAAACTTACACTTCACACGATTTCCCGCTGTTGTATTTTTTTATTCTCCTGTGGGGTGGGATTAATGAGTTCAACTATTATGAAGCGTCTTCATGTGGTTGCTTGCGTTTTCTTTATATTTTATATTTTTTGTGATTTTTCCTTAAAATGTGGTGTATCTACCTCAATTTTTTCTGTTTTTGTTGTCTCAATATGAGTTGCTCTCCTGTAAGTCTTCATAAGTTCTCGTTGCTTTTTTTCTAGCAGCACAAAATATTCTGCATTAATGCATACAGAGAACAAAAACG
Organism: Poecilobothrus nobilitatus; assembly: GCA_947095535.1. NCBI lineage: Eukaryota > Metazoa > Arthropoda > Insecta > Diptera > Dolichopodidae > Poecilobothrus > Poecilobothrus nobilitatus. The sequence goes on from OX352774.1 coordinate 177,490,384, forward strand.
ATTTTGAAAAGCAGTTAATTTATAATAATTTTTGTGTAACGTACCATTACCATTCTATTAATTCACAAAACGAAAATTTTTTTGAGGTAACAAAAGGTTGTCATAAATAAAAACTAATTGTAAATGATTTATCCTTTAAGTATCAAGTCATTTTTGATTAACCCTTTTTTGAAGCTCACATTCAATTTTTGGAAGTTTATGTATTTTTTTTTGCTTTTGAAGATTTTACTAAATTATAATTATAGATATTTAGACACACAAAGATTTACTTTTATTTAGAACTTTACTAAATTTTTCAAAAAATAATTCAATGCATCCCAAAAAATTGATTTTACTTTAATTTATTTTTTGGCTACTTTATTTTCTTTAAACCGTTCAGTAGATTTTCCGCTCTACGAATTAGGGATAACATTTAATTGTTATTTGAGACGGTATTTAAAATTGTTATTTACTGCTCTTCTCTTCTCTTCACAGATGTAATATAATTTAAAACCAGTTCATTCTTGAATACTTAATTTTTTTCTAAATTTTATAAATATGTGAATCTTAAAGAATCAGTCAGTCAGTCAGTCAGTCAGTAATTAATATTTTGCCACTTAAACAATATGAAAGCTTTTACGTGTGGAATGTTTAACAAGAAGTGGCAGAATATATTCTTTTAGATCTTTTAAGCGGTTTTTTCCTTTGTTAGATTTTTTTTTTTTTCTTTGTACAGGAGCCGTCAGGAGCGTAGTTGAGTGGATTAAAAAAGAAAGTTTTCAAAAGATAAAAGCGATAAAGTATTTTACATATTTTACATTACAAAATATAATTAAATTTAATTAAAATAACTATTTTTTTTTTCATTTCTTTTTACTAACCTACATTATATTGATCATATCCCAATTTAAATGCTGTTTGTTTAATAGACATATTTAAATATGTTCGTATGGCACCCTGTAGTACATTAATAATTGAAAAAACAATAATAAAATTTGTTGTTGTTGATATATTTAGACATTTTAATTCCAAAAAATTTATTTTTTCTCTTTTATTTGGATCAGAACCACTGTTAATATTATTCTCATTACTTTCAGGTCTTTCTGAAAATTTAATTAAAAAGGGGAAACTTAAATATAAAAAATTATAATTGAAATGTAAAAATATATAAAATTTATAACCATTTTGTATATCATTGTTGGTATTAATTGGCATCAATGGAATGCTATTATTTGGTTCCATTTTTATTCATTTATTTATTTAATTGTTGCCAAAATATTGAAAATTTTAAATATTACTTTTATAAAAACATTTAAACTAAAAATTAATAATATTAAAAACAAAATTATGGTTTTTTTTTTTTGGGATTTTTTACTATTTTAAGATACAATCATGTTTCTTGAACTTTAATTTAATAACTAAAATTGCAAATTAAAATTGCATACAATAATCTAAAGTTGTATTTATCTAATCAATAAAAAAAAGTAAAAAAAAAAATTTATCTTATCAATTCCGCCCTTTCTTAATATTTACTATGATTCATAATCATACTATTTCATGTTTTCCCTTAACATAAACATATTTTAAGCTATGTTGTAGATATGTTGTTAGCATATTTGGTAACAAAATGTTTCAAAAATTTTCTAATGAGTTTTTTTTCCGTCTGTTCCTCTATTTATAAAAATGAAATAATGTTTGTATGCAGCACCGTTTAAGATGGAGTGATGAAATTTGAATCATGAATAGGTTTCATAAAAAAAATAGCTGTTTTTTTTTTTATTTAGCCTCACCCCTTGTGGACTTTAGTTTTTTTTTTTTCTTTATTTATTTAAATATACATATGCTGTATATTTAATACAAACAAATTTTTATATAACAATATAGCATAAGCTTAATAGGACTTTAATAGGTCTTTAGGACTTTAGGTCCGTAAAAGTTGGACAAAAGCCCTATTTATAAATGTTTATATTTCAAGTGCTGCTATATTTCCAATCTAAAAACGACAAACGACAAGAAATATTTTTCTAAGCTTTATAAATGAACATAAAAATTATATAAGTTTTTTCAGAGAGCATCCCAGTTTGTCTAAATCCAGTTCGTATAAAAACATTTTGCCTAATGTCAGTTGACAAAAGAGACTAGACGGCATTAGGCGAAATGGTTTTTTGTGAAATGACTTTAGATTAACTGTCATAGACCCGTTTTTGCAATTTGGTATGAAAATTTATTCACCATTAAGTATAACCATAAATTTGCAAAATTTTGGCTCTTTGTAAAAGAGGAAGAAGATCTGTGAGAAACACGCCAGAAGTCAACAAAATGCTTGTATTTTCCCATTTAAAAGGAATCTGTAACTTTTTTGGGAATAAGACATAAAAATTAATGCTCCGATTTAAACCTAATTTGTCACATAAAGAATAAATTGATTTTTTTTCTTACATAAAAAATTGTAGGAAAACTGAAAAATATTGATGCAAAAGACTAATTCATGTTTTTATTATCTTTTTGAAAATGTATACCTATAAAAACCTTTTACATACTGCCTTTATTTGTTTTTGCAAATACCTTTGAAATTTTAAATTTAATCAATAATATTGCAAATTTAACTTCTGTTATTCGTTAAGTTTAATTTTTAAATTTTAAATAAAACGAGGAATGTAGTGTAGAGTAGAGTAGGCTATATCAACTCTAGGATACCCACAAGAATATAATATGCTGTTTCCGTAAAACTTGATAATCAATATATATATAAAAGCGAATGTTTGTCTGTCTGTTTTTGATTTATAGGCTCCTAAACTGCTCAGCCGATCATCATGAAAATTTGTATATAAAGGTTTTTGGAAATGGGGAGTGTTTCTGGGTTAACCGTTTTGCTCTAACGGGCTGTTAAGGCTAAAGACAAGTTGGAGCTGTGGTGCAAATATTTAAACTTTTCGCTCTAAAATAAAAACGTTTTGACCGATTGACTTCAAATTTAGTATACGTGTTGTTCTTTGACAGTGGAGTTGACTCCATAACAGACTTGGAATTTATTAACACATATCTTCAATTAAAAACTTTTATGTTTTATTTATTTAGGGGCGCAGCAACGCGCATCGGGTATTTACTAGGCTTTTATAAAATGTTAGATGCTGATTAATTACCTAGGTATATTTATGTAAAATTTGAAGTTATATGACAGCTTTTCGAACCTGTTGTCACGAACCAATCAAAATTAAAGTTATTCCAATAAAACTTGATCATCTTTTACAAGTTTTAAAATGCCCAGCTTAATTAAATTCTAAGATATACATGCTACCTAAAACTGTTGGGCTACTCTAGAGCAATTAAACTTCATATAGAAATTATTGCGATAAAACTTCATAATTTTTTGGAAAATTTAAAAGATCTAGCTTTATTAGGTAGCAAAATATGAAGACAATTAATAGAAATTATGTTTATATATAGGCTTATATATACCTGGTACTCCAGAGCAACCAAATTTTACAGAAGTTATTGAAAATTTCAGAATTTAACTTCTTTATTTTTGAATGGAGAAAGGACCGTACATAGCTAAATCGATTCATAATTCGAGTCTTAGCAAAAATATATATAATATACTTTATCATATCTTCTTTGAACCCTTTTAAGTGTCACAAACGTAATAACAAATTTATTATACCGTTGAACTATTAAGGGGTAAAAAAATATGTTTTGATCTTATGTTTTATTTAAAAGAAAATTTGATATTTTCTTCTTATAATTCAAAAAGAAAAAATATATATTTATTGATTATATAATATTATATTTATATGTACATATATTTAAATGGGACTACGGGATTAGGTTATTGTGATTTAATTTTTATTTTAAAATTAAGACTAAACTAAAACATCATTTACGATTTCTTTTTTAATTTTATGCGTTCATTTAAACATTTTTTTTCATTTATTAAATATTAAAGATTATAAAGTGACTGTTAAAACATGTTTCTAATATTTAAGTTTTTTTAAAATTTTAAAAATTCATTTTTTATACCTTACCAAAATTATAAACTTTTCGTAAGAAAAGACCAACAAATCTTAAACCATAGTTTTATATTCGTAAAGATTAAATTAAATTACTAACATTATCCGTTCTTTTAATATTCAACTTAAATCCTTGTCAAATATCAATATTCATACAAATTTTTTTAGTACCACCCATATAATACGAATCGTATATGTAAATATATTTTAAAGGATAATAAACTTTATTTTTCTTTGTCTTAAGACAAAAACAACGGATGGTGCCAGTTTTATATTCAACATTTATACAATATTCATATTTAATAATTCTTGACATCATTTTCCACTTGATATACTCGTAGTTGTATTTTCTTTTAAACATTCTGAATAATAATTTTATTAAAATGCTAATAATATCTTAAGGCTTAAATATGTCCTTTTTAATTTGTGTTCGATGTTTATATGTTATTGTTTTTTTTATCTTTTTCGTTTGTTTTGTTTTTTACTTACATTTATTTCGAATTTAAATTATTTTTTTTGGCTTTTTTTTTAATAAAAAGGCACCAGACCAACATAGCACGTGTCAGTTTTTGTTAAATTATTCGATTTTAGTTAAAAAAAAAAAAATCTTGTTAAGTCATTTAAAACTTATGAACACATATTCAATTTTTAAAATAAAAAAAAAAAATCCCAAGTTAGCCAAAAAAGAAGTTTGTATATAGTAAAAGTCTGTATACTCTTGAAAAAGGAGAGACAAATAGGAAACAAAGTTTAAAATATATTTCGAACTTTGGGAGCTGTAGCCCTGTAACAGGTTAGGCTACAGAAAAAAGTTGTTAAAAATAATATTTTTGCGTGGTCTATCCGTAGTTAAGATTTCATTGTTTCATTTCAAACGGTGTAAAACTTTTGTAAACACCCGAACAGACAGACAGATAGGCGGACGGATAAAGTTCATTTTCCGATTTTTTCAAATTTTTTTGAAAATGTTCAAAAAGTGACGATTTACGATTTTAACATTAAATACTAATTAAATAATATTAAAACTAAAGAAAGACTATAGAATTTAAAATGTCTACTTATGACTTCTTAAAAAATTTGTGTTTAATGAATTCTCTTAGTTTTTATTGCTTGACTCCCATAATCCATCTAAAATACAATATAATTTTAATATTTTTTTTTTTTTGTTTGAATAGGTGGTTACCAGCATTGGAATGCTCCATATTGGGGTTGTTTTTATCGTTTTTGGTGTATTTTTATTAGGAGCTGGAATTATACCAGATGACACACCATCATGGGATATTTTTGGTAAGAATATTTTTTTTTATAATACAATTAAAATAAAAATTTTAAGTTAATGAAAATCTTTAAAAATGTCATAAAATTAAAAATTGATGTTTTTTTTTTTTTTTTAGATATCTTTATTTTTAATTTAAAGCTCCAAAGTCTTATATTTTATAGCCTTTAAGAAATTTTCAAAAAGACGTTTTTTTAGAAATTTCATGATAATATTAAGTATACTTGTTTATTCTGTTCAAAAATATGAAAAGTTTTTGAAGATTAAAGTCCATAATTTTTTTTTAATTTTTTATGGTAATGACTTCTTTAACCTAAAATCTAAAATTTCTCTTTATTTTTTGATAGTTTTTAAGGATTTACATTTTGAACGGTATGATTTTATAATGATAGCCGTTTCTTAAAGGATTATCAAAAAGAAAAGTTTTTTCAAATTACAATTGGATATTAATAGAAACCAGATTGATTTCATCATTGTGAATAAACGTTTTAGCTCATCCATTAGGAAAGTAAGCACATACCTTGGTGCTGACGTTCCATCGCATCACAATCTCTTGGTGGGCAAAATAAACATCAAATTCGCAAGAACGAATAGATCCAACCGAGAAACAAAATTGGATATGGAAAAGCTGAAAAACAGTGAAATAAGAAATCGATTAGCAGCAGAGATCAACAATCAGGTACGAAATTTGAGAAATACAACAAATCTATAGGCACAAACAAAGGATATCCTTAAAGAAAAATCACGAAACATCCTGAGTACAAAAAAATATTCCCCTAAACAGAAATGGATGACAGACGAGATTTTACAGATGATGGATGTAAGGCGCCAATACAAAAACAGTAATATTGGGGAGTATAAACGCATTCATCGAGATATCCAAGCTAAAATTAGGCGTGCCAAGCAGGACTGGTTAAAAAAAGAATGTGATGAAATAGAGAAATTGCAACATCTACATGATGATTTCAATGTCCACAAAAAAATTAAAGAAATCACGGGTGCAAATCGTAAAAGACTTACCGCTGTACTAACAAACGAAGAAGGTCAACTTATAGCTGATGTAAATGAGGAACAAAAAATTTGGGAAAATTATGTGCAACAGTTATTTCGAGATCAAAGCAGAAGAGTAAACAACAATAACAGTAACACGGACATACTACCTTTTGGATTTCCAATAACAAAAGAAGAGGTTAAAAAGGCAGTATCGTCATCGAAAGACAATAAAACTACAGGTCCGAATGATTTACCAGCAGAAATAATAAAATTAATAGATTATGATAATTTAGAGATATTGGTCAAAATTTTTAATGAAATATATGACACGGGTGATTTCCCAGAAGATTGGCTAAAGTCGACATTTATTGTACTCCCGAAAAAAGCGAATGCTAAAAGCTGAGCTGTAAGGACCACCGTCTGATAAGTTTAATGAGTCATGCGCTTAAAATCTTTCTTAAAATACTGCAAAGTCAAATGTATTCCAAGTGCGAAGCACATATGCGAAAAATGCAGTTCGGGTTCAAACAAGGCACAGGCACGAAAGAAGCTCTTTTTGGAGTAAATATATTGGTACAAAACTGCAGAGATGTTCAGAAGGATGTTTTTCTCTGTTTCCTTGACTACGAAAAAGCTTTCGATAGGGTGTAGCATGAAAAATTGATAGAAATCTTAAGTACATTAAATATCGAAGAAAAAACTATAAACTGTATCAGAAATCTGTATTGGAATCAAACAGCTAACGTAAAAACTCAGCATGGCTTAACGGATAGCATTGCAATTCAAAGGGGGGTACGTCAGGGCTGTATTTTGTCACCAATGCTCTTCAACTTATATGCGGAAACTATCTTCGTGGAGGCACTAGCTAATGTGGAAGGAGGCATAAAAGTGAATGGCACGTTCTTAAATAATATAAGATATGCTGACGATACGACGTTAATAGCTGATAATATTATCTATTTACAACACATAGTAGATAGAGTCAACCACTACAGTAACAATTCTGGGCTTAACATCAACACTCAAAAAACGAAATGGATGATAGTCAGCAGAAATAGAAAACCGTATCCTGGTGCGACTATTACAATTAACAACATTCAAATCGAAAAAGTGTCCACTTTCAAGTACCTTGGAAGCTGGCTAAACGAAGACTGGAGTTGTAATGGGGAAATAAAGTGCCGAATTGAAATGGTCAGGAAGGCATTTCTTAAATATAAGGAGCTTTTCTGCAGTAGGAACCTCAACATGAAGTTGCGGATACGTTTCGTCAAATGTTATGTCTGGTCTGTTTTATTATATGGTGTGGAAGTATGGACATTAAAAGTAAAAGACATGAACAAGCTAGAAGTATTCGAAATGTGGACATACAGAAGAATGCTCAAGATTTCATGGGTAGACCGTGTTTCGAACGAGGAGGTTCTCAGAAGAATGAATGTAATAAGAGAATTACTCACAACTGTCAAACGTCGAAAAACAGCATACTTTGGCCATGTGATGAGGAGTGCGAAATACGAGGTGTTACAGCTCATCGTGCAGGGGAAGATTGAAGGACGGAGGGGAGTTGGTAGAAAGCTCCGAAATATTAGAAATTGGACTGGCATATCGGGAATTGGTGCACTGATAGAGTCAGCAAGGGACAGGGAACGATACAAGCAAATCACACAAACTAGCATATGACGCTAACATTCTGTTAAGAATAGGCAACACGAGAAGAAGAAGATTAATAGCTAATATATTTATAGCAGTATCTAATGTATTTATTGTGTATTTAAGACAATTATATATACAAAATGTTATAATTTTAATACAATTTTAAATAGTATATACCACGTGATACCGAATGAGCAAAAATAAAATCAATATAATCCTTTCTTGTATTTAATATTGTAATTTGCTCACAAAATGTTGTATATAGCTCTATGTTTGTAAGCTTTATTTGGAAAATAATATTTTTGTCCATAAAAAAATTTTTTGTTATTTTTGGCACATTTTCCAAAAAGAAATGTTTGAAATATGTGGTTCAGAAGTTGGAAAAGCTTTATTTTCAAATGTTTATATCTAAATTTTCACTTTTTCAATCTTACATAATATTTTGCTATTTGATATTTAAATTTACCGGTATATAGAACCACAGTTTTTCAAAGTTTTGTTATAAATTACATCAGAAAAAATGTTTGCACTTCTTCCCTGTTTAAAAGCTAGTAGGGATCAAAAATTGGGAGTTCACTATTTTTAGTCTGTTAGTTGTAACTTCCTTCTCCATTTAGAAATTTTTAATGCAAAATTAAAGTCATAATTCCACATGGCTTTGATTTTACATAATACCTTCTTTTTTAATATTAATAGATTGCAATATTAATTTATATATGCATATTTTATTTTTATTTCAAGAGTTCTTTCGAATTTTAAATTTTATTATAAGAAGAATTAAATTAAGCAACTTTCATTTCATCAACTTAATTATATAATATAGAATAAAAAAAAAAATTCTTTAAAACTTTGTGTGATATTTTATTTGAAATTCTTTTAGAATATTCTAGAAAACAAACTTTAAGGTACATATTTTCTTTAAAAATACACAAAGTCTGTATAAAAATTGCAAAATGCATGATCTTTACATCACCTTTCTCTTTTTCTTGTCTATTTAATCTATTTTTTATGTTACCAAGCAGAATTCAAAAATCAGCAGGAGTTAAGATTCTGATAAGGACATTTTTGTTTTTTTTTTTTTTAACATCAACATCAGCTTATTGTTCTACATTATATTCTAAAGTGACTGCTAGTGGAAATAAAACAATCAAAAAAAAAAAAAGACATTAAATTTATATACATCTTGATCTATGTATAAAATACGTATACATACATTAAGCTTAAATATAAAATTTTAGTCACCTGTCTTGTTTTTAAAGTTGCAAAGAAAGTAAAGTTTTCAAAAAAAAAAAAAAATTTCAAAATCTTTTCCTTTAAAATTAAAATAAAATAAAAATCTTTAAAAAACTTTTTTTGCGCTTTAAAATACGAGTTGCCAACTTATTTTATAAAAAACTTCTAAAAAGTATAGTGGTTTCTAGAAAGTCTAGAAAAATTTTTTTTTTATACTAAAATTTTCCGTTTGAACTGCAGTATCTCAGAAACGGTAACACTGATTAAGATGAAACAAGATATTTATTAAAATCAATAGTAGGTTTCACAATGTTGTACAAAATTGGTAGCTGTATATTATCGTAGAAGAAAATATAACGGTTTAAGTAAAATACTACAAAATGTTAGGAAAATTGCAAAATAATGTATTTGATCTTTAAATGACCTTTCCGCCAAAAGTCATGTTCTATGAAGTATAGGTGACATCACTTGGTACCGTTATTTAAACTTTCTAGGATCGGACAATGTAGGTAAAGTAAAGTATATTCAATCTAATTTATTTAATTTTTAGACAGGGTTTATTAAGTACCCCTTATTTTTGCATAGCAGTTTTCCTACGAAAAAAAATATTTATTTTGTTCTGATAATTGCAATATCTAACAAGTTTCATATTAAACGATTCCGTAAATTATATTTTAAAAAGAGTAGTAATTTAAGACAATCTAAGGTCATCGTAATTTACAAAAATGAAAATACAATAATGTATCTTATAGATTGTTTTAGTGTAGTATTTAAGCTTTACTTGCAACTTTTTAAATTTACTGTCTTTTCATTTGACAATTTTTGTCTGATTCTAATTAGGTGCCCTTTCAAACATATAAAAAGTTATATATGTAATCATTAGGGAAGCTTTTATTTTTGTTCAAATAAACGATAATTTCATTTTAAATGTTTCTTGAATACATGTTGAATTTTAAGTAATTTTTTGGTTTCTTTCTTATTTTACAAATTAAAACTAAAACTTTGTAATTTTAAGTTAGGCTCTTATATGTCAAATTTTTAGAGTCATGCCACTACTTTCAACACAATTCAATTGAAAATAGAAAAAACCTTAGCCTCACAAGAACAACATGAATATATTTCGACAAAATAGATTTAATAAAAGCAGCCTTATAGAAGCAATTTTAAATTTTTCATTGCCGAAAAGAAATATCAACAAAATATTTACTAGATTTAAGTGTACATTTTCTACAGCTAAATTATTTAAAAAGGTGTTTCCAAGCTGTTAGTTAGAGAGATGTACCTACGTTAAATTGATAAGAAGATTGGAAAAAAAACAGGTCACTAACGTCACGGTTGAAATTACTTTTCGAAAGAAAGTAAAGTTCAAAATCTCGCTTATACTTTATAGTCGACCCTGTTGAACAAGTAGCCTTATTCCTTTTAACATTCGTCGAAAGAATTGCTCAATTTTTTTCTTTTATAGAATTGCAAGGATGGTTTAACACTAACTAAGGAAATTTTTTTTGTTGTGAAAACTGCTGTTGTGAATCTCCTTGTCTACAACATCTGTTTTTTCCAAATTTTCCCAAAAATGAAAAAACCAAACAAGGAATCATAAGCTTTAGAGAGATTACTTTTCAAATTAATTTATTATTAATTGCTCACATGCATATTTTGCCAATATTTATTTATAAATTTATTTCCTTTCATTTTATTTATAAAATAAATTATAATTCAATTAATTGTTATTTTTTTGTATCAAATTGTTTAAGAATTAATTTTAACAAGGTAGAATGTAAACCAACGGTTTTTAAAAATTTGAAAATTTCATCTAAAAAGAAAAAATGTGAATTTAGAACTTTTTTGCAATTTTGAAAGGTTGTAAGCCCGCAACCCTATATAACTCAGAAAAACCGTTAACACACATAAAAACATATTACTGGAACTTTAATTTTTATGTCTTGCCGAAAAACAATTATTTGTACAGGTGCCTAAAAATAGTAAATTATCAATTTTTGAGCCCTAATAGCTATTAAACTGAGAGCGGTACAAAAAAAATTTCTAAGGAAACTTATACTAATTCTAAGTTAAAGTTCTTTCTTATCTCAAAATTTCAAGTGCCTATATAAAGGGGTGCCGGATTTATAAAAAAGTTCATGCAAAATGTGGTTTTCACAATACACAGTGGTTTTAAATAGTAAATTACAAAATATTGCATAATTTTGATATTGTTTTATAGAGATAACAAAAATTTTCAGTCTTTTAGCGGTCTTAGATTTTAAAACTATTTCGCAGAGCCTGAGATATATACATCTGAAAATGGGGCTTTTTTGCAATTTTGAGGGGTTGTAACTCTGGATCCCTATACAACTTAAAGAAAGCATTAACACACTTCAAAATATATTACTTGATCTTTAATTTGTATACCTTGCCGAAGTAAAATGTGTACAGATGCCTAAGTTACAGGTGTTTAAAAATAGCAAATTTTCAATTTTTGAGCCCTAATACCTCATAAACAAAAAAAATTTCTTTCTTTTTTCTGCCTTCAAAATTTCAATGCCTATCTAAAAGGGTTCCGAGTTATCAGGGTAGAAAAATCAAGCAAAATTTAGTTTTCACATAACGGTGAATTTAAATACTAAATTTAAAAAACTTATACAATTTTGATATTGATTTATAAAGGTAAAAAAAATAGCTGTTGAGTGACGTTTTAACATTGAAAAAATGTTAAGGAGAACATGAGATATACGCATTTAAAAATAGGGCTTTTCAAAGTTTGAGGAGCTGTAACTCGGTAATAGATGGGGCTACATGAAAAAGTTGTTACACAAAATAATTTTTTTTTTGAGAGCATGGTTGAAAAATTTTTTCTCTATCTTCAACGGTGTGGAAGTTTTGTCAACAGATGGACGGACGGACGGACGGAGAAAGTGAAACTAATAAGCACATTTTTTCAAAATTTTTTTGGAAATGTGCTAAAAACAATCAATCATCAAATTTGAAATATGCTTTTATCTTGTTGTCTGATAGGGAGAAAACATGGGTCAGTTTCTACCCAAACATTCACAAAAAAAGATAAAATAGAAAGCATAGTTTTCACAAAAATATGATTTTATCATTAATCAAAAATGCTTTAATCCAATCCCAATATTATAATTTACGTCATCATCTATGCCTTTTTTTTTGTTCTTTTAGATAATTTTCTATTTTATACACGAGATATTTGCAGTACTTTTGTTTTCCCCAGATTAATTTATCATTTTAGTTAAAATATTCCAAAAAAAAAGAAACACGAGAGTAAAAAAAAAAGATAAAAGTAATTCACCTGAAATGTCCTTCAGAAAATGTTTCCTGTTTTATTTAAATGCTAATGAACAATAAATGAAAATGAGAGGATATTATAAGAATTAATGTGACAATATTATATTGACCCTTTTGAGATCTTTTTTTTAGCACAATTTATAAAATAATTTAAATAGCATATTTTTCAAAAAATAACTAGCTATAGCTATGTCCGTCTATTTATCCGTCAGTTTAAGATTTCTACACAGTTACAGGTAAAGAAATTAAATTTTAACCGTAAAATTTTATTATTTCATTTTTTCAAATGCCAGTTCCTTATTGGTATGAGGTTAATTCAGTGTAAGTAATGGAGCCAGAAATTTTGCCAAAACAAATTTAGTTTTTGGGTATTTAAGGTATTAGGGTATTTATAGATCGCATAGATAGATATTTTCCGTTATTTAAGCATGTAATGTATGAAATTGCATTTTTTATTAATGTTTGTTTCAATTCCGCATTTCTAACCTCTAGTGGGACTATTTACTAAGCCGTACCATACTTATTATTACCTGCAAAAAAAATTTTTCTTGGTCTACAGCAGTAGTTTTGGGTATAGCTCAGTGTTTATTAAGATAAAGAATTTAAAATTTTATCAAAAGAAGTTAAGTTTTACGTCAAGAACTTTTGCACAATTTGATTAATTTAATTAGCTATACCAATTTTACATGTTCGTATCTTGCTGCTTTAAAAATAATAAGTTTTTATAGTAAAAATTTCTGTAAAATTTGAATGATGCGACCGAATGGAACCTCAAAATTTACGGAAATATATCTCCGGACTTAATTAAGTCAGATATAATAAATTTTCTAAAACATTATTAAATTTTATGAAAATGCAATATATTTTGTTCATGTGGGTACCCTAGATTTGACACAGTTTAAAGTCTTCCTGGTTTTAATAGTTGGATAGCTATAACTAAACACTGTTTTAATAATGTATTAATGAAATTGTCAATTAACTTTTTTTTTATAAAATTCAACTCCTCTTTTTGTATACAAATCTAAATTGAAAAATCTAAAAAAATTATCTTTAAACTTCTTATTTTGTACAGTTATGTACTGATTATAATGTTTGTATTCTTATTCATTGTCAAAAAAATAAAATAAAATAAAAGGTAAAAAAAAATTGTAATTTTCAATTTTCTAATTTGCACTTACCTTTTTTGTGTTTTTTTTCCGTAGAAAATTAAATTTATTTTAAAATGATTTCAACTTTATTTTAATTTCCTAATATAAAACTTAAATTTTAATTTTAAAACAATGGAAAATATCATTTCCTTTAATAATTTTATCAAAAGAGCACCCATTAAAATGATGATAGTATAAAATGGATTAAGTTTTTTTTTTTCATATCCGTTTCCACCGTTAAAAAATCAAAAAAAAAACAAAATTTAACCTAGATTGTTATTATCCTTTTGAACATTTAATTCTTTATATCCTTGGAAGTTTTAAGTGAAGTAAGAAAAGTCAAAAAAAATTTTTATTTGAACAAGAAACTAAATTTGTAGTATGAGAATGGTCAAAAAATAAAAAAAAACAATCTTATAATAATAATAATTTTATAACATAAAATTTTGAGTAATAAAAGAAATATAAATTCTGCTTTTAATAATACATAATTATTTTCTTTCAAAAATTTTTAAGGTTTGTTTCTTTTAAGATTCGATAAAACATGATAGTTGTAGTTGTAGTCCTTTAACCTTTTTAAATTGCAAGATCTGTTAAGTTTCAATTCCATCAGTTATGGATGGTAGTTAACATATTCTAAATATGAATCTTTTATATCGATGCTAAAAATTATTCCAGATACTATAAATTCTTTTTATTCTTAGTTAATTTCCTAAAGATTTATTTATACATATTTCATTCTTCTTTGTATATAATTTGTATAACACTTTAAAAAATTAAATTTGTGTACTACAATAAAATTGAATATATACTACAGGAATAAAAGGTTAAACTAAGTTAATTATCTAGGGAGCGATACATAATTTTGTTTTTCAAAATCTCGTTCCCAAAATCTTGCTTTTACAAAATCTCGTTTTTATAAATATCTCGGTATACGAAGTCTAATTTTGCAGAATCTCGTTTTTTTTTTGGCTATACTATAAAATAGCTTACGCATGTTTGTAAGAAATATAATTTAGAGAGATTTTAGAGTTGAGTAATAAATAAGGGTTCTAATAATTTGTTCAGCAGAGGGGGGGTTTTTCACCATCTTGAAGAGTTGTAATATGTATTAAAAGAATATAATTAGGAGGGTGTTTAGAGTTGGTTACAAAATCAGGGTTTTATTAATTAGTTAACCGGAAGTTTGGGAACGGCAGCGTCCACCATTTTAAACATATTGATAATGAAATATAAATGAAAAAATATAATGAGAAGGGAGTTTAGAATTGGTTACAAGATCGGTTTTGCAAACATAAAATTTTGTCTTCAGAGATATTGCCAAACGAAATTTTGTACCGGACTCAATTAAAAGATTTTTTAAAGGACAACATGGAGTACTAAATTTTCCTTTTGATTTTCAGCAATATAATTTTACTTTGCCAAAAGACTTTATATTAAGTTTATATTTATAGAAAATTTCTTTTTTCAATTTTATTTAAGCGAATTAGTAAAAGAAATTGTGCTTTTAATCTTCCTACAAAAAATTCCTCTTTTAGATCCTCAATTCAAATCCTAATGCTACTTCCTGTAACCAATACACTACGTAAGCAATTAGGGATTTTCAACACATTATATTACCCATAGGTTGATTGGTTTAGTTACTAAAAATTTGGGCGGAATTAGTAAAAATCTATCACTGTCCATATGGTATTCTTGCTATCTTTAGAAAATTCACACTCCACGAAAGAAAATGTATATCAAATTTTAATTTTTAACACAACTTCATTGAAGAATTTAGTTTTATAATTATTTAAATTGTTTTCAATCTTATAATTGTCATTACTTCATTAAATCTTTTCCACAGTTTTCATTTTTTATCTTGTATTTAAGTGTTGTAATAAATAAAATAATAAAATCTTCGTTTTTTTTGAATGAGTTACAATATTAACTCGTAATATTATTAATTCAAAATACTCTATTAATACATATTTCTTTTTCGTTTCTCCTTTTTCCTTTTTCGTTTTACGTTTTTTTTTTTTTTGTTTATATTGAAATTTTTCAATAAATAGGTTCTGGTACCACGTGGTGGAATGAAGTAACATGCACTGGTTTATTTTCATTTGGTTTAGGTGTATTTTTATTAGTTTTGAATTGTTTAATTAGCCGTAAAGAAGAAGAAGATTTGGAAGATTATGTTCAAAGACAATTAACAAGATCACGTTCTGGTCATCGTTTAGAACGTGATGCTGAAACTGGTGTATTAACAACACGACATACACGTAAAGCATTAGCATTACAAAATGCAACACCAAATGGTGGTAGTTGTTCTGATAATTTATCACAAGCAGTAACACCGGTAACAAGTGAAATGGTTACACCGACAACACCAGTTGGTAACTGTAAAATTTATCCAAAAACTCATAAAATAATGCAACATAATTTTAATTAAAAAAAAATTTTTTTTTCTTTTTTTTTTGAAAACAAAAGAAAAAAATATTCAAAATTTATAATTTAAATTTTAATACAAAAAAAAGAAAACATAAAAAAAATTTCAAAATTTTTAAAATGAAAAACAAAATTAATGAATAAAATTAAAATTAAACAAAATAAAATTGCATTAAATTAGGAAAATTTTACAATTTTCACATTAAAAAAAAAAAAAAAAAATATTAAAAATTAAAAAATCAAATTATTTTTTTCCATAATTTTCTTTTCTTTTGTCGCTTGCCTGATTAACATTTTCTCTACTATATATTATATATATATATATACTTTTAATATATATTTGTATGTATGTGTACATTATATATGTAAATATTGAATATTTAAATATTTAGTCATTAAAAAATATAACCAATACTCTATATATATATATATATATATATATATATATATATATATAAATATATGTATATAAGATAGTAAATATAAATATAGATTTCTAAATTAAGACTTAAAAATCCTTATAAGATTTTGATCTTTGATCTTTATAAAAGATCTTTGATATTTATAAAAAAAATTTTAATATATTTTTAAAGTGTTCAGAACAAAATAAAAAAAAACCACATTTAACAAATTAGTATAATATGTATAAATTGTTTTAGGCCAAATAATAATATTTTATTTTTAGACCAAATAATATTTTATAAGTTTATACTTGTCTAAAATCTAATCTTAATTTAGAACTGTTTTAATAATTTACTGTCTCGTATATACATATATTTTTCTTACTCTATACTATATGTATATATACATTTATATATATATATATATATATATATACATACTTTATATACTTTACTTTTTCTTAAAATGATACTTTAAAAAGTACATATTTTTTAGTAAATAGTAGTCATTTTAGTATTTTAGATTTTAGTATATGTACTAAAAAAAAAAAAAAAAAAATTAATAATAAAAAAAAATTCAAAATTAAAAAAAAAAAAAAATAAAAAACAGAAAAAGATATTAATGCAAAAAAAATCATACTTTTAATTATATATATCTCTTTCTAATTAATATACTTATATAAATTGAAAAAAATTAAAAAAAAAAACAGATCGTAAATCTTTAAATTATAAAAAATTAAAAGAATTAAATTCATTTTAATGCACGCTCAAAATTAATCACCAATTGGAGTTTTCTAAATGTAGTGTCAAGCAAAAAATTTAAAATTTTTCTATAATTTCTTTTTTTTTTTAAATATATTAATTTTTTTTTTTTTTTTTTAGTATTTATTTTTATTTTATATTATTTTTTTGGAATTAAGTGTTGTGTTGTATTTTGATTTTATTTTGTTTTTATTTTGAATTGAATAAAACTAAATTGATGTATACTTACTTCCGAAAAACTAAAATTGAGCTAAAAATCAAATAAAGATTTTTTTTTTAAATTATATTAAAACGAATATTCAAAATTTAAAATACTTTTAAAAAAAAAACTTTACTTTACAACGAATTCTGAAAAAAAATATATATATATTTTTCCTGCAAATAATGACCGTTATGTCAAAAAATGTCTGTTAAACCGAAAATAATTTTATTTTAAATAAAGACAAAACCAAAATATTTTGAAATACATTTTCAAAATTTACAAAAAAAAAAAAAAAAAAATGGGTCGAATGCATAAAACTAAGCTTGAACTGAAATGCAAATCCGACTTTTCCAAAGAAAAACTTTGAGTTCTCGTTCAAGTTTTTGTTCGAAAAACATTAATTTGAGGTCAAGGTTTGTTTAATGCATTCGATCCTTTGTATAATAATTTTCTTAAATTATGTACCTATGAACAGTTAGTATTAAAAAAATTTCAAAAGGCTTTGTTTTTGACTTTGATTTATTTTAGTCAGGGTTTTGCCCATTGTAAAATTAAGAACAACTAAAAAAACTTGTCTAACTTAAATTGTTTGCATATTTTTAGGAATAGGTACAAAAATCCGTTTTATCAAAATACCATTATTTAATTTCAAAAAATTAAATATGAAAAAATCGTAAAAAAAAAAAATACTTCTGTAAACGAGAAATAAATGCGGTTTCTTTTAGAAATTTAATAAAAATTATCTTAATTTATTTTATAACGAGTGTTAGAATGATAGAAATATTATAACTTGCCCTTTTTATCTCTTTGTCGTAAAATTTCTTGAAGAACAAATAAAATTTCATTTACAACTGTATCATAAGAACGCCAATTGACTGTATACGGCATTCCATTCGTCTTAATAAATGACATAAGAGTAATTCCCCTTTACGATATTTACAGCCGCATCTGAAAAGGAAAGGCTGTGTAATTTCCTGCTCATATTTATGTGGCAGAGAAATGCACTAAAAAAAAATATAAATTACATAAGCAATATGTGTTATGTTTCTTAACATTTTGACAAGCCACCATGTTTCGATTTCAAAGTAGTATTTCAATTTTAAATATTAAATTTGTTTGTTTTTTTGGAATTGGAAAGAAATTTATAAAAAAAAAAAAAAAAATATTTCGTTTCTGCTTACTTTGACAAATAAATAAAGCGATATTTTTAGTTAAGATGAGATTTTTAAAAAATCTGAATTTTGAATAAAGCGATCATAACAGAGCAACTTATGTTAAGCTCTTTAATTTTTTTTTTAATTTTTATTAATTTTTTTTTTTTTTAATTTATATTTTTTAATTTATTTATATTTAACTATATTTATATAATTGATTTATTACGTATTTTATTCGTTTTATTATTTTTTGTATTGTAATATATAAATTTTTCAAAGATAAAAAAAATTTTATTATCTAATTTTAAAATTTGCTTTCTCTTTCTACAACACCGCAATATGACATCTATACTAAATTGGTCTTTTGTTTTTTTTTTTTTAATATATGTATGTATAACTCAAAATTAATGGCTAAAAATTGTAATTCGGAAGTAAAATCATTATATTTTTAGCATTGCATCAAACTCTATATAATAAACATCTATACTCTTCATTTTTTTTTTGTTTTTTTTTTTTTGTTGTGAAATATTTTTTTTTTTATATTTTTTATTTTAGTATGAATTATTAAATATACTTAAAACTACACATAGCTATATATACTTATAATATAATGCAAAATCTATAAATCTATAACTATCTTTTAATCTTTAAATAACTGCAAAACTACAATTAAAAAAAAAAAAAAAAAAATTTAGTGTAGATAAAAAAAAAAAAAAAAAAAAAGAAACAAATAAAAAATTCAAAATAAAAAATATGTTTTAGGTTTAGGAAACTCTGGTGAAATTCTACTGGAAAAAATTACCGAAGAAGATAGCAGCTATGGTACAAGTGATGATCGTGTTTCATCTGGTATATCACCAACTGGTCCAAATTATGATAAAAAACATCTATTAGGAAATGGTTATATAACTACATCGACGCATATAACAAGAATTTAAAATAATTTCTATTAAATTCTTCTTTTTTTTTTTTTTGTTTTTAATTTTTCCTTATATTTTTATTAATTTTCTTTTTTTTTTGTTTCTTTATTCAAAGTTTTTTTTTTTATTTGAGATATTATTAAAGTAATATATATATATATTTTAATTATAGAGAAAATAATTTAATATAATTCTTAAATATAACTAAATAATTATTACATATTTATTATATATAATATTAATATTGCAAAAAAAAGAAAAATAAAAAAAAAAGGAAACAAAGATCCCAACAAAATGAATTAAATTTATTTTTTTTTTTTTCAAATGGAATTTTAGAATAGAAACGGAAAAGGAAACGCTATAAATTTAATTCTAATTGACAAAAAAAAAAAAAAAACTTTTTAAAATATAAAAATAAGGACGAATAAATTAAAAAAAAAAAACACAACATAAATAAAACTCGCTATATAAAATTTAAAACATTAAAAATTAAATAAAATTTTTCCCGCTAATTTTTCGCTTTTTTTTTTTTTTTTTTTTTTGTATAAAAAATATAAATAAATTATAAAAAAAAAAAAATATAAACAATTATAAATACCTAAATGAAAATGGCGATTTATTGAAATTAAAATGATTGAAATTAAAAATTATTGAAAACAGAAAAGAGAAAATTTTTTTTTGAAAAAGGCTTATGAGAAAAGAATTTTTAAATTAGAATTAAATTAAAATCTTTTTTTTTTGCTAAAAAAATTTAATAAAAACTTTAAAAAAAAAATTTAATAAAAAAAATTTCAAATTTTCAAACGAAACAAACCTTAACTAATATAAAAGGTGTTCCTGTGAGTTAATAGTTGTTAAGTTTAGACAGAAATTTTTTCAAATGGCCGAAATTAAAATAAAACAAAAAATTATAAAATTTTTATTTAATTTATAACTACTTCAGTATTCATATATTTGAATATTTACAAATATCCTTGAACATAGTTATGATTAACACAAAATTACTGTAATTTTTTATTTTTAAGCTTATTCCATCCTACAACATAAATGTGCCTACCCTTTCCAGTTGTGGCTGTAAATGTCGTAAGGGGAAATAATTCTTTCGACAAGTGTGGAATACGAATCCACTTTCCCTCGATATTTACAGCGTATTTTATACCATTTTACCCACTATAAGCCACAGATGTCCCCCATTTTAATTTTTGCTTATAACGTCATAACGTAATACTTTGAAGTACGAGAGAATAAAATGTAAGTGACTTTAGTATAAAATGTAATTTGACAAAAAAAACAAAAAAACATTATTATATTGTTAAATAACACTAAAAACTATTTTAATTTTTAAATATTAATTTATTTTATTATAATTCGGCCTTAATTGGCCACAAATAACTTTAACAAGTGAAACACCTTTTATAAATGAATTAAATAATTTAATGAAATTAATTTCAAATAAATAAATACATAATATATATTCTATATTAATTAATATATTAATTAATATATTAATTAATAAATATATTAAATAAAAAAAAAAAAAAAAATTGCAACAAAAAACAAAATAAAAACTTAATAAAATTATATTAAAAAATAAATGTAAAATTTCGAGCTAAAAACAAAGAAAATAAAAATAAATTTATAATTTAGAAAATTGTGAATTAATTTAATAACAAAAAAAAAATAAAAAAGAAAGAAAAAAAAAAAACAACAATATATTGTAAATTTTTTTAAGACTTTAAAATTTATATATATACATAACTTATACATACATTTATTATTAATATTTTTTAAAAATTAAGTCAAAATCAAAACTATATTAATAAAAAAAAAAAAAAAAAATAGTTTGAAAAACAAAAAAAAAAAAAAAAAAATCTAATTAATTTAATATTTTATTTTTATTTGAACGTTGTAAAATATTTAATATAAAAATAAAAAATTATATACATATATTAAATTTAATTAATGTTTATACAATATATATATATATATATATATATATATATCTACATAATAAGTTTTAAAATAACATTTAATTTAATATTTAAATTCCTTTTTAAATTAAATTAAATTAAATAATATATATATATATATATATATTTATATTTCTAGATATTATTATTAATAAAAAAAAAAAAAAAAAATTTTTATTAATATTAAAAATTTATATAAATTAAGAAAAATCCATGTAAAAAAAAAAAGAAAAAAAATATTTTTTTTTGTCTCGAAAGTTAAATGTTATTAATTTTATATTCGTTGTTTTTTTTTTTTTCATGTAGTTTTAATATTAATTAAAATATTAATTACAAGTTTTTTTTTTTTAATATTTTTATTTAATTATATAAATTCACCACTCCAATATTTAATGTGATCTGATGATTAAAATTTATTTATTTAAAAATAGAGGAAAAAAATATACCTATATATATAAAAAATCATTATCGTAATTTGCATTTAAAATAGCTTTTAAAATTACAAAAAAAAAAATATTCATTTTATAAATAAAAATATACATATAAGGTTTCAATTATTTTTCTTTTTTCATTTTTGTGTAATTTATTAATGTTGTACCTAACATTTAAATAAAAATTTTACTTTTTATTCATTAATCAATGGATGTCAAAAAATCAATTAAAAATAAAACAATCTTTTTTGAATTTAATTTAATATAACTATATATTTTAAATTAAATTTTAAAAATACATATTATTACTGTGTCCAAAAAAAAAATTAAAGCTATAATCTTGCCAAATTCAAAATAAAAAAAAAACCATAAAAAAAATAAAAAGTAATTTATTTTATTATGTTTTAAATTGATTTAAATTTTTTTTTTTTTTTTATATCTATATTTATATAAATAAATTGATTTATATTGATTTTTTGTTATATATATTAAATATATTCTGATATATAAACAAAATTTTGTATTTATAGATAAAGTTTTGATTTGACTTTAAAAGTTAACTTTGAAAAATTTTATTAATATAATTAATTTCTATTTAATATTAATAAAATTTTTAGATTACCATATAACATATACACATACAAAATTTTGCATTTATTCTTCAAAATAAATATTTGATATAAGTAGGTTAAATTTTAGTTGTTATTTAAATTGTATTTATTTTAATATTAATATATAAAAATAATCATTTTTTTAAGACCTTTTTTGTTTTTTTTTTTTTACAATTAAAGCAAAACAAAAAATATTTAAAAAAAAAATATAAATAAAACAATCTACTTTACAATATTTAAAAGAAAAAACAAATTTTTTTTTTCTTATAATTAATTTAAAACAAAAAAAAAAAAAAACAAAAAAAAAAAAAAACTTATTTAAAATTTTTACTCTTCTATATTTTTAACTTTTTTCTACATTTTCAAACATTTAATATTACTTATTAATTATTTTAATTATGTAATAATTATCAATAAGTTGTTAACAATACCAAAAAAAAAAAAAAAAATAGATAAAAAAAAAAGATTAAAACAATATACCGAATCACAGACATTTAATTAATTGAATAATTCACAAAAAATTTAGTACATACTAATAAATAAAAAAAAAATAAAAAATAAAGAAAAATTCTCATAAAAATATCATTTAAAAAAAAAAAAAAACAAAAAACAAAATATATTTTAAAATTTAAATAAAAAAAATAAAAAATATATCTATTAAATAAAAAAAAAAAAAATTTCACATTCAAATGCTCAAATCATTAATTATCTTTTTTAAAAATTTCACACTCATATTAAAAATCGCTATTGTGTATTAAAAGTTTAAAACATTAAAATAAAATAAAATTTTCAAATATCACCATTTCAAATTCACCTTTAAATAAAAACATGATTTTTTTTTTTTTTTTTGTTTTTTTTTTTACCACACCTCAAACACCATTTTTCCATATTATAGATATTCGTAACAAAAATTTCACCTTTCTAAACATTTTAACCATTGGGAATTCTTTTTTTTTTTTGAAAAGCTGCGTTTTATCACCTATAATCACACTTGTATTTTTCGCAATGAATACAAATATATAAATACAAAATTACATAAATATATATATATATATATATACATATTATATTAGACAAAAAAATAAAATAAAAATAAATTAAAACTAAATAAAATAACACAGTAAATGTATTCTTATGGAATTGGATGACTAGAATGTGTAAAAGAAATAGCAAAAAAAAAAAAAAATGAAACATACACACACAAGAACAATATACAATAAAATTATAGACTAACGTTTGATATATTTAAGGGATAACAAAAAAAAAAAAAAATTATTGATATATATATATATATATATAATAACAGTAAAAATGAAATTAAAAAAAGAAAAACAAAAAAACAAAAAGAGTTAAATAGTAGTAGCAAGAATGAAATATTTATATATATATATACATATATAATAAATTAATTATTGTATTTAATTAATTTATATTAAAATTAAAAAGTCGAGTTATAGATGTGCTCAATGTATAGGATAGTTACCGTTATTATTATTATTATTATTTATTATTTGTTTTTAATTTTAAAAATTTAAGTAGAAATTACATGTAACTAAAATACAGTAGAATGTAGTTATGATGACTTTTTAATTTATTAACAACTATAAATTTTTTCTTCTTTGTTGTGAAAATTTAATTTTAGTAACAATCTTGTTTATTTTTTTTTTTAATGGCTTTAAATTTAAAATTGTTTCCAAAAAATCTACTTTAATTAGTCAGTAGAAGAATAATTACAATACTAAAATTACAACGTATATTGTTTCTTCACCTTCCAATATCCTAGTCAGGACGTAGTGAAATATTAAAAATACCAAATCCTACATTATAAATATTATATATTTTTTTTTATACATTATAAAAAAAGAAATTTTAAGTCCCACTTAAATTTAAAGAATTAAAAATGATATAATTTGATATTTTTTGGAGTCATTATATTTCGACTATACTGTATTTAAATTATTTTAATTTTTTTATTAACAAAATTATCTTAGGAAAAATTTTTTTTTTTTAATTTTAAACAAATGAAACGCTTTTAAAAAATATTTTTTTTTTTAAGTTTTTAAAATTATATTAATATTATAATGATTTTTTTTTTTTAACAATGGCACAGGTGAAATGATTATAGAGAAAAATGTAAGAAAAGGATAGATACAAAGCTTAACCTTAAAATTAATAAGAATAAATTCAAGCTATTATAGGATTCAAGATTGCAAAAAACAGGTAAATTTTTTCTAAATTTTCTAAAAATGAAAGAAAAGGATAGATACAAAGCTTAACCTTAAAATTAATAAGAATAAATTCAAGCTATTATAGGATTCAAGATTGCAAAAAACAGGTAAATTTTTTCTAAATTTTTTTAAAACCTCTTTCTCTATTTTAAATGGAATTTTTTTAAAAATATTTAATAAACGTTGTGCTCCACTAGTTTTTATTTAAGTGTTGATGATTTTATTTCTAAAAAGATATAAAAGAAACGGAATGGAGAGGCGGAAGAACTACTTTTTCTTTTTCCCGGAAAAAAGTCGTTGTATCCCAATCAAAAAAGATTGTATTTGTTTTCGAAAAAAAAAAACTTAGAATCAAACAAAAAGTGATTGTGTCCAAAAAAAAAAAGTTGATGTGGCATGTGGGAAAACTTTTTGTTATGACGATACGTAAATCAAAATTTTGTTCTGTCAGTAAAATGATAAAATTTATTTTATATTTTAACGCAATGAAATGAAATTAAAATATTAAAAATTTATAATTTGTGAACAAAACTGAAATTTGTTAATTTGAAAAATACAAACATTGTTTTCTTTACTATACAAAAAAAAAAAAAAAAGGACGCAGGACCTAACAAAAAATTTTGAAAAGACAAAAATGCTTCGCAACATGAAAATTTTATCTCTTTTTGTACTGTAGGAATTTTACATATTGTATCTTTTAATTTTAGCTAGAAAAATGTCATTATCACTTTTAAAACGATTAGT
The DNA here is from genome assembly GCA_947095535.1 of Poecilobothrus nobilitatus. Lineage (NCBI taxonomy): Eukaryota > Metazoa > Arthropoda > Insecta > Diptera > Dolichopodidae > Poecilobothrus > Poecilobothrus nobilitatus. The sequence goes on from OX352774.1 coordinate 177,515,823, forward strand.
CGAGTACAATCTTAAACCAATTTTTTTGTTTTTTTAAATTTATTGAACTTCACTAATATCAAAAAAGAAAAAAAAAAAATTACCTGAAATACTAAGCTCACAAGGCCGGCATAATTTATATTATATACCTTATCCTAAAATCGATAAATTACAAAAAAAAAAAATTTATAATAATAATATGTTATTTAAAAATTTTCATATATTTCTTATTTGAAAATTTTTTCTTTAGACTTTTATTTGACCTTAAGGTTATTTTAAAATTGCGATTCATTATGCAATTATTAGTTATCATCAGTTTAAGTTTTAAAACTAGGATTGCGTTTTTTCTTAAAAAAAAAAAACCCTTCATTCATTCATTTAATCTATTAAATTATGCTACAACATCTTTGCTTTTAAAATTTCCTTTAAAAAGAATTAAATTGAGCTTAGAAAATTAAATATGGTTTCGATTTGATAAAAAAAAAAAAAAAAAAAAAAAGTAAAGTAAAAAAAAAAAAAATAATTAATATAAAAACAAATAATGGAATTTAGTAAAGCACAAAATATATTATATATATATATATATAGTATAGAACTTATCTGCAAAATAAAACAAAAAAAAATAAATATATATATAAATAGTTAAGAAAAAAAAAAAAAAAAAATTAAGAATGAAAATAGTGAAAATTAAGAATGAACACAAACCGATACAATAAAATATATGACTTAAAATAGAAAAGAAAAACTAACACTTTTTTTTTTTATTTTCAATTTTTCCCTCCACTAAAGATTTTTTTCTTTTTTTTTTTTTTTGGAAAATTGTATTTATGGAAATGTTTAGAAAATAAAAAAAATACACATAAAAAAAAAACCCTAAAAAAAAATATTAATTATATTAGATGATATTAAAAAAAGAAAAAAAAAAAAAAAACACAAAATGGAAAAATAAATTTTTTGATAAATTTATATTACGGAAAAAAAAAAACAATTATATAGGCTTTGATGTAGATTTTACCAAAAAAAAAAAAAAAAAAAAATAAACAAAAAAAAAAACCGAAATTTAAGGAAATGAAATATTATATATATTATATAGAAAAGAACAAAACAAAAATTATAGCTTCTTATATATATATATATATATATAAATGTATATTCCATACATACATGCGTACATACATAAAATACTTACCTAAACTTTTATATGAGAAAAAAAAAAAATATATATATATATATATATATATCCACACATAGATCTAAAAATATAATATAAATAATTATACAATTACGAAAAAATAATTCCTTTAATATTTTTAGAGGAAAATTGTGTATAATATAAAATCGATTTCAAATTTCTAAGGTATTAACTTTTTTTTTTTTTACAAAGAAAAGTTAATTTTTTTTTTTTTAAGTAGCAGTAATTAAACCGAGTTTAAATTAATTTTTTTTCTGATAAAAACAGGCGATTGAAAAATAAAACTAGTTTTCCAAATTTTACTTTCGGATAATTGGTTTATCTCTGAGAAGGTTGGGAATCTTCAGATTTCCTGCCTGATCCTAGCTAGAGCCGAATATTTGAAAAGAAAATGATGAAGAGATGGATGTCAAAATGGATGTTTGATGTTTTCCTCTTTGCAGATTCTATACTGTGTGTAGTAAAAAATTCTTCTTCTGGTTGCATGTCGGCATCATAGAATCATATAATATTTCGTCTTTTATATTAATCGTAAGACCATTGAACATATTTTGAATACATAGTTATTTGTTAGTATTGGAAAATATATATACTTAAAATGCTACTCTTTTAAATCTTTTTCATTTTAAATTTCTTGTATCATCATCTATCTTGTATTATTTACATATGCCTAAAGGTATGCAATAAATATTAAATTTAAAATGTATATGTTTGGATCTCATAGACTATGAATAATATCAATCAATAATTAAATAAATACTTTTTATTTTTAAATACTATTTGAAAATGTTAAATGTTAATATATAAAATGTTAATTTTTTCGTAATTGTATATTTTATTATATATATGTATAACCAACTAAACCCTCTAGTACATTGTAATTTTTTTAATAAAGTATCGCATCGTATCGCAACGCATTTTATCGCATCGTATCGTACCGTATCGTATTATATTTTCAATTTATATCTCAAATTTATATAAAAGAAAAAAAAAAACAAAACAAAAAACATATTAGTCACACAATATCCATTTAAAAAATTCAAAAAATTAATAGAATATTAAGAAACTCACAAAAAAATATTTATAAAAAAAAAAAATAAACAATTAAACATACCTAATTTAAATAACAAATATTAATGTTGTCATAATAAAAAAAAAAAAAAAAAAAATATACATAAAAAAAATACAAAAAATAAAAAATATAAAAGAAAAAACATTCATTTCCATATCATTAAACACATAGTTTAAAAAATTTATATTATAAAAATCTTGTTGTAAATTTTTCATTAAAAAATTTTGTCCGAGATATTAAAACACAAATTTATAACAAAAAAAAAAAAAAAAAACAAAAAAACCAAACCACGTTTACATAAGTAAAAAAAAAAAATAAATTCATATAAATAAAATTTTATTTCCATTAAATAAATCGTTAGCTTTTTATCTTTTTTTGTTTTTCATAATTCTTTAATTCTTATTATTTAGTCAAGTAATAATTTTTTTTTTTTTTAAATAATTGAAGTATTGAAATACTAAAGTGGTTATTATGTTTAGTGTCAAAAAAAATGAAGTTCCAGTGATTGGGATTAGTGCAGTCAACAAATAAATAAAGGATTTTTACATATAAAAAATGATCACATATAAAAGTGATAATTGCGATGAAATTTCGAATGAATTCAAAGCATTAAATAGAATATAAATCTATTTTCTTACTTGGATCGAATATCTTTCTCTTATATATTTTATGATCGCAAAATTATGATCAGACTAGCAGTGTAAAATTGAACACATTTTAAATTTCATAAATCAGTGAGAAGATTGCATAGAAAAATCTAAATCTGCGCAATTTCTGCAAAAATACTACATTTTAAAAATAAAAAAAAATATTTCTGTGCAGCTAGAATCAAAATTGTTTTACGCTCATTTATGCGTTTCTCATGCGTTACGCTCACGAAAACGTTTCAATTTTCTTTTTTTTACTTTATTTTTAGTTTCTTTTCTGAGAACAAAAAAAAAAATTGTTGAAAAAAATTCGAATGAAAATATAAAAAATAATGACAAATATGACAACACAACACATTTGATATTTCAAAGCGTATTTAAAACGTAAAATTTAAAATTTGAGCAACTTGTTTCCTTAATTGTGTAAGTAAATGTCATGACTATACGTTAATTGTAGCATCTTCCATATACCATCTTCTCATGACAATATTAATTGTAACATCTTCCATCAATCAACTTCCAAATACATTTTAACTTTTTTTGATAGCACTTTCGTCATGACTAAGTAAAATTGCGTTTGAGTTAGCATCAGTATATCTTTAGATGTTATTTATTTTGAAAACGATATATTTATCTATATACTACTCTATATACTATGCGTAATATAGAAGACAATTTTTATTTCGAGATTCAAGAATTTTTCTCCAAAAGGAACTTCTTAAATAAAAATTGATAAAAAATTAATTAAAATTAAAAATACTGTTTTTAAATTTCTTTTTTTACTATTTTTTTGGTTTTTATTTATTTTTTTTTTTTTAATTGATTAAAAAAAAAAAATTACAAAAAATTATAAAACTTATCGAATTCCGTCTATCTCTACATTATGATATCATTATCATTAATCGTACTTTGTAGTTATCAATTATCAAATTACGCGCACGCCTTATATACACACAATTCTCATACTCAAATAGTTATAGTTTATTTTTTTCGTTTTATACTCGTATTCTATTTCACTTATTTTCATTAATTTTTAAATTTAAAAAATAAACAAATATTCTTTTGCTTTTAGGTTTTTTTTTTTGTATAAATTTATTTTAAAAAATAATTAATAGAATTATTTATACTTAGGTATAGCAATAAGAAATCACTCTCAAAATACGACCAAAATGCATCAATTTATTATCTAAAAAAAAAAAAAAAAAAACAAAAACAAAACAAAACAAAAAAAAACAAGTATTTTTATATTGTTATTTTAAGGATTTCTTTTTAATTAAAAATAATTTATATAATAATTGAATTTTAGAACAATTTTCATTTTGAAAAAATTACACTCAGACGGCAACTCTGATAAATCATTAAATTTTTAACTACATAATACGTATTTAAATTTTAAATTTCAAAATAATCACTATTAATATTTCAGTTTTTATATTTAATAAAATTTATATTTAATATTATTACATTAATTATTGGTTCCGCGAAAAAAAGTCCCCAAGAAAAAAGTTCTCAAAACCAGAACATAAAAAGTTCTCAATTTTCAATGTCAAAATTTAATAATTTTGTTCAAGTTCCCAAAAATGTCAAAATTTAATAATTTTGTAGGGAAGGTTGTAAGAATTGACATGCTATTAATATTGTTTTAAACGAAACTCGGTGGTCTAGTGGTTAAAAGAGTATAAAATACGATGTAAACACCGAGGAAGTGTGTGTTCGAATCCGAAACACGTTGAAAAAATATTTACCCCTTACGACATGTACAGTCACGCCTGAAAAGGAAAGACTGTGTAATTTCCGTGTTACATTTATGTAGCAGGCAAAAAAAAAAAAATATTGATTTTAGAGATGAAAATCAGGCAGTCCTGCAATAAGGCAGCTTTTTCCGCAATAAGTATATATTTATTTATGCATATGCCAAATTTTGAATTAAGAGGAATATTATAGATAGATTCAAAATCAAAATATTCCTCTTTTATCGAATAGTTAAATATATGAGAATATATACGGAATATTTAAGTATATGTAGAAAGAAATTTTTGTTTTGAGATTTCGTACCTAACCCCAGAAAAATGCTTTGATTTTTTTCCATAATAATACTTTAAATTTTTTTTTTTGTGGACTTTTCACATCTGCAAAAAGTCTATAAAGTTTAATACAAATTTTGGGAAACTTTTTCTTTGGGACTTTTTTCATGAAACCTTTATTATTGTATTAATTTTAAAGTCAACGTTATTCATTATTTGCAGATTTAAAACTTTAAACAAAAAAATAAAAAATGAATTACCAATAAATAACTAAAACAGATAAATGAAAACAAACAAAAATTCATAAAAAATGCCAAAAACAAAAACCAAAATAAATAATACCGAAAAAAAATAAAAAATAAAAAAATATCAGAAATTGATAATCATTTAGAAAATATATAACAAAAACACATAAGTACATAATATATATATCGTATACTATATATTAATACATAATATACTTAATATACTGTATATTTAAATTTTTTAATAATTGATTAAAAAACGAAAACAAAAAAAAAAAAAAATTATATAAGACAAAAAAAAAAAAAAACAAAAAATGATTTAGCTAGAAAAGAAATATTTTATGTAAACCCATAGCAAAAATTGTATGTTAAAAACTTAAATATCTTAAGAATCTATTCTAGATTTTAAAAAAACGTCAAAATGTTATTTTAAAATTTCGGGAAATTTTGTAATAAAACATATTTGAAATTTTAATGCGAATATAGATAAAAATTATTGAAAATTTTTCTTAAATGTTTTTCTGATCTAATTTTTTTAAGTAACATTCAACAAAAAAAAAAAAAAAAAAACATAAAAAAAAACAAACAAATTTAATAACTTAAAAATGCGAATCATAAAATAAAGGAAGGTAAGGGAAATTATTTTACCCCATCACCAACCTGTTAATCCAAAAAATGCACAAAATGTATTAATTCTGATATTTTTTGAAAAAAAACAAAAACAAAAAAAAAAATCAATCAAATTTTAAATTGCATTTCTACAATTTCAATTGTTCTATTTTTTTTTTTTTTTTTTTTTTTTTTTACAAAATAATTAATCCATTTTATATTTGTATTTTATAATTAATATATTTAAAAATACATTTATTTTATTTTTCATTTTTAAAAATGAATGTTTTAGTTTTAGAAATAAAAAAAGAAAAAAAAAACTCTACTTGTATTTAATTATAAGTATAAAATAATATACTTTTTTACTAAAAATTAATTAAATTTAAATGAAAAAAAAAAAAAATTTAAAAAAAATAAATAAATTTAAAAAAATAAAATATATTTTTAAAATGAATAAAAAATGAAAAAAAAAAAAAATAAAATGACAAAAAGAAGTATAAATATTTCTGTACTAGTTAGCAAAAATTTTTTTATTTAAATTTAATTTTTATTTTAAAAATATTTTGATTTAAACACAATTCCGACCATCGATCACCGTTAAAATTCATTTCGCTCAAGTCGCTTCAAATGTCAAATGAAACGAAATTGTAGCGAAATGAAAAATAAGAAAATAGTTGTCAAAATATATAACGTTCTTAATATATTTGTTGCTTATAGATAAAATATTTCAAACCGGATCATCAGGCGGAAAAAATTAAAAATATTTTTAACTCGCCGCCAACAAATATTTATCGTTGGATGTCGATTGTTACAGTTTTGTGAATAAATGCATAAGAATGCATATTAATTTTTATTTTTTGGTTGCAAAATTTTTTGTTGATGGTCAGAATTGTATTCATTATTGAATTTTTCTTTAAACTTTAAGTAATTGTTATTACAAAAAAAAAAAATATTAGATAATTTTCTTTAAAACCTAAAAATAATTATAGAAATTGATAGAAAATTTCGTAACATTGTAACATAATTTTTTAAATTCATGTTTTACGCATATTACATTCATTGTATTCATTCATATAATTGCAAATAGTTTTTTTTTTTTTTTTTAACTAAAACTATATGTTTAGTCGTTATTTTAGCATGAAAATAATGAGTATAAAAAGCATATTTAAGATGGTGGTAAATATTTTTAGAAGATTCGGAGAAAATAATGTTGTCTTTTGTATTAAAATTTCATTCTAGAGTCTTGTTCTTTCTTTAACCCTTTATATAGAATATATCTTTAATTCTGATATGAAATTTGATAAAAATTAAAGAGGTTTTTTTTTTTTTAAATTTAATATCAAAAAATAAAGATTTGAATAGAATTGACTACAACTCAGAGTACAGAATATTCATAAAATCTAAAAGTATCTATTTTATTGTTTATACAACATAAAATTCTTAGTTATTCTATTTAATGTTAAATTGATATCTATATGATAAACTTCATAATAATTGGATAAATCTAAAATAATCAGTTGAGATACAAACAAATTTAAATAAACGCCACCTTCTTCCTGTTTAACAAAAACTCCTTTTTCAACTCTCGTTTACATGAATTAAAAGTTCTTAATCTTTTTTGCAGATTCCAAATATACTAATTTAATTTCGTTCGCGAGGGTAGGTAGAAATCATCAAAAGATACTTTAGAGAAATGTAACCAGGACGAATTCTCTATAAGTGTGTGAAACTTTAATCTTCTAAACAATACCTTTCTTTTTTGACCAAATAAACGTTATATAACTTCTGGTATACTAATGTACTGCTTTGTCAAGAAGAGTTAAATTCAAGAACATGTTATCTAAGTTACTGCTCTTAAAATGACTCTAATAATAGTTTATTCTAAGAGCTTGTTATAATATCTACATCTATGGACTCTAATAGCAATTTATTTCATAACGATAACATTATTAATATCACCATCTTATTTTTTTTTTGTAATTCTTCATTTATTATTTTTCGTATTAATGTATACATTCGCCATTTTTAAATATTAAAAGAACAAAAAAAAAAAAAAAATCTCATTTCATTTCATTTTGTTGAGCATTTTTTCATTAATACAAAAAATTAAAAAAAAACCTTCCTTTTTTTAAAAAAAAAAAATTAATTAGAAAATACTTGACTGCAACTTGTGATTTCAAAAATTTAATTGAACTTACAATTAAAAAAAAAAAAAAAAAAAGATAAAAATAATACATAATAAATATTAATTAAAACAGAAATAAAAAATAAATTTGAAATTTAAATTAATTTGATTAAAAAAAATAAATATTCAAAAAAAAAAAAAAAAAATTTAAATGCATTTGTTTAATGTCGAAATAATTAAAAAAAAGAGCAAAAACAATGCTAGTAACTTTTAATCTCAAGGTTAATATATTCTAGACACATTTGAATGTTGCATATACAATGTTTATAATAAACCAAATAATTAAAACCTTCAAATGAAATTATGTATGTACATAATGTGAATTTATTCAAAAATCTTAAAATATTTTTGAAACTCATCAACATTTGAAAATAGTGTATAGGCACTTTTTTTATTAAATCCTTCTGTAACATATTATGATGATCATGATGGAAGGACAGCCATAATAACTCTATTCAGAAGAAAATTATATCTTAGATACAAACTTTAACAATAATAGACTCTACAGAAATTCTAAAGTTTAATTTTCAGTAAAAATATTTAAATAAATTTCTAATTTTTTTCTTTGAAATTATTTTAAGAAACATTGTTTAGCAACATTAAAATGTAACTAAAATACATTATGCCATTTGAAATAAACTTTCAAAATATTGTAAATGTTTGAACATACGGTCAACTAAAATAAATAATTAAAAAAAAAAAAAAAAAATTAAATATATTGGAAAAAATATTTAAGAAAAAAAAAAAATATATAAATTAATAATATAACATTATATATATATATATATTGTATTATTGCTTCTTTTTTTTTTTTTAACAAAATAATACAAACAAACAAAAAAAAAGTTAATTATACATAATTTTTTTCTATACTAAACTTAAAAAAACAAAAAAAAAAAAAAAACAAATTATATATTTAAAAAAATATATAAAAAAAAAAAAAAAAAAAACAAAACAAAAATTATGAAAAATGTGGTTATTTTAAAAGAAAAACGATAGAGAAAATGAAGATAACAAAAAAAAAAAAAACAAAAAGAAATATTTAAAAATATAAATGAAAGAAAATAAAGGAATATCTGTAAAGAATTTATAAAATTGTTTTTATTACTAAAATAAAAAAAAAACCTAAAGCTGTTAATTTCATACCTAACCTAGTACTCATAATGTAAAGTCCTGAAATAAATAGAAAAATGAAACTTATTTCATTCTACATCTCGTCCTTTCTTTTGCAGCAGAGAAGGGATATTATGAGAGAGATATTAGGGATAAGTATAGGCTTATTAAACAAAACGTATCTTTGTCTTAACGTATATTTATACTTCTCCACTTTACCTCCCAATTTTTTCGAAATCAATCGTGTAAGATTTACAATTATCTACTTGAAAGTTTAAAAGATTTAATTCTAAATATTGTACATTTTTTTTTAAGAAATAATAAAGAATTTAAAAATAAATTTGATAAAAAATTAAATATGGATAGAGTTGCAGTGCTTCAGAAAATATTTTTATGATGAATGAAATAAGTACAAATTGATTTTAAATTGAAGAAAATGAAATACATATGTATCTATGTATTGGATATTCATGTATTGGAAAAATGTTTCTTAGTTTTCTTATATATTTCAGATTAATATGGTTATGCTGAAGTCTGATGAAAAAATCCTTCGAATAAAAAAGTCCGTTCTGCATTTGAAAAAATTCGGTATGCTGAAGATCATTTGACTGCAAACACTTTTTGCAGATGTCAAAGTCATATATTTCGTAAAATATTTTTTTTTGTGTCTAGTATTTTTTGGTTTTGGTCAGAATGAAAAAAAATTCATTTAAAATACGTTTAAAATATTTTTTATAAATCGGTGATGAATTTTGTAGCGGCTTTACAATAATTGAAAAATGAAGAAACGGAAATTTCAAAGAATTTGCGTTTGGAAAAAAAATTACTCAATTACTAAACTTAATTAATTAAATTTAAAAAAATAACTTATCAAAACAAAAATTATCTTTACTTTTTTTCTTTTAAAAAATAAAAATTATTTTGCACTAAATAACACTTCCTTCTTAACTTGCTTTGAATGATTAATTGTGTCGAAAGGAATTTTATTAATTTTCATTCATTTTCCATTTCGACGAACTACCACTATAAAAAAAAATTACGATATAAAATTAATTTCATTTTTGCAGCCGTGAATAAAATTCTCATTTCAACATACCATATATGGAATTTTCCTTCATCGAAACATTTCGACAGACAAATAAAAACGAGTTCCAATACACAGGGTGTTCCGCGTTAACTTACACATAGAGCAGGAGGTGATAGGGAGCATCACAACCAACAAAAAAATGTATGGGAGAGGGGGTCTATTCTGAACCCTTATCAAGATATGAAGGGTTAAAGATGTTTTAGTGACTTTTCATAAAAAAATCTATAACTTTTGAACGGCTTGCTATAGAGTGATGAAAAAAATACATTTTGTAGAGTAAGTTGTCAGCTTTAATTATGTGTATTAATGACCCCCATATATTCAACAGTTAATTGTGTTTCAAACTCAATTATGTTTCAACTTCGAAAAGGGTCCAGAATAGAACTCTGCTCTCATATAATTTTTTGTTCGTTATGATTAATTACTAAAACTTTGCTTAAAATTTTGCCAGCAAAGCTTAAAAAATTACGTCATGGTAGTTCACGACTGATGATGTTACTTCGATAACAAATTCCGATATTCCAAATGCTTCAATAAAAAATTTATAGTACTTTGTTGTTTAGATACATCACTGATTCTGTTCAATCTATGGCGTTTGATAACAATGCGAGTACGTACATGCACTAAAAATAACATCCAATTTTGAAAATATTCAAGCTAAAGGCATTAAACTATAATAGATTAAAAAACAAACAAAAAACAAAAATAAATGTAAAAGATTCTAATGAAAATTAAATTTACATTACTTTTGATAGCTTCTAAAAAAAAATAATATCCCAGAAGAAAATTTTGAGATATAATAAAACATCGTTATTTATTTTTAATCAAAAATTCTATTTATTTTATTATTAAATCGTCTAAAATTTATTTTTTCAAATAAAAAAACTGACAGTAAACAAAAGAAATTTTGTAAAAGTCTGCCTTTTCATCATTAAGGACTAATTTAATTTGTTTTTTCTTGTGCTGAACTCAATTATATTGCCTTAGTACTTCAAACTGCAGTTGTTTCATCCTGCAAAACATAAATAAAACAAGAATTTTAGAAAATTTTAATGAATTTTTTATTCAATTAAAAGAAAATTTTTCAATTAGGGACAACTGACAGTTCCCTGTTTTTTGTAGAATTAAAAAAAAAAAAATTTTTTTTTTTTGCAGGAAAACCTCGTTTTTCTTTACTATAAAAAAAAAAAAGACTTAAAAATTTTTTTTTGATTTTTCAACAGAAAAACAAAATAAAAAGAACTGAAATCCTTGGAAGGAAAAAAAAAAGGAAATCTAAAAGTAAATATGAAAATATGTCAGGTAAGCCATTTAAAAAATTTTAAAAATGACAAAATTTTTATTATTATTTTTATATTATTTTTTTGTTCTTTTTCTTTGTTTGTGATAAAGTATACCTTACCTACTATTGCAATCTAAAACTTAAAAAAAAAAAAACCAGTTATAAAGTGTCACCTCAGGTCTTATAATTCCATTTTCACTTTATTCTTCTAACTACACTGTTTTTATTTGTTAAAATAATGGACAACAGAAAAATGAAATACGAAAAAAAAAAAAAGTTGGAAATGGAAATAAAAAAAGAAACTAACTGTAAAGGATTCTTATGTGCATTTTTATCATAAAAAAGTTTCATGACCCAGTTTTTCCATTTTTTCTTTTTTTTATTTTTTTTTTCTTGATGCTCTTAAAACAACTAATCTAACAATTGGTTAAAATTATAAATTCTTGAAACAACTAAAATGATAAATTAACATTCTGTTTTAAGTTTTTTTTTCTATATTGGTTTTTCAATTTGTCAAATTCAACAAAATAAGGACGATTTTCAAATGATATAAAAAATAATAATAAAATGTAAATGAGAAATTATTTTATTTAGTATAGGTGCAACGATATAGGTTAATTTATCATGGAGAAACTTTTCAGCTAAATGATTCAAGAAAAAATTATGCAGAATATATGAAATTTTTTTCTTTAGAATCAATCTGATATTGCCTATGAATAATTAATAATTTTTTGGGATAAAATAAATTATATTTCTTCTGCTAAGTTTAGGTTTTTTTTAAAAAATGTTCCTTAATTAATTGGCAACTTAAAGAATATTGGAAATGTTATAAAAATATTTATTAACACCTAAAAGTTATTTATATAGAAATTGACAATTTTGACAAAGTTTAAAATGTAATTCATTTAATAAATACATACACCTACTTTCTCTTAGACTTATCATTGAGGCTATGAAAACATATATCGCGTTATGTCTAGTTCTAGTTAAATATTAATTTCTTTAAAATGTGAAAAAAGCTATACCAAGTTTATTATTATTTTATACAGTTATATTATACAGTTAAATTCACTTGTGTTAAACTAAAATTGATACAATATTGTGTTGATTTGACGTTTTGAAAATTCACAATATATTCTGATAACAAATTTATACGATACGATTTCCATTCGACAGTTGTATACAACAGGCGGTTGAGACCATTCAGTCGATTAAAATTGTTTAAACTCTTTAAACAATAGGAAATATACAAAACAATATTTATTCAACAGTTGCTTGATTTTTACAAATTGAATCAATCGTTGTATCGTGTAAAAACCGCTTTAGACACGTGAAAAAATATTGGAAATGTTGGTAGTAATAAAATTAAAAATAAATTAAAAAATTTTATTTTGTTTTGAAAAGTAAAGCAAAGAAATAGTATGATAGTAATGCTTTTTTTTGGTAAAAGTAAAACAACAAATTCTTAGTTTTCTGTTAGCTCTATTTTTTTTATTATCTAAATATTATCCACATATATTACGGAAAAAACAATTAGAACTATTATTAAAATTAAAAGAGAAACATATATCGCTAAGGAAAACAGAGGTGTTATAAACGGGCGAACAAAATCATAACAAAAGTCTTGCAGAAATACTAGATCCAATGCTTTTGACAGATAACATCGCATCAATTTTGTGTCTAAACAAATAACAAACATGGCGTTAATAAGTCTATGTTTCGTATGATGCGTCTTTACGAATATGGGAATATAATTTTTAATAAATTTTTCTTTATATTCATGAAGAACCATACATACCTACCAAGAATTATGTTAATAAGACAAAACATTGGAAGAAAAAAAAAAAAGAAAGTATATTGTAGGAATTTCTAGTCTTGGAATGTTTTCTACCTAACTCTCAAATATATAAGTCAAAAGACAACCAACTTATAGGTAGGTTGGTTATAGGATAGGTTATGCATTGAAGATGTATAAAAAAAATTAATTAATTAAATGGTAGAAATTAATTCTAAATAATAAGTTAAATATAAATATATATACAAAATACTCAATCTAATCTCTTATTTGTATCTACATTTAGTAGTAGTGCACCTATTTTTGTATATACATATTAATATAGAAAATTCGAAGTTAATCAATTCAACTAATAAAAGGTACCTTTAGAGGATTTAATTAGATTTTGTAATTCAAATTGTTAGTATTTATCTGTTATTATAAAAAATGAATTCTAATAACTATATTAACCTAATACTGTATTTATAAAATTGTATATTTATCTCAATTATTCTATATATATTATAAAATTTGAGGTATTTTAAAGTATTAAGTTTTTGATCCACTAAAAGTTTGTTTTAAACTAAACAATTTTTGTATAAAAGTCTAAAGACACGATTTATTTATTTATTTAGCTCAGTTCATAAAACTCCTTTTAAAAATTCTGAATCTTCAAAGAAAAATACGTATAACTTATTTTAAAGTTTTTGTCTTTTCTTTTACTAATAGTAAATAGTAATGCTACCAAACAAATTTTTCATTATATTCGTAAATGTTTCCTTCAGGAATAAAAGTTAATATATATTTATCGTATATATAAAAAAAAGATACAAGTTCTATATAGTCAAAAAACATTAAAAAAAACTTTATAAAAGACTTATCTTACTTTTTATAGAAAGCATAGATATCAAATAGAATGGTATGTGAATGTTTACAAGTAAAATTAAAATGTTGTTTTTATTGTTTTGTATTCAAAGTGTGAATTGCAATACTATCAAAAATTCAAATGTTCACACGAATGTTTAAATTATTACCGTCTCACTTAAGAACAGTATTATAGTTATTAGGATATTCGTTTTTCTGATACATTGAAAACGTAATTACATAATTATTGTATTGAAAGTTTTCAAATACGCCTTCAAGTATGCAATTTTGTGGATTATTATATTTGAAGCCAGAGGAGAGTGTTTAGAGACTGGATTTAAATTCTGTACGAGTAGTTAGTTTTTTTATTTGAAGAAAAAATTATTGACAAACAAATACTGTAAACATATCTCCTCTTTTACTACAAAATATAGTAAATATGTACTAAAATCTAAAATAGCCTTAGCCATAAGACTAAGGTTAATAATATTTGAAAATTCGAAGTGATTTCTAATATTAAAATAAATAAATAAACAAAATAATGTAGTGTTGAAACTATTTTAAAATTTTTGCATGTTATCTCCCGATCCCTTCAATTTTTCCTTATTTTAATTTATTCTTAGAATGGTTATTTTTTTTTGTTAAAACGTAAACTTTATTCGTTAAGATGAAATGCCTGGTACATAATTTACATAATGTTCTCTAATAGGTATTGTATTCAAATCTACGGATGTGAAACTGTCTCCTAAAGAAACTTTTCAGAAATATACATAGAACAAAAAATATCCTATAAAAATCATTTAAACCCTGAAAGCTTCTATTGATGTGTCCAAACGTTATATTAAAAAAATGAATGCAGTTCAGCATTATAAAAATCTAAATTCTCATATAATTTTGCCAAGTTATTCGTATTATATTTTATTAGAGAAGAATTATACCCGAGAGTTTAATCTTTTAAGTTTTTTTTTTAAAAACAAACATAAAATTAGTTAAACAGACAAATAAACTTTGAAACCAAAGTAATTTTTATTTTTTTACCCAAACCCATAAATTTGAAACTATAAAAAGAACTTTAAAGGGAAACAAAACACTAGAAACTGACTAAAACTAAGAACTTTTAAAGAAGTCATCAGTACATTTTTTGAATCTTTCAAAACAATAAACATTTTCTTCTTCTATTGTAGACGCATTTTAACTTAAGATTAACTTTTGTAGAATGGAAAAAAAAAAGAAAAATTTACAAGTTCTTTGCTGACATTAAAACAATCCAAGACAGTTTCAAGTCAGTCAGTCAAGTTCCATCAAGTTATTTTGTATACTATTTTGCTTTTTAATGTCTTTCCCAGATTTGTAAAAAGTGAAATTGTCTTTTCATTAAACGAATTAAAATAAAATTCTAAAATAAACTTTTTAACTTTGAATGATCCTTCATGAAAGAAGGAATATTATGTTACGCCATATATCCTTTATTTTTTATTAATAGAAATTACATGAACTTTTTAAATTTAAAATTTTTAAAACAAGTTTAATTTGAATAAAAAACTTTTAAATTAATTTTTTTTTTTGTAGTTGTTTTTAATATTAACTGATTTACAGCGTTTATTACCTAAATATGTTGCGAACAGGTAAGAAAATTATCTGTAGTTTCTTTAGTATACTTAGATCTCTTTAAAAAATTAATGTGGTAGAAGCACTTTTTTACATAATCCCATCTATGGAGCCAAAGTTTCTCAAAGTTTCTCAAAGCTTCATTTTTAAATATATGTATATCTCAAGGTCTGCTTAATACTTGTCCAATCTAAATACACCAAACGACAGAACTTTCTTTTACTTTTATTAATCAATATCAAAATTGTACAGTGTTTTTAAATTTAGTATTTAAATTTACCGTTATGTGAAACCAAAATTTTGCATGATATTGCTTCCTTCTTATATCTCTGCAATACCTTTTAATAGAGCCTGGAAATTTTGACAAGAGTTTTAGAATTCTTTACCAAAGAACATTTTTTTTTGTACTTCTTTCTGTTTAAGACCTATTCAAAGTCAATATTTGAAATTTTGTTATTTTTTTTTACCTTTAGGCATCTGTGCAAATTTTTTGAAAATAAAACGCAAAAATTGAAGCTTCAATATTATAATTTTACATGTTTTAACGACTTTTCTTAATTATTAGAGTTTCCTTAAAATTGAATAATTTGACTCTTGATATTCCACAATAATTATTTCTTATATATAAAATTCTGAGGAATTTTACAAATTTTGATAAAAGCCACAGCATTTTAAACAATTTTTATTGTCTTTTAGAAAATATACGGCTTTCAAAAACTTTTGGTTGGTTTGAATAGGCCTTTTTAAATAGTTTTTGTAACCAAGTTTTTATATTAGCCGATTAGAAAGATTAGCCTAAAACTATGTAATGAAACTGACTTAAAATTGACGTAAAATTATTGAGTTTCAATTTTTATAAACATCAAAACTATACTGAAATGATAAAAAAAAATATTTGAACAAATTTTACGATATGTAAGGATTACCATCTCACCCCTCTTTGTATTCTATTTTATTTTCTACTTTTGCCATCTTGTTATTAATCCAATTATGCAACTTGTATTTGTATTCTTGACTTGTAGTTTCTTTTATTTTTTTAAGCTCCTTATAGTTTCTTTTATGTTTTTAAGGTCGGAATGAATTCTTGAGCAAAATATGGTTTTTGCAACAATAAAAATTTATACAATTATATTTAGGTAGCAGATTTATGAAATCATCAAAATAACAAAACGTGAAACTCTTGATTTTGTTTTAAACGAATTATCTGTCAATCAAATTCTTTTAACCAAGCTGTAATTACGTTTTCTTTTTTTTTATTGATGAGGCTGAGCTAACGCTTCGATAGTCACTGCAGAGTTTAGTTTTGTAGTGAACGTAACAAAAATAGAAGAATTCATCAATAAAATTTCTGACTTGAGAGATATTAAACCCCTACTCTTTTGGTTAATAGTCATATACTTAAACACTCGGTCACCAAAACCCCCTTTAATTTCTCGAACTTATTTGGTAACATCTTTAAAATTTAGAAGTAAATATTTTAATATACAATTTAATAATTTATATATATTAAAAATGAGGAAGAGTGCAGTAGAGTAGAATATGTCAACTCTGGGATATCCGTATGAACGTAATATACCCTGTTTCTATAAAACTTCACCATGTTTTAAAAACTTTCAGATGTTTTATTACCGACGTTAACTACAGAGATAACCAAACAAACCAAACCCAAAACTTGATCACAACCAAATTTTGCAGAAGTTGTTGCCATAAAACTTGATCATTATTTATAAGATTTTAGACGCCTAGCTTCATTATGTTCCAAGGGTTGCAAAAAGCCTGAACCGGCTACTTTAGACCAACCAAATTTTACAAAAATTGTTGGCATGTAACTCGACACCTTTTCACTAAATTTCAGATAGCTAGCTTCAATAGGCACTGAGTTATTTGTATTTAAAATGAGGGTGGACGGACGTTTTAGTTCGACTCCTTTAAGGTGTCACAAACGTAACGGCAAATTTATTATACCCTTGAACATAGTTCTTACGGGTTTAAAAACTATAAATATCAGTTTTAAGAAGAGTTGAGATTTTTTAACGACAATAATTTAAACATAATGTACCTCTTAAAATATTCTAGATTAGTATTACTAGATTTATAGATAAAGCATGATTATATATTTTTTAAAGGGCCAAATCCTAATGTATCATTTTTAGTGCGGTGCGTGAAAATTCAAAAATTATAATTCTTTATATTTTTTTCTTTTTTCTAAAAGCCCAGAAAGGATATATTTTATATTATGTGAATATAATATGTAGGTATATAAGCATAATTATATTCTATAATAGTACACCACAAAAATAACGTGTACATTTCTGTGTATAAAAATTAAATTAAGATAATTTGTTTTTTTTTTTAATCCATTTTTCTATTAAACATTTTTTTTTATCTTATTTTTTTTATATTTTTAAAGCAACCTTAATCCTTAAATTAACTTAAATCCTAGTATTTAGAAATTAAACGTTTTAATATGAAGTCTAAATTAACTTTTCAAATCAGAATAGTAAAAGTAACGAAGGCTTAATATTGTACAAAATAAGAAATTTGATAAGCTTCGTTGAACAACCTAATATTAAATTAAAAAACTTATGACTTATGTATGGTATATGTTCTAACATTTTTACTAGACTGAAGTACTGGCAGTTTTTTTGATTCGAAAAAAGAAATTAACTAGTTGATCAAGAATGTGTTACAAAATCTTGCTTATGCCTACTGTAGAAGGCAAAACTCAACTTTTATCGAATTTTTTTTATAAATAGAAAACTTACAAGAGGAATTAACTGAACTATTCCTTTACAACTTCAAATTGAAACAAAATAAATTCAAAATCACTTTTAACTACGGATTGGCCAAGCATATTCAATTGCATTTAACACTGAACTTTATGGATCAAGTTTTAGTACATGTTTATTAAGAAACTTAATCTTCTTGGAATACTTTCTCAATTCTCAATTTCTGCATGACATGACAAGAAGTATTATCAATTACCATTACAATTCATGTTTGTTACATATTTTGAACATTACGAGACAATGATGTATACATTTTTTTGTTGCTAGTGTCTTAAATGCTCCTCTTCTAATTTCATGGTGCTTATAACCCATATTCCTTATATACTCAATTACAATATTACATTGAGTATATTGGAACCTAGACTATCTGCTGTAAGGGACGACATTTTGTGTTTGCCGACTCCTTTCTAATCTCTTTCAGCGTATACCGTATTCCACCTATATGTGTCCTTAAACATCCGTTGAAAACAACTCGTTGACGATTATTTCCAAATTCATCTCTCAAAAATTTTAAAGTTATCCTAGGATATTTTTCGTCAATATATCGTTCCATAAATACCCAATATTCTTTGGTAATTTCTCCAACCGCGTTATTTCTTTAATTTTGCTTCTAACCACATCATTTTAAAGGTATTTGCTGGCTGGCAGTTGATTACTTCATGCCTAACATTTTTGCGCAAGTGCTCTTGAATCTTTGTTATTGTAACGCAAAGCGTAGATTTATTTCTTTACATTATCAGTTTTAACTGTTTTGATGCAAGACGGATGAATTAATTAATAGTGACACTTTTAATAAAAATACTTTCTTTTATTTTTCTTCATTTCTTTATTTAAAAGCCTTCTCCATTAAAAAAAAGTACCTATATTTTAACATCAAAAAGTTATTGCATATGTATGGGATGACTGATTTTAAATTGATATGATTTTGTTATCTTTAACTCAAAAATAATACTCCAACATCAGCAATAAAAAAAAAAATTTTATTTTTAAATTTCTATAATACACCCGTTATACCACAGTTGTTAGAATCGTTATTATGCAAATTTTTTTAATTCTGTTTACGTACAAATGTCATAAAATAACGAATAAAAACGAGTAAACACTCAAAAAAAAAAATTTACAACTAACGGCAATATATTCATGAAAAAAAAAATGGTAAAAGACCAAACAACAGATGAAAAAGTAATAAAAAAAAACATTTTTTTTACCTTTCCTATTATCATTGGATTACACAGTTAGTGATGTACTCATACATGAATGATGATGATGATAATGATAAAAATGATGATGATAGATTTACTGTAACAGGATTACCGCGGAGGATAAATTGGAAAAGAACAAACATATCACAATTTATTTATTTTTCGTTTTTAGCACATTTCCAAAAAAAAATTTAAAAAATGTGCCTATTAGTTTCACTCTGTCCATCCTTCCGTCTGCCCGTCTGTTTACAAAACTTCTACACCGTTAAAGATAGATAAAAAAAATTTTAAGCATGGGTAGGTGTCATAAAAAAATTAATATTGTAGAACAACTTTTCATTTAGCCCCATCCATTATGGAGCTGCAGCCCCTCAAACTTTGAAACGGGACAATACATAAAAATTAAAGGTTTAATAATACATTTTTACGTGTGTTAACGGTTTTTTTAGTTATATAGGGTTCCGGACTTACAGCTTCTCAAAATTGCAAAAAAATTCTATTTTCATATTTTTTCTTATATGAAATTTTCAAATATTGGTGCAAGTCAAAATCATTCTAAACAGTTTGTATTATCTTTTAGAAATGTGCGCTTTTAAAAACCGTTGCTTTAAATTCTGCCTTATTTTTTTTTTGATTTTATTTTAAATTTAGAAAAAAAAATTGGATTTTTGTTTTTTAGGATATGGTAAATTTTTTTTCGTAGTACCTATTTTATATTTATGGCTAGAAGAGAACTCAGTTTAAATAAAATGCGTTTTTTATGTATAATTACTGCAAAGTAAATCAGATAAAATAACAGTTAAAAATGTAATCAAGTGTAACCAATACAAGTATAAAAATGTTTGTTCTATTCATTATGGGATATTAAAATTTATATACCACAACATACTTATAAAAGCTAAAAATCGCTAAACGCGAAAAAATCTTTTATTCCAAGACCATATTTTGATACTGAAACGTCAATTAAAATAATTCAGATTCATAAGTTCATTATCCAAGTTGACAATTGACCGATTTTTTTTATTTAAGTGAAGAGTTTCGCTATCAAGATTGCTGGGTTGAATGATTTTATTTTTTCTATGATATGATATAATAATTTTAGTCTAAAAAGTTAATCCTTCTAATAAATCTATAATTACATTTTCTACAAAGTAATATATTTGTTACTTTAAGGTTTTACTTTACATTACAGATTACTTGCCTTTCTTTAAAATCGACATTCAATCATCATCTAATAGGCTTTTTTTGAGTAAACTGCCGTTTTCATTTTAGTGACGTTTCAAATGGTCAAAAAACAAAGATAAATTTTTTAATAAACGTTCAAGTTTTATTAACAAAATGTTTAATTTTCTTGAAGTCATCAGAGAAACTTTTAATTTATTTTTTAATGATAATGATGAAAAAATTTATTCTGAAAATAATTGATGTGAAAATAATGAAGTAAAGTTGTGCCAAAATTTTCAAATATAATTAAACTTTTAAATTGAAAAATTTCGAATAAATCCCGAGGTTTTTGAAATTTTGTATAGCGAAATACCCTTAATTTTTGTTATTAAAGAAATTATCTTGATTTTTCTTTGTTAAGCAAACGTCAAAATGTATCTGTCAATTTATTATATTCAGCCGTACTGAACATATTTGTACTGAGCACGTAGAGTGCGATCTGAGCATGCTCTTGAGCATTTAATAAAAAGAACATAAAATACAAACTCTTAGCGCTCAGATCTAAACAAAAAAAAAAACTATTACCTTCATTTTGACAGATCATACTCTGTTCTGATTTGAAAAAAGAAAAATGTCTAATAATAACCATAATGATTTTGTTATGTGATTTTATTACGTGAACGGTTTTTTATTTAGTTTATGTGCCTACAAACAAGTATCGTATATTGAATCTTTCAAAATTTAAAGGAAATATAATAAAATTTATTATATAATAACCCGAATTTGTAAAAAAATGATTTTTACCACCAGAAATTAAATGTATTAACATGATAATATTAAAAATAAATTTCACTTTAAAAGGAAGAATTTTTATACTTCTATTTTAAATTTTAAAAATTTTCAAAACAAAATATTAAAACACCAATACACCCTCAAAGTTATTTGCATTTAAGTAAAAACAAAAAAAAAAGTTACTTTTCAAATAAATTTTAACTGATTTTTGAATTCATGTGAATATTTTGCAAATAACAAACGCAAAAAGTATAGACTCAAATCTAATATGAATGCTATAGAAACAAAAATAAAACCAAAAAAAAAAAAAATGTCGTCTGAAATTCATTTAAACACGTTAGCAACAATTTTATTGTGTTATGCTGAATTGTTATTGTTTATTTTCACGTCAAAGTCATATTATGTATGTGCATTATTTAATAAAAGTTTACCTGTGTAAAGAAGAAAAGCCAAAAAACAAAAAGTACAAAATTAATAACAAGGTAAGGTGTGTTTAAAAAGTTTTATTTAAAAAGAAAAAACGTTTAACTTTTAAAGCTTACACAAAAGTTTTGTTTTAATTTGACAGTTTTGAAAAATTTTTAATTATTTTGATTGATTATACACTAAACCAAAAAGTTTTTTATACTTTTATACTTTTTTATACTACCGTTACATTATTCACGTTACATTATTTTATTGGAATAGAATTAATTAAAAATTTTTTTTACATTACTTCTTCTCTATTATAAAATTGTAAAACATACAGTGACATCCATAATTGCATAAAAGAAAGCGTTTGGATGCGCTACAAATACACATAAAGCATTTTAATGCATTATAAAACCGATGTTTCGCGTCTAAATGCAATGTAAATGTAATACAATTTAGAACAACTTTTTCGCCGATTAAATAACAATTCAAATTCACTACCAAATTGTCAAAGATAAATTAAAAATTTTAAACAAACGCACATCGTAGGCGGTGTACAAACTGTCATAATGCAATTTGGATCATGATACTTTGTAAAAAGCTTTTGTTTTACAATATAGATCATAATACTTTGCATCAGACGCTTTTTTTTTATGCAATTTGGATGTCACGAATACTTTTCAAAATTTTAAAATTAATACACAAACAAAGAGAAATAATTTTCTATGTTTTTCTTTTCTGACCTTATGAAAATTTAAAAGAACCGCTCATTTTTTAAATAAGTAAATATTAAGAATTGTATTGAAATTAGGGAGGGAGAGAATGTGGGTTCGAATCCCACACACGTCGTAAGAGTTATTCCCCCTTACGACACTTACAGTCACACCTGAACAGGGAAGGCTGTGTAATTTCCTGTCCACATTTATGTGGCAGAAAAATGCATTAAAAAAAAAATTGAAAATTTTCAAATAGTTACCTGTAGCGCATCCAAACGCTTTTTTTATGCAATTTGGATGTCACGGCATATTTTCAGCTGATATTACGTCAAAATTTGAATTCATTGTCATTGATTTCATGCTTACAAATGCACTTCAACATATTTCTGGTACTAAAAGCTTCTCGGATGAACAGTTAAAAAAGCTCTTTACTTTTGACTGGATAAACGTAACTCGCACAATAAATGCTAACATCTCTTCAAGGTCAAAAAGTTTTCTATATTATCCAAATCGTTTGAAATGTAAATTGAAAGGAAAAAATTCTTTTGTATAAAATGATTGAATGTTTAAGAAATTGGGAAAGGAATTAGAGGTAAATTTTAGATGAAGATTACATAAAACAAAAAAAAACCTAATATTTTGCGCAACAATAACATTTTTTAAATATATAGAAAACATTCTATTAAAATATATGTATATAAGAAATAAATAATTAATAAAGTAATATACAAATTTCCATTATATATTTTTTTATTAAGAAAATAATCTAATCAATTAAAAAGAAGAATAAGATTATATCTAATTAATAGTCGTAAAGATTATAAATTTCTATGTCTCTAGAAATATTTAAAAATAACTTAATGTAAACAAAAAATGTAAATTTAAGGAGTACAAATAAATAAATAAATATCTAAAAAATTTTTTTATTAATTTATAGTATTTTATTTTTTTTTATTTTGTTTATATTATATGTTTACTTAGAAAACGTTTATGTAATATTCTTTAGAAAAACCTTTTACAAATCTGTGCAAAATTTGTATCA
Source organism: Poecilobothrus nobilitatus (assembly GCA_947095535.1). Classification (NCBI taxonomy): domain Eukaryota; kingdom Metazoa; phylum Arthropoda; class Insecta; order Diptera; family Dolichopodidae; genus Poecilobothrus; species Poecilobothrus nobilitatus. The sequence continues at coordinate 177,539,620 of OX352774.1, forward strand.
GAAATTCCTCAGTTACTAGATAGGAACTCGTGTGATTAACCAACCGGCCACTCAGTTCCCAAATTTTATTTACAAAAACGAACATACTTCCGTTTAAGGTCGCTGTAATTTTTGTTCTATAATTTCGCACATATATAATTTTAGCAATAATAACCTATAGATAGAAACATCGGGTACGGGACAAGTATTATAAAAAGGATTCACTTATATACAAATATCTCTTAAATTAGGCGAAGTTCTAAAGCCACAATTTTATGACACAAAAAGATAGAGACGTTGTAAACACCGAGGAAGTGTGGGTTCGAATCCCACACACGTAGTAAGATTTATTCCCCCTTACGGCATTTACAGCCACGCCTGGAAAAGAAAGACTGTGTAATTTCCTGTTCACATTTATGCAGAAATTCATTAAATTGCTCCAATGTATATGTGTAAAGTTAGAAAAAAAAATCAAATACGTAACGTAAATTTATCTATAAAATCATTGAAATAAAATTATTAATGCATCTTTCATAATGTTCATAATTACAATTTCCATTTAATTTTAAAATATTTCTAAGAATATTTTTTTTACTCGCAATATAAATATCTGTTTAATGGTAAATACAACTTTTTATTTTATATTACCATCTAATACGCTTTTGAAAATTTTTAATGAATTTTTGAAACTTAACAAATTACATAATTATAATTACTCATCAGTAATTTTGCAAATTAATAGCTACATCAACTCTGTTGAATTTTAAAATACACGTTAAATTTAAGGAAAAAAAAAAAAATGAAAATGGAAATGAAATAATTGATGAGGAAGGGAAAAATTTATTAAAGCATTTAATGTGAAGATGTTGTGAAAAAAGTTGAAAATGTAATCATTAAAATAGAAAAATTAACATTCATTAAAATAATTCTTAAACGTTTAAATTTAATTTAAATTAACATTTTTTAATTTCCATTTAAAATGAAGGGGTTTAAATGTTGATTTTTTTTTTTTTTTTTTTGATTAAATCTTGCAACCCTTTCTATCTCTTCAACATTGTATTTTACATAGTTATTTAGGGCTAGATTTCTATATTTATAATTTGAATAAATCTTATGCATGCTATTGTAGGCATTACTCCTGATTTTTCTTAACGAACATTTTTTAATAAAATTGTAATATTAGCATGTAAATCGTATTGGATATCTTAAAGGATTACTTAATATTAAAAATATAATTAATGATTTTAAGTATAGAAGTATATCTGAAATATATTAAAAATTCAGGAGAGAAAAGGTCCTTAATATATAGAAAATAAATTATACTTGAAAAAGAGGAAACCCTGATTGAAAGCATATATATTTGGTATCGTGGCATCCTAAAGTGTTGTCTTAAAAACTATTTATACTAACTAAATTAAACTAAGGGGCCTTATACTATTTATACTAACTAAATTAAACTAAGGGGTTGTAAACACCGAGGGAGTGTGGGTTCGAATTCCACACACGCCGTAAGAGTTATTGCCCCTTACGACATTTACAGACACGGCTGAACAGGAAAGGCTGTGTAATTTCCTGTCCACATTTATGTGGCAGAGAAATGCAATAAAAAAAAATAAAAAAAACTAAACTATTAAACGTCATCTTAAAAACTCATGACCGACCGAGTTGGAAGTTTCGTCATCTGTTATTTTCAATTATCAATTTATTAAAAAAGAAGACTGTAAGCTTTTATTTGTAATATCACTAAAAAATTTTTAACTTTTTTATTCTTCATATTATTTTCAAATTTTCAGATATTTTAATTCTTCTTTTTGTGGTCTTTTTTCATGATTTAAGATTTTCACCAATAACAATGAATCAATATGACAATTTAAAAATTTATTTCAAAAACTTTTTTTTTTTGCTTTTAAAATTATAATAACAATAGAAGAAAAGGATAATTTTTTTTGTTCAACTATTATTAATTTTACATTCAAGGATATGAGTTAAAGAGTTAAGCAATAAACGATTGTAAATTATTTCTATTACAATAACTCCGCCACAATACTAAATAATGATAAAATTTTTTTGAATGACAAAAAACTGAAAATGATTTTCTTTAATTTTTTTTAAGTTTATTTGTTATCAAAAAATTAAAATAAAAGTCAAATTTTATGAAACTTTGATTGTAAAGAAAAAGAAAAAAAAAGGAGATACCATATTAAATTCAACAATGTTTTGATTTATATGATCATCTATTTTTCATTATTTAGAATCAAGTTCAAATAATATTTATAAAAAATTGATTTTTCTTAATTTGTTGTTATTAATATTTAAAGAAAAACTGCATTTATTGTTTTTTTTATGTTGTTATAAGTAAAAGAGCTACTTATTTTATCGTTACAAAACATTACTTTTTAATATCCATATCTACCTAATTAAACGTTTGCTTAAAATCTAAATTCATATTTCTAAATCCGAAATTTTCACAAAATTAACAATATCGAAAAAAGTTGGAAATATTTACTATTTTCTTTTATAAGGATTGTATTTCATTAGGTATATACAAGTTTCTTTAAACTGTCTATCAAATTTTAACTAATATTACTAATATTACTAACTAAAGTTAAATTCATAAAAAATCAAAAAAGTTTTTGGATCATGAGAAAAAAAACTTCTATAAACAATCCATTTCGATCCATTAATATATTTTTTTTTTTTTATCGTGGAGCTATTTTTAGAATCCTTTTGCTTTTAGCATATGAGACATCTCGGTACAAGTATTCAATTATAATTATATTTAATATTTTGTTTACATTAGTTTATTATATTTTATATATTATTTTTGACCTGACCGAGGTTTGAGCCCGAGACCTTTTGCATTAATATATTGTACAAAATTTTTTATGTTTGCCCAAAAGTATGCAATTTTTTTTATAATTATTATGATTTCCTTTTTACAGCCCATTTTGGGACTTCGGTAATAAAACAAAAGAAAGAAAAAATAATGAAAAGAATAAATAAAAAGTAAGAAAAAAAAAAAAAAATTTTTTTGGGGCTTCGGTAGCCTAGTGGGTAGGCGTGTGGCGTATTAACCGAAGGAGTGTGGGTTCGATCCCTGCACAGGTTGTAAGTGTTTTTTTCTTTACATACCCCCTTACGACCAAGTATAATGTAAATATATAGTATATAATATAAACAAAATAAATAATATTAGTATATAATTTAATAATAGTATAAAAACCTATAATGGCCTAAAGTAGCCGATGGTTCAATAATATTGCATTACATTTATGTATGTAAAATTAATATAAATAAATAAACAGCCCATTCAAAGACATTTAGAAATATTGTATTATTATATTATTAACAATATTAATATAAATAATAATAATAACAGGTAAAAAAGCATCAATTATTATCATACATGATAATGATATCATTAACTTCGCACTTTTAAGGTAATGGTAAAATATTAAAAAAGTGAAAATTAAATTGAAATTACCTTCGACCGAAAAATAACAATAATGATTGTCAATAAATAAAAAGAATCAGATCCAGATTTCCAACTAAAATCAAAAATCCTTGAAAACTTAGAAAATATTATTTTTCTCAATTTTAAAATTTCATAAATTCTGGACCAAAAAAACCAATTTTGGTATATTGCCAATAATTTTTCTTTCTTTTCTTTCATATTTTTTTTTCCAATTTTTTTATACTTTCTTCAACTAATATTTATTTTTTATCGTTCGATTTCAAATTATTACTTTTTTTTGTTTTTTGAATTAAAGTTTCATTGTTTTATCCAATTTTTGTTTTCCTCCTTTTTTTTTTTATTTTATTTGTATTAAAACAAGAATAAAAGGAAAACCAAACTTTTGTAAATTAAACGAGGGAAAAGTTTGTCCAATTCCACAAATAAAAAATAAAAATATATATAATAAAATCAGCTTCTAGACCATCAAGAGAAAAAAAAAATGATTTTCTCTTTTTGTCGTTTTTTAAATATAAATCATTTGTCCTACTTTTTACTGGCTTTACTATAAGATCCGTTTTTTGCTTTTTACTGGACTTATTGTTATAAAGAAAACAAAAAGAAAAAAACAAAAAACAAATTACAAAGAGAAAAAATATAATTTTTGTATTATTTTTTCTCTCTTTCATTATTACATACTATCTCTTTTTCACTTTTATATATATTTATGTTCTCAGAAATAGGTCTTCAAACTTGTCTAAAATTATTTAAAAAAAGAAAAAAAAAAACACACACATATACATAGAAAAAATTTATGACCTAATTCAAAGATTTATAAAAACGTTTTTTAGTTGGTTTTTTTTTTAATTTGTTTCGGCTTCTGGCAATGCTTTTAAGATTCCAATTTGTTAAAATCTTTGTAATGTTTAATTGGTGAATTATTCCAAAAAGAAAAAAACAATGATAAATTTATTTTTTACATCAATTAGAGTAATACTTTTTTTAGTATAAAAAATGTTAACTTTTTCTCCTATTAATATGCAAATTTTTGTAGAAATTGAATCTTAAAGTTAAGTTCCATAATGCGAAATAATTCCATTTGCATTTACCAATTGTAAAAAAATCCAAATTCTTTTTGGTTTGCCTCTAAAGATCCCGGTTAGTTTTAGAACTTAAACATTAACACGGCACAACTTTAATAATAAAATTTAATCTGGGGCCTCGGTGGCCTAGTGGGTAAGAGCGTATAAAAATACGCTGTAAACACCGAGGGAGTGTGGGTTCGAATCCCACACACTTCGTAAGAGTTATTTCCCCTTACGACATTTACAGCCACGCCTGAACAGGAAAGGCTGTGTAATTTCCTGTTCACATTTATGTGTCAGAGAAATGCATTTAAAGAAAAAAAATTTAATCTAAAAAAAAAATAAGCAAAATAAAATGGAAGCCCAATAAGATGAAACAAAGAATTTTTATGTCTCCGTAATTTAATTAAATATTAATGAGTTAGAGTATAGATAGTCTCAAACTTAGAACGTTTGCCAATTTTATTTTCGAAGGGTTCGTTTATATTGGAGCTGTGATAAGTGATAAGAACTTCGATAACTGTATCTATTTTCTTTATAATCTTTTGTGGTCTTTATATCGCAGCTTTCATAACTGATTGTGTTTTTAAAAGAGGAAATTTTTCAGCTTTAATTCCAAAAAATATTTATTTTTTATAGTGGAAAAGCGTAAAATATATATTGCTTGATGCTCTAAACGCTTATTGATGATTAACTTGATGTTTCAGTATTGTCACTTCAATTGGAAACGGATCACAGCTCCAATATAAAAGTATCCTGAGAGCAGATTCTTTTGCAATCCATTAAAACTTTAAATTTAAACCTAATAGACAGAACGTCTTAAAAAAAAAAAAAACCTGATAGACAGAACGACTTCAAAAATTAAATTACATTGTAAATTTGGAGAAAACCAAAATAACAAAGAGATTTAAAATTTAAATAATTTATTTGTGTAAAAAAAACAATTTTATTTAAAAGTCATAAATGAATCTTGCTGAAAATTTTATTTTTTTACATTTCAAAAATTGTAAGCTGTAAATTAGGAAAAAAAAAATAAAGAAAATAAAGTAAAAAATTTTATTTGTCTCCAAGTGAACTTTTTATTATTCTTGTTGTTTTTTTTTTTTTTTTATTTCTACCAAATTTTTTGTTCACGTTTTCAACTTTCATTTTAATAAAAACTTAAAATTGTTAACAAACTTATTGTCATGAATTTTAAATAAACGATATTAGAGCAGAGCTAACGATAGCATATAAAAAAAAAAAAAAATAAAAAAAAAAAATAAAAATGTTTTCTATCACGAAAATCATACAAAAATTTTCACCTAGTTTTTGAAGAAATTAGGGTAATGAAAATATTAGACTAGTGGAAAAATTATTGTCATGGAAAATTAAGAATCAGTAATTAAAAACAAAAAAAAACACAAAATTTTATAATTTTAACTAATTAAGAAGTGAAAAATTGTAGGAAAAATATTTATTTTAGAAAATTTAAAGAGTGGTTTAAATTTAATTTGCAAATTTAATAGTAGCATCAGTTTCTTTCAGTCAAACATTTCATATATAAAATAATATAACACAAAACATTTTTTAGATAATATGCTTTTATCGAAATAAATCGAACCCCTAAAAAAGTGAAAAATAAAACTGGTAGTAGATCTAGAACAACTCTATTGGTATAAAGTAATAAAAGTATCTCAAATCATTTGTGATTAAAGTAAAATCACAATCATTAAAATACATAAGCTCAAAAGTTTATAGCATTTACCATTAACAAATTATGGGTTTACAAACACAAAATTTAATTTTTTAATTGTTTTTTAGAAGAAAAGAACCCTATGCACTCCTGAAAAATTTTGGAAAGGATTTTTTTTTTTTTTACTTTTTGAAAGTAAAGAAAATTTCTGATATTTGATACACTTATGGTATATATTTATTTTTACTTTTATGGCACACTTTTTTAAAACAAAAAAGTCGTTCTAAAATACCAAAATGTCCTTTCAATATAAAATTGTATAAGAAAAAGAATGGTAACATTACGTGACAGACAGAAAAACGGCAACCAACTATTTAATATATAGAAGCATATAAATAAAATAATAAGTAAAAAAAATAATTTTTAAAATACATATGCTTTTATCAAAACCGAATTCGCCCCCTAAAAAGTATAAAATAAAATTGATTGCAAAACTTTAGCTTTTTGGACTGTTATAATATAAAAGTGAGTTGCTAGTGCAAGCATTTTGGACTTTTATAATATAAAAGTAAATTGCTGGAATAAGGTTAAATGAAAATCTGCGAAATTTGAGGTTCGTGTTTCTTTTTTATTCCAGCAATTTACTTTTTATTTTCTTAGTTAAAGTTTTGCAATCAATTTTATTTTCTACTTTTTAGGGGGCGAATTCGGTTTTGATAAAAGCATATGTATTTTAAAAATTATTTTTTTTACTTATTATTTTATTTTATACTTTTTAGTTTTAAATGAAACACATAATTTAAATTTAAAAAATATGGGATATTTTTACATACATTAATTATTGTTTCTGATATAAAATACGTTTTACAATTTTATACCAAATGTTTAAGTAAATTAAGAGACGTTAAATCGATTCCATTTCAGCAAGATCAAAACATTTTTTATTCAAGTAATTCATAAATAATGAAAGTACCTCGAAGGGTTAAATATGTACCAAAATACTGTGATTTTAAATATTACAATCCAATTTTAGTTGAAGTAACATTTCTAACAGGTATGAAAATGATATACATAAATGTATTTTACTGTATATTTCTATAGTATAGTATTAGTAGTATATCGTGTATCCAAATAAACATCTAACCTTGAACACCTACCTACATACCTAATCCCTTAATAAGATCATGCAGTAAAAATTGTTGACAAATATCTTGATTTAAATTATAAGCAAATGGAGCGGAACAAAATAATTTAGGAAATTAGTTTAACATAATATTTACATACGTACGTACATATTTACATACGTAGTTTTAATTTTTTGTGTTGACAAAATTTTGTTTGTAAATCATAATGCGTAATGCGCAAAAGCATAATTTTGTAATGATCTTTACTTTTTGTATTCTTTACTATGTACATACAAAAATATATTATGTATGTATGTAGTTTGAATTTGGCAATTGGAATTATTTTGAATGAAATTTTATATGTATATCTATATACATAATAGACATAATAAATGTTCCCAAATAAAACACATAAAACATTAATTTTTAACGCCATGCATATTCAATATGTAATAAAGAATGTTGACAACAAATATTCTGATTTAAATCCTAAACAAATGTTTTAAAACAAAATAATTAGCAACATAAAAATATTGTACCTATATACTTTGGGTTTTGCTAAATTCTAATACAAAATACATGTGCACATCAATATATTATAGGATAAAAGATCAAAAATATATTGCGTGTGTATTGTATGCATGAATTTAGAGATAAAAATTTAAGTTTCAAATTCATATATACAAAATATATACATATTTTACTCAAAAAATGTTGATGAATATATAGTTAAAAAAAAAAAAAGGTGCATGTGAACTGGATTCGAACAACATGACCCCCACTTTTGGAACCTGTACACTTTCCTCTATACCATACAACACTTACAAATGTTGCTAACAGATTACGAAGATAATAAAAAGCGTGACAGAATGACAAGTAAATAAATAAATAAATAGATAAATAAACCGACAGCGACGAGTTAATATAAAAGCATATAAAATAGAAGGATTTTGGTTCTGTGTACCAAAAAAAAGATATCTTTTTAAAAAAGATATGTTTTTTATTTAGTATGTTAAAAATGTTTTGTTTTTAGAAAAATAATTTATCTAATTAATTCTGTATTAATAAGGATGCAGTCCAAAAATAAACACTTTTATTAAACTTCTCTAATCTAAATTCAAAAATTTTTTTCTTAATGTAGATGCTATTAATGTAAAACTTTATTTCAGAAAAAGTATATCTAATTATTTTTAATAATTTGAGCCTAGCTTGGATTGGGAGATATCAACTTAATGTCTGAGCCTTTTGATATCGGCGCTAACAAACTAACTATAAAAGCTAGACTTTACGTTAGCATTATTAACACCTGTAGTCTGCATGTTTTTTTGTTCTCTTTTTTTTATAAATTATCATTTAGGAATAGTACTAAAAGTAGTTGTGACTAAATGAAGGATAAGGTTGTGAAAACATATGGATAAAGGAGTGTTAAGGGGTAAACTAATGTTAAATGTGTTTAAATTCATATTGAATTTATACAGATTGTAAATTGAGAATCTTAAAATTTTTGAGAACAAATTGGATTGTAATATGTTCTACATTTTTGTACTTTATCCAGTAGAGTATCACTTAGTTAGTACGAATGAGCAATTGAAACATCTCTTTTTAGATGTTGGAATTGCTTGAGAGGAGGCATATAGGGATTTTATTTTATCTGATCAATTATCAGTACCTACAGAATATCTATTAAACCAAGAATGGTTTTCAATATTACATCCTCCTCCCTTTTCTCCTCCAGAGTCAGTTTCAACCGATTCATCAATGAAACAAATGCTCGTCTTTTAACTTGATCGAGATAATTCAAAGAAATAAATGAAACGCCAGCTCATGTATGTAAATTATATTCCATCTTAGATCGTATGTAACCTTTATAGATATACTAATCAGATCGATGGGAAAGAAATATGGTCAACACCTAAATAAAAGCGATTAATCTCGTATTGCAATTAACTAACCTAACTTTGCAATACTTCAATATTTAAGTATTTTAATAAATAGTATAGCCTTTATTTACTTACAAACTAACTCAAGTAAATGATGGCTAAATCTCAAAATGATGAATAAATCAATTAGTAAGAATTCTGAAAATAATGAAAAAATTAATGTTTAGTACAATCCTTAGTAGTCACATAGTTGCAACATTTAAAATGTCTGATATTATATACATATATACTTATAGAAACAGTTAAAAATAAGGTGAATTAAAGATTTTTCAAGTAAATTGTATATGATTTGAAAGATTCAGTCACAGAACTACAAAATACTCGTTTTTTTTTTCAAATCTAATAACTTTAAACAATTGAAAAACCTTCTAATCGAAACAAGGAAATTATTTAAGATTTGAATCACTAAATATTCAATGATATATCATGCATTAATTGAAAATATTTATTACAAAAACTATTTTTTGATATCTTATGTAATTCTTTTTTTTTTTACTTCATTTTTCTTTCTTATTTTCAAATCATATATTGATTGAATATTTTATACGATTATTATTAAGAGTAAAATTTCAAAAACTTTATTCAAAATTAAATATGAAATCATATAAAAAAAATGACAATGACATCAAACAAGTTGTTAGTCATATTATATTTGCTTTAATATTATATGAATATCATTATCCTTAATAGTACCATACACAAAAAAAATACAAAAATCCAATGAACTTATTGAATAAAATTTAATGTCTATAATAACAATTTATTAATCCTTACTTCCATTTTTACCGACCACATACAATTATGTGGTAAGTATTGTTTTCATACTACAAATTTGTACCCGAGAAATTTGTATGTGTGGGTGCGTGTGTATGGTTGTAGGCACGTGTACAGCCTAAACGACTGAGCGGAATTTTTGAAATTTCATATTTAAGGTTTTGATGTAAATATCACGGATTTATAAGCTTTTGGAGCAAATCGGACAACCGCAAGTAGTAGTTTACTAGTGACATTTTTAAGTTTTTTACGAATATTTCGTAACAGGAAAATATTATGAGAAAAATTATTAAGAAAAAGTTGTTGCACAAGTAAAGAGCAATAACTTTGCCATAGAACATTTCCGAACATGATCTGACCAACTTTAACTTTCATTTAATTTTTTTTCTAAGTCCAAATTTCATTCTTAAAACACACCATATGAATTTATATGAACAGATTTTTTTTGTTTTTTTTTATGTCTAAAAATTTATATACACATATACTTATATCTATGCATATTATTCTTTTGTTGATGACATAAAATTAAAACGGTAAAATTTTTGTTAGCAGATTCAGTATTAATGTTGTTTGTTTTGTATTTGTTTACAGTTTTTATTATTTTTTACTTCTAATAGGTAGGTAGGTAGGTAGGGTGGTGACCTTCACGATGCTACGTGAAGGTCTCAATTAGCACTAGATTGCGCCATTTTGATACCACTGAGGTTGTTGAAGAACGGTTTACCGAGTGAGCGATGTCTGGCTCTAGCTAGGGCCGGACATCTGCAAAGAAAGTGCTCCAGATTCTCACTTTCGTTTGCTTCTTTGCAACTCCTGCAGGAGGTATTGTGTGGAATTCCTAATTTGGCTGCGTGCGTGCCCACTGGCCAGTGGCCTGTGATGATTGCCACTAGTTTGGCTATGTCTGTGCGATGGCTATGTCTATGTATTTGGAAATCAACTCATTTGATCTCCTTTTGTTGTATGGGCCACAATGTTCTAGATATGGTGCAATTGCTTAGATTGCTCCACCTATTTTGTGGAGCCTATTTTACTTCTAATATTTTTTAATTAAAAAAATAAACATATATGTATCTACTTATATATGTAAATGAATGTATGAATGAATGTACATACATATATTTTTACAATTAATTCATTGCTTAGTTATTATTGTTATTGAATAAAAAAAATGATGTTAAATTATTAGAAGTTATTTTACTTTGATATAAATTATTATGTAAAAAATCTATGAATTTTGGCTTTATACTTTTGGTATAACAGCGGTCGGTCCTGTGGTGGAGATAGCTGATTTTTTTATATTCGATCCATTGTATGTTATATTTTGTTTGATAATGTATGGAAAATTTTTGAAGTAAAACAATATACATATAAAATAAATATATGTACATATGTATGTACTAATAAAATTTTATTTTTATTATTTTCTTCAAATTTTCAAAATTCAATCAAAATTTTAGTACCCAAACTGATTTTGATATTAATATGAATATTAGAATTTAAAATAATATAAAGAAAATATTTATTACCATAAAGTTAAATTTCAAAAAATAACTCTTCCAATTTTACAGCTAACGTTTAGAACTAAAAACTTGTGTAAAATTGGGTTGGAATTCTTTAAACTTACATAATATATAAATAGAGAGCGTAATTGAGGAAATCTTAATTTTTCCTATGGGTATTGTTGGATTTTAAGCAACCAAAACCACGCCTTTTAAAGTCAAACTTTAGGATGGATCCCTTAATTCATAATGTATAATATTAATATGTACATTAATAATATAATGCACTGTTTGGTTTTGGGGAAAAGGATAAGAGAAGGATTACTTGGGAAATTGAGTTTAGGATAATTAGCATTAGGAAGGAAAAAAATTTAAAGAGTTTTTTTTGAAGAATAATGTTAATGTTCTCCCTATGGTACACATATGAATTACAAACTTTTGGGAAGACACGTGTAGAGATAAGGTTCCATAAATGCAACGTGCATTTAATCTTTTTTCAAAAACTTATTTTTTCAATATTTTAAAGTGATGACCCAATGCTTCCTTTACTTTGAATACTTTTTTAAAGCATTAGAACAAAGCAAAGTTAACAAAGTAAATACTGGCCCAATTTGTATTTTTTATTTTGACTTTTGTTGAATTTATTTTTTCTGAAATATGATTTAAAGAAATTTCTGGAAATTTTATATATATTAATTATTGTATATGAAATGTACAAATGTTTGTATTCAGTACCAAATAGAAGAAGATATTGGGTTCGGGATATTTATATGAATCGTCAAATTTATGGATAGTACGAAATCACATTCCCACCTATTTAAAATTTTTCCCACCTTAAAATTTTTTTAATGTTTATGTAAAAAAATTCAAATAACAAATGTCATAGTATTCAACGTAAGGTACGAAATCGAAATTCGTCAATTTCTTACTTTGTCTCGGTTGCTTACTTTGAATACTTTGTGCATTTGGTCAAGTACCATAATGTAATTCATTTTATCTGTCAAAGTTTTAGAAGGAAATAAAAGAAGGAAAGTAAGCATTGGGCCATCACCTTTATTCTTTTTTTTCTAAAAATTGTATTTTTTTTTTTTTAAAATCGTATTTATTACATCAGGGAAACAAAAATTTGATTAATAAAGTTTTCGGGTTGCCGCCCCCATCTTGTAAATGCTTCAATATTGGAATATATATTAATGGGAAAAATAATTAATTCGATTATAATTTTGACAAAATCGGATATCTAATGGCGTTGAACCCCATTGTTTTAATAGTTTTGTTGTTGCAATATGTATGTACAAAAATAATTAAGAGAGATTTTTCTGTTGGTTTTAAAAACAGAGTTTCAATAATTTGTTTAGCGGAGGTTTTGGGATGACAGCCTTCACTATTTTAAATAGTTTGAATTTTTTAGTTGGTCGCAAATTCAAAATAATTACAATTTTTCCAGAATATGTGAATTTATATATATTTGTATATGTATGTATGTCAATGATTTAGGACAACTTTTAAAAAATAAAAGAGAATGAAAAAAAAAAAATATTTTCGCAAAACTACATTTGGAAAAATAAGATTTTGAAAAAATAAGATTAAAAATAATAAGATTTCGATGTAGACTCATTTAAATAATATTCTTAAAAACAAAGTAGACGTTACCATAATTCGAGACATAAAAATTGGTATAAATGAGTTGATCCCATATAACCTCTGAACCATTATATTTTCTTTTGATTTCACATTAAAGTTTAAAGGTACGATTACACTTTTCTTTTTTTTTTTCTTTGTATTTTAGAAAATACATCGTAATTTTATTTTATCTATTGCTTTTAGTGGAAAATTTTATATAAATAAGAATATAAATATTTAAATATTAATAAATAAAAAAAGGGATAAAAAAAAAAACAAAAGTAAAAAATTAAATTTAAATAATTCAGAAAATAATTTAATGCTATGTAATCCTTATGAAAAAATTGAAAAATAAATTTCATTCCATTTACATCTTAAAATTGTACACCATCATCTTAAAGATGTACTTACTAAGATGTTGTATATTTACACTTATTAATAATTACAATCTTAAAGCTTTTTTTTTTTTTGTTTTATTTGAAAAAATCCAGAGAAGATCTCTTTAAAGACTTTAAAAGGAAGATTAATGTATAGACGGTATTACTTTATATTACATTGTTATATGCTTAATAAAACATCTTTAATATCACAAGAAAATTAAAATTTTTATTTTTTTCTTATTAAATAAGCTTAGTAAAAATTTATTCATTACCTTAAAAATTCTTTATACAGGGTGCCTCCAAATCAATGGTTTTCCTTGAAATGGTTGATGGAGCAAAAAATTATATGGGGGACTTTTCACTGCTTTCATGAAAAAGTTTTTGCCTTATAACAGGCAAAGTTTTTGAACTAGAAAGGTGCTAGTATAGTCAGGGGAAGAGGGAAAAGGGAAAGGTAATATTTTAAAATAAAAAAAGCTATTATGTTAATACCGTTATTTTCTTGATTAAAAGCTTAACTAATACTTTAAAAATTTGGTTTTAAGCCCTTATAACCTCAGACTTTGAAGCTCTAGAGTAATGGTCGAAAATGATTTAGAAAACTGCTTTAATAAGCTTTAAAATGGCATACTTAGTTTTAGTTAATTTTCTGTCTTATTTGATTTCAATTTTAACGAAATAAAACTAAACTATGGTTGAAAATAGTTAAGGCCTCATAATTTCTAAAGCAGGGGAAATGGGCCCCCCCCCCCTTCAAAATAATTTTTTTGTACGTCTCGACATGACCGATTATATATTTGAAGGAAGACCTTCGAGTCAGAGCATCTTGTATATAACTTCCTGAGTTTTCTTAATAATGACTGCATAAAAAAAAAACGTAAAACAGAAAAAAAAAGGATTTATAAGACTTACACCGACAGAAATTCAAATAAAATGAAAAATTTATTCAAAATTAAAAGAAAAAGAAAAACAAAGAGAAAAAAAATTAAATGAAAATAGAATTTTATTTTAACTCTTATAAATTAGAGAAGATTTGTAATTTAGACTTACAAAAAATAAAAATTAAAGCAGAAAATATGAAATCTTATAACCTTTTATTGTGGTTTTTATTTTCTTTAGTTTACTTTTATAAGCAGTAGATATGCTTCAAATTATTTTGTACATTGATAATTATTTTATCTTTATTCTAAATCAGTTTTTCTTATTATTTTTGTATATATTATTAATTTTAGTTTTTTCTGATAAATGATATGTTATTAATTTTCTACGATTATTTGCCAATTTATACGAGAATCAAATGGCTGTCATCGTTTTTCTATCAAACTATACTTGAACTTTTTTTTAATAGGATTCAACGATGACTTACCTAGACAATTTTAACTATCTTATTAAAATCGAAATATAAATATTATAAAATTTTAAAATCTTTAAGATTATAAGACTCATTTTAACTTAATGCTTCAGATACAAATGGTTTCCAATAAAAGTATTGGCTTAATAATTTTATATTATACTACTAGCAATAATCTAGTTGAGGTTATTTTGTATGGTTATATTGCATTAGGTACTTTTAGCTATATGTGCTATATGTTAAATTCTCTTACTCTCAGTAATTTCCATGCTAAATGTTTATTTCCAAGCTAAATGATCCATGCAGAATATACCTTATTTTTACGAAATTTAGCTTAATTTGCTTTTAGTTTTCATTGTGAACATTCTAAAGCCTTTTGATTGTTGGTATTTACGTTCTATCAACAACTGATTCTGTCGTCTTGCATTGAACTCTTTATAATATTTCGATCTTTGAGTTTTTTGTGCCTTATAGACAAATGTTTGTAAGTAAAATTTTCTTCAATTAATTGATCAAGGTGTCGTAATATTATTCCAAGAAACCAATATGAAATTGTTATTAGGTTATAAAAACTATTACATTGTCACATAATATGTATATCTCTTGATTCTTACTGAACTGTTTTAAGTTCTTCAAATATCCTTAAAGATTATTTGTAATGTATGTAATCACAATTGCTTTATTTATAATCACATAAAAAAATAATGGAATTGCATGACTTTTTTTTTGTTTTTAAACTCTACGCAAGAAAATTGAAATAGAAAATGACAATGCATGCAGATTTGGTCAAGAAGAGAAAGAAAGTCTAGGTTACATACTCATAAACTAAGAAGCTTTACTCTGAGCAACTTATGTGCACCTAGAAGCATATTACTTTGCCGAAGATGAACAACCATCAATAAATCCTATACAAATCTTTACTTTTTTTTGAGGCACTAGGGCTGACAAAAGTATTATAAGTGAACGCAAAATCCACATTACGTAATAACAGAGAGGGAACAATACATCTACATCTAAAAGTTTTTTTTTTTTTTTTTACGAGGGTTGGTGGAAAACTCGAAAGTCGCCAAGAGGAACTGCACGTGCTTTTCAGGGTAGTGTTGGACTTTAACCAACCAAAACCACCCTCCTTTTAAACCAAACCTTAGGATGGAACCTTTAATACAAATGTTTGGATTTGTGGTAGGGATGTGGGAAGGATAATTGGGGAAATTGGAATTAGGGAATTTGGATTATGGGGAATAGGAAGGAAAACTGGAGGGATATTTTGAAGAAGGATGTTAATGTTCTTCTTAAACTTAAGTAAATCGTACACATATGAATTACCAACTTTAGGGAATACATGCGATGGTATATGGTTCCACAAACGGGATGTGCGCATGACAAACCAATTTCCATAAGCTCCAAGCTGTATATAAGCTTGGAGCTTATGGAAATATTATTGAAAATTACGTTTAATGCTAGTTCCATAAGCTATAAGCTGTATTTCGCCATCTTGATAACTCTACATGGAGGGATGAGCATCTGTTGCCCTCTTTTTTTCTCGTTGGAAAACTTTGAATGGAGGCATTAATTGTTTTATTTCTTTGGAACAACTGTTAATCCCTACGAGATACCTATAAAACAGGGTCAGTGACAAACTGTGCGACGCTGGCTGAGTGGAGTGAGCATTGAAGTTACACTGGGGTCTTTGATCAGACGAATCTGTTTTGCAGATTATTTATATTTCTTAAATAACAATTGAATCTAAGCTAACCACTAAGTAAATACAAGAAAAGGATCCTTTTATACGAAGTAATTGTAGGATTAGAAAATCAAGAGAGAAATTGTAGGGAAATAGGATAATGTTTTGAAAACTTGCAAATTATATAATGAATCAAATCTTATTAGACGTGAAAGCATATTGGATGGAAGCATGTTTCACATTTTACTGATTCTTAGAATTAATGAGATGAAAAATAAATGAAAAATGAGAAACTAAGATATTAGAGCCTTTTTTTCACTTAAATTTTATATGATATTGTTATATTTTTACTTTAAAAGTTTTTTAAATTTTTAAGAACTCGCAATTAGTTATTAAAATTTATAAGTTTTTAATGAACTTTTTTAATAATTAAACTTCATTTAATTTTATTTTAATTAAAACAAAAATAGTAATTTATATTTTTTTTTAAATAAATAAAATAAATAATTTATATACAATTTACAGTTTTTATCATAAACAGAATTTTGTAATATTATCTTCAATTTACAAAAACAATAAAATTTGAATGGTAACATTTCGAATTACATATTACGTATATTACAAAGTTCAAAAATTCAAGATGAACATGAACAATTTTGTTTACATTTTCTTTAACCTATTATTTTAAAGAAAAAAGTGAAATGGTATTCAGTGGACTGTAGGTCCTAAGTCTCAAACACTCATAGGAGAACTCGTACTCAATCCACCTCTCTATACAGTGTTTTTTGATGAATCCCACATCCTCACACAAAAATAAACTTCTATTAGTATCTATTATTTATTGGTTTTTTCGAAATCATAATTTTGTCTATCGGTGGGGTTTAATGATAGCCTTATAGAAAAGTATATGTAAGCAAAATTTTCTCCATTTTATTGTAAAATTTACTTTAATATTCTTCCAAAAAAACAAAATAAAAGAGATTATGGATGAATTACATATACCGTCGCACTTAAAAAAAATATCAAAGAAGTAGAAATAAATGGGAACTTGTTTAAGACCTAATCAAATCAATTATAAAATAACAAGATTTTTATTGCTTTAAAATAAGATAATGTATATTATAATCTTTTACAATTATACGGAATAATCCTTTTTTAAGGATTCAATAAGTTTAAAAGAATTTTCAACTTACATTTTTCGTAACAATCCCCAAAATTTATATCATTATAATTTTTTTTTATGTTACTTTTCTTATGATTTTCAGTTGATTACACTGAATCATGTCTCATATCATACTACTCATCTATTGGGGCTAAACGATCTAGTTTCCAACGATATTGGAACTTAAATTAAATTATCATATTTTTATTTTAGTTTTTATAAATTGGTATCTAATTCCGTTTCTAAATTTTCGAGAAAAAAATCTGTAAAATGCATTCAAAAGGTCAAGAAATTTTCTTTTAAGGAAGTATGTATCTATTCACTATCTGTAAAAAAACTACCTTCTCATAAGCGATTGCGGATTACAGATTACTATACAACGGTGCCTAGTAGTGTAGTTAATTAAGGAATTCTCTGTTTATATACTTATATTCTTAATATATCAGTTTTCTATCCATTCTGTGTTTAATGCTAGTAGTCCCTATCAGTTTTCTAGAAATTACTTATTTGTGAAATTGTGCTCAAATCGATTGAAGACACAAACCAATCTTCAATAATTCAATTATAGACACAAACTTATTATTAAATACGCGTGTAGGTTTTGCAAGACTAAATTCTAAAGTTATAATTAAAGACATTTTAAAAAATATTTTGAATGCAAATGGGAGGAATGATCAAAAAATAAATTAGTAATTTTCTTAAATTCGACTTTTAATCTGAATTAACTGAGATTATTTTTTTTAACTTTCATCATTTACGTATAACTAAAAATGTTAATCGATATTTTTTTTTTTTTTACTATCCTACCATCAACAATAATTTAAAAACTTAAAAAAAAAAAACCAATTATATACAACAAAAATTAATTAATGGTAAAATAAAAAAAAAATAAAATATCATGCAACAATGTTTTTTCAAGTATTTAATTTTTATATTTTCTGTAATTAGAAAAACAATACCACTTTACCCAACAATAAGTATACCATATATTATATTCTATTAAAATATTGTTGACATTTTCTTTTATCATGATTGTATAAAAATGTTCCAATTTAATCCTTACAAAAATTACGACAATGTACAAGAACATATTCTATTCAATAAATATTAAACAATTCAACTCATTTATTTAATCTGTCCCTTCTTATAAGTGAATGGAATCTTGAGTGGTTCTATTTTAATTTTTTGTTTTCTTTTTCTGTTTTTTTTTTTTTGTAAAACTTATTTCCCTTGTTAATTATATTCTTTTGTCGTCATCATTTTATCTAATTTATCCCCATTAAAAAGTTGATAAGACTTATGTAATTTGTCATTCTTGAATCCTTATATGAAAATTATTTTATAAATTTTCATTGCATGCAAATGTACTGTTGCTGACATATATTATAAACATATTATATTTGGCGAATTGAAATATCATAGTAAAATGTTGTATGGGAAATAACGCCGAAAAATATATAGTGTCAAAGGTATGAATCGGCTTAGAATCAAATTCTGAGTCGATTAGGCCATGTACGTCCGTCCGTCCGCAAAATAACTCAAAAAATAAAGGAGCTAGGAGGCTGAATTTTTTTTAACGTCACTTTTGAAAAATTGTTAGTTTTACTATTTAAATCCAACATTTTTGACCGCCGGGTTCGAGTAACTGCCATACAACTTTTTTCTTTATATGAAAATAACTCAGTATCTATTGATAAATTTGATTGGTTTAAAGAAGCCGGTTCAGGCTTCTTGCACCTCTTGGAACTTAATGAAGCTAGGCGCTTGAAATCTTACAAATGATGATCAAATTTTATGACAACAACTTCTGTAAAATTTGGTTGTGCTGGTAAAACATGTTCGGGTAGCTGTCATACAACATCTCTTTTTAAATGAAAGTAACTCAGTATCTATTGAAGCTAGGTATCTGAAATTTAGTGAGATGTCCGGTTACATGCCAAAAACTTTTGTAAAATTTGATTGGTCTAAAGCAGCCGGTTTAGGCTTCTTGCACCTCTTGGAACTTAATGAAGCTAGGCGTCTAAAATCTTATAAATGATGATCAAGTTTTATGGCAACAACTTCTATAAAATTTGGTTGTGTTTGTGCAATAGATGTGGGTAGCTGTCATACAACTCCACAATTTGCATAAATATATCTCTGTAGTTAATGTCGGTACTAAAACATCTGAAAGTTTTTAAAAGATTGTCAAGCTTTATAGAAACAAGGTATATTACATTCATACGAGTATCCCAGAGTTGACACAGCTATTACTCTACTGCAATCTTCCTCGTTTATTTTATAAAAAGTTATTCATATTTGATAAATTGTGGTTTACTTGCCGTATAAGTTTAACTTGCTGCATGCAAAAGCGTATTTATTAAATAGGTAGCGGGGGTCGGGGGCTTTTACACATCTTTTATTGTTTTAATTTCGTTATTTGCACACAAGACTTTAGAAAATTGTGGGAAAAAATTTCTTTAGTTTATGATTCTTTTAGTTTTATTTAATTTACTTTTAGCAAGATACCTTTTTGCGGCGTTATTTCATTTTAAAATACAAGAATGAAATAATGCCACAATAAAATGAAATAAGCCTGTAATAATGGAAATTTGCGATCTTAGATAAATCTTTTTTCTTTTGCGGTGTTATTTCATTCCGCCATTATCTTCTTCTATTCGTGTTGTTTTATTATTACAAATGTTACATTTTAAGTATTATTAATTTTTAAAAAATTTTTTACTCTTAACAAAAAAAATGAATTATGACTTCAGTGGCATTTTTTGTTAAATCAGCTTTCATGTAATGTAGAAATTTTAAAAATTGATAACTACACTTTTACAAGTATAACTTCCAAAGAGTAACGATATTGTTTTAAAATTATGTACAATAATAAAATTTTCAGATCATCAGACCTATTTCTTCTATATATGATTATTCTTCAAGAATATACTGAAACTTTTAACAATATTTTAATAAAATCATCATAAGTGTCAGATAAGTGTCCTTCAATTACATATACTGCTGCCCTACAATTACAAATCCAAAGCCTTTATTTTCAATTTTATCAACTATAATTTTAATGGTGATCATTATTTTAATGATTTAAAAGTACTTTTGGGAGTAATAATAAACTTATCTTAATCATTCTAATTCTATTATTAATAAAGCTAATCTTATGTTAGCTTTTATAAAATATGATCCAAAGAATTCAATAATCCATACATTCTCAAATCACTTAATAATTTATTTAATTCGATGTAATCTTGAATATGTTAGTTAGTTATTATTTGATCCCCATATATATAAACAGAATTGATGCGGTTTCAAGAAAAACTTTCACAAATTTGCTTTTCCAGTGGTTTGATTCATTTAACTAACTGGAAATATCATTTTTTGGTTATAGCTTTTCTTAATAGTTAAGATAGGAATTAAAAACACTGGCTACCTATGTAAGATTTGAATCAACAATCGCTCAGTTCATAAACTACGTGCTGATTCATTTGGCCAACGGGATCTCACTTGACCTTAATTTATTTACTTTTCTATTTATATTGATACTGCAAATAACACAGGTTAATGCAATTTTACAAAACATTCGGCTACTAAGGAATATAGGCCCAATACTATTTTTAATTTATGCATTAATATTATTTATTTTGCTTATATTATATATTAACCCTATATTTACTAGCAAGAGAAATTAGTTTTTAATTAATAAAACTTGCTACCTATATGATATTTGAACCCGCACTCTCTCGGTTAATAAGCCAACGTACGTTTAAAAAAAACTACAAGTATTTAAAAATTGCATACTTTAAGGAGAATTTTTAATTATTCAATTATCCATATTATAATTTATACCTATTATCAAATCATCCTACATATAATATAATTATATATAATCTTAAAATCAAAATTTCTTAAAAAAATAATTAATTCATAATTAAATGTCATTTCTATCATAAATATTCGATCCTTTATAGATTTTTGATCTAATTAAAAAAAAACACAAGTGCATTAAAAATTTATAAAACCATATGTCCTTGGTAAAAGAAAAAATTTTCATTTCTTAAATGCTACCATAATTTTAAAACTAATGACACATTATATTCCATAAATAATAATTTGATATTTAGTATATTATAATAAATAATAATAATTTTCTTAAGATTATCCTTAACTTGTCAGTTCTCTATTTACAGAAGTAACAATATCTTTAATCTTTATAAATTATTGATAAATTACAAATTAAAACTATATCAAGGTTTAACTTATTTTCATTTAAATGGTGAAATAACATGAAAAAAAAAAATGTTATCGTTTTAAGAATCACAGTATCAAAAATTTAATAAATTATCCAAAAATAATGGAAAGATTATCCTAAACTACAGCAATAATTTTCCAAAAATATTTCATTAAGAGCCTTAAATTTTTCTTTAGATATTTCTTTCTTCTTCTTCCTTCGTCCTTTCAAAATATCAAGGTGGTCTTGGACTAACTTTTATTCTTAAAGCATGAACATTTATATACAGATTAGATGGAAAATTTATTTTTTTTACTTTACATTAAAGCTGTACTTCGTCCTCAATAAATCTGCTAACAAACTTTAAGATAACCTTTAATAAAATTTAAAAATTTGATCACAAAAAAAAAAATAGAATAAGAGAAGACATTAAAATAAAAATCTATTGAAAAAAAGAACCAAAACTTATTTAAATACAAGTAGCTCATATACAACTGTACTAAGATAATATTATACAAGGATATGTACCAGTTTATTTTATATATGCATTGTATATAAAATTGTTGATTTTTCATTAATTTTCTAATAGAATTGCTTCAGTTATTTATTGTGTTTTCTTTTTTTTTTTAAAGATACCATTATATTAGGACCTGTTTAGTATAATAATAATATTAGTTATCTATAAATAAACTTCTGCTTGGTTAGCATATTTACATACATATATGTATGTACATATAAAAAACAAGGTAGAATGTAAACCAACGGTTTTTAAAAGGGCACATTTCCAAAAGACAATACAAACTGTTTAGAATTGAAACTTGAAACTTATTTGAAAATTTCATATAAGAAAAAATGTGAAAATAGGACTTTTTTGCAATTTTGAGGGGTTCTAAGTCCGGAACCCTATATAACTAAGAAAAACCCTTAACACACATAAAAATATATTGCTAGAGCTTTAATTTTTATGTCCTGAAGAAGAAAAATGTGTACAGGTGCTTAAGTTACAGGTGCCTAGAAATAGCGAATTTTCAATTTTTGAGCCCTAATAGCTCTTAAACAGGGCCAGGTACAGCAACATTTTCTAAGAAAATGTATGCTAATTCTAATAGTTCTATTTTGTCTCAAAATTGCAGATTCAAAGACGTGCTACAGTTATGAAAAAAAGAAATTTCATGCAAAATGTGGTTTTCATATAACGGTAAATTTAAATAATAAATTGCATAAATTTGATATTGTTTTATAGAGATAACAAAATTTTCGGTCTTCTAGCTGTTTTTGATTGTAAAACTATTACGCAGAGCCTCAGATATGAACATCTGAAATTGGGGCTTTTGCAATTTTGAGGGGCTACAACTGTGGAACTAAAAGAAACCATTAACACACGTAAAAATATATTACTGGAGCTTTATTTTTTATGTCCTGCCGAAGAAATTTTTGTACAGATGCCTAAGTTACAGGTGTTTAAAAATAGCAAATTTTAAATTTTTGAGCCCTAATAGCTCATAAACAAGGGGTGGTCCAAAAAAAATGTCTGAGCAAACTTATACTAATTCTAAAAGTTCTTTCTGCCCTCAAAATTTCAAGTCCCTATCCAAAATCGTTCGGGAGTAGAAAAATCAAGCAAAATTTGGTTTTCACATAACGGTAAATTTAAATACTAAATTAAAAAAATAAATGTATAATTGTGTATAATACCTGTCGAATAACATTTTCATATTGAAAAAATGTTAAATAGAACATTAGATGAGATGGGGTTGGTTTTTTGAATAAGCTAAAGTTTCACATTATTTATGTTGTAAATAA
Organism: Poecilobothrus nobilitatus; assembly: GCA_947095535.1. Lineage (NCBI taxonomy): Eukaryota > Metazoa > Arthropoda > Insecta > Diptera > Dolichopodidae > Poecilobothrus > Poecilobothrus nobilitatus. Next base: position 177,563,381 of record OX352774.1, read on the forward strand.
ATAAAGTAGTTTTAAATGATACTCGCAATCATTTACTCAAAGATAAAAAACAAAAAAATTTTGTCGTTTAAAAAAAAATTGTACATAAAGTTTAAGAAAATGTTTGTGTTCTGTACAATGATATATAAATATACGCATTCAAAAATAGGGCTTTTTCAAAGTTTGAGGGGCTGCACCTCCGTAACGGATGGGGCTACATGATGGGGCTTCCACAAAATTGAGTGTTTTATGAGACCTACCCATAGTTAAATTTTTTTTCTCTATCTTTAACGGTGTAGAAGTTTTGTAAACAGACGGATGGACGGACGGACGGACAGAGTGAAACTAATAAGCACATTTTTTCAAAATTTTTTTGGAAATGTGCTAAATAAGAACTAAAAAAGTTAAGTAAATAAGTAAATTTAATAGATTTATCTACTCTGTTGTTTGTTCAATTTTTTTTTTTTTTTTTAAGGACATTAATTTAGGATGCACATGATAATTAGAAACAATTTGGTTTCTGATTATATATTATATAGTTATAGATGATAAATAAATTTAAAGTCACAAGAGATTTTTTTTTTTAGAAATAATAATTTACCTATGCATATTCATATATTTAATTTACACATATATATGTATAATGTGACCGCTAATTTTCATAAAATCTATTGGGCAAAATGTTTAAAAATTTATGATATTCTACTTAATGTATATAATAAATACTGGTACCTATATATTAACTATAGTATAAGAACAACAATAAAATAATTATTTTATTATAATTTGTTTTCAAAAAATAATAATTAATGGTATTTGCATGTGTCAAAATTAGATTAAAAAAACAAAAATATTTATAAATTTTTTGATAGATATTTGCGGAATCCTGCAACATTATAAACTCAACTTCCTAGAATTTTACGTATAATATAAAGATATAAATTACTTTTATTTTATATTTTTATTAAAAATTAAATTATTATGCTCTTTATTATATAAAAGACTATAAAAGACTGGAACTCAGTCTGGAACTGTAGAGCAATTAAAAGTACCGAAAATGAATAGTTAATCTTTCAGATTAGTTGTCATACTTAAGTCTTTTGTATAAGCTAAAGTTTCGCATTATTTATGTTGTACGTTAATGTATACAGTACATACATAAAGTATTTTTAAATGATACTGGCAATCATTACTCAAAGACAAAAATCAAAGAAATTGTGTAAGGTTTAACAAAAATTGTATATGTTTGTGTTCTGTACAAAGATATATAAAAATAAACAAATTAAAAATGATTTAAATTCTAAAATTAATAAAAATTTTATAAATAATAATTTATTTGATTCATGAGTGACGGTTGAACCGTCAGCCTTTCAATCGAAGTAGCTTTGAACTCCAACCTCCATTCAATTTACACTTTTTAATGTATCGTTAATTTAAAAACCTAGGAGCCAATAATTTTCTTTGTTTTTTTTATACTCTACACCTAAAGTATAGGGTATATTAACTTTGGTATGGTGTTTTTAACCACCAAAAGTAAGCGAGTTAGATATGGACATGTATATATATTCTGAATCAGGATCACCTCCTGTGTCAATTTAACGATGTTCGTCCGTCCGTCCGTCCGTTCGCACGATAACTCAAAAACTAGTAACGCTATCTTGATGAAATTTATATAGTAGATTACTAATATAGAAGCTTCTGAACGAGCCCCGGAGCAAACTAGTATATCTCTATAACCAACAAAGATAGAACCTTTATTTTTAGTAAAAGGGTGTTCTGTTATGTTTCCTTTTCTGTAAAATTTGGAAATTGACATTTGAAAGAATTTGAACCATGGATTCGCATTTTGAAAACTTCCGGACGAGCACAAGAGCAAACGAGGATATCTCCAAAACCAACTAAAGTAGAACCTTTAAATTTAGTGCAATGGTGGTCTGGCATGGTTTTTTTATGTCCCTGGGATGGATTTGATGAATTGGAGTGGCAATTCGGGTACCTGCCAGACGCCTCTCAAGGACTAACAAACATATCTTCGAAATTAATAAAGATAGAAACTTGAAATTTTTTACAAGGGTGTCAAGCATATCCCAAGAGGATGCCTCTTTTAAGTTCCTGAAATTCGAGTTGAATAAGACAGAAAAGGGAAAAAGTTCAAGCACCTGCCAAAAACCTTATGGATTTCTAATTTAATTCGAATTATTCAGATGTAGGGTATTAATAAATCGGTTGCATCGACTTACTGTTACATTTACTTGTTTTTATCTAATTCAGCCTGTTTTTCTTTTTAACAGACTTTTTCCACCTTATATCTTGTATTATTTTTAGGTATTTTGATTTATTTTGGAATGATATCTTTACACCATTTATGTTTACAAATTTACTCTCATTTCCAAATTTTATTTTTCATTTATTTATCCAGTAAAATATTTTTTTCACTTCTTTTTTTTTTTTTTTTTGTCATTTTCTTTTAGCTTCATCAATATTTCATTTTACTGCCTATATTGGACCAATATAATCAGCATACGTTACTGCTGTTACATTCTCTACTTTTGATTTAGAACACTTCTTTAAAGAAAGTACAATATAGAACTTGGAATACTGTATTGAGGCACACCTGCTTTCATTTCTCTTACTATAGTGTAGGATACATCTTCATCTTATTTAGCTCTAAGTAATCTGTCAGATAAATATGATTCAATTAATTTTAATTAATATTGTAAAGATATTCGTCTTTTTAATTTAAAAATTAAAGGTTTGTGTCAAATTTTTTTAAAAGCTTAAGTTACGTCTAGGAATATTATGAAGGATATTTGGATATTTTTCAGTGCTTTTTCTATAGTATTTGTTATTCAATCAACTTGCTTGATTGTTGGAGGTTTTAATCTAAATCCAAATTGGATAATTCGTAATTAATGTTATATTTTCTCTTCAGACTCTTTAAAAACAATTTTTCATACAACAGATACATAACAGTTTAAATTAAACATAGCATAAATAGTCGTTAAAACCTTATAAATTTTATACATTTATTTATCCTTTATTAAAAATCTATAAATTTTCTATAATTTAAAATGGATATGTGTATATATATATATAACTGTTTTTATTAATGTATATTTACAGTTATAAAATTTACAGCTTTTAAAATTCATAAATAATATAAAATTACATAATATAATTAGTAAGATATTACCAATACTTTTATCAAGTATCTATAAATGTTTTTATTATTCAGGATTAGAAAGGATTCATTTCAAATAGTTACTATAATATACTACAACAACTACTAATAATACTGTATTTCCTGTATTCGCTATCATTATTATTATTATTATTATTATTACTATTATTTTTATTACTATTATTATTATTATTATAAATATTGATAGAACTAATAAAAATTGACTTCAATACAATAATAATTGTTATATAGAAAATTTTTGAAATAAAATATTTGATAATAATATTCAGTAAAAAGGATAGCAAATTGTTTTGTTAGTAAAATTCGATGATTCAATTATCACATTAATAGAGATTTTAAAGTGTTATGGAAAAATAAAATAGAAAAAAACATGAATTTTTCATTTAAAATTAAATTTTAAAATCAATTTTATTACTTTTATAGAAATCTATGAAAATTATTAATATTTAATATATATTAATGTATATTGTATATATATAAATATATATACACATATACTATAAAAATAAATCAATATATCTTTTATTATACTATACAAAATAGAAAACTTTGTAATTGAAATTCATTATCCTTTTATCCTTTAATAAATGTTAATGTAATCGTTAAAAAAAAAAATTAATTTTTTATACCCGTACGAACATAGTTTTTAGGTTATAATAAATTTGGAATCACGTTTATGAGATATGGAAAAGTGCTTTAAAGGAGACGAGATAGATATGGAAAAGCACAAGGTTACATGTGAAATTTTCAGTCAATTTGGAAAAGTACAAAAGTCAGGAGGAAATTTAAAGTCGATTTAGTCAGGTACATTCGCCTGTCCGAGCACACTATAACTCCAGACAAGTTAGGATTCCGGAATTTTTACGATTTCACCATTGTAAAATTGTTATTTGTTCATTGAAATTATTGAAATCCAGCAAGTTGGACCAGCTTGTTCAAGTAGCTGGCATTACAACATCTGTTTTTTAGTACATTTGCAAAAAAGTTTTGAAAAAATGTTCCAATTAGTTTCACTTTATCCGTCCGTCAGTTCTTCTGTTTACAAAACTTCTAAATCGAATTTTAACTATGGGTAGATTTCATAAAATAAAATTTACCGTTAATTAAAAATCAAATTCTGCATGATTTTTCTTCTTTCATAACACCGACATGCTTAGATAGGGAGTTGAAATTTCCAAAGAAAAAAAAACTTAAAAAAATGAATATAAGTTTTGTCAGAAAAAAAGACAAAGACAAAAGACAATTTTTTTTCTTTTCAAAATAAAAGACAAAAATTAAAGCTCCAACTTTATTATTTTACATGAGTTAATCGTTTTTCTTAATTATGTAGGGTTCCATTAAAATTCAAAAAGGTGTCTCTTAATTTTTCACATTTTTTTTTTTCTTATAATATGAAATTTTCAAATTTTGGTGCAGAGTTCTAAACAGTTTGTATTGTCTTTTGGAAATGTGTGTCTTTAAAAACTGCTGTTTTACATTCTGTCTTGTTTATATTAAAATAACTTTACTATCAATTAAAGTTAGATATCTGAAATTTTGTGATAAGATGTCAAAGTTGCAAGCTAAATTTTGTTTTTCTATAAAATTCCTGTAAAATTTCGTTAGTCTAAACCACCGTTTCTAGTAATTATTATTCAACTCCAAAAATTTACATAAATAAATGCAAGTGTTACTTAAGTCAGATATTTGAAATGTTCTAAAAGATGATGAAATTTTATTGTAAAAACCATAACTTATGTTTCAACGAACGAAGTATCCTAGAGTTGACACTGACTTGACAAGTATATACTATTCCTCATTTTTATTATAAAATAAATATACCAATATTTTAAGTGGTTAAATAAATATTCAAAATTAATTAATCAAATATTTATTTTTTTTTTTTCACTGTCAAAAAAAATAATAAATAAAATTATAAAGATAAATTTTTATCAATGATTAGTAATTAATTTTTAATTAACCTAATTATTTGCATAAAATTATAGATCCTATAGCCAGGATAATAAGAAAATAATTAATAATTTCTTTCAGTATTTTTATTATAAACTAATTCAATTTGTATATTATATAACAGGTAATTAATGTCCTTGATAAGGAAATTTTATTTACTAAAAATTAATAGTTATATGTAAGTTAAGAATATGAACTGATATAACACATCCTAAATATGTTAAACAAGAATTTTATGAAAGTAATTCATATAAGTCTGACAATCATTAAGTTGTGATTTAACCAATTAAATACACCTGCGGAAAAGCACAACTGAATCGAATCCGGGCTTTTGACGTATAGTGATTTATAATAAATTTTGTTGTAATCAAAAATGAACAAGAGAAGAATTGTCCTTTTTTCCAAAATTACAGTTATATTAAAAGAATATAATTCCGTTTATATTTTCTTCAATTTTATATTTCAAAAGAAAAAAAAATATTAAATTTTTTTCAAATTACAATTTTATTTATAATTTTTTATTTTTTTCCATTTTTAAAATTACAAAATTACAGTTACGATTATAAAATAATGATAAAAATATTTAAAATAGGTATCAAAAAGTTTATGACTTTTTACCATTACAAAATTAAACATAAAAAAAATCTCATAAAAAAATTCATCTGAAGATACTTTTATCGTATTTGTTATGGGGTTAATTGTGTTCTTTAATGTTAAACTAAAAATTTATAATAATCAAAAAAAAAAAAAATACTTTAAATAAAAGTTAAACGTCTAACTAGACTTACTAACACTTATTCTTTAAAAAAAAAAAATTTTTATATTCTTTCTAAAATGAAGTCAATTGCTCTTTTTTCTGTTACCGTTTTGGAGTTATGAACTTTTATGCAAAACAATGATTTATTTCGCTTTACCCTTAGCTTTATTACGAAGCTTTAGACCCACAAATTTTGAACAAACCATATTTTCACATAATTATTTATATATACCTCAAGTTTTGCTGAACATTTTTCCGATCTTAAAATGTCAAATAATTGGAAATTCTAAAATGATCTAAGAAACATTACAAATTTTAATGCAAAAATAGTCATAATTTTAAAATGTTACATTTTATTATACGCTTTAATTAAAAAACTTAAGTGAACAACAAATAAATATACGATTTTTCTGAAATCCTTTTCATTTCCAATCTAAGGGTCCCAGAGAAATTCATCATTTTTTATAAATATTTTTTGTGTAAAATTTTAATAAGATCTAATCGAATTTTTTGTAGAGAAAAATATTAGACTTACAAGTCATCAGTATTCCACTGTAACTTTTCTCAATTACAATATATTATTTTAAAATACAAGAAGCCCAAAAAATTATATTTTCCTTTTACATTAGAGTTTTTCTTTGATAAATTTAAAAAAAATTGCTACTTACTGTATATCCTCCTCTTATAATCTTTCCTTCTCAGTCCTTAATGTAGAAATATAAAACCTTAAAAAAAAGAAATAAAATCATAAATTGACAGCAATTAATAATATTAAATAATTTACATTTACTGGTCCACCGACACCATTCAAAATAAAATATGAGAAATAAATTACCAAGTAAAAAGAAGCAATCATTTTAATTGTTGTCCCTATTTATAAAACGACCAACCAACTAACCATAAAAAAAAAATCATAACTCAAAAAAAAACATTTTCTCAATAAAAAACAAAACAAAATTAATGATATTTAATTAATCAAGACTGAAATAATGCGTAAATATTGAAGTTCTTAACATTCCTTACTAAAAATCCATTTTTAATCTTTACACCCTACCAGGAATAAAATTTTTGCCTCGAATTTTTCGCCAACGAAAATAAAAATTATAAAAAAAAAAATCAATTTATTTTACTGGCTTTATCTTGAATCCTCGTGATCCTAAACTACCTTATGTCTTTTTTCACACCATGCAAAACACTATATGTAAAAAAGTGAACTGAAAACGTAAAAGTAAAAAAAATTATAATGAAAACAAAGGACACGTATTTAATCCAATAACAAAATTACAATTACCAGCCTCTTATTAAAAAATAAGCAAAACAAAAAACTGACAATCCTTAATAGATCCCGGAAAACAAAATAAAGAAAATAAAAGGAAATGTATAATGATCAGATGAAAAAAGAATTTACTTTGTATTTATTAGAATGACAAGAGGATAAAAAAAATGCCTAACAGACATATGATAATTTTTTTTTTCAGAACTAAAAAACAGCAAAAAGTTTGAAAAAATATACAAAGTAAAACTAAACTTCTTGAACATTTAAAGAAAAATTTCCAAAAAAAAAAATAAAATATTGGTTCAAGGATAGGTAAAGAATTTTCTTGTAAAAAAAAATCAGAAAAAGTAAAAACATAATATATTCCCGGATCAACTCAAGGATAACTACTGTTTTCCATATTTTTTTTAAATTTTTTCAAAAATTTAAACAGATTTCCGGTTTCTTAATTTATATTTTATAGACATTCCCTATATTCTCCATCATTCAATGGTAAAATTCTTCAAACGGGAGGTGTGATATCAAGTTTTTGTAGATTTAAAAAAGAAAAGTGAAATATGAGTTTTTTATTTGCAGTTCCTTTTATTATTTGAAAACTTTTCTGATTGATCCTTAATATGTGAGTATCATCTTATTTGTCACTGATTTAAATTATATCAATTGTTTTTTAAATTATTTTAAAAATTCTTGTTCGACCTCATAAAATCGAAAATTAAATATAGAATACCTTTTGATAATCGTAAGAAAAACAATAAGAAAAATAAAAACATCTTCTGCCTTTCATTTTATTGTTGAAATCATAATTTTCTTAAGAATTGATTTTGTTGGCTTTTCTTAAATTTTTTTGATATCATCTTAAAGGCAAGAGCTGAAACTTTTCATAAAATAAAAGAATTCTTTTAAAATCGTATTTTGTATTAAATGAAAATACAATAAGGATAAAATGTGAAGTTCTAATTTACAAAATATTTAACTTGACTATAATGTGTTATACAGTATGCTCTGTTTATATGTATGCATATATTACAAGAATCCCGGAAATATTTTTGGGTTTTCTTCAAACAACTTAAAATATTTGTAAAAAGGATCTGTTTAAGTTGTTTGTAAAAAAGAGACAATTGAAAGCAATCAGAAATTTGATTTTTCTAGGTTTATGGTTCTTTTCCTTTTTTTAGTTTTCTATGTGTTAATTTTTCAGTAGTTCATGGGAAAAAAATATAATATATATAGAAATAGATGTTCTGTTTTTTTATACCCGTATGAACTATGTTCAAGGGTATAATAAATTTGCCATTACGTCTGTGATACCTTAAAGGAATTGAGCTAGATATAGTGTCAAATATATTGATCGGCTTAAAACCGAATTCTGAGTCGAAATAGAGGAGCTAGGGGGCTGAAATTTGTTTTACCTTACTTTTGCAAAATTGTTAGTTTTGCTATTTAAATCCAGCATTTTCGGCCGTCGGGTTCGAGTAGCTGCCATACAACTTCTTTCCTTTTATGGAAATAACTTAGTATCTATTCAAGCTAGGTATCTGAAATTTTGCAAATGTTGATCAAGTTTTATGGCAACAACTTCTGTAAAATTTTGTTTTGATTGTACAACTAGTTCAGGTAGCTGCCATACAACATCTCTTTTAAAATGAAAATAACTCAGTGTCTATTAAAGCTAGCTATCTGAAATTTAGTGAAAAGGTGCCGAGTTACATGTCAACAATTTTTGTAAAATTTGGTTGGTCTAAAATAACCGGTTCAGGCTTCTTGCACCTCTTGGAACTTAATGAAGCTAGGCGCCTGAAAACTTACAAATGATGATCCAGTTTTATTCTGTAAAATTTGGTTGTGCTTGTGCAATAGATTTGGATAGCTGTCATGCAAGTCCACAATTTACATAAATATATAAATGTAGTTAATGTCGGTACTAAAACATCTGAAAGTTTTTAAAAGATGGTCAAGTTTTATAGAAGCAGGGTATATTACGTTCAAACGGGTATCACAGAGTTGACACAGTCTACTCTACTGCACTCTTTCTCGTTTTCTATATAGTACGGTATATCAAGTAAATGCTTAATTTTGGACCTGGAAAGTTGTGAAATTATTAAACTTATATTAATGTTTTTGAATTTATACTTTAATTTTCACGTTATTTTGAATATAAAACGGAAATAATACTCTTGTAAAGAATAAATTGAAATGTTGACATTATATTTGAAAATTTTGAAATGAACGCAAAACAATTTAATATTGTGGTATTTGATAAAATTAGCATTTGTTAAGATAATATCTAATATTAAAAAGAATATCTAGCAATGCTTTACTTTTTCATCTTTTCATTTAAAATTAAGTTTTTGTTTAAATTTTTTTTTTTTTTTGTCAAATATTATCAGATACATATCTAACATCAGATTAACATATCTTAATAAAAAACAACGTAAAAATAATTCACTATTTGCCACACAACAAAAAAAAATATTTTTAAAATAATTTAAATAACTATTCATATATAAAAAAAAAATCACATTTTAAAACTAAAACAAAAAAATATTTAAAGATTAAAGACACAAAATACTTTCAAACTCATTATAATACTTTTTTTTAGTTTTGTGACAACAATAATAAAAATTTAATGACCAAAATATCCTTCCTCCTATTAAAGTGCAATAACAAAAACAACAACACTATTAAGCTCCACATGCTAAATATATTCTTTTATCCATTCTTTATTTTCATTCCAAATTTTAAATTACTTAAAGAATTTTTATTTAATATTTATAGTTTTTTTTTTGTTTTATAACCCATTCTTTGTTTCTGCGCGATCATTTTTTTTTTATTTTTATGAATCCATTTTCTTTCCATTTTCTTTCGAAAACAAAAAAAAAAAAAATTTAAATTCATTTTGCCATTTTTGTTTTCGTTTTTATTTTCCTTCCATTTACAAAAACATTCTCTATTTCCTGTAAAACGTATGCAATAACATATTGCATACTTTCAGGATAAATAAAAATTATGCACGGTATTTTATTATTGTAGTTTTTACTATATATGCAGTGGTAGGTTATCATAAAATAATGCTTTGGAATTTATTCTATCTTAGAAATCTTTTGTTTTTTTTTTGTTTTCAGAATTCATATTATATTTATTTTAATTTTGTTTCGCTTTATGTTTTTTTTTAAACAATACAAAAAAGTTTTTAATGCATTTTTTTTTTAATATATCTACAGAAACATATTTTACAGAAAATAAAAAGGAATATAAGAAAAAAATTAAGTACACAAAATTATTTGAAACACTTAATATACTGAGATCGCAAAAATTATTTTTGATCTATTCTAAAACTATAGAATATACATGAAAGATAAAAGTTATAAATTATTTTCCGTCAATGTCACCTAAAATTGCAAAGTTTGTTTCATCTTTTTCTTTTATGTATCATGTTTTTTTGTTTAGTTAAACTTTCGTATTTATCTATTTTATACTTTAATATTTAATTTAATTTAATTTACAAAATGTTTATATAAATTTATTTAAATATGTCTAATTTAAATTTAGTAACTAAATAACAAGATCCCAGTATTTAAAAACGACCCGTAGAGAAATAGAGAATCCGATCTAAAGAAAAAAATTTAATGAAACTTAAATTTTAATCATCGCCTCCGAAACAAAAGTTTCACTTCTTTAAGAAAAAGAAACTTAAAAGGAAAAGAAAATATGCAAACCACAAATTTCAAAAATATAATAAAAATTGAAAATTCTATTAAAAATGAATACATTTTAAAAAACATAAAAAAAAACATTTTTATGTTTGATATAAACCGAAAAATTCAATATTTTCATACTTTTTAGCACATTTCCAAAAAAAAATTTTAAAAAATATGCCTATTACTTTTACTCTGTCCGACCGTCCTTCCGGCTGTTTACAAAACTTCTAAACCGTTAAAGATAGATGCAATATAATTTTAACCATTTCAACAATTTTTTCATCTAGCCCTATTCATTACGGTGCTTTGAAAAACTCTGCTTAACTCTGTTTAACATTTTTTCAATTAAAAAATGCCATTCGACATGATTTTTTTTTAAACTTTATAAATCAATCTCAAAATTATACATTTTTAAATTTAGTATTTAAATTTACAGTTATATGTAAAAACCAAATTATTATGATTTTTCTTCTTTCATAACTCCGGCACGCTTTCAGATAGAACGTTAACATTTTAAGAAAATAAAGATCGTTTAAAATTAGGGTAAGTTATCTCAGAAATTTTTTTGTACCAACCCCTGTTTAGGGATTATTATTGAATTAGGGCTCCAAAATTAAAATTTTGCTATTTTTAAACACCTGTAACTTAGCCACCGTAAAAATATTTGTAAAATAAAAGTCAAAAATTAAACATTCAACTTTATAATTTTACTTTTGTTAATGGTTTTTCTAAATAATGTAGAGTTCCCTTAAAATTGATGAAAGTGTACTTTATTTTTCACATTTTTTCTTATTACATGAAATCCTAAATAAATTTCAAATTTGATGGAAGTTACAGCATTTTAAACAGTTTGTATTACCTTTTCGAAAATGTGCGCCTTTAAAAACTGTTAATTTACATTCTACCTTGTTTTTTGAATTATTTACTTTCAAAATATATATTTACAATATGTATAAAATTGTATATAAATACATATATCTATTCATATGGTTTTTTTTAAATGAAAATATGTCCTATACGAAAAATATTGATCAAAAGTAATATCATGGGAAAATCTCAACATAAAAGCCAATTTTTTTTTTTTAACGTAAATAAAAGAAAGTTTCAAAAGAAATTTTATTACAATTATTGAATTGAAAAGAAAATTGTTTTTCGGTATGTTTACCTTTAAATATTGAGAAAAATAAGAAACAAGATATAACTTTTACGACAGAATTTGCAGGGGCAACCACATAAATCATTTTTTAAAACAACAAAATTTATACTTTGTATCAATATAAAATATCATATACATATATATATATATATATAGATAAGGATAAAAAATGTTTTTTTCTTCAAAAGTTTTAAAAGTTTTTGAATTTTGTATATTTTTTTTTAAATTTAAATTAAATATTTGAAATAACCTCTTTTTTTTTTAAACAAATCAAAAAATTATTTATTAGACTTTAAAGTAAAATTTTTTAAAAGTACTTAAAATAAAATTTAATTATTGAAATTGCTGAAAAATGCTTTTAAAATTTTATACTAAACTAATATTGTTAATAAATTTTGAATGTGCATAGTACTGAGAACCTTAAAATATTTAATTTTTTTATTTTCATTTAGGACAGTATCTTAAATTTGCAGTCCAAGTAAATTTTACAAATAAAATGACACAAAATGTCCCAGCAGTAAAATTAAATAAGGTCTCAAGAAAACGAAATAAATTACCTAAGAATGATATTAGATGAAGAGCACGTCAAAAATAAAAAATTGAAACTCGCGTATCAAAATGTAGATAAATATATGTATTGGCTCCTAGATCGAAACTCTAAATTGCTAATAAAATATAAAATTTTATAATATAAAATAATAATTAAGTCTTTTGGTTGGACGTCATATACAGCTACGGAATTGTGTAAAACAAACAAATATTCAGAGCATTCAAATTTTACGTAACATGGTTAGGTAATCTCTTTGGTGCGTACGAAATTGAGATTTGTATATAGAGATCTAGAGATTTCTAATATAAAAAAATAAATAAAAAATTATCCACTAAAACATATGACTTATTTAGAGGGCCACATAAATGTAGAAACATGAAAACTCCTACGTTCCAAAAATGGCAATAGAAGGCTTAAAAGAACTAGACCACTAGATTAGATTTAACGATAAACGCAGATCACCTTCATAAAGATCTACAACTGCAGTAAATCTATAAAAGTTAACGTAAAATTACTGGTTAATCTCTAAGACTAGTTTTAATCTTTTAAGATGAGTTGGTGTTTTTAGTGTGGTAACTTACATAACTTTTACAGTCTTACAGATTTTTCGATGATTCTCACCATCTTTACCTAAAAAAAGAAGATTCAAAACAGTATGTAAAACTAATGGGTTTCAAAGGCATAATCATCTATAAAAGGATAAAATAAAAGTTCTAGAATATTGTAATTATTTTCGCTTTAAAATTTGTAATTTCTTTAAAATTATTTTATAATTAAGAAAATCTATTAACACAGGAAAAAAGGATAATGTTTGAGCTTCAATTTTTGCAACTTAACTTTAAAAAATTTGAACAGTTGCCTAAAATTAGCAAACTTTAAAATTTTAACCCTTTATATCCCTATAATGTGAAACAGTACGTAAACATGTTTTTATCATGAAACTTATATTCAATCTGAAAAGTTTTATCCTTCTAAAAATACCAAGTTCCTTACTTTGTAAGAGTTCAGAGCATTCAAGGAATACAAAATTTAAAAAATTATGATTTTTTTTATGTCCAAAATTTAAGCCGTCAATTTTTCAACTATTTTTTATGTTCCGAGGATTCAGAAACAGTCAAAAATCGTTTTGCGTCTTAAAATTTTGAATAGCATCTTTCATTTAACAATAATCCCATTGTTTGGTTTCAAAATACTATTAAATGTTTCAAAACTGAATTATGTTAGAATTATTTTATTTCATAATATACATTTTCTCCATTTTTGTTTAAATAAATAAAAATTGATAGTACATAATTAAAACATCATAATTTAAACTTATTATGTTATGGTTTTAGACCAAAACTTATTACTTTTTTTTAAAAATAATTTACTTTTCATTAAAAACAAAATTTGTTTCTTAATTGTTTCAAAAAAAAAATAAACAAAATAATAATGACGACCAATAAATTATAACAAAAGAAAATATTTTTATAATATTTATATCTTGAAATAAATTTTCATCAAATATTTTACCGTTAATGGGAAGCTATTAGTTAAAATAATTATGATGAAATGTGCTTTAGTTTTCTGGATCGTTTTGAATCTATCTCCACAAAGTAATTTCTGATGAAATAAAGGCTAATAATATAACACCTAACTCAAAAACAAATAATTCATGTTATTCGTAAATGAAAGAACTCCTAAAAAAATGTAATTTCTCGTAATTCAAAAAGGGATTATTTAATTTCGAAACAAAAATAAATCCTCCCAATTATTTCTCCTAAAATACCTCCCAATTATTTCTTTTTAATATACATACATATGTTAAAGACCTCCATTTGCTTGCTATACATATTATTGAAACCCAGATTTTGTATCCAAACTTTATATTCATATACAGAAAACCAACCAAAAATAATATTCGAAATTACATCATATTTTTTTGTTTAATTTTTAGCCAAAAGAAAAGGAAACTTTGCTCTAGGTATAAAAGTTAAACAATAAAATCAGAGCTTCAATTATTAGGTTGGCGGCGTTTTTTCACTTTTAAAATACATATATATTTGTCTACAATAATGAGATTTATTTCTTTTTCTAGAAATTTTACAAAACCTTAACATTTGCACCCTAATTGAAAAAATTCTGGTTTATGTTTGCGCAGTTATTTCACTTTTTGTAAAGAAAAATCTCAAATTTTCGCTTTTTCGCTTTTGACTATATTTGAAAAACAATCTTTCCGTATGCGTTTACTCGCCATTTTTAAAAACAGGATTATTTAAATTAATAACTATTAACATTATTAATTAAATTAAATTTGTACATTCTTATTCTTAAATATAATATTTCCTTTGGGTTCAACTAAGAGCACAAAATAAAAAAAATTTAAAAATATTATATAAAACCAGAAGAAGTGTAGAGTAAACTATTTCAAATCTAGCATAGAGCTGTTCGAACATAATAAATTCTGTTACCTTAAAACTTACAAAGTTACAAACATCTGATAGAGATAGAGTATAAGTATATAGAGACATAAGTATTTACGTACATTTTAGAGTTGTGTGATACTTACTCAAATCCGTTGCCTCGAACCAACCAAATTTCATAGAAGTTATCTGAATTCAACTCTATGTAAATTTTCGAGTTATATAACAGTTCCTTGAACCCATTGGCCCAAACTAACCAAATTTCATACAACCTATTGCCATATAAATTGATCATTTTTTTGAAAATTTCAAAAGTTTAGCTTTATTAAGAATCTGTTCGTCAAATTTACTCAATTTCAATAGCGAAACTAACAATTTTATGAATGAAAAATTTTTCAAAAAACCTAGCTCTTTTATTTATTATATTGAGTTATCATGCTGACAGACGTATGTACATAGCTTAATCGGCTGAATATTTGATTCTGAGGAAGATTATATATTTTGTCACCTCACGTGTAAGTGCCCAGCGCTGGCGAGGGTCAGAATAGCAATTCTGGGTAGCTATCAATTCAACGATCTTAGTGATCTAGCGGTTAAGTAACCTGCAGAAATGGTAAGGTTTCTTAACGCAACGAAATGGATCTAAAATTAAACTAATATAGCCCTATTATAAGCCTTGTGGTCACGGAAGTGGTAGCAAAACGGTGCTAACGCGCTAATTGGGGTCACTGCCAGGAGCGGCGGTGGCCAGCCACTCCAACCAACCAACCATATATTTTGTCATATCTAGCTATTTTCAGATGTCGTAAACATAATGGTTAATTTAATATATTCTTGAATTATGTTTAATATACCCTTGAACTAAAAAAAAAATTTTTGCAGTTTAACTAAAGAATTTTTTTATTCAAAACTTTCATATAATTAGTTAACAAAACAATATTTAAAAGATACTCAACACTACTGAACGTATGCACAAAAATTACAAGTTTTAAAACATTTATAAAGCAATAAACATTTGAAAGCAGAATTAACTAATTCTAACATAATAATTCTACTGTACATTATTAAACTTTAAAATTTTAATTAATATATGAGTTATCATAGTAGTTTCTTCTACTTTTAATTTCTTGTTCGAAACTAATAATTATAGACTGTTATTCAAAATCCGTCTACTACAGAAAATGTAAAAGTTCTTTAAAAGTCAACTATTGTACAAAATTTAAAAGCTTTTGTATGAGCAAACAACAAACAAAACCAACTTTCTAGAATCCTTTCTAAAGAAAATTCCATAACACAAATTTTTTCAAACTTTTCTTTATAAAAGTTTTCTTTTAAAATTTTCCAAAAACAAAATTTTTAAAAGTAATATTAATATTAGTTACATTTTTCCCTAAAGAATAAAACCATATATATGAAACCCAAAAGACGATATCAAAATGACAATCAACAAACTTTTTCTTTTATCACTTTAAATATTCGTTTCATTTTCTAAAAAATTTAACATCACCTTCAAAACAAAAATAATTTAGAATTTTATCAAATTAGCATATTATTGCTTTTTAAAAATGTTTCCTGATTTTTAAATGAAAATAAACACTTTTAACTTTTATTAAAGGAGAAAATTTTTATTCCCTTGAAATGAAAAAGCTTTCAAGTAATAATTTCAGATCAATAAGGATATTCAATTTTAATATATTCCATTTTAATTTTTAATCTTTAATTTTCATTCTTCTTTTAATATAATTTTCAATTTGAAGACCAAGATAAATACTAATTAAATTGTAATCTCATTTTTAAAAAATTTAAGATGCAAATAGCCTTTAAAATAAAACAACGTAAAAATTAATTGTAATAATACAGGTAAGTTCTGATTATAAATTTTAAACTATCGCCTAATGACAATGGTCCTCTTACTTGTTATTAAAAATTATTAGTTATAGTGATTCTTCAATATAGAAATAACTGTTCCTTAAATTAGTAACTGTAACTGTTCCTTAAATTAGAATAAATCTTAGAAGATAACCTTATATTCTAAACAAAATCAAATAACTTGACACACAGTTTTCTATTTTTGTCAAGCAACAACTGAACTATTTTCACTTTAATACAACTACAAAAACAAAAAAAAATCTAAAGTACATATTTGCATCTACATATCGTCCTCGTATTATAAAACCAATATGAAAAATGGATTCATACTTTTTCATTCCCTTAATACTATTTCTTTTATAATTCCTGTGAATTTTTCAGCTCTAATTGAAAAAGTCCTGATTTTTAATAAATAAATCTTAAATTGTATACTAGTATATATGTACATATACATTATATATTGTTCAAATATACTGAATTAAATGAATCCTTATGTAAAGACTCTTATGAATTCTAAAAAAGATTCATAATTGAAAAGTTATTTAGAGCAGAATCTTAAGATATATATTTTATAAGTTACAAGTTACGAAATGAAACAAAAAAAAAAAAAAGAAAAGAATGATAACATGATTTCTTGCATCTTACCTATATACCTTGAGAAAATTATATCATGTCATTTTCTAAAATAAAAAATAAAGACACAAATAAAATCTAGAAAAAAAAATAAATTTTTTTTTTGAACTTTAATGCTTTTATCAAATAAAAATTTCTTAAGGATTTTAACCTACAAACCTATAAAAATTCTTAATTTTATAAAATGTGGATATTCACCTTTGTAAGAATTTATGTGTGTGTGTGTATTTTTTTTTCTCTTTTTGAATTCTTATATTGCAAAATGAAACCTGATTTTTCTTTTGTATGATTATTGATATGATTGTATGTACATATGTTAAAATTTAAGACACTTTTAACATTTATTTAATTATGTTGCAAGTTAAATACACATCTGCATATTTATTTTTAAAAAATGAAAAAAAAAATAAGAATAAAAAATAATTGTAAAAAGGGGATTTGAAATTCTTTAATAGATAATGCAGATATCACTCTGGAAAAAAAATAGGTTTACTATTTTTGTATATCTAAAAAAAAAATTTTTAATATTCTTAAAGATCATCCAGATATTAAGTGAGAAAATTCATTTGTATGCAAAGGATTTGTATAAAATAAAAAAGAAAACAAAAAAAATGTTTAGTGAAATCACAATCAGTTTATAAACACTCTTAATAAAAAACTATTCTACGATTAAATAACGTAATTAGAAACCGTTTAATATTAAGGATATAGTGAGTTCTAGTTTTTTAATCAATATGAATAGAATTAGTGAAATATATTCACGCAAAAGATGTGACAAAATAATACGAACGACTTACCAATGAACAAAAATTTTATACGACCCACAAATTGCATACTTTTAGGGGATATGCTTTTTTATTTACATTCTAATGTATTTTATTTCTGTCATACTCGAAAAGGAAAGGCAACCATAATTTTTCTGTAACATTGGGAAATTTTCTTAAATAAATAAACATATTTTTATTCAACACTTTTAAATTAAAATATGCCATAACATTAAATAAGGATAAAACCTTAATTCCTTGTTCAATATGATGTGAACCGTATTAACGATGCAAGCATATAAAAAATTTTACATTGCAATTTATATAAAAATTTTTAAATATATGAATGTGTTTTGTTTTTTTTTGCCTTTTATTTTATTTTATACATTTCTTTTAATGTAATAAAAATATTTGCATTTACATTCTGAAGGCATGCACAAATGTTATCACGTATAATAAAAAAAGAAAATATCTTATATTACATAAAATTTTTTAATATACAATTTTTTATTTATTTTACAAAAAATTTAGCAAGAAAAATTTTTTTTTTAAGATTAATAAATTATTATTTTCATTTTATTATAAAATTTAATAACATGATGAGAAATTTAAAGATTATATTACAAAGAATAAAGAATTAGATTAAAAATTTATGTTTTTTCAAACCATTGGCGTCATCATCAAAAAGATAACTTTTAGTTTTATTATTTTGACTAGACTGAATGCAATGAATAACATAAACACTATTTGCTATGTAAATATTAAATTTTATAAAGTAAAGTTTTATTCTTAGAAATATTTCGATTTCTTTAAAACAAATTTTATTGAATCATTTAAAACCCAAATTTAAATTAAAATAGAGTTAAAATTTGAAGGACTTCAAAAATTATAAAAAAAAAAAATTTTTTCAATTCTTATCATTTGTTTGTTTTCTGCTATTTGCCTTTTCTGTAACTTATTAAAATTACAGATTATTACATTATTTTCCTTTATTCATTCGAATTTGTAGTTCAAGGATTACTTTAAATTTAATCTTTCAAAACTTTACATTACCAAATACCATCAAATATACCTTTGCAGGCGTTTAAATAAAAACAAAAACAATTATAACTTCATAATAAGAATTTTTATAAATGCAGTACATTTTTTTACGTTTGAGACAATTGATCCTTTAAACTATTTTATAAGACAAATTCTTTGTATTTTTTAAAATGCCCTTAAGGATTTTGTAAACCTCTTTTTAATTTTTTTTAATGCATTTTTTTTTCTGTTTTAACTTGTCATCTTGAAAAAAATTTAATTAAATGCATGAAACAGACTTTTATTTTCCTGCTTCCTTAAACTAAATTCTTGAATTATCCCTTTTTTGACAAAATTTTTTGTTTTTTGTTCTCATCAAAGACAATCAAAAAAGAAAAATATTTAAAATTTATGATACACCTGAAAGGCAGTGTTCAATTTAAAATTTTTTGATTTTAATTTTTTTTTTTCCTGTTCTTTAACAAAGATTAGAATAATAGGAAGGATATAGTAAAGATATTGTTATTAAAACAATTATATATTATAAATTTCTTTTCTTAACCTAACCTAGCCTAAGTTAATTAAAATTTAGAATTTCGAACTAAAATATATATATATGAACTTAACAAGCTACTGCCATATATATTGCGTATCATATGTGTCGATTTTTCCTGTTAACAACTGTAGTTTTGATATGAGTGTCAGCAGTTTTCTCTTTTTCTGCTCACTCTTCCTTTTTATTACTAGTACTAGTTTCTTCATATCACCTGAACATATGGTAATGTGATAAAAATATTTCAGATAGGATTTGTTTATTTTCTCCAGAAATCTCTATTTTACGTCCATTTTTTGTAAGATGGAAATATTTGTGCGTAATTTATAAACTCAACATGATACTATCAGTAACTTTCGATAGACACATAGTTCAAAATTTCTATTCGCTTTCTGTCTGTCTGCTTTATGGTACACTTTGCAACTGCGTATCTAGTTATTGAAAGTATAAGAGAAAACTAACTTTTAGTTTTTTACTAATGCGTCTATCTTTTAAAATTTTGATTAATTTAAGTATTTGCACTTTAGCCATTACTAATCTTTTTTAATTTAAACGGTGCAGTTTTCTTGGTTAGATATTATCGTACCAAGATAGTTGAAATTTTTTAATATTTTGTAAACAGAAGCCAATCGAATGATTTGGTCTGACAATTATCATATTTTTTGTTTTATAAGTGTTTATAAATTTAAATTGATGTTACAAAATCATAAATTTAATATCAAAATTAAAAAAACAAAAGAAATATAGTGTGATCTTAAAATTTAATCTTGGAAAAAGTTATCCCAAATATCATTTGAAATAATGTAAACACAGATTTCTTCTAAAACAAAATTAAATAAAAATATCAATTTTATAACAAATATTTCTTCTTTAAGTCAAATTTATGTTCATAAATTTTCACACATTATTAATTTGATCAGAAAATTATTAAAATATTTTTTTTTTTTTAATTCAAAGGAAAATGGCATTTATTTATATTAAATAAAAACAATATAGCCAGGAAAAGTTTATTTTAGACCGTTAAATTAATATCGGTAGACCAAATAAAAATTAAGGTCATTCACTTAATATATTTTCTCTGGCGAAAAGTTTCATTTACTTATTTCACATTTATTTTTCCTTTTGATTTTAATTCACGTTTATAATTATTATTAATGTCATTACAATTTAAACAGAATTTTTTATTTTAATAATAATTTTAATAGAATTTCTACCATTTAATACGTGCTATAAATCTAGGAAGGTAAGGGTACATAAATCAAATTAAATAAAACAAATATATTTCCTTAAAACTTAAATGAATCACGAATCAAAAACAAATTTTAAATGAATCACGAATCATCCTGAAATTAAAACTATAAAATATAATAATCAAAAAATGTGCAGATAAACAAATATTGTCAAGTTATACAGATAACATATCATTTTAATGCTGTTTTTAACATTTTTGACTTTTTTTTCAAATTTATCATTTTTAGTTTTTTTTGTTTTTGTTTTTTAACTTTCATCCTTGAATGAGTAGAAATCTGATAAAACATCTTTTTTTATTATGAAATTTTTCTTGTACAAAAAAATAAAACACCAAAAAAAAAAAAGGAAGAAACTCCTTTCAAGTTTTGTGAATGACGTGACAATAAACAGCATTTATTTATTGTCATAGTGGTTATGGTTGTTTATACACGTGTTTTTTATTCATTTACAAGAATTTGTTTTACAAGATTTTCTACTTTCGTTTTATTATAACAGATTTTCTGTCAATACAAGAAGATATCTATGAATAGATAGCTATGAAAACAATAACAACATAAAATAACACAAAAAAGGCCATCAAAAACAAACAAATTTTTATATATGTTTTGATGAAATTACGATGAACTAGTATTAAAAAAATAATGGAACAGCATTCCAAAAACTTAACCGTTAACTAACTTAGATCAAATATAAGAACCTTAAAATATGTACTTCAGAAAATTTAATTTAATCGCCGCCTAAGCATATCTAAAACCCCTATTTACAGTATGCTCAAAATCATATCAAATAATAAGCAGGTTCAGTCATTTTCCCTTAATTTTTTTTTTTTTTAGTTTACATAAATGTAACAAGGAAATTACACAGCCTTTTCCTTTCAGATGTGGCGTTCAGGAATGTCGTGAAGGTGATTTATTCTTACGACATGTGTAGGATTCAAACCCACACTTCCTCGGTGTTTGCAACATATTTTATAGGCTCTTAACTACTAGGCGACCGCGACCCTCCCTCTTGTTTTATCTTCTATAAATCTCTGTTAGATTTTGTAATTCTATTATTAACTCAAAAAAAATCAATGAATTTTTTCTAATCAAAAAATATAGCAAAAATTAGTCAATTAGTTGTTTTTCAATTCAAATACATCATTCGTTCCATAATAGACAAAGAATGACGTTTTCTAAAAATTCATAAAAGATTATTTTAATCAATTTCAATCCCACAATAAAAAAAAACTACAACCTACAATAAAAAATTAAAGAAAAATTGTAAGCTTAAAATTTAAATGTTTAAAAGAAAATTTTATATCAAATTTTCTGTTTTTCTAATATATTGCACAATATCTCGTATAGAAGGGGATTACCAATATTTAACAAACAATATTTACTTTGACCTTTTTAAGGTTAAAACCATCAAAAAAATTCAATGAAATTTATGAACCTTTTTAAGATTCTGTCTTTTTTTTATTTTTTTGAAGCTTAGGTTGGTAGGAAAAACAAAATGAAAAATTATTATATGGCTCATAGAGCAATATGAAGCCTCTGGTTATTATTCGTTTATTTAAGAAAACCGCTTTTGAATACAAAACTTTTTGTTTCAGTATTTTTATTGTTTTTTTTCTGTTCTCTTTGTCTATACACATTATATACAAAAATATAATTTTGTGCCATCCGAATTTATGAATTAGAAAAAAAGAAATAAAAAAAAAAACATGAGAAAATGGTAAAATGACTGTCAGAAAATATATGAAATAATCATCTAAAGATATCTGCAAAACAATATATGAATTTAAGATTTTCTTTTTTAGCACATGTATCTAAAATTTTCGGAATATAGTAAAAACGTATCTGGAATAGAATTTATACGTTAAAGTAAAAAAAACAAATATTCATTAATTTTATTTCTTGAAATGTAGAAAAATTTAATAATTTCCAAAAAAAAAAAAAACAAATTCTTTATAAAAAGAAAAAGGCACATCGCATCCTTTCATTTATTTTGTGCTTTGAAAGAAAAACTCTTTATAATTTATGTGATAATTAGAAAAAAAAGGTCCTAGGACAATATTTTAACTAATGAATCAGATCAGTGATGACTTTCAAATTTTAAATTTTTTAAATTGCTGAATCTAATAAAAGTATATTTAAAAAATCTCTTTTTAACACACTTAATAGTTAAATATGAATATTCAAATAAAAAAAAAAAAAAACAAAAATTAATAATTAATTTTAATCTTGTTCTTGAAATTTAATGATAATTATAAGCCTTTTTCATCACTAAAAAACTTTTCTTTTTTTTTAGTCAAATTTATTTAACGACATAAGTATTATTCTACTTATTTGTTATAGCAATTCATTGGTTGTCACATCTGCGAAAATTTAGAACTTATTACCATCCAATGTATTTCCAAAAGTTGGCGATGTTTTTATTTAAAAAAAAAAATGTTTTACTTCCAAATCATAATATTTAATCTGTAAATGATAGACATTTAAAACCCTTTTACTCAATGATATACTAACCAACTTTAATTTTTTTTTTTAAATAATAAATTTTCAGTACAGCCATCTTACAATATCAATATTTTTTGATTTTCATTATTAATTTTCCATTTTTATAAAAAAACCAATGTAAAGAATATAAATATGTATCATATAGTATGTATAATCTACAACCATATAGTATGTATAAATTTTGTTTTTTTCTAAATAGGTGCATAAATAAAATTTTAAAATATAGTTTGCATGGTTGGTAATAGAAATTTCACAATATAACTGAATATAAACATGCAAACTTCAGTTAAGGGTGCAGTGGTAGAGTGGCCGATTTTTAAACTTAGGAGTCTGAGTATACAAGTTCGATTCGGTTTTTTTTTTTTGGTCGTTTTCTGTCTTAAACGAAATAAATTCTTACATATAATCATATCATAATATTTAATATGTAAATGAGAGACATTTAAAACCCTTTTACTCAATGATTTACCAACCAACTTTCATTCTTTTTTTTTTTTATATGATAAATATTCCCATTTTACCATAAACAACTCATAAAAGAATTTACATATGTATGTACATATTTATCATATACATAGTATAATCTATATCTATTGTAATATTTAAATAAGACGCTCTTTTTTTGTTCTTTTGTTTCCGTTAAATTTTAAATTGTCTTTCAATTTTTCTTTTGTCTTTCACTAGATACATAAACAAAATTTTGAAATGATAGTTTGTCATTTTAGGATTTTCTATTTAAATAAACATGAAAGTAACATGTAAAATTGAATAAAATTTTCTATATTACATAAATCAGGGGTCTTATAAAATGTATCTATAATATATATAATAGGTATATATTGAGTTTCCAATACTCAATAAATCAGGGGCATCTTTTAAAAAATAATAATAACCGTGTTTTTTAAAAAATATCATTTGCAAAGAAATTTTAAATTGATAAAGGCATTAATTATTGAAAATTGTATTTTTACATTTTAAATAAAATCAGAAAGAAACTATATACTGTATACTGGTATACTGGTTCCTTTATGATAAAATAAAAAAACAATTGCTTATTTCGTTTTTAACTTAAAATGAATATATGAATTAAAATCAAATAGAAATAAAGCCCTTTTGAAGGCTACCAAATACTTATTAGTTAGAGTAAATTAAAAAAAATTATAAATATTGCCTACGGATAATTATGTGGTTAACCACAGTTATTTATCAAACAATCTCAAATTTTGAGTTCAACGTATAAATAAAAAAAAAAGCAATAATAATACAAAAATCCTTTTCAGAACTATTATATACATTTGATAGAGTAAATTTAAAAAATGCCGTTATTGATTGCGTGAATTCCAATTGCTTATTTATTATTCCAATTGCAAATTCAAAATGATTCCAAATTTCCTTTTCCCGCTTTTTTTCCCCAAACTTATCTCATCCTATATAGTCACAACTACTTTCAGTACTTATAAACATTTTTCTAGATTGTGATTTTTAAATAAATAAAATGTTACCCTTTTAATCTGAAAGTAACTTAGTTTTGAAAAACAGGTTTATTGTTTATTGCTGATTAACATTTAATCTAAAGACATAACTTTTATGTTCATTTTGTTTATGGTTATTCTTATATATGATCTTTGTGAATAATATTGGAAGTATTGGAGTATCGGAAAAAATTTAGTATTTTAAATCTAATATCAATAAAATCTTAACCTGACTTAATCTGACTTGAACCACTTAACTAACTTAGAAATAATATATATATATATATATATATTTTAAAATACTTAGCAGTACTATTCATAAGTATTTTCCAATTACTAATGGTCTCTTTTTACTAATTTATCTATATCTGACATATGGGCATGTTGTATTTACACGTAGTTCGTCTATTATAGTGGCATAACAAAAGGACACGTTTATAGTTTTAAATATAATTATTTCTGAAAAAATTAATTGGTCAGATGCAATAAAGCCCGTCTGCAAAATCTTTTTAATGTACTCTTAATTACAGTAGAATATATTAAATACTAAATCATTTTCTGGAGTTTTACGCCATTTTAAATGCTCAATTGAAATCATCTCGAATTAATTTTAACATAAAACTATCGATTCTAATAATTTTTGCTTGCTTGCACAAGTATTTTTTGGAGTAAAACTCCTTGTAATCCAATTCACGCTGACGATTTTTATCAATACAGATTCTTATGCACTGCCTTTCGAATTTGCAAAGTTTTTCTATTAAATGCTAATGTAATTGTACCATATATGGGTAGACTATAGCACCTTATCCGTGTGTTTGATAGGAAATTGTTTTAACTCTGTTGCTTATATTTTATTAAAGAACACCTTTTTTGTTGTCATGAAAGACATGTTTCCAATTTTTTCTAATATCTAAATTTATTTCTTTCCGAATATTTTCTATTTTTCTAAATTTAATATTCCGAAATGTTTATCTTATTCTTCAATTTTAATGATAGTGAGTCTCTTTGATCACTAATCAGTCCTAACTTTTTTTTTTTTTTTTAATTAAATTTTTATTTTTACCCATTCTTAAACTATATACTTAACCTTAAAAAAAATTTACAAAAACGGTTTTAACTTATAAAGATATTTAACATTTAAATTACAATTTTAATTTTTATATGCTAATTTTACGCTATATGATATGAAACTTAAAGCTAAAAAAGTAAGTGTTTAGAACTATACTAAAGTGACTATTGGAAAAACCGCGCAAACAAAAACTGATATTATTTCAAATAATTTTTATAAAATAAAACTTAACCTACCTAACCTACTTAACCTAGATAAAATAATCTGTATTATTAATACTCTACTCTAATTCATAAGTATTTTCCAACCACCAAAATTTTCTATTAATTAATTTATCTTTGTCCGGAATGGACATATCGTATTTTAAATTTTCTCCATTTATATTACCCGGGTTATATTCAATAGCTTTACACGTAGCCCATCTATGATAGTGGTATAAAACGGGGACATTATTTTGGCTTTGGATATAACGATTTTTATCTAAAAAGATGAAATACTCAGGGGCTATGAAACCTGTGAGTAAGGTCTTTTCAATGTACTCCTCATTGTGGTAAAATATATGCGATATTAAACCATTCTCTGGAGTGTTTTGTGCTCTATCATTAGTGATTTCTGATTAATTTTATTATAAAATTATCGATACGTATTATATGTGCTTCCTTATCCAAATATTTATTTGAATAATAATATTTGTAGTCGGATTCGGGCTTACGATTTATGTTGGTATAGTCCTAACTGAAAATTATAATATTTTAAAAATTGCATACTTCAAGGGTAATTAAAATTATAATACGTAAAAGACGACTTTTTTCTGTTCTCTAAAACAAAATTATTATTTTTTTCAAGTACATATAATTATTTAACATTATAATTAAAATTAATTGCAAAACATCAAATAATACCAACTTTTAAAATATTTATCATTCTGTTAAATTTGAACCAAATTTATTTTTTATAATCAAAAACAATAAGTAATCAAAATCAAAAGTAAAATAAACTAAATATAATTAAACTTTTTTTTATTTCATAAATTTAACATAGCATCACGTTTTATTGAATAATTAAGCTCTTTTAAGATTAATTTAAATAATTTTATGAAACAATTGAAAATTTTTCTTTACCTTCAGCAAAAAGGATAAAAAGTCTAAACCTTCCTTTTAAAATTACCAATAAAAATTTGTCAAAACTGAAAAACGAAAATTTAAAAAAAAAAATTTTATATATTTACATAATCCTTTTAATTTATACACTTAAATTTTAAAATGTTTGTACAATAATTTAGAATAAATCCTGGACTGAATGTTAAATATTTAATAAAAATTTTGTAAACTTTATTATATGTATAGGTATATGTAGTAAAACTAAAAATAAGAACATAATATTAAAAAAAAAAATTGTTTAAATATTTAAAATTGGTTATTCATTAAATTTCATTAACAAGGACGTTAATTAAAATTGTGGATTGTTCAATCAATGATCATCAAATAAATGCTTTAAACAGAAAAATATTTAGAATTTTTTTAATTGAAAAAAGAAAAAAAAATGTTTTTTCTTTATTATAAATAAAATAATTTTATTCGTACACTTAATATTGAAAATATATACTATTATATTTTATACACTTTTTTTTTAACTAAATCTCGTTAAATAATTAGAAAAGGATTGGAAGTGGGGTTTTAACTACGTAAAAGTAAAACTATCACTGAATGATAGATATGCTATAAGATACACTTTATCTGAGTCGTGGCGTAGTGATTAACTTGTCAACCTATCAATCAAAAGGTAAGTCTTAGATTTAAGCTTTGATCAAATCATATAAAAAAACAAATAAGGAGTAATTTTATATCATAATAATAAGAGTAATAATAATAAAATGTCAATAATGCTAATATTAATAATAACAACTGCTGCAGTGAAGCTGTTATTTTTTATCTCTAGTCCTTAACCAACATACTGCGTTAGCAATTCTGTGTTTTATCCCATTATATTGACTAAAGGGGAGGTGTGTTTAGTCAGTAAAGATCTGATACTGCCGGGGTAATATTTTTCGTTTCTCAAATTCACACTTTCCGATTTAAAATTTTCGCATTCCTGTCCTATCCCCTCCTATCTGCAATGCCTAACCAATATACTGCGTTAGCAATTAGGGGTTTTATCCCATTATATTAACTAAAGGGGAGATGTGTTTAGTTATTAAAAATATGACACTCCAAAGGTAGTATTTTTGATGTCGGGAAGATTTCAACCTCCGTTAGAGAACATAAAAGAGAATGAAAATGAAGACATGTCAGAAAATTAATATTATGATCAGAAAATTAAATAAATTGTAAATATAATTTTCAAAGACAATATTAAATAAATAATAAAATTTTTTGCAAATAATTTTCAAAGACAATATTAAATGAAAACGTGGGTCAAAAATAGGAAGTATATAATGGTTTGAAAGATATATGTTAATGAGGTCTAATATAATACAAAATCACAAAAGACATTTAAAATTAATTTAAATATAAAAATTATGTTTTTTTGTTTTTTAATTGTACACGTTATCAAAATGTAAATTAAAAAAGTTTTGAATTTCAACCAATTCATTTTATTTTTCTGAATTAAGTTTATTCGTACTATATTTCTTTTAACGTGGTATTTACATTTTTCTTTTTTTATTTTAAACATAAGGAAAAAAAAAAAGCGCCAACATTAGAAAAAAACAACGACGTGAAAATATTTTTTTCTTATTTGCTATATTTTCCGTCTTTATTCATTTCTAAGAACGATTAAATCTAAAGGCAAATATTATGTATAAAAGAAGAACTAAATTTTACAAAAAGAAAGCAAAACATAAATAAATGGCATTGCTTTCCTTTTGACTTGGTCATAAATATTCATATTAAAAAAGAGACAAAAAAAAACGACAGAGTTTTACTACCTTACTCATTACTCGGAAAACTTCTGTCTTTAATAATTCAATAAAAAAAACCTTGAAAGAATCTTTAAATAAAATTATTAATAAACAAGACTACTGTCGCCATTTAACTAACTTCTAACATTTATATTATATGTATACAAGATAAAGAAATATATAAGACAATAACTTATGTATGAACATATAGGTTTATTGTTGTAGGATTATGTTAAAATAAAATTTAACCACAAAAACATTAATATAACGATTTATATTACATAAAAATAATTTACTATAGGATACAAATCAAAGTAAAGTTTTAAAAAAGTTAAAAAATCAACAAAAAAAAATTTTTCTTTTTGAATTCAGAATATTTTGTTTCTAATTTTATTCGGCATTCACTTCACAAAGTGAATTACACTTTAATCAAACGCAAAGTTCTAAAAAAGATGGAAGCGTTAAATGTTAATCTGAACAATAAAAAAGGAGCTTATATTTAAAAAATTATATATATTAGTACTAAGAATTTTAAAGCTTAAAATCTGAAATTTTGCTTCAATTTGCTCAACCATTGTAGTTTTACTAAGTTAAAAAGAAAGTCTAAAAGAAAATAAGTTGAAGTAGAATCGAAATTTAGATATGATATGTATGTATATATATGGATTGACTTCTAGATTGAAACTCTAGATTAATAATAGATTATAAAATTTTGTTCTATAAACAAGTAATTAAACCTATTTGGGGTAAACCTATTTGGTAATAGCATTCCGCTATGTGGTTGTGCAGAACAAGCACCTATTCAGTGCACTCACTTAGTGCAAACGAAGAAATTAAAATATGGGGACTAAGACATAAGACCAACCGAAGGCGTAATGTAAAAAAAACCAAACCTCCTACATTTCAAAAATATCAACACAAGACTCAAAAGAACTAGATCACTAGATTTACGAATGCACAGATAAACATATATCACCTTCACGAAAGTCTGCAGCTCCAGTAGATCAATAAGAGTTGGTGCAAAATTAATGGTTAGTCTCTAATAGCAATTTTAATCGTTTAAGACAGGTCTGGTGTTTTAGTTAGATAAAGTATCACATAACTCTGTTGTTTGCAATTTCTTTCGATGATTCTCATCATCCTTACCGAAAGAAAGAAACAAAACATATGCAGTTTTATAATATATAGACACTGGTGTTCGGCGTGCAATTTTAACCTTATTTAGGTTTATTTTGTTCATAATATTTTTGTCTTATGATGAAATTTTATTACAATTAACTACCGAAAACAAATACTATTAAATGTAAAGGATATAGGTAATAATGAAAAGAAGTGATAAAAACCATGTTAAAAAGAAATGTTTAATCCAATTTATATTTAATGTTGTAATAGATTATATTTTAATTTTTTTGCAAATTCTATTTACACTTTGATTTTAAATCAATAGGATCAATATAAATGAAGGTTTTTACGATAAAATATAAAATATAATAGTTGATTGAAGTCTACTTTCAAAAAATTATAATCTAATCCTTAACATTTTTTTCTGTTATAAAAAACACTATTATTTATTTAATTTAAAAAGTTCATTTGTATCGAAGAAAATAATTTTAATCTAAAAACAAAACTCTTATTAGAAAATGGAAAAAAATTATCATTAAAGACTGATATTTTTCTGGCTATAACAGGCACTTCCATAATTTTTCGTTTAAAAGAATATGATTGTTCTAAACATTATTTGTTTGACTGAACATCCTATCCTATCGATGCATATTTTTATGAAATTTAATCAAAGTGAAATTTTAAACTTAAACCTACATCCTATATAGTTCAAATCCCCAGATGGCACAATTTGGCCTACGGCAACTTCTTTTTGGTACGAAAATCGCGAATGTGGAACCATCTCCCACCACAGTATTCCTAAAATTGACCAGAATTATATATGCAACATCCAAAATTCACCTTGAAAATTTTGTTCACCATACCACCATATTCACCAATTAATTTGAAATTAATTTTTTTTCTCTAAACTTAGCTCCCCTTTACCAGGCGGTACATGAATACTAAATACCAACATATAATCTAATGTTTAATCATAAAAAGGAAGGTGGTGTAGTAGGTTAAAGTTCCACACTCTCAGAGAGGACTCGTGCTCTTTCCACTTCTCTGTCGTATCTTACCCAGCTCTTTGATGATTCCCACCTACTCTTGGAGACAAAGAATAAAATATAAAAGACCTTGAACTATTAATAAAAGTTTTTTTCCTTTTTTTCAAAAAATTTAAAATTGTCAAAATGAAATAAAAATCTTTAATCTTTCTAAAAATTTTCTCATTCAAGACCATTTCTTTAAACACATCTATTTTAATTAAAAATAATCTTTTATTGTCATAATTTAAGATTTTCTTGGAATATTTTGTAAAAATTAAATATAATCCTTACCTACTCTTTTACAAAATTTTTTCATGTATTTTATCAATAAATCCTGAAATATGTTTTTGTTAATCTAAGAAATAACTGTTAACTTCTTTAAATTTAAAATTACTAAAAACTGTATATACATATAAGAATAAATAAATAATTGAAATTTTCAATTATTATTAAAAAAAAAACCATAATTTTTCCACAGTCAATTTTCCAGAAATTGTTTGTATCCATTTCGTTCCAAAAAATATAATAAGAAGTTTAAATATACACCTACCTACACATATAACTAAAAAAAATAACAATAGAATAAATTTAATTTAACATTTAAATAATATTTTAAAATAAATAAATTGAATAACAATAGGAAAAAACTTATTAAAAATATTAAAATTTGTAATGCTGAAGAAGCCATTTTTAATAATACTCTAGGTAGAGACTGTTTGAATAGAATGGAAAATAATATAACATGTGGTACAAAATGGTGATAACAAGAAGAAATTTATTTTTAATTTTTATATTCTGCATGCCCATAAAAAGAAACAATCAAAATTTATACCAATTTAAATGTTATTTTGTTGCTATAATGTTATAGCAACAAAAGCTATTGCGTATCATCTAAATTTATTTAAATTTTAGAATGTCCTTTTTGTCAAATCTGCTATTTAAACTCACGATTAAAATTGTTTTACACTTCTAATACTTTTGATTTTATATAATTAATCAATTTTTAATTCAATTCAAAATACGGCTTTATTTCACTTTAATTATATGAAAATCATGAACTGAAGCTAATTATTTTGACAAATGGTTTCCATTTTTTTAAATTTTAAGAGAGAAAATTATACAATTTTATATTGAATTGCTTTCAGAACTGCACAATAAAAAAAAAACAAAACCTAAGTTTAAGTTGACATGATAATATTTGGTACATTTGCTGCGAATTCATTGTTCTTTACACCCTACTCCGAAATTTAAAGTTTCGGCATCCCTGCCTTATTCTTTTCCATTCGTACTCACTAATCAATATACCACGTTTACAGTTAGGATGTTTTTCTCATTGGCTAAAGGAGCAGGTGGATTTTGTCACGAAAACTGATATCACTAGAAAGACAGTATACTTGATGCTTACACCTCCCTTGGACGAAAAAAATAATTTAAAATAGAATATTTTATTCATTTTTTATTTATATTAATATAACAAATCACATAGGATATTGCAATATTACAAAACCATCAGCTACTAAGGCCATTATAGGTCGTATACTATTATCGTATACTATTATTAAATTATACACTAATATTATTCATTTTGTTTATATTATATATTTTATATTTGTACTATATTTGGTAGCAAGGGGGATTTGTTTTCAATTAATAAAACGTGCTACCTGTGCAGGATTTGAACCCACACTCACTCGGTTAATAAGCCACTAGGATGCAAATAATAATAAGACTAGGATGCAAATAATAATTATAATTTTTTAATTTCTGTTATATTTGAGGCGCTAAAATAGAATAACAAAACAATTTTTATTTTTAGGGGCCTCGGTGGCCTAGTGAATAAGAACGTATAAAATACGCTTCAAACACCGAGGGAGTGTGGGTTCGAATCCCACACACGTCGTAAGAGTTATTCCCCCTTACGACATTTACAGCCACGCCTGAAAAGGAAAGGCTGTGTAATTTCCTGTTCACATTTATGTGGCGGAGAAATGCATTAAAAAAAAAAAAATAATAATTTTTTTTTTTTTTTTTATTTGTAAGTTTTATTTATTTATTTCTTCGATTTCTTAAGCTAAGTTGTAAATAAAACTAAAACAACAATAATACATAATGTATATATACAAAAAAAAAATGCACGGGGCTGATGTTAATATTTATCACTCTCTCATTCATATATATTATAGAATTTAAATTTAAGTTAATGTTTAATTGGGACGTTATTATTTTGTGTACAAAGAATATGATTTTTTTTTTCCTAAATTATAAATCAAACAAACAAAAAAAACAATAATAAAATTCAAAAATACATAAAATGTATTGCATACTTGTAGGTGCACTTTATTTCTAATATATAATTTCATCTTTTTCCCTTTTAAATTTTTATTAAAATATTTCTCTTTTAAAAATTGTTCGTGATAAAAAAATGACATTAAAGGAAAAATAATCCGTTAAGAAAAGAAAAAATCAAAAAATTATAAATTACAAAAATATCTCTTGTAAAATTATATGAATAAATTTCTTTTTTAATTTTGTTAGAGTTTTTAAAATGAAAAGAAAATTTTATTTGTCAATTATGATTCACCCATTTCATAAAAATTGTATTATTTCTAATATTATTTGTTTATATATCATTAATTCTACAAATTGAATATATATTAAATAGGTGCAAATTTAAGTGATAAATTTCATAAATTCCATATATTATTACGAAAGTTACAAGTACGTCATCTGATCGAAAAAAAAAAGCAAATTAAATTTTTCTATTCTTTTCTACTGCATAGACGTATTAAAAATTGAAAAGGATTAAGTTTCTGAAAGGGAGTATAAAAAATCAAAAAGAACCATTCTTTTATTACATTTTTATTTTTTTCCCAATGAAATTTCCCAATTATCTCAGCTCTTTCTTTTTTTTGTAAATTTTTTCCAATTTTTTTATTTTTATATTTTAATTTTTTTTTGTTTTTATAATTCAGAACAAATATGGCTCCAAAAGTATGTTATAGTATTGAATTCTCAATTTTATCTCTAATTTAAACTTAACAACCATAGTACCAGCATATCAACCCATTTATTTCCATTAAGATGAAAAATTAATACAAAACTCACGACAACACAGACAAAAAAAAAAAAAACAAAAAATGGAAACAAATACAATTTAGAAAAGACACAAAAATAAAATCCTAGTATATTAGTAATTGACCTAGATTCAAGTAATTTTTTTTTTTTTTTTTAAGATAATAATGGATGATGTTTTTAATAGATGGCGTTTTCATACATTCACTTTATGTAATATATTTTATATAGATTTGTATACATTTCATATATATCCTTATAAAATTACAAATACAATAGTGGCAATAAAAAAAGGATAATTTTGTGGAAAGAATAAATGTAATTCTTCATAAAATTTTTGTGTTTCTTTACACCTCTCAGGTTCTGAAATAAATTAATGATAAAATTAATTAAGTATTTATAGATTTAAACTAAATCAAATGATACAAAACATTTTTTCAAAATAATCTTATATGAATGACCGATGACAGAAAAGAGATACCCTCATAAATTTTGAGATCATTATAATTTTTAGTGTTTATTATAAAGAAAAGCTTCACATTATAAAATGAAAATGTGATGGAGGGCAGTAAACTTATGTGAAAAGTTGTTAAAATATTTAAAAAAATATTTTCTAAAAATCTTGTTTTTTTTTTTAAATAGTTTTATTTCTGTATCTTAGCAAAATTTTTATATTATTCTAAACAAAACTAAAAAAAAATTATTTTTTTTTTATATTTAAATTAAATAAACCATGAAGCTTATCTAAGCTTAAATAAACCATGAAGCTTATAACTACCTCTCTTACTTAATTTAATATTTCTTTTATACGCTACTTAAACTCTAACAAAGAATTGCTTTATATGCAAAGTGATTGTTAGTTTAACAAATGGTGAAGAAATCGGAGGCAAATAGGACAACAAGGAAGAGTTGCAAGGTATATAGAAAGCAAATCTGTACATAGGTTTTAAAAAGTTGCAAATTATTTAATGGACCATATCTATGGGACGTAATTACATTGGGTGGAATCATGTTCAACATTTTAGCGGTTCTCATGAGTTACGGTTCTCAATAAATCAGTTTCCATAATCAGTTTTAAACCACCTAGGAATTTCCACGGTGCAGAAGTGAGTATTTAAGGTCTCTCTAGCGTTACATTGATATTGTTATTGCTTTTAGTTCGAAAGAACAAGTTTCATTACCTACAACGTATCCATTAAAGAGAAATAATACTCTAATATTTCGACATACAATAAGAGAAAAAAAGTTACATGCATAATAGATTCGTCAATTAGGCGTAGAATACGATTTTGGATTTCATCCAGGTAACCTAATGAAGATTGATGTGCTCTAGTCTAAACCATACGTAGGAAGTGTACTCCATCTTAAATCTAATATGTACTTTATAGATATTAGCCGGATCCCTAGAAGAAAATTAAACTTCATTATAGTTTTTTTTAATAACTTATTCAATATTGTAATTTTTGTCTTAAAATTTTTAACATAATTTCTAACTAAAATGATTACAATTAAAACTAAACTGTTTAACAACTAAAACTAATCTAAACTACATATATCTATTCTTACTTAGTCTAAATGTTTCCAAAAAAAATTGGTTTCAATTTTTTTTACTTTAGTTATACTATAGGAATATTGAAGATAAAAATATCCGAATTCTTTAAATTGCTTATATTTAAATAAACTTTTAATATACTTGCTGAATTTTTTTTGAAAAGTGTTTTTGCGAAGTGTCCCTTTTGTTAAAAGTCTTTTTGTGAAAGGGCATTCTGCAATAAGTCCTTTTTGTCAAATGGCAATAGGGCAAATGTCTTTTTGGGGAATGGCTTTAGGTCACCTGTCGTAGACTCTTAAATTCTTATGCTCTTAGGCATTTATGTTCAAATATTCAAAGTTTTTTCATCATAGATAAAGCTGATCATTCTTTGAAAAACCTATTCGTAGTTATTGTAAATAAATTGTTTGTGCATTTTAATGGCCACCACTGTGGAAAATATTTGTGCATTATACTTTTAAATGTTATGTGACACGTTTTGATACAGTCTTATAAAAATTTATATATTACATATATATATATATATATACATATATATTTTGTTATGTATGTCATATATTATTTGTATACTGATATTGTGACATTTTACTACGAACTGTTAATTATTGTCATTTTATTCACAATTTCGATATAACGAGTTCTGATACGCACTAAAATAATTGTATCCTTATTTTTATATTTACAACATAAAAAAAAATTATACATATGTATATGTATGTCTAAAAGAATGTATATCTTTGTAATAAAATATGTTGTTAGATAAATATTGTTGTTAACTTATTAGTATTTAACACTTTCTTTGTAATTACTTAGAGTGTAACTTTAAAAATAAAAAGTTGTTTCTAGCAACTAGTAGATAATTAGCAAAACAATTTTTTAAAGTATTTTTTGAAAACAATTAAAATATTTTTTTTATACAAAAACAAGTTTTTTTTTTTTTTATTATATTTAATCTAAATTGATTGTTTTTAAAAAAGTTTTTAAAAGGTTTAAGTCTTGGGTTTTCTCTTTAGGAAGATATCGTATTTCTCGTCCACAGCATTGATTAATATCTATAAAGCTTATAAACTATGTAATTTATTTCTTTAAATTACCTTTAATGAATTCAAAACTATGCCAATTGTTTCATTGATGATCCTGTCGAAACTAATGCTCTAACCTCAATTCACATCCATCGTACTTTCACACGTAATATATCCTCTTCTTTTAAGATATCTTGTGATACTTGTTCTGATGAAGCAACATCACTAATTCCATTTCATTTCAACGTACTACAACGTTCAATGTATGGAGCTGCAATTGCCCATTCTTATTACGTAGAACTACCTAAGTGGTATTCTACTGATTATAACATTTCGTTTGTTGTCAGAACTACAAAAATGTGAAGTTTCACACGATCCCATGTGAGACTATAAATAAAAAGAGATTCTTTAAAACTCCTTAAATTATTTTTTATATCAGTTATAAATTGTTTTAAATAGATAAAAATTAACTAATATCAAAATAAAACTTTTCGTTCAAACATAAATAATAAAAAAACAAAATACAGAATACCTACCCAGAATGTGATTTGAAAAGAAAAGTAAGGTTCACATATATAGCAAAAAAAAATGATATCAAATATGAAATGAAAAGAAAATATGATATTTTTCATAAAAATTTTTTTTATCATTTGTTTCATAGCGGTAACACTTTTTTAATTCCTTTCCCATATGTTCAAAGTTCACTTGGTTGCGATGAATTGTTAGATACTATTTTTTCCATTTTTTCGTAGTTCAGCAACAGTGTTATAAAAAGATTCAACTACAATTTGACCAAAATATTCTAAATTTTCAATGAAATCTATAATTTAATACCGGCTTTTTTTTTTTTAAGTTTTAGAATTTATTGTATAGATTCTAATTTAGATTGTGTAGACATAATCGCTTCTTAAAATATGTACCAACATTAATATACTAACCATTTTTCTTTATAATTTTTTTATAAATCTGCAAAATTTTGTTTTTTATTTTTCCCTATGAGAGCTGTAGGTCTTTAAAAGACACCAAGAAAATCTAAGCCTCCTTGATGTAATGTGGAATTTTTACCCATAAACCCATACCCATAAATCACCTTCACTCTTCACCTTCCGCCAATATAATAGGATAATCATCTTTACTGCAAAACAGAATAATATCTGAGAAATAGGATCAGGAAAGTAGAAGGGGTTAATGAAGCAAAATTTCGAATTTAAATTGTGGAACCGAAATTAAATGAGAATTTGAAGGCATATGCAAGTATGCAAGCTGACAGATTTATTAAATTTCTGTATATTATACGAACTGGAGAACACACCTGTGATGGTAATATCAGCTAAATATTACTTTTGCTGTATAATGAAATATAACTTTATTGAGCGAATAAAGTATCAAATTCAACTCAACATATAAGTACAAAAATTTATTCAAATTGAAAATTTTCTCATAAGATTGTTTTTGTTGACTTGATTTTTAGTTTAGTTTAGGTCAAATGCTTAATTGTTTAACATATGCTTAAATCCTTAAATATTAAATTTATATTTTCATTTTAAATTAATTTGATTTTCGATTATTCATTATAATCCCATATGTTAGATTCAATATTTCAATAATAAAATTTTATATATGTACGTATTTACCTTTCTAATAACAAAAATAAACTTCTATATTCTGAAATCTGTTTATGGCATATCAAAAAAAAACCATTTCTTTGTTATAAAATAATAAAGAATTCTATACCATTATGTATGTTTGTTATATATGTTCTAAAAGCTATATCATATAATATAATAAAAAAATATATATATACATATGTATTCATAAACTGTCGGTAGCACGAGTAATCTAATATTTAAATTGAAACTCATCAAAAGAAAATTGAATTTCCGTATATATATATGTATATATATATATACATATACATAATATTATATAAAATATAATTTCAAAATAAATAAATTTTTAAATTTAAAATAATTTTAGAAAAAATTCTTTTTATAAAAAATAATTTTATAAATTTGTTTTTTTTTTCTTTTCAATCTCTTCTTTTCAAAAATAACTGTAATATTTATATTTTTGACGTTACACCTCAATGTTTTCTATCAATGTTTTGATATATTATATTAAAATATGCATAGAAGAATTTCAAAATTGCGGTTATAATGGATACATAATAAAATATTGATTTCCCAAAGTTATTGAAAATTCTTAATTTCAAATGTTATTGTCAAAACATTGATTACTAAAAGAAATTGAAATAATACAATTCTGAACTTCAATCATTGACAAATTATTGATCAAAAAACATTAAAGTGTAAATTGAATATAAAAACTATCGAATCTGTCTAATTTAAATTCTTATTTCAAATATTCTTTTTTGACATTTTTTGCATACAAGAAATCGATTTAAGTGCAATGAATTAGATTTAGATGTAATGGAATTAGATTAAAAGTGGCTAATTAAAAAATAGTATTTAAGTCCTAAACAGAAGACTTCTGACATAGAAAAAGTGTGTTGGAAATACTTTAAGATGGTGATTCAATACTAGGCATCGCTTCGCGCTCTTTGACCTTTAAATAAGATATACGAGTATGTATTTAAATGTTTAAATGTAAGATATACATATGTATTTAAATGTCAAAGTTGAAATAAAAGATTATTAAAATTTTAAAACTCCTGCTACACAATTTTGACTTATGGCTGCAAATGCTGTCAAAAAAAGTTAAAATGTGTTGAGTTGTATAGAAAATGTTACAATTAATGTCGTCATGATGACTGTTACTTACGCAGGTTAGGAAAAATTTTATCATCTTTTATCAGCTTGTGTTGTGTTGTCATATTTATTATTCACATTAATATTCATAATAGTCCATATTTCATATTCTTAATTAAATTTTTTTCTTCAATTATTTTTTTTTTTCTGAGAGAAAATGAATTTCACAAATAAATTAATTGAAGAAATAAAAGAAAATTTATAATTAAAATTTTTCATAATATACAAAGTTTATAAATAAATGAGGAAGAATACATTTGCCTTTGTCAACTCTTAGATACCCGTACGACCCGTTAGTATGTTCATGGCCTGTCACTCTGCTTATAATATTATTTTTTTAATTTTATTAGTATTTTAAAATAATTTGGGTGAATTTTTTATTTTCTAGAACTATGGGTTGTAAATACATTCAAACTACATGTTATACATTCTTCAAAAGCAGATTCTAACCTTCCACTTATAACTTTTCCAAATATGCTATAATTCCATTTAATACTAAACGACAAATGTATAATAATTTATACTAAGCACATATATTATATATCATTCATTGATCAGTGACATATACGATATGTAAATAACTAGAGGGATAACTGGTAATTTTGGGGGACTGTAAGTCCAGAACCCTTTATAATTAAGAAAACCCGTTAACACACGTAAAAATATGTTATTGAACCTTTAATTTTCATGTCTTGCTGAAGAAAAATGTGTACAGGTGCCTAAGTTACAGGTTTCTAAAAATAGCAAATTTTCAATTTTTGAGGCGTAATAACTCTGAAAGAGGAGTTACTATCGAAAAATTTTCTGCGGAAACTTATACCAATTCTAAAAGTTCTTTCTTGTCTCAAAATTTCAGGATTTCTTGTCTCAAGATTTCAAATCTCAAAGCGTGCCGGAGTTATGAAAAAAGAAATATCATGCAAAATTTGCATTTAACATAATGGTAAATTTAAACAGTAAATTACAAAGTATTGCATAATTTTGATATTGTTTTGTAGAGGCAAGAAAATTTCCGGTCTTCTAGTGGTTTTAGATTGTTAAACTACTATGCAGAGCCTGAGATATATACATATGAAAATAGCGCTTTTTTGCAAATTTAGGAGGCTGTAACTTAGAAACGCTATACAAATAAAAGAAACCATTAACACACATAAAAATATATTACTGGAGCTTTAATTTTTTTGTCTTACCGAAGAAAAATGTATACAGGTGCCTAAGTTAAAGGTGTTTAAATTTTCAATTTTTGAGCCCTAATAGCTCATAAACAGGGGGAGTGGTCCAAAAAAAATTTCTAAACAAACTTATACTAATTCTAAAGTTCTTTCTGCCTTCAAAATTTCAAGTCCCTATATGAAAGCGTTCCGGAGTTATGAGGGTAGCAAAATGTTGCAAAATTTGATTTTCACATAACGGTAAATTTAAGTACTTAAAAAAATTATATTATTTTGATACTAATTTACAAATTTAAAAAAAATACCTGTTGAATGACATTTTCTGATTGAAAAAATCTTAAGAAGAACATAAAGCATATGAATTTAAAAATAGGTCTTTTTAAAAGTTTGAGGGGCTGTAGCTCCGTAACGGGTGGGGCTACTGAAAAAAGTTGTTAAAAATAAAATTAATATTTTTATGATATCTATCAGCATATACAATATCATGTCTCTATTTCAAAAAAAATGTGGGGGTCTAAAAGTTAGATGTTCGAGAGCTACCCGAAGTTTTTGGTCGGATCTCAACCAAAAAAAAATAGGGAACTTATGAATTATTGTAAGAATATTTTGTGTTCATTTCAAGACTCTAGCTTTCTTAGTTTTTGAGTTATCTTGCTGACGGACAGACGGACGGACGGACAAAGCTCAATCGACTCAATTTTTTTCTGATCCGATCCATACCTTTGAAGGTATATCTAGCTAGCTTATTTCGAGGTACAAACGGAGGAGCAATTTTAATATACCCGATCCTTATCGTACGGGCATAGTAAATGACAACACAAAAATAAATGTCATTTTTATACTTCTAAAAGTTTTCATTATGACAGCAATTTTTGTACACGGCGCAAATCGAAATAAATTGGCGTAAAAAACTTTGATTATATTTGCACAATAAATTAAAGTTTGAAAGACATTCGGTATTTTTGTAGAAATATTTTTATTTTAAATGATAACTAAGCGATGCTTATCTTTGAATCATAAAAACAAATCTACGCGCCACACAATGCGCATTGAGTCACTACCTTTAGCATTATGACACGTGTAAAAGGTAAATTGCTTACAATACAATACAATAAGGTTCAGAAAAGTGATTACAGTTCAAGATACAAGGTAGTTCAATAGTTAATTCAGCGTCATTCGATAAAACTCCTCTAATTTGACATTTTAATTTTTTAATTTCCCCCAATTAAAACACAAACAACTAAATTAATTGTCATGTAAAAGTGTTTGAAAAGTATTTGATTTAAAACGCACATAATATGAAAGAATTGATTTATTAATGTTTTATGTTAATTCAATTAAACCAATTAAATTAATAATTAATACTTGAAATCTATAGTTATAAAATTAATTAAAAAACTTTTTTCAAATCTCTTATTAAAAATTAAAATGGAAAAATTATCATATAAAATACATCAGCAATTTTTTTCAATTATTAATTCAATGATGACACTTAATAATCTCTTAAAAGATCGATGACACTTTTGAATTATAACAAAAAAAAAAAAAAATTAATATTTTCAAATATTATTGAAAAAAAAAATATATATACTGATACTGACATAAATCACAATTTAAGCCGCTCTAATATAAATGAAAATGCTAAATGAAAATGATGAAAAAAGAAAATGCAAAAATTAAAATTCAAAATTTTACACTTATTTAAGATTAAAATAAAACGAAAAAAAAAAAAAACTTAGAAAACAGAAAGCTCATTAATTTGTATGTCAAAAGGTTCTTAATACGTTATTTGTTTTGTTGTTTTACGTTCATTAAAAGTCTGGGTGACACCAATAACTTCATAATACCAAAATAAAATATAAAAGTTTAATGAATTGTAAAATATAAAGAAACAAATTATTAAAATAATAATCAACATTTGACACAGATTTGATTTATATATAACACAGTTATAATATAAATACAGTTATAATATAAATACAGTTATAATATAAATACAGTCACAAAAACCTAATTTTAATTTTAGTTTTAATATTTTTTTAAATTTGAAGATTTAAAATTACGCAAAACAAAAATTTCAAATAATCATATTTTATATTATTCTTACATTCCTAAGTATGGTATACTTTTCACAGGACTAACATAATTTAGATTAAGATAATACTTTAGATCAGAATCATCTTTAAAAAAAACTTTCCAGCAAATATCACAGACAAAATAAAGTAACTAAAGAAATAAGAAAATTGTTAAGAAGTCAACAGTCTAATGTCAGAAAGTGTAACCTTGGTTATATACTTGTATGCACTAATATGATTTAAACTGTCTGCTTTAAATTTATACTTTATAGTACAAAATAATACTAAACTTTTGTAAAAATTCTAAAAAAATCTTTAAAATTCCAAAAAAAAGGGTTAAAATATAGTTTGAGATTTAAAATTTTCGAAGAGCACGAACAGCACAATTAAATAAAATCGAAAAATTAATAGGTACGTTATGTCAAATAGGTACGTTATTTATGTCAATTTATTTATTTGGACATGTGAAATGTTCTGCCTACTTTCAACTCGTAAATTGTTGAAACGCAAAAAAAAATGAATCAAATTTTGCATGTCTTAAAAGATTTTCTTCTCCGTTGAAATTATTATAATTATAATTTCTTATACATAAAATTATAAATAAAATTTTAATAAAAGAAATCACTTTGTCGAGATAACTCAATGACGTTTGTGGTGAACCAGCCGAAATGTCCGAAATATACTCTATCTTATGTCGAATGTATGCTTTATGGATATCAGACAGATCTCTAGGAGCAAAATAAACTGTACAACGAAAAAGGAAACCCAAACATTTCGCAGCATTCTTAGCTACATCAAAAATATTTGCAACATTT
Source organism: Poecilobothrus nobilitatus (assembly GCA_947095535.1). Classification (NCBI taxonomy): domain Eukaryota; kingdom Metazoa; phylum Arthropoda; class Insecta; order Diptera; family Dolichopodidae; genus Poecilobothrus; species Poecilobothrus nobilitatus. Next base: position 177,607,008 of record OX352774.1, read on the forward strand.
TTTCATTTAGTTGTATACTTAAAATCTTAAGTATTTCAGACAGTAAAAGGTAAATTGCTTACAATACAATACAATAAGATTCAGAAAAGTGATTACAGTTCAAGATACAAGGTAGTTCAATAGTTAATTCAGTGTCATTCGATAAAACTTTTCTAATTTAACATTTCGCAGCATTCTTAGCTACATCAAAAATATTTGCAACATTTTTTCATTTACCTGTATACCTAAAATATTAAGTATTTCAGACAGTTGTATAATTTCTTCTTGAAATTTCAGGATTAGATCAACGTTAATTTCTTTTGCAAGAAAATACACAACTTTGAGTTTTAGAAGTATTGCACTCATCTCTGCCAATTGCAACAGCTAATTTGACTAAACTGTAGTTGACCAAGCTAGTCCTCACACTTCTCTTTAAAATGGTTGTGGCTGGGTAATAAATGGTAAAAAATCATAGAATGTTACCAAAATGTTGCGAATCTGCGAAACTATATAATAGAATACGACTAGAGTAGATATAGTAAGTCAATAATAAAAATCAAGAAAAAAGTTGGTGATAGAGCCATTGTGGGACACTAGCATTAATTTAGAAGATGTCAGACATAAAACTGTCGACAAGGAGGCGAATACTACGATTTGAAAGAAAATTCTCAGTTCAATTGCAATCGATAAACCTATTTGATAAATTTATCACTAAAACTGTCGTTATATTCTGAAATTAAAATAAAATTCGAATGCATAAGCAAATGAGAAAAATAGAATTTTTATATGAAAAATAACTGCGCAATTTTTTCACAAATTCACGAACTAAATAAAAGTATTGTATGAAATTAAAAATGTATAACATTTTACGTGACTAAACAACTGGTAGGAGATAGATGAGAATTAAATTCTTAAGTGAAAATTTTCAATTCATACATTCTGACAGTACATTCTGAGAAGAGCAATTAAATGAGAAAAGAAATTCAGAATAAAAAAATTTGTTTTTAAAGTTTGTTTTTAATTAAACAATTCAATCATACTAAAAAATTATTATTACATTATATGCTTAAATTTAAATTTTTATTTATTTACAAAAATTTGGGGTCTTAATTCATAACGAATTAATATCCCAAAACAAAAGTGAATTAAAGCCTCACAGAAGTGAAGTAAAACCCCAAACAAAAATGAATTAACACTTTAACCAATTTTTCATTAATTTGGGGCTTTATGTCATTGTGAAATAACACCCCAAAACTACTAATAATTTGTATTATATTTTTATATTTTTTATTATTTTATTACTTAATAAAAAAAAGTCTATTCTATAATATACAAAATATATATAAAAAGATGATCAAAAAACAAAATCACATTCTATTTAAAATAATAACAAAAAACAAAGAAGTTGCTGATATTTGGAGTTTGCATGGACATACCTTAGTATTGATTTTAGAGTTGGATTTCAAATCAGAGTTATTCGCTTTTTCCAGAATATTTATGCGAGATTCTAAATTTGGAGGGATTTTAGAGTTCTACATACATCTATACAACTATATAATAAACATTCTGGAAAAAGCGTAAAACCATGATTTTGAATTTAACTCTAAACTCTCTCCTAATTCAAAATCCCATATATTCTGGAAAAATAGAATATACTTCTTTTTCCAGAAATTTTACAAAGCACTTCAACATTTTTGTTAACACTTCTCGAAAAAGTGAATATATCTTAGGGAAAATTAATTAATTATATTCATTAATTTACAAATTTACAAAAAAATAAAACGAAATGACCACGAACGGACATGCCTAACGCAGCGATGTTGTCGCGATCTATCGTCTATTCAGAGTTCTCCAAATCAAAGTTATATACGCTTTAAAATAAAAAAATTTCCACCAATACTTATTTTTGGCATTTTATTTCATTTAAATTTTTCGGGTGTTATTTCATTATGTCATAGAGCCCCAAAAAACATGAAATAAAGCCTCAAATAATGAAATAAGACCCCAAATAATTCATTGGAAATAAAGTCCCAAATTTCCATAAAAATTTACAAAATTTCTTTACAAAACATCATTTGAAATGGGGCTATGAAATTTTAACGATGCATAAGTTTCATTAAAAAAATTAATATTACGAAACCACCCTTTTTTGTTATCCAACCCATTACGGAACTGCAACGCCTTAAAATTAGAAAAAGTCATGTTTTCAAATATTTATATCTCAAATGCTGCATTTTTCAATCTAAAAACATAAAAAGAGAGGAAATATACAGTTTACAATAATTTAAGGTTTAGAAATCGATATAAAAATTATGTAATTCTTTGCAATTTCCATCATATGTAAACCATCAAATGTTGCATAATTTTAGTTTCCCCATTTAACATATAAACGCTTTTAGTTATATAGTTAGTTTTAGTTATAACCTTTAAATTTTTAAAGGAACAAGACATTTGAGATTAATATTATAGGTTTCCTCAAAAAACATTGTTGTATTTCCCCAGATTTCAGATCTATAATAAGGGGACAAAAATTGAAAATTCTCATAACATAAACATATTTCCAAAATTTGTCGTAAGTAACGCATAATAATTAAAGTACCAATATTATATTGTTATATGGGTTTTGTTTATGAAAACAGGGAATCTGTGACTCAAATTTTCAATTTAATCGTAAGTAGGAAAGGACATTCGCAGAAAAGTGATGGAGAGTCTCTTCCTACCTTTCTTCCTTCTTGCAAATTCTACACTGAAAATTCACTGCAAATTGTTGTAAAGACTGTAAATTCTGCCTGCATGAATTTCTACCGAACGGTATCTCAATATTATATCGGTAAGTATTTACCCGCATGTAGATCTTTTGTTCTTTTTTCTTTAAAAATAGCCCAATCTTTCCTGATGTATTTCCTCATTTGCCCTATATGTATTTTGATAGTAATAGAAAATTTGAGCAGTATCTTCACAGCTTTTAGACAAATACATACCATTTTGTTTCAGAGTACTGTTCAGCCTCTTGTCTTACTAATTTGCTTGCACGTTCGTAATCTTAAATGCTACTTAAATATAATTTTAAAATGTATTATATTGTCCTTTTAAAAATGTACGTCTTTAAAAACTTTTAAAGTTCTGCCTTCCTTGTTGCAAATTAAAGATGATAATAATTGATAATAATTGATAATTGATAGATAATAATATTTGTCTAGTAATTTTTATAAACCTTTTACAATGTTTTTTGTTTTCTTAGAAAATTCCTTTAAAAAAGTTCTCTAAATGAACTAACTCGAATCACTAACTAAATCACTCAATATTAAAAATTTTTATACTAAAATATTAATTAATATTAAATTTTTTATTTACATTTAAATCCTGTAGTGTTTAAAATTTCGCAGAAGAAAATTAGAAACTTTAAGTATAATTTTCAGAGTATTAATTCATAGATTATTCATTGTTCTTTTTTTCGAATACTACTTTATTGTTGTAAATCCTTTTTCATGAATATTCTTATAAACATTTGACAACATGTAGTTCTCATACATTACAAGTAGAGCGTACACGGAATAAAATTCACACATTTTAAATTACATAATTGTAAAATTGTAATAAACTTGAACGAAAAGAAAAGTTTTAAACACTAAGAACATAAAAAAAAAAATAAAATAAAAACTTGTAAAGTAATAGTAAAACTATTTAATTTCAACAATTTCTATCCTTTCCATTCTACATTTCTAATTTTTGATATTATTATTATGTATACAAAACGTATCCTTAATATCCCCTTAAATTTTTCACTTTAAATTTTTGAAATAAAAATTTAATGCGAAAAGCTTTTTCTCTATTTTTCTCTATATTTTGTTTACATTTTCTTTTCGTATTTTTCTCAAAATTTTTCTGTATGATACACTCTAATTTTCATGAATTACCAAATTACCAAAAATGAAATTTTCTGTTTTTATCATTCATTTTCATTCTAATCTGCATATACCATCCAACACATTGCCTAGTATTATGCAATATTTTTCTATTTTGTTTTTTTTTTTAAAGTACTTTGATTTTGATTTTTTTCTTTCAAGGACTTGACCCATCTTTTTTCGGTCATTCTATTTTATATATTTACAAATATTATATGTATATAGATATATTTAAAAAAAAAAAGTAGTGTATACACAAATGATAATACAAGGATATTTGATTTTCTTTACAAAAACAAATAAAAAAAAAAAAAAAGTTTTTTTTTTCTTTTTTTTTTGCATAAATGTATTTTTCCAAGGTTGAATATAAATATAAAATACATATATCCTATATATACGTAATTTATATTTTAAATATTAATGTTATTTAAATGCATGTTTTACTCATGTGAATTGAAAATGCTTTTAAAAAACTCTTATTAAAACGATTACGGCTAGAAAAAAGAAAAATAAATAGTAATTTAGTGATTTGTACTTATACTTTAAAAATGTAATACAAGAACATAAATTAAAATAAGTATTTAAATAACAATGTAATATTAAATAACAAAAAATATTGATTTTTGCGCTATTATCGTCATATTTTTATCTCAAAATACTATTCTCTACAGTCAACAGAGTCCTGGGGTCTCGATGGCCTAATGGGTAAGAGCGTATGCAATACACTTTCGAATACACACTTGAGGGACTGAGGATTCGAAACTCACATATGTCGTAATAATAATTCCCCCTTACGATATTTACAGCCACGCCTTATAAAAGGAAAGGCGTGTAAAGACGCCTGTGTAATTTTCTTATCACATTTTTTTGGCAGGGGAATACACTAAAAAAAAAAAAAACACACACAATCCTGTTAAAAAGGCTTCTGCTTTTTTACTATTCATTAATAAATGTGGAATCTTATTATGGAGCTTCTTTTTAGTCATAGAATATTTTTTTAATTTATATTATTAATAAAACTTCAGACAACAAAATCAGTTTGTCTTGGTTTCTCCTAAAATTGTTGGGATAAGTTTTCTTCTTTTTTTGTTATAATTTTAAATATTCTTAACAAACAGTCGATATTAATATAAATAGTTTATTTGCTTAAAAAATGTATAAAATATCCTTAAAATGTTATCAGATTTTTTTTTTCATTTTTGTTTTTTTTTTTTTTTAGTTTTTAGTAAATGAACAGCAAGGATTATAGAAATGTTGAAATTTAATTACTTTTGTGCAATTTTACAGCTTTCGTAATTTTGTAAGGTTGAGGTTTTTTATTTTATTTATTTTGACGAGAAAATGTAAAAAATCCTTGACATTTGTAAAAAAATAACAAAAAATTAAATTAAATTAAAAGATTTACAACCTTGTAAAACAAATACATATTTAAAACAGTTTATAACGAGTATACTTGTGCCTGTTGATTTTTTACGAACTCAAAACAAATTATATTATCCATTTTAAAAATAAATGGATAATTTGGAAACTTAGAAAGACCATGTTGAATTAATAAAATTGCAACAACAAGTTTTACATGTTTAAAATTTTATTAAATTTTATACTGTTGTCATGGAAAAATTCAATAAAATCAAATACAGATGTGATTCAAAACAGCCTTGGAAATCCTAATGAAAATTTGGAAAGTGAAGATGAAAACACAGATGTACGAATAATAAAATTACCACCAATGATTTCAAACGGGTTTAGTTAGTTCACTGAACTATAAGCAGCGTCTATATTTATCACACATACTACACAAAATCAACAAACAAAATATATTTCATGAATTTCTTGGTGGAGGAGCTGGATTTGGAAAAAGCAGACTGATAAAAGTAATTTATCAATCTATAACAAAAAGATTTAACGTAATACCAGAGAATAATTTAAATTTACCAAAGATTATGTGCTCTGACTGGAAAAGCCGCTTTTGGTATAGGTGGTTCACCTCTTCATTCTTCATTTTCATTCCAAACGAATCTACATATAGTGAAAGAATTCGACCGTTAAATAATGATAACTGCTAAATAATGATATTTTCAGCTAATGGTGCAGATCCATATTACGTTATTACAGAATCGCCTTTGTGGAATTTTTTTAAAATTCCTTGATTTCACAATATATAGAAATAAAGTTGATTATAATAGTTGAAATATCCATGGTAGTAGGGAATATGTTTTCTCATCTTGACTTTTGTCTAAAGAAAATATTTAAAACCATTAAACCCTTCGGAAGAATATCTATTGTTTTGTTGGACGATTTAAGACAACCAGTTCCCGTTGATGATAAATGGATATTTTCAGCTAATACTGCAGATCCGTATCATCTTATTACAATGGAATTTTTTCAAATTTTATGTATTAACTGAAATAACGAGGATAAGAGAAGATAAATCTTTTTCTGAAGCATTAAACAAAATTACAACAGGTAACATGACAACTACTGACATCGACTGCTTAAAGCAAAGGATCATAAAAAATATAAACGATGTTTCTCAAGAAGTTATTTAGCTATTTTATACAAACAAAGAAGCCAACAATTTTAATGAATATAAATTTTCTGAAATTCAGCAAGAGAGCGTGTCATCATTAGCTAAACATAACATCAGGTCAGATTCTTTCTCACAACGAAGTAAAGAAAAAAATAAAGGTACAATCAAAAAATTTAAATTTGCTAAAACTCAAAGTTTGAACTCTAAAAAATGTTAAATTATTAAGGTGGTTAATTTTTAATTAAATAAATAAATAAACAAGGTAGAATGTAAACCAACGGTTTTTAAAAGCGCACATTTCCAAAACTCAATACAAACTGTTTAGAAGTGTGACTTACACAAAAATTTGAAAATTTCATGTAATAAGAAAAAACTTGAAAATAGGACATTTTTGAGATTTTGAGGGGCCGTAAGTCCGGAATCCTATATAACTAAGAAAAGCTGTTAACACACGTAAAAATATATTATTGAAGCTTTAATTTTTATGTCTTGCCGAAGAAAAATTTTTACAGGTGCCTAAGTTACAGGTGTCTAAAAATAGCAAATTTTCAATTTTTCAGGCGTAATAACTCTTAAAGAGGGGGCGCTACCAAAAAATTTTCTGAGGAAACTTATACTAATTCTAAAAGTTCTTTCTTGTCTCAAAATTTCAGGTTCCTATCTAAAGGGGTACCGGAGTTATGAAAAAAGAAATTTCATGCAAAATGTGGTTTTCACATAACGGTAAATTTAAAACGTAAATTACAAAATATTACATAATTTTGATATTGTTTTATATAGATAATAAAATTTTCGATCTTCTACCGGTTTTAGATTGCAAAACTATTACGCAAAGCCCGAGATATATACATCTGAAAATGGGGCTTTTTTACAATTTTGAAGAGCTGCAGCTTTGGAACTCTTTACAACTAAAATAAACCTTTCACACACGTAAAAATATATTATTGTAGCTTTAATTTTCATGTCTTGCCGAAGCAAAATTTTTACAGGTGCCTAAGTTACAGGTGTCTAAAAATAGCAAATTTTAAATTTTTGAGGCGTAATAACTCTTAAAGCGGGGGCGTTACCAAAAAATTTTCTGAGGAAACTTATACTAATTCTAAAAGTTCTTTCTTGTCTCAAAATTTCAGGTTCCTATCTAAAGGGGTGCCGGAGTTATGAAAAAAGAAATTTCATGCAAAATGTGGTTTTCACATAACGGTAAATTTAAAACGTAAATTACAAAATATTACATAATTTTGATATTGTTTTATATAGATAATAAAATTTTCGATCTTCTACCGGTTTTATATTGCAAAACTATTACGCAGAGCCCGAGATATATACATCTGAAAATGGGGCTTTTTTACAATTTTGAAGAGCTGCAACTTTGGAACCCTTTACAACTAAAATAAACCTTTCACACACGTAAAAATATATTATTGTAGCTTTAATTTTTACATCTTGCAGAAGTAAAATGTGTGCAGGTTCCTAAGTTACAGGTGTTTAAAAATAGCAAATTTTCAATTTTTAAGCCCTAATAGCTCATAAACAGGGGATGGTCCGAAAAAATTTTCTGAGCAAACTTATACTGATTCTAAAAGTTCTTTCTTGCCTCAAAATTTCAAGCTTCTATCTAGAAGCGTGCCGGAGTTATGAAAGTAGAAAAATCATGCAAAATTTAGTTTTCACATAACGGTAAATTTAAATACTAAATTTAAAAAAATTGTATAATTTTGATATAAATTTACAAAGTTAAAAGAAATACCTGTCGAATGACGTTTTCAGATTGAAAAAATCTTAATCAGAACATAAGATATATGCATTTAAAAATAGGGCTTTTTCAAAGTTTGAGGGGGTGTAGCTCCGTAATGGGGGGGGCTACATGAAAAAGTTGTTCCACAAAATTATTTTTTTTATGAGACCTACCTATGGTTAAAATTTTTTTTCTCTATCTTCAACGGTGTAGAAGTTTTGTAAACAGACGGACGGACGGACGGACGGACGGACAGAGTGAAACTAATAAGCACATTTTTTCAAAATTTTTTTGGAAATGTGCTAAAAAGTAATTTAATTGCTTTATTCATATTAAAATTTGACTAATACATTTTACACTATACTTACATTAAAAACAATATATAGACAATGACAAAGTATTAAAATAATAACTAAACAAAAATTAAATAAAATAAATAAATATTGTCCAAGTGTAATCCAAAACCAATTTTTAAAATAAATTTCATTGGAAATTTCCGAATTAAATCCTTAAAAATAATCCATGTTCCCAAATCATGATACGATAAACCATTAAATAAACAATTGAATAGACAGGATAAAAACACGAAATTTTTTTTAAAATACAAGAGGAAACTAAGGACCTTTAATGTGTCATCATGGAGCTTTGTTTTCTATTATATCTCGTTCTACTTTTTATTATTTTAAAACAAAAAACAAAAACCCATTTGAAATAGAAAAAACAAACATTTAAATTCCTAGAAAAATATCTTAACATTTAAAAACAAAAAAAAATAAGAGATAGATTTTTTTCTTTTTATTTTTTTCAACGAAATTTTAATCAAACATTTTTACACAAACCAACAATAAAAATCTGAATTTAAATTCATGTAACGAAATAAAAAATACGAATCAGTTTCTTTTCGAATCTTTAAGATACAAAACGTTCATTATATTGTAAACTGATGTAGAATGCTTTAAATAATTTCTTGTTATTTTTTAATGCTTATGTAAAATATCAACCTAGAAAACCTATAAAAGGTCTATAATTTATATAATATATTATGTATATATATAAAAAACTCCCATCTATTTCAGAGCGTGTATAAAAAGATCCTTTAATCTCAATTAGTTTCACCCTTATCAAACTAGAGTTTTCTAGTTTCAAGAAGATTTTCTTCGTTTTTGGTTTCAAGAGCTTACAGAGGATTAAACCGGAAACAAATTTGAAAAAAAAGAAGCAAAAAAAAAACATATCCCCCTATCATTAAAAAAATAATACAACCAATAACACTTAATTACAAAAATGTTATAACTCAAATATATTTCTAAGCACTAAATATCCTTTTCTAATCCTTTTCTTCAAATTCTTTAATTATCGTATTTGAATATTTATATATAAAGTTTATTTATATATAAAGTTTATTTCATAATAACGGTTATACAGAATTTTAACAGGATATGTGTACTGATACATAAATTTGCCGATATAAATGATATGTCATGATGTGTGCGTTGAAAAAGTTTTAAAATATCATGATAACGGTTTTATTTTTTGGGTAGAATTTTTTTAAGATATGTAAACACCATGCTTTTTTCCGTTAGAAATAATTATAGGGTCATTAGAAATTTTCATTAAATTATGGCTCTAAGTATTTTTGGAAAATTACATAGAAAAATTTCAAGCGGAAAGGAGAGAATCAAATCTTATTTAAAACAAATGTTGAGAGAAATAACTGGGAAATTGAACAAAACCATTTTCAGCGTGCTTAAATTTCTTAAATTCGAAGACTATGGCACAAAAACTATTAATATACTATTAATAGTACGAAATTGATGAAAAATTAAAAATTGCGCTGAAATTGAAATAAACTAAATTTAACCCTATCAAAATACACAATGCATTGTAAATTCAAGCAATTGGCATTTACAATTATTGATTATTGAACCCAAAAGAAAACTACACAGCAATTTAGAGAATATCACTTTAACAAACGACTTGAACTCACGACCAACATGAACATCGACTGAAGCAAAGAAATTAAATTTACTTACTTAATATCTGATTTATTTAACATGCACTGGTGATGCACTCAGGCGAAAAAAAATCGTTTGATTGGATAATGGCGAAACTTACGTCGAGAGTCTTGATAATTTTTAAAATCGAAATCGAATTGGAGAAGGTTTGTTAATAGTATGGCATAATTTTACGACTTCATAGCTTTATAGCTTAGATTTGCATCCATTCGTATGAAAAATGAATGAAACTAATATTTAATAACATCTTTAAAGTAAAGCGCCGACAATAACGTAACATTACAATAAAAAGCTAAAGAAACATCATCATCATCATTGCTGTTCAAAAAAAAAAACCCCTCTTCTTGCCAGCTAATCAGTATGCTCTTCTGACCTTAATCCGATGAAACATTTATGTGTCATTCTTGTTCCCCAAATTTACAAAGAAAATTTCATGCAAAATGTGGTTTTCACATAACGGTAAATTTAAAACGTAAATTACAAAATATTACATAATTTTGATATTGTTTTATATAGATAATAAAATTTTCGATCTTCTACCGGTTTTATATTGCAAAACTATTACGCAGAGCCCGAGATATATACATCTGAAAATGGGGCTTTTTTACAATTTTGAAGAGCTGCAACTTTGGAACCCTTTACAACTAAAATAAACCTTTCACACACGTAAAAATATATTATTGTAGCTTTAATTTTTACATCTTGCAGAAGTAAAATGTGTGCAGGTTCCTAAGTTACAGGTGTTTAAAAATAGCAAATTTTCAATTTTTAAGCCCTAATAGCTCATAAACAGGGGATGGTCCGAAAAAATTTTCTGAGCAAACTTATACTGATTCTAAAAGTTCTTTCTTGCCTCAAAATTTCAAGCTTCTATCTAGAAGCGTGCCGGAGTTATGAAAGTAGAAAAATCATGCAAAATTTAGTTTTCACATAACGGTAAATTTAAATACTAAATTTAAAAAAATTGTATAATTTTGATATAAATTTACAAAGTTAAAAGAAATACCTGTCGAATGACGTTTTCAGATTGAAAAAATCTTAATCAGAACATAAGATATATGCATTTAAAAATAGGGCTTTTTCAAAGTTTGAGGGGGTGTAGCTCCGTAATGGGGGGGGCTACATGAAAAAGTTGTTCCACAAAATTATTTTTTTTATGAGACCTACCTATGGTTAAAATTTTTTTTCTCTATCTTCAACGGTGTAGAAGTTTTGTAAACAGACGGACGGACGGACGGACGGACGGACAGAGTGAAACTAATAAGCACATTTTTTCAAAATTTTTTTGGAAATGTGCTAAAAAGTAATTTAATTGCTTTATTCATATTAAAATTTGACTAATACATTTTACACTATACTTACATTAAAAACAATATATAGACAATGACAAAGTATTAAAATAATAACTAAACAAAAATTAAATAAAATAAATAAATATTGTCCAAGTGTAATCCAAAACCAATTTTTAAAATAAATTTCATTGGAAATTTCCGAATTAAATCCTTAAAAATAATCCATGTTCCCAAATCATGATACGATAAACCATTAAATAAACAATTGAATAGACAGGATAAAAACACGAAATTTTTTTTAAAATACAAGAGGAAACTAAGGACCTTTAATGTGTCATCATGGAGCTTTGTTTTCTATTATATCTCGTTCTACTTTTTATTATTTTAAAACAAAAAACAAAAACCCATTTGAAATAGAAAAAACAAACATTTAAATTCCTAGAAAAATATCTTAACATTTAAAAACAAAAAAAAATAAGAGATAGATTTTTTTCTTTTTATTTTTTTCAACGAAATTTTAATCAAACATTTTTACACAAACCAACAATAAAAATCTGAATTTAAATTCATGTAACGAAATAAAAAATACGAATCAGTTTCTTTTCGAATCTTTAAGATACAAAACGTTCATTATATTGTAAACTGATGTAGAATGCTTTAAATAATTTCTTGTTATTTTTTAATGCTTATGTAAAATATCAACCTAGAAAACCTATAAAAGGTCTATAATTTATATAATATATTATGTATATATATAAAAAACTCCCATCTATTTCAGAGCGTGTATAAAAAGATCCTTTAATCTCAATTAGTTTCACCCTTATCAAACTAGAGTTTTCTAGTTTCAAGAAGATTTTCTTCGTTTTTGGTTTCAAGAGCTTACAGAGGATTAAACCGGAAACAAATTTGAAAAAAAAGAAGCAAAAAAAAAACATATCCCCCTATCATTAAAAAAATAATACAACCAATAACACTTAATTACAAAAATGTTATAACTCAAATATATTTCTAAGCACTAAATATCCTTTTCTAATCCTTTTCTTCAAATTCTTTAATTATCGTATTTGAATATTTATATATAAAGTTTATTTATATATAAAGTTTATTTCATAATAACGGTTATACAGAATTTTAACAGGATATGTGTACTGATACATAAATTTGCCGATATAAATGATATGTCATGATGTGTGCGTTGAAAAAGTTTTAAAATATCATGATAACGGTTTTATTTTTTGGGTAGAATTTTTTTAAGATATGTAAACACCATGCTTTTTTCCGTTAGAAATAATTATAGGGTCATTAGAAATTTTCATTAAATTATGGCTCTAAGTATTTTTGGAAAATTACATAGAAAAATTTCAAGCGGAAAGGAGAGAATCAAATCTTATTTAAAACAAATGTTGAGAGAAATAACTGGGAAATTGAACAAAACCATTTTCAGCGTGCTTAAATTTCTTAAATTCGAAGACTATGGCACAAAAACTATTAATATACTATTAATAGTACGAAATTGATGAAAAATTAAAAATTGCGCTGAAATTGAAATAAACTAAATTTAACCCTATCAAAATACACAATGCATTGTAAATTCAAGCAATTGGCATTTACAATTATTGATTATTGAACCCAAAAGAAAACTACACAGCAATTTAGAGAATATCACTTTAACAAACGACTTGAACTCACGACCAACATGAACATCGACTGAAGCAAAGAAATTAAATTTACTTACTTAATATCTGATTTATTTAACATGCACTGGTGATGCACTCAGGCGAAAAAAAATCGTTTGATTGGATAATGGCGAAACTTACGTCGAGAGTCTTGATAATTTTTAAAATCGAAATCGAATTGGAGAAGGTTTGTTAATAGTATGGCATAATTTTACGACTTCATAGCTTTATAGCTTAGATTTGCATCCATTCGTATGAAAAATGAATGAAACTAATATTTAATAACATCTTTAAAGTAAAGCGCCGACAATAACGTAACATTACAATAAAAAGCTAAAGAAACATCATCATCATCATTGCTGTTCAAAAAAAAAAACCCCTCTTCTTGCCAGCTAATCAGTATGCTCTTCTGACCTTAATCCGATGAAACATTTATGTGTCATTCTTGTTCCCCAAATTTACAAAGAAAATAAGTAATTTAGTTCAATTAATTGTATTTTTATAGACAACTTTCGACTGTAAAACTTTTTTTTTATTCGATAAGAAATGAAATTTATGCAATTATAAACAAAAATGGTCTTAAAACCGTTTATTAAAGTAAGCTGTTTTAAAAGAATTTTAATTGAGTACTTAAATATTTTTTTGTTATTGTTAATAAAAATATTAAGTTATTAAATTTACTTTTATTTATTTTAATTTAGTTTTTATAGATAATATTTGTAGATCAAAAAGTGTTCTTGGATAGGGGTAAGTACTCTTTTATATGAAATAAGACAGAGGTAAAATGGTGAGATCTTATATTTATGAAACATATTTTATATGAATCTATATTGAGTGTTTCTGGTTTGTTTCAGTAAAGCAATGATTTAACATGACCCTAAAGAAGAAAGCCCAATGAAGTTATAATCACATAATCTTAGTAGCCAGTTCACATCGCAATTTTTGGAAATTGCACGGTCATTAAACTTTTCTATCAATAAATTGATTGTGCCACATAATTTCTGCACAATAAATGGTCATTTGGTTTATGTTCTTGTGTCAACCGAATTTTAAACGCCTTGAATTGCAAATCTTTATAAAGAATATTCCATGTGGTGTCATAAGAAAGTTCAAGTTCAAGACATCTTGAGAACGCCGTCTAATTGATTATTCTCGATTTTCATCAAAGTGTGGATCACATCATCAATATTTTCAGCAGTTCGTTTACCTTTTTGTCGGGTTAAATTCTTATGTTAAAAACTTAATTAGAATACTACTATTTGTCTCGAATTTTTCAATTACGAATACTAAGCTCTGTAACTCGATTATGTTAAATTTTCACGTAATGGGCGCAAATTATCCTGAATAGATTTATTATTTTTGTAATAAATTTTAACAATTTTTATATGCTGTTTAACTGGGTATATATCCATGGCGATTTTTCAAATAATACTGAACACAAATGTCAATTTTGGAGCTTATATGAAAACAAAGGCCTCTATGATGTTTACAAAATATATAATACTAATTTGATAACCCTTTATATACAACTTAATAATATGATATATAAATAAGCAATCTTTAATATTCGTTTTATACTAATTCAGTATATCAAAACCTATAAAGAAAATGAATATTCCATATTAAACAGTTGGTAAATAAAAAAATTTTTATAATCAAATATTAAACAATAATATAAGATACTAAATTTCAAAACTATTTCACCAAGTTGTCATTAATAATAAACCAAAACAAAAAATAAAATAAAAGATTAAAAACATTGATGAAGATAAAAAAAAAAGAGTTGATGAAAGGACTGAGCTGAGCCAGCATTGATTTCAAAAGTGTAAGGTATAAAACTATCGTCCAGGCACGAATACAACAATTCCAGAAGTAATACCCAAACCATTTACTTCAATAGGGCTTCATTACTTCATTACTTTATAGGGCAACCTATACCAATTACCCGGCATTTGTTCAGAAGAGTAGAATAACATACTCGAAAGACTTTGGAGATATCAAGAGCAACTGATTTTTATTGTTATTTAAAAATTTTTAAGAAATAAAAATCTTAAAAATAACAAACAACTCAAATTGAATAAAAGAAAAAGGAACAGAAACAAAATTACAACAAAAAATATTACAAAATAAAACCTTTTTGGGATAACAAATCAATTTTTCACATTATTGGTATCATTCAATTTGTATTTTCTTTTCTTTTCTTTTATTTTTATCAGGAAATATAAATGTCTTTTGAGTTATTTGTGATTTTTTCATCCAGAAACAAAATATAAAACAAATGATACATAGGAATATCCTGTTAAAATAATCAAAAAAAAAAATTTTTTTGTTTTTAATTTTATTTTTTTTATTTCTCTAATTTTCTTTTACAAAACAAATAAAAAATATATGCTAATTTATAATGTCCTTTCTTCAAAGTCAAAAAAACTTCAAAACAAAAAAGAATTGAAATTTTTTGATTAACATTTTTATAAATTTTTATAAAAAAAAAAAAAGAAACAAAAAATTAATCGAAAATACTTAAAATTTTGAAAACAAAATGGAAAACATTTATTTTCCATTATTTTTATTTTTTTTAAATATTTCATATCATATAGGAATTAGATATTATTATTAAAGCCCTTAGCGCCTTAGTTTAATAAGGATGAATATTAAAATTATAAAATTATATATTAAGTTTATAATGTTTAGGTCGCAAGAGGATTCTAATTGGAAATTATTAACTTTTTTTAGTAATTTTCTTTTCATTTAAATATATTTGCAACTTTTACAAAGGTTTTATGCCTACACTCCCTTAGTTAATACCCAAGTGTTTAAATACTCGTTTTATATTAACTGAACGAAAAATAAAAATGATTTGAATTAATATTTACATTATTTATTTTATTATCAAAATTTTCATATTATTTTTGTTTTATATCACATATTTACAGTAGTTCCATT
This sequence comes from Poecilobothrus nobilitatus, assembly GCA_947095535.1. NCBI lineage: Eukaryota > Metazoa > Arthropoda > Insecta > Diptera > Dolichopodidae > Poecilobothrus > Poecilobothrus nobilitatus. Next base: position 177,623,083 of record OX352774.1, read on the forward strand.
TTATTTTAAATCTTTTCGTGGTTTTGATATTGCATATTCAGAAGGATAACACAATTATATTTGAAAATCATCTGTTACTATATTATTAATTTATACAACATTATTACTCATTTTCTTTAAATTAAACATTTATATATTCGATATTTGCAGAATATTTATATATATTTGGTTGCACAAGGGTATATATTAAGAAAAATCACTTTTCCAGTATTTTTGCTTCCAGTTAAAAGTATGCTTACTCTCATAATTGAACCCAACATTCCATCTGTTAATGCATCATTTACTTAATCACTCGATTGTGACCCCAGATATTTTTTTATAAACTTATTCTGATATTTTATCTCTCATAGAATAATGCTATATTACTACACACTATATATTATAAATTCGGTAGTAAAGTAGAATTGTTAACAACAAATACTTTTTCAGTAATTTTCCTTACAATTAGATACAAATAGATACATCTACGTGTCTTATATGATATAAGTAGTATATGATATATATGCTTAATCACTCGACCACCAAAGCCGCTATTTCATTTATTTATTTATTTATATTAATATTACATACATTAATATAGTGCAATATTATTGAACCATCGGCTACTTAAGCCATTATAGGTTTTTATACTATTATTAAATTATATACTAATATTATTTATTTTGTTTATATTATATACTATATATTTACATTATATTAGGTCGTAAGGGGGGTATGTAAAGAAAAAAATTTACGACCTGTGCAGAGATCGAATCCACACTCCTTCGGTTAATACGCCAGATGCCTACCAACTAGGCTACCGAAGCCCCCCAAAGCCGCTAACTTTTTTATTATTTTTAAATTTCCTAAAGTAAATTGCATACTTTTAGGATAATAATAAAAACTTTATCAGCAGGATTTGTTTTTTGTAGAGTATATGATATACACTCGACCACCGAGAATCCGAACTTTTTAATTATTTTTAAATTTCCTTATGAAAATTGCATACTTTTAAGGTAGTAATCGGAACTCTTTCAACAGAATTTTTTTTTTTTAGAATTTGTTTTAGACAGCATATGGTAAACAACTAACTTACAACTAAAAATTTTGGAAAAAGTTTAAAATATATGCATTTAATTCTAAATACAAAATTTTTCTAGTCATAATCACAAAGAACAAAACATTTCAATTAAATGAAACAATAATTATTAGAACAATATTAAATTATATGAGAACAAAAAAATATGAATCAAAATTATTATCAAAAATTTTTCAATAAATATATTATTTATATACCTATATATCTACTGTTTGTATTTTATCGCTATAAAATGTCCTTTCCGGAAAAGAAAAAATAAAATTTAAGATGTTAGACCATCTGGGATCTATTTATTTGAGTTTTTTTTTATTGCGATTGATGAACCAAAAAATGTTTATTTAATTCATAGATTTTAATATTCTTTAATCAAAATTAAATTGTATTTAATACAAAAATGTCGGCACTTTAACTATAAATGTGTAAAAAAAAAAGTTCAGCAGTACTACTCAAATAAAATTATCTATAATGAGGCTAAACTTGTTAGAACAGATAATTTTATAATTAATTTAATAAGAAATCACATCCAAAGTAGTATTGAGACAAACGAAAATTCACTAATATATCACCCGTGGTATGAAAACGAATTTTATATCAAACAAATTTTGCTTTCAGGCTTCATTTCTCCGAAAGCATTTATTTTCCTTAGATAAACATAATTATATTGAAAACACAACAAAATTCCTCTTATATACCACTATAAAAGAAATGCCTCAAATAAAAAAATTCCCTTAAATTTAATTAACAGCATAGATATAAACGATTCAAACAATTTCAAGTATGATCAATTCATTCCTAACAAAGATAAATTTAAGCAAAAACTGATTTACTTTTGGAAATAAACTATTAAGAAGGGCAATAAAGCCACAATTTAAGCTTTTAGGTTAGTTCTTAAGGGTAGTTAGTATTAAATAGTTATAAGTTTTATTTTAAAACAAAAATACTAAAGTTGTTTTTTTATCCTTTGTTGTTTTTTACAACACAAAATATACTATTAAAAATACAAAAAAAATGTAAAGATTTATTATAATAGTTATATATTAATTTTAAATCAAGTAAAAATAAGGGTTTCTTTTATTTATAATATAGTTATCACAAATTTAAATGAGAGAGTTACTATTGTAACCATTACATTAAAATGTTATAATATTGGAATATTCTTTAGTTTTATTTAGGATAAGTAATGAATATATCAAAACAGGTAATAAGCAAGTAAATGTAACAGTAAGTCGATGCAACCGACTTATTTATACCCTACACCTAAAAAATTCAAATTAAATTAAAAAACCATAAGTTATTTTAGTTAGGTATTTAATATAAGCTAAAAAAATAAATGCTTTTACACCCTTTGTTCAAAATTTCAGGTCTTTATCTTTATTAAATTCGAAGATATGCTTGTTAGGTCTTGGGAAGTGTGTGAAGGCACCCGGACCACTTCCCCAATTCATCCCAAATTTTAGAAACATTATCAGAACAGGATAGAATACTTTTATATCAAATTTCAAGTTTTTATATTTATTAATTTCGAAGATATGCTTGTTCGGTCTTGGGAGTTGTGTGAGAGATACCCGAACAACCATTCCAATTCATCTGAAATTTTAGGCAAATCAGGGATTCATGAAACAACACTCTCGTATCAAATTTGCATTTTCTATCTTTATTAATTTCGAAGATATGCGTATTCGGTTTTGGGAGTTGTATGGGAGGTACTCGAACCCATGGACTGATTTTGTCCAGATTCGAACTTAGCCTTCCTTTTGTAATTATTAACCTACAATATAAATTTCATCAAGATAGCTTTACTAGTTTTTGAGTTATCGTGCGATCGGACGGACATCGCTAAATTGACTCAGAAGGTGATCCTGATTCAGAATAGATATACATGTCCATATCTTACTCACTTCCTTTTGGTGGTTACAAACACCATACCAAAGTTAATATACCCTATACTTAATGTGTAGGGTATAATAAAACATTGAAAAAAAAAAAATGTGTAAAAAAAGTTAATCTAGCGATTCATCAAAAAGCAAAATGAAAAAAAAACCAAAGTTTAAAAAAATAACTTTATTAATAACTTTAAAAATACATAAAGGTATTAAATTTAAAAAAAAAATAAAAACAAAAAATAGTAATTTTATTCACCAAAATGTAACTGACTTAATCGCGTCAATTAAAATTTAATTCAAAGTTTAAATATTTTATTTTTCATTTTAAATGAAATTACTAAAGTAAAACAATTTATTCCTGGTAACTAAAGGACTTAAAGGAAATTATGTAATATAATGTATCACTGTAATTTTTTTGGTCACAAAAGATCTTAGTTCCTATTAATTATCTGGAACTTATGAAATCTGACTCATGGCGCAGTGAGTAAGTCGCCAGCCTTTCAATCGGAGGGTCTTGGGTTCAAACCCCGGTCAGGTCATTTTAAAAAAATATATAGTAGTTTTATATCGTAATAATGTATATCGTATAATAGTATAATTAATAATGATAATAATATTAATATTAATAGCTACTACAGTGACAGTGGGGTTGTCTTCAATGATTACCTCATGCAGGAAGATGTTATATTCTACTACATGTGGTAACTGTTGATGGCTATAGTCATTGTTAGCAAGTAGGGGTTTCATCCCATTACATAGGCTAAATCATATGTGATGGTAAGTTTAGTCAGTAAAAATCTGACACTGCCAAGGATTTCCGGTGTCTTTGAAAGATTCTCACCTATCTTAGGAAAAAAGAAACTAACTGTTATATACCTTAAGTAAAAACAACAGCAGTTTATTCACTTAAAATGTTTATCATAGTTAAATAGAAGCTTTGTAATTATACCCGTACGAACATACTTTTCTCTCTTGTAGGTAGGAATCTTGATCCAGTTTAAACCAAACATGAGGTTAGAATCTATGTTACTATGTACTGTTTGGTTTGAAGATTTTTGTTTTTTTTTTTTTTTTTTTTATTCTTTATTTCAATTCTTATATAAAGTATAAACTTAAGGCTAACAATTAAATTAAAATTTAATTGTTTAATTAAAATCGTTCTATTTTTTAATTAAAATCGTTCTAAAATTTAATTAAAATCGTTCTATTGCTTAAAATCGAGTGGCGAACGATTAGTTACAAATTACTAAGTAATAAAAAAATTCAAGAAAATAGTGGTGGGAAGTATAACAATTAAAAAAATTCAAAAAATTAATTTCATTACATAAAAAGTATTAAAATTAAATTTTTATAAAAAGAAAAAAAATCAAAAATTAAAAATTATAATTATACAAAATGTCGATATAATACTGGATTAAAATAGTAGAGAAAAAAAAAAACCATGATTCATTCTTACGTGTACATACCTACAATTTACCTAATTTACCTACATCAAATTTTCGACTTCATTATAGTTTAGTTGAAGTAACCAGTTTTTAGTAATTTTAAGAAATTTTGATAATGAATTAACATTCCTAAAAGACTCAGGCAGTTTATTATAAATTCTTGGTGCTGTTACACTATACAAATTGCAAAACTGAGATTTATTAGACCTAGGAATGAGAACAAGTCGACTAGAATTACTTCTCAAATTATAGGCACCTGAATATCTCGTATTAAGATTCCCAGATCTAATAAATTAAACTTTTAATGTTATATAGATATAAAGACTTCTTAATGGAAGTATCATTCTCTCCTTAAATAACTCTAAGCTTGGTGATAACCGGTGTTTTTTGCAAATTAATTTAACTGCATGTTTTTGGTTTACTAAAAGCGGAAGCAATTTATTAATGTAAGAACCGCCCCAACATACAATTCCATATTGTAGTTTAGAGTGTAGAAGAGCAAAATAAACCATAGATACAATATTACTTGAACTGTGCAAACTAACATGGTAAAGTTGTCTGATCACAGCATTACAATAATCTTTTAAATACCGACAGTGAGCAGACCAGTTAAATTTCGAATCAATCATTAAACCAAGATATTTGAAAGAATCAACCCTTTCAATCAAAAAGCAATTAGAATCACAAGAGGAAATAGAGGAGGCAGAATTAATACATTTAGCTGAGTGAAATATTAAATTATAATCAAATGCTGGAGGGAAATAAATACTAAAATTCATGTATTTAGTTTTTTCGCTAATAATTAATTTATGTTTGTAAAACGAATTCCCTAAAATTTGCAAATCATAATTAATAAGCTCAACAATTTCAAAGCTATTTTTACCAACATAGTTAAAAGCAGTGTCATCCGCAAGAGCAGTTGGTTTCCCCTTGAATGGTTGTTGGAATGAAAGGAGTTGATGTAAATTAAGAAGAGAATAGGGCCCAAAACTGAGCCCTGGGGAACACCAGAATTTAAAATAGTCATCCTGCTAAAAACTTCATTCACTCTAACTTTTTGTTTCCGATTTACTTAAATATGACTTAAACCAATCATGAATAAAACCTCTGAAACCAGCTCGATAAATCTTACATATATATATATAAAATATTATGATCAACAAGATCAAAGGCCATAGTTATATCTATGAATAAGGCAGAACAGCAAAAACTATTATTTAGCGCTTCATAGACCTCCGAACAAAATTTATGTAAAACATCATCAGTAGATTTGCCTTGCAAAAAACCGAATTGAGAATTACTGAAAAAACTTAATTTATTTAAAAAAGATAAGAACTGCTTTTTCATAATTTTTTCAAAGATTTTTGATAAGGATGGAAGAATAGAAATACGTCTGAAATTATTGGTAACAGAGGAATCTTCCTTCTTAAATAAAGGAATGATCACAGCTTCCTTTAAACAACTAGGGAATATTCTATTTGAAACACAATTATTAAATAAATATTTTAGAACATCAACTATATAAAATGAAATATTTTTTTAGAATAATATTAGAAAACCCGTCAGAAGCTACAGATTTTTTATTGAAACGTATGAAATAAAATATACATATTAAACATTTTGAGGATTTAGAGAATTTTTTTTTAAATATTGTTATAAAAGAAATTACTATATCGACAGGCAAAGTAAAAAATTTAAACAAAAGAAGTTACGAGATGTACAAGATTTGGCTATTCTAGAAGGGGCAGTTTCGATTAACTGTAATATAACTTTAAATATTATAAAAATTTAACTTTATTTTACCAATACAAATGAATTTTTTTAAAAATCATATAACTATAAACAATTCAAAATCGTAGTATACTATTAAAAATTTAACCCCTTGAAGTTTGCTACAATGTTTTTTCATATGATTTTATGAGTTCAATTTTAAAATTACATTTAATATGAACTCTTAGTAATATAATAAATAAATTTATTTAGCTGCTGTTAGAGATCTTTTTATTTTAATTAAAGTATTCATGATACTAAATTCGGTGAAGGTATTTAAAACCATGATAATAAAAAAATCCCTAACAAAAATCCTTGTACATCAACTATCATGCATATAATAATGCTTCACATAGGTATTAAAAACATTTAATTAAATTTAATGTTTTTTTTTTCTTCAGTTTTTTTTTTTTTTTCAAAACGTAAAACCAATTAAAATGGAAAATTATTTGCATTTATTGCAAAACAAAAACAAAAACAACTCTATAACAACAATAATATTTAAAGAAATTAATCCAATTGCAATGTTCTTAATAGCTGTAGCAAAAAAAAAAAAAAATAAATAAATAAATAAACAAACAGAAACTTGACTGACTGACTCTATTGCATTGAATTGTATTGCATTAAATGCACCACTTATATAGAGTTGAACTAAAAAAGAAGATGATGGTTTCTGGTTTTAATAGTTATTTTTTTTTTTCTTGGTTTTTCCTTTTCTTTTTTTTTTTTTTTTAATGCGTTTATTTTTACCAACTCAACCCCTTTTAGAATATAACAATCCTTCAGTTCATATAACCTTTTAGGATAAATAAAAAGTAATTTTGTTTCTTTGCTTCTTTTAAAAAAAAAAAATGTTACGAATCCTTGCAAAAAAAAAAAAAAAATTAAATGTTTTTATAAAATTTTAAACATTAAATAAATAAAAACGGAAAAAAAAAAATAACAATTCTAGTGGCTATTTAATTTTAATAATAAAAAAGAAGATGGAAAAAGGAAAAAACTTAATTAAATATTAAATTGGTTCATTATATGTATTTTTTATAAATTGAGAGTAGTTTTCTTTTTTTTATTGTCAATTTTATTATGACTTTGTCAGTGTTTTGATAATTTTACTATGTTTCGTGATATTTTAAATAAAATGATACTTTTCCAATTTTATGACTTTGTAGTTTTTAGTTCTAAAGTTTTTGTTTTTTACTTACAATTTATAATACATTGTATATACTGTATAGGATTAAATTTTTATATAAATCAAGACTTTAAAACACGGAAACTTAAACACATAATTTTAAAAATGTTATTTTATTTAATGGTTATATTATTCATTACTTTGTTCAATTTAATATAAAAATTTAAGTAAGTAATAATTGTAGATTTTCTTAATAGAAAGAAAAAATTTGATTTTAAATCTACAACCATCATATGACAACTTATTAAAAATTATAATCTTGTTAAAAACAGACCTTTATTGAAAAACCTTCTATACACAATTTTAATTAAGTAATTGTAACTTTAAGCTTAATTTAAAAAAAAAAAAAAGTAACTACTTAAACTTCAAAAGGTGACCAATTATTATCAGTTTCTTACTATGAATCGTGATCAAACCAGAATGTGAACTCGCTTTATTAGTCTAATCCTGATTGGTTTACAATTTCATACCATATGTTTACAGTTGATACAGTTACTTAACAAATAACATAAATAACAAATAATTTGGAAATGTTAATTATTCCATACGCTTTACGCTCAACAACTTATCGTTACTAAGTTTAAATACTATAGGAACCAGACTATGGAATGAAAAATCCGAGCTGAAATAATCTAAGGAAAGTATAAACGGAAACAATATGTATAAACTTTTGAAAAAGTATAAACTGAAATAATATGAAAAAATTATAGGATTCAGTAAAATTAAAATGAGAATTCTAACAGTATTCCTGTCCGGATAATGCCGAATAAAGGGACACTTGAAGAAAATTGAAATAGAAAATGACTTTTAGTTAAGTAGATATACATTCTGTCAAGAAGAAGAAAAAACACAAGGGTAACATAGTCAAAAATTGCGGAGTTTTACTCCAAGAAAGGTATGTGCTTTTAGGAGCATATTGCTTTGCCAAAGATGCCAGCAATAAATCCTATACAGATTTTTATTTTCTTAGAAGCAGTAAGACTGGCAAAAGTATTATAAGTGGAGGCAAAATATTCACAACACGTATTAACAGGAAAAAATATAATAGATCTTCATCAAAAGATCGCAATGTCATTTATACCCTTATCTTCGAAATCTCTGAAAACTTTACTCACAATTGAAAATTTTCTCTACCCTTGAATTTAATATGTATTCATATACAAAATGAGATAAAGTGTAGAGTAGTTAGACCCTATTGCACCAAACTAATCAAATTTTACAGATATTCTTATCATAACATTTGATCATCTATTACAAAATTTCAGTTTGTTTAAAATGTTCAGCTAATATCCAGTTTTAATAAGTACCAAGATATGAGCATATAAATTTCGCAGCTGGCCGAACTTGTCGTGTTAGACTATCCAAAATTTGCATAAAAAGTTGTTAACATAAAACCACTTGTTTCAACAAAATTTTAAATATGCAGTTTATATAAATCCTGAGTTATGCTCATATAAAAAAAAAATTGTATGTCAGCTACGCGAAGCCATAGGTCGAACTTGTTGAATTTCAATAGCAAAACTGACATTTGCATAAAAATGAAATTATAAAAATTTCTGGATTCATTATTCAGAATACGAACCTTCAGGTGGAATATATATATACTTTTCCATAGATATATCTTTTCTTTTACTGTGTCACAAACGTAATAACAAATTTATAATACCCTTAAACTATGTTTATATGGATATATTTATAATAAAATCTGAACTAGAACTTCTTAAGCACCAATTTTAAAAATCTTTAGCTTATATAAAATAAAGACTTAAAAAAGAAAAAAGCAACTTTAGTAACACATTAAAAACAATTAAAATAAAAAAAAACAAAAAAAAATGCAATTCCAATTTAAATAAAACAAAACATATGCTATTTCTTATTCTTAATTATTCATTTTATTTTCCTTTCTTTTTTTTTCTTTTTTTTTTTTTTTGTGCAATTGAATTCTAAATCCGTTACTCAGTAATTTAAAAATAAAATTTAAAAAAAAATATATATATATATAGAAAATAACAATAAATCTTCCAAGGACATAAAAAATTACGGTCTTTAACCACAAATAACCTTGAAACAATTTTCATTTGACCGTATATTTTATTGTTCGACTGTTTCTCACTATTTTTTTTTTGTTTTTTTTGTTTTTGTTTAAAAAAAAAAAAACAGAACATTCAAGTGATGTTTTAACTGCATATGTGGGTAAAAATAAATTATATGCATACACTGAGAGAATTATTTCTTTGGAATGAGGTTGTCAGGAAAACTATTCAGTTGCGGTTATTAAATATTGGTCTTTGTTACCAACTTACGATTGATTCAATAACATTCCTGTTGATGCAAATGAACCGCCTTAGAAACAAACGAATATACGATTTCATCAACCTCGCCTAAAAATTTTCATTCGATCAAATTATTATTTCAAGATATGAGTTGCGAGAACCAAATAATTTTTGTACACGCAAATGTAATGCGATCATAAGAATTACATGAGTTGTTATAGCAAATAAATGGTTTGTTGTCACAATTAAAACTGTTTTATTACTTATGTGAACCGAATTATACTGTTATTACAACCATATTGCCATTTAGCTCAAACATTCTATTTAATTGAAATAACAGAACTCCAATTAGAATTCGGTTCTCTTAACAGTATTATAATGTATACTACAGTATTTCGTTAGTCAGTTGCTATAGAAGATCATTCGATTCCAGCAACCGTATTTCGTTTAGTTAAAAAAAATATAGTTATAATATCAGTTCTAATAAACATAAACAACAATTCATTCGTTTGGTATAACAGAAATTCGGTACTTATAATTATGATTCGATCGTGATAGCAATAAACATGAATTTTCGCGCAAAATCATAATTCTTATTTAGTTTAAATTCTAAAATAGTTTAGTGCGTAGATTTATATGAGAATGTTTGGTTTAATAGAACATTTAATCTTTTTTGATAAAAAATATTATATATGTTATGAATTACTAGACACTCAATTTTTTGATACGCATTATTTTGCATATAAAGTTATAAAAACGAATAAGTATAACGAATTTGGAAAATATTAAATTTTTTATTTAGATTTTTTGTTTATTAAATAAAGTTTTGTACTATTATTATATAAAATTTATATTAAAAATAAAAATCAATTTCTTATAAAATTTTTACTCTATTTTTTAATAAAAATTATATTTTCTTCTTTCTATAACAAATATAGCTAAAGGTGATTACAATTATTGTAAAATATATCGTGCAAAACATTCGATTATGTTAACTTTTCTGTAATGCTACGACAAATACTTTAATTCTGTTGTAGTAACTGATATACAGTAACATCAAATGAAAGAGTTTTTTGATGTAATAATACTGTTACAATATTCGATTAAGACAACTCTGTTCTAGTCATAACAAAAGATTTGATTCTGCTGCGATAATTGATATACAGTGACATCAAATGAAGTGGTAGTCGAAAGTATTCCATTATTCGGTTCTCATAAACGAATAATCTGTTATCATACAAGATATACAGTAACATCAAATGAAGTGGTAGTCTACAGTACTGCATTATTCGGTTCTCATAAACGAATAATCTGTTATTGCAACTAAAATTTGTTCAAAACAAATAACAAATACGGTTCTCCGAAATAATTATTATTTTGGTTTAATGTAATTAGCAGTTACAATGAATACTTTTTCAATTGTAATTATGTAAATAAAGAGGTTGCCACAACTACTAATAAAAAGTCGATGGTGACCGAATTATTCGGTAGGGCAATTTATTCGGTTGTCACAAACGTTGTAGTTCTCTCAGTGTATGTACAATAAGGATGCCAGATGATAAAAATTCAAAATAATTAAAAATTTCTATATTTTAAAAAAAAATTATGATCTAAAATTATAATCCACTCTTTAGTGTTAAATTCTTAGATTTTAATAAAAAAAAAAAAATTATTTTAGTTTATAGAGTTTGTACGCGTACTTCTTAAATAATTTAAAAATCTGGCAATGCCGTTTTTTTACAAATACTTATAAATCTGAAATGTTTGCATATTTATACATATATATATATATATATATATAATTTGTATATGTAAATTTGTGCGGTTAACATCATTTAAAGAGTGCACTTAACCCAATAATTTTTTTTTTTGTTTTGTTTCTAAATTTTTCAATTTTTAGGCTCTAACCTCTAACGTCTATCTCTTCTCTTTCTTTTTATCCATTATAACTTTAACATGAAAGTTATAGTTATAAAAAAAAAAATTTTTTTTTCGTACATATTTAAATGTAAACTTATATAAATGCTGATTGAAATAAATAAAAGTTGTTGAAACAAATATAGAAATGCAATGAAGTGTTGCTTGTATTCAGGATAAAAAAAAACATAAAAAACAAAAAAAAAATTTATAGTTTTTAAGTGTTTGCGAGAAAATTTGTTTAACAAATTAATAGGGCGGTACTTAGGATATGTTGTATAAAATTTTAAGGATAAAAAGTTATTATTTTATTTTTTCAATGAATCTTATGTTATATTATGTTATGCTTTAAAAGAGGAACAAAAAATTATGTTTAAAAGTTATTTTACATTTATTACAATTACAATATTTAACTTCGTTGTGGTTTTTGTTTTTTTTTTTTTTTTTTTTTCCAATTTAGTAGCACTTTTATGATAATTTAGTGTTAACTTTTTAAAAACAAAATATGATTAAATGCTTTAACATTTTTTGATGAAACTGTCAAATTAAAGGATTATTAAAAAATTTTGAAAATTTAACGTTTTGGAAAAAGAGAATTAAATGTTGAAGCAAGAATACTAATCTTTTATTATAGTGTGAAAGGTTAAAAAAAGATACAAACATTTAATATCTCTAAAACTATTTATTATTTAAATGTATAAATAAATTTTAAACCGAGTATTTGTCTATTTTTTAATAACGTTTTTTAATGTATCAGAAATTAAAAAATTCGAAATTTTTCAGAAAATTCTATAAATTTGAGAAAAAATTAAAAATCTTTTGATTTAATTTGAGGTAAAAATCTTTTGATTTAATTTGACAAAAGATAAAATTATATATCTGTATACTCAGCATGAAGTTTAAGTTAATTTTTTAGAGATTCGTATTTTAATAAAATTTATATATTTTCGTAAATGTGTTACACTGTTTATTTATAATAATTATCTGTTCTAATATTATTATTACATTGAAAAAATTGAATTTTTAATACAGATAATTAGATAGATAGGAAGGAGTTGCAGATACACACTTAGGCCAGTTTAGTTCTCTTGTTATACCATGTCTGGCAGTATATTACAAAGCGTTGTGAATCGATTAAATCCACATCCAACAAATCAAAAGATTATTAAGAAAAATGTTCACCAAAAACTTCCTTCTTTTTAGAGGAAGAGCGTGACATTTTTACATAACAGATGAAAAATTGATTCTTTTTTCTCTTCATATCTGTAGCTTTTGCAAAAGTCATTTGACGGAAGTGCTAACCTTCTGATATGTTAATCGTTCAAACAATGTTCCATCAAGCCATTCAATATTACTGATATTAGGGCATTTTAGAGATAAAAATTTAGTTTTTATCTAATATTTAGTTAATCTAATATAGATCTGATCCGTTTAAGATCTAATGCAGGACACATCCGTAAAGATCATAAAAAAGAAAAATAATAATATCCGTTATTTCTGCAAGTCGGGAATGATCTAAAAATATAAAGCCTTTTTTTTAATATCTTTAGTGTATTTTCTAAAAACATTTTTATTTTATGTGTTATGTTAAACCCTTAAATTATGTTCAGTAAACTCTATCGATGCAAGTATTACTCTTAGCCCTATAATACACATTTTATAACACAATTATTATTATTTCTCAATACTTTTAACTCAATTTTATTTTAACGTTTGCCAAAGTAACCAGTAACCTAAGTTTAACCCTTACAATATTTTTACATCCTATATCTATATATATATATTTATATTTTATAAAATTATTTTAACCATTTGAAATTATTCGGTTAACGCCTATAAATTCACCATATCTATATGGTGTCTACAATAAAACTAAAAATGTTAATAAATATTTATATATATGGTAAATACAGAATTGGAAACCAATAAACTTTTTCTATCAAAACCTACCAAGGATTCTAAAAAAAAAATATTTTTTTTATTTAAATAAAATATATGAGGTTACTACCTACATTATCCTATGAGAATTAAATAGTAGATAAGCACATGTTATGTGCTAGACACATTTTAGACAATCTTTCGGGAAGGCAATAAAAATTTTATTATTTTGTTTTTTTGTTTTTTTTTTTTTGGGATTTTTTTTGGGCTAATTTTGTAGTGTTGAGAATTTTAACAATTTTCTATAATAAAAGGGATAAAGGTAGAATAAAGGATCTAAAAGAATGTTTACAAATACATGTAGATATATTTGTTAAAATTACAAAAAAAAAAAATGAAACAAGTAAAATATCATTCAATACCAGAAGCTTAATTTTAGAACTTGAATATTTTTTTTTATTATTTATGTTTACCTTTACATAAAAAAAAAATATCTAAAAATTTTATTGTTTATTTTCGGTTATTTTCAAAAAAAAAAAATTGTGTTAAAATTCTTACTTTATATAATTTTCTGTAAACACATTATTTTTGCTATATCTGTTATTATAACCGAACGAATATAATTTTAAAAGTATAATAAATTTACCATTAAGTTTGTTACACCTTATAGAAGACAAGATAGATAAAACAGATAATTTGTTCGTTTTCTTAAAATTCATGTAAAACGACCGATCCAATGCAGTCAAAATTTCAAAAGAACATTCTTTGAAACTCGGAAATTATTATATTAACCCCTTCCGGCTCAAGAACTTATAACCTTTTCATTTTTGTTGTTGTCCTACTTGAATGTTTCAATTAAGTTTAAATTTTGCAAATTTTGGCAAGAGAGTTCAATAACTTTATTTGGTCACAAGTACTAATTCATTTCGTAATTTTTGTCGAAATCTTATCGAAATCTAAAATTTTGAAGGAATCTTAGCGATTATTTTTAAATTTTAATAACAAAACGTTTGGAGCAATTAAAAAAATGTAATAATTTACTCAAATGATACAAAATACTAATATAATACTCCATTTTCCTAAAAGTGAAAAAAAAAAACAACTCAAAAAACTTAAAATTTTTCCCGAGTAATACCAGGTAACCCTGCTAGAAATCATTTTTCTTGCTTTGGTGCAACGAAATCAAGTATGTATCATAGAACACCAAAATTTACGTAAATATATCTCGTTGCTCACATGAGTCAGATATCTTAAATTTTCTAAAATATAATTTCTTATATTCGTATACGGATATCCTGGAGTTGAGACTGTCAATTCTATATTCATTTTCTTTTTAGCATATTTCCAAAAAAAATTTGAAAAAATGTGCTTATTAGTTTCACTCTGTTCGTCTTTCCGTCCGTCTGTTTACAAAATTTCTACACCGTTAAAGATAGAGAAAAAAATATTTAACCATGGGTAGGTCTCATAAAAAAATTAATTTTTTGGAACTACTTTTTCATGTAGCCCCATCTATTACGAAGCTATAGCCCCTCAAACTTTGAAAGAGCCCTATTTTTAAATGCATATATCTCATGTTCTGCTTAAGATTTTCTCAATCTGCAAACGTCATTCGACAGGTATCTTTTTGTAAATTAATATCAAAATTATATAATTTTTTTAAATTTAGTATTTAAATTTACCGTTATGTGAAAACCAAATTTTGCATGATTTTTCTACCTTCATAACTCCGGAACGCTTTTAAATAGGGACTTGAAATGACTTGAGAGCAGAAAGAACATTTAGAATTAGTATAACTTTGCTCAGAATTTTTTTTGTACCATCCCCTGTTTAAGATGTAATAGGGCTGAAAAATTGAAAATTTGCTATTTTTAGGCACCTGTAACTTAGGCACCTGTACAAATTTTTCTTCAGCAAGACATAAAAATTAAAGTTCCAGTAATATATTTATTAGTTATATAGGATATTTTGGAAATGTGCGGTTTTAAAAACCGTTGGTTTACATTCTACCTTGTTTTTTTATAATAATCATAAAATAAAATACTACTTTATAAGACTTAGTAATTTGGAAATTTTGGTAGATCAGAATTTTTATCATTATTTGTTTTTAATTAAAATTTCAAATTTCCAAATTTTAATTACAATGTAATAAAAAATAATATTTTTAATTAGAGATATGAATTAAGGGTAAGTAATTCCCAATATATTGTAGTATATTTTTGTTTAGTTCACATTTTCACATTAATTTCATCAACTTAGAGTAAATATAGAACTAAAAATTATTATTGTTTTAAAATATAAATCTTGTATTTTAAAGTTGAATGATGTTTTAAATAATGACTCTAGAAACAAATGAGTTTAACTAAAAAAATATAATATCTGAAATATTTATTTTTAATATACCAACTTCATATCAATAAATTAAAATTCGAATTCGAATCTCTGAGTTAATAATTTTTTAGATTAATTGTAAATATACATTAGAAATTAAGACCATTATGCTCTACGATTACGTGAATCACGGGTTACTATCAGAAGACTGTATCTTCATTTGCCTATAATCTATATTGTCATTTGATTGTGTTTCTTTTGACTGTATTTCTTTTGACTGTATTTCATTTGACTGGATTTCATTTGACTGGATTTCATTTGACTGGATTTCATTTGTAATCAAATCTAACATCCTCTCTAATTAATGTGTTTTACACAAATATTTCAACAACAAATAAAGGCTGCCACTCCCAAACCCCTGCACAAACAAATTATTGAAACCGAGATTTTGTAACCAATTCTTAAATCTCCCCTAATTATATATTTTACATACAGTCAAATGATAATGCAAGCAATTTGCTAAAAAAATGACACTATAGGCAAATGCTATATAAGCATTGACATGCTTCCATCAATTATCAATAAATTGGAAACGTATCAAAGGTATTTCTTTTTAAAAATTTAGTCACCTTTCAAAAGAAATTAAACAATTTAATTAAAATTAAAATAATTGCCTTATTATTTGTATTTATTTATCCCAATAGATTTAAATTATCTTTTGGGAAATGAAGAAAGATTATTCTGAATAATAAAATATTTCATTATTCTTTATATCCAAGTGCTACTAATGAACAGAAAAATACAATTAGTAAAATTAATATATTCAAAAAAAAAAAAAAACTCTTAAATGCCTGAATTTTTAAATTTTTTTTTTTAAATTTAATTTTAATATAGGTTTTAAATTAAAATAAGAAAACATAAATATTTTTTAATAACTAAACCCAGATTAATTAAAAAATTAAAAAAAAATTAATTAATAAAACAAAAAAAAATAAATGATTCGTTTAAGTTGACAAAGACAAAATATTAATTTATATGATATTGCAAAATTTATTTACCACAATAAAAAAATAAAAAAGAAAAAGGACATTTACATTAGATACATTTATATTTTTTTTTTTTTTGCTATATTAATTTCCATAATAATGTATACATATACTTTACTAAACATTTTTCTACCTCAATTTTAATTTTTGTTATTTGCATATTTGGGATTTCCTTTTTCTACCATTTATTTACTTTTCCATATACCTATATATGTACCTATATACTTTATTATTTCATGTTGTAGTACTAAAATTTTTGTATTTCAGTTTTATTTAAATTTATTTGATATCCTTTCCTTAATTATTTATTTAAATTTGAAAATTATATACAAACTGTAAAATATTTATTTATTTATTCATTTACATTAAAAGGTCTATATAGTTACATATATACACTGTCGTTTTATTCTCCTGTACTGTAAAGTGAATATTTTAATAACAGTTATAAAAATCCTTACAAATTAATATAATATTTCTATTATTATTAATAAAAGGGTTTATATGAAAAACAAATAAAAAAAAAAAGAAATATTAATTTTTTATTTATTGTATTAATTTTAATTAAATTTTCATTAATATCCTTTTATTTTTATTTAAATTAAATATTATATTAAAATTCTTCCATATCTTCTTTATTATAATAATTAACATTTTATGAAAATATTTTAAAGTTATGATTTAAAGTCCTTTGCAAATGAAGAATAAATTTATAATATATTAAAAAACAAAATCTTATAATACGCTAAACGTTTTTCTTCATTATTTAAAAATATACGGTGAATAGATGATAACAGCAAAAAAAAATCGAAAGTAAAAACCTTAAAGAAAAATATGACTTACTTTGTACATCTTCGCACTTAATTTTAAAAAAATTTCCCACCTTTTTTCCTTACATTCTTTTTGGAACTTAGTACATATACATTTTTTTCCCCCCGGCTGTAGCAATTGTACAAGACCTTTTTTTTTTTATTTCTACGCCATCTATTATCTTATAATAGAATTATGTTTTTTTATTATTATTTTATTATATTATATAGAGAGCCTTAGTGGCCCAGTAGGTAAGAATGTATAGATTTACACTATAAATACCGAGTGTGGGTTGAAATTTTGGGTTGAATATCTTACGTATTATCCTAAATTTCCATTTTTATAGATACGTAATTAATCGGTTTTAAAAGAAATTATTCAGTTTTTAATAACTGAACTGAACCTGTTATAGCAGCAGTATTATGTTATTTGCCTTATGCCAGTAGACGTTTATATTGAAATTACATTACGTATTAGCTTCATAATCTATGCATTTACTTATTGTATCACCCAAAACTTATAACATTTCATTAGGAGTGAGAACAAAAGTTAAATAAACGCTGTTTGAAATAATTTTTTTTTTTTATTATTATCGATATTATGATAAATTCACAAAACGATTATTTACATAAATTCGATTAAAACGTGTTTCTATGTTTTTTTTTTTTTTTCAATTGATTTATAAAAGTAATCCTTTACTTCAATTATTGGTTTTCTTGTATTTGTATATGTATTTCCATTTTTGTTAGATAAATACAGAACATTTTTTAAATTACACTCCGAAATATACGAAAAATATAATAATTTTCAATAGTTTTTATTTTGATGCGGAAATTTAATCGCACGTCAAAATATACTAAAAAACGTAAACAAAGTGACAATTTCCTTTAATAGTTTCTTAATTAACAAAATACATCATAATATATTAAAGCTTTTTCTTTTTTCTGTTTTTATTTTTTTTTTTATTTTGAAAGCTTTCATAATCAATCAGAGAATGAAAAATGTACAAAACTTAAAATTTTTTCATTATTTGAATAAATATTTTCCCCATTTTATTTTAAAAATTTTCTCAGAGAAATTTTTTTTTTTACAGTAGAATAAAATTTATGGAATCTGCAAAGTATTTTATTTCAAATAAAAAAATTTCTTACTTTTAAAGATACTTAACATCAAAAACAAAAATAAATTCTCATCATATGACTTTACAGCATAAGCTTTATTCTGCTTCAAAATTTTCTTCTCCTTGTTATGTATATTGCTCTAATGATCTTTATATTCAAGTATGGTACATGCATTTTGATAATATCAACTATTTTGCTTGTAAGCCTTGATCTTTTTCTTATAATTTTATATTATGTTACACGTGTAAATTTGATATTTATCTTAAAATAGTTGTAAGTTTGTAAATTTTACCGTTTCATTAATCGGTAAAATATATATATTAAATATTAGATTAGATTAGATTGTTAATTAAAAATGGTTTATAAGTAACACTGCCATCTTTTGATGTACATCTATTGTGCACTCATATTAGTACGTGTTGCGGATTTTACCTAAATTTATAAAATATCTCTAAATCCTGTTGCCTCTAAGAAACTATCTGTAGAGGGTTTATTACTGGTATAGTTCATATTCGGTGTAAGAAGTATGCTATAGATGCACATATCTTGCTCAGAGTAACACTTTGCAATTTTTAAGTATCTCTCCTGAAGATTTTTCTCAGTTATATTAAATATATTTAATACAAAATATAATCTTTAAAAACCTTTGAAATAACAAGTTTTTATCATGCAGATCTACTATTTTATTTTCCATGTATCGGAAACTTTGTTTAATATATGCATCAGAAAAATATCACTAACTATTTGAGTCATCATTTACAGATGTTAATGTAGATGTTAATTAGTTTAATATTGTTAATTTTATTAGTATATTATTAGATATAGGATTTATTTTAATTTAAGATACTAGAGTTTAAAACACTACAGATATTATGCTTTCCCCCGTTTAACGATGTTAAACGAATTACGATTATTCATTCACGCTATTGTTATTTTGAACACTATTAATACAGATGCTCACATAAAGTTTGGCTTTTAATGTTTTTTTTAAAGAAAACAAAAAGCAGGGTATAGCTAAAAATAGCCTAATATTTTTTTTAAATTATTTTTTTTTACATTTATATTAAGGTAATATTCAAATGTTTTTTTTTTTGTTTTCTGCAGTTCATTCCCCTGCCACATAAATGTGAGAAGGAAATTACTACTGTTATAAATCTCCTAAGGGGGAATATTCTTATGACGTGTGTATGATTTGAACCCATACACCCTCAGTGTTTACAACGTGTTTTATATACTATTACCAACTAGGCCACCGAGGCGCCACATTTATATATTAATTATTTAAATAAGTTTGATGCATTATCTACCTATTAATTTAAAATATCTACTCCTATAATAGTACAATATAGTAAGCTTTACAGAATTGAGTAATATTTAATAAATCCATATTAAAATTCTTTTTTTTTATTTTAAATGTCCTTCTATTTAAAGCCCGTAAATAAATATATTTACTAATATAAGTGTATACAGACAATATACATATATTATCATATACCTATGAATTAAAATTTACCATAATATTAAAATATAAATTATATTAAAATAAATACATATTATATTATTTATATAATATTTATTAAAATATACAGAAATGGGGTTCTTTAAATAAATAATGTTATAATTTAAAAGTTTTTTCTATCACATAAATTCATACTTCCGGAACACTTCAAGCCTTTTACATTTTTCTTTTAACTTCTTATTTTTTTATTTCCTTTTTTTATATATTTTTTTTCTTTTTTTTTTGTATAACAGTTTAATATTTTGAAACTTTATGTTGTTAAAACCTAAATGTTTTTTTTTTTGGTTTATTATTATTTTTTGTTTTAATTTCTTTTTATATAGGTGTATGATAATTACTTTTTTTTTTATTTTTAATTTAACAGGTGTTTGAAAAACAAAATATTATATATATTGTTTTTTTACAAAAAGAAACACCTGTAGAATTTAAAAAAAAAAATCAAAATTAAAGAATGATTTGAATTTGAAGAAAAAAAGGTTAGAAATAGTTATTGTTTTAATTTTTCCTTTTTTTTTTTTGCAGCTCAGATTATTGCAAAAGTTTTCCTCTGAAGTTTCGAATGAGTGGGAAGGTATTTGACAGAGGAAAATGTATAAATTAGAGAGACTATATCAACGTCTTCAAATGTTATTCCTAATTGAACTTTCTCAAGATGAAATTACTATGAAATACAGTTTTATAAAAACTATTTTCGATAAAACTAAGTGACAAATTGGAGTTAAAGTAATGGTTCTGCGGATTATCCTCTGAAACAACATGTATTAAAATCGTTTAGTTATGGTTCGAAAACATTAGAAGAAACTGGCTCTGAAGCATTAGGATCACAGAGTAATACTCAAAATTCTTATGGGAAAATTTCCTAGTATATTTCAAACCTTTTAAGTCGTAAATAAACTCGTATGAACTCCAAAAAAGTGTATAATACAACCACGACTTGCAAAAAAGAAGGTGTAACTCATTTTAGTGGTCCCGAACTGTTTTGTGGCATAGATAAACACAAAACACGAGAAGTACTATAAATGATAGAGGAAAACTGTAGGAGTAACCTAGAAAGCCTTAACCTTAAAAAATCCAGGCTCAAACAATCTAAAAGAAGATTCCTGGAAACTATAACCGAAAAAATTATGAAAAAATAAATAAGCTGCCTATCAGGACGCTACCAATTAAAGGAGCACTTAAATACAATTAGAATAGAAAATAACCGTGTATGCACAGATTCAGTCAAGAATCTACATATATATCTACTTACATATATATATATATATATATATATATATATATAAAAACTAAGAGATTTTAGAAACATTACATTTAATAAATTATGAAAAATTTACTATTAGTTTATGAATTGTTATTATAATTCTGATTGCTTTTGATTTATTTATAACTTTTTTAATTCTATGTTTTTAGGGTATATTAACATTCGAAATTTCAATGCAGTTCCCAATTATTTCATCTAACTATACTGCAAGTTCTTTATCATTCACAATCACAATCAAGTTTTCTTTAAAATTGTAAAAGATTAAAAATTAAAACTTATTTGTTACTTTTATAATTGACCAAAAATATCAACAACCAAGCCTTCTTAAAATAAAGACTTTTGACTTCTAGTCAGGTAATTCTATTTTGACTTATTGCGGTCGATATATTATTTTCGAGCATGTCTGTTTTAAAAGTTTCAATCCACATAGATTTCTTTCAGAACCTATTTTTTCTTTTCTGAAGTTAAGAGCTGGTTTTATCATTTGGGGGTGTCGTGTTTGTTAACATATTGTACCATTGTAATCTACTTTCTTTCAACTTTTTAGTAATTGATTTTAATTTCATAATACCTATACTTATTTTATATTTTGTCGAATTTTTGTTAGACCCCTGATTACTGTCTATCATTCCCATCATGAGCAATTGAGGCACTCTAGTGGTGCGGTGGAATGTTTTGAGAGGTGCCAGCGATTTTATCTCAACTGAACAAGTTTCATTACCCACAAAATATCTATAAAAAAGAGAAAGGGCTCCAATATTACGACGAATGCCAAGAGAAGTGAGACAAGCACTCTTAACGGAAGTGCTTGGATGAAAAATATGTCTTGCACCTAAAGAGGAAACCTAAACATCATGCCTAAAATGCTTAGGTTTTCTGATTGTTGTACAATTTCATCCTCGAACCTCAGAGTAGGGTTACTATTCGTTTTTTTTAGTGAGATCTGACAACATTGAGTTTTGGTGTGGCTAACTATGGCAATTATGGCTAAATTATAGTTGACCCTGCTGAACATAGTAAGCCGTTCTGCATTGACGGCGGTGTTTGTGACATCTGATTTCCTAGGAAATGCGTAAGATGCCACCAGAGTGCTGTCGTCGGCGAAACTGTGGATTGTATTAAAGGTTGTAGATAATAGATCGTTGATAAAAATCAAAATGAGAGTTGGGGCAAGGACGGATCCTTGTGGAACGCTAGCATTTATTTGGAATTTGTTGGACGTGTAACCGTCAACTAGAACACGAATACAACGATTCGAAAGAAAATCTTCAATGCATTTACAGCGAATCTGAGCGAATTTTTAATTTATTAAATGACAACAAAATAAATATTTTACTTTGAAAAATGTCCGCTTAGTTTATATCATCCTTAATTTAACCACCACTATGAAATTCCAAAGCAACAAATTAACAAAATTAATTATACTTATATCTTATACTTGAAATGAACTAATTTTTTTAGATTTATTCTAATTATATTCAATATAAACTTATTGTTTTCTTTATATTCCTTTACTAAAGATATTATTAATTTAATCTCATCATAGAAATTGATTTAATTAATAAGACCTAACCTTAGAAATTGGTTTAATTAATTATTAAATGA
The DNA here is from genome assembly GCA_947095535.1 of Poecilobothrus nobilitatus. NCBI lineage: Eukaryota > Metazoa > Arthropoda > Insecta > Diptera > Dolichopodidae > Poecilobothrus > Poecilobothrus nobilitatus. Next base: position 177,646,206 of record OX352774.1, read on the forward strand.
AAAATTAAAAAGAATGACCACTTTAATCATAAACTAAGCAAAAAAAAAAAATAAACCAAGAAAAAAATAGGTAAAAAACATAAAAAATTATGCAACAGTTAGAAAAGAAATTTTTATTTCTTTTATATCTTAATTTCAAAATCCTTTACAAATATTTTGTTTTCTTTTGTTTTTGTTCTGATATTTTTTCTTTTCAGGACGATAAGAACTTGCACAAAAAAAAAAATAAAAAAAACCAAGTATTAAATCCTTTTTTAAACATTATGGTCGCCTGAATTATGTATTTCTTTAGTTTTTCTACATTTCTTTTTTTTTTTTCTTTTGTTTTTTTCATTCCACTGTAATTTGATATTTAAAATTAAATGAATAGAAGATACCAATGTCTATTCTTAGGAATTAATGTATATTCAGTGTACAAATTGGCTTTAACTTCAAACCATTTTCATTTAAATTGTTTCGTTTACTGAACTCTTGTGGTTTTTTGTTTTATTTTTTTGCTCTTTATCTTTTATTTGTGTTTGTTTTTTGTTTGTTTTTTTTTTTTGCAAATATCTCTAAAAATTTTTTTTGCGATTTATTTAAATCATGTAAATAAATAAGGTATAGTGATCCCATTTTTAAACAAATTTTATTTTATATTGGATTCTTTAAGTTTTCCATTTTAAGCCCAACACTTTTGTTTAGAAGTTAATTTGACTACAATTTTAGAACTTAGCTACCACAAAATCTAACGAAAAATAATGTAAATGAATTGTTTGGTAAATATTCGAAAATGTTAGCTAGCATTACTTATTTTCGAAAACTTAGATGTCCACAAAAAATCTTTGAGTAAAAACTTCTTTTCACAGTTTTTACTACACAATTATTTTTTTTATCTTGAAATAATTAACTTAGTCTAAATGTCTAGGATATCAACTTCAAGCATATACATACAACTATTTCATACACACATGAGAACCAATCCATTGTTAATTTCTAATAACATGTTTGCTCTAAAATAATGTTTCAGCTTCAGATCTCTTAAAAAGCAATTGAATTTATTAGAAACCGTGTTCCGAATTAATTACAATCAGATTCCCACAATTCCATTGTGGCTATAAATGAGCTGTGAAATATAAAACCAAAAAAAAAACGACAAACAAAATAATTTTTAATAACTACTTTATGATATTTTGAAAAATTTATTTATGGATTCTGTAACATTGTCCGAAGAAAAATAAATTTAAAACGCTATGGTTAAAGAATTTGAAAGCAAAAAAAAAAAATTAAAATAACAAAACAAGAATTTTTTTTTCTTGGTTTTTTATTTTGTAAAAAAAAAAAAAAAAAACAAAATAAGCACAGCAGTTGCAGCAAACATTTATTATAGAAGGCAACAAATGGTATAATATTATCAACAACAATAGACACAATGGTAGCAAGAGACACTTTAATCCACTCAGATGAAATACAAAAAAAAATTTACATTGAATTTTTTTTTTTTTTTTTTCTGTTCTGCAGTATTCCTCTTCTGTATTTTAGTCCTATCTTCTTGAAATTCATTTTTTTATTCAGGAAATTTTATTTTCCTTTACTTTTTTTTTTTTTGTTCTTTTTATTTTAAAAGCTTTGGTTATTTTTTTTTTTTACATTTTTCTTTGATGTTTCTACTACTTCAACTTGGAATTGATATATGTACATCATTTCTAATTTATCCTTGATTTTCGTTTTTTTTTTTTCTCTTCCTGGATCAGAAAGAAAAAAATTAAGGGCACGTAACCAACATTAATAAAAAGAAACAAAAATGAATATATAGCCACGATTAGGATAAACAATAGAAAGTAATTTTGATCCTGTGAATCTTTTTTAAGGAAATTTAACAAAAAAAAATAAAAAAAAAAATTGATTCAATCTTTTTCAAGAATACCAATTATTGTTGCAAAAGAATGTAGGCCAAAAGTTTAATGAACCTAAATGATACAAAAAAAAAAAAAAAAATAGATGAAGATTATAGTATGATATGTATATACACTATATACATACATATACATATATATATATATATATAAGAATTATTTTAAAATTATATTGATGCATATATTATGTATTACTGTATTCGAATTGAATCTGTTTTTTGTACATTTATCTGTAGATTGTTTGACTTTAACGTATAGATTCATTTTAGGATTGGTATAATCAGTTATGATTTAACATGAAATTTTCTAAAGATAAGATATAAAAAAAAAAATATAATAAAGAATGACAAAAAGATAAAAATTGAAGTCAAATAAAACGACAGGAGCAGAGATCTCACCATCACAAACAAAATTATTTTTTAGTAAATTATTAAATTTAACAGGATTTTTACATATTGTATCCCATTAGAACATGTCATATTTTTTAAGTTTCGATAAAATTACAATCAAATTTTTAATCAATTTTATATGGAAAAAGGAAGACTGCAGTATTTTGGTTAGTAGAACTTTTACATCTAACTAATTAACTATTTTTAAGTATGATATTGCCACAAAGTAAATTTTGGCAGTATTCATCTTAAATAATTTCTCGGTTTATTTTTAAAATACTCAGTTGAATATAGGGCCACAACTAAAATTATTGCATTAGTTTCTTAATAATTCCAGAATCTAACTGAATTGACATTTTAAATTAAAACTCTTGTAAAGTTCAAGAGTTCATATATAATTAATGTTAAAATATCAAAACGCCACAAATCAAAAAAATGAAAACAAAATACTTTTAAAAAGTTTCTGCATAAGAAAAAAACTGCTAGAATCGTAAAAGATTCAATATATTTCTTAAAATCTTAGGTAAAAATCTTAAAATAGGTACTTCAGACGAAAAGGTATACATATAAACATAAATGAGTCAGTCTTTCATTTTTACCAAAAATTTCCACACAAAAAGGAGGTTGATAAAAGATAGTATACAGCCACCGATTTCTTAAATAATGTTTGGTGGATTAGACTAAAATTTATATAATAAAACCATGAAATTTCCATTATTATAACATATATTTTTCATTTTTTGACTTGTGACAGTATTCTTCTGAGGATAAAATATATATATTTATTGTATATGTATTGAATATAAATAGTATAAAGTAATAAAAATTAAAATGTACATATTACTGAACGAAAATATTGTATATCAGGATAAGCTTTAGGTAGGTAGTGTGGTGACCTTCAATTAGCCTCAAATGTGAAGGCCTCAATTAGCACTAGATTGCGCCATTTTGAGGATAAGCTTTAGATAATAGGAAAAATTTTAAAGGACAACTATATTCCTAATGTTCTAACAAAAGGACAATCACTTAAAACAACTTTATGTTTGTAGTAATTGACTATACATCTCTGGCTGCTGTCTCGAATTGTGAATATCTCTAGCTTTCTTAAAACAACGAAATATTAACTGCCATTCAAAAGTACGAATTTAATAAAACTTTAATAAATATCTTATTCATAAAAAAAATAATTACATATCCTTGATACGGTTAAACTTCTTTACAAAAAACGGAGGAGCAATTTTAATATACCCGATCCTTATCGTACGGGTATAAAAATTTTGGTAAGATTCATATAAAAATCAATTTTATTTTATTTTTAAAAAAATACCAGACCAGACACCTTTTACCAGACAAGTTTCTTATCCTAACATGTTGCTCTAATCTTTACATAATAAATAATTTTTGGAAACTACGTGGTTCTTTTATATGCATAAGCTTACAAGCCCTTGTTTTGTTTTAGATATTAAATCTGTTATTGTTGGCATCATTATGAAACCATCTCTGTACAATGTTATATCCTTTTCAAAAACTTTTAAAAAGGCACCCTAAAAAAGAAAAAAAAACATGGTTTATATAATTTGATGGCAGAAGAAGGAGAAGAAATTTGAGATTTATAATATATTTTTCTATTAAAAAAAAAAAAAAACACAAACAAAGAAACCTTGATAAATGAAATTAATTATTAGAATTTTATACTCGTATATTCGATTCAAATATATTTTAACGTTATAGGTACTGAAATTGATTCTAAAAGCAGTACCTGTTGTTGTAAATAAAAATAAAATGTGAGAAAACATATAGGAAACCTAAGAATATTATAATAGCATTCTTAAAATTATATTGTACGATATAATAATAAATTTTTTTTCAATTTTAGGTAACCATTTTCAAATCACATAATATAGAAAAGTTAATTGATAATATAAATATTTCCATTATTCAATTTTATTTCGATCTGTGCATGTGGTAACCAGATTTTCTTCGTTTTTATATTAATTTCTAGTATAAATTCTATCCATATCAAAATAAATCGAAAAACATTTGCCTTTAATATTTTTCCATTAAAATAACCTTTCTTTAGAAATCACCTATCATTTTCTTTTTATTCTCCTTATAATCATCTAAGCAAACATTCAGGAACATCAAAACTAATAGTAAATGAGAAAAAATAAATAAAAATATTATAGGAATACTCTTACAAATTGTATGAATACATTTAAATTCAATTGTGTTAGGCATCCCGTAATCTGCAGGAAATATGTAGGGAAGAGTAACTTCAATTATTTTCGAAGTCATTTTATTTAATATGTTATTGTGATTGATTAACTGAAAGCTAAGTGTATTGTTATTTATGAGAGTGATTCACAAAACAAAAAGAATATTCTTGAAAAAATTTATGTTGCTCATTGTTGCTCATGAATAGATAAAATGTTTGCTTTAAAATGTTAAACAGGTTAGGAATAATCATTGGATTTTTCTTCAATACAAATTAAATAGCCCTTATTAGATTTTTTCATTAGAGATTTTTTCATTTGTATCTATTTTTTGCAATGGTCTCAGTTTTGTAAAATCAGTTTTATCTAACCTAAATTATTCTAATGAAAATTGAAAAATTAATATTTTCTCATACTTAGTATAGTTTAAGCAAATATCTTTTTTAAATCTTAGCTACACCTTGATGTAATGAATATTTTGAATTATTTGTTTCTTTTTAAACTACATCTACTAGATTTAGGAAAGTATTTTATAATGCTTCTTAAATTTGTTATCTTTGAATTACATATTTTGAGTTAGCCTAGAGGCCAGACGAGACAGTACTAGCAAGATAGTGCACAAATACATGAACATTTGAGTTAGCCTAGAGGCCAGACGAGACAGTACTAGCAAGATAGTGCACAAATACATGAACATTTTTTACTATACTATTACATTCATCTTCTCAGTTTTTCAGACAGTTTTTTAAATCATCTTCTCCACTGTCTTGACATTTTTCTAGCTAGTAATTGAGATAGTAGTTTGACACTTCGAACAATTGAAAATGGCAACAAATGGAAAATAACATGCATTTGAAATAAATTTTTTGTGGTTGTTTTATTTTTAATTTGATATTTTGTTTGTGTCTATTTTAAATATGAATTTTTTTGAAAAAATACAAAATAAACTTGAAAAATTTTGATAATAAATGAAATGTCTTGATAGTAAAAATGCCACATACATCACACAGACAGTAATTTGACATTTCCCATTACACACTCGCAAGATAGTAATACTGTTTCATCTGGCTGCCGGTTAAACTAAAAAATCAAAAGCAATAACGTAATTTTATACTCGTATATTGTATATTATTTTTTCTTAGATTTATGTACAACCACATTAAAGGTTAAAACATTAAATTTATAAAATTTGTCTTAAAATGTCAAAGAACAAATAATGCATCTAAGTATAAGACTGTATTGTAAAAATATTTTATAACCATAAAAATTGAAAAAAATCATCCTGGAATAAAATACTAGCCCACTAAATAATACTGACCCATTGAATAGCCAACTAAATAACATCTCCTTTTTATAACCCAATAATAGATTATAAAATCTTTAATACTAATGTAATATATAAAAGAAAATCGTTTTCAAATTGTTAAAAAATCAGCTGTTTCCACCACAGGACCGACCGCTATTATACAAAAATAATAATTTACATACATACATATTATATTAAAGCACAATAACTTCTAATAATTTAACATCATTTTTTTTATTCAATAACAATAATAACTAAGCAATGAATTAATCGTAAAAATATATGTACATTCATTCATACATTGTATACATTAGTACTTTACGTGTAGTGGCGGTCGGTCCTGTGATAGAGACAGCTGATTTTTTTAATTCATTTCATTTCTCTATCAGTTTCAACCAATAATATCATCAAAAAAAAAACCCTCAACTCTCAAGAAATTAATTTGATTTTTTTTGAAGAAGAATACAAGGTTGCTTAGGAACAAAAATGAAAAACAAAAAAACATGTACCTTTAACCTGTATTATTTAGAAAAAATTAAAACACAGAGTGTTTTCAATTTAACAGTTTCTGCAGTTTCAAGACAAGCCTATATGAATAATGTGAAAATAATTATCCTTGATAATCTTAACTGTAAACGTATTATTCTAATGTTTGGGTTTCGAATGAAACATGTTTTTGCAAGTATAAATCTTTAAAGTTTCGTGATATTCTATTATGATAATCATTCATTTACTCATTTAAGATTCGAAAATTGAATAAAGTTTGATTATTTTTCAGCTGCCGTACAAAATCTAGTTTTGTTTTCTAATCTAATCTCGTTGTCGTTGCTTTTTTAAAAATCTTGCTAAATCTTCTTAAATGTATATGGATCTGGTTCAATAAAAATAAATGGTTTTTGTACAAAATTATTTTAAATTAATTAATTTAATTTAATTAATTACAGCCGGTTATATCTAAAGAGAGCACCGCCGCAAAGATTTCTAAAATATATATGTTGCTGTATATGCCAGATTCTAGATAAAACGAGATTTTATACTTGGTTACAAAATTAGGGTTATACGATTTTTCCTGAATAAATATATAAATACTAGATTCTGTATTAGAAGGGGAGGAATATTATAATTCATCACAAAATTAGGTAACCCTAGTTAGATTTAAGGTCTTGTTTTTCTTTAATTTTTGGAGCGCCCTAACAACAATATTTGTTTTGAAAATGAAAATTTTTTTAATATTCAACTTTAAAAAGGTTTAAAAAAAATTATTTTATTATTTAATATCTTCGTTTATATTTCCTCTAAAGTGAAAAAAAAAAACACATTATAGAAAACAAAACAGGATATGCTGTCATACCACAGAGTAAAAAAATAAAAAAAAAATAAAATTTCATCTTGTAATTTCATCCAACTTTAGAAAATTCTTTTTTATTTTATTTTTATTTTCATTTTTTTTTTTTGTTTTTGCTTTTGTTTATATCAGTCTTTTTATTTCATTGAAGCAAGTCAAATCTTTATTCTATCATTTCATCATAATAACGAACTATCCAGTATATAAAATACATAATATATATAGGTATATTAATCCACTGCTAACTATGTATAAAGCTAAGTTAAATCAGTTATTGTCCAACTCGATTATTGGCTAGTTTTTATTTAATTTTTTTTTTTTTTTTACACTATTTGAAGTTCTTTCTCTATTTAACTTCGTAGCTTATGAGATTTGTACCATTTAAAAATTACAATTTAGTTTTAGAAACTGGTGCTATAATGACTTAAATGAATATTCCAGAAGCAAAGAAAAACAAAAAAAAAAAAGCAAAAAAAAATTAAAACGAATCTTTTTACAGAATAAATGGAAAAAAAAAATCGTGTTTATTATAGTGAATGTAGTGATGACAATGATAGTGGTGATGGCAATAAGGATTTCATGTTGTGGCGGTGTTGTATGTTAGTGATAAAAACAAATTTTTTTTTTTCTCCTTAAATGATTGTAATAAAAATAAAATAAAAACCGTTACAAAGTAAACAAAAATTATACATGAGAATCGTGATAAAAATTTTAAAAAGACTAAAAAGCAAATAACAAAAACAAAAAAAATAATTTAAATGAAATTAAAACTGATGAAAATATAAAAAAGATAGTAAATCAAAGGTTTTTAAAAGTGCACACTTTTAGAACTTTGAATACTTTCGTATTATGCCTTTTTATTATGCCAAACTTTTATTATTTTTATGCCAAACTTTTATTATTTCTTATGCCAAACTTTTATTATGCCTTACTTTAAACAAATATATACAGGTGTCGTTCTGGAGCTTCAGATTTTAAATTATTGAGCCTTCTTAATAGCTTTTATATAAGGAGAAGTACAAAATGTTTTTTTTTTTTTATTTTGAGATAACTTGTATTTATTTTCAAATATCGTCAATTCAATTTTTATCTTCTAAAGAAAAATATATCCTCCGGAGATGCAGAAGAAATAAAATTTTTAAAAATTCCTATAACGGTCAACTTTAATATACGCACTAAAATTCAAAAGAATTATATAATTTTCATATTGAAAATAAAAAAAAAAATAATAAATCTGAAAAAAAAACTGTCGTTTTCAAGTTTTTAAATTGAAAAAATGTTCAGCAGAACTTAAGATATAAACATTTAAAAATAGGGGTATTTCCCGACTTTTAGTAGCTGCTACTCTATTATGAGCGTGGCTATATAAAAATGTTATTTCAGAAAATTGAGATTTTTACGCAGTCTATTTATAATTAAAATTTTATCATATGTATTTTGAAGCGTGTAGTAATTTCGTGAACACACAAAGTTAATTAATAGAAAACTTTTCAACATTTTTTGAGAAATGTGCTAAAAACCAAATGTTTCTTTTATGTTCTATATACAGTCAAATTCTTTATAATTTTAACTGAGGATATTTTTTCAAATTTAATCTTAATCAAGTAAAAATTCTGTTTCGTTCACCTTTTCGTTCATGTATGATTTACATTGTTTCAAATTTACATTTAGTTTCAAAGTATTTTTGGACTGTCTCAAATTATACCGAACTCTAACTAAACTCAACTGTCTTCAAAATTCTTTTGAATTTTAAATGGTAAACTACTAAATCTTTAAATCTAAAAAATTAAAAATTCCAGTTCAATTAACCGCCTGGGTATCTTCAATTAAGATAACAATGAAATATTATAAAAGTTTCATCGGTAATTATTGATATTTAAAGGAATGCTTTAAGTTAAATTAAGATTAAAAAGAAGTCTTTATGTGGTTACATCTATAAAATAATAACAATAATAATTAAGGTTAAAAAAGCGATTAAAGCCAACCAAGGTTAAAAATTCTGCTAAAGCATCAATAAAAAATTTAAATACATACGTAAATTAAGATTTTACTGTATTTTTTCTTTATAAAAAATAACCTACACATATTTAGATATATTGACATATTGGCACATTTAAATGAAAATAAAAGGATTTTTTTTTTCAAATTTTCCATTTACTTTTTAAATGATTTTCATGTGTTTTTACTTCTTTTATTTTTCTATTATAAAAGATGACGCTCTATTTCCAAAACAATTCATTATATTCCACCTTAGGTTCAATGTTCTTGCAAATGCAAACATTCAACAAAACAGAAAAATTTACACTTTTAAGCTGTCAGTATTTAAAAAAAAAAAAGAAAACGGAAATTTGGTAGCTCTATTTGGTATTTTTTTTTTTTTTACGTTCAAGTTAATGGAAATTTTCACTGTAGAAATTTAACGTGTACTGAATTATCATCAGATGAACGATTAACATTGATATGTGTAGATTTTAAAATAAAATTAATTGCCACCGCCACAAGACATACATAATATATTATAACATAGAATGAATGCAAATGATTTATTTTGAATGCAAATTATTGTGGGACGTAATTGATAGCAAAACACGACATCAAAACTTACCAGAAAAACATCCTTTTAGGTAGTAAACATTTTTCCGCGTATATTTGCAAAAGGTTAAAAGGGTGAAAAAATTCTAATTAAATTCAAAAAGCGAGAAAAATTTCGAAAAAAAAATTAAATCAAAAAATAGAATATTATTAGAATTTAGTAAAAAAAAATGTAAAAAAAAAACACAATGTCTTTTAAGAATTTTCAGAATTTTCAAAAAACAAAAATTTAAGCAGCCTGTTAAAATTATTAACGAATCATAATAAATTGTAAATTATTAAAGATACGTTTTTTTAGAATTCTATATATTTAGTGTCTCTTTAAAAATTGATTTTCTTGGAATAATAACATGTCCTAACAGTATATGAAATCTTATTCTCTTAACTCACAGACCATTTTTTTAATTTTTAATATAAAGGTTTGTAAGTTTTGAGAAATAATTTTGAAGTTGTCTAGGTAAAATTCAGTTTATTTGAGGTTACTTTGAGGTCCAATAAACTTAACTAGGACAAAACAACCTCTTTTTTTATTTTTTTTTTTTTTTTTTATATATATGTGTTCCTTGAAATATATGTACCTATGTTGAAATCTTGATGCTTCATATCTTAATTAAAATTAATTATTTAAATTTCAAAGATGATTTTCTTTTTTTATTTTATTGGAACTAAAAGGCCATATTGTAAAGTAAAATATTAAGAGAATTTTAGTTTAGTAGTAATTGATTAAATGAATAAAATGACAATAGTATAAAGGTTTATGTATCACTCTTTTTTTTTTTTTTTCTTCTCTTCTACACATATAAGATTTCTTTGCAGAACTGAACCTTGAACCTTATCTATAAATCAAGTCTTGAAAAATACAATACATTAATTTTGAAATATTAGAGTTGATTGAGTTCACGATAAGTATTTAAGATATAAATTAATTATTGGATTATATTTAAACCATGGTATCCAGGAGACAATACTACATTCTTAATTTATTTAAAATAAATCGTTTATGGTAATAAAAAACAAAAAATTCTAAATCTAAATTCTATTTAAATAAATCCTACAAAAATAAGAACTATGAAATTTAATTTATATAAATAATTTAATTAAATATTTTATATGATTAAAACAAAACAAAATTGAACAAATTTAAAACTAATAATGTTATATTCTTTTATTTATCTTATAACATTTTTATAAACAGTCACACAAACATATACCTATAAGTATGCTATTATAAATGTACTTACATATATTATATATTCATAAAAAATATACATATGTAAATATTTTTTATAAATTTTACTTTACAATTTTCACAATTTTCATTACTTGTAAACAACAAAGTTTATAATTTTTTTTTTTTTTATTATTTTCTCTTGAAATTATTTTGTATATTTTTTTTTCTCTTTCTAACTTTTCTTTACTACTTTTATTTATTTATTATACTTTGTTCTTCTTTTATTTTTTTTTTTTACCCCCCTGTATTTATTGTTACATAGACTTTTTATGTCCTCCTTTTTTTAACACGTCTTTTCTGACTGTAAACACAACAAACCAAATTATACGATACACAATACAGTAATGCTTTTCTGCTATGAAAAACTTTTAAAGCTTAAGTATAAAAAAAAGAATCATTTCACTTTGAACTGCAAAAGCTTTAAAAAAAAAAGTAAAAACAAAAAAAAAAAAAATGTATAACAAAATTATTTTTGTTTGTTTTTTTTTTGTTTTTTTTTTTCATTTATTTTGCACTACGGAAAATATAAAAAGTCTCTTAAAAAAGGAGAAGAAAGGACGAAGGGTGGTATTTAATGCAAAACAGGAACCACTTACACCAAAAACTTTTTAATTCAATGAATGTTCACAGTATAACACATTAAAACAATACATTTATATATAAATCTATAGTTCATATATGAATGTTTATGACAAGGTATATCAGATATAATATATACATATATATATTCATTTCATGTAAATATTTTACAGTAGATTTGTTTGTGTGATTATGTATTTTGTTGTTTTTTTAAATATTAAAGTAGTTGGTTAACAAAAACAGAAAAGAAATATAATATAACGGATTACTTTTTTTTTTTTATTGTTATACTGTTATGATTTTGTATATTCTTTTTTTTTTCTCTTTTGTTGTAATATTATTTATGCTGTTATACTGTTGCTGTTATTTTCGTTAAATTTTTAGCACATTATTCAAGAAAAATTTACTAATTAGTTTTACTATGTCCGTCTGTTCATCTATATACAACACTTCTACACCGTTTAAATTAGGTTAATTAAATTTTAACCATAGATAAGTTTTTAAAAATATAAAAATTAATATTGTAGAACCATTTTTTTATGTAATCTCATCAATTACGGAGTGTTTTACTTATAATTTTTCGACAGGATTTCTTTTTATTTTTATCAAAATTATACACTTTTTTTCTTTTAGTTGTATAGGGTTCCACAGCTGCAGATCATCAAAATTGCAAAAAGCCCTATTTTAAGAACTATATAGCTCTGCATAATAGTGTTACAATCTAAAGAATCTATAAGACCAGAAATTTTCTTACCTCTATAAAATAATATAAAAATTATGCAATATTTTGTAATTTACTATTGAAATTTACCGTTATGTGAAAATCAAATTTTGCATGATTTTTCTACCTTCATAACTCCGGCATGCTTTTAGATAGGGACCTGAAATTTTAAGGTAAGAAAGAACTCTTAGAATTAATATAAGTTTTCACCAGCCCTTGTTTAAGAGCTATTGCCGCATAAAAGTTGAAAATTTACTTTTTTTCAACACCTGTAACTAAGGCACCTGTACAAATTTTTCTTCGGCAAGAAATGAAAATTAAAGCTTCAGTAATATATAAAAATATATGTTACATATGTTAACGGTTTTTTTTTAGGATTCCGGACTTACAGCCCCTCAAAATTGCAAAACAAGCCTATTTTCACATATTTTGTTATTATATGAAATTTTAAAATTTTGGTGCAAGCCACAATTCTAAACAGTTTGTATTATCTTTTGGAAATGGGCGCCTTTAAAAACTGTTTGTTTACGTTCTGCCTTGTTTATATACACATTTTATAACAAAGTTAACATAGTATATATGGAATATTAAAAAGGAATTTTTTTTTTAAATTGAATTTAAATTTTTTTTTTTTTCATATCTTATGTTGCATGTGTATCCTTTTTTATTATCATTTATTTATTTATGACATTTTTTTGTTTTTTTTTTTTTTTGTTATTCAATTTTTTTTTTTTGTCTTTTTGTTTTATTATTTTGTTTTATTTCCCTTTTCTATTATGTAATATAATATGATGGTTGCATGATGCCTGACTATTTTATTTCTTGTAAAAGGATATGTATAAAACAAGGATAATATCAGGATGGATTCATGTAAAATGTAATACCTATATACAAAATATATCAACATTTAATAACCGGCAACTAAATAAATGTATTTGTATAAATATTTTAGTCTGTCAGAATTGTTTAAAATCGTCATAATAAAATTTATGTATAAAGGAATTGAACGCGAGATTTATTACACAAAACAATAACAAATAAAACTATTTAAAATAAAGTTGAAAATTTTTGTTATGATTTTGTTTTTTGTTTTTTATTATTTTTTTTTTTTTAAAGTTACTAGACTGTTGATGTAGTGTTTGAAAAATTAACAATAGATATCAGTACTCAGTCTATTATTATTAAGAATTAGTTTAGTTTAAAGTTATTGTTTTAATGAAGTTTCGCGGTTTTTTTTTAAAGTGGATTTTATTTGTCTGGATTTTATATTAAAAATTAAAAACTTTGAGTAACTGTCTGCAGCAATTTATATGAAAGCATTTATATAGTTAACTAATAAGGATATTTTTTTTATTTGATTTTATTTCAATAAAACAAAAATGATTAAGAAGAAAATTTATATAACCCGTATTTGATTAGGAAGAATAAAATTTTAAACATTAAAAATTCAATTCAATTCCTGTGAATTAATATTCATTTTTATACAAATTTCAATATCTTAAAATTGTATTGAAATGTTATGAAAAAAGTTATGCTATTTAATACGTATCAGACATTTACTTATTCCAAGCATCATTTAAATTATTCATTTTACTGAATCGTCATGTTTTACAAGGGTTATTGTAAGTTATTAAATGATGCTAGTTATTAGAATAATTACAATTATTACTACTACAACTACTGCTATATGAACTCTATTCCACGTGTAGATAGTACGTTTTTACAAAAACCGAACAAGCAATTTACGAGATTCAAACGTAGACAATGCGCAATTTTGATCTATATTCTAGTACGTCAAGAGTAGATCAAAATGAGTTATGCAATTAAAACCATATAATACACCGATTTAAATAAAACTTGAGCCACCTCTTGGTTCAATTTCCAACATGTCAAGATTGAAACAAAGTTTAATCGAATAAATAAATAAACCAAGGATTATTAACCAAGTTTTAAGCATATAAAGTGTTCGTTTTATAAAGTTAATGTTATTTTATTTTTTTCTTAATGCATTTCTCTGCCACATAAATGTGAACAGGAACTTTTCGATATTATTGTTATCAAATTAGCACTTAAAACCAAACTGAACATAAGGATGAACAAGTTATTTAATTAATTAACATCCCTAACATTAACTGGGGCCTTGGTGGCCTAGTGGCTAAGAGCGTATAAAATACGCTGTAAACATCGAGGGAGTGTGGGTTCGAATCCCACACACGTCGTAAGAGTTATTCCCCCTTACGACATTTACAGCCACGCCTGAACAGGAAAGGCTGTGTAATTTCCTGTCCACATTTATGTGGCAGAGAAATGCAATAAAAAAATAAAAAAATTATTGCCCACACTATATTCTAGGTCTTCCAAGCGATTATAATTAAACTTTAATTAATGTTTTGTCAAATAGATTTTTTATTATTTCCAATTACTTTTAATCTCATATTTACCAATTACATTCTCTGCAACTTCCTAAGCTGCCGACCTAATGAAAACCAAAATTTTGAAATGTTTAAGATTATTATGTACTACCAAATTGTAAGAACCTTAATTTTCTATTAGACTATTCGGCAAATACTTAATCATTATTTTAGTAAACATAAAGTAAAGTAAAAGCAGACAGTCAAATGAGATGAGATAAATGAATCAGATTTGGTAAAGCCCATTCGTTTATTTCTTTTTGCTTTGTTTTTGTGAGAAAGTTTCAAAATTATTTTTAAAAAAAATTAAATTTCTATTTTCTATATAAGATTAACATTATAACATCCAAAGAATAATAAAAAGAATCAATAATGTTTTATTTAAAATAAAAGAAAAAAGTTTTCATTTAATTAAAAATAGATGAAATTAAGAAACGAAAATGAAAGAAAAAACCAAACCATTCTCTATTGTTCTCTAACTATATATTGAATACTTCAGATACATTTCAAATTAAAATTTTTTACAAAAATAAAAAATAAACGAACAAGAAAAGATTGTGCAATTTTATAAAATAAAAGAAAAAAAAACATTTTTTAAAGTTTTTTGAGATTTTGCTAACTTTTATTTCACATTCAATACATTCAACACTACAAGTTCTTATTTTGATGCAATCCATATAAATAAGGATTTCATTAAAAAGTGATTCATAGCGGTTGTGGGATTTCAAAATACAAGACTTAGTAAATAGATAAAAAAAAATTAAATTTAAACTTCAAAAAATAAGAAATTATATTTTATGTATATATATAGAAATATATTGCTTTATATAGACATAAATTACAATCATATATACATATACATACAGTGTTAAGCTATAAAATAAAATAAAATTGTTTGAAAGTTCATTGTTCAGTGTAAATGTTATGATTTGCTTTTCTTCGATTCTCTTCAAAATCAAATTTTAAATCTCTTGTCATTTCATCAAATAAAATCGAATTTAATTTTTATTAAAGAAACATTTCATTTTTCTTTTATTCAGTCAAATTGCATTTTCTTCAAATCGAATAAAATGATATTGAACATGTTTGTCAGTAAAATGTTAACTAAAAAAATATTAAAAGTTTATTATTTTATTGTTAGACTAAATGCAGTGTTTGAATTATATAAATCTTGTCCACGAGAGACTTTTGACTCCGGGACTTTTGTCATATCGCCTTCTTGAAAATATTGCAATATAATATATAAAATTTAACTAATTTTAATTCGATGTAATAAATAACGTTCAAAATAATGAAATTTTAGTTAGAAGAGTAACCATAGTTTTCCTCGAATTGGCTAAACCCTTCAGTTCCGTCGATAGAATTATACTGGTAAGAATCCTGTTTGAATGTGGGGTTATGAGCAAAGAACACCAATGGTTTGTAAGCTACCTCAAAAATAAAAAACAATTTGCAGAATGTGATGATATTAAAAGTGCTATAAGTAACATTGATTATGGAGTCATATAAGGTAGTTCGCTAAGACCAGTGCTTTTTTCATGCTACACCAGGAGCTTTTCGAAACTAAAGTTATGTGGTAAGCACGTTATGTTTCAAGATGATATATCGTATGTTATGTTTCCAGATATAGCAGTGGTTTATGCAGAAAAAATTTCATATCACTTGAAACAAGCATAAAGGAAGATATGAATAAAATATATTCATGGATGAGAAGTTATACAAATACCTAGGAATCTGGATAGATCAGGACCTAATCTGGAATAACCATATCAAAGACCACGTGTGCAAAACAAATAGAATAGCTAGTACTATTAAAAAAATCAGTAAGTAACAGCTGGATAAAACTAAAATATCTATCTACTATTCTTTATTTCATAGCATCATTACGTATGGTATTAAAACATGGGGCTGTACGTTTAAAAAACATTACGAAATAAAGCGTTTAAAAAATACGAAATAAAGCGCTTAAAAATGTATTCTTATTTGATAAGAGAGTATCTACATATATGGCACATAATAAGCTATATATATATAAAATAAAACACAAGATCAGCATTTCATCTACGTTCAACAAAAGGTTTACATTTATATGGGATTGAGCAAAGTGTTAACACAGGCATCAAATAGTAAAAACAATTCAATAACCGTTGAGCCCATTTATATCTATTGTGTTTATTTTTATGTGTTACCAGTCAAAAAAGAAATTTTAATACATTTGGGACAATGTGTACGAGTATAAAAAGGAAAGTATTTTGAAATATATATATATATTATAAATATATTATAAACGTAAGCGAATTTACCTAAAAGTATGCAAAAATTTTCACAAACTAATAGCACATTATATATTGAAAAAAAAATAAGGCTATTTTAAATAGTTTTGAAAAAGGTTTAACTGTAAATTCAGACTAACTAACAATTACAAAAAAAAAATTACATTTTAATTATTACATTTACAAAAGTAACATTTAAGGAAAACTCATATTAGTAAAAAAAATATGAATGGATTTTTTTTTTATGTATCTAAGAAAGAAGTGTGTAAGCAAATATTGAAGTTTCTTGTTACGAAAAAAACTAAATTATTCATAAAGTTATACATACATATGTTAATTTTCTATGAAATTTTATAGTGCCACTTCACATAAGTTGCAAATAATAAATCATCAAAAATTTTGTTTAAATTTAATTTTAAATTTTACTTTTAACATCTTTTTTTTGTATATTTAATATTTTTGCTTTTAGATTAAAATACAGCTTAATTGTATTTACATTAAATATTCCAACATTAAATTCCATAAACAAAAAATCGTGATTTTTAAAGGACAAAAGTGCCTCAATAAATATTTAGCTAACTTGCATATAAACTTTACATTAAATCAAGAAGAAACATAATATTTTACATAGAGTTTTCTCCAAAATTTGAAATTTTTATCTCGGCAGGACATAAAATTGTACATAAAATATAAATAAATTAAATTATGTATTATTTATTTATATTTAGATCGAATGTATAAAGTATCTATGAAATGAATTTTTAAAAGAATAAACAACAACAAAATCTTTTACCATGTCCTGTAAATATTTATGTGTCCTTTAAAAAAAAAAAAAAAACATATCATTTGAAGAACAATGTAGAAATTAATTTAATATTTTTGGTTTTGCCCATAGGTCAAATTAAATTTTAAAATATAAATTTAAAATAAAAAAACTTGTTAAAAATGCAATTAATTAAGGAACAAATAATGAATTTTTCTTTTGGGAATAACTAATTAATTGTATAGAAAAGATTATTGTAGGGAAAACAATATTAGGGGTTTCTATAACAAAATAATTCAATAGATATTTTTTTAGTATTCTTCCTATTGTTATTTGTCATAGAATAATAAGTGATAGTTTAGTATAATATAAAAAATAAATACAGAAATTAAAATTTATAAAATATAAAATATGTGATTGTTTATTGAATATAACATTTATAATACTTATATCGTATAATATTAAATATTATGATCCCTAACACATTCTTATTGGGTTGGCTCCAGGCAATAGCGGTACAAGAAATAAACCTCAAAAAAATCAAGGATTATGAAATAATACCCCAAACTCAAAACGAAATATTTCCGCAATAAAGCGAAAAAAAAATAAAGTGAAACCTCCAAACCTCCAAATTAAAAACCTCCAAAAACCTAAAAAATAAAGTGAACCTCCAAATTAAAATAAAATAATACTCTAAATTCTTTTAAAATGCTATCTAATAAGAACATTTAAATAACATATATTAATTAAGGAATAACTACATTTGCCCGAACAACAAAATTCCGAAAATCAAAATTTCGAGAAAATAAACTCAAAATCTACCGAAATTTAAAAATCGTGAATTACAAAATTTCCGAATTTGACAATCGCCAAACATTTTTAGAAAAATGGAAGTTATACAAGTTTATGCGTAGATATATGGATATGTACGATTCTGAATTAGGATAACTTTTAGAGTTGCTTAAAAAATTAAGGTTTCAATCACATGGGTGTGGATTTGGAAGCGGCAGCCCCCACCATTTCAAATCTTTTGACGTTGAAATATGTAAAAGAAAAAACAAAATATTGAAATTTAATTTTTTGTATATGGAATAGGTATAAAGGTAGGTAGTAGTTTTGAGGTGTTTTATTTATATGAACAAATAGAAATAGAAAATGAATAGAAAATAAAATAAAATCCCAAAATAATGAAAAGATCTCTCAATTTTTGGGGGATTATTTCGTTGTACTTTTTTTTAGATATGAGGAATATTATTTCTCGAACAAATTTTTTGGGGGATAATTTAATTTTTTTTTTTTTTTTTTAAATTGTATTTTGCCGTGAGTCATATAGATTACCCTACATTTTTTAATCTTAAGATGTTATTCAGAATTTATTCCTCAATTCATGTCAATTCAATTGTTAATTAAAAAAAATAAAAACTTGCATGTATGAAAAAGCCAAATCTCTGTTATCGTATCATTAGTTCAAAAATTCATCATTAATTGATCTCTTCTTTTTTATTAAAAATAAATCAGTATAGAACACGATTAGATGCTGGCTAAAAGTTGCACAATTAATTTTTATTATTATTATATTCTTTTTTTTTTACACTTATTTAATTTAAATATTATTAATTTAGTCTTCTGATGATGTCCTAAGAGGACGAAACATGTCAAGAATTATATAAAAAAAATAATAATAATAATAAAAATTAATTGTGAAACTTTTAGCAAGCGTTTAATTTTATTTATTTTTATTTATAGAAAAATTAAATAAATTTGATAAAGAAATGTTTCACCAAGTGCCGACTAAAAAATTAATTTTTTAACTAAATAACTTTAACAGATTCTGTTTCGTAACATTTTATTTTATGGTATCTATCAGTATAAAGGATTCAGTAGTACATCACACTACTAAAAATATCTGAAAATCATTTAAAATGAAAATATGATTCTCTTATAACCCTTACAGTTAAAACTTTATGATTAAATAACAATTTATGGTTGGATTTTTTTTAATTTTGTTATTAGTTAACTGTTCATCAGCAGTTGGGCTGATGAAACAGTATGCATTATTGGTAAATGTTGGAACAAAAGAGATATTAGACTAAGAAAAGGAGGATATTATGAATACGGAAATGTATACTCTTTAATTCATTTTCATTCAATAGGACAATAGTAAAAAGTATCACCATAATACTATGACAATTACTAGGTTTCATCACATATGTAGAACTGCTTAAATTATAATCAATACAGTTATATTTAATTATATTTTGTTCTAATTTTCTATATAAGTTATAAAAAGTAATTATTCTTTCAAATTCATATATATCTTTTTTGTTTTACTTTGAGAAAAAGGATTTCCATTTAATTTTTTTTTAAGTATTTTCATTTTAAGTGACAGACTATAAGACCATTTACATTTACTAAAAACATTTACATAGTTTTTTTTTTTTTTTGATAAATTTTAAAACAATACACTTTCAACCAAAACTTTTATTAAAATAAAATTAAAACTTTAAATAAAAAAAAAAAAGTAATACTAGCAATTAAAAAGGAAAACTTCCATTTAAAAAAGAAAATTCTTCCACTTAAATTGGGAATACTTTTTCTTAAAGAAAAAACGGTATATTTCAGTAATTAATGTTTATTAATATTACGATATATTATGAATATCTGTGAGTTATAAGATATAAGTTAAAATTGTTAGTTTAAATTTGATATTTTTTTTTTTATTTTTTATTTAATATTGTTTGCGATTTATTTAAACCCAATACCAAAAGTGTTTACTATACGTAGAGAGTCTTACAAGACATTAAATAGCAACTACTGTATTCCAAATAATAAATATTTAATTATTAATACAGAAATTTTTCAAAAATAAAACTTCATAAAATGTATTTTTATAATAAATTCATTTTCTTTAATTTAATAATTTTTATAATCTAAAAATTAATAATAATTATTTCTTAAAAATAGAAATTTAAGTGTTACTATAATTTTATTCATTTTAAAACTTATTTTATAATAAAGAAATATTAATTACAATTTATTTTAATTAAAAAATATAAAAATAATTTCAAAAAATACTGTTCAGTACAATTTATGTGATCATAGTTATTTATTTTAATTTTTTTTTTTTAAAAAAAAAATAAATAACAAATTAAATTAATTAAATAAAAAAAAAAAAATTAATTTTTATATTGAAAAAAATTGAAAAAAATAGTGAAATTTTTTGTATAATTAAATCAATTTTTTTTTTCATTAATTTTTTACTTAAATTACTTAAATTTGAATTCTGCATAATGAATTTTTATACTTGAAATACAAATAAATGTTACTTAATATAAAATAAATCTAATTAATTCGAGTGTAATGGGAATTTTTAAAAATTAAAAGATTTAAAATAAAATTGAAAACTTCGATCGAATATTAAAAATTGTATACTGTCGTAAAATAAAAGATTCAAAATTATAAGCTCTAATCATTTTCGATTTATATTTTCAATTATATAAAATCATAATTATTATGTGCGAAATTAAATATTGTACACGTATTTCAAATATAATATTATATATATATATATAAACAATTTAAAATCTTAAAAATATTAATATATAAATTTAAAACTGTGATTTGATCACGATTACATTTACTAATAATGGAAAAGCAAAAATATATAATTTGCAAGTGCCAATCGGCAATAGACCTTCCGCAAAAACAAAAAAAAAAATATATAAAATTCATTTTACAAGATCCTACATTGGAAAATTTTATTAATTTAATTAAAGCTATCATTTTTTTTTTTACCTTAGACCAATCTGAAATGTTTTTTTTTTTTTTTCATTTATTCGAAGTTTCATAAAAGATTTAAAGGTTTTTTTTTTTTATTTTTTCCTCCAATGTTACGTAAATTTTAATTTAATTTGTTTTTTTTTTTGCCCTCCTAATACTTCATATATAACACAGTCACAAAAATCAATTAATTCGTTGAAAAAAAAAAAAAAAAAAAAACATGCGATAACATTCTAAACAACTATATTTTAATATAATTTAATAAAAAAAATATTTTTTTTTTTTATCTTGTAGTTTACTAAGGCTTATATTCCTTTCTTATTAAATTATCAAAGTTTAATTAAGAAAAAATGGATTCAGTTTAATATTACATATAAATATTTATTTTCTTTCCCTTAATTACATTCAAATTCTCTTCATATCCCTATCATTTAATCTTTTATCAAAAAAACAAAAAAACATAGCATTTCTCTTAATTTATGATCAGTTCTTAGACTGGTAAAAGAAACCCCTCTAAATAAAAACAAAATTTCAAATTTAAATTATTATAATTAAGGTATTTAAAAAAAAAAAAAAAAAAAAATAAGAAAAGTTTAATTCAATTTTCAATCCAATCTGTTCAATATTTTATTAAATATTGAAGAATATCAAACTTTCATAAGAATATTTAATTTTCTTCCAAAATTATTAAAAAATCTATAAATTTTATAAAAAAAAAAAAGTTAAATTCTACAAAAAATTAAATTAATTAGGGAATACAACAAAAAAAAAAAAAAAAAAAAACCAGTCTAATAAGAAAAATGCTAAGTTTAGATTTAAGTACATTCGCCTAAAAGTATGCAAAAAAAAAATTATTTTTGCAATACAATTTACATTTTAAGAATTTTATAATCCTTTATCATTTTAATTCTTATTTTACAAATACAATATTCTTATAAAACAATATTTTTAATAGAGCCTAATTTAAAAAAAAAAAAAAAACATATATTTTTATTTTTTCTTGTTTTTTTGTTTGTTTTTTTTTTTTTTTAACATTGTAAATTATAAATATTTTATTTTAATATTTTCAAGATTTATGTAAAAAAATAAAGTTTTTTTTTTGTTTTTTTTTTTGTATTAATGTGCATTTTTATATAAAATTTAAAAAAAAATTCTATTTTTGGAACAATTCTTTTAATTTATTTTTTTAAATATTATTAGAAAAAAATAATGTTAAGATACTTTTTCTTTTTTTTTTTTTTTTTTGTCTTAGAATACTTAATTATTTGTAATAATTTAATATTTAAAAAAAAAAAAAAAATTAAAAACATTTGTAATTAATGTATATATATAATATTTCCATAGCAAAAACCAAAAATAAAGGATTTTCTTAAAATTTACCAAATAATGTATATATATGTATATTTTAATTGAAATTTTACGATAAGAAAATTTTAAGTAACTTTTAAGAAAAACATGTCTTGATTTAAAATAGAAATACGTACTTACAATTTATATACTTTTTTTTTTCTTGTTTTTTTTTTTTGTATTTATTGAACATTTATAAATTTTATAAGTTTTTATTTTGCCTTTTTCTTGAATATAATAATATATGTAATCATAATATTAACTTTTGTATCTTTTTTTTTTTGTAAAATATCTAAATAATGTATCTTAAAATTATCCACAGTTTTTTGTTTTTGTTTTTAATTCTTTGTATTTTGTTTATTTTTTAAATTATTTTAAATTAATTCATTGGACTTTTGTTTTTTTTTTTTTGTAAGTTTTAAAATTTTGTAAGTTAATTTATCACGGAGTTTTAAATTGTTTTGAACTTATTAAAGTTCTTTTTAAGTTTTTTTTTTTTTTTAAATTGAACTTACATACATACATATGTTTTTTTTTTAAAAGGAAGATATTATTTATTTATTTTAAAATTTTTGTAAATATAATTTTTATTTTATTTATAATTAATTTTATAATACATAATTTTTTTGAATTCTTTTGTAAGACCATCAAAATTGGCTTTATTTAAAAAAAAAAAAAAAAAACAAAAAAAAAAAAGTTAAAATTGTACTCATTCAAACATGGACGTTTGAGTTTCATTAAATTTTATTTGGACCTGTATATATTTTTTAATTTTTTTTTTTTTTTTTTTTTGTGTTAAAAACATAGAAAAAAAAATTCTTGTGTCTTTTTGCATAAAAATAACAATTCTAGGAAAAATAATTATTTATTAATTTACAAAATAAAAAAAAAAAAAAATTTTTTTTTTGTTTTGATTGAAATTCCTATTATTGTTTTTATAATTTAATTTAATTTTGTTTAAACCATTAATTTATTTTTATTATTATTATCTTCATTTTCTGTATTACCACTATTATTTCCATAATTTATTTTATTATCAGAATCATCAACATCTTTAATCATTTTTTCAGCTTCTTTAACTGTTTCTAATGTTATTGTTGGTCGTCGATTTTTAACAAAATTTTTTTTTGAATCAACACGATGCACTTTAACCGATTCAATTAAATTTGATTTTTTATTTTTATTTTTATCACCACCATTACGAAAATATTCTTCAATTTCAGATAATTTTTTACCATGAGTTTCTGGCATAAATATTAATGCAAAAAAGAAACCAATTACTGATACACATGCAAACATCCATTGTATTGCATATGCACCACCTAAAAATTCTGATATTGTTCGATAACTTTGTATTGCAATAAACATTAATATATTTGCCATTGAATATGATATTGAATGTCCGATACCACGTATATCAGTTGGAAATAATTCAGCAGTCATTGTCCATGGTATACTTAATAAACCGATCATTGATGAACATACATATAACATAAAACATAATACTGGTACCCAATATAAATCAGTTTCTTTTTTTTTTAACCATAATGTAAAACAACCAGATATAAACATACAAGCAGCCATACCCAATGATGATGTCATTATTAATTGACGTCTTTTAAAACGTTTTAATAACCATGCATTACCTAATGACATTACAAATCTTGTTACACCAACAAATATTGATGCAGTATATGCATTTATTTCAGAATTTACTTGCTAAAAAAAGAAAAACAAAGAAACAAAATATTAAATTATATTAGGTATGATGAGAATCATTATTTAAAAAAATAAACTTACTTGAAAAAATGTTACTGCAAAAAATAATGTTATATAAATTCCACTAAATTGTTGTATTAAAAATAACCAAAATAATATAAAAATTGGTTTATAACCGGTAGGTTTTAAAAATTGTGCAAAACTGGAATTTTTCCAATTCAATTTAAATTTATTTGTTGTTGTACTATCATTTTTAGCATTTTCTTTCATTTTTTGTACAATTTTACTTTCACGTTCCCTTTGTAATGCACTCAAATGCATATCTACTAAACTTTGAGTCTAAAATAAAAACAAAAACTCAAAAATTCAATATTCCAAAGATATATAATATGATTATTATAAATCACTTCAAAAAAAAAAAAAAACTAACTGTATTTTCTGGTTTTGGATATCCTTTATATAAATATGTTAATGATATACCAGCATCTTCCATACGTCCTTTTGATACTAACCAAACAGGTGATTCTGGTACAAATAATTGTATAAATATCACTGGTACTATTGTATAAATAATATTCAACCATGCAACTAATCGCCAATTTAAAAATGCACCTTTAAGATATGCAATTATCATACCTGTACATAATTGAAATAAAAAATGAAAAAAAAAAACATATAGGTAGTAAAAATTGAATTAACCAAATCTGTTATAATAAAAACAAATAAAAAATTACCAAAAGATGCAATTGTTGGAGCTGTTGAGATCAATGAACCACGTAAATCTGGTCTAGCAACTTCAGTTATATAGACAATAGCTGGACTGGTGCCAATTGCTTTCAAAAATTAAATTTGTATTTAATTGATAAAAAAAAAACAAGATAGGTATACATTATTTTTTATTTCTATGTGAACATAATTAAATTAAATTTAAATTATATTTAGAAAAGGATATTATTAACAGTCAAATAAAAAAAAAAAACAAAAAAATAAACAGATTATAAAATTAACTTTTATAAATTACTTACCACATCCTAAACCAGTTAATATTCTACCCAATAATAATGTTAGAAAATTTGGTGCAACTGCTATACAAATCCAACCTAATGTACATGGTATCGCTGCCAATTTAATTGTATTTAATCTACCAATCCATTCCATTAATGCACCAGCAAATAAACATCCAATTGGCACAGCAATAACAATTATTGATGCTGTAAAAAAAAAAGCAAAAAACAAAAATCATAAAATTAAAAAAAAATAAAAAAAATATGTAGAAAATGTAAAAACAGTAGGAAATTGCAATAAAAAACAGAATCAGACGTTATAACCAATGAAAAGTAAAAATATTGAAATTTTTTAGTTGATACATTTTACTATAAGATATTCATAAAAAAAATTAAATTCATTTTTAGTTTTGCTATATTTTGATATGTATACATAGATTAAGAATTTTGTCATATAATTTAATTATTAAAAGGATGAAAATATCCTTTTGAAAAAAAAAAACTTGTCAGTAGAAAGGAAAGTCAGTAAAAACCTGATCATATTTGGATACATCAAGAATGGATGCAATGATGAAAATTGTTTAAAATTACAAATTTTCAATTTCCTAAAATCCATAGATATTAATTAAAAAATTATTTTTAGCTACTAGAACTATTACTGCTACTACTATTACTACTACTACTATTACTACTAGTACTATTACTACTATACTACTACTACTATAACTACTATTCTTATTACTATTCTTACTACTATTCCTACTGCTACTATTACTACTATTCTTACCACTATTCTTACTACTATTCCTACTGCTACTATTACTACTATTTCTACTTCTATTCCTACTACTACCACTCCTAGTACTACTATCCCTACTACTATCCCTACTACTATTCCTACTACTATTCCTACTAATATTCCTACTACTATTCCTACTACTATTCCTACTACTATTCCTACTACTACTACTCCTACTACTACTACTACTACTACTACTACTCTTACTACTACTATTCCCAACTGCTACTGCCAACATTATAACTTTTCTTTTTAGCTTTTTTTACATAATATCCTTTAGAATTTTCTTTTTTAAATAAAACCGTTTACTTTTTTCAAGGATAATAATATAAATTTCAAAACACTAATTCAATACCTACTATCTATTATGAATATCCATCCTATAAAACCTATAATACTCTTTCAAAATGCACAAAAAAAAAAAATCATTATGATGATGCTCCACAAGTTTAATATAATTTGATTTAGTTTAACTTGATTTGAAAATGTTATACCATTATTATTTTATAACTTAACAGACATCTGCTAGTTAGATCCGATTAATGTTTTACCAATATTACAGTGGTAGACGGTAATAATAATAATAAAAATAAAGAAAAAACTAATAATAATTGGAAAATTTTTCAAATAAAATGAATATTGATGCAATTATTGGAATTATCGGTTCATTATAATAAAATGGTAAAAGAAAAAAATGATTTGAAAAAAGACCTACAAAAAAAAGGTTTAAATTATACTGATTGAGTTTGAATTTCAATTGAAAATTTTGTATTTATTATTAAAAAAAATGTGTATAGTCTATTAAATCGGTTTTGTATATCCGTTGAATATTTAACACTAATCGATCGGTTGGGTCTAAAGGTCGATTAAATTCTCCTTTAAATTTTCTTATTTAATTTGAAATGTATTAAAATAGATTGAATCAATACTTCTTGATCAATATGTCTTTAATTTCATTCTTAAAATTATATTTTACTAGATAAACCAGGCGTAGCACACGCCACTCTGGTAATCTAGAAATAATATTGGTTATGGTATCTTAGCAATCTAGAAATATTTGAACTATATTAGAACTTTGGCTTATTTTATCACTTAACTTTTTAATCAAATAAAAAGAGTATCTTTAAAATAAGAGTAAAAATACTTAACTTTTTACAATAAGAATAAGAATAAATTTAAAAACGTAGATAACATCACTAACAAAAATGAAGAAAAATTTTGTAGTGGCGGTTTGGAGACGACAAACCCCCATTCCTTCAAAAATAATCTTTTTGTTTCATAAAAATGTCTAAATTCGTATAAAATTCACTATTTTTTAAGTGAAATGTCAAAATTAAATACTTTTATATGCAGGGTTTTCAAAATTAATTATTTTTCATATGGAAATGTACTTAATACTTAATATTAATATTGAATTACATAGAGTTAAGTACATATATATGGCATTTAGCACTATTTTTTAAGAAATATAAAATGTCATATTAAAAATTTTTTTATTAAATAATAAATAATTTAAATTTTTTTAAAGAAATTTGTATATGTATGTGTGGGCATACTGTAAGTATTAATAGTTGAATTCAAAATTAGAGTATTCCCCTTTTCTGGCATATTTATATCTATATATGTATGTCTATGCGAGATTTTGAAATTTCGTGATTTTATTTTTCGGAATTTTGTAATTTCGGAATTTAAATTTTCGGGATTTTGATTTTTCGGGATTTTGTTTTCGGATTTTGAATTTGGTATTATTATTTTTGGGATTAAGTACCCAACCCTACAAATTTTTTTTATTCTTTTTTTTCTGTTATGTGCAGTATTAGTTTTTGCTATGAAAAATTTAGCTTATAACTCAAACACTTGAAACAAAAAGTAAAATATTGTTTACATAGATAAATAATTTCTTAAATTTAAATATACAGGGTATCCCGTAATTAAATACACTGATATGTACCGCAGTATGGACCCGTTTATGTGGTGGCGTAGCATGAAAAAGTTTCTAATCTCTGGAATCAATATTTCTAATCTCTGAATTTTCAGTTTTATTTGCAGTACTTTTTATTTCATTAGATTATATCTTTTAGGAGATACAGAATTTTATGTTATCACAAAAGTAATTTTTAAAATTTTGGCTATTTTGTTCCTGATACAAATTAAATACGATAAATAAGTTTTTAATAGAAATTATTAATCGCTTAGAAAAAGTGCTGTTGAATGGCATTTTTAAATTAAAAAAATGTTAAGCAGAACTTAAGATATCCACATTTAAAAATAACGCTTATCCAAAGTTTGAGGGTACTTATCTCCGTAATGAATGGCTACATAAAAAACATAAAAACAGTTGTTTTACGACATTAATTTTTTTATGAGACCTGCCCAGCTGGCTCTCTTGTTCAATGCAAATATTTATTCTCTGATTTAAATTTGTTTGAAAATTCGAAATTTTTTATTAGCTTTTCGCAGGTATGTTAATGAAACTTTTGAAGATAAATAGATTTGGGGGGGGGTGTTGTTTGGAGGCTGTTACTACATTCATTCAAATCTTTCCATGGAATTCATACATGCATACTATGGAAAAAGCGTATAATACTGATTTTCTAACCAACTTTAAAACCCGTCCTAACTCATGCACATATATTCTGCAAAAATCATATATTCTTGATTTTGTAACTGACTCCAAAGTCCATCCTAACTGATGATCATATATTCTGGAGAAAGCGTATAATCCTGATTTTATAACAAACTCTTAAATCGATCTTAATTCATATATATGTATATATACATATTTTGGAAAAAACATATAATCCGGATTTAACGAACCAACTCTAAAATCCCTCCTAGTTGTTTTTGTTATATGCATATTTCTATAACAAAGTGATCAAAATAGTAGAGGCTACCGCTCTTAAATCTCCGCTAAACAAAGATTGCAAGACTGATATTATATTGAAGTACATACTATTGTTCTAAATAATAGATATCTAAACAAAAAAGTACTGTTGGAGTTTGCAAATTTGGCTTTTGATGCTTTTGAAAAAGTTTGGATTTTAACACTTTTAAATTTTTTTTTTTTTGTAATCCCAATTTTATGTTCCTTTGGATCATTTATACACTACTATTATAAATTTTCTATCACTATCAAATCTGTCCCATTGATTTTCTTTTATTCATTTATGTAAAACATTACAATTATTATAATTTTTCATTGCGATAAAATTGCAAAAAAAAAATGTTTACTTCCGATTCGTTTATTTCTACTTCCTTATATAAATTTGATCACATTCAGAAATTTTAAATAAAAAAATTTTCTTTTTGTATATAATCTGAATCCGAATTCTAAAACTTCTAAATTAATTTTTAATGACAGAAATTTTTTTAACATACATAGTTGGATATAAACATATAATTTAAAAAAAAAAAAGAAAAACAAAAATTTATAATTTTTACTTACCTATTATATCACCTTGAGGTTTACTTAATATTAAATCACCTCTACTTATTGTTTCTGTTGTATTTTCTGTTTGTGGAATTAAAATAGCTGAAAATGCTAACGATATACCCATAACAATATGAAATGATGCTCCTATAAATGCTGCTATTGCTTGTGGTATAGCTGTTTTAACACTAGTTGGATCTTGATAATTTGATAAAGAACGGCAACTAGCTAACACTTCACGGAAAGCATCATCTTGTGTTTGTTCAATTTCTTCTCTATAATTTACAAAAAATTAAAAAAAAAAAAATAAGTAATTTAGTACAATAAAATTTTATTTGTTTGTGTTTGTTTTGATTAGAAATATAAATTTGAAACGTAATCTTCAATGTCAAACATTTATAATTTATTTATTTGCCGGTTTATAATTTTTTTTGTTTTTGGTGCATTTCCCTACCACATAAATGTAACAAGAATATTGCACAGCCTTTCCTGTTCAGGCGTGGTTGTACATGTCGTAAGGGGGAATTACTCTTACGACTTGTGTGCGATTCGAACCCACACTCAATCGGTGTTTACAGCGTATTTTATACTCTCTTACCCACTAGACCAACGAAGCCGCTGTTTATAATTTATTTAGAAAAAACCGACAGAATTTAGTTTTTTAAAATATTATCATAGAAATAAAACGTATACACGTATAAACTTAAAAGATTTAGGCGTCCTAGTACTGTCGGGCGTAACATTTGGCTAAAAACAGATAACAAATATTTATTTAGCCTAAGTCCATTTATCAAAAAACTCAAAATACCAGAAACAAATTAGCAAATTTCTCACTTAAGAAAATTAACCTTTAAAAAAGTACGTGACAAATAAGTTAATTGCAAATCGCAAATATCCTTTTGTCAAAAAATTAAGAAAAACAAAATTGTAGATATTATAAAATTTCCTCTTTAACATAATTACAGATAAAACGAGGAAGAGTGCAGTAGATTAGACTATGTCAACTCTGGGATACACGTATGAACGTAATATATCCTGTTTCTATAAAACTGATCATCTTTTAAAATATTTCAGATGTTTTAGTACCGACGTCAACTACCGAGATATATTTATGTAAATTGTGAAGTTGTGTGACGGCTACCCTATTAACAGCTATCTATTGCACCAGCACAACGAAATTTTAGAGAAGTTATTGCCCTAAAACTTGATAATTTTTTGTAAAATTTCAGACACTTAGCTTCATAAAGTTCCAAGTGGTACAAGAAGCATGAACCTACTGCTCTAGCCCAACCAAATTTTACAGAAGTTGTTAGCATGTAATTCGACATCTTTTTGCAAAATTTCACATACCTAGCTTTTATATATACTGAGTTATTCTCATATAAAGAAAGAAGTTGTATGGCAGCTACTTGAACCCGACAGCCGAAAATGCTGCATTTAAATAGCGAAACTAATAATTTTGCAAAAGTCACGTAAAACAAATGTCAGCCTCCTATGTCGCACAGACGGATGGAAAGACGGACAGACGGACGGACGTACATGGCTTAATCGACTTAAAATTCGATTATCAGCTGATCCATACCTTTGACACTATATCTAGCTCGACTCCTTTAAGGTGTCACAAATGTAATGGTAAAATTTATTATACCCTTGAACATAGTTTCCCTTATAGAGGAAAGTCATACAATTTTTTTTAAATCAACTTGTCTAACTAAATAAAAGCTTTCCATTATTTTAAATTATTTGATGTTGAAAAACAGATGAAAGAAAAATATTAGGAGAGACTTTATAGTTGGTTACAAAATCAGAGTTTAACACCTTTTACACAATATTTATACCTAATGTCCTCCATATACCTATGTTATTTGATGTTATTTGAAATTTTGTGAAACTGATATTTTCCCCAAGTAAAAATTTGACATTTGGACATTTTGTTAAACGAGTTTTAGTGGAAAGAGGTTTTTTGTCAAATGATATTAGGCAAAATTGTTATTTACAATATAAGTTTAGATCAACTGCGCTGGGAGTATAGCTGTGGTACTGTGGTTCAAATCTTAAAAATATTTATTAGTTGTATACATTTATAATGTTTGTTTTGCTTTTACAGAGTAAACTACTATTTTCTACCCGCATCTAAACCAGTTTTTGAGGAAGAGTAAATAGGAGTAAATACTCTTATATTAAATTAGCATTCCATTTACCAACTACTCTCAACTACTCTCAACTACTCTTTACATGTAAAAGGAACACGCAAAATGTAAATATATCAACGTGTTTAAATGAATATATTTATTTGACCCACATTTTGTGCAACAATTAAAACAAATTATTAATAGAAAAAAAAACCCAATCCATAAAAAAAAAAAAATTTTTATTATAAAACTTGCTTCCACCATAAATTAAAAACCGGTTCCTTGATTCTAACTGAAATTAAGCCACAAAATTTATATAAGCGAATTTTTATTGATTGTTATTTGTTACCAGTTTGTACTGTTACTTTTATTTAAAAACTTTTATTACGCAAACTGTTTACTGTTAATTGTTAAAACTTTTACAATTATTAGAGGAATTGCATAATGTTTTTTTAGAATTTTTTTTTTTTTTCTTTTTTATTTATTTTTTTTTTTTTTTTAATTTTTATTAAACTTCAAAATATGTTAATTGTTCAAGCTCTAATTTTTTTTTTGTGTTTTTGTTTTTTTTTTCTTTAAATTATTTAATAATGAACTTTTAATATTATAAATATATTCGAATATCTAAATATGTATATATAATAAAGATATATATATGTACATAAGTAAATATATGAAGTAATTGCAATATTCAATGTCAAATCAATTCAAATTCTATTAAACTATTACCAGTAAATAAAAAATAAAAATTGAAAACATAACTAAATAAACAATTACTCATAAAATGTACATACATATATGTGTGTATATATATGTATGTAGTGTGTGCATACATTTATTATTATTAAACTAAAGATTGATAATAAAATCAGCTGGTATTAATTAAACAAAAAAAAAAAAAAACCGTTTTATTGTTAAATGTTTTCCTATACCTATTAATAAAAATTAAACGTTTACTGTACGTTTGTAATAATGATGATTATTAACAGTTAAATTCTGCTATAAATGAAATTTGTTATGAGATAATTTTTTTGGTAAAATAATTAAAAAAATTAATATTGAAAAAGTACGTGATAAATAAGTTAATAATCTTTATGGAAGGTTAGACAAAAACATACAAGGTTTTGTCTAACAATTAAATTAAAACAAAATGTATATTTAATAAAAAAGAATAGCGGCATCTCTTTAACAGTTACAATTTAACATTATATAGAAACTGGGATGATTATAATGTTGACTGTGACAACTCTAATATACCCGTACAAACATAAGTTATGCTCTTATCATGACATTTAATAATCTTTTACAAAATTTAAAAAATCTGACTTAATTAAGTAGGTATTAAGATATATTTAGGTGAATTTTCGAGTTGTACGACAGTTACTCAAACTTACTACTCTAGACTAACAAAATTTTGCAAAAATAATTTCACAAAATTTTAAATAATACAACGGGACTAAATAAGCAATTTATATAGACTATGATTTATACTCATAAAAAGAAATAAATTGTATGGAAACTACTCAGGCCAAACCTAATGCTCTCAATAAACAAAATTTAGCTGAAGTCGTGTACATAAGACTTTAATTCTTTTGACAAAATTTTATATACCCAGCTTATATAAACTCTGAGTTATTATACCCTACACATTAAGTATAGGGTATATTAATTTTGGTATGGTGTTTGTAACCACCAAAAGGAAGCGAGTTAGGTATAGACATGTATATATATTCTGAATCAGGATCACCGCCTGAGTCGATTTAGCGATGTCCGTCCGTCCGTCCGCACGCACGATAACTCAAAAAATAATGATGCTACGAAAATAATGATGCGGACCATGCGTTCGAGTACCTCCCATACAACTCCCAAAACCTAATACGCATATTTTCGAAATTAATAAAGATAGAAACTTAAAATTTTGTACGAGGGTGTGTTTTTTTGAATCCCTGATATCCCCAAAATTTGAGATGAATTGGAGTGGTTGTTCGGGTACCTCCCATACAAATCCCAAAACCGAACAAGCATATATTCAAAATTAATAAAGATAGAAACTTCAAATTTGGTACTAGGGTGTTGTTTCCTGAATCCCTGATTTTTCCAAAATTTGAGATGAATTGGAGGAGCTGTTCGGGTACCTCTTATACGACTCCCAAAACCGAACATGCATATCTTCGAAATTAATACAGATAGGAACTTCAAATTTGATACGAGGGTGCTGTTTCCTAAATCCCTGATTTGCGTAAAATTTGAGATGAATTGGAATGGTCGTTCGGGTACCTCCCATACAACTCCCAAAACCGAACAAGCATATATTCGAAATTAATAAAGATAGAAACTTCAAATTTGGTACTAGGGTGTTGTTTCCTGAATGCCTGATTTGTCCAAAATTTGAGATGAATTGGAGGAGCTGTTCGGGTACCTCCCATACAACTCCCAAAACCGAACATGCATATCTTCGAAATTAATAAATATATAAACTTGAAATTTGATATAAGAATGTTCTACCCTGTTGATGTCTCTAAAATTTGAGATGAATTGGGGTTGTGGTCCGCGTACCTTCACACACTTCCCAAGACCTAACAAGCATTTTTTCGAATTTAATAAAGACAGAAATCTGAAATTTTGTACAAAGGTTGTAAAAGCATTTATTTTTTTAGCTTAGTTATATTAAATAACTTATGGATTTTTAATTTAATTTGAATTTTTTAGGTGTAGGGTATAAATAAGTCGGTTGCATTGACTTACTGTTACTTTTACTTGTTTTCATATAAAGGAAGAAGTTTTATGGCAATTATTCGAACTCAATGAACTCAAACTTGCTCAATTTCAATAGCAAAATTTTACAAAGGTGTAATAGTAAAAATTTCAGAATCTTGTAGCTTCGTTATTTTTTGGGTTATCATGCGAACGGACGAACGGACGTAAATGGCTAAATCAATTCAGAATTCGATTCTGAGTAAGAATATATACATATATGTATACTTTGTCATATCTATCTTGTCTTCTTTAAATAGTCACAAACTAAGTTCAACGGCTATAAAAAATTATAAATATTATATTAATTTCACTTCTTACAAATATCGTATCAAATTTCTTTCTTAAGGCTCTTCAAATTGGCAAGATAATTTAATTTTCTTCTTTCAACAACAAAATAATTTAGTCATGTTGTATGGTTTAAAAAGGAAGTGATTTAAAATTAAAGGGTTTATAAAACCCTATAATTATGCAATTGCCCTTTTTTGGATGATCTTACAATCTGGAGGCATGAAATAAGGCCCTGCAAAATAAAGTACTGGAGATGTTATTTCTCATATGTAATAACAATGCAAAATTTGAGAAATAAGATCCCGGGGTGTTACTTCTCTTTCAATTTAACTTTCGATTTTTTGAATTTGAATTAAAGATGTATTATTTCTCATTAAATGTGAAATAAAGCAAGGGGGTGTTAATTTTCATATTTTGTGGTCTTATTTCTCAATTACATGTGTAATAAAATCCACTTTTGTAATACTAAAACCTGAAAAAATTCAAAAATAATAACTTTATAATAAAGTAATAAACAACATTCAGAAAGATTACCAAAGTGATTAAAAAAAAAGTATATTGCCCTTTTCCAGAATATACATATGGTGTTCTATCAAATAATATTCTGGAAATATACTTATACTTATTTTTTTAAGTCAGTTTGAATCTATCTGAAAAAAAATTAAAAAATAAAACTCCATAGTGCCAATCCAACTCCAATTACTTTAATAAATAGGACTCCGAGGTGTTATTTCTCATAGTAATTGAGTAATAAAGCCCCGGTGTGTTATTTCTCAGGAAGTCCAAGACTAAATGTAAAGAGAAATAACACCCTGGGGACTTTATTTCTCAATTATTATGAGAAATATCACCTCTCGGAGTCTTATTTCTCATAGTAATTGGAGTTGGATTGGCCTCAAAGGACATATAGCCTATTGTTTGATCAAAAAATATAGGTGGTGTTTGAATAATAGACTGAAGGAAGGTGGTGGTTCCTCATAAAAGTCTCGTTATTGTTGCTCTCCTCTACAAATTATTTCGACGATTCCTATATCAACTCTAGCAAAAAAAAATATATGTACATACAAAGTGATTCGTTAATAAGTGTCTTCACATATACCACCCTGTAGGTAATAATGTGGAGACAAAACTTTTATATGAGGGCTACATTGTGGACCCAATAGTTTCGAAGCTGTGGGCCATAAAGGAGATTTAGTGCAATTTGTTTGTGCTTTAATTAAAATACCCATAACTTCTACTACAAACAAGTTTATAGCATTCTGAAAAATATTTTAGAAAAGTATAAGAAAGAGGCTCCCTGAATTGACGCCCAAGGAATTAAAGCCCCAAAACAAAATGAAATCAAACCCCAAAATTTAGGGTCTTAAGTCATAATGAATTAATATCCCAAAACAAAATATAAATAAAACCCCACAGAAATGAAATAAAGCTTCAAACAAAATTGAATTAACACCCCCAATTTTTCATTAATTTGGGGCTTTATTCCATAGTGAAATAACAACCCAAAATAAAAATAAAATAACGCCCCAAAACTATTTTGTATATAATATTTAATACAAAGGAGTCAATTCTATAATATACAAAATATTATATGAAAAGATAATCAAAAAATAAAATCAAATTCTATTTAAAATAATAACAAAAAACAAAGAAGTTTCTGATATTTCGAGTTTGCATGGACAGACTTAAGTATTGATTTAAGAGTTGGATTCCAAATCAAAGTTATACGTTTTTTCATAGAATATTTATTTATATATATATATATATATGTATATG
This sequence comes from Poecilobothrus nobilitatus, assembly GCA_947095535.1. Lineage (NCBI taxonomy): Eukaryota > Metazoa > Arthropoda > Insecta > Diptera > Dolichopodidae > Poecilobothrus > Poecilobothrus nobilitatus. Next base: position 177,682,956 of record OX352774.1, read on the forward strand.
AGAGATTCTAAATTTGGAGTCATTTTAGAGTTACATACATCTATACGACAATATATAATAAACATTCTGGAAAAAGGGTAAAACCTTGATTTTGAATTTAACTCTAAACTCTCTCCTAATTCAGAATCTCATATATATTCTGGAAAAATGGAATACACTTAATTTTTTTCCAGAAATTTTACAAAGCCCTTCAAAATTTTTGTTAAAACTTCTAGAGAAACGAAATATATGAAAGGCAAAATTAATTAATTATATTCATTAATTTACAAATTTATAAAAAAATAAAACGAAATATAGGAGGGTGCTTTGAATACCGTGGCGAGACCGCAACCGCAAACGGGGACCCCAAATTGGGTTCTTATTTGATTTTGCTTTTGGAGCTTTAATTCCTTGGGCATTAATTCACGGAACCTGAGAAAGGAGCTTTTCTAAATATATTTATATAATAATAATATTTCTACATATTTAAATTAATTTATATCTATGTACAATAGCTTTAGTGCCGGATAGTTTTAGTAATATTTCATATTAATAAATGATATACATTTAATTTAATTTATAATGACACCCAATAAAAATTAAATCTACATATTTTATTAAAAATTATTAAAAGTTTTTAGATCGAAATTAAAATTAAAGAATTTTTTTTCTACTTTGTCATCTTAATTATTTTTAATTAAAATTTAGTTGTTTGTTTTTTTTTTTAACATTATTAATGATATTTTTAAATAAAAATGATAAGTGGTTTAAAATTAAACTTTAATCCCATAAAATATTAAAACAAAAAAAAAACAAACAAAAACTTATTAAATTAATAATCTTTACAGTAAATTCTCTAAAAAAAAAAAAACAATACAGTAATAAAAATCTAATAATTTATTACCTATATAGAAGTTATAAAAAAAAAATTGCATAAGGCAATAAATTAAATAAAGTTTTAAGAAAAGTCAAAAATATTAATTAATGTGAGTATTAAAAAAATATTACATCTATTATTAATCTGATGGTAAAAGCTTTAAGATAAAACCACTTTTTTTTAAATTTATATTTTACTTAACCACATTTTTAACATGTTTTTTTTTTTTAAATTGGAATCAAAAAAAAAATTATTAAGAAATAATGATAAAAATAAGATTGACATTCAGCATCATCTAATATTACATTTTTAAAATATGTATGCAAAAAACAATTAGGAGAGATTTTACAGTTGGTTACAAAATCAGAGTCCCAATAATTTATTTAGCAAGGGTTTTTAGCATTATTTTTTTTTTGGAATTTCGTACACAACCCAGTAAATATATATAAAATATTATAATTAACCTACTACAAAATTTCTTTTTTTTTCAAAATCTTCTTTTTTTAAAGGTCTAAAATCTCTCAAGTGTTATTTTTTAGCACATTTTCAAAAAAATGTTGCGCCTTTGTACCTATTAGTTTCACTGTGTCCATCCGTCTGTTTACAAAACTTCTACACCGTTAAAGATAGAGAAAAAAAAATGTTAACTATAGGTACGTCTCATAAAAGAATTAATTTTGCTTACCTCTATAAAATAATATCAAAATTATACAATTTTTTTTAATTTATTATTTAAATTTACCGTTAAGTGAAAACCTAATTTTGCATGATTTTTCTTTTTTCATAACTCCGGCACGCATTTAGATATAAACTTGAGATTTTTAGACAAGAAAAAAAGTTTTCTCAGAAAATTTTTTCGTACCACCCCTTAAGAGATATTAAGGCTCAAAAATTGAAAATTTGCTTTTTTGACAGACACCTGTGTAAATTTTTCTTCGGCAACACATAAAAATTAAAGCTTCGGTAATATATTTTTATGTGGGTTAACAGTTTTTCTTAGTTATATAGGGTTCCGCACTTACAGCTCCGCAAAATTAAAAAAAGGCCTATTTTCACGTTTTTTCCTTATATGAAATTTTAAAATTTTTATACATATCACAATCCTCAACAGTTTGTATTATTTTTTGAAATTGTGCGCTTTTAAAAACCGTTGGTTTACATTCTGCCTTGTTTTTTTTTTTTTTGTTATGGCAAAAATTGAAGATTTTTTCTTAAAAAAAAAATGTCTAGTAAAGATATGATTTTAAAAGTGAAGATTAATAAAAGGGAAATTTCGTTAGGCTCCGAAAGAAAGAAAGAAAAGAAATAAATAGTCCCAAAAGGATCGATTTCAATTTTTAAAAAAAAATAAATACAAAATTATTAATAAAAAAAAACATAGTCAATGTTATAAATAAAAAAACCAGAAATATATTATATAAATTCTGATCCCATTAAAAAATATTTCAATGTTACAATATTTAAAATATATGGCCTATATGATTTATTCATACAGCAATATTTGACTTCACAGAGTTCATACATGTTTGTTTATTTGGTATATACTTTTACCCAATATTTTTTAGATGTACGTGATTAGAAGATTAAATAATATGTATGGTTATGATTTTTGAATATCAATCTATTTATTAAAATAATCAAGAGTTTATGTTTAACATATAATGGAACGGTTTAATATTTATCATAATATGTACATACATACAAGTTGTTCATAAATTATAAACTATATTAAATCTTTAGATTATTTAATAATTTATATAACGTATGATGCTATCCATTAATCAAATATAAAAAAAAAAAAATATTTTAATAAAATTAATTCCTTTTAAAAAAAATATCATACAATAATCCTTATACTGTCAAAGGACAACTTCTAAAAATCATGACCTTAATTAAATTCTACAAATCACATGACATGACAAGATAAAGAAAGTTCTGTTTCATTCATTTCACGGCTTAAGAAAGTCATTTTAATTTTTGGAATTCATTTTTTTTTTTTTTACCGTTTCTAATGCATCCTTTAGTCAGAAATTTTAGTTAAAATTGAATTTAATAAGAAATAAAGCTTACACTTAAAAACACGTTTTTAAATCGAGTTGTCTTTGAAATAAATATGAATTTACTTAAGATAAAGGATACCCTCTAGTTTTAGACAAAACTATAATAAAAACTTTAAATTTGTAGAAAAGAAATAAAAGAATTCATTCATTTGTTTCATTCTCCCTTAAAAGTTTTCAACGTCTTTCAAAAGTATTAAATTAAAATAAATATTTATAAGAAAAAAAAAAACATAATTTTTTTTTTTTAGTTTTCATTTGAAATTTAAATTTTTACAATTTTTTATTCTAAAAAATTAAGAAAAAAAAAAATATTAAAAAGCTTTTCAAAATTCTCTCACAACACAACCAACACCCATCATCTCCAAATCTTCAATGTTTATATGTTTAACGTTGTAAAGCACTTTTTTTCATTTGTATGTAGAAGTATTTGTTATTTTATATTTGGCGCCAATTTGTCTATACAAACTTTTTAATTTTTGCTTTTTTTTTGTGTTTTCTATTATTTGTATTCAAGTATGACAAAATGTTTATTGTAATAAATTGACTTGTATTTAATTTTTTTTTTACAGTTAAGTTATTAATCGATTGTTTATTCGACTTACATAATAAATTTTTTTTTTTTTTTTTTCAAATTATGTATTTAGAGAAAAAAAAAATTTTAAAAGCTTTTAGACAACTTGGAACATATAGATAAAAAAAAAAACATTTTAGTGGTTTGAATTTAATAGAAATAGCATACATTTACCATATGAGAAATTAATGATTTTATTAAAAAAAACTTCAATTCTATTGAATTTAATAATTGTGCCTTTCTGTATCCAATATCCAATTAAATAAAAAAAAATTAAACAAAAGATCATATAAAAATACGTTTTCGTTTCTCCTACAAAACAAATTTAACCGAAAAAAAAAACGATGATAATAAATAGTTGTTGATTGTTGTTAATGTTTCAGCTAAAATTTGACCTGTTTGGCTGCTTCTCTGGTTGATCTTTGCCAATACAAAGAAATAGCAATAAAAATTTATAACTAGGTCAGAAAAATATTTTAAGCCATACACAAAAAATCATTCAATCACGTGCAAAATTGAAATGAAAAATATTTACATATATATACATTTAAAATACCAACGATACCGAAGAATACAGTGTGAAAGAGTAAAAATTTTAACAATAGCATTTAACATCGACAACAAACTACAAGTGTGTGGATTGGCACAACGATAACAATTTTTAAGACAAATTTAAAAAATTAGGTTCAATTATTTTTACGGCGTGTGTAGGATTCGAAACCCCATTCCTTCAGTTTTTACAGAATATTTTTTATACTCTTTTACTCACTGGTCCACCACCAAGTTCCCAAAATTCAGAATTAATATACGTATACAAAAAATCTTTTGGAATCCTTATTTAAATATTATCCTACACCACCATCACACTATTTTAAAGTACATCTATAATTATATATGCGAGATAAAATAAAATTTTCAAAATTATTATCTGTAAATAAATTAAAATTTTGTTTAAATAGTGTGTAGACTGTATGTCTGTGTCATCGATTTTCTTGAGACAAATTTTTATTATCAAATTTTCCAGAGACATGGATTTTTTTTGTCTATAGTTTTTCGATGACATAGTTTTTTATTGTAAGTATATTTGTGAAGACAGGAAATCTCAAATTTTCCAAGGACATGGATTTTTTTTTTTTTTACTGTCAAAATAAAAATTTAAAATAAATACAATAAAAAATAGGATACGAAGGAAGTATTGTATTCAATTACAATAAATTTAATTAAATTTAAAATTATAGTAAAATATAAAAGAAAAAAAAAAACTTGACAGGAAATTGAAAGAAATGAGAACAAAGTCAAAGTATATATGTGTATACAATTTTATAATAAAGAATATTGGCACGTGTATGTACTATTGTATAGAAATATCTACATATATAGAAATATCTTTAATATGTATCGAGAATAATATAATTCCGATAATAATTTTTATACATTTAGAATGTAAAGGATTAAAATATTATTAAATTTTATATGTTTTATACTTTTAAAAATTATATTTTTAAAATAAAAACTACTTATAATGTAAGAGTTATATGTATATATTTTATAATATTTAATTGATATGTACAAATGATTTAACACATTTTCATATGCCTCTTGCCTTCCCGTCGCTCATGTGTGATTATTGTGGTAAGGTGTCATAAATTCATAGGTCATAAAGTCGCATTTGATTAATCTGATTTTATTATCCTTTTAAATGAGTCATAATGTGCATATTTTTATAAAAAAAATTGATGTCATAAAGCCTTAATTAATTTTTAAAACGATCGGCGTAGAGTATTGGATAAATATGTACATAAAAAATAATTTCGAAGGATTTTAGAGTTGGTTACAAAATCAGGGTTTCCATAATTTGTATAGCTGGAATTTTTTTGGCCGGCACCTCCTATTATTTGAAATATGAATGTAATCAAAATAATTAGAAGCAATTTTTGGGTTTGTTACAAAATGCGCCTTCTACATAATACATATAAATAGGTTCGTATGAACTAAAATAGGAAAAATATGGAATGAACTAAAGACGAAAAATAAATTGACAATATTTTCGACTTTAATTCTTTTAAATGTTTTCTATATTAATTTATACAGTCTAAAAAAATAAATAGAAAAGATTTTAGAGTTGATTCATTAAGCTTAGTATAGATTTTCCGTTAAAGTAGTTTTAATTGCATATGACACAACACCATATAGCTTTATAATCTATTAAAATAAGTCATAAAGCCATATTCCCAATATTCGTGAAATATGGCTTAATGACCTATGGCTTTATGGTACCTCATCGATTATTATATTAAAATGCATATTATTTAATAATTAAATGTAAAGAAAATTACATTTTCTCTATAATATACAAAGTATAAATGAAAATTTGGCACACATTTAAATTTGTCGCTAAATTTATGTGCCAAACTATAACTTTTAATAATTTTTAAATAAAACATCGATCTTTTATGGCATATATACAGAAAATGCTAAGAAGAGACTTTTAAAAAAGGAAGTTAAAAAATAAAATTATGTTTTATTTTAATACATTTACATAATTCATCCAATAATTTCATGTGGTTCTACAAGTTTCGATGTACAGCTTCAAACACATAATATTGAAATATATTCAAGTAAATTAACGAACCTTCTCTTTTATATTTTTAGTTTTTACTTCATAAAATATAACATGATTAAATATTTGAGAAAATATTAGTATGTAGCATGTCAATTACAAAGAATTCTGGTATTCATATGTTAAAAAATTTTTTATTCTTAAATTTTTAAAAATAAATTTTTTTTTATATTTTAGGAAATTAAAAAGAAACCAAAAAAAAAAAGAAAAATTTATTTACTGAAAAATTACTAAATTTTTTTTGAAATCGATTTAAAAATTTGATACTTTTCACTATATTTCGAAACTATGACCATGACATTCAATTTAAAATTTTATTGTCTTTTTCTGTTTTTTTTTTTTTTTCTGCTAATTAGATGACAAATATATACCATATACCATATACCATATACCAAAAAAATTTACAATTTGAAAAAAATGTCTCTTTAAAAAGTTTTTCCTAATTCTAATAAAATGAAAATTTTATCGTTAACACCATTAAAAAAAAATTTTTATTTATTTTTAGAATAATGGATGATTTCGAATTGATTGAAATATAAGTTTAAATAATCAATGTCATATTTTAAGTCTATATTCAAACAAATCAAACAACATTTAATATAAAATTCTGAACAGTTTTTATTATCCTATAGGGGCAAAAGAAAACTTCTTCAAAATCAAAATGTTGTATAGAAGTATTAAAATAAATTGATGGAAATTGAAAGTTTAGTACCGAACCTAAATTACGGCGTACGACGTAAGAAGTCTATTAAAATGCTCTCATATATATATACTTTATATGAAGATGACTGAAATACGCTGAGAATTTGAATTTCCAATTTTGACATGACGTGCTTTTTTTTTTTGTTTTGTTTTGTTGTTTTGTTTTTTTTTTGTTTGAAAATATTATTTGTCTGACAGTCATTTTTTAGATGTCAATGGCAGACGCCGACGGTTTATTTCGGTATACGTCAGCGTAAAAATATGTCAAAATATGTATGTACATCGTACGTCGCGATTTTGGTTCGGAACTTATACAGTTTTAGCAGATTTCCAACTTATTTAAACGCAAATGGTATCTACAAGATTAAGTGTAACGTAACGTTAAGCGTAAAGATTTAAAAATCTAATTTAAATTGGACAAGTACACAAATTCAGCAATTGCAACACAGGTACAAAATATTTAGTTCTCCCCACCACATCCAATGGAAAGGAAAGATAAGGAACGATGATAAGGAAAGAAATTAACCTTTCCCTTTCAACTATAGTTGCGATACAAGTATTAAATTATAATTATATAATTTATTTTATTTACATTTTTTTATTATATTTTATATAATATTTTAACATAAACGACGTTTGAACTGAAATTCGCCTAAAAGAAACCGGACTGAAGCACTACGCCATTGGTCAGATTCCAAAATATTAAAACCCATTTTAAGTTAGTTTAATCAAAAAATTACTAGAGATTCACAGTCCTAAAATTCCTAACTAAATTTTATAATTATTATTATTTACAAATATTTGTGAGAATTATCATTTGTATATAATAAATGGACGGACAAAAATGGCACAATAAACATTAAGTAACAGCACAATTTTCGCTATTTATCATCATTTTTAGGATACAATTTTAAGTAAATAATTGGACCCAAAACAACATTGAGAAAATTTTTAATTTAAATTTTTATTTACTTTTTCTCTTCAAATGATTTTTTTTTTTTTGTTCCTTTTCATCTTCTTTTGTTTGAAATAAACAAAAACAATAACAACTCAAACACCCACATTAATACACTTCAATCAATAAGAATACTTCCATCCATTTCATCATTATCTCTCTAATATTTCAGTATATTTTTCTCTCTGTGTTCTTTTTTTTGGTTCTTTTGTTTAAAAACCAAACTAAAAATAAAAAGAGCAAAAAAAAGGAAAACATTTTATTTAGCCAAAAAAACACAGATTTTTATTTTGGTTTTCTTTTTTTGAAAATATACAGAAAAAGAAAACTAAAAATATTCTTATTGAAACATTGCCAAAAAAAATTTGATTTTAAACTATAAAACTATTAGAAAAATTATAATTTTAGCAAACGTTTATAACATTTCAAAGAAAAATATTATTTAAATATTATCCATTGCCTATAGTTAAGGCAATTTTGTAATTCAATACAAAATCAGGGTTATATGCTTTTTTGCAAAATATGTATGTATGCCATTTTTACTTTAACTGAAGACATTTTGTTTTTATGTGAAGATATTTTATTTTTATAGTGAAGACATTTTTATTTCAAATGAAGACTTTTTACTTTAACTGAAAAAAAATGTCTTCACTTAAAGTAAAGAATCTTCATTGAAAAAAAAACAAAAATCTTCATTTGAAATAAAAAAGTCTTCAATTAAAGTAAAAAAACACTTCAGTTAAAGTAAAAAAGGTATATATAATACGTATTTGCGAAGTTCTGAATTAAAAGGAATTATAAAGTTGGTTATAAAATCAGAGTTTTAATAAAAATTTTGTTTAGCAGCAATTTCGGAGCAGCAACCCACACTATTTTAAAAGCGTTGATGTTAAAATATATATCTAGATTCTAGAAAATAATAATGAGATATTTTATATAAATGGTTACAAAATTAGGGTAACATCCTATTTCCTTTTTCCAGAATATCTATACATGTACATGTGTTTTCTGAATTTAAAAAGACATTTATGATCGAGCACAAAATTAGAGTTTCAATAATTTGTTTACGAGATGGTATCTACTTAATTGCTATGATTAAATATTGCTCTGACCTAATATTTTACAATTTTTGAAAAATTATGCACGTCTACTTTTGGCAGTTGTATATGTAAAAATGTTGACTCTAAAATGAAATCCAATAAAATAACATGCAGCCAAATGAAATACTGGCTTATAATAGTAGCTTCTTAAAATCACTTCTCGAATTAACAGACTATAACCAATTGAAAAATGTTTGTACCAAAAGAATACTACAAATAAAAATAGTTAGATAGTAATTAATGTTGCCTTAATTTTTTCCACAATATAATGTACATTTTTATGAAAACAATAATAAAAACTAAATTCAACTTGCAAACTATCAATTTAGACCTCACTTCGAATTTTAAAAATTTGAGATGCTTTAATTGGTTATTTAAACAACGACTTGTTGCATGGCATTATTTCTTAAACAAAAATTAAAATTTAGTAGCATGCTAGTTTTACATTACAGGTCGCAAAAATACCATATCTTTGTTAGATATCAGATAAAATCAAAAAAAGTTTAAAGTAAAAAAAGACTTTCAAAACAAATGAATACAGAGTGAAAATACCTCAATCTCGATTAAAAATCCAGGATTTTCAGTGGTACATTTAAAATTTATACTACTAAAATCTGGGATTCTATAAATATGATAAAATATGTATATCCCAATTTTTCTAAATGAATTTTATTAGAGTAATAGTTTTTTAAACTATACATATAGGGTTGTAGAATATAAAGAAATCCTATAGACAACAGTCAATAAATTAATAATTTATTTTCCTTGATCTTGTTTTATTGACTCTTTTCATTTCTGTTTTTTGTTTTCTTTTTCCTTTTAAAAATTCGCGTATATAATAATGTTCATATATAGTACTTAAGACATTGAATAAATAATATCATCTAAAAATATTTCATTTAAAAATTCAAGTCAAAAAAAAAGAAAATCTATAAAAAATTTGCAAATTTTTACAAAACAAAACTGCAAAATTTCACTTTTCATATTGATTTTTACCTTTTTTTTTTTATAATTTTCTTAAAGAAAAATATTAGAAAAATTCACACATAAATAAATCATGTCAAAATTATATTTAAAATCTTAATAATTATTTCCGTACTTAAGAATTCAAAAATATCCAGAATAGTACAGAGTAACACAAATTTAAAATAAAATTTGAAAGTGTTCCGAACAATTTCTGCTTATTGATAAGTTTTAAGCAGTGTTTAAAAACAATGGCTTAAGTCAATAGGTCCAAGAAAACCAATTAGCACATATTAAACAAATTTGTTATTTGTTTATAAAAAATTGTTAATACTTTTAAAGTCTATAGTATTTTACATTGATAATATAGAAAGTTTCTGAACCAGAAATGGAGAACGAAAAATTGGATGTGTCCACCTCTCTGAACTGAACTGAATATCAGTTCATAGAAATCTCTGAACTGAACATCTCTTTAAAATTAAATTTTTTTTTTTTTTTTGATTAAGTATAAAAATATAAAAGAAATTAAAAATTAATTATTAAATTGTTAAAAACTAGATTTTTATTCTTGAAATACTAAAAAGAATAAAACATAAATTCAATTTCCTAACATTATGGGGAAAAACTTTTTCAAGTTAAAATTAAATTAATATTTAGCACTTTTTTTTTGTACGAGGGACTGTCGAAAACATTTAAAATCATTCAAAGGAATTGCACATTACTCCTTTGGGTATAATGTTGGACTTTATCCAATCAAAATCATCCTCTTTAAAATCAAACTTAGTTTAGGATGGGTCCTTTAATACATAATGGCATAATGTACTGCAATGTAATATTTGATTTAGGCGATAAGGGGTTTAGGAATTAGGATAAATACTTAAGACGTGCATTTAAAGTTTGTAGATGTGATTATATATTTTCTAATAAATAAAGACCGGAAATAAAAACAATTTAAAATTATTATTTACATATTTATTTTTTTTTTTAATATTGCTTCTAAATGTTGTCAGTTTGTAATTAACTTTTATAAATATTTTAAATGATAAGAATAGGACAACAAAATATAATTTTCGAGATTTTCTTGATCTAAAATTTTTTTCTTACAAAAATTTTTAAATTTTACCACTTTATAAACATCAAAAAAAGATTTGTCTTCATTTTTTTCATTTTTGTATTATATAAATTATCTTTAATATATTTTTAATATATAATAAATCCTTCAGAAATTCATTTTACTTTTTCCACAATTTTTAAAAGTTTTTTTTTAAACATTTAACCAACTTATATAAAATATAATATAAATTTGATTAAATATTAAATTTAATAACAATAAAAATAATTTTTTTAATAAATTTAATAATAAAAATTTTAATTAAATAAATTCAATATATAAATTAAAAAATAAAACACACCCTGTACTATATAAAGATCCAATACTGTGTCTAGGAACTAACATTTTTTATATTGTTTTTTTTTTTTTCTTTTTTTTTTAACTTCTCTAATTTTTCGTTTTTTAATTGATATCAATTCAAAGTAATCCTTTTATTATCCTTGGAATTTTTTATTTCGTTTTTTTTTTTTGTTGTTTTTGTTGAAAACTTTATTATTTAATATCACTTTTAATTTTTATTAATTAATATTAATATGATTTTAATAAATATTAATTAATAATAATCATTGAAATAAATTTAACAACTTTAGTACATATATATATATATATATTTATATATATATATGTTAATTTTTTTTTTCTAAGTAAATATTAATTTAAAAACAATAAAAATAAAATATTTGTTGGAAAAAATAAGAAGAACAAAATAAGAAAAAAATTTCCCGGCGGTCAATAAATATTTTCTTTTTTTTTTTTTTTTGCACAATTTATTTCCGCGACATTTTTAAATGAAGAAGAAAATATGTGTGTTTCCGTGTAATGACAATATAAGACTGTGAAAGAATTAATTTAAAGTCAAGGGTTTTTACCTTGTAGAAAAAAAAAAAATTGATAGAAAATTCTCAATTTTTTGCTTTTTCTTTCTTCTTTTACAAAATATACATATTCTTATATGTAAGTATATATTTATATTTATACATATATATATATATATAATATATACAAATGTATCAATATATTTTTTATTTATTTAGTCCAATAAAGTTTATTAAAATATAAAACTCATCCAACTTCTGAACAAAATTCGTTTTTAACTCATTTTTTTTTTCTTTTGCTTTTTCTTATTTTCACTCAAAATGACAATTGCACCAATTGAATTGCACATGATTTCATCCTTAAGTTTTTATTTTTATTTTTTTATTTGATGTTTATTAAGTTTTTTTTTTTTTATTGTTATTGTTTTTGTAATTTTATTCAATAAAAAGTTTATTAGTATAGGCATACGAGTATATATATATATATATATATATGTATAGTGTATAGTTAGTATCCTAGAATAAAAATACAGTGTAAGTACTACATATTTTATTAAATTTTATTGTGACATATTAGGCACATTTATGTTATTATACTTTCAATAATTTCCTTATGTTAATCTTAATAAATTTTATACAAAAATATGTAATTAATAGTAATAAAAATTAACAGTTATTTTTGTTACTGTACTTAAATGATGAAAAAAATTATGTACATTTTATCATTTTCAGTTTCTCATTTCGAGGGATTGCTATATTCATCAATTGTAACTGAAGAACAGATAATCAAATAAAAGAAGACTATGGGAAATATCCCAATTTCCAAGGGAACAAAATAAAAGATAAATTAACTATTATTACTAGTTTTATTAAAAACTATACTCTTTAATATAATGAAGCTTTCAAAATTATTGTTCATTATTATTAAATTGTTATACAGGGTGTCCGAAATTCAAAGGTCACGAAAAACGATGGTTATATAAAAGTTCATAACAATCAAAAAATTATTCTGGAGGAAGGAGTCTATTTCTAACGATTTCCGAGACAACGCCCTTCAAAGTAGTTTCGTTCACTTTTTAAAGAAATAACAACATATTTGCCCCTATATAACATAGAAGATTCATTTATGTGTCGGTAGCTAGCTGAAGTTATAAGCTTTTATTTATGTTTCATAGTTGAAGAGTTACAAAGTTTTAAATACGAAAAATATTGATATGTTTCACTGTTTTTATAAAATAACTGTAATTTTTGCATAAAAAACCGTTATGAATGTACCAATTTTATTTAATTTTTAAAATCACCAATTCCCCAGCTCAATTTAAGTTAATACATTTTTCTCTTATCTTTTACCGTTTTCGAGAAAATTATCTAAATATTTATTATAATATAATTATCTTTCAAAAGTGAACGAAATTATTTTGAAGGGCGTTATTTCGGAAACCGTTAGAAATAGACCACCTCCCCTCACCCCAGAACAATGTTTTCTTTGTTATGAATTTCTCGATAACCTCCGTCCATCGTGGCCTTTGAGTTGCGGACACCCTGTATATTAATAATAAACATTTATATTACATATATACTTATTTATACATATGTATAATCAAATTATTTAGTAATAATTCAAAATGTCATTTTATTCTATGCTTTATTTGAAATAACCTTTTATTTTATTACAGAAGTAATTTTTTAATAACTTATCTGACAATTTTTATTTTGGTTTATTATATATTTTAATGATTATCGTTATTTATAATAGAACAAAAAAAAAAAAAATATGAATGTTACAGAAGTTATTTATATATTATGCATTTGTTATGTTATGCAATAGATTATAAAATTAATATTCGAACACGTTCCAAATTTTTAAACCGTACTACAACAGCTAATAATAATAAAACTATTAAAAGTATTAGAAAAAAAAAAAAATTTTATTAACAAATTTTTTTTTTTTTTATTAACCCACAATTTATTGATATTTTCCAAACAATTAAAATTTTGTTTATTTTTAAAACAAATGCTTATTATCAAATTACCTTATTACTTTTGTTTTAATGTTTTTTTTTTTTTTTTTTTTTTATTAATATTGCATCTGTAAATATTGTCCTACAATTTTATTAAAAAAAAAAGAAAATGATAAAAAAATATAATATTGTATATGTATGTATATGTATATGTAAAAACTGATTTAATTTTTTATTAAATTTTTATATTTTTTAAATACATACATATTATATCAATCAAAATTCTTAGTATACTGTACTGTGCTTTAAAAAAACATAGTACTTAGTACTAAAAATTTAACACTATAGAAAAAAGGATTTACTGAAATAAAGCAAATTGACTTTATTTCATTGTCATATTTGAAATAAAGCGAAAAGGCGAATTTTTAAATATTTTTTAATTTCAATTTCCTAATTTTTGTTTTAATGTGCCATTGATATGTTATTTCCAGAAATTTTACAAAAAGTAAATTTTTTATAGAATATATATACATACATATTCCGGAAAAGGGGGGACAACTCTGATTTTATAATCAACTGTAAAATCCCTCCTATTTAGAATCTCGTATATGAATTGAAGTCAAACCCAGTTTTATACATTCGACCGTTTTATCAGATCCGGCTTAATCTGATAAGCAGTGCTTGCAGCTGATTCAGAAATGGTTCATAAATTTAAAAACAATGCCTTGCTTTTGCACCTTCACTGCGTACGATTTTTAAATCCCTTTTTCCCAAGAATCCTTTCCACATCCTTATCCCCCGTAAACCAATTGTAAACCAATGTACATTTTGTATTAAAGGTCCCAACCTAAAGTTTGGTTTAAAAAGAGGATAGTTTAGGTTGGTTAAAGTCAAACATTTACAATACGGAAGAGTCACGTGCATTTCTTAAAGAAAAAGAAAAAACCCATTGTTTTTAAAAACATTACATAAACGTAACTTTTTAATTACGAAAGCTATGAAGATAACTGCAATTGATCCACAGTATAAATATTACTTTCTCCTTTTCCATCTTATGATACAGTTCTTAATTTATTAGATGAAAGATTTTGAGATGATAAAAACGCACGTAGTTTATTTCCATTTTTAACTATGACTTTTAAAGAAATTTTTGAATTGAAAAAATATTGAAACACTTTTGATAGTATATGGTAATAGATGAAAAATATATTTCTGTGATTCAATGCATTAAATGTACAAGATTTTGAGCTTCATTTTTAAAGTTTCTATTTTAAACTTAGAACTTATTCAGATTTTAGAGTTAGACACTGAAAAACCACAATTAAGTAGGTATAGTATACATAACAATTGCACATTCATTTACAAAAGAAAATGGAAGCTTTAATTTCTTGTAAGTAAAAAACTATTTAAGTACATTTTTATAAATGATCAACCAACCTAAATGTATAATAAAATAGATTTTCAAAGACTCATTTCTAAAATAGTCCTACCTCTAACTAAGCAGAAAGAAAAAAAAGATTTTTGCAAGAGTAAATAAGCTTGAAAATCTCTATACTTATTCAACTCTCTATCTATACCTTAGGTAAATAAAGAAAACAAATTTTCGAGTTGCATTTCTAGTAGATTTTCTAACATTTTCAGATACATATGTATGTACATATAAAGAAAAATACTGAATAAAAATGCAATATTATTTAAATTTTTCTTTAGATTTTAAATAATTGATAATCAAAAAAAATTATTCATCATAACCTATAAAAATATTAAATTGAATATGACATACGTATATAGAAAAAGTTTACATAACAACAAAATCTTCATTGTTTCTTTCCTCTTCATTTATTTTTTCTTTTTGTTTTTATTTCTAAGTATTTTTTTTTTTTTTCTAATTTTAAATTCAATTTAATATTCAATTATTCAGTTTCATGGATCATAAAATGATTTAACTAGGAAAATAATAAAAATAAAAACAATTAAATTGTTAACAGATATTGTTAAATAAATATTTCATTTAGTGACATTGTTGTTTGTTTGTTTGTTTTTTTTTTTTTTTTGTAAAATTAAATGTCAAATGATTGTCATTTAATTCATCATTATTTTGCTTATCTAAAACAATTTAAACTTTAATATAATACTTCAAATTTATAACTGAATCTACGGAAAACATTTATTATTCAGAAAATTTTTTTTTTTGTACCATCTCCTGTTAAAGAGATACTAACAGTTAGGTAAAAATTCTGAAACCTAAACATCTGTGCACAATTATTTAAAATAAATTATAAAAATTAAAGCTCCAACATATTTTATATACGGGTTTAAAAGCTTTGCTTAATCATATAGAGTTTTCTTAAAATTAAATAAAGTATCTCTTGATTTTTTGACAGTTTTTTCTTACATTACAAAAAATTATAAATTTAAAATAAATACAAAGATTTTAAAATGTTTTTAATGTCTTTTAGGGAGTCTTTAATGTCTTTAGGGTTTTTATTGTCTTTTACGCCGTAAAATATATAGGTACTGACTTCTTTTTTTTAAATTTGGAGCGCTAAGAAGCTAGAACATAAACTTTGTAAGAGCCGTAGATGGTAGATTGATTTAATCACACGTTAAGCAAGAGAGTGGGGGGTTCAAATCCTGCCCAGATAACAAAATTTTTTTTTATAGGAAGGAATTAGTTTTATTTATGGAAAAAAAACAAAGAAGTTTTATTTATAGAAGATTTTTTCCTAAAAAAAGCACCCTTGCCACTTAATATATGTATAGTTAAATATATGTAGTTTTTAGTAACTATAGGTTGTATTCAATCTATAATCGGCCTTAATAAAATAAATAAATAAATAAGCCTTTTAATAAAAAAAAAATTCTTAAAAATTTCTTTACATATTTTTATGATTTTACATCAGAGCTGATTTTTATTATTAATACTTTTTTACTAAAAAGTATAAATTTTTTTTTTTTTTTTAAGAATCACTGTCCTTAAATAATGGAAGTCTTATTACAGAAAATCATTATTCATAAAAATATACAAATCAGTTAAAGGAAATATAATATTTATTTATTTATTTATTTTTTTATCAATTGATGATACTGACGAATAACTATCAATTAACTTTATATTTAAATAATATTATAGTTTTTTTTTGACATTTTTATCACAGTCAAAGATATATGACAGAAAGAAAAAAAAAAATTACAATGACTGTCTTTTTTAATTGTTCATTGTTTTTTTTTTTTTTATTTTAATTAATAAAAATATCGAAATAATTCTCTATTGACATTTAATTGATTATAGGCAAAACGAGGAAGAATACAGTTGCCTTTGTCAACTCTTAGATACCCGTACGAACCGTTAGTATGTTCACAGCCTGTCACTCTGCTTACAATATTATTTTTTTAATATTTTAGTATTTTAAAATAATTTGGGTGAATTTTATAATTTCTAGAACTATGGGGTGTAGATATATTCAAACTATATGTTTATACATTCTTCTAAAGCAAATTCTAACCTTCCACATAACGATTATCAATCCAAAACTTTTTCAAATATTCTATAGTACCATTTAATATTAAGCGGTAAATGTATATTAAATTTACTTAGTACAAAATAGTAAATATAATTTTAAATATTATATTATATTATATTTAAATATTCCATTGACAGAATAATTTCTTATAAGTACAATAAAATACATATATGTATGTAAATACGGCGCTATATAATATACATATATACTCATCATTTATTCACTAGTGACATATACGATATGTAAATAAACATGATATAATATAAGTATTTATGTATATCAATATCATATTAATAAAAATTCTTCAAGTAACCGTTATGTTGTTTATTTATTTACATTTTTTGTACTACGCATTATATCCTCAACAATTTCAAATTATCGAGTAAAACAAAATGCAAAAAATTAGTTAAAGAAATTTATTAGAAAATTTGAAAAAATCAAGTAACTCTTTCGTCAATTATAAAGTAACCATATATTATTAAAAAAAGTTATTTACAAAAATAAGAGTATAATATTGAAGCTTTAATTTTTGTGTATTACTTCAAAAAAATGTTAACAGGTGTTCAAGTTACAGGTGTTTAAAAATTGGAAATTTTCAGTTTTTGACCCCTTACAGCTCCTAAACGGGGGGTGATACAAAAAAAATTTCTGAAATGACTCATACTTATTTTCAAAGATCTAACTTTTGTCAAAATTTCAAGTTTCCAACTTAAACCGTTTAGAAGATAGAAGGGTTAAAGGATTTTGCAAAATTTGAGTTTCGCATAACGGTAAATTAAGACACCGTATGCCACAAATATATATTTATTGTATATATTCTTTTAAAGCTAATAAAAGTAGTAATCGTTTGCCGTTTTCAAAATGAAGATATACCTTATACAACTTTTGCTATAACAATTTAAATATAGAGCTTTTTTGAGCCTTTGGGGAGCTATAGCTCCGTAACGGGTGGGGCTACAAAAAAAAAGTATTAAAAATAAAATTAATATTTTTGTGAGATCTATCAGCAGTTAAAATTTCATAGCTCTATTTCAAAAAAAATGTCGGGATCTAAAAGTTAGGTGTTCGAGAGCTACCCTAAGGCTTGGTCCAAACTCAACCAAAAAAAATAGGGAACCTACAAATTACTCCCAGAATATTTTGTGTAAATTTCAAGATTCTAGCTTTCTTAGTTTTTGAGTTAGCGTGCTGACGGACGGACGGACGGACGGACGGACATGGCTCAAAAGTCTTAGAATTTTTTTCTGATCCGATCCATACCTTTGAAGGTATATCTAGCTCGCTTATTTCGAGGTGTTACAAACGGAGGAGTAATTTTATTATACCCGATCCTATCGTACGGGTATAAAGAACTATATGTGTATATTGTGTATGTATCAGTAGTATGTAGTTTGTTATTCGTATACAATATAATATGTATGTATGTATGCATATGTATATTTTTTGTTATAAAACAAAATAAAAAAATAATTTGTATAGGTACATAAAAAAAATAATTCAAATAGAAAAACTTTTATTTAATTTTATCAATTTTAATTAATATTGTAAATTAATAATAAATTAATTTTTTATTTATTTATCAATATTAATTACAAAACAATTTCAAATGAATTTATCTATCAGAAACTAATTAAGTTAAAAAATTGTTGTAATAAAAATGTTGACCTTATAAATTTTAGTTATTTTTCAATATTATAAAAATGGGAAATTATAACGAACTACATAATTATTAATAGAAGTTTTAATTATTTGACTTTTTTTTAAGTGTCACTTATTAAAATTAAATAAATATTATTTATTTAAAATTAATGAAAATATGATAAATTCAAATCCTATACAAGACTGTTTTTTTCTAAGAAAATTATTGAAAATATTAGCAAAACATTATTATTATAAAGTAAACGCATAACATAGAACAGAGAAGCCATGTAAACGCACTATTAATGTCTGCTACATTTTGATCAGTTCTTATTGTTAAGATCATCGATTTATTTTAACAGACTAAATATTAATTATTATTGGCATACTATAAACCAATAATTTTTTTTTCTCCTTTTAAAAGTATACAATCATACATACATACATACAATGAAATCAAGAAATTTTTTGTGGATAAAAAAAGCCAAAAATTCAAAATAAGTGGAAAAAAAAGTTGTCAAAACATCAATGGAAGTTCTGGCTTTAGTTAAACCCTAATATACAATACATAATTCATTTTTTCATAATAAAAATGTTGTGCATTATTAATTAGACACTTGATATCAGATAGGAGATTTAAAAATGAAATCACCAAAAAAAATAATAAAGATTACTAATTGGTGATTTTTTTAGTTTAAAAATAAAATACATATGTATTGAATTAAAGATCACAACTTAACTTACTTTACTAAACTGACATTCAATTTTGACAGTGTTGTTTGTTTCATACTTTCATCTCATTGTAACTAGACTCAAAAGTCGGAAACAATATTCATACATTTTATATGAATACAAATACTTGACTTATCTAATACCAATACATACAGTATACAATATTGAATATAATGTGTCGCGGCGCAAAATGTTGATATGCATGTATCTTAAACTTTATAATAAACATTTTTTTTTTGTTGCAAAGAGACAGAAAAAATAATGGAGCAACATTTTACAAAAAAAGCGACAATTTCTAAACAAAAAATTTGTTCGGAGCGATTTTTTGATATTTAAAAAAAGTTTTATACTTTTTTCGTAATAATTCAAGTATTCTTTTTTCGCAATAATTCAAGTATTTTTACTTTCCTTGCTTCATATTTTATTAGTATTTCTTTTTTATTTGCAATAATTTAAAATTTGTAAAACTACTCCGAATTCGTCTTATCTGTTTTGGAAGCGATCATCGACAAATAAAATTCAAATTAAAATAATTCAATTTCTATTCAAACCTCACGCTGCAGAAAAGACGATATATCTCATCATCATAGTTTTGTGTTATTTCAGATTTTCACTGAAAGTAATGAAGACTTACTACAGAAATGATCCTGTGAAGTATAGTCTTAAATTTTCATATCAAACTTTTGAATATTTATATAAATTTTTAAGAAAATGTTCTGTGAGTTAAAAATATCCAAACCAAAAAATAAACTAAAAATAATTTTTTTTTTCTCAAATATCAATTCAGAAGAACATAAAAAAAATTTTTTTTATACCTACCTAACTAAACTAATATACATTCGCACACACAGTATTATAATGTATTGTATTTGTATATCAGTATTCAGTATACACGAACACGATGTGATGACGCAAAACAAAAAAAATATCCAGTATATAATATTGTATTGTATACATTGTATAAGCACAAAAATACAATTTTTATTTTCTATAGATACCTGTTTTTTTTTTAATAAATTTATTGTCATTCATATGAGAAAATGTTGCTATCAATATTAGTAATTTTGTTATTCCATAATTTTAAGCATACCAGTTGTATGTTATATGTATTGTGATTTGTAGTGTATTCTGTTTTTTTATTTTAGGTTAAATTTTACCATTTTACCTTTATTATTTTTTTTAAATTTTGTGCTGAGTTCTATATGCAATTTTAATACTTTTATTATTATTTTAGTTTTGAATTAGTTTAGTTAGAAATTAAAACATTTAACATTAAAGCTGAAATGTAAAATGATAATTACATAGTCTATTACGCTATTACGAATACATAAATAAATTTCATAAAAAATACCAATAAAATTTCTATAAGAACATGATGAAAACTGAGAGACAGAGTAAAAAATAATAAATTAATTTTTTGTTACAAACATTATTTTTAAGAGATTCCAAATTTTATATAAACAAAATTACATTTTCGATTTTTGATCAATTTTCAAATTAAACAAAATTTGTCTTTTTTTTTTAGTTTTATACCATCTGGTGACTCAATACAAATTCAATTATCTAATTCTATCATTAAACAAGGTAGAATGTAAACCAACGGTTTTTCAAAGCGCAAATTTCCAAAACTCAATACAAACTGTTTAGAAGTGTGACTTACACAAAAATTTGAAAATTTCATGTAATAAGAAAAAATGTGAAAATAGGACATTTTTGAAATTTTGAGGGGCTATAAGTCCGGAATCCTATATAACTAAGAAAAGCCGTTAACACACGTAAAAATATATTATTAAACCTTTAATTTTCATGTCTTGCCGAAGAAAAATTTTTTAGCAAATTTTAAATTTTTAAGCCCTAATAGCTCATAAACAGGGGGTGGTCCGAAAAAATTTTCTGAGCAAACTTATACTAATTGTAAAAGTTCTTTCTTGCCTTAAAATTTCAAGCTTCTATCTAGAAGCGTGCCGGAGTTATGAAAGTAGAAAAATCATGCAAAATTTGGTTTTCACATAACGGTAAATTTAAATACTAAATTTAAAGAAATTGTATAATTTTGATATTTTACAAAGATAAAAGAAATACCTGTCGAATGACGTTTTCAGATTGAAAAAATCTTAAGCAGAACATAAGATATATGCATTTAAAAATAGGGCTTTTTCAAAGTTTGAGGGGCTGTAGCTCCGTAATGGGGGGGGGCTACATGAAAAAGTTGTTCCACAAAATTATTTTTTTTATGAGACCTACCTATGGTTAAAATTTTTTTTCTCTATCTTTAACGGTGTAGAAGTTTTGTAAACAGACGGACGGACGGACAGAGTGAAACTAATAAGCACATTTTTTCAAAATTTTTTTGGAAATGTGCTAAAAATGTGCTGATACTTGCAAATAGTGTTCTTCCTTTTTTTTTTGATTTCGTATATATGTATGTATGTATGTAGGTATATGTATAAAGAGGCGCCGAACTTATTATTCTGCTAACACTTTAGGCATTTTATAAACTTCATTTCCAATTTATAATAAAAAAAAATACTATTATTATTATGAACTTAGTTGTAAAAAATGTCTATAAGAGTTAAAACTAAAAAATCAATACATACATATATTATGATTTATGTTTATATATATATCTATAGACACAAAATAGTATCTTTTAAAATGATTGATAAAATATCTAAAAATATCCGCATACAAAGTAGATAATGATTAAGGTAAACTTATAAAAGGATAAAATTTCTTTAATTTGCATACAAATTAAAATCGAACTATGTTTGTATGTATGTATACATAGGTATATCACATCAAGATATACATATATAAATTAACTATAGACAAAGTTTTTTATATTTTCTTTATGCCATAGATTAGAAATAAAAAATGTAATCAAAATCATTATAATAATAATAATTATTATACGTACATAATAGGAATTTCAATTTTTATTTTTTGTCTAATCATTTTTGTGAAGATTTTTTCAAAAAAAAATGGCGATACAAATAGACTTTTTGTCACGTTTTTTTACAAATTTAATGGTCATTTTTTATAATTTAAATCGTAGACGATAAGACTTTTTATATTACAAAAAAATAGTAATTAATTAAAATTCCTCATGCCCATACAACCAAACAACCAAACAAGTAAAATAAAACAAAAAAATCATCGTTTCAATCGCTTTATTGTTTCAATTATTATTTGAACTAAAAGATAAAACTAAATTTTTAATTTCAATGTTACTTCAGTTATTTTAAGAAATTCTCTTTCAACTCTTTTAATTTATGTATTTTATTTTCGAGGTATGAGTAAAAATAAAAATTTTTATCAGAATGAAAGCCTCAAAGTAAAATTTTATTTCATTATTTACAACAACTCATAAAGCCTTTAAAAATAAAGTTGTAAGCTAAATTAACGTTTTTATACTACCAGCCGTAGCATTCAAACAAAAACTTTGAAAATGAAGCTTATTTGTCAATAAATCTTATGGGAAATTTTCTTTATTCGGACAGCTTATATGTGTGCAAATATAAATACCTTTTCAATTAAATAGCTAAAATATAATATTATGATATTTCCAACCAAATTTAAAAAAAATTGTTGACAAATAACTCGATAACTCTTTACTAAATTTCAGAGACCTAGCTTCAATGAACACTAAGTTATTTTCATTTAAAAAGAGAAGTTGTATGGCAGCTACCCGAGCCTGTCGCACCAGCACAACCAAATTTCACAGATATTGTTGGCCTGTGACTCGACACGATTTTGCAAAATTGCAGATACCTATAGCTTTAATAGATACTGAGTTATTTCCGAAATTGAAAGAAATATAACAAGATAAAGAAAGAAGTTGTATTGGCAGTTAGTCGAACCTGGCTGCCGAAAATGCTGGATTTAAATAGCGAAACTAACCATTTTGCAAAAGTGATGCAAACAAAATTTTAGGCTTCTATCTCCTTTATTTTTTGAGTTATCATGCGGACAGACGGATGTACATCGCTTAATAGAATTCGATTCTGAGCCGATCCATACCTTTGACACTATACTTAGCTCAATTCGAACCTCTAAATAGAATGATGTCCTTATCTAATAAATATAAACAAACTATTAATTTTGAACTTTCTAAACTTACTTTAAAGAGGAATCTTTATTTGTATCATTGAAATTTAAGTTGTACCTTTAGCTTGTAATTAAAGATTGTTAATTATTTAAAGTTTAATTAATATTATTAATATAAATTTGTATTTTTTGATTTATTTTTAATAATTTTGTAATTAATTCTTGTTACTTAATACATGTTAATACTTTATTAGTTTTTAAATTTATACTTTGTAACATGTTTTAGTTAAGCAAGAGTCAGTTAAATAAATAAATTCCTTTAAAGAGTCACAAACGTAATGGCACATATATTATACCCTTGAATATAGGTCATACGGGTATAATAACTATATTTTCATTCATAATAATATATAAAAAAAAAAATTAAAATAATCAGAAAAAAATTCGTTTTTTTACGGTCAAAAAATATATTTTTTTTTTTGAATAAACAAACAAATTTTTTAATTGGAATTGACTCAATTTACAAACAAAAGTAATAACGGAACAAAATTTAGATTAAATTTCGGAAAATTAAATGAGTGTTCCGTTCCGGCTGCTAGTAAAAAGGCTTTGATCAAAAATAATAAAAATAAAGTTTAACAACCCTGGTTTACATTTTATATATGCGAATTTTATATATTACGTCTATTAGTCGCTTGTAACCATAGAAAACATAATAAAAATAAATTGTTTAGTAATATTTTTTACTATTAATTTATTAAACCACATTAAACTATGTATAATTATTCAAGAATATTCTGAAGTAATAATTATTAATTCATACATTTTTTTTTATAATATTTTAATATACATAAATCTGGCAATAAAATATAATTAATAAAATACCTTTGTTGAAGACTTAATGCACTTGATCCAATACTGAAAGATAAAAAAAAAAAAAATTAATTAATATTTTTTGTATACATTCATACTTAAAAACATAAAAATTATCATTTTTGTTATAAAAAAAATTCAACAATAATAAAACAATTTTTTAGCAACATTAAAATAATTTATATGTATACATAATATAAAAAATCAAAAATGTATGTATACATGTTTACAATTACGTCAATTTATTTATAAAAATCAATAAGAAATTATCTCAGCAACATTTATTAAGTAAAATAACTACAAAAGTCAACATATAGAAGAAAAAATGTATAGCAACATTTCAATTTTTTGTAATTAAAATTCTTTGTATGGATTTAATATTTTATTTATACATACAGTGTACGTGTACGTGAACGTGTACCTATTTATTTGACTATTGTATAAACATTAATCTTAACAACATTGTAGAAAAGTAAAAGCAAAAATCATAAATAAAATAAATTGCCAAAGCAATAAAAATGTTTATGAATTTATGTATACTAAACTAACTGGAATTATGAATGTAGAAAACACGTGGTAATTTTATTAAAAGAGCTTTATAAATGTATCTCTGCAACAAATAAAAATGTTGACTGTTGTTGAAGTTTGTACCGTGTCAAATGTTTTAAAGAAGAAAAAAATTTAATTTATTAACTAACAAAAGCTGCTAAACATTTTAAACAAAATATGGGACAAAAATAATATTCATAAAAAAAAAAAAAAACAATTTTATTCGACTGAATAAGTAAAACTCAAAATGAAAAAGTTTAATTACTAAAAACTTAATTAGAAAATGTGTGTGTAATCATTTTTATTACTTGTTTAAAATTTTTTAAAGAAAATATAAATTAAAATTTACATATGTATGTATAATATATGTATGTATGTATATAGATATAAGCTATTATTAATTATTTTTAATTATTTAATGATTTATGTAATTAGTTATTTTTAGTGTACATACATATAATCAAAATTATACAAAAAGATCGATCACTAGTTTATTTCAGAACTATATTTTAAACAGCAAAATGTTTTTTTATTTTGATATACATACATACACATACATACATATTATGTAAGTGAGGTGACAAATTATAGTTAATTAATATTAATACACTTAAAGCTTAGACCACTTAAAAGATTTCATTCATGTTACCTAATTATATTGTAAAATATACGGAAGCGGTACAAAATCTTGACAGTTTTAATGTAGCTTCTTTTTATATATGACCTTTTAAAATCTCACTTTTTTTAATCTCGCTTTTTAATCTCAAAAAAATTTCTAAATAATAGCACAGACTAAATAAACACAGACGATCAGTTTCATATAAAAATTTTTAGTTTTGTTTTTGGAGCCGGACTAAGCAGTTTATGGAGGGAGCTACAAAAATAGAAAATACAAAAGAATATTCTATAAATTTTTGTTTTTCCTATTTAAATATCTAAAATACTTAGTCTGGCTCCAAAAAAATGTTCATGTTGGCTCCTAAAAAAGACTTAAAATTTTTATATGAAACTGTTCGTCTGTATAATATATTTAATCTGTGATAATAGGTAATATAGTAATATAATGTTCCCCCAAAACAAAAAAACCGGGGAAGCAAACTAATTTCATAGATTTTTAATATTTCTTTTTTGTTTAGACAAAGTAATAAAATTTTATTACAAACATAATATACATTTTCAGTCTTATTTTAAATAAACAGTAAAATTAGTTCTTACAAATATTGAGTTCTTTCGGATTATAACAAAAACAAAACCATATTTCTTAAGTTTTCTCAAATTTAATTTACGTATATTTTGTGTTGTTATTTTTTTTAAAAAGTAATACTTTATTAATTTTTTTTTTTCTATTTTTTATTATTCTCTCCATTTTTTAATTTTTTTTTTTTTATATAGGAGCTCTTTTTTTGTGTTACGTATTTCACTTCCAACCTTTTCAGAGTAATTTTCTTATTAATAAATCCCCATCTATAAATGCCAACATGAGATTTACCAACCACACACAAACCATTTTTTAATTGATTTAAAATAATTATATCAACATTATATGACTATAGAATATAGATAATTAATTATGTTTTTACCTGTAGATCTTTCCTGTACGAAATTCCCGGAATTTCAAAAGTATATTATACATTTTGTACTATCAAACATTTTAAAAGTAAAGAAAAAAGTGAAAAATTCTTAGAATTCAAATCATATGTTTGTAAGATAGGTGATTTAACTATATATTGTCTGAAGGTAAAATAATATTTAAAATAAACATTTAAAAATTCCATACATTCAAGAGAATTATCAGAAAAAAAATATTTGATATGAGCTTTTTTATTTTTCAAATCTCGGTTTTTTTTTTTTTTTTTTAATTGAAATTTAAAAATTTAAAAATTGGCGGTTTTAAAAAAGCCAAAATTAAAAATATTCAAGATTTCGCATTTCCGACCCGCAGTAGTTTTGATTTAAAAAAAAAAAAATAAATTACACTAAAATGAAAAAGCCTTACGAATCTCATATAAAATCCATAATGCAAATGCAAATATCACAGAATATAATTATGTTGCATTATATAGATTTACTTATATATACTAAATAAAGTGAACGAAAAATTATTGATGATTGGTGACTAGTTTTAGTCTTTAAAACAGGAGGTGTCGTGTAGTCTAATGAAAGTTCGTACACTACCATTTTAATCGTTCGTCGCCAACGACCAAAACGATTATTTGGTCACTTTCAAGGTGCTCACCTTCATAACTCCAAAGAATAATTATCAATTAGATATTAAATTTATTAATTATCACTTTTTTCCCATGAGTGAAACTTTTAAGTAACTTAATTAACTATAAAGGTGTGTGGTTTTCACTTCTAAAATAAAATCTTGAATTGAAAAAAAAAAAAAAGAAAAACTAAACAAAATAAATGTCCAAAACAAAAATAGAAAAATAAAAACATTTTTATTTCATTTTTTTCTCACATTTATAATAACAAAAAAAAAATTTTTTTTTCTGTTTTGTAGCACAAAAGTAATAAAATATAATTAAAAAAAAAAAAAAAAATACATAAAAATACTTTTTTAAAAAACTTTTCTTTTCATATTAATGAAATTAATAAAAAAAAAAAAAAAAATATTTTTATATAATTTATTTATTATTATTTTTTATTCTAACAGAATAATAAACTTAAAATTATTGAGGTAAACTTTTTTTTTTTTTCACTTTCTTTAATTCAGTTTTTCTTTTTTCTTCTTTTTATTAATTTCTTAATAAAAGTGTTGTAATATTTTTATATTGTGGACAATTTAAAAACTTACAGTAGTAAAACCTGACCTACATTTTTAATATCTAGAATAAAAGTTTTTTTTTTGTCTCCTTTTTTACTTTTTTTATTATTATGTACATATAGTCAGTCATTTATAGTCAAGTTATGTATTTATAGCCTATAGGTGATAAATAGGTACATGAAAATGTATTGTAAGTGTCTATAAACAGAATTGTTAAGTCACCTACTAAAAAAAAAAAAAAAACGAAAACAAAAACAAAAACAAAAAACAAGAAATTAAATAAACTTTATAATTAATTCTTAAAGTTTTTCAAGGTATTAAGAAATTAATCGATTAATACACCATAATTTTAAGTTATTGTTATTTATTTAATATTATCTTTAATTGACAATAAAAAAAAAAACATCCTTTTTATTAAAATAAAAGTTATCTTATATGCATAAAAGAAATTCTGACAAGGATGAGTTCTAAAAATTCAAAAGGATATCATTAAATTTTTTTTATTTGTCATTCTTCATTAAATATTTGGTTTGTTTTGTTTCTGTCATTCAGCAATTAAGTCCCAATATACATGCGGTTTAAGAAATATTTATATTGAGGTTTTCTGAAATTTTGATGAGATTTCTTTCATCCAGTCAAATTATAAGATTTTAACTAAATTCCTTAAAGTTTTAAAGAATCTTATCGTTATGGGGGGATATCTTCTGTAAGTAGGAATTTTTTTTTTTTTGAAGAGGGTTAGTGGGAATTTTGAAAAACACCAATAAGATAAACGCAGAAATTCTTTGTGGTAGTGTTGAACATGGTCAACCAACTAAATACCAACTAAAGCCCCTTTTAAACCAAACATTAGTTTAGAACCCATGGTATAATGTACTGTATGGTGTGACGATTAGGAAAATAGGAATAAAAGAATACGAATAAAGGAAATGAGAAAATTTGGTAAGTAACTATGGATTGGATGTTGGGAAGATTATTAAGAATAAAGTATATAAATTAATAAAGATTATTAATATATGGATTGATAATTTTTAAGAATACTTTCTTCAGAATAAACTTTAAATTGTCAAAGTATCAAAGAAATAATAAATAATTGCTCAAGTGATATTATGTATATCCATGTATATATATATCTTAATGAATATTGTAAAAAGGATTAACGGAAATCCTTAAAGAAATATATTTTATAAAGACATAACTGTATAAAATATATTCATTGTATAATGTGTACCTTGGCTGTACCTTGACTGTACACAGTATACAGGTGATAATTTAGCACAAATATTATATATTTATGTCCAGTATCATATGAAATTGTATTTGGTTCTTGGAAATGTTTGCTAAGCAACTGATTATTATTATTATTATTATTATTATTTTTTTTAAATAAACAATTGGTATATAACTTAACGTTCATTTATGTTATTTATATATATATATATAAATATATACATAAATATATTATATGTATATGTATAAATACGTCTAGGTTTTTTTAAAAGTGATTATAAATTTTTTACATATCATTCTTATACAGCTATTTTATTATATTATATTGTTATGCAATTATTCAATGGAAAATTTATTTTATTTTAAAACTTACTGTTGTCTGGTATAATTTGTTTAATTTTTTTCTTAATAATTAAAAAAAAAAACGTGTTTCTGATTGTTCTGTTTATAAATTGAAAGTGTAAAATGGTTCTAGAAATGTCTACTAACAGTTTTGTAGTGTTTTTCCACTTTTGAAAAAATTATTAAGATATTTAAGAAAATATAAAAAAACGATATAAGAAAAATAATTATAAATAAAT
Source organism: Poecilobothrus nobilitatus (assembly GCA_947095535.1). NCBI lineage: Eukaryota > Metazoa > Arthropoda > Insecta > Diptera > Dolichopodidae > Poecilobothrus > Poecilobothrus nobilitatus. The sequence continues at coordinate 177,712,614 of OX352774.1, forward strand.
AAAAAAAAAAAGTTTTTTTTTTAAGTAGATGTACTGGAAAATTTATATAGATTTTAATTTCTGCATCTACAATTGCATTGAAAGGATTGAAAAATTGAATAAAAATGATTGCATACTTAAAGGATGTTTTTTTTTTGTATTGTTTTCGTATTGTTAGATAGTATTCCATTATTTATAGGCATTATAATCAGTATATATTAGAATTTTTTTTTATGTTATTTAAAATATTATGAATATTAAAATTTATAAAATTCATATAGAATAAATACAATTTTATTCAATATGTCTTAATAGATATCTTGCAGAGAATTTTATGCAATTTTTTATTTTAAACTAATATACCCCTACCATCATTAAAAAAAAAAAAATTCAGAAATTAGCATTTTTGCATTTATTTATTTGAATTTTTTTTTGTTGGTTTCTCCAATAACTACAAACAAAGATGAAACTACAACGAAAGATGGAAAGATGGTACAAAACACATATTTGGGCACATGGACTAAAAATGGCATTGAGATTTCTCAATAAAGTGCAAAATAGAGCAATTCGTCTAATTAACATTACATTAACACCTTTTTTCAAAATATACCTGCCAATTTAAAATCAATTTTCATTGTTAATTGAAAAATTCATTTTCTAACTTAATTTCTTTTGGCCATGCAGTAAATAAGTACTAAAGATCGTATAACTTATAGTTTGATCAAAAAAGGTAGGTGGTGTTTAATGGGTTAAAGTCCCACATACTTATAGAGCACTCATGCTCGTTTCACTCTTCTGTAATGTTTCACCTACTCTGGGTATCAAAAACAAAAGCAAAAAAATAAAATAAAATTATACAATCGTAAGAAATAATTCATTTCGACTTTAGCATACATATATTGAAAAATCACATTGATATAATTAAAGGAAAGTTGGGTTATAAATTGAATCCGGCTTTCTTTCTGGGACACTGTAATTTATACAAAGATCTATTATATATAAATATACCTACAAAAAAAAGAAAATAAATTTGTTTATTTAATAAAAATTAAATTGTAAAGATTGCATGTAAGAAAAGTTATTTTTAAAAAGTTTTTTTGTTAAGAAAAAAACATCATATATTGTTATTTTTAACATATAAATTTTTATTACAATATATTTTATTACCAAAAAAAAAACTTTTTCATACAAGCATTTTTTAAAAAGAAAATAATAAAATGTAATTTTAATATGCGTTATAAAAACTCTGTCTCTTGAATTTTCTCCATATGTATCTATAATAATTGTATCCTTAAAAATGTTCTAAAACTTCATAAGATAAAAACGCGAAAAATTCTAGAAATTAAATATGTCGACTAAAGAAGTTTTTTTTTATATTACACACAATTTAGCTCGATGTAACGCTGCTATAGACGACCAGAGGAGCCGAACGGGTAGCAGGGCTTAGGCGTATGGACAATTATAAACCTCCCTTTCAGAACAAAAACAACAAAGATATTTCGCCAGAACAAATGTAAACTTTTTCTTGTTTAGGCCCTAATTAATTACTTATATTATAACACCTTATTGTTCCCTTCATTAAATATCCCTAACATAAATTTTTAATTCTGTTTTGTAATTTTTATAAAAATTAAATACTGAATACATATTCGATTTTCTTACAACAAAACGGTTGGTTTCAGAACTTTAGTTTGAGCCCAATTTAAGTGAACTGATTTAAAAAGTTTTTTGTATACACTTTTTTTTATATATGTTTGTTAGATGTTGTCCTCTTGTTCTATTTGTGTATGATTAGAATTTACCATTTAATAAATTATATTTTTAGATATTATATAGCAAAACCTTTAATTAAATTATATTTAATTTTAACAGTCTCTCCATTAATGTAAATATACCTTTTTTTTATTTTAACTGAAAACATTTTTACTTTAAATGAAGGCATTTTTATTTTAATTGAAGGCATTTGTAATATAAGTTAAAGTAAAAAAATATACATATATATGTATACAACAATATTACATCCAATATATGGTATATGTATTACGTAAATTAAATAAGGATATATATATTAAATAATTATTTAACATAAATGACTAAAGTTAAGACTTTTCTTTTAAAATAAAAATGTCTTCTCTGAAAGTAAAAAATGTTCACTTAAAGTAAAAATGATCGCTTTTTTTTAACGTTATACTTTTTTGGGGGGTTCAGTATTTTCCTTTCAATTTATGTTTGTATTAAAATATAAATTGATATACACTTAAAAATTCATAAAACAATTTAAAGCATTTGTACATTTTATTTCTATGGAAATTAAACCAATTTTGGTTTGAAACTACTCTAAAATGGAACTAACCAACTAAACTAAAACTAAAATACCTTCCAAAATTAAATATGTATGTATTTATTAAAAAAAAAATATAACAAAAAATCATTAATAATGCAAATAATTATAGTAAATCCCAGTACAAAAATAACAAAAAAAAAGAGCAACTATTTGTCTATCAAAATACATAGCACATTTCTAAAAGGCACATTTCTAAAAATTTAAAAAAATGTGCCTATTAGTTTCACTCTGTCCGTTTGTCCGTCTGTCCGTTTATAAAGCTTCTACGCCGTTAAAAATAGAGAAAAAAATGTTAACCATGAGTAAGTCTCATAAAAAAATTAATGTTGTAGAACAACTTTTTCATGTAGCCCCATCCATTATTCAGCTGCAGCCCCTCCAACTGAAAATGCAATTCGACAGGAATTTTTTTTACCTTTGTAAATACCAATATCAAAATCATCGAATTTTTTTAAATTTAGTATATTTAAATTTACCGTTATGTGAATCCCAAATTTTGCATGAATTTTCTACGTTTATAACTCCGGCATGCTTTTAGATAGAGACTTGAAATTTTGAGACAAGTAAGAACTTTTACAATTAATATAAGTTATCTTAATTATTAATTTTTTTGTACCACCCCCTACTTAAGAGCTATTAGCGCTCAAAAGTTGAAAATTTACTTTTTTCAGGCACCTGTAAGTTACAATTACAGGCTGTGAAGCATCTGTACAAATTTTTCTTCGGCAAGACTTAAAAATTAATTTTCAGTATATATATTTTTACATTCATTAGTACACGATTTTTCTTAGTTATATAGGGTTCCGGACTTACAGCCTTTTAAAATTGCAAAAAAAAAATCCTATTTTCACATATTTTGTTATTTTATGAATTATTAAAATTTTGGTTCAAGCCACAATTCTAAACAGTTTGTATTATTTTTTAGAAATGTGCGCTTTTTAAAACCGTTGGTGTACATTCTGTCTTGTTTTTTTTTTGAATTTAGAAAACCTTTCTTCAATTTTTATAAAAGGAGTGTGAGAAAACTAATAAATAGAATTACAATAAAATATTCATGAAAATTTCAATCCAAAAATAGAAAAAGTAAATAATCAAATACATAAAAACAAAAAGAAAAACATGAAATAAATGCTTTATTTCGAAAATTAAAACCCTAAAATATTTATGACGTATTCACGAATTTGGTAAAAAGAAAAAAATTTTAGAACAATTTTTAGAATATCCTCGAATTGCGAATTTATCAAAATATGCGACAAAATTTTTTTTGTTTTTCTTTTTTTTTTTTTTGTGTCCATATATATGAACAATATGAACAAAACATATTTTAATATTCTGCAGTGATAAAATATTAAAATTATTTATCTGAAAACAAAAATAGGTGAAGGTTTTTAAATTACATATATGTCAATTTAGCACCATCAATACTGTTTGAACTATGTACTTTGACATAATAGTTATTGCTTCACATGCATTGGGTATTAAAAATCTAACCGTATCTGTTATTTGTAAACCAGAAAGTGATGGATCTAAGATTCTAAAAAGAAAATAGTTTTGATATAAAAAAAAAAAATGGCATTCTCATTCATATTAATTGTGTTGTAAATTTTCTATCGAAATCGGAAGCAAACGTATTTGACCGTTTAGTTTTCGTTATACGTATAACAAAATATGGATGTTCTTTTAAAAAGAAACGACAAAAATAAAAACATTAAAACAATAATCAATATTTTTTTATATATATGTGTGTGTGAGTATATAAATAAATTTTGTAAAAGTTAATAATGCTAACTCTTAAATTAATTTATTTATAGTGTAATGATTGTAAGAATTGTATTCATGTTCCTTATTTTTTTATTATTGTACTAGTAGTATTGCAACTAAATAACTTCTGTTATTTTTTGAGTTGCCAGATTTCAAAAAAAAAAAAAAGAAAGAAGTATGTAAGTTGAAGAATAAAACAGATTTTTTTCGATGAAAATATAAAAAATGGCTAGAAGAAAACTACAGATCCCATGGCCATAACCTATTAAATATGTTAAAAAAGTGGTTTGGACACTTGTTTAACTTTTGGCCCCCTATTATACTTTAAATGTATATCATTTAATTAAAACTATAATATGGTTGAATGACGGACAAAGTTATTAGCATAAGTCATAGTATTATTGAAAGAATGGTTAAAGACTAAAAATTAATATTCTAATAAAAAACTTTTAGAAGACTATAAAAATTACATGAGAATGGAAGTTCAAAACTTTTTACAAAAAGTTAAACCATTCATCCAAAAATAATATACTTTTATATGTGATGCGATTGAACCAGAAATTAGAAATTAAACTTTTAAACACGTTTGATTAAATTATCTACATCGGTGTCTATAAACTAGCTATTACATTATACATTCGGAATTATTATAACGTTTTTAACAACTTTTATAACTTTTATTATTAAAAATAAGATTAATTAGCTGATTTTTTTTATATGTAAGTTTATAAACTTCTCGATACAAATTTAAACTATAGTTTATAAACATATCAAAAAAATCAAAAAATGTTGATATTATTCAGCAGTTTAAGAAACGATTTCGAAATTACCCTATACACTATTAAACTTAGCTATTTTAGAAACCAATTTAATAACTTATGGGTCCTATTTGATTTAACACTGGATAATACTCAGGATCATAATAGTATATATATATGAAAAAAAGTCAAAGCAAATAGTATAACTATAAAAAAAAAGAATACGAGATTAATTTTTCAGTTAATTTTTCTAAAAGGATCAAAAGGATTTAATATTAAGTGAATTTTGTTACAGTATATTTTATTTTTACAAGTTACTTTATTCTTAGTTGATTATTTCTTATGTAAAATTAACTTCTCAGGTGTGGTTTTTTTTTTATTTTGCTGATACAAGTTTATTTTTCTTCTTTATAACATAACTTGATTGAATTTATCCTTTGAATTGAAAATAAAAAGAATCAACACAATTTAGTCTTAACAATAATTTATACTACATTTTTTGTTTCTCATTACAAATTTTGAACAGTATAGTACATGCATATGTCACAGGTAACCCAAAATAATTTTTTTTTTGTTTTTCCTTTAACCCTAAAAAAAAACTTTTCTTGCTTTCTGTTGTAAACTACTATACTCTATTAAATCATTATCCTTGAGTTTTCTTTTATAATTGAAATTGAAATTTGACTCGCAATAGTTAAAAAAAAATAGGAAAAAACAAAAAGTTTTTTTTTATTCTAGGTCATTACCAAGCACAAAATTATAATTTTTTATTTTCTAATTTTTTTTTTTTGGTAAGAATAATTTTCCCCATAACCAAATTTATATGTATATATGTATACGTAAATGAAAATGTATATAATATGTATTGAAGGAAGTATATATGTACATAACTCTATGCAATTTTATGTAATTATGTTAATACACTAAGCATTTATTAAAATATCGTTTTACTGTAAATAATATGATTGTAATATACTTTTACCGTTATAATGGTTGAATATTTGCGCAAAATTTGCGCAAAATTTGTTTTATATTTTTTTTTTTACTAAAGTTGTCTTTTACATTATCAAATTGTAAGCAAACATTATTAAATTTGATGTGGAGTCGTCCGATGTTTTTGAATGAAAATTTTTAAATACTCGCTCTGATATTCGAACATGTGAAATACTCGCAAATAATTCGAGCATATGAACAAAGAGATTGGAAAATAACTAAAATCTAGATATAACATGTTCGTTCGAACATGATCCTTTCTCTATTCATTTTTATTTCATTTCAATTTTTTGTGCAGACACATAAGGACATTTCTGAAATTTATCATTATTTTCATATATAGTTGAAGGATATACAGAAACAGGAAAAAAAAAAAATAAATAAAAGAAACAAAATCCTGATGGCACCAGTAAACTTTTTAACTTTTTCTTTTTTTAGTTAATTTTTTCTTTATTTTGATGATTATGAAAAGTTTTTGGTTTTTAGTTGCTTCCTTCGATTTTTCATTGTCTACTCTTTTATATCCTTGCTAATGCGTTATTTAATTTTTCCTGTTACTTGTATGTATACTCTTATTTTATTTGGAAAAGTTGCTCTTTTTTTTTTTTTTAAGCTGTCTCGAGTTACCAGACTAAATTTTTTAAAGTATATATAATTAATTGCCATTAAAATATTAGAATAAAAGAAGTAAATGTGCATGTAATATAGATTTTTAGTGCATGATTTCCAAACTGATGACCAGACATCATAGTATATTTTAGTTAATAGAAAAGAAATGTAATATTATGTAATTATTTTCAATGGTTGGAAAACATGTAATATAAGTCTGGTTTTTAAATATTTAATATAGTGATTTTATTAATTATCTTTATTTGTTCAATATTTAAGTTTAAAAGTGGTAATTTTACTTAGTACCGCAACTTCAAATCTTATATATATAATGGTTAACTAATAATTAATATTGTAATTTTGTATATTATTCAGTTTAAATATTTATATAAATATGTATGGTCATAAATGTCTAAAATCTTTTTGCCTTTATTTTGAAATATTAAAACCCCCATACGAATGATTATGTATCAAATTAAGGACATAAGGATAATATTATTTAGCTGAACCAATAATTACATAATGTTTTCGTTTCTTTTACACGAAAAGAGTAGTTCAAAATTGTTGGGAGTAATTGGTAAATGGAACGCTAATTTAACATAACCGTATTTATTCCTATCTACTCTTTCCCAAAGACTGATGTAGTTGGAAGTAGAAAAGAGTAAAGTTTACTTCTGTAAACGGAACCCAAACAATAACAATTTAAGGATTTTGAACTCTTTTTAAAATTATAATAATATAATGATTTTTCGTGAAAATCATTAATTTATATAAAACATATTTAGTTGAAATTATTGCGAAATTATGCAAAATTATTTGCAAAATTAGAATTTCGTTAATTCTATTAAATATAACTGAATAATATAAGCTTAATCTACGAGAACGGAATTATATACATTTCCTAGGACAGGTATTATAAAATTCTTTTTCAGATTTCAAATTAAATTAAAAGACTATTCTATTACAAGAGCATTCGCTTAAAAACTGCTTTGAAGGAAAATAAAATTCAAAAGGATAGATTACGTGAACAACCCAATGCAAAATATAAATTGCAAAGTAACAAAATTACAGATGACAGAAATATTTATTGGTATCTTTTAAAAACGTCAAATTAAATAAGAACAAACTTAACAAAAATATACAAGAGAAAATATTTAAAATATGCAATATAGAATTGCGGTTTAGGATATGGTTAGTCTATGATAAAATACTGTTGCATTTTTCTTATATATGCAACAACAACTATTTCTGTTAAAAATTTCACCGTGCCGATGCTTCGATACTATAATGAAAGATCAGTTTTCACTTTCACGTGAAGACCCTTTATATAGACCTTCTACTTAATTTTAAAGCTTCTATTGCTTTAGATATCTTTTTAAATGTTACGGCTTACCATTTATGATATTTAAGTCTAGAATGAAACGGCTTTAGTTTAAAAATTTTAAAAGTTTTAAATTACTTTCTTCAGTTAATTTTTCGATAAATGTTATTTAAAACCATTTGCTTATAACGTTTCACCAAGTTTTCTTCTTAATTTATTCCTTGTATTCCTAAACCGAATGGTGCTCATACATAATCACAATCACAAATCCTAATCCAAAAAATTAATTTCTATTAAAAATATTTTAAATAGAAATTGATTTTAATTACTTATAGAGTTCAACGCAACCTAGAAAAAATTAATGGTGCTGCCCTTTGGCGTCATTTAAGAATTCAACTCAATATTGCAAAAAAAAACAAATAAAAAAAAGGATTATATAACACTTTGCTTTTTAATTACTTTTCATATTTTTTTACTAAACAAAATGTTATGTAAAACAAAAATAAACAACGTTCTAAAAGATTAATTCTTTGTACATACATACATACTTACCCGTGAATTATACTATAATTTTCATTATCTCAATTTTTTTTTTTTGTTTTCCTAATTTAAATTTAAAATTTGGTTTCATTTTTTTTTTAATTGAATGAAAAATTCTTAACAATTGACAATAAAAAAAAGAAGATAGCAATAGAATATTTTTTAAGTGAACCGTGAAATTTCAGATTTTTACAAAAATTATTAGATGACATTATGAATGTCAAATAAATATATTTTTTTGTTTAATTGACTTAAAAAAACTTTTTTTTTTGAATACAAATATAGACAGTCTATTTTAAATTAAAATTAAAAAAAAAAAAAATTATGACACTTTAAGAATATTTTTGTTATTAATAATCGTCATGATCAATACAATTTTTTTTTTGTTTTTAAATTCATGATATTTTAATTATAATATCAAAATTATATTTTATTGAATGTATGTATGTATGTATGTATGTGTATGTATTATATATATAAATAATTAGAAGCTTGATTAGCAATTAAATGCAAAATTATTTTAAATTTTTTATTAACTTTTTTAATTAAAAAGATTTGTTATCAACTTGTAAATCGATTCTTTGATCAACTTTTAAATTTATTCTTTAATCAATTTTTAAAATTTCAAAATATCTGATCGCAATAGCATCTCAGTTGAGTAAGTTATCGAGTGATTATAAACTGCACTTAGGGCATACCGAAATAAATAATACGACTAGATATATAAGCTTATTAGTATAATAGTAGATAGCGCACATATTTAACAATCAAAAAATCGATAAAATATATCGACTATTGTAAGAATTAATAATACTGATACATACATACTTTTTTTTGTGAAGCTATGTGAGAATCGTCTAAAGACATTATAAAGATGTGAGAATTTTAATGCAATAAACACCACTCCCTTTTATAACAAAACAATAGATTATACCTATGTACATTAGTACTAACGTCCTGCTTGGTCAAGGAAAGTAATGTATTATAGGAAATGGAAATTGTTGTGAAATTGATAGAAATATTGTTAACAAAGTTGTCATCATCTTGAAAATTTTTATTCATTTTGAATCTTTGAACGTTGTATTTGCAATCCTCACCAATTATAAGAAATACATGAAGTGGGAGATGGTTTTACATTCGCGTTCCATATGTTCGGTATCACAAACGAATTTATATTAACCAAATCTGCCTTTGAAAAGTTTTTCCCTATATTTTTCTAGAAACGAAGTCAGTCGAATAGCTGTAAAGTTTGGTAAGATTTTAAGTTATAACTTTTTTTTAAACAAACAAACCTAAAACAAACTTTTAGTTAGTTAGTAATTTTATATATGTACATACATACATACCTATTACTTATTGACTTGTAACTAAATATACACCACATTTATCTTTATAAAATATTTACATGTATTTATGTATGTATATACATATACATACAATTTAAGTATATGCATGCATTATGTACAAAATATTAATATATTTATTATTTACTTCATCTTTCAAAATAAAAAAAAAACTAAAAAAATAATTAGTAACCTTGAATTTGCTTTCAAAAAAAAAATTCCAATACAAAATGTGTCTCTTGATATTTTAATATTTTGCCTTCCGTGAAAAGCTCAAAATTTACTCAAAAATTTACTACGGTGCACAAGTATTATAAAGAAGAAAAAAAAATTTCTAAAATTTGCAAAATTAGTATTTCATCACAAAATAAAAAAAAATACACATGAACTGCCACACTTTGAATTATGTGACATTAGAGACTTTATCATAGACAGTTTTGTGCCTATTTTATACATATACATACATTTATTATATAATATACATATATTGTACATATATATAGATATTTATACATATGTATGTATATAAATATATTTACTTATAATCAGGCCCAAATGTTACTAGATTATGCTAATCCAACAACATCATATCAAAGAAGTAGCAAAAAAACAAAGTCAATACAACACAGTAAAATTTCAATATATAAAACTGAAAGAAAAAAAATTATCGTATTTTTGGTTTATTTACCATCGTTAAGAAACAATTTTTTTCTAAATTCAAACGTCAAATGCATTTAATTAGATTTCTGATTTAACTAATCTTGAATTAATAAAATGCAAAGGCTTAGAAATAAGAAAAATATTTGTAAAATAGTTAAAATTAAACTGAAATTTAATGCAAGTAAGTACTAACATTTTTAAAAAAAAAATCACTCTATATTCATAACCTACTACCTATAAAGGGGCTTGACTTATAAAACCATCCATTGAAAAATATAGATAAATTTCATTAATAAAAATCTAGGTTAAAGTGTCGTGCAATATGCGTCGGCGGTGCGATATTGCGAAATGATTTTGTGCTCATGCGCAACTCCTAATATCTGACATCCATATCTGTCACGTTTGAAATTGAAAAAAAAAACTCATAACAAAAACATATTAGGCTATAATAATATCTAATATTTTTAAAAAATTTTTAAATTATTCAAGTTATTTGGACAATACATAAATAAAAATAATCTTAAATTACGAACCGCGGTTTTTTTCTTCAAATTTAGTAATTAAAACTTTGAATTATTTTGATTAATTTAGTTGTGTCATTTAAATATCATATAAAAATCATCCCATATTCTCAAGTTTTACTGTAACTAACAATTAACAAAGTAAAAATCGATTTAACAATAACAAACACCAAAAATGAAATGTTTGATTCTCATGAAAATTATTTATTTTAATTTTTCTATTTCTCATTTTTTTTTTTTTTTTTGGTGTTTTTGTTTTAATTTATTTGTATCATGGTGTTCATGTATTATGAAAATTTTTGTTTCTTTTTTTGTTACAATTATTAAAATATAAAATGAAAAAAACTTAAATTTCAAATTTGATGACTAAGAATTTTACAAAAAAAAAAAAAAAAAGGAAAAAGCAGAAACTTAAACACAACAAACAATATTAAAAACTAAACAACAACATAATAAAAAGAAAGGACAAAGAATATAATAATTCAAGTTTTTTAAAAGTTGAGGTTATGGTTTCAATTTATTCTTTTCTATGTTATTTCATTTTTCATTACTTTTAAAATAATTTTTTGTTATTTTACTTTTTTGAGTCAATTAAAATATGAAATTATTATTTGAAAGCCAAACTATTGCATTTTAGAACATAAAACAAAAAAAAAAAATCTTCAATACACTTCCAGGTAGGTAACCTAAAATTTAACACTCAACTCAAACTAAGTTTCTAACTGTACAATCAAAATTTATCAATTAACTGATTTTATCCATTTTATATTTTCCATTATCTTTCTTTCGTAGGATCTTCTTCTATAACAATAACTTTTATTGCCATGTCAAGATATTCATCTTAATTTGTCGGTTCATTTCTAAAACTAAAAATTTAACTCGATTTTATTAACCCCCTTTTTAACATATTTTAAAAAAAAAAAATAATTTTAAATATTCACCTATTAGTTTCACTATGTCCGTCTGCGTGTCCGGGTATTTACAATACTTCTACACAGTTTGAAATATGCTAAACTAAATTTTTTGCAAAATGACTTAGCACTCTGCCATCTTCTAAATGGCTTAAGTTAAAAACTTGAATTTTTAAGAAATGTTAGTTCTTTGGAAATAAGTATTAGTCATTTTTGTGTCACTCCCTATTTAGGAGCTGTAAGAGGTCATAAACTGAAAATTTTCTATTTTTAAATACCTGTAACTTTAAACACGTGTCCACATTTTTTTTGAAGTTATACATAAATTAAAGCTCCAACATTATATTTTTATTTCTGTTAACAACTGTTCTTAATAATAAAGGGTTACTTTAAAATTGATGAAAGTGTGACTTGATTCTTCCCATTTTTTTCTAACAAATATTTCTAACGATTTTTTTCAATTAGTCTTTTACCCAAAATTTATTATGAATAATCTTTTAATTTTGGAAATGTGCTCTTTTGAAAACCTTTCATTACTTATTTAATTGTTAAAGAGTTATTAGAGATGAAAAATTTAAATTTTTTCCTATTTTTATACACCTGTAACTTAGGCAGTTGTACAATTTTTTTTTAAAATAAAACACAAAAATTAAACCTTCAATATTACAATTTTTTATGTGTTAATGGTTTTATCTTAATTATATATAGGGCTTCCTTAAACTTAAAGAAAATGTCTCCTTATTTTTCACAATTATCAAATTTTGTCACTACTATTATAAATTTTTTTGTATTCCGTTTTGAAAAATTCGAACCTTTAAAAACTGTTGGTTTTTATTTTGCCTTGTTTTTTTTGTGATCTGTTTAAAGTTGTTAATATAGAGGCTACGGTGGCCTAGTGGATAAGAGCGTATAAAATACGTTGTAATCACCGAGGGAGTGTGGGTTCGATTTCCACACACTTCGTAAGAATTATTCCCCTTTACGACATTTACAGCCACGCCTGAACAGGAAAAGCTGTATAATTTCCTGTCCACATTTACGTGGCAGAGAAATGCATTAAAAAAAAAAAAAAAGTTGTTAATACTAAAAACAACCTTCGCCAATAAAAAACAAAAGCTAAAATTAAGATAAGATAAGATAAGATAATGTATTCTGTCCCTTAAAACTTTTTCAGTATCAATTGAAATTTTATTGAATGGGCGTGAAAACAATGAACTACAACTATATTCTATGGTAAAAATAGTCTTATATACCTATGCAAGTAATTCCTAAAGTAAATTAAAATTTATGTGCCAGAACAAATAAAAATAATATTACTATAAATTTAAAAAAAAAAATAAATAAATTCATTTTACTTTAAAAAAAATGATCACGAGACAATTTTTCATTTAATTTTTTTTAAATAACAATGAACCCAATGTTTAAATTCAAAATTTACTATATATTTTTTAACGTACAAAACAAGTTTTAACCGGTAAGTAAGAACCTGTTTTACCGTAAAATTGTTCCTTTTTTTTTCTTTCTAGTTTTTGGAAAATTAATTATATATGGATGTATTTTATATCAAATTGTAGGTTTAAAATAACTATAATTTAAATTAAAAGCTACTAATTTAGATAAATACAAGGTGGTCTTAAATATTTTTATTAAAGTGTTTTTAAGTTTGTAATATTGAAAATCTATAGAGATATGAAAAATTCCCAACCAAAACATAAATTTTATTAAGTTGATACTATCCAAATACTAAAGGTAACTTTTAAAGTCTGAACAAAGTTCTAGGGACTCTAATTGAAACAAATTCGGTTTTAGGTAGTTAGTTTGAAGGGAGTCTAAACGAGTATCTAAGCAGTCTAAACTTTCCAATATGGAATTAGCAGTATAAAAAAACACTAAGTGAATAAAAGAAATTATATAAAATATACAAAAACAAAATTTTAGTGCCAAATTTATTTGGTTATCAATGTTTAATTTTATTTTTCTCCAATTGAATCTAATTTTTTTTTTTTTTAAATAAAGTTTTACCCACATTTTAATTAACACTAAAATATTTACTGAAATGACTCACACTCAATTCCAAAGACGTACCTCGTCTCAAAATTTGAAGCTTTTAAATTAAACCGTTTGTTAGATAAAAAGTCTCCAAATTTTTGCAAAAATTAAACACTTAAATAAAAGTAAAAATTTTAATTAAATCGAATAGAAAATTTTTTTTAAATTGAACAGAAAAACAGTAAACCAGTGGTTTTACTGTGCCCCATTATTTTGAATAAAAAATCTTAGCGACCCTCTTATGTGATAAAATAATAAAGGCATACTTAAAAAGTAAAAAATGTATTTCACAAAATAAAGATTTATAAAATATAATACACATTTGTGTTTAATACGAAGGATGAACTTATTTTTCGACATAAAGCTTATCAAAATGTGGTGTTATCGACGAAATTGCTACCCGAAGTTCCTTTTCCAAAACTAAACGGGCTCGATATTTTGATATCATAGCAGCTAAGGTAGAAAATCCAGTCTTACACAAATAGGATGTTACAAATAGCAATAGGACTTGATTGTCAAAATATTATACTCTTCCTTGCACTTCAACCAAAATTGAACTAGTGTTTCAGTTTCAAATTTTTGTTTCAATGATATATCATAAGACAATTCTATCAATTGTTCTTTTTCAAAAATTGCCAAAAGTATCATGTTTAAATGTTTATGCCTCCCTCTGAACTATAACTGAACTATCTCCCCCCCCCCCGGAAAGGTGCTTTACACACTTTGGAAAACGTTGCATAAACTAAAATATTTATTTTTTTTTTTTTAATTTGACTGCAAAATTTTGTGCCACCATATAAAATAATATTTTTAAAAATATTTATTTTATAGTGAAATTCACATAGACTGTGTGGTTTTATTGATTGTTAGTCATATGTGTTTATCACAATTTATTATTATTTTTTCTTTATAATGGTAATGAAACCGCTTTCATAAAATTTATGCCAGTGCATTTAAAATTTAAATAGGCGTAATAATCTAAGCAGTGATTTTAAGTACATTAATTTTTTATTTCGTAAAAGTAATTGCTATATATCAACAATTCTATACATATACATATGTATGTACATAGATATCATCAATTTTATTTTTAAACATAATATAGAACTCAACTTGTAAAAAATACTAAAAAATAAATTTTATGTTATAAAAAAATGCGGCTAAAGAAATTTAACAACAAAGTTTTAAATTTCTAAAATTCAATAAAATTAAAGTTGTAAATACATAGTTTAATTTTTTTAAATTCTTATAGAAACAAAATACAAAACTCTTTCCTATGACAAAAATATCATCTAAATGATCTTTTTTCAGAAGGAAAAATAGAAAACAATTGGTAAAAAAAGGCTATATTAGCGAGGGATCGAATGGTAGATGCCTATTATAGATAATAAGTAATAACAATAAAATTCCAAAAAAAAAAGCAGCTACTAAAATCCAATAAAATTGAAGCAAAGCAGAAAAGCAATGGCCACTCAAAATAAAGTAAACGTAAACTCAAATTACCCTTTTTGAAATTTATATATAGACACTTAGTTAATATCCGCTTTGACAGACAATAGGGCTGAAGTATTATAAATAGAGAGTGTATTATAAATCCACAACACGTAATAACTAGGAGAGTACGTTTCACAATAATCTAATCTGATATCTGCTTCTGTTAATTATTGTTAAGTACATTTAATGTAGATAATATTGGGTAATGAACTTCTATAAATTAATGAAATGATACGACTTTACTTGGTATTTAAACATTATTTATTACACTATAAAAGAGTATTGAAATATATGTATGTTATATTATAAATGTAACTTTTGAAATAAATTCTCCATAAAAAATTAATACAATATAAAATAAGAAGCTTTAAAGCAGACAGAATTAAACCTACATATTATGTAGTTCTATTTAACTATTGGAAATCTAGTCTTATTTTAAACTGACTTGGTTTAATCTTAATCACTTTTCTAGACCCTTTATTCTAGATACATATACCTAATTAATTCTCTTAATATAGATTCCTTTTCTTGTAAAGATTACTTTGCAAATAACGGCATAAAAACGATCATTATATACTAAAATATAATTTTTTTTAATGCATTTCTCTGCAACATAAATGTGAACAGGAAATTACGCAGTCTTTCCTGTTCAGGTGTGGCTGTAAATATCGTAAGCGGGAATAACTTTTACGACGTGTGTGGGATTTAAAACCACACTCCTCCCTCGGTGTTTACACTCTTTATCAACTAGGCCACCGACGCCCCTAAAACATAATTTCTAACTAATGGTACAAGACGTAAATCCCCGATATTTTAGGCGAAAAATGTTGAACTCACCATTTCTAATGAACTCCTTTGAACTCCTTTTTGAACTCCTTTCATTATCTAATGCAAATATATGTATATATATACAAAGTATAGTATAAATAGACAACTTAAATAATGTATAATTATATAATTTAATAATAAAAACTATACCCCAACCACACCCATAAGGAAAAAATGATTCTACTTCCTCACTATACAATGCATTTTATGTGTCGGGCCAGCACAAAAAAAAAAGTCTTTTTTTTTCTTTTAAATTTAAAAAATAATATGTATTTAAATTATAAATTAATTTTAAAATAGTTTACATTATATAACAAAAAAAAAAAAAATTGAGGGATTCATTCAAAATGTATTGAATTAAATAACGCTTCATGGTTTCTGAATTTTTAAAATTCAGTTTAATTTGTTAAATTTCAATATATTTTAATTTAAAAAAAAAAAAAGCTATTGTTTATTTTTAAAATATATACTATAGAATTTTGTTTTTTCTGTTTGTTTTTTTTTTTTTTGCAAATATTTTGTCCGCATTCTGTTTTTTTTTTTTTATGTGTAATTTTTTATAAAAAAAATTATAATTTCACGATCTACCGAGTATCATATTAAAAAAAAAACAAAAAACAGAAAAAGAAAAACATGTTTATTTTTTGAGATAATTATCAGTGTTTTATATAACTGAGTTCTATTTCAATCAGTTTCATATATAAACAATAATAACAATATAACACATGCATATACATATATGTATGTATGTATATTCATATGTATAGTTTGATAATAGAATTAATGAAAAACTATAAGTAAAATTAATAAAAAGCATGAATTATTTCCTTTATGTCATTAGGTATACGAAGTCGAAAGTAAAACCCCATATAGGTTAATAACCCCATCATTTATATTTAATTTTATTTTGGTTAATTACTTACTTATATTTGATTTAATTTTGATTCTGGATTACCTGATAATTTTATATATGCGTATCTATAACAAACCAATTCAAATTTAGTCAAATAAATATGTATGCAGTAAATATGCATTTATTAACTACAATTGTTCCGAACAACCACCCAATATACTCACAAACTGTAGCTGGCTTTCTATTAATACTTGTGATGTAGTTAAACAGATCTGGTATATATTTGATCTTAAACAATCAACTAAAATCTCATATCTAAATCATCGTATAAAATTTCAAATGTTATAGGGGTTTTTATTGGGATATTGTTCGATCGGTAGATATGTCTCATATGATTTTTACAGAAACTGATAAGTGGAATAAATCTTTCACATATTGGAGTGAATCGCATTTTGATTTAAAAAAAAAGAAATTTTCTGGACACATTTTTCTTAAATAATCTTTTCGATTTGTCGAAGATAAACTTAATATATTACACTTATGTACTTACTTAACATCAGCACTTTGTAATAAGTTTACAATCGTTTAATTATAGAAGAAGGAAAATTAATCTAAGGTAACATAATGGAACTAAACTGACCTAAGTGGGCATATGCAGGCTCATTCTACCTACCTATAACCTACTATATAAAATATAAGACTAATTTAAAAAAAAAAAATAAGAACTACGATGAATTGCTGACACATCTGTGTGTGGCTAAAAGAAAATTAAAATTTTGAAACTCAAATTTTAATTAATGTTTAGATTTTTAAGGATCTCAATCGGATGTTACATGATCTCTCGATCCAAAAGAATCAGAAAAAAATAACTAATAATTTTTATTTTGTGTAATTTAAAATATTTATTATAATTTCCAAATAAAGTTCTGTTTTATTTTTTTTGGTATTTCTTCAAGCTTATTTTGAAATGACATTTTAAGTTTTTTTTTTTTTTAAATTTATAAGTGTTTTCCAATAAGTTAGTGAGATATTTGTTATTTTATTACGTATAGGTATATATTTAATTTAATTATATACTTCATTTCTACTTATCTTATTTTTTTAACAACTTACTATTATCATAAGTAGTTATTTTATTTGCTATATTATTAATGCAGGCACTTAAATAATTGAAAGCGCCTCTTTTAAAAAATCTAATACAAAATGCATTATAGTTATGAAATCAATGCAGTTTAGATATAAGAGCATGATTATATATACCTTTTTTATTTGTTTATTATTTTATAAATATTTATATAAATAAATATTAGATATAAATTTGTGCTGAATCATTGTTTTATTTTCACTTATAGATAAGAATCAGTATTTAAAGTCAATTACTAACACTCAACAAATTAATTAAGAAATATTATTGTTATGATGTCATAAAACTAATTGTATAATTAAAATTGTAGATGTTTTGACTATCAACTTTCTTTTTTTTTTGTTTTATATTATATCGTGCAGATATAAATATCTACCGATATTTTTAGGACCCTTTTGCCTTTAGCATGTGGGCCATCTTGGTACAAGTATTCAATTATAATTATATTTAATATTTTGTTTACATTATTTTATTATATTTTATATCTTATTTTTGACCTGTCCAGGTTTTTGAACCCTATACCTTTCGCCTAAAAGACGGGTGACTTACGCACTGCACCATTGGTCAGATGCCATTCTTTTTATTTATAATTCTTCATTATAATAATATGATCCGATTCTTCATTGTGTTAGAACTTGACAAGAACTTCATTTACTCTCAAGATATCCTAATTTTTTTTTTTTTTTGTTTTCGTCTTAAAAAAATGTTTGGTCCTAAATTTCAAAATATTCCTTTAATATTAATTTAATAAAGGGAAAATTAATTAATTTAATTAATTTTCACTCGGTGGTCTAGTGGGTAAGAGCGTATAAAATACGCTGTAAACACCGAAGGTGTGTGGTTTCGAATCCCACACACGTCGTAAGAGTTATTCCCCCTTACGACATTTACAGCCACGCCTGAAAAGGAAAGACAGAGAAATGCGCTAAAAAAAAAAAAAAATTAATTTAATAAATTTCTTATATTTTTATTGATTTTGTCAGAGCAGAATCCACAACAACCACTATTTCTTATTTCCATCATTTTGAAAAATTAATTTGATAGACAGTACTAATTAACACTACCCGCGAAGATTCTAAAGTTCATTAAACCCAAGCAACTTAAATAATTCTGATTTGAAGTATAATATAAACATTTAAATACAGTCAGTATCGTTTTTTAAAAATATATAACATAATACTCTAAACAATTTTACAATATTAATTTCAAAAAAAAAAAAAATAACCTGTTTCCTTTTTCTTTCATCTTACAATCTTTAATCTTGTGCAGTTGACTACTACTTTCTTATTCAATAAAAGTATACGTTATATACTCATACTCAAGCAGAGACTTGTTTCATATGTAACATAATTTAAAAAATTTCATCTTCCAACTAAACGTCTTTTATCATCTTAGCAATGACAAATCAAAAATTCTTTTGTTATAAGATTTTCTTTTGTTAAGATGTGGTAAAAAAGCAAAGATTTTATTCTTTTAATAAAAGTTAAAAAAAGGTGAAATGATATTTAATATTTTTTCATACCTTAATATTACAATCCTTCTTACATTGACATTTATAATAAAAACAAAAATTCCAAAAAAAATTTTTTTTTTGTGCTTCAAATAAGTATGGGTTGCGGTTTTGCTTACTGCAATTCTTATAAATTCTTTTATCAATATATCTGATCATACGTTCTTAAGATATTATATCAAAAAGTGTTTTAAAACAAAGTTATAGGTACACATATTTTTAAGAAACTTTAATTTTAAGTGTAATTTCATTTTTAATTAATTAATTAACTATAATATTATTTTTTGAATTCGTTTTTATATTCTGAAAATATGATTTTATTTTCTATAAAAAAATTTATATCATAAGCTATTTTTTCTCAGTATCTTAAAAACATATAATTTGCAATGATTTTTATTATCAGGTTAACAACAATAACAATTTTTAATTTTTATTTGAAACATATTGTCATATAAATTTTTGGTGTAAAATCCCCCTCAAAACAAAGCAATTCTTTGTAAAAAAAAAATATCAAACTCTTTTTCGCAATAAAAACAACCACAAAAATAAAATAAACAGGTAACAAGTGTTTTAATTGACAGGTGCAGATATCTGCTATAAAAATTTCATCAAAAAATTTTATGTTAAATATAAAACCGGTTAAAAAAAATTTTTTTTTTTTTTTTTATAAAAACGAGGAAGAGTGCACAGTAGAGTAGACTATATCAACTGTGGGATACCATTATGAACATAATCATATGCTGTTTTCATAAAATTTCGTCATCTTTTACAATATATACATATACATATACAACTGCCGAGATATATTTATTTAAATTTTGGAGTTGTATGACACAGAGTTATTTTCATTTAAAAATAGAAGTTGTATGGCAGCTTTCTGAACCTACTGCTTTAGACCAACCAAATTTGCTGCCTTGTAACTCAACATCTTTTCATATAAATAGAGAAGTTGTATGGTAGTTACTGGAATTCGGCGACTGGACTTACTGGATTTAAATAGCGGGACTAATAGCGGAACTAAAGGAGCTTCTAGCTACTTTATTTTTTTAGTTTTAGTGCGGACGAACGGACCGACAGATGTACATGGTTTAATCGACTCAGAATTCGATTCACCGCCGATCCCTACGCTTGAGTCTATATCTAGCTCAACTGCTTTAAGGTGTCATAAGCGTAATGGCAAATTTATTATACCGTTGAACATATGTTTATACGGGTAAAAATATTGAATTCTTAAATTGGTTTTTTTCTTTTACTTATGGTAATATACAAATATGGCATTCAAATACAATTGTGATTTTTTTTTTAGTACTTTTGGTAAAAAACAAAAAATTTAAATTAGGCACTCCTTTCATGTTTCTTTTTAACTTTTCATTAATGACGTCATTATATGTTTGAAAGTATTCCTACTGAAGATACCAAATTGTCCATAAAATATACACCAAATATTTATTAATTATATACAAAATTTAAGAAGCCCAGAAATAATGCTCCAGTTAATAAAACCGAATCGGCTATATTTACTTTCCGATGCGGAAATAAAGTCGAAATCGCGAATTTATCGAAAATTTGGCTTTATAACCGCTTTAAAAATGAAATAACGTCGAATCGGCTTATATATTTTAATTTGATCGATCTTAAATTAAAATTTCAGAGCAGAATATTCCAGAAATGTTTTTATTATAAAAGTAAAATTCGACTTTAATTTAATTTTTATTTTTAGTTTAAACAAGTTAAAACCAAATTTAACCAAAATTTAACCAAATTATTTGACAAATGGATATATTAAATGGAATCTCCTAGTTAAATCCAGTTTTTTTTTTACTATTAAAACAATATCTTTTGTTATTTTTGTCTTTTTTGTTTATACCGAAAATTCAAACAAATTAAGGTATTTAACTTTAATTCAATTTAAAATTCGAGTAAAAATAGTATTTAATAATGATGATGTCATCATCAGATTAACACATTAAATATTAATAAAAGTTAATTTAATTTTTTTTCAATAAAACCATAACAATCGTGAAAAATAAAAAATAATAAAAAAAAAATTATTCTAAAGATGATTAATTAGTTCTGGTGTATTGCTTTGAATATTTAATTTCGAAACGTTTGTTCTTTAAAAATGAAAAAAATACGAAAAAAACAAAAATTAATTTCATATTCTATAAATAGAAAATGCCAAAGATTTTTTTTTTTTTTTTAACATTTTGAATTAAAATTGGTTTCCCCGTTGACAAAATCATTTTTTATATGTATTTTTGCTGTCATATTTGACATTAATGAGTACAAGTAACTTTTATAAGTGTATCATTTTTTATATGAAATGTCAGAAACAAATTAAAAATGAATTCGTGAATCGTGATTCAGTTTTCAAGAAAATGCTTTTATTTAAAAAACAAAAAAACTGATTCTAAAATCTGATTTAAAAAAAAATATAAACTTTTATTGTTAGATTTAGATTACTAGGAAATATATAATTAAATATTAGAAAGTAAAAATTATTAGGTTATTAGGTTAAGAGTCGCGAAATAAAAATTATTCCGACGATATAAAATTTTCTAAGGTTTTGATATTCCACCTTTTGGAATAAGCCAAACGATCTCTACTCAAAGTTTTCCTCCACTTCCATTAAAGAAAGCCTTCACTGTCCACCCCTACATATAGTTAAAATTCCAAGATGTTAGAAATTAGTATATAGTAAGTTTGTTGTGTCGAATATCGCGAATGTGGAACCATATTTCACCTCATGTATTCTCCAAAATTAGGGATGGTTATATTTTCAATTTACAAAGGTTTAAAAAGAACTTCAACATATTCACTCATCATATTCCGACAAACCTTAAACATATTTTTACTCCATAACAGAATCTTCTTCCCTTATCCAAACAATACAATAATATTAAAGTTCTGCTAAGCTCTGATAAAAGCAGCGTTTTTTTTAAGGATTCCCACCTATTCCCATAAACTATATAATATATAGAAATAGAAAAAAAAAATTTGAATTGATGGTCTTTAGTTCAGTGGGATGTAAAGAAATTAAACTTTTGTAAATCTATTTAAATTAAAGCTGGTTGCTCTCGAACCCTTAAAAGCTTTATTTTATACGGTTTGGATTTCCAAACATTTTTCTTTTATTTAAAAATCTTTTAACTGTTCGTTTTTATGATATTATGGTTATAAATTTAGGATAATATTTCAGATTTAAATCAAAACCAATTTTTAAGAATTTGATTAAGAGAAACTTCTTATTACAAAACTCTTTAAACTTTTGGAAATCTTTAAAAGTTTTTAAGTAAACTTGTTTAAGTATTGGCACAATTTGCTAGCAAATAGTTGACTTATATATATGTAGATACATTTAAATTTGCCGTACTGTATTATAAAGGATTTTTTAAAGTCAATCTATTAAAAATTCATAACAAAAAACTTCCATAAAGAAAATGTTTATATTTAAATAAAAAAAACTGTAAATGCGTTTTTTATGAAAGAAAGAAAAGTACATTCAAATTTGCTGGGTATATACGGTGCAGTGACAGAACGTCGGAGGAAATAATTGTTATTAAAAGAAGACAGTAATAGAATATGTAGAGTAAACGCATTAGGAAGGATTTTAGAGTTTTGGATAAAAATTGTGGTATCCTCTTTTTCCAGAATATTTACTAATATGTATTTGTGCGAGTTTCTGAATTGGGAGGGATTTTAGAGTTGGTTACAAAATCAGGGTTATATGCTTTTTCAAAATATGTATACAGGGTGTTTCCGACTTGATGGTCAAACAAAAAATTGTATTGGAGGGGGGATCTATTCTGGACCCTTTTCGAGATATGAAGGTTAAAGATTTTTTAAAGACTTTTCATAAAAAAATCTACAGCTTTTGAACGGCTTACTATAGAGAGATAAAAAAAATGTATTTTATAGAGTAAGTTGTTGATTGAAAATAACACAGCGATTGAAAATAACACACTTTTCTATTCTTTATATCTCTAAAACGGTTGGAGATAGAGAAGAAGTTATTAAATACTAATTATAGGGCTTGAAAAGCTGTTTCGAAATTTACCATAAAAAGTATCCCAAATACAGGGTGTTTCAAAAGAAAATTCAGTTTGGCACATATTTTTTTCATTTTAAATCATTTTAAACCTCCATAACTTTGTAACTGTTGGGGTTATGGAATTTTTAGGGCATAAAAATTAAAGCGTAACAACTTACTCTACAAAATACATTTATTTTATCTCTCTATAATAAGCCGTTCAAAAGTTGTAGATTTTTTTATGAAAAGTCTCTAAAAAATCTTTAACCCCTCATATCTCTAAAAGGGTCCAGAATAGACCCTCCCTCTAATACAATTTTTTGTTCGTCTGGGTATGCACGATCACCCATTTCAAGGAAGACCATCGAGTTGGAAACACCCTGTATAAGTTATATTCCTATTCTCAAGGATTTTATATTTGAATTCAGACATATTCTGGAAAAAGCGTATAACGTTGATTTTGTAACCGACTCTAAAATCTCTCCTATTCTAAATATTCTGTAAAAGGCGTATAACCTTGATTTTGAATTGAATTCTAAAATCCCTCCCAAAACCTCTGAGACTTTAAGAATGAGACAAAAGTCCCATTGAAGTGAATCAAAAATCCCTATGGAACTTCTGACCATGGGACTTCTGACATGTCATTAAATAAAATCCAGTCAAATGAAATACAGACTCTTGATGGTAACCTTTGTGTTACTCAGTGGGTTTTAATTCTTTTTCGAAATGGACTTAAAGCCCACGATTTGTTTTTGAAAGGATTTAAAGCCCACAGGCGTTGAGTCTAAAAGTTTTGGAATTAAAGCCCGCGGGCTTTATTTTCTCGGGCGCTCTGTCACTGCACCGGTATATCCATAAAGGGATTATATTTTAGAAATGAATTAATTTTAATGTATCCATTAAATATTTATCATTGTATAACATATATGAATAAAATAATTTTTTTTTTAAATTTGATACATATCCCTAAGGACATCGTTAAATGTGTTTTATTATATTATTACGCACAAATTTTACATACCCCAAAATACAGTTATAATATATACATATATACATTGTTTACCTCTAATATAATATATTTTCATGTCACTCTATCATAAAACGTAAAGATTTTTATTGTTTACTAAACTATTATCCAAATATTTGAATTTTACTCAGTTTTTTAGCTACAGAGTCCAGTAAATTAGGAAGTTGTCATTGTGTTGTGAATAACAATTTTTTTGGAGAATAAATTGCCCAATGCCTAATAATGCTCCAAGAATTTCAATACTTTCAAATTTCTTTTCATTACTTTAAAAAAACAACTCTAATTCTTTTCAGGTATAGATAGGTTTTTTAAGTAAGTTGCCCCTAATAAATTTTCAAACAGCTTTTTCCCATCGCTTAATCAAACCGATATAACGTTTCATCACTAACCCATGGTCTAACTAAGGTATTCCTCAGTAAAGTTTGAAAAGGATCCCACAATGTACCTAAAGTAAAGTATAATCTTCGTTTCTTCAAAATTTTAGATTCAATCAATTTAGGTACATTTTAGAATACACTTTTATTTGAGAGAATGAATGTATGTACTTTAATACTTTAAATTATGCTCTACTGCATCATAATTCTTAAAAATACTTTATAAAATCTTGACTTCGATCTGTTTAAAATTTAGAATATTTTTAATTTATATCTTAATCACATAAAGAAGATTGATTTGTTCATTTTTTTTTTGTTGTCAATTTAAAAAAAAATCCTTGAAAAAATCTGCCAAATCAATGACATTGATAAGAATTCGATAACTGGAAAATAAATCGAAAAGCTATTAAGATTGTGTCAAAAATCAAAGAATGTAATTCAAATCCTCTTGATAAATCTTGATAACAAAAACAAAGGACATAAATTTTACATTGATTTAGGATCTTTTAGATAAATATTATTGCATAAGAGGATATAGGGAATTTATAAGGACTTAAATGGAATTGTTTAAAGGATAGGTACTTAAATCATTTTTTTATATAAATTTTCCTCTCCAAATAATTGTAAAACAAAAATAAGATACTTATTGTAATTAATTATATATTGAACAAATTTAAAATTTAATATATAATATATTATATTTATAAGATACACATATAGTTATGACGTCATAACGTTCTTGATGTAGCAAAAAAAAAATTTAAAGAATTTTTGTACCAATAAGGAGTAAGCAAGTTTACTTTCTTACTTACAAATTATTACACGGCTTTATTACAGATTGATTATTTTCGAAATTTAATAATATCGGAATATATCAAAATTATGGATACGAAAAAATGACATATAAATTTTTAAAACATAGATAACTAATAACTACACATTTAAAATTAAAATTGAAATTATGTATTCAAAACAAAATGCTTAAATACCTATTAAAAGTTGAAAATTTAAACGAATTATTTCATCTTTTATAAATTAACTAAAACCAATATCTATGAATTTAATAAATATCAAATTTATTTTTGAATAAAAAATCATTTTCTTTTTGTTTTTTTCAATGTTTGTTCAAAAATTGTCCTAAAAGTTATGAATTTTTTTTCTTAGAGAAAACATATTTCTTTTCTTTAAATGAAAATTTATATGAAATATTTTCTTTTTTTTATATGAAAATTTTTCATAAGAAAAATAGAGGTCAAACGACTATATGTACTATCACTACCAATATTATAATTTTAAGAAAAACATTTTGAAAATAAAAAAAATTAGGATTTTCTATAAACACTTGTGTGGGTGAGTGGGTGGTTGTGTATGTATGTGTACAGTTTTCCTTTTTTTTTTTTCTTAATCGTTTTGGTAAACACGTGTGCAACTCTCTGAATAGGAAAATTCTGTTCTTGTTATTGCAAAAAGCAAAAACAAAATAAATAAAATTTAAAATAAAATAGGATAACCCCTTACCAAAAAAAAAACAAAAAAAAATACATGTACAAATTTTAAAATATAATCCTTAATATAAATTTTGTTTTTAACAATTACAAGTATTTTTAGAATAAATTATTTGTAAAATTTATCCTTATATTATCATTGATATCATCTTAATATAATACATTTTTATAGGCTATGGATTTTGTCCTTCATTTTTGTTTTAAAAATCTATAGTTATGACTCATGATTCTATTAGAGGTCAGAAAAAAAAAAATTCTAATCATTTTTTTTTTTTTTAATTCAATTTTCTTAGAAAATATTAACCATAACAGACTAATTATAATCGAGTCGAATGCTTAAGTCAACCGTCTTTCAATCGAAAGGTTTCAAGTCCGGTCAAGTCTATCCATCTATCAACTATATAAAAAATATCAAAATAAAAATAATCTTTTTAAAAATGTAATAATACGAAAACAAATTAGATCTCATTATTATTCAGAACATAGGATATTGTTAAATCTAAGACTTTTCTCAAACAAAAACAAAATACTTCTAAGGATCTAGATAAGTCGGCCTACGAAATTATATTAAAATTTTTCTTTAAAAAAAAAAGAGATTTCCAGATTTAAAAATTTAATAAAATTAATATTTAAAAATCCTTAAAAAAAATTAAATATTAAAATTCTTTTTACTCATTAATATGCTGCCATATATTTGTTATCCTTTTTTTTAATCATTTTTATCGTGCACATCATGAGAACACAGTTAATTAATTTTTATTTTGAAATGTGAGCTTTTAATTTAGAAAAAAGCTTTTTTTTTAATTTTAAGATATATTTTATCTATACATATTTATCTTATATATCATCATCATAAGATATATATTATATCTTATATTATACATATTTTCTTAACATTTGATATTTAAAATCTTAAAAAGACTCGTTCCTATACAATAAAATCGTTTTCAAGTTAAATTTTTATTTGTCAAAGTAGGAAAATATCTTTTTTTTTTGAATTATAATTTCTGATAAAAACAATAAGCAAATATTTTTTAAAATATTAAAAATCAGAATTATATTCAGATTATATTATTCTACAACAAAAAAAAAAATAGAATTACATATTTTCATGTCTTTTAAAACGCTATGTAGAAAAGAAACAAAATCTTAAATCTTAAACACTATGGAGAAAAGAAACAAAATTTTAAATAACCAATAAAAAAAAATCCTGCAGAAACTTCTAGACATCAAAAATAAAAAACAAAAAAAATCAATTCATTCAATCATCTGCCATAAATGTGAAATTATATATTTTTTTTTTTATTATTATAAAGTACCTATTCTTGAAATGACATTTAGAACTTGTCATCATATCATTTTTATTTATAACTAAACTACTACTTATATTATAATTTATTTAACCCTTAATGAGGAAGAAAATTTTTATACACATTTACTAATATTATATTTTTTTTTTCCTAAGGGAGGTGGGAATCTTCCAAAGACACCAAGAATTTCCCCATTTACATACATATAAAATAATTGTATTCCTTTTAGCTATAGACAACAAACTTTTTTTTTTACCATTACAATTTATAAGTTTTATTTCCCCCCATTTTATTTATTTTTTTTTTTTATATGCATTTACATATTTGATATTTTATTTATTTTATTATTTACTTATCAATAATTTATATAAAAATAGAGTACATATTAATGACAAAATTCTTTCACACCATATACAGAGCTAAATGTCAAAAAATTCATTTAAAAAGAAAGAAATGAATTGTATAAAGTTTCAAATTAATCTGAATGAATCTATAGGTATACATAAAGTAATAATAGTTAATACATAGGTATTAGGTACCTAAATAGCGAAAAAAAATAAATAAAAAAACAAAACCCTCAAACAAAATAACAAAAACCTTGAAATAAAATTAAAACCTAATTCCAACCTTTGAACGTTTAAATATTTACAAAATATTTTTTAAATTTTCATCTTTTCCAGTTGTTAAAAAGTTAACATTATTATAATCTTGATATTTCATATCGTAATATAAAAATAATTAATAAATAAATAATTCTTGTAACAGATAACAGATGGCGTACAAATATAATACTTGTGTCTCATAATCATGGGTATTTATAATAATTATAATCATAATAAATGGATAATTTACCCATTTTAGTTTTTGTTTGTGAAACTGAGTTTATCCTGATTAATATAAAGAAAAATGAAAAAGTCTAAATAACTAACACTTAGTTAAAGAAGATTAAGAATATAAAAACCAAATCAACATTGTTAAACCGCTAGTAGTATATCAATAGCAGCAACATTCAACAAAAAACCTTATGATAAATATCAAAAAATTTACGAAAACTGAGACCATTTGAGAAGGAAAGAAGATATGAATTTAATTTATGTATTTTCTAATAGAAATAAAAGCAGAAAATAATTATTAGTTACATAAAATAAATTCGGCCCGTATTATTACTATTATCATTAGTCATATTATAATATCATTATCACATAATATCATTAAAATTCAGACTGCCAAAACACACTAAAAAGATAATTTTGTATATCTGCTTCTCCTTCCAATACTCTATTTGGGCCGTAATGACATTATCTCATAATATACTCCCTTGAAATTTAATCAGATAATTTTTCCCTACCTATATCTAGTACTATACTGTTGACCACATTTGTGTAGTTCATTCGCTTTTGGTGACGAGTTCTCACCCCTGGGTCAGTGTCCTGATCTTTACTACGGGAAAATATTAATTGGAATTTTCTTTTCTTTGAGTTTAGAATCTAATTGACATTTTCTAAACTTTCAAGAGCTTTCTTTACATTTGTTTTTATTAAATTTAATAAAATATCCATATTGACTGTCCACATGATACTAGCATCTCGTATATATTCTAAAAGAAACTAAACTGAACCAATAAAATATATGTTGGCTTAACTTTCATTAAAACAGTTATAAGACGATTACAATTCTTCATATAAATATATAAAGTGTATAGTATTACAATACTTTACAGGTTCCGTAAAGTTAAATACAAAATTAAAAATGAATATAAATTAGAAAGGAAAAAAAAATTTCCATTTTAAAATATGCTAAATTTCTTCTATAGTGCATGCTAATGGTAAACAGAAATATAAATTAAAATAAATAAAAATATTTTCTTAATGAAAACAATAGTAATTTTTTTAGTTTTTTAGAGGACACTCAAAACCTAAAACGATATCCAAATAAACAACCCTCCAAATACAAAATTGAAAATTATTTATTACGTCCTGTGAGAAAAGTTGGAAAAACTTATATATTTATTTTATTTTTTTTTTATTTCTGTTTGCATTATCAGCGTTTATTTTTTATTTAGAAGAACATTTGAATTGAAAAGTAAATAAATAAATAATTTTAATTTTTTTTTTGTATGTCTTTATAAAATTTGCATTTCTGGAAAATTTTGTGTTTTTTTTAAGTTACTTTCCTAGATAAAATAATTAATCTTAAAATTATCCACAAGTGAAAATATAATAAAAACAAAACAATTCTAAAAAATAAATTGATAACATATTATTAGTTATAGTTGTTAGTTATAGTGTATTAGTTATTAGTTGAAATAAATTAGTATTATACAACCGATTAAATATTTGACTATTAAATATTTATAATAGATAATTTATGAAAAACAAAATAAAAAAAATAGATACGAGTACATGCATTAGATTATTTTTAAAGTTACCAGTTACAAAATAATTAAAAAATATCATTGATATTTGACAATTTTTAAGATAGTTCAAATATCGTAATAAGAAAAACCTATTCCTTATAAAATTTTTAAAATATGTGCAACAGTTATAATTCTTCTTTTTTTAAGTCGTACAGAAATGCCTGGACTGGGACTCAATGTAATTTTTTTTTTTTTTTTTTATTGATGAAGGCTAACCCGTCAGTAATCATTAAGACTCTAGAGATTCATAATCTCTATTAAAAACGTAGAAGAATCTATTCAATAAGAGTTAATATTTAAGTTTTCTTAGATTTATGTTATTATGTTACAACTCTGGTATATGAAGCTTTGAAATTTTTATAGATGCATGTCAGAAAGTTTATTACCTAAATTTCGAAAACGAAACTACCAATATTTTATTTACAGAATTAGTACAGATGCAGAGAAAATGCTTCACGGATTCTATAGCGTCAATTCTTCTACAAAATCTAATGTTAAAATCCAATTACATACCTAATCCTTTAGCATTTCTATTGATAAAACAAATGGCTAGTAATAACACCAAACACTTAATCTTATTTCAAGTCTAAGAAGAGATAGTATACATTTAAACTTTTTTTAATTGGAATCCTATCACATAATTGTGATTGTACTGCAAGTTGCATCTGCAAGCCAACTCAAAAAGTTCCTAATGAAAGGCCAAATATATAAATTATAATATAGATTTACCTTAGTAGAGTCTTAAAATATAGAATACCTTAGAATAGCTTAAATAATGGTATTCTATTGACATTGTTGAAAATGAAACCAAATGAAAATTCATTGAGCCAAATGAAAATTCAATGTTTGGTTAATTTTTAATTAAACTGATTAGTTGGAAAAACTTATGTTATTCAAGGAAGTATTGTCCTTCCTAGAGTTTCGAAAATGTGTTTGTGAAAATCTTAAAAGAAAGAATAACATAGTCTATAGATACGTAAATAACTATAATAAGTGAAGAAAGTGTCAACTTTATAGATTTTATGTTATTGAACTTAATGTGATGTCCTTATAAAAATTTGTTATTTAACAGGAATAAGTAGAAACCTAGAGGTAGAAGTTTAAAAAAAATTTAATTTTAAAATGAATAATTTGAAATGCCATAAAAAATTCAATTGTTATGGTACATAACATAGGAAAAAAATAGGAACAATTTAATGCGTATAGAAAATTTTTTTAAAACTAAGAAATCAACTTAACTTAAAGTCCCCTATTATTTTATTTAAATGAAACTAATAAAAAAAAAATCTATTTTAAATATAAAAAATTATTCTAGGAAATCTCTAGATCCTTTTGTTTCATTCAAAAATAAAACCATATATAACGTAATAGCTTTTAAGAAATTTCCCACCATATATGTAGCTAAAGGAATAAGTTTTGATCTGTTATTTGATCTTATAAACTAAAAAAGATAATTTTATTATTAATTCTAACATAAATATTTCCTTCTAATTCTAATGCCTATTATACAAATACATATACAAAAATCATTCTATTATTTTTCCGGAAAAAAAAAACGTATAAAACTGTTTATTTTTTTTTTAAAGAAATTTCTCCGAAGTAATTTTTTTTTTTTTGCAAACTGACTACTCTAATATTACTAAAAGAAAATATATTATATAAACAAAATATACATTATATATTATAAAATATGGGTTTAACGGAAATATGATTATATGATAAAACTAAAGCTTTACACTTTTATAGGTGCATATACTTTTAAAAAAATTTTATTTAACACTTAGATAATTTTTTTGATATGAATAACTCTATTATAATATATTATATGTACATAATATATATTTAAATAAAATAAAGATATATATCTATAATAAATTATATTTAAAAAATCATTAAACTGTTTAAAAAATCTGTTAATATTCACTTTATAATTAATATTTTACAAATATCCAGGTATTTTAATACAATTAAATTTTTAATTTGAAATGAACTTTTATTGAACTTTAATCATAAATCATTTTAAACAAAAAAATAATCGATTTGTGTGAATTTAATAATTATATCATAAATCTACTAATCGATTTAATTATTACATTAATTTCAATTACTTTTGTTTTCTTTGATATTTAATACGGAGTCTTATATTTTCTATTTGCTCATTTAATCTATTCAGAAGGATTTGTATTTGAACTAAGTGCGTTGACTGGGCCCATATCTTCTATAAATTTTAAGCTCTGTAATATTACATAATAATTTAAGGGTGAAATTTTTAAAAATAAAGTTTCTACTGTTCTAAAAAAGTGCGTGAATTTTATAAAAATATATTTAAATGGAAACTTTTATAAAGGTAAATGAACTTTTTAATTTAATTTATAAATAAAATGTATTTAAAAGAATAATGAAAGAACTTTTTAAACTAAAATTGACTATTAATCAAAATAAATATACAATTACAGGTTACGACATCCTATAGTACTTAAGTGGAAAAGTAATTTTACATAATTCTTTCCATTTTATTTAATTATTTAGCCACCATGAAATAAAACTCTGCGAAATAGAACCCGGGGTGTTATTTCTTATATAGTTAGTAATTGAGAAATAAAGCCCCCAGGGTCAAAGTAATTGAGAAATAAAGCATCCAGGTTGTTATTTCTCTTTAAATTTATCAATCTTCGACTTCTTGAACAATAACACCCCGGGGCTTTATTTCTAAATTACTTTAAAAAATAACACCCCGTGGTCTTATTTCTCATAGTAATTGGAATTGGATTGGCAGTATTGGCACTATGAAGTTTTATTTTTTGATTTTTTTTTAGGTAGATAGAATAACCAAACTGACTTAAAAAAAAAGAAGTATATATTGCCCTTTCCCAGAATATTATTTGATAGAATACCATATGTACCTATATTCTGGAAAACGGCAATATACTTTTTTTAATTCTTTCTGAATGTTGTTTATTACTTTACTATAAAGTTATTATTTTTGAATTTTTTCAAGTTTTAGTATTACAAAAGTGGATTTTATTACACATTCTATGAGAAATAACACCCCGGGTTCAAATTTTGCGGTGTTATTAAATATGAGAAATAAGACCCTGGAGTGTTGAAATTGAATGAGAAATAACACCCTGAGAACTTTATTTCGCACGGCCTTATTTCATGCCTCCATTATTTATCCATAATAAGAATAAAAATTTATTAATAATACAAACACATAATGAAATTTTCATAAAACTTCATTTCTTTTCAATTTAGCACATCCTACACGTACAGTGCGCTGTGCAGAGTTTATATTAATATATAAATGCATATGCATAATGCATATTATACATATACATATTTTTTATACCTTTTTATAAAAATAAATACATATGTATTTACAATTTACACTATTTACGCGCGTAAGTATTTAATATTAATGTCTTCCTTCTAATAATAGAATAAATTATATTTTAAACCTAGAAAAAACTGACCTTACCATTTCATTATAAACTTGAAGAATAATTAAATGTTGGGTACTTATGTACTTTTAAAAGCAAAAAAAGAAAAAAACAAACGATATAAAAAATTATTAGAAATCATACAAATTGAATTCGTGTTACTTGCATATAATATACACATATGTACATATTATGAAAATACACTATACGATTTTTATATACATATTCCACTTATAAACCGTGAATTCATTAAAAATTATTAAAAAAATAAAATAAAAACATGGCAGACATGCTATAAATTCTTACATATTGTGATTAAAAAAATATGAAAGAATACATATTAGTTCTTCACAAAAAATTGACATATGCCTGTGCGTTGTACGAAAATTAGTAATTTATTACCGTTTAGTTGAGAATTGAAGATTTATTTCTTAAGATTTTCTAAACTGAGAAACTACATACACATAGTACATCTACATAATTAATAGTGTGAATTTGATTTGATTACAGTGTGAAGTGAGTGACCAGTATTACATTTTGTGACATTATAGTGCCATTTTTGACACTTTTCTTTCTTTGTGGCACTCTTGTAAAATATTTGACATTTTCTTTCAAAATATAATTTTTATAAACATGTTTCAAATTTTTATTAATAAACAAATATATCAATACAGAATGGAGACTTTTATATCAGACAGAATATTTACAGGAACATCTAAATACATATTCCTATCTGGGGAAGAATTTTGGAATAAAGTTGATTTACATTTACGTTAAAATGCTCCTCATTTTGAAAAATTCTTCCAATTAAATTGATAGATTATTAATACTGTTTCATTCTATAGTTGAGGTTGAAAGAGTTTGGCATTTAAAAGAAACTAATGAAAACTTTTCAAAAGAATAGTTTTCATGTCTCATAGTACTTGGTCTGGTCTATTAAATACAAAATATCTTTTTGGAAAAGATAGTAATGACACTTTTTGTACCTGCAAACCAGAGAAAATAGAGAAAATTTAACGAATCATATACATATGTAAGTTTAATAATATAAGTAAGTAGGTATTAATAAGTTTATACTATTTAAAATGTTTTTGTTTGTACATACATATATATAAATAAATAAACAATAGTAAATTGTTGGGAGCCTTTATTTGCCTGTAGTGTCATTTGACTGAATTTTATGCAAGTTGACTATATTATCATTTCAATTGCCACTTTTTAATAATTTTGTTTAGCAAGAATTTCAATAAGAAGAATAAGAGCTCCATTAATTTGTTTAGCGAGTATTTAGGGCGGCAGCGCCCTTTATTTTAAATATTTTGTTGTTGAAATATGTATGTAAAACATATAATTAGGGGGGATCTTAGAATTGATTATAAATAAAATACAGTCAAGTGAAATCCAGTCAAATCAAATACAGTCAGATGATGATTCAGGCAAATGAAAACACATTCAAGTGACATACAGTTTGAGTCAAATGAAATACACTCTTCTGTTGGCAACCCTAAATTGTTTTATTTTAAAGTTATAATTTGAAGCTGGTATATTTAAAAATACTTTATTAAAGTATATTTAAAATTTACTTTTTTCAGTTTATTTTTGGCCTTTTCAGGTTATCATTTGGCACTTTATAAAAAAGCTAAAATGTATCACTGGTGCGAAATTGGTGTGACACTATGTACAAAGTATAATATGAAAAATAATAAAAATACGCATACTAATAAAAATTTCTTAGAGAAGAATTTTGCATTTCCGATTATAATAACTAAAGGTGATGACCCAATACTCGCGTCGCTTTGACATTTAAGGGGAATACATTGATTTAAATGGACCTTGACCAAATAGAAAAGCTACGCTAGCGACGCGAGCATTGGGTGTTCACCTTATAAGTTGCTAAAATAGTTTCCAAATTCTATTGTTATTTTCAATATGCATAGATTGGATATTTTTAAAATGTTTACAATTAATCACATTTACCGTTAATGTAATTTAAAAATTTTAATTAGAAAATTAACTTTAACTATAAAAATTGAAAAATACAAACAAAATATCATTACAAATCGTTTACAATATTTTTAATTATATGAAGTTGAAAATATGTAATATATAATATGTTTATAGTTATTTTAAATATGTTTTAAAATCTGTTTTCTATTTTGTGTTTAAGTGAGCAATAAAGCCAAATTTAATTTATTTAACCACCGTTTATTTTTCTTTTTTTTTTTCTTTTTATTTTATAACCATTTTACTGACAGACAATTTGAGATTTACGACTATTTTAGACCGAACATATAAAATTAAATTAAAAAAAAAATTTCAAAGATTTTATATTTAAAAAAAAAAAGTAGTCAAGTATTTTATAAAGTTTATGAAGTCTTTCAATTTTAAAAATGTCTTACGATTAATAACTAGATCATAATTAGTTTAAAAGAATTAATTTTAAAAAGAAGATCTTCTAGTGAATATCTGCATTAGAAGAGAATTTGTTAATTGATTTCTTGTAGGTAATGAAATTTGTTCTATTGAATTAAAATCAATAATACCTCCCCTTAAACAATTCCAACCCAAAACTCGGGAGGCCTCAAGTGCTCATTTCTATACGTTGGAAATGCCTATATATGATTTAAAACTGGATATGTAAATTCATTTATTGTGAGAACTGGTAAAATGTGAAATATGCTTCCATCCAACGTTTTGCTCTACGATAAAAATAGTTCACTATAACATTTCAAAAAATTTATCTCCAATTTACCTACCAATACTTTCTTAGAGTTTGGTTAGCATATAAAGAAAAATAAAAATTAGGTATATGTACATTTTTTTATCATGTAAAAGTCCAAATCTATAATAACTCTATTCCAACCCGATTTTAAGTCACAAACGTAATATTCTCTATTTAAAAAACTATGAGTATAATAAAAAGAAATTACAGAAAATTAAAAATTTTCAAAACTTAAATAATTATAATAAAGTTCGAATATGACAGTGACAATATTAAAGTTCGTATATTAAAGTGACAAACTTATCTCCAACCCAAACTAGAAACAGGTCTATAAAAAAAGACCAAAATTATAATTTTATCTTTATTATAGTGGACTAAGATTTTAATTTTATCTTATTCTTAGTTTTTATTTAGAATATGAAGATATGAAGATACAAAATAACACTCTAACACCTATTTTTTACGATAAGTCCCTGAAATAATAAAAAAGATCAAAACAAAACAAAAGATCTAAATTAAATTAATAAAATTAGATTTATAAAAAGATATTTTTAAACGATACCTTATCTTATTAAAAATCTTATGTAAAATTAAGTATATATATGTATATAAAAATGACAAACATTACATCATATAATAATATTTTGCATGACATCAAAGTAATCCAAATATTACTCATTTTTTTATACTTATTTATACTTAGTTTTTACTTTGAAATATTATATTTTAAGTAAGGAAATTTGTACATCATTTTTGTCA
Source organism: Poecilobothrus nobilitatus (assembly GCA_947095535.1). Taxonomy (NCBI): domain Eukaryota; kingdom Metazoa; phylum Arthropoda; class Insecta; order Diptera; family Dolichopodidae; genus Poecilobothrus; species Poecilobothrus nobilitatus. Next base: position 177,749,815 of record OX352774.1, read on the forward strand.
TAAGATATAGTTACATATACCCATTAAACATATAATCAATTTTCTGATATAGAAAAAAAAATATTAAAAAATTTTTAATTAAGTCAAGCGTTCAAATAAGAATTCAAGTGGTCTTCAAATTTTCTTAAATTATGCTACTTACTTACTTATACCCACTGAATAAAAATATTCTGGATAAAAATACTTTAAAACTATACATATAACACATATAAAATACTATACATTTAAAACTATATATAAGTACATAATATAATATTAATAATATATATATATAATACAAGGAAATTTCCTAAGGTTCGCCTTAAGAAATCTAAATTGGGCTAATCCCCTTATATTGTCTCCATATGTTAATCGTCTCAAATTATTTGACATGAATACTTTAGAATGCAGAGGAACAGTTTAGGTTATTGTTTTTATTACTCAAGTATTTCATAAATTATATAGATTCACACTATACATTAACAACATATTAATTAACTCAATCAACACACGAAACGAACACTTTTTAGGTTCGATTAGATAACATAGATACATATTTTCGATTAGATAACATAGGATTATTATTTATTTAAAATAGATTTAATCTTAATTGTCTCAACCAAGTCTTTTTTATAATAGATACCTATGTACATACATATATATATATCTATGTATGTAATTATTTAAGAATTCTTGATAGGTTGTCATTGCAGGATTATGTGCAAAAATGTAACTATTAGTTTTATCACTTTTTATTCTTATTTAAAACAAAACAAGTTAAAATATTATTAACGTAATAAATTAAATCTACATAATATTGTATAATTAAAAATATATATATATATATGTTTGTATTTATGTATTCACATATATATCTATAATAAATGAAAATTGAAAATTGATATGGTTGTACTCGTCATATATATATGTATATTACCTATACGTACATATAAGTTGATGATGTTATTTTAATCCTAATTATATTATTTATAAGGGTATATATATAATATACCCTTAATACTTTCATTTTATTTTATTTTTAAACATACACTAAGGTACAAAATATTATATGTACTTAAAAATGAAAATGGTACTTATTGAAAATTTGTAAATGTTTGGCTGTTTCAATATTTAAAAGAGAAAAGAAATCTTTTTTATATTTATATTTTTTTTTTTTTTTTTTGTAAGAATAATTTCCTTGTTTGTCATTAAAAAATTTTTCTTATCATTATTTTAATCTAATGTCTAATTAAAATAATTTAAATAAGTACATTTTTTTTTTTAAAAGCCTTTCTTCTATTCTTATTCTCTATTCTTAACATTATACCTATGTATGTTTTTTTGTTTTATTTTTCATATCACTGACCACTGTAATACTCCACAATTCATTTTACTAATCTCTTCTCTCATCTATTTCTTTTATTATTATCCTTTTTTTTTGTTTTTGTTTTTTTTCTATTTTTATTATTATTACAAAAGGATGAAGAAAATGAAAGATAAATTAATGAAAATGCAAAACAAAGGAGACAGGAAAACAATAGGAAATGAAATATATTATGTTATACGTATTGAAATACATATGTATGTATACATATATATTGTAATTTTTTTCTTTAGACTCAGCTGATTTATAAATTTTAAAAGTCAATTACATATAAGTATATATTCAACAGTCCGAATAAGATAACATTTAATCTATTTTTATATAACGGTATTTTATATAATATTTACAAAAGGCAAAAATATAAACAACAACAAAACAATATACGAATTATTATTATGTAAATATATGTATGTATGTACATTCCATTTATTATTGTTATCATTCTTACCTTAATGGATCCATAATTTTCTGTGTCAAAAAGAAAAACAACAACAAACACTTGATTTATTAAAAATGCAAAAAATAAAAAAAAATAAAAAAAAACGATGTAATCTTTTTCCTTTTTCTTTTCAACAAATTAGAAAAAGAATAAAGGGCAAATTCCCTTTTTTAACTTACTACAATAAATTAAAAATAATATTTTTTTTTTTAAATTATATAATATTATTTATTATATTATATACATATATTTATATATGTATGTATTTATTTATTTATTTTTTTTAAATATTAAAAATTTAAATAATTTTTTTTTTTTTTTACACCAAAATTAATTTCATATTTACATAAAAAATAAAATTTATTTTTAAGTAAGTAAAATTAATTATTTTTTTTTTTTTGTTCAAATAATTTTCACGGTGTAAAACGTTTCAGTATCTTATCATTAAAATTTTTACACAAAATCAATTAAAAAGAAAATGAAATTAAAAAAAAAACAATGATACAAAAGAAAAATAATTATTATTAAAAACCACCTATTATTTTTTTAATATTTTTTTTTTTGTTTGTTTTTTCTATTAATCGTGCGATTTTTTACACAATTTCATCATTAATTTTTCTTTTTTTTTTTTTTTTTTAGTTTTACTTTAACTTTTTATGGAAATTTAAATATTGACTTATCACTTTCAATATTCGGTATTAACTAAAATAAAAAATTGAAAGAAAATTTTTATATTGTATTGAAATTGAAAAAAAAAAAAACAAAAAATACTTACATATATAGGTATATAATCTTTGGTTATGTTTATATTTATATAGTATTGTATATAGGTACATTAGTACATATTAATATATATTATGTATATTTATTATTTATACACTTCTGTTTAAATTACGATAAAACTATAAAAACAAAAAACAAAAAACAAAATACAATAATAATATTAAAATATATAGGTACCAAACCAATATATGTACCATTATAATCAATATCGTAAAAGATTCATTAATAATTTGTTGAAAAAAAAAATAGCATAGATAGATACATATGTCTGGTCATAATATGCATATGAATAACGAATAAGATTGAAATTAAGTTTGAGAATCATTGACTTAAAATATCTTTTTTTTTGGAAAAATTTAACAAATACAACAACCATAAATTGCAAATATTATTAATAGAAAAAAAAAAAAAAAAGAAGCGCCATAATAAATTTAAGTGGTGAATTTTTGTATTAATTTTATTTATTTACAATGTCAATAAAAATATTGTGGGGAGTGATGAGTGGTGAATGATGATTGATAATGGCTGAGTGACAATTTTTAAAGATTGAAATTTTTAAATACAGATTTCTTCTGGGCAATAAATTATTAGAGAAAATTTTTAGAATTATTTCTTTTTTTTAATAAATTACAATTATTTTTTTATCATATTTATGTATTCATTTATTTTATTTATTTATTAACTTTCTTGCTGTAAAAACAAAAAAAAATCTGACAACACCATTAAATTGTTTGTCAACTAGTATTATATAAAACACTTCAAAACTCTTGAGAAATTACACGAATTTCTATATATTTTTACATATGAAATCTAAGAAATTTTTAGAAATTGCCTATACTATGAATAATTTTTCAAAATTTACTTAAAAATAACATAAAGCTTTATTATTAATTTTTTATTTTTTATATAAGTTATTGACGATAACAATTATGTCAGTTAATCCATATTGGCGCCAAAGGTGAAGTAAATTTGGATATGAGAGGAGTCCAAATTGTACAATCTGAGGAAGGAAAAACGAAATGAAAAAGAGAAGTAAATTATATTGAAAAAGAGAAAAGGCAAAAACTTTAAGATAAGGAAAAAAAACTTTTTCGTTATTTAATCCTTTGATGGATAGTAGGCGGCATATGCCGCTTTTCGCTGTTTCTAGGGGGACACGACGATATATGGCGTCAAAACTTTATAAAATCAGTACGGTATATTTAGTTTTTGTTTCAGTTATATGGTAGAAACAATTGTTGTGTCCCCTTAGAAATATAGATAGAATACAGATAGAGTTATTGTCCCAGAAAATTTTTTTTCAGGACATTTAAATTGTATTGACATGTTTCCACAAAAATTGAAAACAATTTTGTTAGGACGGGATATACCTTAATACATCGCATTTCAAATGCAGTATTTTTTTTCCCCCTAAAGGAGGTGGGAATCTTCCAAAAACACCAAGAATTTCCCCATTGGTAGTGTCAGATTCTTACTGACTAAACCCACCTCCCCTTTTAGCCAATATAACAATATAATGAGCTCAAACCCTTACCTGCGAATGCAGTATATTGGCTAGGAAGTAGAGATAGGAAAGGATAAGAAATGGATACGGAAACATTGAATTGGGAGTGGGACTGTAAGGGAGCAATGAACCCGCCTATTATTATTACTATTTTGCTAACAGTGACTAAAGCCGTCACAACAGTTACAACATGTTGTAGTATATAGTACTTACATGAGGTAATTATTAAAGGCAACCCCCACTGTTACTGTAGCGACTACTATTATTGGCATTGGTATTCTTATTAATATTATAATTATTTTACTACAGAGTCAGCGCCATCAGTGGATTACAACGTGCAGCAGTATATAACACCTTACTTGCATCATATAACCAAAGATAGCCCCACTGTAGCAGCTATTATTATTACTATTATTATTACCATTATCATTACTATTATTAATATTATTATAATTATTGTTATTATTACTATTACTACTATTATTATTAATATTATTATTGTTATTATTACTACTATTAATTATACGATATACCATTATTACGATATAAAGTACTACATATTTTTTATTTATGACCTGACCGGGGTTTGAACCCAAGACCCTTCGATTGAAAGGTTGGCGACTTAACCACTGCGCCATGAGTCAGATAAGTATAGTTTTAGTTTAAATACTGCGCCAAGCGGACAGCGCCAAATTTTTAAAGATTGGTAGTAAAATTGTAAAAAAATTTGAATAAAAAAATAAAAGTAATACGGTCAATTTAATATAATGGAACAATACTCGTAATGTGATGATTATTAATACAATTATACCTCCCCATATAAAAAAGACACAAAATGCTTGTGAAACAGAGAAGTTAAAGCCAGCGGAAATAATTTTTTTACCATAAAAATATGGCAAACGTTGATCGACTAGACTAAATAATTTCATATTATTCTAGTCGAAGAAAAACGAATCGTTGGTATAAGATGGTTGTGTTCCATCTTTTGGATATAATGCGTTTTATTAATTCATATTTTCTGTACAAGAAAAAACTAATATAAAAAATCTAAAATTCCTACAATTCAGAGATTTGGTTATAAAATCTTTATTAGGAATTTCTGAAATATCTATGGTAGAAAATCGCGGCCATCTTCCAAATCTTTAACTAAGCCACCTACTTTAATGGCTCATTCATCTATTGACGTACATGTACCAGAAATAATAACTCTAGATGAAAATAGAACAAATTTGAGAATCTTTTATAGACGTTGCAGACAATGTACAAAATTAAAAAGGACAAAGGACACCAAATATTGCTGTCCAGACTGCGAAGGTAAACCACAGTTGTGCATTGAATGTTTCGAAAGTTGGCATAAAAATTAATATTTAATATAATTTAAGACTTTGTTTGTATCAACCTGAATTGATATATTTTAGTTTTTGTTTTGTTTTGTTTGATTCTTAAATAGTTTATAATTTATGGAGAAATAATGAAATGGAAAGAAATGCATAGATATATATAATAAATAATATTTTATTTTCCAAAAATTAATTGTACACGACGTGAAATATCGTGACGGCTATAGGCGTTTTGTGTCCCACAGATATCAAAAAATTTTCTCAGGGAACAGGACTACCGCCCCCCACCATTTTAATTTAAAGACGCAAAAAGTTTTGGCTCATTATTAAAAACATATTGATCTCTACGGCATAGCTCTATCTTTTTTTTTTTTTTTTAATGCATTTCTCCGCCATATAAATGTGGACAGGAAATTACACAGCCTTTCCTATTGAGGCGCGGCTGTAAATGTCGTAAGGGGGAATGATTCTTACGACGTGTATGGGATTCGAATTCACACTCCCTCGGGATTTACAGCGTATTTTATACGCTCTTACCCACTAGGCCACCGAGTCCCCGCCCTATCTTTTCTAGAAGTTGAAATATGAAAAGTGCACACTGTGAAACATGAAAAAATTTTATTGTCCGCCAAAGGGTTAACTAGTAATTATATTTACGATGATAATTTTCAATGTTCATGGCTCATGAATCTATTTTCATGCCAACATCTAGTCACCACAAGTGCGCTAAATTAACTTCTCGTGACATCAAAAATTTTCATAAATGTTTTTATGAAAACAAAACAATAATGGACCAAAAAAATTTTTACTCCAGTACACAGTACAGCAGAAACCTACAAAAAATAAAAGAAAAGTATAATACTGTTGCACAAAGATTATCTATTACAATAAGATGGGCCACTCTCACCACGTCAACAAAAATTTCTATGCTACTCGAAAAAACAACAAAATATAAAGAAATAGATAGTAATAAGATTTTATCATGTGAAAAGAAGACAAAAACTGATATGAAACGATTTGGCATATGAAATCTCACTATACAGCAAAGGGTGTCGAAAATGTAAAACGCAAAATAAATTTAAATAAATTATAGTTTAAAGATTTGAAAAACAAATTCTTTTTTTGTTGTTTTAGAATATTTAATCCAAAATTTTAAAAACGATTTGATTTACTGAAACAAATAATTTGAAACTGTAAAGAAAAGTATAAGGAACCAAAATAAGATTTTAAAATATATTATACATATTTATTTTTTACAAATGTTGAACACTTAACATTTTATGTCTTACTTATATCAAATTCTTTAATATTTTTATTAAAGTTTTTTATTAAATTATGAATTCTGACTCTAATATACTTTTTTTACTTCAAATTTGTCCTTTTGAACATTATATTTGTTTTTTATTGTTCAAATTCTTTTTTTATGCTTGCTTAAATAGAAAAAAAACGTAAATTTCTAATTTTGCCGAAATTGATTTTGAAAATTTGATGAATTTGATTTGAAAAACAGACAAAATTGATTTTGAAAATTTGGACGAATTTGATTTTGAAAAAAGACAAATATAATGTTAAAAAGGACAAATTTGAAGTGAATAGTATACATAACTATATACATAGTTTTATAAAATAAGATTTGTTACATTTATTACAACAGTGATAATTAAAATCATTTTTTAAACATTCATATAATTTTTATTCCAAATCTTTTTCTGTACTAATTTTACTAAAACATTTATAAATTTATTTTCTAAACTATCTAAATAATATCTATCTACATAAAATTTTCAATTCAAATACATTTTTTATATTCAAATTTCAATAAATAATTTAAAATACTTTGGTTTATTATTTTTTGCCACTATGTACACTATATATGGGGCCTCGGTGGCATAGTGGGTAAGAGCGTATAAAATACGCTGTAAACACCGAGGGAGACATTTACAGCCCTTACGACATTTACAGCCCTGAACAGGAAAGGCTGTGTAATTTCCTGTCCACATTATGTGGCAGAGAAATGCATTACAAAAAAAAATTTACACTATATATAAAATTAAACAAAGTTGCGTCTTTAAAAATACATTATAATTGAATTTCAAATATTCCTATACTTTGCATTATAACAATACATAGTTTTATTATTTTTACACAGTAACAAAGTTGCGCCTTTAAAAAAGCATTGTAAAAATACTACCTAAACAATATTTCATTAATTTTCTCTCTTACAGTAATTTCAATAACTTAATGGTTTGAAATGAAGTAACATATATTTTACCTACTTTTAAATGTATTAATATGTGTAAAAAAAGAGTAGCCCATCTTATTGTAAAAGATAATCAATTGGTTGCAACACAATATTAAAAAAAAAAAAGACAATAACAGTTCAGTTCAATACGAATTTGTAAGCAAACTTTTTGAAAACTTTTAAATATGTCACCTTATTGAAAGATTAAAAGCTGTGGCATCAAATTATACTAGAGAAAAAAGCTCGATAATGTACATACAATAATATGTATGTATATATTCAGTCATCAGTGACATTGAGTAAATATACTATATGTATTGTATGTATTATGTATGTGTAAAGAAAATCAAAACTAGAATAAAATGCAGAGTAAGAAATTTCTTCAAATATGGTGATTGGTAAATGGTACCTATGCAAACAAGAAAAACAAAACAGAAAAAAAATAATAGAAATAAACTTACACCATAAAGAAACTATACTATATATGTATATAGTTTGTTTATACTTACACGAAAATACTTTGTCGTAAACTCGTAAATAATAAAAAATGTAAGCCGCCAAATAAGAAAGAATACATAATATTTTGTATGTTCTAACAAAGCATTAAGAACATAATTGTACCTTGTTGATTAGACAGATACAGGGGGGTTTAATTCCAGGCTGATGATGTATTAATATTAGCATTTGAATTAGAAATAAAAAATAGAAAAGTACATATAAAATGAAACAATAATACAATATAAAATGAAACAACAATATAATAATAGTACGTGTTGTCGCTGCTAGGGGAGATAAAGATTTAAATTAATATAAAATGTTATCTATTGCCGCTAGAGGTGATAAAATATCGATCATCGAAATCATATAAAAAGCAATCAATCAATCAATCAAAGATATGGGTCAATAATCTGTTGACTATTTCAATTATTTTCTCTTTCTCCTTTTGTTCATACCAATTCATCTTCCCCTGCAGATAATTTACTCTATTTTTTAACATTGTGTTCTCACCTCGTAGCTCTGTCGTGATCTCCATAAACATCTTAATTTGTTTACTCATTTCAATCAATTGAGCATATATTTGCTGATTTGTAATAATGTGAATAAGTTGAGACGGATCGTCATTTTGACCAATATTTAAAATAGTATTTAGAGAAACACAGTTATTAGGTGTGGTGGATATACCCAATTTTTTCTGTGTTGAATTTTTAATATGAAGAGGTAAAGAAGAGTTTACAATAGTGGGTGGGGTAATTCTATTGCTCAGTGTGGTGAGTGCAACAGAATTCTCTTTATTTGAATTAATTCTTCTTAGATGAAGATTGTTGCGTATGTGTATCAATTATCTCCCATGAAGAGTTTAAAATATGTTGAGATGTTGATTGAAGATCAGAATGTTGAATATGAAGAGATTTTCTATGAAGAGCTCTGCACTTCTCACACTTAAAGTTATTTCCGCTTACTTTCATATAATCAATGTCTTGTTCTTTTAAATTTACGCAGGCGCAATGAAACATAGAGTTGCAATCTCCACATACTATTTTTTTATGTAGTCTCTCAACCTTGCCATTGCAAAAAATGCAAATCATGTTGAAAAAATATTTATAACTACTATTTCTCCTTTTTAAACTATATATTAGTAGCGAATTTTGATTATCTTTTATATTATTAAGAGAAATAAAGTATAACACAAAATAACTATTATTTAATTATTTTATATCTTTTAAAAATATATTTTCTGTATCAAAAATTTTTTTTTTTTAGTTTTTTCTATTTAAAATTAATTAAAATACTCCTAAAATTCCAATCAGTGCTCACCTCACAGAGAGAATGAGAATTTGCGGTAAATATAAGAAATAAAAATGTATTGGGCATGCTTTTCAACGAGAACTTAGATCCAAATATAGTTGAAGGTTAGGGTAGAACATTTATATTTATGAAGGGTGAAATAATTGAGTATCCCGAAATGCTAATATTATCATTATGACCAATGACTGGTAACACATATTACTTGTATACCATTTAAAATATATAAAATAAAACTTGACAATTATAATCGGAAAGCTGTCAACAGAGTGTTAAATATAGCATGCCTTGGTATCACAGATGCTCTTTACATGACGCTTGCGGCAAGGTATGGAAGATATCTTGTACTTCCAGCCTTTAGACATATTTACGCGCCATTCAGTGCACAACCGCTTCAATGGACTTTAGACTCAGTGCGCGCCTAAACAGTGCACTATCTTTTCAAGCTTCAGCGATTCTCAAAGGACGTATCCAAGGAGACACTTCTATTTTGAAGCAACATCCTGTACACATAATCGGAAGAACATAGACCGAGAATACCAAAATTGGCATGGATCAACCCTTCTCTGTAAGGATTGCAGACAAGATTGATCTGATTACACCTCGTATGCAAACGAAAGCGGCAGCTCTATTCCCACAGATGGCTTTAAAGTGGGTGGAAAAATTGGTTTTGGAGTTTACTCTTAGGAATTCAACTATCGTTTTGCAATGCTTTCCAAGCAGAAGTTCTGGCAATCCATTTAGCCGCTAACTTAGCATTGGCTAAAAGACTTTCAAATAATAGGATTACATTCTACTCTGATAATCAAACGACAATCAAATCCTTAGCAGCAAGAGATATTAAATTTAACATGGTAGAAGGCTATCAAGAAGCATTGAAAATATTCTCTGAACAGAACATTATTAACTTGATTTTCATCCCATGCCATGAAGGTCTTACAGGAAGCAAGCCAACGGATCAGTTAGCAAAGGGCAGATCAGAGTTTGAGCTAAGGGTTGGGAATACTTGATCTATCCATTTACCCACAAAGCCTCACATTCAATATTAAGAAGATCTTCCTTGAAGTGGCTAGAAGGTGTAATTTGTAGTACAACCAGAGCCTCGTGACCGGATTTAAACTCAAAGATCCAAACAAGAAGATCAAGTACTAGAAGATTAAGTATGCATGTGGATCTTAACTCTAGCTTTTGCAAAGGAATTGATGTGATAGGGATAGTGTAGCACACTATCTACACCGGTCTTAAACTTTTAAGAAAAAGACGGCATTATTGCGGTAGTTCCTTTTTCAAGATTTCGAGTTTTTTGAAAAAAAAAAAATTTCTAAGGTTTAGTTCAACAAAATCGCAAGTTATTTACCTCGTAATAAAAATTCTAGTACTCTACCAATAATTAAATTAAAAAACAATAAAATTTAAATACGTAGTAATAACAAAACATAAATAATGTTCTTATGCCTTTCTAAATATTTATGCGAAATGATCATATTAAGTATCTAATTGAGTTTTTGTAATAACTAGGGAAATTTTCAGATAATCACAAATATAAAATAAAAAGGAAAATAACCTTATCACTGGTTTTTGCTCGCTTACTTATTGTGACCGCACGCTGAAATTACCACAAATTATCTTTTTTTCTTTTTAATTTTTATATTACCTAATAATAGTTTTAAGTTTCTAATTATTTAAAATTATTAGAAAAAATTTTATTATTTTATTTTTCTTATTTATTTTAAATAATTCTTACAATATATAATTGGCAAAACTAATCATCTTAGGTATATATTATGTATATATGAGGCGTTCATTTGCAAAATTGTCTAAAAGTATTTTAAGTTATTTATTAGAATAGTTAGAATAGTTATAGAATATTAGAATAGTTTGTATTAAATATTTACGGCTATAGTAAGTCCAAAATTGGGACCTGTATGCTTACAACTTATTGCAATGGTAATTTGCAAATAGAAACTTTTACAACTCAATATCAAAAGTAGAGAGTTTTATTAACTTAATTTACTAAATATACTTATATACTAATTTCATTACTAAATATACTTATATACTAAATGTGCAATTCTTCACGTAAGTCAAAAGAGCAGTTTCGATATATTGACTCGAATTTTGCTCTAAAATTTCATTGTAAAAAACCAATTCTTCTTTTTCTTTCCAATCCGGTTCAAAGTGACTTTTTAATAATTTTTGAATAGCCGCCACTCCTTTTGATATTTCTTGTAAATCATAGCATCCTTATTTTTTTTATTTTCTTAATAATGATCAATATATTCCTGTATTAGTTTATAAGTCCCCACCTCCCCCTTTAGCCAATATAATGGGATGAACCCCTTACCAGCGAATGCAGTATATTGACTAGGAAGTAGGAATAGGAAAGGATAGGAAATGGATACGGAAACATTAAAGTGGGACTGTAGAAAAACAATGAATCCGCCTATTATTATTACTATTTGCTAACAGTGATTATAGGCGTTACAAGCTATAACAGTTACAACATGTAGTCGTATATAACACCTTACTACATGAGGTAATTATTGAAGGCAACCCCCACTGCCACTGTAGCGGCTATTATTATTGGTATTAGTATTACTTATTAATATTATTATTATTTTATTACAGAGTCAGGGCCATCAGTGGATTACAACGTGCAGCAGTATATAACACCTTACTGCATGATATAACAAAAGATAGCTCCACTATAGCAGCAATTATTATTATTATTACTATTATTATTATTATTACTATTATTACTGTTATTACTATTATTACTATTATTATTACTATTGTTATTATTACTATTATTATTATTACTACTATTAATTATACGATATACATTATTACGATATAAAATAACTACATATTTTTTTTTATTTATATGACCTGACCGGGGTTTGAACCCAAGACCCTTCGATTGAAAGGTTGGTGACTTAACCACTGCGCCATGAGTCAGATATATAACGTTTACGTTGATCAAATATTTCAAAATATTCTTCGGTGATAAGTATATTTTTTTTTTTATAATTTTTTTAATTCGACCAAAAATTCAATTGGGGGAAGAATTAGTTTTAAGCGGAAGACATGTTCAACTTACATCTGTTACTGGAGAAGAAAATGCAATATTGTAGTCAGTTTTTTAAGACCAAATGTTCTTGTAGTGTTCAATAAATGTAGTTCAATAAAGCTCAAACTCTGATCTGTCCTTTGCTAACTGATCCGTTGGCTTGCTTCTTGTAAGACCTTCATGGCATGGGATGAAAATCAAGTTAATAATGTTCTGTTCAGAGAATATTTTCAATGCTTCTTGATAGCCTTCTACCATGTTCAATTTAATATGTCTTGCTGCTAAGGATTTGATTGTCGTTTGATTATCAGAGTAGAATGTAATTCTATTATTTGAAAGTCTTTTAGCCAATGCTAAGTTAGCGGCTAAATGGATTGCCAGAACTTCTGCTTGGAAAGCATTGCAAAACGATAGTTGAATTCCTAAGAGTAAACTCCAAAACCAATTTTTCCACCCACTTTAAAGCCATCTGTGGAAATAGAGCTGCCGCTTTCGTTTGCATACGAGGTGTAATCAGATCAATCTTGTCTGCAAGGAATCCTTACAGAGAAGGGTTGATCCATGCCAATTTTGGTATTCTCGGTCTATGTTCTTCCGATTATGTGTACAGGATGTTGCTTCAAAATAGAAGTGTCTCCTTGGATACGTCCTTTGAGAATCGCTGAAGCTTGAAAAGATAGTGCACTGTTTAGACGCGCACTGAGTCTAAAGTCCATTCAAGCGGTAGTGCACTGAATGGCGCGTAAATATGTCTAAAGGCTGGAAGTACAAGATATCTTCCATACCTTGCCGCAAGCGTCATGTAAAGAGCATCTGTGATACCAAGGCATGCTATATTTAACACTCTGTTGACAGCTTTCCGATTATAATTGTCAAGTTTTATTTTATATATTTTAAATGGTATACAAGTAATATGTGTTACCAGTCAATGGTCATAATGATAATATTAGCATTTCGGGATACTCAATTATTTCACCCTTCATAAATATAAATGTTCTACCCTAACCTTCAACTATATTTGGATCTAAGTTCTCGTTGAAAAGCATGCCCAAAACATTTTTATTTCTTATACAGATCACCAAAATGAAATGGAGAAGACTCTGTTGTAGAAGTTGAAAATCTCTCAAACCAGATGAACGAAATTTTAGATTCATATTAGAAACCAAAATTGTTCTGCCGAGTGATTTCCATATCCATAACAGAGATTGGCTTCACTTTTTCAATAATCTTCTCTCAACTTGTCTAAAATCGCACTAGAATTGCAGACCGTGTTGATCAAGAAAGTCAGCTCTTGGATCTGTTCCTAACCACACAGCTTGAAAAATACGTGGTTTCAGTTAATTGGCCCAACCAACAATCAAAGAACCACTCCCAAAAACTTAGTATGACGTTATATCCATGCGAACTGCGATGTCCTCAACAATTTTTTTAAATTCATTCATTAGTCGCTTCTGTGACAGAAATATTGAATTTGCCGCAAATTCTCATTCTCTCTGTGCGTGCTGTGAGGTGAGCACTGATTGGAATTTTAGGAGTATTTTAATTAATTTTAAATAGAAAAAACTAAAAAAAAAAAATTTTTGATACAGAAAATATATTTTTAAAAGATATAAAATAATTAAATAATAGTTATTTTGTGTTATACTTTATTTCTCTTAATAATATAAAAGATAATCAAAATTCGCTACTAATATATAGTTTAAAAAGGAGAAATAGTAGTTATAAATATTTTTTCAACATGATTTGCATTTTTTGCAATGGCAAGGTTGAGAGACTACATAAAAAAATAGTATGTGGAGATTGCAACTCTATGTTTCATTGCGCCTGCGTAAATTTAAAAGAACAAGACATTGATTATATGAAAGTAAGCGGAAATAACTTTAAGTGTGAGAAGTGCAGAGCTCTTCATAGAAAATCTCTTCATATTCAACATTCTGATCTTCAATCAACATCTCAACATATTTTAAACTTTTCATGGGAGATAATTGATACACATACGCAACAATCTTCATCTAAGAAGAATTAATTCAAATAAAGAGAATTCTGTTGCACTCACCACACTGAGCAATAGAATTACCCCACTCACTATTGTAAACTCTTCTTTACCTCTTCATATTAAAAATTCAACACAGAAAAAATTGGGTATATCCACCACACCTAATAACTGTGTTTCTCTAAATACTATTTTAAATATTGGTCAAAATGACGATCCGTCTCAACTTACTCACATTATTACAAATCAGCAAATATATGCTCAATTGATTGAAATGAGTAAACAAATTAAGATGTTTATGGAGATCACGACAGAGCTACGAGGTGAGAACACAATGTTAAAAAATAGAGTAAATTATCTGCAGGGGAAGATGAATTGGTATGAACAAAAGGAGAAAGAGAAAATAATTGAAATTGTAGGTGTACCTAATGCTACAAATGAAAATGCACTTCTATTATCAAAAAACGTTTTCTGTGAATGTTTGGACATTGCTGATGCGGATATGAACATTGAAAAATGTTACATTAAAAAAAGGGAGAGCATAAATAAGGGGAGAACAACTGAGTTGAATAACGTCATCTGTGTACAGATTTCAACAGTAGATAATAAGAAAAAAATTCTTAAAGGTAAATATTCTAAAAGGAAAAAGCTAAATACTTTAATTTTTGGTGATGGTAAGAAAAAAGATATATTTATCAATAAAAGTTTTACAAGATAAAATAGTGCCTTATTTTTAGAAGCAAAAAAATTTAAAAAGGAAAATAATTTTAAGTACTTGTGGTTACAGAATTCAAAAAAATGTTAAAAAAGTCTGAAAATGGTAAAGCCTTCGTCGTAAGAACTTTTTGATTTGATGATTTCTTAAATATAAAATTTAGTTAGAATGTCGGTTTTAATTGATGATTTATTAGATCCTTATAACGACGACTTTGCCAACTCTGTTAATTCAGACATACAAAATAATATCGCTAACTTTGATTTTTCTGTAAATAATTCTTTGTGCATTGTGCATCAAAATATTAGAAGCCTTAGAAAAAATTTCGATTCGCTAGTAGCACATTTGGATTCTTTTTCTAAATCTCCTGACTTTATTTTTGTTCAGAAGTTTGGATATTTCAGTGCGAAGCTGATGATTTCTATATTCCTGGGTACAAATTTTTTTGTTGCTCAAACGAATCCTATGCTGCTGGAGACGCAGGTGTTTTTGTAAAACATGATTACGATTGTCAGTTGTTTTATTACAATTTTGATTCTGCAGATGTAATAGAATTGCGTTGTAATATAAATAAGGAAAGTTTTTGTTTTGTAGGTGTTTATAGACGTGATTCTTGTAGTGTTATTAGGTTTTTAAAAGAATTTTCCAAGTTCCGAGTATGTATAACATTGTTATTGTTGGTGATTTTAACTTAGACATTTTATTAAATAATTTTTTTTCCTAAGGGAGGTGGGAATCTTCCAAAAACACCAAGAATTTCCCCCTTGGTAGTGTCAGATTCTTACTGACTAAACCCACCTCCCCCTTTAGCCAATATAATGGGATGAACCCTTACATGCGAACGCAGTAATATCAATTATATTAAATAATAATTGAATAATTAAAAAATCATATTCTTGTTCGTTTTAAGAATTTGTCTTTGAATAGTAATTCTTGTAATCTTTTTAATGTAAACTTTCAAACTTTCATACTATGATAGGCTTATTTTTTAATTATTTCAGAGGTGATCGTGGTGTTATTGGAGAATTTATACATAAATTAAATCTAATAGATTTTACTAAACTTAATATTAAGTTAAGATTTGAAAATTGGGATAATATCTATAACGATTTTAACATTTCTATTGCATATTCGAATTTTATAATCAAATTGACTAATTATGTAAATGATTGTAAGAAAACTATTAATATGAGAATAAATAAGAAAAAAAAATTAAAGCCCTGGATAAATAATTGTCTCCTTAACAAAATTAATACAAAAAATAAATTATGAATAAAGTGTCTAAAGCATCCATTAAATTTATAATTAAATCTTAGATACAATAAATTGTCCAAACTTTTAAAGAAAGAAATTGTAAGCACTCGCGAAGCTTTTTATAGGAATAAATTTGCAAATTGCAATGGTGATCTGAAAAAACTATGGAAATTTGTAAATTCCATAATAGGTAATGAATCAGAGAAAACAAGATCGGTTAACCTAAATGTTAATGGGTCTATAATTTCTGCTCCTATAATTTCTGTTTTCAATAATCATTTTGCGTCAATTGCTATTAGTTCTGCGCCTTGCGCTCAGTCCGTTCATCATATTTGTTGTTTTAATAATTTAGGTTTAAAGAAGGAAAATGACCAAATAGGAAATTTCTTTTTCGAACATATTTCCTCTGTAGAGGCACTAAAATCAATTAACTCCTTGGATAACTCAGAGTCTTGTGGCTTTGATGGAATTTCAAATAAACTTTTAAAAGAAGTTGTACTAAATATTGTTGATGTCCTAACTTTTTTATTTAACAGCAATATTCTAAATGGTGTTTTTGCTCAGGAGCTCAAATGTGCAAATGTCATGCCACTGTATAAAAAAGGTGACGTAAAGGATTTTAGTAATTATAGACCTATTTCTCTGTTGCCATCCATTTCCAAAATTTTCGAAAAAATAATGAAACGTAGAATTTTAAAATATCTTAGCAAAATAGGCTTTTTTAGCAATTGTTAATTTGGGTTTAAAAAAGGGTTGTCTACCGAAGATACACTTCTAGACTTCTGCTTTAACATTCAAAAAAGCCTTAATGATAGGAAAAGTTGTGCAGCTTTATTTGTAGACATTACAAAAGCATTTGATATGGTGGACCATTCTATCCTGCTTAAAAAATTAGAAACTATAGGTTTTCGAGGTTTTATGTTGAGCTGGTTTAAGTCCTACTTAGTAAATAGGACTCAAAGGGTAAAAATTGAAGATAAACTAAGCAGCCCAAAAAATATCAATATTGTCTACCCACCCCAAAGTTCTGCACTTGGCCCTATTTTATTTTTAATTTACATAAATTCTATTTTTAAGCAACAATTTATTGGTAAGATTACAGCTTTTGCTGATGATCTTGCATGTTTTTATGTTTCCAATAATTCCTTTAATTTAATAGCGGACATGAATCATGATTTAAGCATTCTCAGAAAGTGGTTCTTTGATCATAAATTATTGGTCAGTTGCAAAACTAAAGCTATATATTTTAATCTTACTCAGCAAGACGCTCCAAAAACTGATTTGATTTTTCATGCGTCAGAGTGTAATAGATTTGTGTTATGCAATGAAAAGTGTTCTTCTGGGTTTTTTAATTTGTTTAATGAAAACGTGAGCTGTAATGATAAATATTTTAAAATAGAAACAGTAAACAATTTTAAATATTTAGGTGTACACTTTGATAGCAATATGAACTGGTCAGTACATACAGCCACATTAAAAAAATACTTCCTGACAACTCAGCGAAAATTTTACAGTCTGCAAAGGTTCTGTTCATTGAAATTACTAAAAACAGTTTATCATGGAATTTTCCATTCTAGGCTACAATATCGGATAGCTTACTGGGGAGCGGCTTAGTGTAATAAGATTAACCCGATTGTAACTCTTCAAAAGTCAATTATGCGAAAAATTTTCAAAAAAAACAGAAGATATCACTCATTGGATCTTTTTAAAAAACTTGAAGTTCTTCCAGTAAGACATTTATACTTCTTTAAGGTGCTAAAGATATTTTACAAAAAATGTGGCTATTTGAATTCCAGAATCTCAAACAATTACAATTTGCGCTCCAATTTTGATTACACAGTTATTATTCCTTATTTAGGACTACAAACTTTCGGAACTCCTACTTCATAACAGCAGCAAGATTATTTAATAGAGCTTCTTTGTATATCAGGAAGGTTAGATTTTAGAGAAAGTTTCTAAAACTTGTCAAACTGTGGCTTCTGCAGTTTGTTCACAATGCAATTGAGCATTTACTTAATTAGATTAAATTTTTGTGGTACTTATAAATTTTTTTATTTTTTTTTTTTTATTTAATTTGATACAGAAATTATTATTCTTTCATCACTTTTGCTTCTCTTTTTATTTTGTTTTACTTCTCCTTGTAATATATTTTCTTAATATTTTTATCTTTTGTATTATATTTTCTTAATATGTTTGTTTTTGTATTATATAAATTTTAATTTCCTTTATCACCTCACCTTTTTATATTGTTGAACTCTTAATTGATATGGTATTTAAAATTATTTTATTTTAATATATAATACCATTACTTATTCTTAATTGGATTTTTTCATTTTAAGCTTTTATAGTTTTAGTTTAGGAAAAATTTTTAAATTATATTTTCTTAGTAAATTTTGAATTTTTTAAAGCAATTTTATGAATCACTTTAAGTGGTTATTATTGTTATTGTAATGAAGTGTTTGTATTTTTAAATTTTTTTTTTTCCTTAATTATAATATTTTATTAGTTGTACGCATTTTGTATGAATTTCCAATGAAGAATAAAGATTAAATAATAATAAATAATAAAAAATGCAATTTGTGAAATAATTTCACTCGAAATTATGTTATTTATAGCTCACTCCATAAGAATTATTAAACGGAAGTGCAAATCTTAGTTTGATCGAGTTTGTAGTGTAGCCATTCTTAAAAAGAAGAAAGCATTAGATCAAAGGCTCTCAGAACTAACTATATAGTGATTCGAAACCAGAAAATTATTAAGAAACAAAAATTATTTTCAATCAAAGGTTAAAACGAAAACTTATTCACATGCTAAAAAATAGGAAATCCTTTTGAACATTTGCAAAACATTTAAAAGAGGAAGTTAGCCCGTCATCTTTTCCTCCACTTGTTGATATAAACAACAGAATTGTATCAGATTCCAAAAGAAAACCGAACTTCTTTAGCAAGCAGTAGTTTTCTTTCATCTGGACACAGTTATCCTCAGTCGCCTCAGTTATCTCTAAATCCATCATTCGTTCCCGATGTTGACTACTGCTTCGATAAAATTTACTTACTTTAGCCAAATTAATGATGAAAATCTTGGAGAAACTCGATGCACAAAATCAGCCGATCCAGATCATATCTCTACCATTGTTCTAAAAAATACCTATTCAAGTAATCGAAACCCACTACCTTTTCTTTACTTCGAGTATCCATTCTACCCAATGGAATGTTTTTCCAATTCCAAAAATGGTAATAAAAGCAATCTCTCAACTATCGTCCTATTGCTCTAAGTATCCTCCTATTGCTATAACTTTGCTATAATTAAGCAATGGAAAAAAATTGTAAATCAATTGCTTTTAAAATATCTGGATAGTGGGAGTTTGAATCTTGATTGTCAATACGGTTTCAGAGCCCGTCGCTTAATCGGTGATCTCATAACTTACCTTTGCGAAAAGTTGAATATCAGCCTTTATTACTGTATTCTGGTGGTTCTGGATAATTTCTAACTTTTTGACCTAGTTTGATATGACGCTCAATTAGCAAAATGCAAAGCACTAGGTTTAGGTAGGGTCTTTTTAAAATGAATTGATTAGATTTCTTTCCCAAATACAAATGATGTTGGCGTTCAGGGGTCTGTTTTATCTCTCACTCTTTTTTTAATATTGACTTTTTTTAATATAATAATGACCTATTTTCAATAAGCTCCAGTCCAATCCATAATTACACAGATACAGCATCGTTGTAGCTTCCTATGAATTTCATAGCCGCTGTAACATTAATCACAAGGGTTTCGGCGCTACGTCATAAGTTCGAATATCATACATAAGTACGAAATCAAGAATAACATAAGTGTGAAAAAAAAATCGTCATTACATTCGTACGATAGTCTTAGCAATATTAAACTTGATCCCGCATTTGTAATACCACGAAATAAGCATGACAGATATAGACTCAAGTATATGGATTGGATCAGAATCGAAAAATTAGTGTATTACGCTTTATCCGTCCGTCCGTCAGCAATATAACTCAAAAACTAAGAAAGCTACAGTCTTGAAATTAATACAAAATATTTTTGTATAAATTTCTAGGTTCCCTATGTTTTGTGGTTAAGATCCGACCCAAACTTCAAATACAATTATCGAACAACTAAATATTTGAACTCCGAATTTTTTATACAAAATACAAAATTTCTATACAACAAGAATTTATATGAGTTACAATAACAGTTTTAGGGTTTACTTTTTGTTTTTTTTTTTTGTGCTTTTACATCTATTAATAATTAAAATGATAAAAAATGGATAATGATAATGATAAAAAATGTAACGGTTGCTTGAAAACTTATATTCATGATATTGGTATACATATATACAAATATAATATGTATTATAATATGTACATATCGTATGTGTACTTGAATGATATTTTAGTGTATATATATATACACTAAATTTTCCGCCATTTTCTTGAAAAATTTCTCCACGCCATTTTCTTGGAAAAAAAAATATTGACTGAAAAAAATCTTGAAAAAAATATTTCAAAAAAACAAAAACCTTGAATTTAATCTTGAAAAAATATTTTTCAAGATTTTATCTAACGTCTTTTTAAAAAACAAAAAAAAAACTAACTAAAACAATAACAAAATTGAAAGTTTTTTAACAAAAAAAACTACCAAATAGGATTGCCCCTTTAGCCGGAATAATTATCTAATAAGGAGAAATTCTGTTTGTTTGTTTGTACCCTTTTCATGTAAAAACCACCAGTCCGATTTTAACAAAATTTTACAGGAACATTTCTACGAGCCTCAGTGGCAAGTTCCCAGACAGTCTCAGGGATGTTTTGCAACTTGCACTAAACAAAATCACAACATGGGCTGCAAACTGTGGGCTGTCAGTAAATCCACAGAAAACAGAACTGGTCCTCTTTACAAGGAAATATAAAATTCCTAAAATAAAACTGCCTTCGTTAAATGGCTGCACTCTTACCTTTAGCGAAACGGCGAAATTTCTGGGTCTAACTCTAGATAGGAAGTTAAGCTGGAAGGCTAACATCTCAGAAAAAGTAAAAAAGGCCTCAATAGCACTCTATTCGTGTAAAAAAGCCATTGGTGTGAAATGGGGGCTTCAGCCATACATGACTTACTGGCTATACACATCCGTAGTAAGACCCATTCTTATGTACGGAGTCATAGTATGGTGGAAGGCAATCGATAAAGAGGTCAACCACAAGGCAATCGCTAGGGTCCAAAGAACTGCCACACTATGTATTAGTGGCTCTTTAATAACAACCCCTTCTGCGGCATTGGACATCATGCTTAATCTGATGCCTGTAGAATATTATAGTAAATTTGCAGCCGCAAACACAGCTGTGAGATTAAAAGCTACATCCCAGTGGATCAATTCACGAGAAGGTCACTCGGATATCATAAACCAATTCAATTCACCTCCCACCTTGGTGGACTGCACGTCCCCCATTTACTTCTTCGGGAAATCTCATGTGACGAGCATACCAAGCCGTGAGAGTTGGAACTCGAACACAGTGATGACCTTCGAAGCAGTGCAATTCTACCCGGATGGTTCAAAAATGAACAGCAGTGTAGGATGCGGGGTCTTCTCAGATAATCTGAATATCAGTCATAATTTCCGATTACCAGACCATTGTAGTAGCGTCTTCCAAGCGGAAATTGTGGCAATTCAAGAAGCCTTGATTCTACTGAATAGAAGCGTTTTGACTGTGAAGCAAGTACGTACTTTGTCAGACAGTCAGGCTGCGTTAAAATCTCTGGAATCAACATGCACAACCTCGAAGACTGTAATAAACTGCCGAAAACTTCTTAACGAGATGGCCAGGCAGTTTAGCATTCAGCTTTACTGGGTACCAGGTAATCGAGGTATTCCGGGAAATGAAAAAGCGGATGAACTCGCCAGAATTGGTACAACCTTACAAGTTCTGCCGGATAGGGCAGGACTAGGAGTACCTCTATCCACAAGCAAAACGTTATTTCGAAAGGAAATAACGGATATGGTAAATTGCGAATGGTCAAACTTAACCTCGTGCAATATCACAAGATTGATATGGCCCAAAACCGATTTAAGACGATCCAATGATCTGCTTTCCCTCAAAAGGGCAGATATTGGAATGACAATGGGAATAATCACCGGTCACTGTTTAATAGGGAAGCATGCCAGAAGACTTGCCTTATCCGCAAACGACTATTGTAGACCCTGCAAGGATGAAGAAGAGGAGGAAAGTACTCTCCATCTCCTATGCACATGCCCGGCCTTGTCGGTAAGAAGGAATACCCATTTGGGGCAATATCTCTTCGACAGCCTTAGCGATCTTTCAGGTAAAAATGTGAAGAGTATTTTTCGAAGCTCAAGCAAGAAGCTCAAATTGGTTTTAACGAGTGGGATAGAAAAGCTTCCATGTGGTATCACAATGAACCAAATACGGTCTAAGTGTGCCTTTTTGGCAGCCACCTTAACCTAACCTAACCTTCTACGAGCCTGGATTGAGTTAAAGGATATATTGCGTTTTGGTTCATTAACCCATTGTGACCCGAGACCGGTTCAATGCTTTTTGGTTTTTTTGTTGTCGTGCCTAAACGTTTTGACCGATTGAGTTGCTTTAAATATTTTTCTTAGCTTTAGGGAAGAAATTTGGTTGCAATATGTTACCCGGATTCGGCTCGGCGGGCTTCCAAAAAATATTTTGTTTCCGATTTATGTCCAATTTATGATGGTTTTATGGTCTGAAAAAAAGCATGTGACAAATTTGTATGAACTTCTGGTAACGAGTTTCGGCACGAGAGCCGAACGAAGTTTATTAAATTTTTTTGTTTTCTTGCTTAAATGGTTTAATCAATTAATTTGAAAATTCGCAAAATTGTTGCTCTTTAGCTTTATATCAGTTTGAAAACGTAATTACTTATTAGAAAAAGTTAACGTAAAAAAATTCTGATTAATTTATAAAGGTAAAAAAGAATCCTGTCTTTATACCCTTACGATAGGATCGGGTATAATAATACTCCTCCATTTGTAACACCTCGAAATAAGCGAGCTAGATATACCTTCAAAGGTATGGATCGGATCAGAAAAAAATTCTAAGTCGATTGAGCCATGTCCGTCCGTCCGTCAACACGCTAAATAAAAAACTAAGAAAGCTAGAATCTTGAAATTTACACAAAATATTCTAGGAGCAATTTGTAGGTTCCCTATTTTTTTTGGTTGAGTTCCGACCAAAACTTCGGGTAGCTCTCGAATACCTAACTTTTAGATCCCCACATTTTTTTAAAATAGAGTTATGAAATTTTAACTGCTGATAGATGTCACAAAAATATTAATTTTATTTTTAATAACTTTTTTTGTAGCCCCACCCGTTACGGAGCAACAGCTCCCCAAAGGTTCAAAAAAGCTCTATATTTAAATTGTTATAGCACAAGTTGTATAAGGTATATCTTCATTTTGAAAACGGCAAACGATTACTGCTTTTATTACCTTTAAAAGTATATATACAATAAATATATAGTTGTAGCATACGGTGTCTTAATTTACCGTTATGCGAAATTAAAATTTTGCAAAATCCTTTAACCTTTCTATCTTCTAAACGGTTTAAGTTGGAAACTTGAAATTTTGATAGAAGTTAGATCTTTGAAAATAAGTATGAGTAATTTTTTTTGTATCACCCCCGGTTTAGGAGCTGTAAGGGGAAAACTGAAAATTTCCTATTTTTAAACTCCTGTAACTTGAACACCTGTTAAAATTTTTTTGAAGTAATACACAAAAATTAAAGCTTCAACATTACACTCTTATTTCTGTTAATAACTTTTTTTAATCATATAGGGTTACTTTATAATTGACGAAAGTGTTACTTGATTTTTTCAAATTTTCTAACAAATTTCTTTAACGAATTTTTTGCATTATGTCGATCATTTTGCATTACTCGATAATTTGAAATTGTTGAGGATACAATGCGTAGTACAAAAAATCTAAATAAATAAACAACCTAACGGTTGCTTGAAGAATTTTTATTTATATGATATTGATATACACACATACTTATATAATATCATGTTTATTTACATATCGTATATGTCACTGATGAATGAATGATAAGAGTATAGATGTATATTATATACATATATGTACGTACGTATTTACATACATATATGTATTTTATTGTACTTATAAGAAATTATTCTATGAATGGAAATATTTTTAAAGAAATATTGCAATGTATGGCGATATACTTATAACAATATAAATATGCTATGTGCGCATTAATATAATATAATATTTAAAATTATATTTACTATTTTGTAATTTAATATACATTTGCCGCTTAGTATTAAATGGTACTATAACATATTTGGAAAAGTTAGATATATAATCGTTATTCGGAAGGTTAGAATCTGCTTTTGAAGAATGTATACACATATAGTTTGAATATATGTACAACCCATAGTCCTAGAAATTATAAAATTCACCCAAATTATTTTAAAATTATAAAATATTAAAAAAATTATATTGTAAGCAGAGTGACAGGCTGTGAACATACTAACGGTTCGTACGGGTATCTAAGAGTTGACAAAGGTAACTGTATTCTTCCTTGTTTTTTATTAAAAATACGTTAAACTGAACCTGAGATATATGTGTTCAGAAAAAAAAGAGACTAGAATATGCTAAAAGCCACAAACATTGGACACAAAGAAAATGGAACAGTGTCATCTGAAGTGATGAATCCAGATTTGAACTTTGCGTTGGTGATAGCCGAACACGAGTGATATGGAAAAAAATTAAGTATTCCATAAGGACTGTTTGATGCGTTGTGTTCAGCGTCCCGCATCTATTATAGTTTGGGGGTGCATAAGTGTTCGAGGAGTTGGTAAACTTTCACTTCTTAATGGTATAGTGTTAAGTACCAAACCATACTCCAAAATTCTTTGTTGCCCTCGATAACACTGATTCAATCACCCTCGATAACACTGATTCCATTCTGGATACAGACTAAAGACATTCCAACAATGGAATTACCCTCTAGTAGTCCAGATTTGTCTTCAATCGAGACTTTGTGGAATAAAATGAAAAAAAAATTAAGGGCTAATCCAGCTAGGAGTTTAGAAAAATTACACATTCGTTTACAAGAAATTTAGAGTGGATTTACCCCAGAGCTCTGTTCTGAACTTGTTAGCACTGTTCCTCGTCGTGTGCATGACGTAATAAGAAGAAAAGGAAATGTTACACAATGGTAGAAGATTTTGCTTCAAAGTTTGTGTGGACGAAATATTTTGCACTGAAGTAATTTTTTTTAAATAATTTTTTTTACAGTTATGTATTTTTGTTAATAGAATTTTGTATTAGTTTTATTAGTAAATTAATTGAATTTTTAAAATTATGTTCTTTCCTTTGTTTACCATATGTTTAAACCGTAAAAATTAGTTTTAATACAAGTATCATAAAAAATAAGGGATGGACGAATTCTTTTGCATTTGGGCAGAAATAATATAATATATGTGGTGCGGGGTCTAAAGCCATATTTCATAAATAAATATGGCTTTATTACCCATTTAAATGAGTCATTAAGCCAAATTCTGAATTTATAAAAATAATTCTTATAAAAATATTTGTTTCATAATAATAAATTTTTGGGAGCACGCCATTTTCTTGAAAAAAAAATCTAGACAAAAAAAAATTTTGGAAAAAACAATCTTGAATAAAAATCTTGAAACAAAAATCTTGAAAAAAAAAATTTTTTTTTTTAATTTCTTGAATTTCATCTTGAAATAAAATATTTTTCAAGATTTTATTTAATGTCTTTTAAAAAAAACGAGGAAGAGTGCAGTAGAATAGACTGTGTCAACTCTGGGATACCCGTATGAACGTAATATATCCTGTTTCTATAAAACTTGATCATCTTTTAAAAACATTCAGATGTTTTAGTACCGAACTACAGAGATATATTTATGTAAATTGTGGAGTTGTATGACAGCTACCCGAATTTATTGCGCCTAGCTTCATTAAGTACCAAGAAATGCAAGAAGCCTGAACCGGCTGCTTTAGACCAATCAAATTTTACAAAAGTTTTTGGCATGCAACTCGACACTTTTTCACTAAATTTAAGATAGCTAGCTTCAATAGACACTGAGTTATTTTCATTTAAAAAGAGAAATTGTATGGCAACTTTCCGAACCTGCCATATCATCATAACCAAATTTTACAGAAGTTGTTGCCATAAAACTGGATCATCATTTGCAAAATTTCAGATACCTAGATTGAATAGACACTGGGTTATTTCCATTTAAAGAAAGAAGTTGTATGGCATCTACTCGAACCCGGCGGCCGAAAATGCTGAAGTTAAATAGCAAAACTAACAATTTTGCAAAAGTGATGTAAAAAAAAATTTCAGCCTCCTAGCTCCTTTATTTTTTGAGTTATCGTGCGGACGGACACTGAGTTATTTTCATTTAAAAAGAGAAGTTGTATGGCAACTACCCGAACCTGTCGCACCCCCACAACCAAATTTTGCATAAGTTGTTGCCATAAAACTTGATCATCATTCGCAAAATGTCAGATTCCTAGCTTCAATAAACACTGAGTTATTTTCATTTAAAAAGAGAAGTTGTATGGCAGCTACCCGAACCCGTCGCACCACCACAACCAAATTTTACAGAAGTTGCCATAAAACTTGATCATCATTCGCAAAATTTCAGGTTCCTAGCTTCAATAAACACTAAGTTATTCTCATTTAAACGGATAAGTTGTATGGAAGCTACTTGAATCCGTCACACCAGCACAACCAAATTTTGCAGAAGTTGTTGCCATAAAACTTGATCATTATTCACAAAATTTCAGAAACGTAGCTTGAATAGATACTGACTTATTTCTATATAAAGATAGAAGTTGTATGGCAGCTACTCGATCCCGCCGACGGAAAATGTTGGATTTAAATAGCAAAACTAACAATTTTGCAAAAGTAACATAAAACAAATTTCAGCCTCCTAGCTCCTTTATTTTTTGAGTTATCGTGCGGACGGACGGACGTACATGGCTTAATCGACTCAGAATTCGATTCTTTTTAGAGTTGGATTCAATTTAGGGACGGATTTTAGAGTTGGATTCAATTTAGGGATTAATGAATTTTATTGACGTGCTTAAATACTTAATATGTAAACTCTCAAAAAAAGACGTTTTGATAATTTAATTAAAACTATATTTTTATATTATAATGTGTTTATAAATCTCGCGTTTCTAAATCTCGCGTGTTAAAATCCTGTGTGACGTGTCTCAAAATCTCCTATTTCAAAATCTGGTGTTATATATTTAATATATAGGTTATAATATTTTAATATTGAAATATGTATGCGAAAACATAATTGAGAGGGAAGTAGCTACATCCCTCACTATTTTAAAATGTTTTTTTAAAATTTTAATATTGAAATACATATGCAAAACATAATTAGGAAATATTTTAGAGTTGGTTACAAAATCTGGGTTCCAGTAATTTGTTAGCGGAGGTTTGCACTCCTCTAAATGCCTTGCTTTTGAAATATGTATGTAAACAAATAATTAGGAATGATTTTAGAGTTGGTTACAAAATCTGGGTCCCAGTAATTTGTTTAGCGTTTGGGACCGGCAGTCCCCGTTTTTTTCTTTTTATTCATTCAAAATTCAAGATTTTTTTCAAGATTTTTTTTTCAAGATTTTTTTTAACCTATGGGGACCCTAAATTTTAAAAACGACCGGCGAAAGATTCCATACATAATAGTTATATGTAAATATTCTGGAAAAAGGGATATATCCTGATTTTGTAACCAATTCTAAAAACTCTTCTAAGTCAGAATCTCGCATAACCATACACATACATAAATATTCTGAAAAAAGGAATATACCCTGATTTTCTAACCAACTGTAAAATCTCTTCTAAGTCAGAATCTCGCATATATATGCATTTATACAAATATTCCGGAAAAAGAGAAATACTATAATTATGTAACCAACTCTAAAATCCTTCCGAAATAATTTTTTACATACATATTTCAACAACAAGGCATTTAAAATAGTGAGGCTAAAGCTCCCAATATAAATACAAAAAATTTTATGACATAAATACGAAAAATAAGGCGAAATTTTTATTGTACTTATGTCAGTTTTGTTTTTCAGACTTATGATATACTTCCAGTAATTTCATTATTAGTGCAATGAGCTAAATACTAATTTATCTGTTTTTTTTTCCCTAAGGGAGGTGGGACTTCCAAGACTCTAAGAATTCCCCCTTGATAGTGTTATATATTCCCCCTTGATAGTCCTTGATATTCAGCCAATGGTATAGTGGTTCAGACACTGGCCTTTCATACGAAAAGTCTCGGGTTCAAACCCCGTCTGAGTCATATAGATTAATAAAATAATATAGATTTTTCTTATAATATATAATTAGTATAATATAATTATATTTAAAATAAGTATATATGTCTTATAAATGATAATTATTATCATATATAATAAAATATAATTCTTGCGTAAGATAATAGATGGCATAGAACTAAAAGAAACGCCTAGTCTTGCACAATAGCTACATCCGAGTAATCAACGGCTTAGTGAAATAATGATTCCAGAAAATGAAACTAAGTCAATTAGAATAATAAATGACTTAGTAGATGCCCTATGTTCCTTATAGGAGTAAGGAAAAAAAAGTGTTAGATTCTTATTGACTAAACCCATCTGCTGCTTTAGCCAATATAATGAGATGAAAATTCCAACCTGCTAACTCAGTATATTGACTAGGGAGTAGGGGTAGGAAAGGATAATATTTGAGAATCTCAAACTATTATTTCAGAGAGAAGCTTTGCAGCATTCAACAGACTTAAAGATTCTGGGTATCTAATTTAACCAAAAATTGACTTGGTCAAGTCACATTTTTGGTATAGCTGAAGCATATGTTTATACAGCTATAGTATTTAGTTGCATATGTCTATTTTTTTCGTATGGCTGTTAAACTTACTTTTCTGCGTCATATATTTTCAAAATAAAATATGCATATGTCGAAAATCAAGTATAATGCGACCTTTTAGTTGAAGCCTCCCAAACAGCGCCATTCGTTTTATTAAAGATCCCAGTGTCATAATAACGGTCACTCAGTAATCACCGTACAGTTGCGTAATTGATTTTGGTTTACAATTCAAAAATTTACAATCTTTAATAGCCCAAGAAAAATACAATTGGAAAAACGTGCTAGAAAGGTTAATAAGCATAACATTATTTTTAGCAAAAATAATTTGGCATTTCGGGGTTCTAATGAATAGCTATATCATGTCCAACATAATGGTAATTTTTTCAGCTTTGTTGAACTTTTAGGAAAGTTTGATTTAATATTAAATAAGCATTTGCGCAAGGGGCAGAAATTCATATTCAATACTGTGGAAAAAAAATTCTAAACGAATTGATAAGTACACTTGGAAATATGACAAGAAGTCATATTATGGATCATGCCCGCAAATCGAAATATTTTTGCATTATTTTAGACTGCACAACTGATATACGACATATCGAACAGCTTCCCATAACTTAAAGATTTTATGATATTCAAGATATGGAGCTTAAATAGCATTTTATATCTTTTAAACCAGCTTTTGATTCTACTGAAAAAGGATTATATGATAATATTGTGAAAATTTTAGATGAATTTAATTTGGAATTAAAAATTGTAGACGACAAGGCTATATGATAACGGGGCTAATATGAAAGATAAAAATAAAGGAGTACAACGGGACTAATGTGAAAGATCAAAATAAAGGAATACAAACTAGAATTTTAAAAGAAAATCCAACGGCGTTTTTTATGCCTTGCGTATGTCATTCAATTAACCTGCTAATTGGTGACAATATTTCTTTTTAAATAAATTTTTTGGGTATATTCAACAAACTTATACTTTGTTTGCTGCATCCGTTGAACGATGGAATATATTTAAAAAAACATGTTAAATCATTAAATCCAAAACATTTAAGTGAAACAAACTGGGAATGTAGCATCGAATGTATTAAAGCAATAGTATTTGAAATTGCAGAAATTAAAAATGCTAGGCTAGCTCTTTAATAGCAGAGGTTAGCCCTTTAATATTGTCAGCAAATCTATGCAAAAAGCTACTTTCGATATGAGTAAGCCAATCCAACTTCTTGGGAATTGTAAAACTTTTCTAGTAGGATATAGAGCATGCAGTTTTTCTGAAGCTCTAAAATTAGCCAAAGATCTCCCTTTGCTATTAAATGTGAACGCACAGCTTAAAACAGTAAGAATCAGCCGTCGTAAAAAATAATTTACTTAAGAATGTGATAATGAAAATCCTAATGTAAATGGTCCAAAAAAATATTACAAAAATCATATTTCTAATGTGATTGAGGATCAGCCGTTGGTGGAACGGTTGCAATAAATGAAAGACTACGAAGATTCATAGGGTTTCTTGTTCAACATAAAAAATAATAAAAATCGCGATGGTGAAGTTTTGCCAGGATTTACATATAAAGTTAGCAAATGGGGCAAGTATATAAAATGATATAAATGAAATTGAGTTGTACAATGAAATCGAATCATTGAAGCAGTTGGTACCAGACGAAATGAATGACTTTTTAAGATATTTAAAATATATAAATAATAATAATTTGAAAAGTACAGTACCAAATCTTTGGGTGGCTTTGCGAATTCTTGTAACAATTCCTGTTAGTGTTGCGAGTGATGAAAGATGTTTCAGTAAATTAAAACTTATGAAAACGTATTTGCGATCGACTATGACAGAAGATAGGTTAAATAATTTGGCTACATATTTTTCAATAGAAAATGATATTGTGAGAAATCTTAATTTTGAAACAGCTATAAAAAAATCCGCAGGTATAGAGGCAATAAAAAAATTATTCATATAAATTCAATGAAATAGATTTAGATTATATTTCATATAAATTCAGATGAAAAAGATTTACAAGTATATTGTTCTCTTGTAAAAGCAAGAGAATCGAATATTTGCAAATAATTAGAAAAAGTAGCAAAGATTTTTTCTGTTCCTTTAGCGGCAAAAAATAACATTAATTAATCTTATTTTAGTTAATGCATCATCTAGCTTTAAGGAATTAAAATCAACAAATAATAAAAGTGATTCTATTAATAATTTTAAAATCTTCTATCACAACTATTAGTGCTATAAGAGGCAAGCTTAAAAAATTATATGTTGATGCGAAGTCTTATAACTGCAGTGTGCTATAGCTATTACCATATAGTGTGCTATAGCTATTACCAACAGGCTAAATGATTCCTTCAAAAATGAAGAAATACTGGATAGTAATTGGTCGATTTATAGAAAGAATAGGGATTATTTCTACAACTTACAACTTATCAAGTGTTCCGTTAATCACCAGGACCTCCGTCTTTTTCACCAATCCGATCACCAATTTTTTAAAAAACTTAGGTAATAACTTTCTATACCTAGGAATTGTTCACTTTCCGCCCAATTCTGACAATTCATTGTATTGTGAATTTTTCAATATATACATATATCGAAATAATGTATCATATATGAATGAAAATAATTCAATTTTTATTTTTGGCGATTTTAATCGTCGTGCACTGACTTTTATTGTAGACGATTCAAATAATTTATTACTACCAATTTACTTTCATAACGACATTGATTTTGACATTATATCTACATTAATACAACATAGTGGTAAGATCTTGTATTTTCAAATGCATATTAAAAGTGGTGGTAAGTGGTGGTAAAATTCGCAGATGATGCCTGTTCAACCTGATCATTAAAACTCCTCATCATAATGCAATCATCTTCGAAATTTCCATTTCTATGCCACATTTCACCAAATCTTACAATAATAATAATATTGTATATGACTTTTCCAGCGCTGATTATCAAACCATTAATAACGCTTTATCTATCTTAAATTGGGACGAGCTGTTTTTACAACAGTACAATCTCTATATTTAGTTAAAAATATTTAACATAATTAACTCCTTTGTGCCGTAAAAAAGATAAAACAACAGAACCTTGACTTGATAGAGAAATTAGCACATTGCGTAATCAACCTAACAAATTTTACAAAAAAAATCAAAGTTACAAAGAAGTCTGACGTTAATTTACTGAACATGTACAGGGATCTTGCTTTAGAATTTAAACACAAATCAAATTTAGCATATGATAGTTAATTATGTGATTGAAATCGGAAACAAATTAATTACGTTTTTCTTCTAGTCTTAATGTAATTTGTAATTTTTTGCAGATTGTTTTCAAAAAGTTTACCGACTGTTAGATTTGTCCACCAAGTTCTCCTTTTCTAACTCAATTAATAGCTCTAATTCAATCACAGATCTACATCTTTTCAAAAACGAAATATTTGAAGCAATTACCAAACTCGTTATTAAAAAAGATGTGGCACCTCATCCCCATGTGATCCCCATTCATAAAAAGGGTGAAAAAGTTTCCGTCGAAAACTACCGTGTTATAGAAAAAATTATAGTCAATAAAATTACACGCGTCATAAATACAAAATTAAACAACGGACAACATGGATTTAGAAAAGGTCGTTCTACTACAACTAATCTTATGGTGGATTTCAGCAAAGCTTTCGATCGTGTTGATCACAAAATTTTGCTTAATAAACTTGAAACTTTAGGCGTTTCCGGTTCTTTCCTTGCATGGCTTTGCTCTTATCTTACTGAACGAACTCAAAAATAAATATTAAATTCGAAGATTATTTGTCAAATACAATTAATTTCACCTCAGGAGTACTACTATAGGTAACTATTTAGGTTCACTCCTATTGAATATATTTATTTCAGATTTTTCTAAAAAAATAGTGGATGTTTCACATATTGCATTTGCTGACGATGTTAAAATTTATCACGTTATCAAGAATAGTTCTGATGTTGCATTACTTCAAGCAAATCTACATTCTTTTCAAGAATGGTGTTTCAGCAACAAATTAGAACTAAATATAGCAAAATTCAAGGTCATAAGTTTTAAACGAAAAAGATCTATATTGCTCTTCGATTATACAATAGATAACACAACCCGCTAGAAAAGGTGTTCAGTATGGGCGATTTTGATATTATTTTGGACGATAAACTTAACTTCCAGCTTCACTATGATCATATGGTTTCCAAAGCGAATGAAATGTTAGGTTAGGTATTAAGAAAAGGTCTAAAAAATTTAGTAACACAGAAGTGACACAGCTCTTTACTGCTTTTTAGTTCGATCTATTCTTGAATACGGTAACATTGTTTGGGATGCAGCATTTCAAAAACATTGTAATAGAATGGAATCCGTTTAAAAACAATTCGTTTTATTTACTTTGAGAAATCAATTTAATCCTATAGACTATTTATTCTATTCTTCCAAACTATTTTGTAAGACTAAATTCATTGAATATGTCTTCACACAGGCAAATGCTTGTATAATGCTTTACTTTTGACGTCATAAAAAAAAATATTGGCGTTCAATTTTTAGTAAATAAGGTTAGAATAAACAATGCAGTTAGAAATACAAGAAACACCAAATTTTTAATAGAAAATAACCAAAGAACAGAGTGTGGAAGAAATGAGCCAATAAACAGATGTTGCACTACATTTTCAACAGATATTATCAAAAAACTCTTTTAAACATATTAAAACAAAAATTTATGACCTAATAACTTTGTAAACATTGTAAAACACTTCAAGTTCAAGTTCATATATTCAGCATTTCACTTAATTACGCTCATTCTTTTGTTTTGTAAGCATTTCTTATTTTCAAATTTATATTTAGTATATAGATTAAATCTTTATAAAATTTAAGCTTAGTAACCAAATCTTTTTTGTTCATTTTTTGTGAATTTTATTAGCTTTTGTTTTTAAATTGTTATAATAACACCTGTAAGATTTTTTTTGTAAAAACGTTGTTTTGGTTTAAATAATAAAATAAAATAAAATCGTCTCTCCTTATGTCAACATCAATCTGTTTGATCGATAAACGACTTATTCTTCTTTTATTTTGACACTCTGAAGCATCCGCAGGCGCTCGTAGTGGTTTATACCACGGGGTGTTTACAACTCAACTCTAATATTTTGTGTTGAAAAGTTTAGATTATGTTGATATTTGATATTTTTTACACAGCTCTATAGTTGGATACAATAGGTCCAAACTGGTTTCAATACCTGTTTATATAGTATGATTTTATTTATTGTTTATATAGTATGATTTAATTTCCTGTATTTAATGTTTAGCTCCTCTTTCTTTTTCTTTATGTGCCCATTCCACCAGAGCTTAGCATCCAAGTTCATACCCAAGTATTTGGCAGTGTTAACATAAAGTATAATTTGGTTA
Organism: Poecilobothrus nobilitatus; assembly: GCA_947095535.1. Classification (NCBI taxonomy): domain Eukaryota; kingdom Metazoa; phylum Arthropoda; class Insecta; order Diptera; family Dolichopodidae; genus Poecilobothrus; species Poecilobothrus nobilitatus. The sequence goes on from OX352774.1 coordinate 177,784,653, forward strand.
TTTATGAATGCAGGAAAATTGGCTATCTTTTTGAACGTGAAGTTAATGTGTGTTGATTTCCTTTCGTTCAACTTGGTTCGCCATTTTTCAGTCCAAGCTGTTATTTTTTTATTGCGTCTTGCAGTTTATTTATGATGTCAGCAATACGATTTAGAGAATTGCTTTGCTGTAGTAACGTTATAATCTTGTGGAATATCTCAAAAATATAGTATGAGTACAGTTTGGTCATTGACCTTATTTTATAGATACCTCGTAGGAGTAGGCACCTGTTCTAAAGAAATTAAACAATAAATGTAGAGCTTTCAAAATGGCGTAACACAGCTTATGGGAATTCGTTTGTCATGCGCACGCCGCGAATTTGGTACTATATACCATTATATGCGTTTCCCAAAATTAGTGATTCATATATGTACGATATAAAATGATTTAAGAAGAACATTAACATCTTTCTTCGAAGTTCCATTCCAAACTTTCCACCTTAATCCCAAATTTCCTAATCCTAATTTTCCCAAAAATCCTTCCTACATCCTTATCCCTAAAACCAAACTATACATTTTGTATTAACGGTCCCATCCTGAAGTTTGGTTTAAAAGGGTGGTGGTGTTTAGTTGGTTAAAGTCCAACACTACCTTAGAGGAACTTCGTGCACTTCCCTAGGTGGCTTTTGATGCCTCCCACCTTCCTCGTAAAAAAAAAATGAGTCACTTCAAAGTATTTTCTAAGTGTGTAACTTCATCTGTGAAGGTTATATTTAAGACCTTCGTGTCATACCTTATCGAATGCCTGGGACAGACATTCAGAGCAGACTATTTTTTCCTCAAATGTTTTTTATATTATTTCTGTTATGCGATCAACCTGATCTATTGAGTGTTTATTTCTGAATCCAAATTGATGTGATGGAAATAGATTTCTTTGTTTAATAATTATATTAATCCTGTTCAGCAGTATTGTCTCAAAAATCTTTCCCATTATTGGCAATAATGATATTGGACGATATGATATACGTTACTTCTGTTAAAGGTTTGCCTTGCTTAGGTATAAAAATTACTTCAGCAGTTTTCCAAATACGAGATACATACTTTAATTTGAAGTAGGTGTTAATAATATGCTGCAATTTTGGAAAATCAGCATCTGGCAGTTCTTTTATAATTTTTTCAGAAATACTATTATAGTCCAGGTTATCCTGGACTTGTAATAGATGGTTTAACAATCGTTTAAATTATTCCAAAAAGACTATGGAATAACTTTTTTTCTGATGTCCGTTTTTTTAAGGTAAAATACGAAATTGGAAATACTCACATTATAACGGTCAAATGGGGCCTTGAAAATGAAAAATGGAGCACATGGAGTGTTTTGCAAAATAGTTAAATATTTTCTTATAACGTAAAAAAATATTGAATTTTTTTAAAAATTTCCAAATATATTCTATAAATTATTCTATGAAATGCATATAACATCAATCTAAAAAGTTAAAAATTCATTTAAGCACAAATTTATATAAAACGTTCTGGTATATTTATCTAAATATAATTATCCTTATGTACATTTAGAATGGAACGTCAGAAAAACTAATTGAAGACATTTTTTCATCGTTCCTAGAGAATAGGGATTTTGAAGTATCAAATGCAGAATAGAGATTTTGAATCAGTTTTTGCTGGCGAAGAACATTCAGTAATTGAATGTACTAATTTAAAATGACAATATATTTGATCAGAAAAGTAGTGAGGATGACGATACGAATACTGATATTGAAGAAATAGACCAGCCACTACACAACCAGTAGATTTATGTTTTCGAGGCGGTACTGAATGGCAAACAACGGTGTAGTGACAGAATGCCCGAGAAAATAAAGAACGCGGGCTTTAAAAACTTTTGGAATAAAAGCCCGCGGGCGTTATTTGCTTTTTAAATTGGAATTAAAGCCCATAATTCAAAAGAATTAAAACCCGCGGGTTTTAATTCCTTTTGAATTGGAATTAAGACCCACATTATTTTTTGTTATTAAAAGAAGAGAATAACAGAATATGTAGAGCAAACGCGTTAGGGGGGCTTTTGGATAAAAATTGGGGTATCCCCTTTTTCTAGAATATTTACTAATAAGTATATGTGCGAGATTCTGAATTGGGAGGGCTTTTAGAGTTGGTTACAAAAGCAGCGTTATATGCTCTTTCCAACATATGTATATAAGTAATTTTCCTATTGTCAGAGATTTTGGGAGGGATTTTAGAATTGAATTTAAAATCAGGATTATACGCCTTTTATAGAATATTTAGATATATGCATATGCTAGTTTTGAATTAGGAGGATTATATACATATTCTGAAAAAACGTATACCTAACTCTGATTTTGTAACCAACTTTAAAATCTCTCCTAATTCAGAAACTCGCATTTGCATATATTTAAATGAGACTTCTGACATGTCACCAAATAAAATCCAGTCAAATGAAATACAGACTCATGATAGTTACCGTTGTGTTACTCAGTGGGCTTTAATTCTTTTTCGAAATGGACTTAAAGCCCACGATCTAGTGGAATAAAGATCCGTGGGCTTTAATTCTCTTTTGAAAAGGATTTAAAGCCGACGGGCGTTAATTCCAAAAGTTTTAGAATCAAAGCCCGCGGGCTTTATTTCCTTGGATGTTCTGTCACTGCACCGCAAACAGCATTATTTCCGGGGTATGCATACAAAGTAGTAGAATAACTCTAATAAATATAGTAAACTTATTACTAAGGAAATATTTAAATACTGCGAGTCATTGTTTTTGTCATTCATTTTAACAGTTTGATTTCATTATAAAACATACAAATATTAAAGCTAAAAATAAAAAGGCGAATTGGAAAAAAACATATAGAGTTTACCTTTAGAGTAAATAGAGTTTAACTATTACCTTTCATCGGTTTACTAATGATTGCTGGTGTAGATTGATCTAGTAAAAAAAATTATCAAGAATTTTTCGGATTATTGGCGCGTGGTATACTAATCTTTAGAGCTACAATGGGATTTAAACATTTTAAAGACTCAAAGGTCCAAAATCTAAACGACGTTCAAGAAATAAATTGGCACCAAATGGATTGAAGATCTTTTGGATCTGTCATGCCAAAATATTTTACTTCTTGAATGGTGCTCTTAAATGGTGTTTCACTTGTGAAGTGAAAGCTAAAATTCTTCGCGTCAAACAAAATTGGGCCACAATATTGTAATTGAATTAAACCTATCATATTTAAATTCAAATATCAAACGTAACGTAACAGATTTTTCACAAATTATAAATTTGCATAACATCTACAACATAAAAGTACATATGTATGTATGTTTAACGTTTAACGCAATTGAACTATGAGAACAAAAAATTTATTTATTTCCATCAGAGATGATGTGAAATCAAATTTGTTTGGGATTAGGCAAACAAATGTGAGAAATTATTTTTATTTCATATCCCAAGGTAAAATCGAAGTGTTATTTTCTTCTCCAACTTACAGCGCACAGCAAAAGTTGAAACGAATAGAAAAGTAGAAATCAACGTTTCCCATAATAAAAAAAATATGGTGTAGATACGTTTGATGAATTGGGCCATATATATTCAGTTCAACAAGCAAATTTTTCATCGTTTTTGTTCATGAACTTAATAAATGTAAGTGGTTTAGCCGTATTTGTTTTATGGAGAATTCTGGGATATAAAATTGATGACCTCGTTCGAGAAAAAAATGTTTACTCAATTTTCAAGTAAACTCTAACAGATGGTCATATTTTGCGAAAAAGTCATCGGGGATTTTTCAAAGTAACTGGAGGTAACTGTGTTACTGGAAGCGAAAATCAGGCTTTTTGTTATGTTTATGTTTTTGTATATGTTCGAAATTATGAATAATATTTTTATTATTGTTTTGTGTATTTTATTTTTGTTTTTGTTATTTTGTATCCTACTCTAAACAATTAAATTATATTATTTTAATAAATTAAAATAAGAATAAAGCTTTTAAAAAATAAAAAACTAATATAAAAATAGATAGGTAGGTGTTTTGACTTTATTTCTTTTATTTTTATGAAGGGGCATTTAAAGCCCAACTTGCTCTTTTGAGTTACTAAGTTGTTTTACTCGTTTAATGGTTAAAGAAAGCTAAATTTCAAACTTTTATGTACTTACCAACAATTTTTCAATATTTCTCCTTTTAATATAGAGAAATTGAAACATTTTGTAATTTAAAAAAAAAAAAAAATTAGAACTTTTATAGATCTTACATGCATAAGTACATTATGATATACCTACTTTTTTTTTTATTTGATCTAAGATCTTTTTGAAGGTACATATTTATTAATTTACGTTTTAATTTCCAATATACTTATGTTCATCACGAATTCGACTAACTCAAATAAACTGGCGTTCAGTTATTTTAACTTTGGACAATTTAACCTTATTTGTGCAATTTTTGTTAGCAAGCGACGTAACCTTATGTCAATTTTTCTTGGTTTAAAGAAATTGATCCAATCATTGACCAATTCGTTACAGACAATTTTTTTAAATAATTTTGTCATTGTTAAATTTTTGATAGTTATTAACATCTTGTTGAAACCAAAACTTTTCGACAGCGATGTCATATGAGTAAGTATCGGAACAAGCAAGAATTGTTATAACTTTATATTCTGTTTTTAAATGAAATTTATCGTGCAATTTAATACATATGGTACATATGTATGTTTTATAACAGAGATAGAGTTTAGTAATCATATGGTAGTCATCATCACGTATTGGTAATAAAAGAAATTATTCCAATTAAAATTTAAATAATATAAAAAATGGTTTTGTTTGGTTTTTTTATTAATTTTTTTTTTTACAGTTTTTCTGTTTTTGTTTCTATTTTTTATCATTTGAAATTTTGAAAAAAACAAAAATATTTTCAAGTTATGCCATATTTATTTGTTCTTTTTGTGTTTTTTTTTTTTAATTTTTCTGATATTAATTTGGTATTATTTTATACTTTTGTTTTATTTTTCTTTTCCATTCATTATTTTATTTTCTATATTGATTAAATATACATATGTATTTTTTAATTTATAAAATATTTTGAATCTTTTCTTAAATTTAATTGAAATGAATTCGCATTTTATTGTTTTTTTTTTTTTTATTTTGTCATTAGTAATAAATAATTGTTCCTTTTTATTTTTCTAAACATTATTAAATTAATATTTCTATTTTAAGAACATATCGTTTTTTTTTTTTTTTTTTGTATTCAAAACAGTAAAAACGATACAAAATTTTGCTTTTTATTTTAAAATATTTTTAATTTTTTTTTTTTTTTGTTGATTACTCAAGTTGATTTAAGTCAACACTGTCAAATACTATTACATTTGAAGTAACTTTTTTTTTTGTAGTTCTACTGTACAAAGTTAGTTCTAAATTATAAATAAATTTAGAAAAAACTAAAAAGTGAATGATGGTGCTAACATAACATATAAAATATATGGCAGGAACAGTATTAGAACAATGATGATATTGTTTTTTTTTTTTTTAATTACTGCACATCTTTACTTAAATGGAAAAAAAAAAGTCGAACAAATGATTTATTAAAATATTTTATTTTTTATTTTAAAAATTCTTTATTTTCATATTTTGGTTTAATATTAAATTTTTAAATTTGTCTAAACACATATTTCTTAAAATTTAAATTTGTAATCATTTTATAATTTTTTATTACTATTATAGTTGTTTAATGATTTTTTTTTGTTTGTTTATTTTTTTGTTACTAAAATTTTTGTTTTATTTATTGAATTTTGTCAATTTATTTATTTTCGATTTAAAAATTTTTGTACAACCAAAATTTCAGTAAAAATTCACCATTTTTATTTAAATTGGAACTGTTTGTACTATTAAAATATTAACCAAAAAAGTAATGAGAAAAGTCTTTGGTTTATGAATTGCATGTAATAGGGATTACTTGAAGACTACAATATCCAAGACGTAATAGAAGGATGTTTATTTTTTTCAAAACTTCCTACTTTCAAAAAATATTTTTATTATTCTTTAATATTAGAATTTCTATTAATTTTGGTACATACACGATTAAAAAATAACAAAATCCAAATATTTGCAAATAGGAACATTAAGTACATAGCATGTTTCTATTAATAGCACATTTTTCCTTCACACTCATATTTTTTATTTTCCCCCCGACATATTTCTTTTTGGCAGATCTAATTAAAAACCGTTTTAACGAAGGACCTTTCTCAAAACTTACATGTGATCAATTTGATCTGATATATTTATTTGATTTGATATATTTATATAAATATTACAACGGCAGTTATTAATTTAACCAAAGAAAAATACACTAAGAGTTATTTTACAGATTTCTTAGATCTTCCATAACAAGGAAAGGCAAGTAGGATAATTTTTTGAAATTAATCCATTTAATAAGGGTTGAATTCCTTTCATTTTATTATATTACACCAGAGAATATCTCCAGTCATATACGTTATCAATCTCAATCCCTCAATTATCCTACTTACCTTTAATTCTGTAAATAAAAAAATTCATTTTATAAGCATAAAATCTAAAACCAATAGAAACTAGAAAATTTGATATCGATTTTTTTTTTGAAGTATAACAGAAAATAATCAAGATTTGTTTTTGTTTTTTTTTCTTTTCACTTGTCTTAGAATTTATTAACTTTTATTTAATTATAATAGTTAGTCCTTAAAACATAAATTACAATACTAACGGATACACAAGAGACTTTAAACGTTGTTTTATTTTTTCTATCTGAATATTAAAAAAAAAAAAAAAAAAGAGGAGAAATTTGATTGTTTTTTTTTTCATACGTGATATCTCATTCTTTTGTAATTTGTTTTTTTCAATATTTAAAGGGAATGATATTTTTAACATTTTTTTTTTCTTTTTTTTGTATTTTTAAATATTAAAATAAAATTGTTTAAATTAAATTTTAAAATTCTAAATGAAAAAATTAGTAAAAAATTCTTTTATACACAAATTTGTTTGTCTACTTTTTTTTTTTGTTTTGAAATTAGCATAAATGAAAAAAAAAAAAATAATTAAAAAATATAATTATTCTTTTTTAAGAGAGTTGTATAAAAATTTTTTAAAGCCGAAAAAATTTTCGTTAAAATATTTTGTTTATTTTTAATTTTAAGCCATCCTACATAGTTTTGAACGTTCACCGCATATTGAATTTTTACAACTCACAGTTGAAAGTTAAATTGGCAAAGTTAAACTTCCAAAACAAAGAATTATGTTGAACTTGTTCATTTTTAAATATTGCTTTCAAAATTATTTAGACAACTCTCTCTCGGTGTATAATTTATTTTTGTTTTATCCGTCTTTATCTTCTCCTCTTTTACAAAATATTTGTTTGATTCATTTGTTTTTGTCGGAATTATTAAATTCCCATTAAAAGAATTAATTTTTTCCAAATTTTTTTTAATTTAAGTTTTTTTATTAAATTTTTTTTTTTTTTTTTGTTTCTCTCTAAGGACGATAGGATAAGGAATAGTTTTTTTTTTGTATTAAATCAATTTTTTATCTATCAATTATAATTTTTGTATTTTTTTTCTCTTTTTTTTTGTTTTTCTTTTTCTAATGAAATTTTTAGTTTTACACTATTTTTTACAATACACATTTAATAATAATGTTTAAAACAAAAAAATTTATTTAATCATATATTAAGAACTGTGTTTTTGTTGCAAGTTAAAAAGAAAAATAAAAAAAAAATAAAAAAAAGTGTCAAATATTATTTTTGACATTTAAGAAACGAAAAAAATAATAAAATTTTCTTCGTTTCAACCTAATTCTCTCAGTTAATTATTCCTCAATTTCGCGTTTTTATATTTTCTTCTTTTATATAGTTTAAAGTTTCTTTGATTTTTGTTTTATATATATATATAATTTTTTTTTTTTAAATTTAAATTTGTGGGTTTTCTGTTTTTTTGTTTTTTTCTTTTTGTTTGAGATATACATTTATTTTATTTTTTTTTTAATTATAGTAGGTTTTTTTGTATTTTTTTTAATTTTTTGTTTTTTTTTAATTATAATTAAAAAATTATTTGTTGTAAATTTATTAAAAAGCAAAAGCCTTTTTATGCTTCAGCAGCTGCTACTTCTGCTTCAGCGCCATTCACTTCTTTGTCTGTTGTTTCTTCGGATAATTTGGCTTTCTTTTCGGGTGTGGCGGATTCTTCTACTTTAGCATCATCTACTTTTCTTTTTACAGCTTCTGGAGCATCTATATTAAATAAATTTAAAAATAATTTATAAGGTGCAATTATAAGGTTTCAAATCATTTATAACGTTTTTATAAATATCATTAATTTGTATGGCTCGAATTATTAGTTTTCTATTTTAATTCAGCAGTTACAAAATAAATATTAATCAAGTGTCATCTTTAATTTATGAATAATTTGCATAATTTGTAAAAAAATATTTATAATAATCGAACACAAAAATAGATCCTTAGATCCTTTGTTCTAAAGCATAGTTTATACAGTTTTATGAAAAGCATAGTTTATAGTTGATTAAAAATAGAACTAGTTATATTTAAAATTTGAAAAATGATTGCAAAATCAAAAATTTGCAAAAAGTAATTGATTAAATTAGTGAATTTGCAAATTTAATTAACTTCTACTTACAAAACAATATTTTTCTTTTTTTTTATATTAAGTAAAAAAATAACAAACCTGTGGAGTCACCATTTGTTTCATCTTCTTCATCTTTGTCTCCATTTGATTGCTCCTCATCTGCATCTTCTTTTTCATCAGCAGCATCACCATTTTCTCTTTCTTCGGTGGCGCTACCATTTTCAGCGGCCTCACTTTCAGCTGCATCTTTTTTTAAGGTTTCTGGAGTTTCTTCGACTTCCTTTTCAACTGGAGTTTCGCTAAAAAATTGAATATAAGGTTGTAAATCTTTGAATCATTTATTTTTATATTTTATAATTTTTATTTATTTATTTATAGGATTTTGCAATATTACAAAATCATCGGCTACTAAAGGCCATTATACGTCGAATACTAATGTTTATTTATTACTTCGTCTTCGATATGTATTATATTTATAGGCAACTATGTTTACATCTATAAATTATAAAATTATAAGATTGAAAATTTTGACAGAAAAATGATTTTTACTGCTTTCTCGGCATGCCAAATAAGGATTATGAATGACTTTTGCAAAGTTCCAAAAGATAAAGATTCATCTTTCGTATCATTGTCTGACCTTTGCATTCAAAAAATATGGTTTCTTTCTAAAGCTTTTCTTTTCTATTTAGCTACAACACCTAAACCGTAATAGGTGTCTGAAGGACATTATATATAAAATACGGTGTTAATTGTACATTTTAACAAAATCATGTCTTGAATATCGCGAAATAAACAAACAATTTGCATTTACAAATAAAACAAATTTTTTTTTTTTTATAATTATTTTGTTTTGTTTGTATATGACTCAACAGTTCGAATCAAAAAATTTATCTATATAAACTTCAATCCAACATTATAAACATTTTTTCACGAAAATTAAAAGCATAAAAAAGAAAAATCATTAGTTAAACTTCAAATCAAACATAACCTAATAAATTGTGTTGTATTTTTCCCCCCCTTAAATTATAACCTTAAAAAACTACCATCCAACAATTTTTTTTTTTCTACGATTACATAAAACTTGCTACCATTTAAAAAAATTTAACATTCATTTAAAAAAAAACAAGAATCTTTCATCCGTACACCATTCTTTTTCAAATGTTAGTTTGCACCGACGCGAATTTCTTTTTTGAAATATTTCACCTTTTTTTTTTTGTTTTATGTATGAAAAGAATTTGTATTATATACTAAAGCTTATATATATTTCAAGTTATTCAATAAAAATGGAACTTAATGTATATAACAAAATTAGATACATACACATTTGTGAAAAATGTGGAAATATTTTTCTATGGAAATTAAATAAAAAAAAGCGGCATAAAAATACATATACAAAATTATCTATACATATAAACATATAAATGTATATATAGAAAAATTACATAAAATGAGGTACATATTTGATTTATACTAAAACTTATTATACAAAGTGTAGAAATACATTTTATATACATACATACATACATTTATTTTTTTTCTTTACCTTCGTTTTTCATTCATTTACTCAAACTTTTTTTTTAGTTTATTAACCTTTTTCTTTCAGTTGTAAAACAAAGCTTTTCATTTACCGAGATTTTATTCTTTATCTTTTCTTCTCTCAAGAATTAAAGTTTAAACTATATACAAAGTAGCTGAATTATACAATTAAGGTGACCAACCCTTCTTATTTAGCTTTTAAATTTTCAGATAAATTCAAATTTACTTTGCCCCCAAAAATCGTCAGTATGTATTTTATCTTAATAGGAAAAATTAACTTCTAAATAAATAACCTCGTTTTTCCCACATTTCTTTATTTTGCAAGTCATGCATATTTTACGCAAGAATTTAAAACTCAATTTACTTATAATTTACCGCCAATCAAAAAAAAAAAAGAGCAAAACAAAGAAATATAATACAAAAAATACATTTTCGGCTTCTATTTTTTCCTTCTTGTCAAAATGAAGGAAATATGAGTATTTTTTTTTATATAAAAAAAAAAAACAAATGAAATATTCATCATATATAGATTTATATTTTATATTCATTTTAGTATAAAATATAAAAATTTAAATATGTATATGCATATAATGAACACATTCACACATTATACAAAACCACATTCAAATATTACATAAAAAAAAAAAAGCACGTCAAAGTTTTTCTTCCTTTTCTTTCTGTTATACAAAATATATATTGAAATGTATATAATCATACATAACATTGTTGTAATCATTCTATTTCACACTATCTCACCAAACACCTAATTTATAGTTCTCTTTCTAGCAAGCGTCCTTTTTAACTGAAAAATTATAACCGTTTTTTTTCGCTCTTGCTTTTTGTCTAACTTCAAAAATTCAAAAAAAAATATATTTTTAACTTTTTTTTTTTTTTTATTTTGTACTAAAATTATTATTTTGCGCTAAAAACTTGGAAAATAAAAAACATTTTTAATTATTATTGATTAAGAAAAACACAAATATGTATCTGAATTTGTATACTTTAACGACGACGACGCAAAACAAGCCGACGCCATATTGCCGCCAAGCGAAAATTTTTCAAATTCAAATATTAAGGTCCGGTTTTCCTGTTTTGTTTTCTTTTTATTATATTTTTTTTTAATTTCACATTTTTAAAACACTTATACTAATATTTGTATTATATATATATAACTAAATTTAAATTATTTTTAAACGTTTTTTTTCTTGTATTTTTTTTTACTCACTTATTTTGAACTTCAACATCAGCCATTTTTTTTTTTTAATAATTTAATTATTTACAGAAGAAACAAAATTTAAATTTTAATAATTTTTTTTTTATAAAGAAATATATATATATAATTTCTATATATTATAATATTCCACTGGCAAATTAATATTTAAAATTTAAAAGTGCAGATCAAAAGCAACTGAACGTGCAAACAACTTCGCTGACAAATACGCAATGAGAACGAGTTTGTAAATTTTGAATTAACATTCATTAAAAAAAGAAAAAAAAATTAAGTATTTATTTTATTTTACGTGCTCGTTTGCTGATTACTGAATAGTGGAGCTGAGCAGTATAATAATTTTCTTAAATAAAAAAACAAAAAGAGATCGATCTAAAAAATTCTCTTATTTATTACTTAATTTATATATTTCTTTTATATTATTTTTTCGTTTTCACCTTAATAAAATTCTATTTATATACTAATACTATATATATAAAATATTTCCATTTTTATCATTATCAATTCACAATTCATATATGAATGGATATAAACATATATATATATGTAGTCTATACAGAGGCTTACAAAAATGTATTTCTCTTTTAAAAGTAAAAGGCCAAACAAAATTAAAAGTACTACGAAACGAGTAGGTTAGTATAGTACCTAAATTTTAAAGCGTATATTGAAAAAAAAGATGTATTGTATTTGTATAACAATTAATTCTCTTATATTTTCTATTTCTCTCTTTTAAATTTTTTTCATTTACATTTCATTTAATTTTTGTATTCAGCTCTTTTCTTCAACCGGTATATATATATGTTTGGTTGTGTTTTATTTCTAATCTAAGGATATTGAATATATATATAAAAGCTTTTGTAAACTAGTTGATTAATTTTTTTTCCGAAGTAATTAACCGGTAAATAGATTCTAAGGTTGCAAGAGCAGATCAACAGCAAATCTACGTTTAAATATATATGTATAAGCGAGAAAAAGAATATAATAAAATAATATGCGTTATATACTAACTTTATAAATACATACGTATATACAAAATAAAAAAAAAATTATATGGAAGTATATAAATATAAAAAAAACTTGTCAAGATAAATTGAAAAGCATGTTTTTTATTTCGTGTTTTCTGTATTAAAATATTGCTATATACATTTGTATATAAAAAAAAAATGAAAAAATAAGGTAATATATAGTTCAAATAAAAGATGCTTATTCGTCTGTTTAAAAATATTCCATAAGGGTATCCATAGAGTAGTTTCCTTTTATGATATTAAATAAAAAAAATTTATTGAAAAGTTGAAAATTGCTACATTTACAATGTACATTGTACATACATATTATGTTATGTATACATAAATTTGTAAAATTAAATGAAGGGTTTTATTTCAATATATGTATGTACATACATACATACATACATTATGCATTAATTTTAATTAAAAGCCAATTAATTAAAATGTTCTTAAGCAAAAATCCTATTATTGCAATAAAATTTATTTTTTTTTTGTTATTACTTATTTTTTCAAGGTGTTAAAAATCAACTTATTTTTTCTAAGGGTTCTTTATATTAGCTTACATTTCTTAATTTTTTGGAGTAGATAGGTATAACTTTTATAAATTAGTTCACTTTTTTAAGAAATTCGTAATATTCATTATTGAACCTACATCCATACATACATATTTTAAATAAATGGATACATATAATTTTTAGTTTAATAATTAAATTTAATTTTTTCAAATTAAAGGAAAAAAACATTAAATTTTTATATTTTTTTTTTCTTCAAATAGGTAGATATATACATACATATGAACATATATATTAATTTTGCTAAGTATCTAAGTACATATGTAGGTATGTACATTATGAATATTGTATTTTAAAATATAAAAATGACTAAGTTTAAAAAAAGGTGAATCATATAATATAATTTAAGTGTTCTCTCTTTCTTGCTTTGCTTATTATTCATTTTGTTGAAAAATGTGATAATTATTAGAAGCTGGAAGCTAAAAAAAATTGTAGAGATATACATACTAATGAATTTGTGGATATAGGTACACTCACATTCATTTATTTTAGTTAATTCTACATAGTTATAACTTATAACTAAGTACATATTGACGATATATACAGTACATATCATATGTATGTAGGTTCATATATAAAATATACATAATAAATAAGGAATGATACATATATAGTATTATTTTTATTAAAATGTAAAATGTAAAAAAAAAATATGAAGGTAACATCTGCACATGGCAGAGACCATAGATTTTTTGTATTTATTTTTTTCTTTCATATTTCGTATACTGATATATGTATGTACATATGTAGGTATGATTGGGCATATATTTATATCTATTGTATGCATGTCAATATGTTTATTATCTAGGTTTTTTAATTTCTGTTTAATTTCATATTAATTATATTGTGTATAGGTAATATAAGGTAGATACCTAATTTTTTATTTGCTTTAGTTAAACCTAAGTCCTAACTTTAAAATGATCGTTAAATTTCTTCATAAATAATTTTAAAATAATTATAGTATAGTATGTATGTACATAATTATGTAGATAGGCATGTACCTTGTACCTATCATTGTTTTAAAACATGTGTCTATTTTAGGTACACATGTATGCAGATAATTTTTTATTATCTTATTACTAGATTCGAAATTATAATTTTAATAATAAAATAGAATGTCAGTTTTCAATTTTTGATTATTTTTATTTGTTCAGTCCGATTTTCATAATAATTTTATTTGTTTGTAAGTTTTTCAGGTAACATTTATAAATACGAGGCTTCGGTGGTCTAGTGGGTAAAAGCGTATAACATAGGTTACGCTGTAAACACCGAATCCCACACACGTCGTAAGAGTAATTTCCCCTTACCACATGTACAGCCACGCCTGAAAAGGAAAGGCTGTGTAATTTCCTTGTTACATTTATGTGGCAGGGAAATGCACTAAAAAAATATAAATACATATGGGGGAATTCTATGTTAATCATTGGGTTGGGACATTTAAAAAAAATTTGAAATTTTCATTTATCAATTTAGTCTAGGTAACTTACCATTAATTCTTTTCTAGAAATATTTGCATATTTAAAACACCTTTATAGGTACTTAGAGCTTTATTTCACAAATTTTTCAATGTTACAAAATGCTGTAAGTTATCGGGATCTTACACATTTGTTAGTTTAATAATTTACAATATTATATGATTTCCTGCAAATTCCTTTACAATAGAAATAAAAAGTAAATTTTACATTTACATTGCATAGGTGTATATATTTATATATGTACGCCTATTGATAAACATGGACTAAAATCTTATTATGGGCTTTTTATTATAACTTAGCAAAATTACAAGAAAGTGGAATGCATTTGCGTAAATCATCGGGACAATCAGGCATTTCAATAAAAATCTTGGTATGTCAAGAATGGATTTTGAAACAATTTTTAAAACACAATTGAAAAAGGAAAGCAAATGAAGCAAAATAGTAATAATAATAGGCGGATTCATTGTTTCCTTACAGTCCCACTCCCAATTCAATGTTTCCGTATTCATTTCCTACGTTTGCAGGTAAGGGTTTCACCCCATTATATTGGCTAAAGAGGGATGTGGGTTTAGTCAGTATAAATCAGACACTACCAAGGAGGAAATTCTTGGTGTCTTTGGAAGATTCCCTTCTCCATTAGGAAAAAAAAATGAAGAACTATGTAAGACTCACATTATACTCAATATTTAGAACCTTTGAAGATATAAGATACTATACAAATCATTTTTAAATTTTCTGTTTTTGACTAATTTTTTATGGAATTGCCCATATACAGCTTCAACAATATACCCTGAATCCCCATATATACATATGTTTGCATGTGTAGGTACCTATTAAATCCAATAATTTAAAATTTTATATATAGATATTTTTCGTTATATTTTCCAAGGTACATGATACTTGATTTTACTAATAGTATAATAGTGAAATTCAAGTAACTCGACATTTGCTTCATACGCGCTTACACGAAAAGAGTAGTTGAAAACGATTGGGAATAATTGATAAATTGATCACTATTTTATCATTAACCATATTTTATTTACTCCTTCCCACTCTTTCTCCCACGGATGTAATTGTGAGGAGTAGAAAAGAATAGTTTACTCGGTAAAAGGAACACAAACAATAATTTTATTTAGATTGCAATTGGCGAAGTTAAAAGTTCAAATATACGACATCTGGATTTTAAATTTAAAAACATAATGCGGACATAAGTCTATACAAAACAAAAGTAATTTTATTAATTATGTAGCTATTTGATTTGTTTTTATTTTAATTATTTATATGTAGTAATTTACAGTCACTATTTTAATTTTCATATTTATATTTTTAATATTTTTTAAATTACATACCTATTTCATATTTTATAAATGTCTGCGTAAGGTTTGCAACGATCGCCGGTAGTTGGTAGCCTTACGTTATCAATTATGTACCTATTATAAAATATTCTAAAAAATCAACCAGTTTCTGAATTGACATTTATTTAATGACAATTGACGAAATCTGTATTTAAAGTGGATTTTAATTTCGAAGTTAAGAAACGCATAGGTACTGTTTATAAAAAAAATATTAATAGGTACCTACTAAAATTCTCTTCTTTTATCTCATCTTGTAACAAAAAAAAAAATATTATTTTTCAGCTATGTATGTACCTATTTAGAAAAATTTTTTGTTACAAATAAATTACAAATATTTAAGAATGTACATTTAAAAATATTTAACAATACATACACATACAATGTATTATATGTTATATATACGCATTTTAAAAAAGTAAAACATCATGAATCCGTCCCACGTACTTTTTCTGTAAAAAAAAAAATAAAAAAAAAAAATTTTTTATTCTGATGTCAACAATTTTTTTTTCCATTGAATCTACAATCTAAAATTTTGAACTTTTTTTTTCTCATTTTGGATATAATCTTTATATAAATGTATGTATAACACATACAATACAAAATACACACATTACTTTTTTTTTTTTTTTTTAATTTTTTTCGCTTTTCTTATTTTTTTTTTTTTTGTTTTTATATTTTTTTATGGTTTTTGTTTTGATTGGTTTTTTTTTTTTGTTTTTGTTCTTTGTTGCGCATATTATAAATCCGTTGGCAACAAAAATTTTGTTATAAGTTTATTTCGCGTTTTACAAGATACAAGTTTTTGTCTTTTTTTTTATTTTTACCTTATATTTTTCGTTATTGTCGTCGGTGGAAAATTTTGTAAAATTAAAAATGAAAAAAAATTTTTTTTAACCGTTAATAATAATTTTTAATATACAAATATTTATATCTAAAAATTTTTTTTTAATACCTATTAAATGAAAAATTTATCTAATATAGATTTTTCTTTACATTACATGTAAAATATGAGATATTTTCAAATAATATTTTGTAATACCGATTTAATGTATTGTAACTAAAAAAAAAAGTAGAATATTTTAAAAATAAGTAAAAAAAAAAAAATAAAAGTTAAGTTAAATGAAAATTTTAGTTTTTTTTTTTAGATAAGTTATTGTTTTTTTTTTTTTTTTGTTTTAATTAAGTATCTACATATTAAGATTTAAGAATATAAAAATGTATTGTTAATAACAAATCAATTTTATAATAAAAAAAAAAAAGATCAAATAAAATCGTATTATTTTTTAATTAAAATTTACAAAAAAAAAAACAAAAGAGTTGTTTTATTTAAAAAAAAAAAAAAAAAAAACACAAATAAAAAATATATCTAATAAAAATGCAAATAATGCAAAAAAAAAAGTTTTAATTTTTATAATTTCAACATTTCAACTACCGAAGTAATTTTTATTTTCAAAATTATTTTCCAATTATAAAAGTGTTTATTTTTTTTTTTTTTTTATGAAGAAAAATTAAATAGAAAATGGAAAATAGTAGGTAGGATCTTTTATTTTCTTTATTTTTTCTTTTTATGTGTTTCTTTATTTGAAAAAAGAAGACGCAAAAACACAAAAAGAAAAGTGGATAAATTAAAAATCATTTTTTGGATTTTACGTAATGTTGAAATTAAATAAAAAAAAAATAAATAAATAAAAAAAAGTGAAGTAGGTAGTTAATCATTTTTTTTATTTATAAAATAAAATAAAAAAAAAAAACAAAAAAAAAATTTATATTTTCACTTGAAAAACGATGAACTCATTTTTTTTTTTTTTTTTTTACGGAATTATTTTAGTAATTTTTACCATTTTCTTTGTTTAAATTTTTTTTATTAACAGATTACATAATTAACTTTTTAACCAACTAAACTAAGTACTACATATTAACTCTAATAATTAAAAAACATGTAATGTATAAATTTTAGCAAACTATATACATATTATGTATGTATGTATGTGTAAATTTGTACATATTTATGTATATTTTGCTTAAAATGCATAAATACAAGTGTTTATACATTAATTTAATATTTTTATTACTAATTATTTGTTTTTTTTTTTTTTTTTTTCAAAATAGGTACAACTAATTATAATTCAATGCACGGGTATTAGTATTAGTATTAGTACTAATTATTATTCAAGGCGAATTTAAATTACGACAGTATAAATTTTCGTCTTAATTTGAAAAAATTAAAATAAGATTCGAAGATTGATAACTTTATATTTGAAATTATATTTAGTTTCTGTTGCATTTTTTCTATTATTTTAATATTAATAATTTTTTATGAATATCTATTATATAAAATTTAATCTGATAAAAAACATGTATATACATATATTATGTACCTAACCCTACATATTTAAAAGATATTTTTATTATTATCTAAAATTAAATATTTAAAAATGCAAAATGTAAAATTAACATAGGTTTTATTTTTATAATAATTGAATAATATTTAATAAAAACCTATTTCGGTCCAAGGTATGCCTACATTAACATATATATAAGTACATACATACATTATGTACTATAATAAATTGAAATCGAAAAATCAAAAATCACATTTTAAACGATTAAAAGTGATTTTAGTTTAGAGATTGTTATTATGTTAATAGTTTGAGTGCTATACAGCTATAAAATAAATACGTAATTATTTTTATTAATTTTTATTTTATTAATTAACAAGCAAATAAAAATTCATTTTATTTTAAAGAAACTTCTAGAGATTAGTTTTAAAAATGAAGCTTACCACTTTTAGATGTTAGTTTTAAAATGAAGCTTAGCTTTCTGATGAAAATTAAGATTTTAATTAAGAAAATCCAGAATTTAAAATTTCGTTTTATTATATATTGCCCGTGACATCTAAATTGCATAAAAAAAAGCGTTTGGATGAGCTACAAATACACATAAAGTTTTTTAATGCACTGTAAAACCGATGTTTCTCGTCTAAATTCAATGTAATACAATTTAGAACAACTTTTTCGCCGGTTAAATAATAATTCAAATTCACTATCAAATTGTCAAGGATAGAAAGTGTCCAGAAAATTTTAGATGCAAAAATTTTAAACAAACGCACATCGTAGGCGGTGTACAAACTGCCATAATGCAATTTGGATCATGATACTTTGTAAAAAGCTTTTGTTTTACAATTTAGATCATAATATTTAGCATCGTACACTTTTTTTATGCAATTTGGATGTTACGGTGCATTTCTATTTATGAAATATTATAAATCTTATATCTACCTTATGGATACTTAATTAAATTTTTTCCTCACCAGATACTTAATAGGTGTACATATGTATATTCATTCCATATTTAGTACAGAGAGACTGTTTTGTAAAAGAGTGCATATATTTGAGAGAATGATTCCTTAGCCTGAGTCTAAAACTAGAAAACAATCGTGCGGGAGGAGTTCTGTTTTTTGAGATATCGAGATGTTATGATTTGTTAATAATATAATTTGTGTTTTTTTTTTGTTGCTAATTTTAATTTCAAGAACATTCATCATATTTTAGCTTTAATTATAGTACAAATTGAATAAAATTATTTGTTTTTATATTTTTTATAAATGACTTTTACTTTAAAAATAAGTATTTTTTGTATAAAAAATATTCCAAAATTTTAATTGCTTATATCTGGGAAACGAAAAGACTGCGAAAAGTCACAAAAATAACTTAGCACAGTATCATACTATTGCATAATATTATGGTATCTTCTTAAGGGTTCCAAATTCTACATAATAACAATAGATATTTTAATAAGATATTTTTGAAAGAAAAACCATTATTTTAAAAAATATAAAAATGTTCGCACGTTTTTAGCTCTAATTTAAAAATCACCTACTTAACTGTAAAAATCATGTTAAAGTACTTTTACACCTAAGTAGATACTTTCTAAAAGCTTGAAGAAAAAACTTTTAAACAAAAAACTATAAGTTAGTATCAGTAAGCATATAACTTAAGATGCGATAATAAATAAGTTACAACAGAAAAAAAACTTAAAAGTCTCTTGTTAAATATCTCAAAGCGGACTGAGAATAGATCACTCTCCTCACGATTTTTCTTTAATTTACTACCAGAGGAAAGATTGTTTTTCGGTAAAAATGCTGCAATATGTATGTGCAACAGAGAATTGTCGAAAGGCGGAATACAAATTAGATGGCTTGCTAAAATATTTAAATAACCCATCAAATTATAAATACGAATCGGACATAGATACTATATTATCACTACCTTCCAAAACAGTCTTACAAGCTACGGCTAAAAAATTATTTTTTAAACTATTTGTTGAGTATGAGATTGAGAATGTTACTGGTAACGATTTTTTCGCTGATATTGAAGAATTAGAATAAAGATGGGGGTGAAACGTCGTTTATGGCAGAGCGATTATCGATTACATCTGAATTAACTCTTCATTAGTATCCTGACGAATGTTGATCGAATTGAGAGTTCAGAAGATGTATCATATGATGTTAAAAACATGACAAAAGAAATGGCTTTTTTGTATTGCTTTGATTTTACACATTTTTCTCCCACCTAATTGCATAAATTCTTGCTTGTTAGCGGATACCGGGATTCCAGGATTTTAAATATTTTTGTCCCGGATTCTCGGAATTTGAATTTCTACGGGAAATGAGAATCCCTGCTTAGTAGCCGATGTTTTGTAATATTGCAATATCCTATGTGATTTCAGATTTGTAATATTTAATATAAATAAATAAATAAAAATAAATCGTTTTACATTTATTGTTCAAAATAAATAATGCATTCTGATAATTGAATTTTAAATTCAATAACACCCAGAAGGAATGAAAAACCTTATAATACTTAATTAAAAAAAATATCATTAAATTTAATTATACATACCTACTTAATTTGAATTTATTTTTAAAGATTAGCTTGAAAATATAAGTACATAATATTTACTATTAATATTTACATAAATTAAACGTATTTAAATTATATGTACATATGTATGTATATTGTACATAAATAAGTACATATGGATTTATATAGATTAACATTTAACAATAATATACTAAAATATACATCCATCCAATGTCAATAAGTATATTGTATACTTTAATTAGTACATATTTTAATCCAACGATAGGTCGCATATACTTACATAGACGTATGTATACTATACTAACTACAGTTTCATTTTGTGTTAACGTTTATACAAAATTATTCTAACGATCTTTTTTTTTTTTTCTTTATTGTTAATTATAATTAATAGAATACCAGCTAATACATAATAACTACACACATACATACATACATATGTAGGTATTAATAAATAACTTAAGTACATATATTGCATCAAGTTTTAAAGGTCATCAATTATTAATAATTTATTTAATCTTTAATGTTTTATTTATTTATTTGTTTTTTTTCTCATAATGTTTTGTATTTTTCAATTGTCTCATGCTAATTTTAAGCGCCAATTCATTTTAAAGATAAGTACATACATACTTAGATAGTTAGTTATGTATTATTAAAATAGTTACATAAAAAATATCTTATAGATATTTACTTGGTATGTATGTATGTACATAACAAAACAAAAGTAGGTTTACTTACCCAAAAATAATCAAGGTACCTATTAATAGATTTTTTAAATTTTTATATACGAGTTTTAATTAAAGAAATGCATTCATTTGAAACTATGTAAGTAGGTATATTATGTACATACGTATATACTAGTAGTATATAACATATATGTACATACATATTCATAACATACATCAAAAATTCCTATACGTTATTTTTCATTAAATACCTAAATAATGTAATTTATGTATTTTTGTAAAAAAAAAAAAAAAAAAGCAGTTTTCTTTTCAATTAAAATGCGCAATTAATTGCTGAATATGCAGCTGAATAAAATTATATTAAAAAGAAATGGGAGGCAAAATAAAAACAAAAAAATTGGCGCCTGCACGTTATTTTATTTATTAAACATTTTTATTTAATTTTTTATTTTAATAATTTTGTTAGAAATATAAATATATAATATATATATGTATGTATGTATGTATGTAAATAATGTATATATATATATGTATATAATATTAAAAGAAAAAGGAATTATTTTCCTAAACCACAAGAAATTAAATACAAAATATGTATCTTCAATATCGGCATCAAGATCAAAAGGCAGTATTTTTTTTTTTAGAACCGGTTTCCAAAATCCAAATTAAAAATATTTACTCTTTCATTAAAAATGTTATATCTACATACATACATATGTATATGCATTAAATGCTACAGTAGATTAGATAGATACTAGATAGCAGATACAAAAATACATTAAGTAAAGGCATATTTTTATAAATTATGTATGCATATATGTATACATATGTATGTAACTACGAGTACGACTCGACTCGTCGGATATACTATTTATATGTATAAATCTATAAGCACATACATGTGTACATATATTATGGACTTATTTATTATATTTCCATTTCAAATAAGCATTTCTTTTGTTTTTTTTAAATAAAACATCAAAATTTAAAATTGATTCAAATTTGATTCAAATGTTAGCAAAATGTAACATATTTTCATTTTGTTTTTCAAAAATTGGAAGTATACCTACCCATATTATTTCTCTTTTAAAATTATAGGTTTGATTTAAGTTTTCCCTCGCTTTATTACTTATTTACAATAATACATACATATCTATGAAATGTCTATGTACATATCTAAAGAAAGAAGCAAAGCAAAAACACATTTTCATTTTTTAATATAAGTAGGTTTAGTAGATAGATATTTTCTTTTTTTAAAAATATAATATTTTTTTCTCTTAACCTTAATTTTTATACATCAATTTTAAAATTATTCTCTTTGCTATTTTTTCTTGGTTTTCTCTTAATATATGAATATGATATTGATATCATATATTTACAATCAATACAGCCAGCTAATACAAAATACAAATTTCAATACAATACAATGTATGCATTCGCTTTCCAAACTTTAACAATTTAAATGATTGATTGATTTTTATATCATACAATATACATATGAATATGAATGTACATATGTATGTATATATGGATAATGTAAATGCATTTTAATTTATAATAAGATATAATGTACAAAATTAAAAGGCCGGTGTTTTTATTTTACGTACTTGAAACAAAGTTTTCTTGCTCCATTTATTTTTTTTTTTTTATAGGTATAAATTTTATGTCTTACTTTTTCCCTCAGCAAGCCCTCTTCATCATTTCAATTTGGAACCCGTTTAATGTTTATAATGATTTATAATGTGGACTTTATTTTGTTAGTATGGACTTATGTACATATTTAATAATAATACATATTTATATAGGTATACACAATTTGTTGGTTATACATACCTATATAATATATTAATAGGTATGCATGTTTGTATATTATATACATATTTACGCATCATATGCATTGTAAAATATATGTACATACATATGTATGTACATATGTACATTTAACTTTTTAAAGAAACGACTAAAACAAAATTGATAAAATGTTTAAATAGCGCAAAAAAGTCTTGTAATTTTTTTTTTCTTCGTTATCTTTTTCATTAATTTATTGAAATGTATATGTACAAAAGTATGTAGGTATGTACTTATATATATATTTACCTATTTACTGAAATCCATACTTAAAAATATCCATAATTATTACAAAAGGTATTTTTAAATGTTTTTAACGTTTGTAGAATTGTAGATTTTTATGGATTTACCTATGTACATACATTGTGTAAATACTTACTTGCTTATATACGCATATACATACATACATACATGCATAAAAAATTTTTTTAAAATTTAATTTGAATTATTCAGGTGTAGGGTATTAATAAGTCGGTTGCACCAACTTACTGTTACATTTACTTGCTTTCTAATTTAGTCTCTTTTTGTTCTCGTTTTCTTTTAATATGAAAAGTCTCTTTTTTTTTTTGCTTTTTTTTAGTCAAATGTACTCTTTTTTAGATTTTTCTATATGGAATCCATAGCCAGTACAGTATTGCGCATTTAAAGAACGTCATAACTCATAACTCGTCTCGTACTAACATTCAAAACTTTTGTATGTAGGTACGTACATAAAGAAATTGTTTAAATTAAGTATTTTCTAAATCCTTAATTCTACACCAGATTAACTAGAAACGATGGTATTTTAGGACTACCTTTGAACGAAATACAAACAAAAAAAAATTAGTATTTTTCGAGTTATTAAAGGATTTTAATTCGGCTACTACATATAAAAAACATGTTCTGACTCGGTATTTGCAAAATTTCCAATTTTTTTTTTTTTTTACAATTTTTAGGCCTATTATTGAGCTTTCATCTATTAACTTATAGGCCTTTTAATATTAAGGGTATTCACAAGTTGGTGCAAAAGTGCAAATTTTTTTTGCACCGTAGCACATATTTGCACCAACTCGTGAACAACCCTAGCATGAATTTTTATTGAACTGTCAAATATAGTTGATGTGCTTGTTTTGTTTACATAAAAATTTAATATGCTTACCAAAAATTTCAGATATTTGTATATCTTCATATGCTTGACTTAATAAATAATCAGAAATAATTTTTTTTCCACTTTTTTTAGGCATTTTTTAAATTTTTATCTCTAGCTTACAAAAAATATATAAACAAACTTTGCAATGGTCTTGCACAAATATGCAATAGGATTTAGGTCTTGCCATAGTCTTGCAAAATTTTGCACTTTTTTATACATGAAAACAACAACAAATTGTGCACTTTAACTGTCAAAAAATTGAAATATGCTACGGTTCAAAATTTTGCACCAACTCGTGAATACCCTTATTATTAACCGTTGCTCGTTGCCGTGGGGTGCATGCTTTGCAAAATGTTGTAAGTTTTACCACAATGAACGTAGGTACATTTTTCAAAAGAAACAAAATAAAAAAAATTGTTGATAAAATCTAATAAAAAAGGGGAAATTACTCCAGTAAATGAATTACTCCGAAATGTGAATAAAATACATGTACCTATTATGTTATAATATGAATATGATATAGGTACATACGACGGGTTATACTTATTACTTATGCCTTAATAAAAGAAAAACCAAATACGTAAATAATTTTTTTGGAAGTATAGCTAAAGATATTTAATTAAGTAAACCTAAATAAATTGCAGTTAAATAAATGTAAACTTTACTTAAAGTTAAACCAAAGATAATATATACTAATGGTTTATATTATCTTTGGTTAAACTGGGTTAACATTGCTACAATATTGCGAAAAGCTACCTGTTATATGTTTTTATATTATATAATTTCTATTATCTACATATTAATTACATATATGTATGTACATATATATTATTTATCAATTCGAATGCTTCATATTTTTTTCCATTTCCTCTACGTTATTGTTAATAACGTGTTAATAATTTTTGTTTAATTGACATTTAAAAAAATTAAATGTGGTAAATTGGCAAGTTGCACATCACCTATACCTACCTAATGCTTTTTTTTTTTTTTGTTAATTGAAAGCTTTTGAAAATTTTACATATTTTGTTTTTTTTTTTTAATTAATTTTAAAGAAAATTTGGAACAAAAAAAAAATATTATTTACTAAAACAAAAAATTGCTTTGTACATACTACATACATATGTATTACGTACATAATAAATACCTATGTGTTTACATGTTTGGTTAAATGTGCAAACGAGTTTTAATAATTTTATATATGTATGTACCTAGTACATAGTATATACTTACCTAAACTATTATCACACCTAATATTATAAATACTAATAATTACAACAATAATAATAAAAGAAAATCCGGAAAATTATGTTTATATACATAGATAATATTAAATATGTACATACTTAGATATTACATAGATATGTAAGTATGTATAAATAATATTATGTAAGCATTTCAGTTATTTTATTTAAAAATATTTTGAACGCATTTCTATTTGTATGCTTATAAACATAATAGAAAATATTTATCCTTAAGTACTTACCTGTAAACATATTTATGTATTATATGAGGTATTATGTATGTATATTTATTTAAGTAAGTAATAAGTACATAATATGTAGGTATGTATTTACGTAGGAGATCAACACTTTTTTAAGTTTTAATAATATCAAATCAAATGTAAATCATTTCTAGATTTAAAGTTAATATAAAAAAAAAATGGTTTGTTTTTCGTACTTGTAAGATACATACTTATGTTGTAAGCTTTCGATTTCGATGAAATATTGAATAAGCTTTGATAATATTGTATGTATATATTACGTACATATATTATATAGTTTAAAAACATAATATAATATCATAATAATATTCTGTACCTCTAACATACTTATGTTATACATATGTATGTTATACATATGTATGTTATGTTATACATGTTATACATACTTATACTCTAATATTATTTTGGAGAAATTAGATATTAAAAGTTATAAAAGTGAAAAAGTTATGATTTCTATCATGAGATTTTATATTTTTGTTTTTACTGTTTTGTTTTTCTTCCGTCATTTCATTGTTGTTTTTTTTTTTATTAGAATTGTGCTTCACAGAACTAAGTGTTGATTTTATTTTTTTTACAAAATTAGTATGAGTACCTTATGTACTATTTTTAAATATTGATGGCAATATAATGTCCATAACAATAGTTATATAGATAATATCACTTAATGCTATATTTGTACTATGAGCACGAAAAATTAAAACTTTTGAATAATTTTATTTTAGTAAAATATTATTATTTTGTTAATGTAATATTACATTAATTACATTAATGTTTCGGACCGGTTGCAATGTGGGCCAACTTTAGTAAAATAATATGTACATATAAGTATGTTAGTTAATTACTAATAATAAGTAATTGGTATTATGGCGAGTTATTTGATTTGTCTTACACTGTTCAAAACTTTTTAACCTTTTTAAAAAAAACGCATATTTTTTTAAGTCGTAATTTGAAAATTTATAAAATTATATCAATAAGGTGGTTTATTTAAGAATTATATTATATACCCACCTATGTAGGTACATAACCTTTTTTACTTTAACTGAAGACTTTTCTATTTTAAGTGAATGTTTTTTATTTAAAGTGAAGACAGTTTACTTTAAGGGTTAATGTTTACTTCAGTAATTTACGTTATATAAATACATATGTACATAAATGTATGTACTTAATATTAAATAATATCATTTGCGTAATATAGGTATATTAATTTGTATTTGATATAATTACGTATCTGATATCTATTACGTATGCATGTAATGTACTTTGTATATTATATGTATTTTTAACTTTAACTAATACATTAACTTTATTACAAATATATTCACTTAAAGTAAAAAATCTTACTTTTAAAATAAAAATGTCTTCAGTTAAAGTAAAAAAGATATACTATTGTATAAACATTTAATACATATACATTGGAATATGTATATGCATTAAATGAACATGAACATGAGGAAGTAAAAACAAATACAAATTAATGAAGTAATTAATACCTAAATTAAAGTTAAGAGTGTCCTCTTATTTATCCTTGTTCTTGTATTTATAAATATTTTAAACATTTTAAAAGTAAAACAAGTTAAAAGAAAATTCTTTTATAATATAAATTTTTTAACATTGTTAAAGGTAACTAATTTTCACAGTTAATGATTTAAAAAATAACTTATTAAATAAAAGGGAAATCCACCTTTTCTAGAACACAAACAATACTTCAACAATTAGTACTTTGTGTCTTCCATATCAATTCTAAATATTATTTTATTACCCAAATATTGTTTTTTATGTATGTATGTATGTACATAATATGAACTTATATATTGAATTGAACTTATATATTGAATTTACAAAAACAAAAAAATACAACAATTTCTTAAAGTGACATTTATCTATTAAACAAGGAAACTAAATTAAATTAAAAAATATTTCGTAGTTATGTGAAAAATTAAATGTTAAAACAAAATTAAATTTTCTATTTTGTTTTTGTTCTTTTATAATTCTAGGTAGTAAGAAAATAGTATTTTCAATTTTCATTTTATTATTTTCCTAAAATTTTTTCTTATGATTATTTTTTTTTTTTGAAATATAAAAAGAACAAAAATTAAGTTCAATGTTTGACCTTCAACCTCTTTTTAAGGTAAAGTTTTTTCTTTATTTTTGCTTTTCTTATTTAATTCGTGGCTAGAAGAAACAGCATGTGAATGAAACAGTCATTTTTTTAAGCACAAAAAAAAATGTTTAAAATAAAGAAAATAAAAAAATAAACAACAATAATTTTGAAAAAGCAAACAAACAAATGAATGGTATCAAAAAAAAAAAAACAAAAAAAACAAAAAAAGCAGCCAATTGTTGGATGGAATCAAAAAAAAAAAAAAAAAATAACACATGAATGGACATTTTATTTACATTTTAAGAAAAAAGAAAAATTAAAAGCTTTTATTTACGTCGTTTAATATAAAACAAGACATGATAAAACATGACAAAAAGTAAGGGTTTTTAAAGACGCACATTTTAAAAAAATAACACAATAAAAAGTATTGTAGACTTGTGACAACTTTTGCATCCTACTATAATTATTCTTAGAATTTTTATTTTGTGAATAATAAAATTAAGAGCGATATTCTTCAATGTCTATATATAATTAAGAAAAACCGTTAACAGGTCATGTAAAAATACATATAGAGGTATATATGGATAATGTTTCACATTTAATATTTACATAATGGAAGGTTACAGGTGTCTAAAATTATCAAATAATCAGTTTTTCACCCCTTATAAGTAAGCTCATTAACAGTTAGAGGATTATCTTATCATATAACTAATATATTTTTAAAGATGTTACCATTACTTCGAATATTTTTCCAAGTTTCTAAATTAAAGAGTTTTCGGCAGATTCAGAAAATCTAAAATTGTGTAAAATATTAGTTCCAAATAAAGGCAAAACTAAAATATTGAATTGAAGAAAAAATGATATAACTTTCGTATAAATTTATAAAACTTAGGAAATATAGGTAGTGTAGTTTTATATTTACATATGTATGTATGTAGATTAAAAAAAAATATCTACAAGGACTTAAGTTATAGTAACTTAAAGAATATGAATAAGGTTTCCTCATATTGAGGACCCCTTGTAACAGTTGGCTTTAAATTAAAAAGTAGTTTTGTTTTACTACTGTTACTATTATAGTTTTATGAAATCTATCTATATGTCTAAATTTTTTTTTTGTCTTTAATGGTGTTGAAGAGCAGCCGGATAAATAGACAAAGAAACAGTGTGAAGATGTAATAAACAATAAATGTAATTCTGTAATAAACCGAAATATAATATTCAATAGTTGGCCAACTTTTTACGTAGTCCACAATTCTACCGAATTTTAACTATACATACATAATATAATATAATTCATAATTATTATTCTTAATTTTCCATTTTTTTTTCGGTTTTTCTTTTCTCGTAATACAAAAATATTTTTAGTTGTTTTTTTTTTTTAAATGGAAATTTTTTTGTTTCGATAAAATAGAAAAGTACCTATTCATAAAAATGAAAAGCTATAGCTAATTCCGGAAATAAAAGTATACGAGTATTGAAAAGGAAATTGACGCGTAATTGTTTCTATTATATTAATTATTGCGTTTTTAATAATGCCGAGCGTTTTCGTTCAAGCATTTTCAGGAAACAAGGCTATGAAAAGTTTTAATAGGAAAATAAATTAAAACAAATGAAGAAGATTTTTATATAAGAATTTTTGTACTACAATATATATTTTTCCATTAGAAGTGTGTAGGTTAAAACTGCAAAATTTTTACATATTTAAAATGTAAAATCTTCTATGGCAAAAAGGCCCTATATAAAATCCTCTAAAGACTAAAGACTCTACGATGAAACCTATTTGAAAAAAACTAGTAACCTTTAGTTTTGTTTTTTCTGTGTATGTAAATATTTTGTAAAAGGTATAAAACTCTGATGTTGTAACCAATTATAAAGTCCCTCCTTACTATTTACTTTACATATATTTAAATATATAATATAAATAAATAAACCCCCGCTGAACAAATTTTTTCCTTTGAATCCAAGTCTAATATATTCCTATAGTATCGCCTATAGTATATACATAAGTATTCTGGAAAAAGGAAAAATCTTAATTTTGTTCCAAATTAATTCCAAATCTAAAATCCTCCTTAATTCAGAATCTCGCATATTATACATAATATATATATGTATGATTTTGGATCCACCTCTAAAAACTTAAAAATCAAATATAGACCTTTTTAAATCTCTTAGGTGGGTTTTTTGACACAGGATCTTTTATCCATTGGTGATTTTGAGTCTTTTATCGTAGGGAATTTTTTGGTAACATTTTTGGGGATTTTTAAAAAGAGTCAAACGTTTCGGCTCCCATTTTAAAATACCTCATTTAGATGGTGATTATAAAATATAATAATAATAATATAAAATTGGCATTTTTATTAGTTAAGACTGCGGTTAGATTACAATTTTTTCAATCCAAATTTGTACCATATTTTCTCATTGTTTTTTTTTTTTTTTTTTTTTTTGGAAAAACACACATTAGCGGTTAGACGTCTTCTACGTCACTAACTATTTCATATTTTTTTTATAAAATGAAAAAATATGTTCGAAGTGTCATAATGAAATAGTGATGAAAATGTGATAAAAGATGAAAAAAAAATAGGAAAAGTTCTATTTCAGTTTTTCAACAATAGTGAAAAAAAAAATAATTAAAAGGTAAAAGAATAGTTTCGAAATAGTGATGTCTAACCGCTAAGTGAAGATTTGTAAAAGTGTTTTGTGTTGTTGTTTTTCTAACATATGTATGTAGGTATATGTATATTATATGTGTATGTATATTATATGCCCATATGTACATGTAAAAAATATAATTAAAAAATTTAAGTTATAATATCTAATAAATTGAAAAAAAAAACTTTTTGTTTTAAATCTGTTTTAAATTATAAGTTGCTTTTAAATTGTTTTCTTTATTATTTCGTTAATGGCTAAAATAAATAAATTCATATTTATTTTTAGAAATGCAATAATTAAAACGAATCAAAACTTTTATTAATTGGATATTTGGTTCATTCATTTTTTTTTTTTTAATTTTATTTGTTTATTGGTAATTTAACTTAAAGTATGTAGGTATGTAAATGCATATAAAATCTTATGTATGTAGTAGGTATGCACATACATTTCATTTTATTTGATTTAATTTTAAAGTGTTTTTTTACTTACTTACATAATATGTACATATGTACGTATGTTTAAATTTAAACATTTTAATTTTGTCTCAAATATTTATAATACAATATATACAAGTTTTTATACAAATTTTATACACAAGTTTTTTTTTTATTTTAAAAGAAACATCTTAAAGAATAAAAAGGGTTTTAAAAATTATTATCTGGTATTATTTATTAACAAAAATATTTTATTTTGAAAACTCTTCAATTCAATTATATACATGTCATAAATATACATTATATTATATTATGTATTAAAGTATGTACACTTATGCAATCAATTTTATATATCATATATTCATTTACATAATACTTTATATACTTTGGTAAGAAGTATATTAATATATATCTATTATATACAATATGTATACATATTTTATTTATATAGGTACACTTCTTAATATATATACACTTCTTAAATAATAACAAAAAAAATTTAACTATATACGTCCATCATGTTTTTCCTAAGACATTGTCATTGAAAGGTAATTACATAATTATAGGTGTAAGGTGCATATTTATTATATATAGGGGGACTAATTTATAATCTAACAAAAACCGTTTAAAATATGAATAGGTAAAAATAATGATTAAATTTGTTTAGAATTTTTACTAATATACATACATATATAGTTATAGAATATAAAATTAAAATTATAGTATTATATATTATATACCTATAATATTATGTAAATTTGAAACATCGTAAGTATATATCGTAATGGTTGCATAATGAGTCGCACGGCCTAAATGTTAAGAATAATCTTTTATTTACCTCTATACCAAACAAATACAAACATTTCATAAGTATTCCTATGTACCTATGTAAAAATTTTTAGGAAAAACCAGGAAAAACCAATTTTTTAGGAAATTTTCAGGAAAAACCAATTACATACATATAAAAAGAAAAAAAAAAATAATAGATAATATAAATAATTAAGGTTATATTATTATTTAAATTTTTAATCTTATCATTTTAGCTATAGTCTACATTATTAAAAACACTGATAAAAATTTTGTTATTGTTATTATCATCAACCTATACTTAGATTATATTTTTTGTTTTTATATTAAAATATTTCACCATAATTTGGCCATTTCCATAATGCAATTAAAGTGATTTGTTTTTTTATACTTTAATTTGTGATCATAGAGTTTATGTATGTATGTATGTATGTAGAAAGTGATAAAACTATTGAAGTCAAATTTAATTTTACTAATGGGTACCTATGGTAAAAGAAGACAATTTTATTTAAAAGTTCTTTATAATATTAATTCTGTTAATCATTTTGGGAGTCATTCATATTTGTTAATCAATATAAACTCTTCTTTGTTTTATTTTCAAATTATTTAATCAATTAATTCTAAATAAAATCAAAAAAAACTAAGAAAATAATTTAATATAAAATTAAAAGAAAATATATACCTATATATTTTTATTTTTCTAGAAAGTTCATAAAAGTACAGTACCGAAATGTTTTTTTTTCTGTTCATTCTGTATGTGTGATAAATACTTTAAAAATTAATCAAAGATTCTTCGTCCTTTTCAATTTTTTTTCTTTTTGTTTTTTGTTATTTACTATTAAAGTTCTTTTATTTTATTTATTTTTCATTTTATTTGTGATTTATTATAACGGTAACCCTGTTTTATATATTTTCTAAATGAAACCAAAAAATTTTTTCTTTTCCATTTATATACTAGTATATATATATATATATATATAAATGTATACATATTTAAACATAATATATATCCAACATGGAAAAATACATATATATATATATAACAAAATAATAGGCTTCTGTTCTGGTTCTGATAACGGAATGAAATGAAATCGGTGGTGAGTATTTTGACGGAGAAAAAAAAAATTAAAAAGTGAAAGCAATAATATAAAAAAAAAACTGTCAAAAAAACAAAAAAAAAAATATTTCCGTTTCCAAAAAAAAAATAAAACTGGTTTCCATAAATGACCTTCATTTCACCTCTAAGACTCAATTTTTATGTACATCTGTTTTTTTGTTGTTTTGTCGATCCATGAATTTGTTTAGATATGACTACGAAATTGACTATGTATATAATATCCTCACATTTACCACATAATACAATATACTATATAATATAATATTTTATCCTTGGTATATCCTTCGTTTTGATATTGATTATGTTTTTGTTTTTTTTTGATAAAGATGATGATGATTGATAAAGAATATGATAATGTTGATATTGTTGCGTAGAAAAAGAATTTAATATTTTTTTAACAAATGCCAAAAAATAAAATAAGTACATTATGTATATACATAATATGCATGTGTATTTTATATATAGGCGTTACTTATTATATACATATATGTGTATATAAGACAGTAAATAATAATAAAAGTAAATATACATACTTATAAAATTTTCATTTCTTTTATATAAAAAAAAAAGAAAAAAAAGAATTAATTTTATATCCGTTTTAATATTTTATATATATATATATATATGTTTATATAATATATAAATATGTACATATGTATCTATATAATGTATGAAAGATAAAAGTTACATATATACAAAAGAACGTGCCATTAGCACGTGTTAAAAGTTTTTTCTTTTTTTTTTTCGTCCTTTTTCATTTTCTGAAATTAAATTAGGGAGACTAACTGGAAATATAATATTATAGATATATGGATATGTATATATAATATACATTTATGTATATATTTGTATCTTATTTAAAACTATAAATTAGCATTCTATAATCACATTTTTATATACCTATGTAACGAAAAGCATAAAACAAAAAAAAAAAAACAGAGCTAGAATAGTTTAGTTGTTTATTAAAATGCATATTGCCACAAGAGTATATAGAAAAAGTGTTACCAGAATATGAAATGAAGAGAGAGTTTATGTAAAATTTATTGAATTTTAATTTTTCATTTTATAAAAGAAATATCAAACTAAAATTTATTTTAATTTTATTAATATTATAAGTAAAATAAATTTTAAGTAAACAATTTTAATATAACGTTTTTGTTTTTTGTATACAATCAACTTATTTCGAGTTTTTAGGGTATTTATTAAATTTTTAGGAAATTTATTCGATTGTTTTATTTATTTATTTATTGGTATAAAATAAAAAATAGAAAATATTTCAGTGATTGTTAGAATTCTTTTTTTTTTCAGTTTATTCCCCTGCCAAATAAATGTGACAAGGAAATCAAACAGCCTTTGCTTTTCAGTCGTTGTTGTAAATATAGTGTGTGGGATTCGAACACATATTTTTCGGTTTTTACAACGTATTTTAATTATTATACGCTCTTAGCCTCGCTTTTACCCATTAGTGTGTAATACCAGTGTAGTGTATAATACTAAATTTTAATAAAATCTGGCACTACTATTTATAACCTTTAATAATACTTTCAATATATTATTTTAAATTTTTTTTTTTTATCAATAAATATGTATACATATACACATTATTTTTTCCCTATATGTGAAAATGTATTTAAAAAA
Source organism: Poecilobothrus nobilitatus (assembly GCA_947095535.1). NCBI lineage: Eukaryota > Metazoa > Arthropoda > Insecta > Diptera > Dolichopodidae > Poecilobothrus > Poecilobothrus nobilitatus. The sequence goes on from OX352774.1 coordinate 177,819,201, forward strand.
AAACGGATTAATTAAAAACAAAGCAATTTTTAAAGCGATTTAATATTAAAAAAAAAATAAAACACGATCTTTAAAATATTTTTTTGGAATACAATATCAATATCTAAAAATATGTATCTCATTTTTTTCTTGAATTCATCTTTAATTGAATTTTTTTTTTATGAATTTATTAAAGGATTACATATTTTATTGAAAAATGTCCAAATTTTGTTTATAATTTATAAATAATCTTTTTTGATATATGCAATAAAAAAAACAATTTTATTAATGTTTCTATTGATTTATATGTTGGTTAATGATGTAAGTATATATAATAAAATGTGGTGGCAGCTGTAAAGACGGGAGACTGGTTCCATATATATTTTGTATTGATATAAACAATAAATACCACAAAAAGTAATAAATATATACATATAATCAGTATGATGTTGGAATTGAATCTTTTTCACAAAAAATGAAAATATATACATATGTATGTATATATAAAATAAAAAATAAATGAAAAGAAATCAAATAAAACATCAATTAAGTTTACAAAACTCTTTGTATTTATTTTAATATTTAACTTATAGGTATTTCAAATCAAAAATGCATGACAAAGGTGTAACTTTTAACTTTTATTTTCACACTTACTCTATATGTTAGTTCAATTTGGAATGTATTTATATGTATGTATCTTGTGATTTATATTTTGGGATGGATAAATTGGCTGGATAAATTGAATAAAAAATTTATTAAAGTAATAAATGAGTTTCAAATAACTCGCATCTAACTCATCTCTTGTACATGAATAATTACGCATCAGCTTTCAAATAATTTGTAAGGCATAGAGCTATTAGCATTCAAAATTAAATATATGTAATTTTAATTAAAATGGAAATATAAACATAATGTACATAATATGTAGCAGCTATAATTCATATAAGAAGTCAAATACATATTTGTTATTATTTATAATAGTATCATAGTACGTTCACAAACACTTGATTTTGAGAAATCGAGATGATTTCAAAAATTAAGTTGATTTCGTTCTTCTGATTTTTTTCTTGATTTCCCATAGATTTTTAATAAATTTATCTGTCAAAGAAAATCAGCTCGTTACTTGATTTTCTGAAAATGATCTCAAAAATCATCTCACGTTGTTCGTCCATGAATTTTCGATTTTTTTTCGATTTTAGATTATTTTAAAAAATTTTTCATAACCCGTGCCTTTTTGAATTTGTTGTCAAAAATCAAAAGATAGCAGCAGCTTCAAAAAGGAAATATTTTCTTTTGTGTGGACGGAAAAATAAAAACGGAAAAAAGATATAAAAAAAAAATTTAATTGGAATGAGAATACCATTCCTATTTATTTAAAATTTTTTCAAATATTATTTTATTTATTTACTTTTAACAATAACTTAACTTTTAACTTTTTATTTATATTTTAATTTTTTATTTACTTGAAACAATAATATAAACAAAAATATGTCAAATTACGTTCTTGATTTTCAAAAACGGTTTGTGAACGCTTGACATTTTACTTGATTTTGTACATGATAATAATCGATTTCGGAGTTTGTGAACATACTATAACAGATGAACAAAAGAATAGCTGCTGTTTCTCTACAGTTCCTTAAAGTTCAATGAGCTACCAAACTATTTTAAAAATATTAATAATAAGTATAATTTTGTTCAAGAAAAAGATAAAAAATTTACTTGGTCTTAGATTTGGAAAACATTTTTTTTTTGATTTTATTTAATTCGTTTGTAATATTATTCGATTTTATAAAAAAAAATATTAGAAAACTAAAATTTTTGGCGCGAAAAATTAATTAATTAATAATATTTAATAATTTTGTTATTATAAATGGTATTATAATACCGTACACTTGACAACTTTTATTTAGTAACTGGACGTTTGATCAGTAGACATTTCGCATTTTTATTTATGTAGGCGATCTGTGCTTTTGTTAAGCGTCCATTTTGCTAAAAGTATTTTTGTTAAGTGTCTTTTTTGTGAAATGTTCCCTGCTCAAATGTCCAGTTATCATCAAGTGAAGGTTCCCAAGAGAAATATATGAAATGAAAAATGAAATACGAAATATGTAGGTAATAACTTAAATTTAGTTCCGATTGTCAGAGAGAGATATGAAAATCTTAAAATAAATATTTGAATGAAAGCAACGTAATATATGTAATTACAGAATAATGAAGAGATGCAACTATTGGGACGTATGTAATTTTATATTTAACATATGCTATGCATATGTATGTACAGACATACATACCTGGTATCTACATAAACATACATATATGTATTATGAAAAACTTTATATCATATTTTTGTTTTTAAAAAACCTTTAAGAAACTCTTAAAAATTGTACAGTTTTACACTAAGATGAAATAAAAAGAAGAAATTTAAAAATATCGATGACAGAAATATTCAAATGTTCAAATTTATGACTTGCAATATATCTGATTCATTTTTAAAAAATAATCATTAATTATTGTACCTACATGTATGTATATATATGTACATATGTATGTATTTTTTCTTAGTTTCTTAAAAGTTAAAATTAAGGTGTTTCTTCTTCTCCAAGAAAAAAAAACAATAAATTTTCATCATAGGTACCATTCTTAAAAATTAAATTAAATTATTTTCTTAAGAGACTCTTTTTTAAGAACCTAAACATTTTTGAGGAAAATAATTTTCAAATCCATTTAATAAAATATTTTAGATTATTTCTTTTGATTAAAGAATTGTTATTTCCGGGTTATTTTTAACCTTTTTCATGTAGGTACATAGGTACAAAAAACAAAAAGAAAAAATATGAAAAATGATTGGCATTGTGAACAAAAAATTTTAAATGAACAATGATATTGAACAGTGGGTATATTGACTTTGTAAACATTGTAACTCAAAAATTTTTACAAAACTTAACCGGAAAATGTAATTTTTAAAATTATTTCGATCCAAATCAGTGTAATGAATTAGTTGATTTTTGTTTTAAATGAGATAACTATAAAACATGTTAAAATAGTTTATAAATATCCTCTAAATTCGAAATAATATACCTATGCATATGTACATACTTACATTTATGTCATTCTTTAGAATTTTGAAAATTAAAGTCCACTGAAAAAAATATTTTTTTGATTAAAATAGTCCAAGTAAAGTAAATATGTAATACCTATAGTTAATGTATCTACACAATTAAAATAGATGGGGTTTAAATAATATCTATGTAATATTCTTTATATAGTATATAGTATCTTGATTATAGGGATCTACTCCTATACTATTTATTTTTTATGTGAAATAAAAAATTTACTTGTATCATTATGGAGTTGGTATTGAAATCTCGGATTTCAAAATCCCGGAACTCAAAAACCCGGATGACCCATTAAAAGTAACAATTAAAAGCGCGCGCGCACTTTTATAAATTAATCAAAGATTTATTTTTAATGCATTTCCTGCCACATAAATGTCACAGCCTTTCATGTTCAGGCGTGGCTGTAAATGTCGTAAGGATAACTCTTACGACGTGTGTGTGATTCAAACCCACACTTCCTCCGTATTTACCACATATTTTATTCGCTCTTACCCATTAGGCCACCGAGGCCCCTATTAATCGAAGATTTATCAAAATAACTTATACTTGCTGTAAGTAATATTGAAAAAGCTAAGTCAGAGCAACAAATATCAAAAAATAAGACGTCATTACAAAAAAATGAAAGAATATAGGTACCTACTCACAATTTTTGAAAAAAGGTTGAATATGACTACTTAAAAGCTCTTGCAACAAATATTACCTTGTCGTAATATTTTTATTTTATTTAGTTTTTCTTATTAAGATTTCTATTTATTTTTGCTTGAATTTTTAATATTTTTATTTTTGTTTTGACTGAAGAATTTTATTTATTTCTTTCTATAAATTATGAAATTAAATTTGTTTTTTCGAATAAAATACACGTATTTACCTATAAAAAAAAGTGTTAAAACAGAATTATGTATTTCTAAATTTAAAAAAAAATTAATTTAAATTTATTTAGGTAGTTACAAAAGAAATTCCGGGATTTCACATGTGATCTGAAATTCGGGATTATGATTTCCGGGGCATTTTTGAATCCGGAATTACATTACTTCGGGATTTTGATACTAACCCATCATTATGCTCTAATTTTTTAAATAGGTAAATACATAAATACATACATACATACATATGTACATACTTACTAATGTTGTTAAACATAATATAATATTTTTCATATTATAGTATGATAATTGAATGCATTTAAATGAACTTTAATATAAAATTCAAATCCTATAATTGCCTACCTACATATATGTGTACACATGTGTATATGGATTCATAAAAACCTTAAACCTAAAATAGTATAATACCTAGATCTATATACATACATTGAGTATAAAGAAAAATACATACATACACACATATGAGTATAAAGAAAAATATAATTTACTTATATGTTTGTAAATAGGTATATGTATGTATATGGTAATGAATGAAAATATAATTTCAATAAAAAAAAAAAAAATAACACTTTTACAGTTTAATGATATTAATTAAAATAATAAAAATATATTACACCTAATATGAAATATATTTATGTAGATATATTTACAATGTATGTACATAACATATATACTCGTACATATTATATAGCGCCCGTACTATCATCATACAATTATTACATATACATTACATATTGACTTTCATTCCAGACGCTTGCAAAATGAAAAGAAAAATTGTTGTTTGTGTGCTTAAAAATTGCACGTATTATAAATAATACAATACAGTGTCTTCACAATGGGAATAAGTATCAGTACAGTACAAGTACAGTTTTAAAGCATTTAAGTTCAGATATCAAATATATATTGTACAGTTTTAAACAGTATTAAGTTACCCTTACCTTTATTTTCTACTATACTAACAGTTCACAATCCAAATGTAACAAAAAAAAAAAAACTATTCATAAAAATTACATGGAAAATGCTTCAATTATTTTACAATTGCTGAAATTTTTATTTACTTTTTTTTTTTGTGTTGCTATGCATCTTACAGTTCTAGATACTTATGTATAGTATAAAGGTTTAGGTAGGTGATACCTTTAGGTATCAAATTCTTATTTACTTTGTTATACATACATATTATGTATATAAGTAGGTACATATTTTATTAAATAATGTTTGTTAATAAAAAAAAAAAAAAATGCAAAAAAGAAAGAGAAAGAAGATATTTTTGAAAATTGTTATATATTATGCTTATGCAGTGAAATACACCATCTGGAAAGTAAAACCGTTATCGCGCCAACAAAAATTTTTCATTATTTGTTTCTATCGTTTAAATATTGGATTACATCAACAAAAAATTAAAAAAAGAAGAAAAAAATATAAAAGTACATATACCTACATTTGAAGTACAGTACGGTAGTTATTCATTGATATTGCATTGCATATAAAAGCAAGAACTTTTGTACAGTGAAGGCTAATAAGTATGTTTAAGTTTTGTATAAAAATGTTTTTTTTTTTTAGTTTTTTAAGTGTTTGTCTATTTTCAAAAGCATGAAATTTAAATGAATATTTACATTATGAATAAATGAAGATATTTGCAAAATTTCTTCATACTATTAAAAAAAAGAAACGAAAATAGAATGAATCAAATTATAGACCTACATATATAAGCTTTACTTTACTTTATTAAGAGAATTTAGTTTAATCTAGAGACACTACAAAGTAATCTGGTGGCGTCAACAAAAACTTCATTGCGTTAGAAATGTTCTTGAAGAAAGGCAGTTCTTCTAATTTTGCTGTAATGTTTCCAAACGAATAAAAGAACAAGAAATAGTGACCAGAAGATATGATAAAATACTATACATCGATAGAGCCGCAGCGATAACAGCGAGTAAGAAGTTATACTGCACTCAGCATGAATATTCCTCACAATATACGTTTCAGATATTACAAGTTCCAGCGGATGGAAGAGGCTCTCCATGACTGTGGGATCTAATGGTAATTTGAGCCAGTTATCAAAAGTAAAATTTATTTATACAAAACTAAATTTATTTTTAAACTTTTTACAAGATGGATTTTGAACAATGGTTGACAACCAAAGTCACGAGAAATCGATAATAAATCGGTACCCCACTTGTGCTTTTTGATTTCTCAAATATGAGTCATGTTAACCAACCTTATTTAACAGAAGTAAAGTAAACAAACCTTATACCAAATTTAAAGAATGAAATGAATAACAAAAAGCCATGTTTTAACAGATTAAAATTAAATACGTTAATAGATTTTGTCTTTAATATTACGGGTTTTAATTTTTTAATTTTTCAAAAATAAAAATATGTATGTACGTTTTCGACACTTTAAAGAAACTTAATGTGGTTAAAATAACTTGCAAGTATATTTTAAAAAAATAGAGGAAAAGAAAGTGATAGAAACGGAGCATAGATTTGTAATATTTAAAAATATATTTACAATAGATAATTTTCACTAAGTAAAAGATTAGTGTTTCAATATTTTACTCAATTCCCTGTAAAAGTGAAACATTTTATTTTGTTTTTCAAACAAATTTACTTTACAGTTTGTGCATCATTCACTTCATATTAGTAGCAAAATAAAAAATAATAATTCATAACAAAAAAACGGGTTGTAATACCAATATATAAATACGAATTCTAATTTATACCTTATAACTCAGTGTAATTCAAGTATAAATTAAAAATAATTAAAGCCATGGTCTGTGGTAAATTGTAGAAATATATAGCCATTTAGTTTTAACTGTACAACATCATCTCAATATTTATCCTAATACATATATATATATTATCCTGACGATATAGGGAAGCTTAAAAGACAAATCTTATAGTTGAAAAATAAATATATGGATACAACTGTCATTGCATGTCACTGTATTAAAATTGTAATTATATACAATATTGTGAAAAGGGGCCTCGGTGGCCGGCCTATTAGGTAAGAGCGTATAAAATACGCTGTAAACACCGAGGAAGTGTGGGTTCGAATCTCACACACATCGTAAGAGTTATTTCCCCTTACAACATTTAGAGCCACGCCTGAACAGGAAAGGCTGTGTAATTTCCTGTCCATATTTATGTGACAGAGAAATGCATTAAAAAAAAAAATATATTGTGAAATAAAATTTTTTTGTGTACTTTGTGTTCCATTGTGTATAATAATTCATTTTAATTTTTTTGTCCAACACTGTATAAACAATTTAAAATAAAAAGAATTAAATAAAATTTTTTTATTCAACATATTATAAAAACCCTAGGTTAGGATATTTTGGAAGACCTTTTTTTCGCTTTAAAAACGTTAAAAAATAAAATAAAAAGAACAAAAAACACCAACACTAAAAAATTATTAAAATTTTAATAAAGAAAAAAAACCATCTGCCAAATATCAAACGGACTGGTGGTAGATAATTTTCAAAATAAAAAGAAAAAAACACGTGTCTTGAATGGAGGGGTAATGAAAGGCAGATGTTATATTTAAATATTTTACATTATCATGAAAAATTAAATGTCAGCAGTCACAGTAAACGTTGTTTTTTTTTTGTTCAAACATCCTTATTCATATATATTTGTGCACATACATATATACTAACCTTCCTTCATACATCCATTTTGTATTTTAGTTCAAATCCAAAAATATAATATTATATAAGTTGTATATACATACATACATATATATGTACATATGTACTTTTTGAAAACAATTAAGCTTGTTTAGACATAATATATTATTAACATCATGGTTAGGAAACTTGCCTAAAACAAAATTGTAATGGTAAAATTAATTTGTTGTCGAAAGGATGTATGGATGCTAACCAAAAATATAAATGTAAAATTTAAAGAAATAAGAAAAAAAAAATTAGGTAAAAATTAAATTTAAAATAAATAATGTTCACTTTTATGGTCTTTAAAGGTATTCTTAGACTTACCTAGATTTCGTTTTTGAAAGAACATATGTATGTATGTATAAAAAAGGTACAATATTCTTTAATTAACTAATTATTTATACATATTCTTAAATATTAATGTTCTTAGTAAAACAAAAAAAACAATAAATGTTAACTATATATGTATGTACATAATAATATGTTGTAATTTGATATAGAAATAGGTATATAGATATATACATAGATAATACATAATATGTTTGGCCAAGTGCAGTTAAAAAATGTTTTTAATATAAAATTTCATAAGATCGGTTACCCTAATTCAATTCTCATTCTGATATGAAAAACGTAATTCAATAAAATAAAAGTGTCATAATATTTATGATTGTTTTGTTTTTTTTTTGTACAACGTACTTGCGTACTACATGTATATGTATATATATTTTGTAAAATTTATTTTTAGTTTCCTTTACTAAAACTTTTAATCAGTCTAAAATACTCTACTCTATTCTAAAATAACATTAATTCCAATTTTATGGCAAAAAAATTTATTAAAAAAAAATTAATTAGTAATTTACTCATTACTGCAATCTCTTTTATAGAAAATATGTATGTATTTACCATGTTTCTTCAGATTTATTAAAATACATACATACTAAATATTATATCTTATAAAAAAATTTCCTTATTATAAAATTTTCTAAAAACAAATTAGTTTGGTTAAAAAAATATAATGGAACGAAAATTTATTTTTTATTTATTGCCTAATTGATGGGAACTTTGAAATGGATCTAATAATCGTTTTGGTTGTGACAATTATAACGGTACTGTGCAGAGGATTTTCAGCACACTAAACCACATCTCCCATTTTAAAGGAGGAAAGTGGTTATAAACGAAAACGTATAACTAACCATCAATTATTTATAGTTCACGTTATTTAGCATAAAAGTAAATCCATAATGCAACAATTATTCTGTGACATTTGATACATTAGTTTCCTAATAAAGTTTTAATTGCCAATAAGTCGCGTTGCTTCCACATTAACGTGGAGCAAAATATTGGCACTATTCTTTTACACTACACTATTTTGTCTGATATTGTAGGGTTTTTAAGGTACCTAAGAAAATTACTATTGCAAACAAACCTAGGAGAATTAACTGTTTCCTAATACCATATTTTGGAACGTTTGAATAATTGCATTATGAAGGTGTTTAGCGCAAATTCCATAAGTGAGTAGAGTACCATAAGCTCAGACTGACTTTAAAATTTGATTCTATATCAAAAACTATTATAAATAAATATTTTTGATTTATGTCCGATAAGCCATAATAATTCTTTAAACCGTTAATAATTCATAAATAATTCTTTTACGTCTAATGTCATACCCTGATATTTTGCTTTATTTTTGTACGGCGTAATGACATCGTTTATTTTGACTGTAATTGAAATATTTATGTTTTTATTGGTAAAATGGACATGCGAAGATTTAGATTAATGGTATCAAATTTAAAATTTTAGTAAAATAATAAATTATATGTAGTAGTAATAATTGATTGTTCAGCTTTCTTAATTCGATTCTTAATGTAGTAAAAATTGACAATATTAGCAAAGAAAATATAATTTGTACAAACTTTCTAGCAAGAGTACAATCAGTTATTCATCTTAATGGGCCTTTCCACACGAGTAGTGTCCTCTTTCGTCATTTTTTACTTTTACCTTCGTTTCATTCCCTCTTGCCTATAAACTAAATTTGTGGTGGGGATTTTTAGGAGTAATTTTTTAAACCAAAATTTTAGAGTTTAAAAATTTAGTACACTAACACAAACAAAAACTCAAATAAAAATTTTTATGAGGGTCAAAAAAATTTTATGTGTACATACGTTTCATTCTCGTTTGGAAAATTAAAGAAAAAAGTTTTTGAAACGGTCGTCGCAGTTTTAAATTTGACAAAAAAACTTACCTTTCAATATATATATATATATAGTTATATATTTAACAAATTGCTATATGTATTATAGATTTAAAATAAAAATATTATTTTATAAAAAATATCCAATTTCCACTAATAAAATCCAAAAAAAAATAGTCCGTTAATTCATTATTCTGTTTTTAGGTATATAATAAATATTACAGGGAAAAAAATCGTATGTTACTTAAATACAAAAAAAAAATTTTATTTGTTTTATGCGTGTTTTTTTTAAATATTTATTATCTACCTCTCGCAACAAATTTTGTTTTAAAATGAAATATTTACACACACATATAAAAGTAACGACTATCGAGAGGAACAGTGTGGAAATAAAAAAAAGAGGAAAGTAATCACGAAACGAAAGACGACACTACTCGTGTGGAAAGGCCCAATAACAATGAAAAAGCAATTGAAATACGAAATTATTTGAAAAAACATTAACAAACCAACATAAAGCTAATGTGAGTTCATCAAGGATACGTAAATATTAAATAAACGACTTTATTGATAAAATAGTAAAGTGTATATTTTTTTTTTTGCAAATTTCCCATTCATGACATTTGACTACGAATATATTAACAAAAAACAGATTAAATCACAGAAATAATAATGCGAACGGGTACGGTACGATACAAAATATTTTATACTTGCATGAACCAATTTTAACTATTTCTTCAAACGTATCAAACCTAACAATCGCGTTCTCTTAGCCTAGTAACAAACTTAAGGAACTTAAATTTAAGAATAGGACATATCCGCAAGACACAATTCAAAATATTTTCGAATTTTATAATTTTGAATGAATCTAAAGATTTCCATATTATGTTCATTTTCTGGGAACGATATTCAAATTATATGTACATACTTAGTTACTTCGTGTTAAACAAAAGTTACGAACATTTTTCTACCTGAGTATTAAAATGATAAAATATGTCATCTTTGAGAACTTTTTCTTTAATATATAACATATTATATATGTATATAATGTTATATTAAATGACACCCAATTTCTTAGAATAGATCTAAGTTAAATATTCTAAAAATGTTAAAATCAATTTAAAATAATAACATTTTTTAATTAAAAAAATAAAAATTTATTTTTAAGTAAATTCTTTAATAATAAAATTGTTTAATTTTATTTTTTTTTTTTAAATAATAAAAATACAAAATATTTATTTTATTTACGTACATAAATTTTTATTGTACAAGTTTATGTACGTGTGTATGTCTATTTGTAAAATATTAATATAAGAATAATTTTTAAAATTAAAAATTTTTTTTTTAGTAGTAGAGTTATATTTTTAAGAGCTTATAAGTAAATAAATTTTTTATATTTGTTTTATATAATATTTAAAAACAAAAAATATATAAATAAACAGTTTAATTAAAAATATATTTTTTTATGTAATAATAATTAATTTTATATAATATGTATGTTATGTATGTATGTATATAATGTAAAAGCAAATAAAAAAAAAAAAAAGTCATCAGAAAAAAATTTTTAAATTTTAATTAATTTTAATTAATTAAAAAAAAAAATCTAAATTCAACTTCATTTTAACTTAAAAATTATTTCTCTTTTAAAATTAAAATAATTTCCGTTTTTAGTTCAAGGAAAAATGATGTCATTTTTTTTTCTTTCCTATATACTTCATAATTTTTAACTTTTTGTAACAAATACTTCACCACAAATTGATAACACAAAAGAATTGTAATGAAGTTTTTAAAAAAAAAGTATATATAGGGTATATATATATACATAAAAATACATAGTAAAAAAAAAAAAAAAAAAAATGAGGGTGTTGAATACTTAGTTTAAAAATTTTTCTTTTTTAGTTTGTATATTACATTGTATATATAAATTATTATAAAACCTATTATCGCATATATATATATATATTTTATTTTTATTAACTCTTAACCATATCCTATTGATAACAAAACATAAAAAAAAAAAAAAGTTTTCTAAATCAAATAATCTAATTTATTTATGAATATACTTACATACATAATATTATATAAATATAGGTAGATATATTTTATATATACGTATTTTTTTTTTTTATTGTGAATCTCAAGATAAAAATTTTTGTTGCTAATTTTTATCTATAAAAATATTTGCTTTTTTTTTTTTTAATTTTTTAAAATTCGATGAGAAAGTTTTTTTTTTGTGAAAAAAAACAAAAAAAAAAAAAACAAAATTTAATGAATTTAAAGTTGAATATTATGAAAATGATATGAAGTTTAATAATATTGTATTTTTTATTTTTTTTAATTTATTGTTGTACTTTGTAGTGTGACCCCTATTTTACGCTTTATTTTTGAAATATATATTCCAACTTATATAATAAAATATACATATATACCTATGTGTATACTTAATAATATAATGTACATTATAAAAAATAAATAATAACATTAATAAGTATATGAGATTATAATTTATTATGAATATAGATGAAATTATAATTAATGTCAATTTTTAAATTAAAAAAATTTGATATACATACTTACATACATATTATATATATACACTATTACTAAATATTTGGAATGGGTTATGGATAAGCTTAAAAATTGCAAAATATCTTTTTTGTAAGATGTCTTTTAAATTTTTTTTTTTAGGTTAGGTTAATAGATTTAAATAATTTCTCAATAAAAACACAAATAAAAGTAAATTTATTAAAAGGTATAAAATAAAATTAAAAAAAAAAAAAGAAAAATTCCTATAAGTTCCAAAAATAAAGAAAAAAAAATCTTATTTATAAAATATACTTATTTACATGATTTTTTTTTTTTTTTTTATTCTGTTGGTAAATTACATATTTCAATATCATTTTGTGAAGTTTCCCCATCAATATAAATAGGAGATTCTTTATTAAACGGAATATTTTTATAATAGAAATTTTTGTTATGTTTTTCCTTTTCATGTAATAAATTTCTATAACATTCAACACTTTCTAAAATTGATAATCTGACCGATTTTGATCTATTTTGATCTTTATCATGCACTTGAAATAATTCCATAGCAATATCTAATTGTTTCATTGCTTCTGTTAATTTTTCGAATGGAAAATTTGGTTCTGGATTTTCTTCTATTATTACCGATTTTTGTGATATAGTATCTTCATCATTATCATCAAATTCATCAACATCATCATCAATTTCTAAATTTAAAATTTGATTTTGATTTCTTTCAATCTTACTTTCAATACCACTACTATTTATTGTATTAGTTATAGTTGTAACATCTTCACCAAATAATGTTATTAAATCTTCATTTGATAATGGTTCATCTTTTATATTTAAGGCACCGGTCCAAGAATTTTCTTCAACATCTATATTTGCTACTTCATTTAATAATTTTAAACTATGTAGGCCAGAACGTCTTTTAAATCTTTCAAGCCAACCATGACTGGCATTAAATGTTTGTTGTATATCTTCTGGTAATTTTGAATTTTCTTTTAAATCATTAAATAAACTTCTAGCTTTTTCTTGTATTATACGTGAACTTATTGGTAAATTTTTACTATTCATATCAAAAATCCAAGCAGTTAATAATTTTTCCATACGTTGCATTAAACTGGAACGAATTTTTGTAGTAGCTTCAGATGATAATATTGATCCAGCTGCAATACTAATACGTATTTTATCAGCATTTTTATATATTGTTCGAACAGTTGTTTCGGGTAATCCTAATTGTCTAGCAATATGTGCTGCTTTATTACCTTTATCTAATAACTGAATAATATCTAATTTCTGTTTTAAAGTTATAGCATTTCTTGGTCTTTTATCACCATTATTAAGTTTCATTGTTGGTGAAGAAGAATTTGATGTTGAAGTTGAATTTGACGGTGAATTTAAATTTGTCCATTTAAAATTCATTTCATCCCCTGTAAAAATATTTACAAAAAAACAAATAGATATTTAATGATATGTAAAAAAGTTGTTTTCTTAATTGCATTACAAAAAAAAAAAAAAACTCAACATTAAAAAATATTATTAGATACGTCACGATCTGTTTTACGTTTTAAAATAAAAATTCAGATTTCATAAAGATAACTAAAGCGCCGTATCCACATTCCACTGTGCTGCATGTGTGAAATACGTAAGTGACGGAATTCCATGTAGTACAGTGGATGGCGTTAAATAAATATATGTCACACATGATGGTCAGAATTAAAATTATTTTGATTCCAATTTCGTCAGTTATGTATGTCACACATGAAGCATAGTGGATACGGCGCTTAAAAATAGTATACAATACATGAATTATATCATATATGTATAAGCTCATTAAAAAATCAATACATATAATAATAAGTATATGCATTAATGTACATATCTGAGGATACGAGCAGTTAATTCTATTGTTAAATTAACTTAAAAACCAGGTTAACATAAGAACTTTTTAATATTTAGTAACGTTAGCAGTTTTTTTTTGAAAATTTTAGAATAAACATGAAATTAGATTAAACGAAAACGCTGCAATTTGATTAATAATTTTTAGTACATAATATTATGTTTTTAAACCTATCTGTTTATAATTTTACATTAATATATACTTATAATATACATACAGTCTTTTTTTTTCTTTTCTTATTTGTTATTATCTTTTGAAAGTTTGATAACTTTTTTTTTTAATAGAAAGTTTTGCTATTTAGTATATTCAATTCAATAATAAGTGCGCAGTTCCATACTCTATACGCTTTATGAATGAACTGAGTAACAAATTATAGATCTTTATTTACGCTCTAAAATTACTTCATATATAAGTACATAAATACAAATAATATTTACATCCAATCATACTTATTTTATGTACAATAATATATCTACATACATATTTATTTATTTCGAAGAGACGGATTTTTTTTTTATCAATTTTTGTTTTTGTAAATGGATGAGAATATAAGTCCAAAGCGAACAACGTAAATAGGGAGAAAAGAAAACTAATATACAAGAAATCAAATATAATTATAAAGAGAATGTATTTTTAATTTAAACAAATGAGAATTAAACAAAAAAAAGAAAATGTTTAATGAAACCAAAAGAGACGTAAATAGGGGAAATTTAAGTATATATAAATATAACCGATTGTACGTTTTTAGTATTATATGTATATATTGTAGATACCTGTTGTGATGTAATAAAATGTTTTAATAGCCAATTTACATGAATAAATCGAATTCAATTTTTTAGTAATTGATATTAAATTTAAATATACAATTACAAAAAAAAAAAAACAAAAACAAAAAAAAAATATTAAAAATTATATTAAGATTTAAGATTAAAATGAAAAAAATTATTTTTTTTTAACTTACCATCTTCTTCTACGATAGCACAATCAGACTCTTTTAAAAACTCTTCTACGTTTTTTTCTTTTGTTTGTTCTAAATTATAAACAAAAAAGAAAAAAAAAAAACAAAAAAAGTTTATATTAAATTTTATATTGGTTTTTTTTTTTATAAATTTTTTGTTAGATACAAATCAATCTGAAAACTATGACTCAAAATTAAACCTCTATAAAATAATATTTTAACATTTATCTATTTAGAATAATTATCTACTTTAAAAAAAACATAATAGAAAAAACAAAAAAAACAAAAAAAAAAGAAGAAAAGAAGGAAGGAAACAAGGAAAACTATTCATATTGGTTTAAAATCATTTTAGATTAATGGCCTTGTCATTTTTCCAACAAATTAAAAACTAGAAAATCGTATTTATTTTTCAAAATTTTATTTAGGGGAAGAGGTGTATAATAAAGACCATAAATGCCACAATAACTTTTAGAAACTATGAATAGATTTAGATATTATTGAAATCATTTTTAGAAATTCAATTAATAAATTTAATTTAATAAAGTTATTATTTTTAATACACTGTAATATTATATTATATAGTAGGAGCCCTGTAGCTGGTGTGTAAGTATATTTTATCGTGACATTTAAATTATAAAAAATTCGTATGGGATACGAAATTTTTTGATTCCAAAAGAAAACAAAAAAAAAATCATGATTCTAAACATACATATGTATATGTATGTATGGTATAAGTTAATGTAGATTTTGTAATAGTACTTGTATTCAAAACTTAGCGGAATCTCATAATACGTAGTGTGTGACTGAAAACTATTAAAATTATAATTATACTATAGATTGTTATCAAGCTGTTAAAAATTTTCAGCATCAGAATAATTTACTTAAATATGTAATAATCTTGAAATAATATCTTACCAATATCAATAATAACATTATAACATTTTTTAAATCCTTCCAACCAATTATAATCACCAGTAAACACTTTTTTAGAATCTTCTATATTTTTTGATTTCTCTTTTAAATAATTAAATAAACTTTTTGCTTTTCCTTGTATCATATGTTCATTTAACAATAAATTTTTACTTTTTATGTCAGAAATCCAAACTAATAATAATTTTTCTACTTTTTCAATTAAATCAGGTTGATTTTCTATATTATTATTACGAAATTTATGAAGATTATCTTTGATTTTTATTATAATAGATTCATTAATTTTCAATTTTGTTGAAATATCGCTTACAGTACAACCTTTATCTAATAATTCAAATATTTTAGTTTTTAATTTTAATGGTATAAAAACTTTATAACTATTTTGGTTATCGATGTTCAGGTGATGTAAGAAAGTTTCTCTCATTTCATTCGATTTTATTTCTAATTCATTGGTGGTGTGCTGTAAAAAATTTTCTTCATTTTTATCCGAATTTTTTTCTAATTCATTTTGAATTATCTCAGAATTATTAGAATTCATTTCATGTACTGCAAAAAAAAAAAAAAAAATTTTTTTTAAATAAATAAATTCTATTTAGTTCTTTTTTTTTTTGCTTTTGCTTATATAATTCGCAGATATATTATTGTATAGGCTAAAAATTTAAATAGAAAAAAAAAAAATTAATCAAATACATTATGTGTTATACCCCCATACCTAAATTTATATCCGTTTCTTCTTCTAATGCCAAATTCACAACTAATAATTTCGAAACATCTTCAAATTCCGGTTCATTTTCTTTTTCTTCTTTTATTTCTAATATTTCATCAACGTTTTCATCAACTTCAATAGTCTTTATTAAATTTTGGCTATCATTAGTTTCATAATTTATGATTTCATTTTCTTTGTATAATGAAATTAATTCTTCATTGGAAAATGGTTCAGCGTTTAATTCAATACATGAAAAAATTTCATTAATACCACATCGCTTTTTAAATTTTGTATACCAGCCATAACTGGCAGTAAAACGTTCTTTTTTTGAATTAATTGATTTCTTTTTCAAATCTTTAAATATATTTAATGCTTTTTGTCGTATTATAGGAAATGAAATGACTTTTGTTTTTTTTCTTTCCTCAATCAACCAAGGAAGTAATAATTTTTCAACTTTTTTTACTAAAATAGAACGAATTACCATTGTATTTTCTGCTGAATGAATTGTACCAGCTTGAATACATTCTAGAATTTTATTAGCATTTTTATGAATGTGATGAATAGTTGTAATTGAAAGTCCTGTTTTTTTACAAACAAGTGTTTTTGATAAACCTTTATCTAATAATTCTAGAATTCTTAATTTTTTTTTTAAAGATATACTTTTTCGTTTTTTCCTTATTTTTAAATAGTCTTTGTTCTTTTCTTCGAAATTTTCTGTAGTTTGATTGGCATCATTCATTTCTTGAACTGTAACGAAACAAAAATGTTTTATTATTTATTCTAAAGTTTAATTAAGCAATTATTGAGGTTGAAAAAGACATATTCTGTGAGATTTTTGTGATAATTTTTACAGTACCCATAATATATATTTTTTTTTGTTTGTTAGTAATTACAAATTTTTAAATTTTTGGTACAATATTTATTTAGTATTCATTTTAAATACTTCACCAATGAATTTTTAATTTTTTAATTTGCAACAATAAAAATAAAAATAATATCATAAGTACTCACCTGTATTCTCTTCTTCATCTTCTTCTACATTTATAATCTCTTCATTTGTATATTCTTTACTACTATTACTAGATATGCTTACTGTATCAGTTAGGTTTTCATCTTGTAATGGTAAAATTAATTGTTCATTTTCAACATTTAAATTATCATTTGATACATCATCCAATATTTTTAAATTTTCAAAAGAAAAACGTTTTTTAAATCCTTCAAACCATATCAAACCATATAAACCACTTAAATCAAACATATCTTGAGATTTTTTAGATTTATTTGATCTCGTTTTTAAATTATTATATAAAATTTTAGCCGTATCTTGTATAATATTTAAACTGAGTGGTAAATTATTATTATTCCTTTCAGTAATCCAAGATGCTAATAATACTTCCATTTTTTCTATTGCATCTACTTTTTTTGAAATTTGAATATTTTTTGTTGAAATCGGTTTCTCATCTGAATTGTATTCAGTCATATTAAAACGTTCTAGGAAATCATTAAACCAAGCTTCACTAGCAATAAATTTTAATTTTGAATATTTTGGATTCTTTGAATTTACTTGTAAATTAAAAATTAAACTTTTTGCTTTATTTTTTATGGCAGGTCTATTTATTAAAAGATTTTTACTTTTCATATCTAATATCCAAGCAATTAATAATTCTTCCATTTTTTTCACTAAATCAATTTCAACCACTTCTGATGAAAATTCCATACCTGGTTCTAATGAAAATAATACTTCATTTATAAATTCTTTTGAACCAAAACGTTTTTGGAAACCTTTGAACCAAATATTATCAGGAACAAAATTTAAATTTAAAAATTCCTGTTTGTTTGAATTTTGCTTAATTAGATCAAATATTTTCTTAGCCCTACTTTTTACGGTTTGTTTACTAATAAATATTTTTCTATTTGCCATTTCCTTTATCCAATCAGTTAATGCTGTTTCCATTTTAAATAAAAAATTTGTATGATTTATATCATCTTTTTTTTTAAATAAAACATTTATATCATTTGTATCATTTTTTTTTTCTGATAATTCAGCCTCTGAAGAATTACATTTTTTATCATAAATTTTAAGTATTTTTAGAATGGTTGTTTCTGATAAATTATATTTCTCAGTTACATATGATAATGCTCCTCCTTTTGCTATAAATTCTAAAATTTCCATTTTTGTTTTCAAAGGTATAGTATTAATATCGTCTTTAAATTTTGAGTTTAAATTTTCTTCACTTATTATGGCTGATTGATTTTCATCTTCTGTGAAAAATAAATTTATATATTTAATATTTATATACATATACATATATGTACATATATACACTATAAAAAAATATATATTTTTTTAAATTTTAAGTATTGACTTCAAAATTAAATACAAATTATTAAATAGGACAATACATTTATTATTTTAAGATTATACTGAGTTTCAATTTCATGAGACAGGAACAATTAAATCCAACAACTTAATCCAAATAATTATAGTAGTGAATTCTAAAATAAAATATTTTGCTAAAAGAAATTATTATTAACTAGCTGTTGGGCCGTCATAGAATGACGGAGTTAATTATGGTATATTTTTAGCACATTTCCAAAAAAATTTTGAAAAAATGTGCTTATTAGTTTCACTTTGTCCGTCCGTCCGTCTGTTTACAAAACTTCTACACCGTTAAAGATAGAGAAAAAAAATTTTAACCATGGGTAGTAATTAATAATTATTGTGGAAGAACTTTTTCATATAGCCCCTCCCATTACGGAGCTACACCCCCTCAAACTTTGGAAAAGCCCTATTTTTAAATGCATATATCTTATGTTCTGCTTCAGATTTTTTCAATCTGAAAACGTCATTCGACAGGTATTTCTTTTATCTTTGTAAATTAATATCAAAATTATACAATTTTTTTAAATTTAGTATTTAAATTTACCGTTACGTGAAAACCAAATTTTGCATGATTTTTCTACTTTCATAACTCCGGCACGCTTTTAGATAGAGGCTTGAAATTTTGAGACAAGAAAGAACTTTTAGAATTAGTATCAGTTTGCTCAGAAAATTTTTTTGGACCACCCCTTGTTTATGAGATATGAGGGCTTAAAAATTGAAAATTTGCTATTTTTAAACACCTGTAACTTAGGAACCTGTACACATTTTACTTCCGCAAGATATAAAATTTAAAGCTACAGTAATATATTTAAATGTGTGTTAAAGGTTTGTTTTAGTTGTAAAGGGTTCCAAAGTTGCAGCTGTTCAAAATTGCGAAAAAGTCCCATTTTCAGATGTATATATCTCAGGCCCTGCGTAATAGTTTTGCAATCTAAAACCGCCAGAAGGTCGAAAATTTTATTATCTATATAAAACAATTTCAAAATTATGCAATATTTTGTAATTTACTATTTAAATTTACCGTTATGTGAAAACCATATTTTGCATGAAATTTCTTTTTTCATAACTCCGGCACGCCTTTAGATAGAAACCTGAAATTTTGAGACAAGAAAGAACTTTTAGAATTATTAAGTATAAGTTTCCTCAGAAAATTTTTTGGTAACACCCCCTCTTTAAGAGTTATTACGCCTCAAAAATTGAAAATTTGCTATTTTTAGACACCTGTAACTTAGGCACCTGTAAAAATTTTTCTTCGGCGAGCCATGAAAATTAAAGGTTCAATAATATATTTTTACGCGTGTTGACGGCTTTTCTTAGTTATATAGGATTCCGGACTTACGGCCCCTCAAAATTTCAAAAATGTCCTATTTTCACGTTTTTTCTTATTACATGAAATTTTGAAATTTTTGTGCAAGTCAAAATTCTAAACAGTTTGTATTGAGTTTGGAAATGTGCGCTTTTAAAAACCGTTGATTTACATTCTACCTTGTTTTTTATATATGTACTTACCTACATACATATTTGTTTTTGTAATTTCGGAATAATTTTTATATTGCCAAATAATGCATTAAATTAAAAAAAAAGGTAAATTTAAAATTTATATACAAAAAAATATGTTATGTTTCCATCCGGAATCGTACCTGCACTATAAAAATATTTTGTAACTAAATTAATCTAACTTAGTGTAAAAAGTGGATAGTAATAGAAATTAATAGAAATGATTTTTTTTATTGCATTTCTTTGCTATATAAATGTGGACAGGAAATTACACAGCCTTTCCTGTTCAGGCGTGACTATAAATGTCGTAAGGGGGAATAAATCTTACGACGTGTGTGGGATTCGAACCCACACTGTCTCGGTGTTTACAGCGTATTTTATACGCTTTTACCCACTAGGACCCTAATTAGCATAATTTAGCTCAGATATTGTTTTTGCAATTTTCATTATTTAATATAGCTAGGTAGGGATCAAAAATTCAAAATTGATTATTTTTAGACATCTGTAAAAATCTAAAATTATAATTGCAATATATATTTTTATATGTTTTCAATTTTTCTTAATTAGATAGGATTACTTTAAAACGGAAGTAAATGTCTCTTGATTTTTAACAATTTTTTTTTACATTAACATGTATGTATGTATAAAGTTGTAAGAAAATTTAGAAATTTTGATAAAAGTTACAATACATATATAAATTCTGAATTGTTTGTGACTTATATTATTTAGATTCAGTTAAATATAGGAAGGGTCCTCCTTTCGACTTTTACAGCCACGCCTGAACAGGAAAGGCTGGGTAATTTCCTGTCCTCATTTAAAAAAAAAAAAAAAAAAAAAACTTATACTAATGAAAGATTTTTTTTCTCTTTCATTTTCAAGGAAACTTCAAAATTTTAACTTAAAACAGGCCCAAAGCTAAAATAATCTTCTACCTTTTTGCATGATTTAAATTAAAAAAATGTTGATATACACCTGAGATATACACATTTGTTGAAAATAAAAGTTTTGCTAACGTTGAGGGGACGATACACCGTATAAAAATGTGTCATAAAATATTGATTGTTTTGGAATATATATAAATATGTACTTATTCATGGTTAAATTTCATTGTTCTATCTTAAACGTTAAAGAATTTTTTCAAAAATATGCTAACAAAAGAATGTAAATATAAAATTGTTTTTACTAACCTATACAATTAAATAAAAATAAATATTGTATTAGATATCTACCTTTATTCTTGTTTAAATCATGTTCCGATTGTTCTTTATCTTCATCATTAATAGATATTGAACTTTCATTATTAATATTTTTGTTTCCAGAATCTGTTATAAGCTGATTTTCATCTTTTATTTTTGAATCGCAAATCCAATTATTTGTTTGATTATCATAATGCACACCACATAAGAATTAAATAAATCATTTATTTATAACAAAATAATATTCTTTTGTAATCATTTTCTTTATTAAATAAATTTATACATTTATTGGTAAATAAAAAATTATACTTTTGCTTATTTTTAATTAATATATTAATTATTTGTTGTTAATTTTTTTACAATTTATATCAAATTATCAAATAACAATTAAGTATAGAATTCTTGCATATTAAGGGTAGGTTCACATGGGATGCATAGCATCCAGATGCAAAAATTATTTCGGTTACATTTCGTGTACTCTTCTGTAATATAAACGAATATTTTGCATTCGTTATGCATTCAATCCACTCGTTCACGAGATGTAGATATGTATGTACATCTTCAAAATATTGCAAAATATTTAACGTTTAAAATTTTTGACTTTTAATTTTACGTCTGTATTTGATATTAAAACAAATTTGCATCTTGTATGCTTCTTATTGAGGATGCAAAAAATTTTGAATCTAAAATGAGCGGAAGGGAGAGCATGTCATGAATACGATATATATTTTCAACCAATTAAATGTTTGCATCCTGATGAATGCAACCCATGTTAACTTACCCAAAATGCTATTAAATACATTTTTCATTAACTTGCTGTTGTCTGTTTTGTCATACTGCTAAACTTTTTAACAAGGAATATCTATAACAATAGATATGCAATATTTTATATTATAATATAGTATGTTTTAAGCTATGTTTTTAATTAATAAAATACATACATACATAATACATATATATATACATAGCATACATAGTACAACATTACAGTCAGATACAGAAGATAAAACAAACTAAATCTCAAATCTCAATTATTTTTTTATATTATATTTATTATACCCTACACCTAAAAAGTATAGGGTATATTAACTTTGGCAGGGTGTTTGTAACCACCAGAAGGAAGCAAGTTATATATGAATATGTATCTATATTCTGAATCAGTGTCACCTCCTGAGTCGATCTAACGATGTTCGTTCGTTCATCCGTTCGCACGATAACTCAAAAACTAATAAAGCTATCTGTTGAAATTTATATAGTGGGTAAATTAAAAGAAAGGCGGGGATTGTAACTGGAAAACATTGGTCCATTAGTTCGAATTTTGGAAACTTTCGAACGAACCCAAGACTAAACGAGTATATTTCAAAAACAAATAAAGATAGAACCTTTAAATTTAGTTCAAGGGTGATATGTCATGTTTCCTTTCTGTTCCTGAAATTTGAGATGATTTGGACCATGGGTTCGAATTTTGAAAGTTTCCGAACGAGCCCAAAAGCAAATGAGCATATATTTCCAAAACCAATAAAGATAACCTTTAAATTTTGTACAATGGTGTTTTATAATGTTTCCTCTATGGCCCTGAAATTTGAGATGACCTGGAGTGGCGGTTCGGATAGCTAACACAGGCCCCCAAGACCTAACAAATATATTTTCGAAATTAATAAAGATAAAAACTTGAAATTTTGCACTAGGGTGTTAAATCATGCTTCTTTTATGTTCCTGAAATTCGAGTTGAATAAGGAAGAAAAGAGAGGCGCTTCAAGCAGTTACCACACGACACGCCTCTCAAAACTTAACAAGCTCATCTCCGAAACTAATAAAGATAGACTCTTGCAATTTTGTACAAGGATGCTCTATATAAAGCTAGTAAAAGTGTTTATGTTTTTAGTTTATATGAAATACCTATCAAAAATAACTTATGGATTTTTAATTTAATTTGAATTTTGCAGGTGTAGGGTATTGATAAGTCGGTTACATCGACTTACTGTTACATTTACTTGTTTTTCATTTCTCTTGTTTTTATACAAAAATAAAAATCGAACTGACAACAAAACAATATTATTATAACTAACAAAATAATAATAAGGACAACTTACTTTATCTGTGTTAAAGAAACTTAAAGAGAAGAGATGCCATGTCTTGAAGAGAGGAAAATTCTTACATTACAACATAATTATTTTGTTTGTTTTGTCTAGTTTTGTTTACAAGTTTACAATCTAAATGCTAGAAAACATCGAAAAATAGGATAGATATCGTTTCACAGGTAATAAGTGTAAATCATAATAAAAAAAATTATAAAATTTATAATACAATGTGTAAAACCTAAATAATTTACAAATTATGCTATTTTATATGCAAAAAACATTGCAATTTTGACAAAAGCGATGATGAAAAAATGTTTGTATCAGTGACGTGTGCTATTATTATAAAAATGAAAACTTTGTTCATATTTTGATTTTTTAAATATTTAATTAAAATTTTTTTTTTAATATATAAATTTATAATTCCCAACAAAAATTTAATAGTTTATTCTTTTGTTTTAAAGATTTCCCAAGAATGAAGGGCTTAAATCAAAGTGGATGTTAGCAATATGCAATAAGTTTTGAATAGACTAGAACCAGTTACAATTGGCTATCAATGAGTTACGTGATAAACGTATAGATGTAGTCAAGTGTTTTGCAGTTAACACCTTGCTCACGTGACCAACTTGCCTTTGATAAAATTGGTGTGTCGTTTTCCTGTTTGTTTTAATTAAATCGCATAACATGAATTTTTATATTATAAAAATTATAAAATAAATAAATATTAAAATAAAATTGTTTGTACATTATAATGTATTAAATTAGCTTTTCTAGGTAGAGTTTCCGATTCCTTTAATTGTTAGTTCATATAATCATGAAATTAATAATAACGAAAACCCGATAATTTCCTTAAACTGAAAATTATTCACAACATCTAATCCATTCTTCGTAGTCTAAACACCAAGAAAGAAAGGAAAATTAAAATCTTAAAACAAAACAATAGAAGAAAAATTCAAAAATTAAAGTTTTCCAGATATTGTTAAATAATTAAAAAATAAAAATTTAAAATCAGATGAAGTATTTTTGCTATGTTAGAAGAAATTTGAGAACACAATAAATTAATTTAGATCGTCAAATATTAAAAAATAATAAATTACTATCCAAAAACTATTCTTCTGAACTACAAAAATTTGCTTTGAATCTAAATTTTTTATCTTAGTAATTGGTAACTACTCCATAAAAAAAAGGGTTATAAGCTTTGTTTAAACGTATGTATTTGATGAAATCTATATACGGCAACATATTGATTGATTTGGGAATGATTGTTACGGTTTTGTTGATTTCCGGAGTGGAATTAACTCTTAACATAAAGGCTACACAAATAATAGTTTTTATTGCAGTTTGTATGAACCTTAGTTGGAAGATTCCTTTGGGAATAAGTTGTCATTATTAGTTTAATAATTTTATCCCAAATAAGTTATCTAGAATTGTTTTAATTTAACAAATAACTTAACATAAAAAAATACAAAACATAAATAATATGATATTATTTTTATATTTCAGTTCGAATAAGAATGAAAATTATGCTTTTAAAATATCAAAAGTGGTGGTCCTGAAACTTCAAAAATATATATTCAGTGAGCAGTGCTCTTTTGAAAAATTCGTAGCAACGACACTCAATATTTTCGATATGTAGTATTTTGTCATTGTATGAGAATTTGGATTTACTTTTCGTTATACTCTATGTTCTAAGCTTAACATATATTCCCATTTTTAACAAAATAGACATACTTAGTCTTATGGAAAAATAAAATAGATCTCCTAGCAATCTTAAAATAATGCTGAAATTATGGATTTCAGTTTAATCTAAAGGGAGGTTTAAAATTACATCCTTTTTTCTTCAATTTTGAAAAAGCTTCAATTCTCTATAAAAATAACTTTTTGTTCTAATTCTTTTTAGAAAACGAGGAAGAATGTATAGTTGACTATGTAAACTCTAGGATACCCGCATCAACACATGTTATGCTGTTATCATAAAGTTTAATCATTTTGTACAAAATTTCAGATATTTGACTTAATTAAGTAATTATGATAAGTAACATTTTTGAAAATGAAAAAGAAGCGTTACTATTTTTGATGTAAAAAAAATGAAATTTTAACAGCCTTTTGGACGAATATGAAAAAAGTCAGTAGTTTTTTCGTTACTTCAAGATTTTTAGAAATCTTAATATATATACGAGTACATATTTCATTTTTAATATACACTCATAAGTTTTTCTATAGTTTTAATACCGACCGCATACATGAATGTTTAAGATAGGTATTGTTTTTTTACCAAAAATTTGTACACGAGATTTTTGCAAATATGTATTACTCCGGTGCGGAGAAAGCTGAATTTTTTTTTTTTTTATCTCTGACTTCAAAATTGTAGATATACTGTAGTTACTACAAAGTATAGCGTTCAAAAAGTTTATATGATATCACAGATATCTACAAAGTTTTGCATTCAATATTGTTTGTTATACGCAAATGTGTATAAAGTGGGTATTTTATCTATACAAAAATTTATAGCTGCTTTAGTATACTTTCAAATCGTATTATATTTTGATCTTTGCTATCTATTTTTGTTGGAGTTATTAAAAATAAAAAAATAGTAAAATAGTTCTTGACAATTTTAAGCAGATCTTTACACTTCAAAAACTTTATATGTAATGTAGATAAATGCATTGTATATTTCTGGTTATTATCTACATTGTAGTAAAATTTGTAATACTATAGTAATACCGCAGATATATGCAATATATGAAGTCAGCCGATGTCTGTGGGTATGCTTACGGACACGTGTACAGTCTAAACGAACAAACGGAATTTTTTGCAATTCCATATTTAACGTTTTGACGTATTTCGGATCGATAAGCTTTTGAAATTTGGAGCAAATCTTCAGGCGGAAGAAAACTAGTGTATATTAGCAATTTTTTTTTGTTTTTTTAAATTTTTTATGTCTAAGTAAAACTGTTAATACATGTAAAAATTTATTACTGGAGCTTTAATTTTTATGTCTTACCGAAGACATACAGGTGCTTAAGTTCCAAAAATAGCTAATTTTCCATTTTTGAACCCTAACAGTTCTTAAACAGGAGGTCGTACAAAAAAATTTTAGGAAACTTATTCTAAAAAATCACGCAAAATATGGTTTTCACATGACGGTAAATTTAAATACTAAATTTAAAAAACTTATATAATTTTGATATTGATTTATAAAGGTAAAAAAAATTCCCGTCGAATGACGTTTTAAAATTTAAAAAATTTTAAGAACCTGAAATATACACATTTAAAAATAGGGCTTTTGCAAAGTTTGAGGGCCTGTAGCTCCGTAATGGATGGGACTACATGAAAAAGGTGTTCTAATTTTTTTATGAGACCTACCCATGGTTAAAATTTAATTTTTCTATCTTTAAAGGTGTAGGACTCTTGTAAACAGACGGACGGACGGACAGATTGAAACCAATAGACACATTTTTGAACATTTTTTTGGAAATGTGCTAAAAAAATTATTATAAGTTATTTTGCTTTGATATAAATTATTATGTAAAAAACCCATGAAATTTCGTATTATGCTTTTCGTGTAATAGCGGTCGGTTCTGTGGCGGAGAAGTTGATTTTTTTTAGTGTTAAAAGTTTCTTAGAATTTTTAATTATTATTTTTTTTTTATGAAAAATTAACTATACATAGGTATTTTTAAAACAACGAATAAAAATATATTAAAACGAGGAAGAGTACTGTGTCAACTCTAAAATACCCGTTTGAACATTAAAGCTGTTTATATAAAACTTAATTTTATTTTACAAAATTTCAGATATTTTACTTAATTAAGCACCGAGTTATATTTATCTTAGTATGTATGTATATATAAATTTTGGAGTTGTATGACAGCATTTCGAATCTATTGCCCCGACCCAAACACATTTTACAGAAGTTATTGCTAAATCATTTTCGAATAGAAATTGTTTGTATCCATCTTCACATCTTTTCACAAAATTTCAGTTACCTAACTTCAATAGACATAGAATTATTTACATATAAAGAAAGAAGTTGTATTGCAACTACTTGAACGCGCCGGCTAAACTTGCTGAATTTAAATAGCGAAATTAACAATTTTACAAAAGCGACGTGGTAAAAATTTTAAGAATCCCGGCTTCTTTATTTTTAGAGTTATTGCGCGAACGGTTGGACAGATGTACATTGCTTAATGTTAATCATTTCAAAATTTGATTTTTCAGAAACAGCTTATTCCTTTAATTTCTTCAGAAATAGTTTCCTAAAAAGTAAATTAGTTTCATTTTTAATTTTTTTAAGAATTTTATCACTTTCTTTGTTACTTAACAAGTACTTAAAATTTTTAATAACCTTAATTAAATTAAATTTTAATTTTAAAAACAAAATACTTCAATTATTAAGTAATATAAACACTTAAAATCTCTTTATGGAACTGGTTATGAGAAACTCCTTTATATTATTTTATTAATAAATATAAACAGCTGATTAAACGAAATGTATTCATATTATAAAATGCATATGTATTTTTTTGACTGAATACCTTAAGATAGGAAAACATATGAGAAGAAATGATACGACTACACCTAACTTCCCAGCTATTAGTAATATATCTATGGTCTAATGTATTTTTGTCCTCTGTTAGTAATTCATTTAGTAATTGCTAAAAGAATTTGTGGTTTTGGAATTTACTCGCATATACTCTATCACTTTTTGTACCCTGTGTACATAAAGCTCTGGATATAGAGAGATCAAAAATCAAGCAAAACATGAACGATTTTCTTAAATAAATCTTTCGGAAGTTCTAATATTAATCAGTTTTATTTATGTAAATGAATATAAAATTTACATAAATAAAACTATAGATTCAGTATTTCTCAATATTTTTACTAATTAATTACTAATGCAACAAATAAATAGATATGCTTAAAATTAAGTACCTGATTTTTTTCCTATGTTTTCTCTATTTCCTTTTTCATCTACAGAAACTAGAATTTCATCGTCTCCACTATTCTTTTTAGTACCTGCATTTTTTTCTTTAATTTTTTCTTCATCAAAAAATAATTGGTTTTGATCATCAGTTATTTTGCTCACGTCCTTTAGGTTTTCTATGTTTTCTTCTGGCAGATTTATTATAGGAATGTTATCTTTGAAAAACCCAATATTTTCTATATTAGTTTTATATTTATTCTGTTGAAACCAAGTATTTTGATCATCATCGAAATGTATATCACAACGTTTTTGTAAACTTTTAAACCAATTATCATTCTTGGGAAATTCTTCTTTTCTTAATTCTGGATTCTTTGAATTTTGTTTTAATTCATTAAATAAACTTTTTGCTTTATATGTTATATGAAGACTTCCAACCACAAGTCCCTTACCAAACATTTCAGTTATCCAATCACTTAATAATTCTTCCAATCGTAGCATTAACTCCGATTCAGTTTTTATTTCATAAGTTTGATTTCTTTTTCTTTCATTCACAGTTCTTGATTTGGTTTTAGGATTCATTTTTCCCCCTGAAAAAGGATATATAGTAAATTTAAATAAAAGTTATTGGAAAGCTATACAAGCTTTTATATAAAATTAATTATAATTATCTTATATAAATTTTCCTTAAAAAAAAAAAAAGACTATATGTAAAAAAACAAATTTTTAAGAGACCCTTTCTTCAATTTAAAGAAAATCTTATATAACTAAGAGTATCTGTTAACATATTGTGTAAAAATATGATGATGCAGCATTAATTTTTGCAGTTTACTTTCAAAATATTTGCAGATCACAGATGTTTAATTGACAGATGTCTAAAAATAGCAAATTTTCCATTTTTAATTCCTAATAGTTCTTAAATTCTTGAGGTACAAAAAAAAAAAAATGTCCGTGGTAACTAATTCCGAAAGATCTTTCTATTCTCAAAATTTTAAAATTCTATCTAAAAGGACGCGGGAGATAATTCTTGGAATAGGAAGGAAGCAAATTCTTGCAAAAATTTGGTTCCACATATTATTGATAAATTTTAATACTAAATTGTAAAATATTGTATAATTTCGAGATTGATTTAAAAAGCTAAAAATATGTACTGCCGTTTGACGCTCTTATATTGAAAATTGAAATTGAAATTAGGTTTTAGATACTTTGAACAGCTATCCAAGGTAAAAATTTGATTTTTCTATATTAAACAGTGTAGAAGTTTTCTAAACAGACGGAACGTAAAAACTAATAAAACTAAAATAGTAAAATTGATAAGCAAAACGATTTTTAAAAATTTGCTAAAACATTAATTAAATTAGATGTTTTTTGACGGGTGAAAATATTGAAACAGATTAACAGTAATATAAAAGTTTTACTAAGTTTTCTATAATAAAAACAGTTCTCTATTTATTAATCTTTAAATAATTTGCTTATAGAACAATTTTTAAGATAGATTGTCGCCTTAATGTCAACAGATTTTAGACATTTTTTTGCTTTTACATCCTATAAGGAGCAATAGTTAATATCACATATGCATGATTGCTCACATATGCATCATATCACAAAGTCCCTTATTATTGATATTAAATTAAGCTACAGTTTATTTAATCATTATTTTTACTAAGACGTTGATTACCCAGATATAAAGGTGCTAAATTATATAAGATTATGAGAAAAGGTAATTTGTGAACTTCAATCTATTTTGAATACAAATTTTAGACAAATTATACAATAATCAACGAAACAATATTTTATCAAGTACCTGAATTTTCCGCTTTATCGTTTGCAGTTTTTTTATTTTCTTTGTCAACAAACACTTGATCATCCATATTATCCTTTATTATATTTATGACATCTACAACATCTTCATCTTCATTAAGTAAAACATTATCTTTTTTTGGTAATGGTTCGTTATTTGTATTTGACGTTTGAAGTATTTCATGATTTAAAGTACCATTTGCTGTATCTTTTTCATTGTTTTCAGTTAGTGAAATAAATTCTTTTACAGGTAATGGTTCTTTTTGTGTATTTGGAGTTATAACCCAACAACTCGTTTTTTTATCTAAATGTAAACCTACGCGATTTCGAAAATCTCTAAACCATTCAAAATTTGCACAAAACTTATGTTTTAAATCTTCCGAATTTGTTGAATTCTCTTCTAATTTTTCTAATAATTTTCGTGCTTTAGTTTGTATAGCAGATGTACTAATAAAACCTTTTGCACTACTTACTCCAAGTATCCAAGTAAGTAATTTTTCTTCCATTTTTTTAATTAAATTAGAATTAATACTTAAATTGTCATTCATTTTTTTATTTGATGTTTTTGTTAAATAATTGCGTAAACTATTGGAATTTTTTTTTAATATCTTCTTAATAACGTTTTCGGGTAAATCAAATATTTTTGAAACTTCTGATATTTTTGTTCCATTATCTAATAGTTGTATAATATTTAATTGATTTTCTAAATCAACTATCGTCGTTTTTGTTATTAAAGGATCATTTTGTTCAAAATCTGAATTTATTTTTTCTTGATTAACTATAACTGCTTGTTTTTCAACATTCATTTCATCCTCTATAAAGAAAAGAAATTTGTTAATTTTTAACACTTCTAACAAAAATATTTCAAAATTGAAAAATTTCTATATTTGTTTTAACTATTATTTAAATGAAATGGCAATGATTATTAGCTTAGCCATTTAATTTATTATGATTACGTTCTAAGCGATCAACCTATTAAAAGAACTGATTATATTTCTGATTTGGGATTCATCCTTGATAGTAAGTTAGATTTCAAAAGTAACTCCAACTCAATAATAAAGAAAACTAAGGTAACTCTTGAATTTATTTACGCGAATTAAACTCAAGGCTAACATCGTCAGGGGCTGATATCATATTTATTCAGCAGATAGCTCGCAATGATATCAAATCTTCTGCTATTCGCCAATAAATGAAATAAAGAGAAAACTCGAGCAATTTTAAATCGGTTGAGCTTTTTGAAGCGTCACACCACTCCACAAACTCGCAATGATATACAAACTACGGAAAATTTGAGCCTATTTCACGTATGAGTAAAGAGTGCTAACTCATGGTCTGAGCTCTTTGATACTAATTTTTTTAATCCTATTGAAATTTGAATAATGTTGAATTGTAATTAGTTTTGAAAGGAGAAAAACACAAAAAAGTAAAGAAAAACCGATTAATCATATTAATATATTATAAAGGCCAGATTGAAAAGTGTATAGATGGCTGGCAATTTTAGAATACCATTCGTAAATAATATATGCTGCTGTTTCGATAAAATGCAATCATCTTTGACAAAATTTAAGATTTAATTATAAATAAATAGATATTACATATTTATGGCGATTTCTTAGTCATTATAATTTTATAATACATATTTTTTATAATAATATATAATTAATGGTAACATCATTTAGCCCAAACAAATAATATTTGTAAGTCTGAAAGTATGGTAAAATTGATTTTTAATACAGATTTACTATAATTAATATCGAAATAAGAAGAAAATGAGTTGAGTTCATGTAACATTCTCATAATTGTTTTCATTTGGAGTAAAATCAGTTCTATGACTTCGCATATTAAAACTAAAAACTTAATTAAAACTTGTTATAAAATATTATTATACAAGCTCTTGGTCTACACAATTCTTTTTATGTGTTATGATCTAACTGAAGACGAACATAATGATGTAACTGATATTATGTGTAGAAAGTTTAAGTTATAATAATGTTGTAATTTCTTTATTTCGTTCTTCTTGTAAGTGCAGCTGAACAATATAGATCATTTAATTTAACAGGTTATGGGCCCAGGTCACATTTTTTTTTTGTAAAAAAACTTATAATTTTTTTTTTGATTAGAAAATAGAAAAAAAAGAAATATGTGTTTATATGTTGTTTAATCAATGCCTCTATATATATCTCTTTCATCAAGCCTGAACACTCAATTGATTTTCCGAATTTTATTCGAAATTTAGTTTCGTTATTAATTCGTGTGGAAATTGTTGGTAAATTTATTTTCTCATTTTTTTAATTTTTTCTTAGTAGTATATATAGTAGTCATTCGTAAATCGTAATGTAAAAGGGGTTGGAGTTGAATGTATGCGTTTTATTTTTAAATTGTCTTGTTTATAAGGTAAATGATTAATATTTTGCATTGTTACATTTGGTTTTGTATATTGGAAAGAAGATATGGTTTATACAGGAGACTTAGCACCTGTAATTATTTAATATCGTATCAGAGTATTATAGAATCTGAAAAAAAATTAAGAATCAGAAAAATAATAAAATTAGGTGAATTAAATTCTAAGTCTAATTCACTACTTTGTATAGAGTTATTGAAAACAAATGTTAGTTCTTTCATATCTATTTTGTATTCGGATTACTTAGAAGAACATCAAAAAATATTTAGTCAAGAAGCGAACATCTATATGTTGCTGGTTATCAAATATCAAAAAAATTAAATTGTGTCAATTGTTTGTGAAATTGTGTCTCTATATCAAAAAAATTAAATTGTGTGGAATGTAAAAATAGAATTGTACAATCAAAGGGTGATTTTGATTCAGAAAATTATTATTTTATTTACTTGCAACAAGATGGTTTAATTTTCGCCACAGATCCAATAAATTATATACTTTTCCAAATGGACTATTCGTAACTCTCTATACTTCATATACTTTTCTCTATACTCTCTATACTTCTATCTATACTTCATAAAATTATTTCAGTTGATAAATTCAAACCAAACCACAAACCAGAATCGTATTG
Source organism: Poecilobothrus nobilitatus (assembly GCA_947095535.1). NCBI lineage: Eukaryota > Metazoa > Arthropoda > Insecta > Diptera > Dolichopodidae > Poecilobothrus > Poecilobothrus nobilitatus. The sequence goes on from OX352774.1 coordinate 177,852,959, forward strand.
TTTGTTCTTTGACTTATCAAAGTTTAATTTCTGACGACTTTAATGTATGTTTTGACGAGATTTGTAAATGTGATGAACCTATAATTAAAATTTTTGCTAAAATATTTAGTATTTTTTCTAGTATTTTATTGAAAAATTTTTGTAAAAATTTAATAAATTGAGTAATACTTCAAATTCTAGAAAGATAGTCACATTTACAAAATGAAAAAAAATTTAATTTTTTTAAATGCTTGAATTTTTTAAAAATTATTAATTATTAAATTACAAAAATTATCTAGTTAAAATAGAAAATGAATTATGTTTTATTTTATTTTGCTTAATTTATATTATTTTTATTTATTATTATTTACTCTGTGATTTTTTTTGTTATTGTTCATGACTTGAAGTATGTATACAAATTGAGCGTAATTTAAGGATTGATTAGATATTAAGTTAAGCTATATATATTTTTTTATACTATTAATATTATTAACTACTATTAATATTAAAAAACTAAAAAAAATATAAAGCCAATGTATTTTTATTTCCAATAATTTAAAAATTTTCAAAAAATTGAAAGAGCATTACAATGTGGTAGTACACAATGTATGTTACCCTATACACAAAAAAAAAATTTTTTTAATTTCTTTCCATACCTTTGTCATTTTCTTAATTTCTTATATTTTAGTCTCATGTTTAATGTGAAAGGGTGAGGATACATAATTTTTTATCTGATTATTTTTAGTTTTTTTGCAAATTATGAATGAAAATATTATTATTTTTTAATAAAATTTAGCTATATGATAGGAATTATTATATGTTATTTTATAGGTATTTAATTGAAAAGGTATTTCTGCACACAAATAGCCTCTTAGAATAAAGAAAATTTTCCTATACGATTTATACACAAAATAAGCTCCTTTTTTTAAGTTTTTTCTCACTGTTCTGACTTGATATATGGAGGCATTAGTTTAATTTAAAAACTAAGACTGGCATTTTTGGAGAAAAATTTATTTTGTATAATTGGAAGCAAATGAGCGGAAATAATTTTAATATTGAGAGACTGGACGATCAAAATTATAACACATCGAAAATAAACCCAAAAAAACGTACTAATTTACAATGAGAGTTATGGGGTTATGTAGATGGAAGCATTGAGCAACCTGGACGAAATAGCGAAGCTGCACAAGTAATGGATTGAAAAGTAAAAGATTCAAAGGCCTTGGCAATAATTACCTTAAGTGTCAAAGAAAGTGAACTATCATACATAGCTTAGGGAAAGCTGAAAGTTTAAACGATGCCTGCATCAAAAGAACCATTAAGAAAGGTAACACTTTACAAACAACTTTTTAATATTAAAGGACGAAACAATGTCGTGCCATCTGAGAAAGTTTCAACAGAACTTGGATGAACTAGTATAAAGTGGTGCTAAAGAATTAAATAGAATTATTATGTTAAATACTCTACCTAGTAAATATGAGAGCTTCACAGTTTCTATAGAAGCAAGCGACGAGTTTTCGGCCTTGAAATTCAAAATTCTCGAAGAAGAAAATGGAGAGCCGCCTTTGTATCTAAGAGTATTAAAGGATACTATAATAAAAATTATAATAAGGGAAATTTTAACTCGGAATTTAAAAAGTATAATGGATTTAATGGAAAATGTTTTTTGTGCGATAATAGAGGTCATAAGGCATCAAACAATAAATAAAGGACATAACATAACATTAACATTTTTTGGAAACAAGAGATCAACTTTTCAATCTTGACGAGAAGCGGCAATGGTGCTTAGACAGTGGCGTGAGTGCTCACAAGTGCAACGATAAAAATAAATTTATCAATGTTAATACAAATTACAAAACAAATATTGAAACGGCTAGAAGTGAAACAATAAATGCTGTCGAAAAGGATTTCGTAAAAATTACAACTGTAGATACAAACGGAAATACATTTTTTATTACATTACAGGAGGTCTATTTTGTCCCTAAATTAAAACGCAATTTAGTTTCAGCTTCAAAAATAACTGAACGTGAATACAATGTATCATTTAAAAAACCCTAGCAATTGTTAAAAATAAAAATAATTAAGTCATAATTAAAGCCTACAAAAAAATAACATTTATGAAATTACAACAAAAGACGATGCGGCTATGCTGTCAACAGAAATTAATAAAGCCAAAAAAAAACTTACTAAAATGGCATCAAAGTCTTGGACATTTAAACTTTAATGCCATGAAGAAAATGGTTAAGTATAATTTGGTCGAAGGTATTAATTTGAATTTATATGAAATAAATAAAACTTTTGTTAATTGTATTATTTGTAGTAAAGCGAAAATTAGTCAATTACCATATTCACCAGCTACAGCAAATGAAAATGAAATTATAGGAACTATCCGCTCGGATATATGTGCCATCTCTCGGCGGAGCAAAGTATCTCGTTACATTTATTTGTGAAAAATTGAGATTTTTAGAAATTAAATTTTTTTAAAAAAAACCGAAATATTTACAGAATTTCAAAAATTTAAATTACAAATTGAAAAAGAAACCGGATTGAAAATAAAAACATTGAGAATTAACAAAGGAATATGTGTCATCAGGGTTAACAAAATATCTAGAAATGAATGGAATAAAACATCAGCTTTCAGTCGAATATTGTCCATAGCAAAACGCCGTAGCTGAAAGGGCAAACCGTACAATGTTGATACAATCAAACGTACCCCAATGATTATGGGATGTAGTAGAAGTGTGGCACTTAATAAAAGACCTAGTATATCGAAACCAGATGCGAAAGGTGACAAATATGCCTTCGTTGGTTACTGACCAGAATCCAAGGCATACCGATTGTGGGAGCGAAACACAAAAAGTATTATAAAAAGACGGGATCTTAAATTTTTTGAACAACTTAATGGAAATAACTATACAAATGAAATTGCTAATATACCAGCTAATATAAATGTCGACGAATCGAATTTACTTGACGAAAATAGTGATACTGATGTATATGACGATTGTGGATCAAAAGTAAATAATGACTCATTGCAATCAGCCAGAAATAATGAAGGTATACGAAGAACAAATAGTGAAGATGAAATATTTAATGAACCGATAGGAAAAGAAATTAAAATGAGTAAGATAAACCAGGAACAAAATTGGACAAAATCGAAAAATGAAACTGAAAAGAAATCAAAAAGGGAAGACCTATTATTTTACAGGATGCAAAAAGAAAAAGACCGAAAAATAATATTTTACATAATTATTTTTATAACATATAAAAATAAAGGTATATTTCAGTTTAAAAAAATAACAAAAAAAAAATTCAAATGCTTATAAAACACAAAGAAAAATAAATAGGTAACAAACCATAAACATTTATAAAAAATTAAATTTATAGTATTATTGAAAAAAATAGAACCTAATTACTACGATATTCTTCTTTAATTCTATGCATGCATTGTGGTGGTAATAGAGATAATATGATAATATGATTGCTTTAATATTCATACTTTTATTGCATATTAGAAGTTTTCTGATAACAAATATGGCTTAGTATAAAATTCAATAATTTTAGCAAAATACACTTTTTTAATAACAAATGATTCATTTATTATAAAATTATTTAATTTCAAAAGTAAAAAATGAACAAAAATTTTGGTGAGTTCTCTTAATGATTTTCATAAGAAAACAATTGCTAAATGGCAAAATTTGAAATCGCGAACAAAGACTATTTTTATATTAATAAAATTTTGATAAAACTTAAGATATTTTTTGTGTATCTGCTTTAATATTCAATCTTTCGTTTAAAAAAAATTAAAAGTATAAAACATTTAATATTATCTTATTTTATTAAAAAAAAATGCAAATTCTCCACTATACCAACACCTCTCTACTATACCCACTTTTACCTTAATCCAATTTCTTTTGCGTATGCCATGGAACGAAGTGACAAAATTAAATGGAAATAAGCTATTGAAAGTGAATTAAATTCACTTCATCAAAATAATACTTCGAAATTTGTTAAACGGCCGAAAAATATTAAAGTTCTTCAAAATAGATTACTATTAAAAAAGATTAGATTACAAACTACAAAATACGAATGTTGTTTTTACTTTACAAATATTGGAAAACACCATATTTTTTTCGTAATCTATATTGATGATATATTGATTTGCATCGGATGTTTTTGAGCTGCTTGCTGACATTAAGTTAAAACTGATGAAAGAATTTCAAATTAAAGATTTGGGAAAAGTGGATATGTTGGGCATGGAAATTAAACGAAACAGGATGTCACAGAAAAAATAGAATTGGTTCATTATGGTTCACAGAGTATATTAATAAAATTATAGAAAAATTTGGAATGTCAGATTCGAACGAAGTTGTAACGCCATTGGAAGAAAATCTGTGTTTAAGTAAACAAGATAAAATACAAGAAGAAGAATCAGAAGAAATGAAATATAAGGTTTACAGAAAACTTATCGGATCATTAATGTATCTTCAAATTTACTTAGCAGATTTTGTAACGAATCTAGAAAAATGTATTGGACATCAGCAAAAAGAATTTTAAGATATTTGAAGGCTACAGCTTAGTATAAAATCACATACTGCAACAACAATGAAAATTTATATGGATTTGTAGACTCTGATTGGGCAGGAGATAAAGCAAACAGGCAGAGCTGTATGATATTTCAGTATCTTTTAGTTGAGTAAAGGAAAAAGTACTAGTATTGATACTGGTAAATCGTTTTAGTAAAAGCACTGGTACTGGAAGGCACCAGTACTTTTCAATATTACCAGTAACTACCAGTACTTTTAGTAACAAATAGTATTTTAGTAACCATTAGTACCATTAGTATTTTTTAGTAATACATACTGATTTCCAGTACTAATCAATTCTAAATATTATTTATATAAAGAAAACATATGTTAAAATTTTTTTTTAACATAACAGTGGTAAAAATTATTAGATAGATGTGAATGAAAAGATAATGTGAATGAAAAAAAAAAATGATAGTCCCTATACTAGTCAAATACAATTCAATGTTTTTTAAGCCATGATTCGACAATGTTCCAGTTTTTAGTTTTGTTTAGTATTACAGCTTACAGCTACAGCTTTAAGTTTAGTTTAATATTATATTATATGGAATTTTGGAAAAGACTTTGTTGAAGGTCAGAAAAAATAATATTCACTTGGAAACCAGCTTAAATAATGTTAAATATCTCAGAGACAAATTTTACCGTTTTTCAAAAAGCTTGTTTAGCTATAGGTCAGTGTAATTGCAAACAAAAGAGTAGTAACCTTTTTGACGAACCCGAATAACTGAAGATTTTTCTATATAAGATGGAAAATTCCTCTTTGTTGATTAAGGTAAATAAGAGGTCTAACTAAATTATATGCCCAACTGGGCAAAATAATTGAAGGTATGTTCTCAGGTTCGCATGAAAACTTTATTTTAAGAAACAGCGAAATGACATACCGGAAATCGAATTTAGATAGGATGCGATTGAAAATTACTAGTCGTAAAAATATTAAAAAAAAGGAAAAACCAAAAAAGTTACGGAAATAACACTGGAGTCATTACAAATATCACTATTAAAATGCATTGCGTTGGATAGCCGTCAGATTACAGCTTGCTATTAATGTTTGAGATCATAAAACTTTTGAGGGTTTAAAAATAATATATGGTTTAACTTTATAAATTTAATTTTGGTACAATTTACTTGAAAAAAATTTGAATTCATTATAGTGACTATAGCAACTAAAGTGGTATACAACAGTGTGCGAATTGACGTACACTTTCCATGCACAATTTTTTCTGGGATGCGTGGTGCAAACTTATTAAACTGAACAGGAATAGTTAACCGGATGAAATAAAAAGTTACACATACATATACACATATACAAATCCGCTACACACTGTCATTATCATTTGTATTGAATATTAATAAAATAAAATCAAAAAAACTAAAAGAATGTTTCAATTGTCAAAATGAGTTTTGCGATCAATTATCTAACAACCATTTTCAACAACCATAACTTCAGTTGATTGTTAAAATAAATAGAGAATATTAAGTGGTGGATAATTCATATTTGATTAAACGCACTTCGACATTATACTTGATTATATTTTACATAATTTTGGATGCCTAGTTTTATTAACTACTAAGATATATAAATTTATAAATTTAAATAAAAATAAATAAAAATAAATTAAAAATATATAAATTTAAAAGTTGTATTACAACTAACCAAATCTAGGTATGTACTGTATAAGACAAAATTTGCATGACAGCTCTCGAACCATAATTTCGATGGTAAAACTGGCTTTTATATGAAAATAAAATTTTAAACATTTCAGAATCCTAGCACCATTTATTTGTTGAGTAATCGAGCTAACGGAAGGACGATCGGTCAGCTTAGAATTTAATCCTGAGCAAAAATATAAATACTTTTCTATATTTCCCTGCTTTCGGTAATGTGGTTTGCCCTGCAATCATCAAAAATTCAACTGTCATCGAATTTTCGGTTTTGCAGTTGATGCAACAGTCATTTTTTCGGTTATGCAAAAAAAAAGTCGGAAATGTCAGTCAAATTTGCGCATACAAAGCAGGATAAAATTTATGATAAGTTTTTGATTGTTTTTTTGTGTGAACAGTACAATATAATTATATTTTTGTTGAAATGGATTCTGTTCCGAAAAAAAAAAAAATTTTTCGATTTCTTTGTTTTCTTTCATGAAAATTGCTATTTATTGAGCACTGTGGCAGTTCCGATAATAACTCCAAAATTAAATTCGTAATTAGTTCCAACATAATTAAAAATCTGTAAAATTCTTATTATATTTATATAATTTTCAAAAAATTATATTTTATACGTTTTTAAACATGTACATACATATATTAATATTTAATCTAAATTTTTAATTTTTCCTTACTTATAATTTCAGAATAACCAAAAATAAATTACACTAAACAAAATAATTTTGTTTTTGTTCGGTAATGTCGCTTGAAAAATTTTCAAAAGTCTATTTGACAGTTGCTTAGTTGAATAAAAATCGAATGAAAAATTATTCGACTGATCGTTATTCTACATTACCGAAAGCAGGGTTTACTTCGTCTACATTACAGTGTCACAAAGGTAATGATAAATTTATTATACCCTTAGATATTCGTAAATTTCAATAGAACTGAGTTATAGCCATTTCAATTATAATCTCTGAGACTATATAAAAAAAATTGTCCTACAACATTATTTTTTAACTAAATAAAACTGTAACTGTCCTGTTGTTTGACGTCTCTAGATTGAAAAAATATTAAGCAGAACTTAACATTCCATTTATAAATTTTCAAATAATTTGCTCATAGAATAAATTTTAAAATAGGTTGTTGCCTTAAGTTAAACTTTAAAATAGGTTGTTATTTTAATAAGTTGTTGCCTGTTAGTTAAAGTTGTTGCTGCAGTTTTTTGAATCAATATTTTGACTAAGACGTTGTTTACTCAGCAAAAGGTGCTAAATTATATGAAATTATGAGAAACAAACAATAATTTGTGGCTTGCAATCTGTTTTGTACACAATGAAATATTTCTGCTAAATTTGACTACAACCGGATGCATCATTTAAAAATGCATAACGAAGTAACAGAGAAACGGATTTTCTATTTTATATTTTAGACAAAGTATACAATAATCAATAAAAAAAAAAAGATTTGAACAATTACCTGAATTTTGCACTTTATCTTTTCCTTTTTTTTTATTTGTTTTGTAAACATTTTGATTATTCTCACCAACATTTATTATATCTATTACTTCTACAATACCTTCATCTATTAATGGTTTTTTATTTGTATTTGACATTTGAAGTATTTGATGATTCAAACTATTGTTTACTGTATCTTCTTGATCGCCTTCGATTAGTGAAATGTATTCTTTTACAGGCAATGGTTCTTCTCGTGTATTCGAAGTTTTAATCCAACAATTTGTTTCTTTATCTAAATGTAAACCAGAACGTTTTCGAAAATCTCTAAACCATTCGAAATTTGCAGAAAACGTTTGTTTTAAATCTTTCGAATTTGTTGAGTTCTTTGCTAATTTCATAAATAAACATAGTGCTTTAGTTTGTATAGCTGATGTATTAATAAAAACTTTTGTTTTACTTATTTCAAGTATCCAAGTAACTAATTGTTCTTCCATTTTTGTTATTAAATCAGAAAGAATACTTAAGTTGTCGTTAATTTTTTTATTTGATCTAGTCGCTAGATAATTGCGTAAATTAGTAGCATTTTGATTTAATATTTTTTTAATAACACATTCGGGTAAACAAAATGTTTTAGAAACTTCTGATATTTTTGTTCCATTATCTAATAATTGTACAATTTTTAATTGATTTTCTAAGTCAACTATCGTCTTTTTTTTAATTGAAGAATCATTATGTTCAAAATTTGAATTTATTTTTTCTTGATTTATTATAACTACTTCTTCTTGAACATCCATTTTGTCCGCTATAAAGTAAAGAAATTAATGTTTTTATTATAAATTGATATTTGATAATAATTATCAGATATTTGATTTAATTATAAGTACATAAATCGATAGGTATGTATATGTTCTTTCATATTTTAAAGTTGTATAACAACTACAGGGTTTTCCAATTTGAGTGATAAGATTTCTTGAAAAAAAAAAACACACTAATTGTTAAGGGAATTCAAATGTTTTTTATTTAATGTGAAGTACAATCGATTCAATTAAGTTCTGAATAAAACGACATTAAAATGGCCTCCACGACTTCTTTTGCAGGAACGAATTCGATGAATCCTATTTTCAAGCACTTTTTCCAGTAAATCAAGTCGTATGTCATGAATAGCACGTTCAATATTGACTTCTAAAGCTTGAAGAGAATCTGGTTCATTGCTAAAGACCACTGACTTCAAATAACCCCACAAGAAATAGTCTAATGGTGTTAAATCACAACTTCTTGGAGGCCATTCAATGTCACAATTTCTTGAAATAATCGAATCTCCAAACTTTTCTCACAATAATTCGGTTGTTGCACGTGCTGTGTGGCACGTAGCCCCGTCTTGTTGAAACCAGATGTTGTCAAGATCAACTTCTTCCAATTTTCCATAAAAAGTTGGTTATCATCGTTCTATACCGCTCTCCATTGACAGTAACGGTGTTACCAGCATCATTTCGAAAGAAGTACGGACCGATGATTCCACCAGACCAAAAACCACACCAAACTGTCAATTTAGATGAATGTAATGGTTGTTCATGAATAATTTGTGGATTTTCTTCGCACCAGAATCGACAGTTTTGTTTATTTTCCACACCACTCAGATGAAAGTGAGCCTCATCGGAGATGATTTTCTTAAAAAAATCGTTATCGTTTTCAAGTTCTTCCATTCATTGCCCAAATCCTCTTAAATTTCAGAGACATAAAGGAAACATGACAGAACACCCTTAGTACCAAATTTAAAGATTCTACCTTTGTTGGCTTTGGAGATAATCTCGCTTGCTTCGGGCTCGTTCGGAAGCTTCCAAAATCCGAACCCATGGACCGATTTTGTCCAGATGCCTTCCTTTCGTAATTAGTAACCTACTATATAAATTTCATCAAGATCGTTAAATCGACTAAGCAGAATATATATACAGGTCCCAATCTATCTCGCTTCCTTTTGATGATTACAAACTTCATACCAAAGTTAATATATCCTATACTTCAGGTGTAGTGTATAATAAATCAGGTCATTGGGATCAATGTATATATACATATACATACATGTATATATTTAATTATTTATAATTCTTATATGTGATTTTTAATTTTTTATGTTACATTTTAGTACTAAAGTCTGAACACTATTAAGCTATTAAAAAATTAATGAAATATTGAATATTTTTTTGTTAATTTTGATGATGATTCTATGGAATTTTTTTAGTATTATAGTTTTTTTTTTAGTACCAATAATTCTCTTTTTTTCAACTAAAAAAAGTGCAGCAAATGGTGAAATAGACGGAGGGTGAACATAATGAGCAAACTTTTGGAAAAACTTCGAAAAATATGCTAAAAAATACTTGCGAAAAACTTTGAAAGTAAAAATATAATGGGATATTAGATTGGGTTGTATGTACAATATTAGTATACAATTTTATGTTATATTTTTTTTTTGTTTATTTTAAGAAATATCAATATAAATAGCTTAGTCGAAAAAGTACAACACATAAAAAAAAACTTAAACTTAATCTTGGCCAAGGTATTGCGTCTTCGTTTTTGTTTTTAATTTTTTATTATTTCATAAATCGTATGCAAATTTAAAAATATTTATGTGTTTTTACACATAAAATCTTTTCAAAATCAGAGATAGCTCTCTGTAACTCTCTGTAAGCCTTCCAAAGATTTCACCTCAATTTAATTCCAATCTTATTAAAATCATAACTTTGATTTTAATCAAATTAAATTGGAAATTAGATTTAGTTTTTATATACATATGTTATAAATAATTAAAGATAATTTAATATTTTATTATTTTACATAATTATTGAATGTAATAATTAAATTTTATTTTTAGTTACCTGACGTTTTTGGGTTTTCTTTTCCTTCTATTTCTTCTATATTTAAAGACATTTGACTTTGATAATTTATATTATTATTTACAATATCTTTTCTCACATTTATCACTTTATAAGAATGTATCCAATTAGTTGTTTGTTTATCAAAATGAAGATTATAATGTTTTACATAATCTTTAAACCAAATATTATTGGCAATAAATTTTTGTTTCCAATAAAATTTTGAATTATTTAATCTTAAATTATAAAATAATCGTCTTGCTTTTGTTTTTATAGCAAGTTCATTTGTCGATAATTTTCTATTATTCATCTCAATTATCCATTCAGTTAATAATTCTTCCATTTTTTGTTTAAAATTAGATTGATCTGTCAGTTTATTTGAAAAGAAAATTTTACTTTTATTTTTCTTATCATTTTTATAGCAAACAGCATTAAAAGTTAACGGTAGTTTAAAATCTTTTGAAATATTTGAATTTTCTTGTATTGAAAAATCTTTACTTGTAACAAACATTTGACTTAAATCATCAACACTTTTTTCAACCATATCTTTTAAATTTTTTTTATTAGATATTTTTTTCTTATTTTTTGATTTATTAAGATTTATATTATAACGTTTTTGAAAAGAACGCAACCAACAAAAATTTTTTGAAAAGACTTGTTTTTTAATTTCCGGATTATTTGAATTTTCTTTTAATTTATTAAATATAATTTTAGCTCTAGTTCGTATTTGAGACTGATTAATCGCAGAAGTTTTACTTAATCTATTATGTATCCAATCTTTTAATAATTCTTCCATTCTTCGAATTAAATCAGATTTAGTTTTTAGTTGAGGAATAACATTTGATTTTTGATTATTGAAAATTACTGATTTTTTGTTTTTAAAATTTATTTCGTTGTCTGAAAAGAAAAAAATATTTTATTGTAGGTAAAAATATATTGAACTGTATATAAGCATATATATTAATTAAATAATGGAAAGGTTTAAAAATGTCACTCAATTAAAGCTAAACTTTTACTTTAAGCCAAAGATTTACAAAATTTTGTAAAAAAATATTCTTGTGGTAAAACACGCAATGCAAACAGTTAAGAAATTAACTATAGCTTTTAGATAAATATTTAGATTTATTATATCTCGTATTATTAAAAAAAAAAATTTTTAAAAAGTACCTAAGTTTTCCTCTTTTTCATTATTTTCATCATGTATTGAATTTTGATCCTCTTCCATAATATCGTCTACTGTATCTCCTTTTTCAGGGTTATTTATAATAGTAATATCTTCTTCAAATAATGAAATATCTTCTTTTTTAGACATTGTTTTATTATTTTGAATGAAAACTTCTGTTTCATTATTAAAACGTACAACACACCTTTTAATAAATGCGTTTAACCAACTATTAGTACAAGAAAACTCTTGTTCACTTATTTTCGGATTGTTTGCGTTTTCTTTTAATTCATTAAATAAACATTTTGCTTTATGTCGCATATGATTTAAATTAATCAATTGTTTTTTATTAAATCTAATAAGTACCCAATCACTTAATATTTTTTCCATTTCTTGAATTAAATCAGCTTTACAATTTATAACAGAGTGACTTGTTGTGCAAATTGATGTATTGATTTCGGGTTGTATTTTGTCTACTGTAAACGAAAAAAACAATTGAATAGTAAATATCTTAAAAAAAAAAACTTAATTACACATATATATTTTCAATTTTTTCAGAATAAGTATTCATTCCTATTAACCATGAAATTATAAAAATATTGTGTACATATTACATGGTTATTATGTACATTAATTTTATTTAATGTAATTTATTAATATTATTTATTTAATGACATTTCATTAAAAAACGAAGAAGAGTGCAGTAGAGTAGACAGTGTCAACTCTGTGATACTCGGATGAACGTACAATACGGAAATATGCTGTTTCCATAAAAGTTGATAATACAAGTATTTTATATAAAATTTCAGATGTTTTAGTACCGACGTTAAGTATCGAGATATATTTATGTAAATTTTGAAGTTGTATGACAGCTAACGGGACCTGTTGCACCAGCATAACCAAATTTTACAAAAGTTATTGCCCCTTTTGTAAGATTTCAGATGCCTAGCTTCGTTAGCTTCCAAGATGTTCAACATACCTGAATCTGTTGCTCTAGCTAATAGACTATTAGAGTCTAGCCTAACGAAATGTTAGCGACTCAACTTATTGCTCAACTCACAATTCACGACTCAAATATTGAACGAAACAGATGCGCTCATAGGTAGGGCAGACTCAAATGTTGAGCGGACTCAAATTTTGGGTCGAGCGCGAGTTGAGTGCGACTCATATTAACTCAAATTCATTAAAATTATTGGGTATATATAGGTTCACTCATATATCACAAAGATGAAGCACTCCTAAATGTGTTAAGAGACTTGCGATAAAAAGTATTTAATAGGGTTGGTTTGTATAATCATCCAGAAAGCCCGACATGATAACTTTACGACCCGGAGTAACCCATTTAACCCTTTATAAGTTATATGGGGATTTCTTTATATAAAAATATCATCATGTGGGGTAATATTGAAAATATTTTGGCGAGCTCAATAAATTTTGTTTAGGGATTATGGTAGCGCCAGTTGCACTGAGAGTTTAAGCCTTTTATAATTTGTATTGAGAATACTATATGTACATTTATTGAAATCTTAATAATTATTACGGAATTGAATAATATTTACCAACTTTATAGTTTGGAATAAAATAAAAAGGCACATTGCTAGTTTTTTTTAATTATTTGTAATTATTTTACCTATATTTATTATAAAAAATAACTAATTAATTTAAACTTAATATTTCTTTTATAGTACCAAAAAAAAACAAAAATTTTCAAATAAAAATAAACAAATTATTTCAAATTCAAATTATTTTTATTCAAATAAAAACTTAACAAAAATAATAACTAACTACCTAAATAACAAAAAATTCAATTAATTTTCTTCTTATGCATTGTAATATTGATCCTAAAAAAAGAAGTGTTAATTACAAAAAAGAAATAATGTAACATAATCTTTACCTATACGGGCATAAATAATCTCGTCAGAAGCTTTATCAAGGTTAATTCAAATTTTATTCTTATTATGCTAAATAAAATGATGTATCGAGTTTACTACGACGCATAAGATAATAGTTTGAAAATAATCAATTGTTGGAGCCCGAGATCGAGTCTACAACAATTTTTAACTCATTTCCAAAAAAATAAAAAATAAATATGCCTATTAGTTTCATTCTACCCGTTCCGTCCGTCTGTTAAAGATGGTGAAAAAAAAATTCCCATAAAAAAATTAATGTTGTAGAACAACTTTTTCATGTTGCCCCATCCAATACGGAGCTACAGTCTCTGAAACTTTTAAAAACCCCCATTTTCAAATTCTTATACCTCATGTTCTACTTAACATTTTTTTAATCTGAAAACGTCATTCGACAGAATCAATATCAAAATTATACAATTTTTTTAAATTTAGTATTTGAATTTACCGTTATGTAAAACACCAAATTATGTATGATTTTTCTATTACATAACTCCGGTACACTGTAATCCGGCACAATTGCAATGTTGAAGTAAGAAAGAACTTTTAGAATTAGTATAAGTTTCCTCAGAAAATTTTTTTGGAGCACCCCCTGTTTACGAGCTATTAGGAGTCAAAAATTGAAAATTCGCAATTTTTAAACGCCTGTAACTGAGAAACCTGTACACATTTTTCTTCGGCAAGACATAAAAATTAAAGCTTCAATAATATATTTTTATGTTTAACAGTTTTTCTTAGTTACATAAAGTTCCGGACTTACAGCTCCTCAAAATTGCAAAAAAGTCCTATTTTCACATTTTTTCTTATTATATGAAATTCTAAAAAAAATTTCAAATTTTGGTGTAAGTTACAATTTTATACAGTTTGTACTATCTTTTGAAAATGTACGCTACGTTAAAAACCATTGGTTTACATTCTGCCTTGTTTTTATTTATATTTCAACTTTATCGAGATAATTTAATTAAATTAACCAAAAGTTTGAAATAATAATAAATTATTCGATATTGCTTTTAGTTAGTGTAAGGAAGACAAGAATTCCAAAAATATTACTTTACTGAAACTTCAATTATGGAATGTTAGATTAATAGCGATTTAAATTATCATTATTATAAATTTAATTATTGTCGTTTACATAAAGCTCGCCAATTAGTTTCTTTTCAAGAATAAACTTTGATTTTTACTTTTTAGTTCAGTTGAAAAGAAATATTTAAAAAAAAAAAATTCTTTAATTTGAGTTGATTTGAGTTTGAGTTGACGCTCAACTGAAAATTTGAGTCCGTTCAACCTAGAATCTCCCCACAATTTGATTTGAGTCTGCTCACAAATTGAGCGATGTATATTCGCTCAAATGTTGAGTTCGTTCAAATAATCAGTCTGCTTACACTTGGGTCCGCTCGAGGTATGAGCCCATGTACATCGCTCAAATTGTGATCGGACTCGGCATTTGAGTTGAGCGATGAATTGAATTTGCCAAATTAATCCGCTCATTTATAACCCTGCTAGCTTCAATAAACTCATTATTATAAACGAGTTATTTTCATTTAAAAAGAGAAGTTATAGGGCAGCTAACCGAACCTGTTGCAACATCATAACCAAATTTTACTGAAGTTATTGTCATAAAACTTGATCATGATAGGATTTCAGCAGCCTAGCTTCATTAAGTTCTAAAAGGTGCAAGAAGTCTAAACCGACTCTAGACCAACCAAATTTTACAAAACTTGCCTGTAACTCGACACCTTTCTTTCAAAATTTCAGATACCTAGCTTTTTTTTCTCTATATTATACGTTTTGATAATTAAAGGTTTTGATATGTAATTTATAAGATCTGTAATTGTAATTAAATAAAAATACTTAAAACTTTAGCAAAAGCTGTATGGTAATATAATTTAACATTGATTAAATTAAATTTAAATTTACTGTTTTTAAGATATAATTTATAAACTAAATAAAAACAAACAAATGTAAAGACAAAATAAAAATCAAAACAATATAAATTTACATTGTAGAAACAAGAAACAAGGTAGAATATAAAACTCTGGTTTTTAAAAGCGGTTTGCCAAAGACAATAGAAACTGTTTAGAATTGTGACTACATATAATAAGGAAAAATGTGCAAATAGACTGTTTTGCAATTCTGAGGGGTTGTAAGTTCGGAACCCTATATAACTAAAAAAAGCCGTTAACACACGTAAAAATATATTGCTGAAGCTTTACTTTTTATGTCTTGCCAAAGAAAAATTTGTACAGGTGACTAGAAATGGAAGATTTTCATTTTTTGACCTCTGATAGCTCTTAAAAAGGGGGGCGGTACAAAAAAATTTTTTGAGGAAAGTTATACTAATCCTAAAAGTTCTTTTTTGTCTGAAAATTCAAATCAATATCTAACTAAAAGCATGCCGGAGTTATAAAAAAAGAAATATCATGCAAAATTGCGGCTTCACATAACGATAAATTTAAATAGAAAATGAGAAAATTTTACATAATTTTGATATTGTTATGTAGAGGTAAGATAATTTGCGGTCTTTTAGCGTTTTTAGATTGTGAAACTACTACACAAAGCCACAGATATATACATCTGAAAATAGGGCTTTTTTGCAAATTTGGAAGGCTGTAATCTGGAACCCTATACAACTAAAACCAAAATGTGTGCAGGTGCCAAGTTACCGGTGTTTAAAATTAGAAAATTCTCAATTTTTAAACCTCAATACCACACAAACAGGGGGTGATCCAAAAAAATTTTCTGAGGAAACTTATAATAATTCTAAAAGTTTTTTTTTACCTCAAAATTTCAAGTTCCTATCTAAAAGCATGCCGAAGTTATGAAGGTGGAAAAATCATGCAAAATTTGGTTTGCACATAACGGCAAATTTAAATACTAAATTAAAAAAAACCTATATAATTTTGATATTGATTTATAAAGGTAAAAACAATTCCTGCGAAAAAATTAATCAGAACATGAGATATACGTACATATTTAAAAATAGGGCTTTGTCAAAGTTTGAGAGGCTGTAGCTCCGTAATAGATGGGGTTACATAAAAAAGTTGTTCTACAACATTAATTTTTTTATGAAACCTATCGATGGTTAAAAATTTTTTTCTCTATCTTTAAAGCTGTAGAAGTTTTGTGAACAGACGGATGGACAGATAAAGTAAAACAAATAGGCACATTTTTTCTAAATTTATTTGGAAATGTGCTAAAAAGTTTTTGTTTTTTACTTATTTCTAATTTTTTAAAGATTTTTTTTTTTGAATTGTAAAAAATAAGTTTAATGGTTTGAATCTTCCTATCAGGCTTTCAAAAAAAAAAAATTGTTAATATTAGTTGATTTAATTAATAATTATAGTTAGACTAAGATCTATTCAATTAGTTGGTTTTAATTAAATAATATAAATTTGTGTATTTGGTTTTTGAAAATACTGATAATTGTTATTGAGTTGGTTGATAACTCATTGAATGCTTATTGTTTTTAAACTATTATATTATAAACAATTGTTTTTTTTTTGTTTAGGTGTTCTAAAGAGTGAAAGGTAGTAATTTAATTTATTTCTGGCATTGTAATTATATATATTTATTAGTTTTTGAATTTTAAGCAACGAACTGTTAATAGGTTTCAATTATTAAAATCACAAATCAATTTTAAAAAACACGCATATAAGCACATATTTGTGCTTTTATCAATTGTTTTTCTAAATGCACAAATTTGGGTAATTATCCGGGCCTCGGATTAATGCAAAACCCGAATATGAGCATCAAATGGCTGTGTTTTTAGTGTGTGCAATTAAACGGTTTCGATATCCTGTATAGGATATCTATTTATTGTTTTAATAGCTTTTTTATTTAATATACATATCTAATTTATTCAATTTAATAGACATTGAGTTATTTCTATATAAAGAAAGAAGTTGTTTGGCAACCCGGCGGTGGCCGAAAATGCTGGAATTAAATAATGAAACTAACAATTTTGCAGAAGTCAATACTTCATAACCATATATTCATGCAACATGTAATAGTTGCCGTTTAGCTTGTCCTTGTGTTGTGTATTGTGTTTGCGATTGACTTCTGTTCTTGCGTATGTACTTACTTATAGTATTATTTTCATCAGAGAGAAAAAACATATGCATTTACTCAATATATACTGAAAATAGTTAGATCAAATTTGATAGAAATTAAAGATTATCTATTACAATAAGATGGGCCACTCTCTTTTTACACATATTAATGCATTTTTTACAACTACTTAAACAAAAAAAACCATTAGTAAAACTAAGTAAAATATATGTTTCTTTGTTTCAAAACCATTCTGTTATTGAAATTACTGTAAGAGGGAAAATGAACGAAATACAGGAAATATTGTTTAGGTAGTATTTTTACAATTTTTAAAGGCACAACTTTGTTACTGGGGCCTCGGTGGCCTAGTGGATAAGAGCGTATAAAATACGCTGTAAACACCGAGGGAGTGTGGTTTCGAAGCTCACACACGTCGTAAGAGTTATTTCCCATTACGACATGTGCAACCTGAAAAATCTGTGTAATTTCCTGACCACATTTATATGGCAGACAAATGTATTAAAAAAAAAAACACTTTATTACTATGTCTATACATTGTTATAATACAAAGTATAGGAATATTTGAAATTGAATCGCAATGTATTTTTAAAGGCGCAACTTTGTTTAATTTTATTCATTTAAGTACAAAGTGGCAAAAAGTATTAGTCGAAAGTATTTTAAATTTTTTACTGAAATTTGAATATGAAAAATGTATTTTAATCTAATATATTTTAATTGAAAATTTTATGTAGATATTATTTAGATAGTTTAGAAAATAAATCTATAATATAATATACAAGATGTTGGCGAGACTTTGTATGTAAAAAAAACATGTAAAAAAAAATATTTTATTTCAATAATAAAACACTCGCACTGAATGTAAACTAAAGTGGCAATGATGATAGCTGTAATTTAAAATTTTATTATCAGAGACATAAAATTTTCATTAAAACTATGAATTTTAAGATTTTTGACTTTTTAAAAACTACTTTCGGTACAAATTTAAAGCAAATTTTTAAATTTGACCGCCACAACCATTATGAATTGGTCGCAGTGGTAAATTAAAAATAAATTATTAATCTTTTGTTGGCAGATTTCAAATGATTCTTTGTTTTGAAAAAAAAAAACAAGGTAAAATGTAAACCAACGGTTTTTAAAAGCGCACATTTCCAAAACTCAATACAAACTGTTTAGAAGTGTGATTCACACAAAAATTTGAAAATTTCATGTAATAAGAAAAAATGTGAAAATAGGACATTTTTGAAATTTTGAGGGGCTATAAGTCCGGAATCCTATATAACTAAGAAAAGCTGTTAACACACGTAAAAATATATTATTGAACCTTTAATTTTCATGTCTTGCCGAAGAAAAATTTGTACAGGTGCCTAAGTTACAGGTGTCTAAAAATAGCAAATTTTCAATTTTTGAGGCGTAATAACTCTTAAACAGGGGGTGCTACCAAAAAATTTTCTGAGGAAACTTATACTAATTCTAAAAGTTCTTTCTTGTCTCAAAATTTCAAGCCTCTATCTAGAAGCGTGCCGGAGTTATGAAAGTAGAAAAATCACGCAAAATTTGGTTTTCACATAACGGTAAATTTAAATACTAAATTTTAAAAAAATGTATAATTTTGATATTAATTTACAAAGATAAAAGAAATACCTGTCGAATGACGTTTTCAGATTGAAAAAATCTTAAGCAGAACATAAGATATATGCATTTAAAAATAGGGCTTTTTCAAAGTTTGAGGGGCTGTAGCTCCGTAATGGGAGGGGCTACATGAAAAGTTGTTCCACAAAATTATTTTTTTTATGAGACCTACCCATGGGTAAAAATTTTTTTCTCTATCTTTAACGGTGTAGAAGTTTTGTAAACAGACATACGGACGAACAGACGGACGTACAGAGTGAAACTAATAAGCACATTTTTCAAAATTTTTTTGGAAATGTGCTAAAAAATGAAATTACTTTTAATAAAATTAAAAGGCCACAAAGTGAAAAGAGTAAAGTTTATAGTAAGCCTCATATTTATAAGAAAAGAATAATAGGCCGATTTTATTCTTGATTGTTTTCACTATTATAATTTATAAAAGCTGGTAAAAGCTTCGCAACAGACTTTAAAGTAGTTTTGTTTATTTAGGTTGAAAATTAGGTTTGAAATTAGGTTTATTTAGGTTGAAATTGAACCTGAATTTTTGATATAACATAGGTTAAGGTGGCTGCCAAAAAGGCACACTTAGACCGTATTTTGTCCATATTGATATAACATAAAATATTCAAATTTTTTTTATTAATTTAAAATTCGGCAGACTTCGATAATTATATTTCATAACAGAAGTCAGAAACTTACTAAATATTATAGAAATTTATATTATATATTTTTCTTAAAAAAAAAAAAGAAAAATTTAACATAGAAAATATCATTTTAGAAGCCTCTTTTACAATAGATTCATAATTGTGTACTAATTTATTATTAGACCATTAATAATATTGTTAACCATGGAAAAAAATAAGATTTATTAGATAATATTATCCGATCAGATATCTTTGAAACTGCTTAGTATGTGTGAATTCAGTCACGGAAAAGATTTCACCGCCAGAGAAAAAGTCGCGACGGTTTTATAAGATTAATTTAAAAGCTGTCAAAAACAACTGTCACAAAAAAAAGCGCCCGAAAATTTATGAAATTTCATTATCAGAGACATGAATCTTTTATTAAATATACTAAAGACCTTTCCAAAGTACATTCAAATAAAATAAATTCAGCAAATTTTTTTCAAGCTAACAAAATTATACCCAAAAGACTTGATAGTTTTGTTAAATAAAGTTAAAAAATTTTGGGTCGAACAGCTGTTTTTTATTAACATAAAATTTGTTTTTAAAACTAAAGAAAAATAGAGAGTAAAATTTAAAAAAACATTAAAATTATTTCGATTATTGGGATTGTTGTAAATGTAGCAAAAAAACATCTAGCGGTTGGTGGGTGAATTTGAATTTCGGAATTTTTGAATCGGAACAAGATGATTTCTTCGTAAAATATTTAAAGGAAATAAAAGAAAGAGATGAAGATCATTTGGAACTTTTTGAAACTAACAAGAGTGAATGTGTCTTCATTTCATTTACTATTTTCCCTATTACTTCCTCGATTAATTTTTCTTCGAATGACATATTATTCTTAACCTATCTACAAATCGAATGTTAAAATATGGTATTAAAAATTGTTTTTGAATTTTAATGTCGCAATATAACTACATATATTGATTTCGATATTTGATATATTGATATAAATTATTCAGCCGAGCAAAAAATCGCCGGCATTTTTTCGTCGATTTTTATTGTGCACTTTATACATGTGTTTCAAACAATTTTTGACATATCGCCACGAACTTTTACCCTGAAGCTTGGATTGGATTTTAGCTTGGATAATTTTTTCTCAATGATTAAAAAACTGTCAAAAATTACCGCCACGAAAAAACGGCGAAATTAATTAATAAACCTAGGAACAGTTTTATTTTATATGTTTAGATTTGTTTTATATTTTTTGTATTACAATCAAGTGATTCCAACGTTTTTTAATGGTGCTGATGTAAAAATGAAATTTTTAATGAGTATTAAGAGAGTCAGTATGATATCGTAAATGTTTTTACATCTATAGAAATTGTGCAATTGCACGGGGGATTTTCTAGTTTATTAAATATTTTAGTGAAATTAGTACAGAAAATGATTTAAATATATTTATAAATCATATGAACGTTTAAAAATGATTTTAATTATGACTGTTGTAATATTGTTGTAATTGTCTGTTTTTAAAATCAAATTATTTTTTTAAGGTTTTTTAAATACAAAAAAAAAACGTAAATTTCTAAATTTTGACGAAATTGCTAATTTAATTTTGAAAAAGACGAATTTGATTTTAAAAAAACCGAAATTGATTTTGAAAATTTGGGCGAATTTGATTTTGAAAAAAGACAAATATAATGTTAAAAAGGACAAATTTGAAGTAAAAAGAGTAGGTATATTAGAGTCAGAATTTATAATTTAATAAAAATGTTATAATTTTATTAAATGTTAATATAAAACATAAAATGTTAGTGTTCAACATTTGTAAAAAATAAATATAATATACATATGTATTTTAAAATCCTATTTTGATTCCTTATAGTTTTCTTTACAGCTTCAAATTATTTGTTTCAGTAAATCAAATCGTTTTTAAAATTTTGGCTTGAATATTCTAAAACAACAAAACAAAATTTTTTTTTTAAATCTTAAAACTATAATTTATTTAAATTTATTTTGTGTTTACCACTTACGACACACTTTGCTTTATAGTGAGATTTCATAAGCCAAATTGTTTCATATCAGTTTTTTGTCTTCTTTTCACATGATAAAATCTTATTACTATCTATTTCTTTCAATTTTGTTGTTTTTTCGAGTAGCATAGAAAAATTTGGTCACGTGGTGAAAGTAATATTATAATAGATAATCTTTGATAGAAATTAGTATAACAGAACAAAAATCAAAATATCTCTTTCATACAAGTAAAAAGTAAAAGTATACTCATGAAGTCTGACTTAGCAGAACAGAGATCTAATATTTTTGCTACACACAAATGCAATAATGGGTACCTAAATTTTAAATATATATTATTATTAATATTTATAAAGAAACATATTTATATAAAGATTCACATAAAACAAAATTGCGTAGCCAATTTGTCAAAGTGAAAAATCCCTCAAAATTATAATTTTAATTTTTTTTTAGCTTTTAACTAAGTTGAGGAGAAATTATTTTAAGCTACAAGTAAAAAAAAATAAATAAATTTTGTAATGTTAATGTAAAATATGTACATTTGTACAAATAGATAAGTATACAAATATATACCTACAAAGTACAAACATATGTATATATAAACTTCACTTATTAAAAAATAAAAATGCTTTAAATTTGTTGTTGTTTTAATACGCATGCAATTCTTTACATTTTTTTTAAGTATAAAACATATACATACTATACTTACATAACACCAGATACTTATACTAGTATGAGATGAAACAAAATAAAAAAACATTGTTTTCATTCTTTTTATTAACATATTTATACATATGTATATCAAAATAGAATTATTTGTGTTGAAGAATTGTTTTCTAAGTTTTGCTTATTAAAATATAAAGCGCATGCATGTAATATTATGTTTTATGTATTTAATAAACAAACATATGTAGTTGCCTTATACAATTTAACATAATCTTATTTTATATATGTAAAAATTTAATTGTTTTAAAAGGTTTAAATTCAATTGACTCAAATTTTTTATTTCAATAAACAGGAAAAGTATAATGGAAAAATGAATAAAATATTCCAATACTTCTTTAAATGCACGTACGTCTGTTTTATTATTTATTTTTAATAGTAAAATTTTTTATAGTACGGCAAAAAGTGAAAAAACCAAATGAAACATATTGAACATATTATAGGTCATCCTTAACAGCAAAAGGGAAGGTAGAAACATCGACTATCAAGTGCATCAACACAAGAGAAGAAATCACCGCTACAAGAAACGGCAGATAATCATAATAGGGAAAACAATTTATCTATTATTAATAACTCAGGTCAGGTGAAAGAAAATGTAGTTCAGAAAAACAATCTTGAAAAAGTCAGCTTGAAGCGATTTGTTATAAGTTGCAGAAATATGTTAATGTTCTCAGAGTTGAAAACGAAACTTATTTAAAAGTGCAAAAAGAAGAACTAAGCACGCAATTGCAAAAATAAGTTAGTACTCTAAAAAACAAAAAATACAGCTCTTAAAAGAGAAAAACTGTTCAGAGAAGTCTACAGATATCGTATCTAAACGTGTACAAGAATTCACTACAGATAAACAAAAACTCTAACGCGAAATAAGCTGGATTCTTGAAGCAAAAAAGAGCCAGCAAGAAGAGAAAAGCTAATTCATCATCTAATTTGGAAACTGACATAAAACAAGTCACTGTAAAACTTGTGAAGGAAAGCTAATAAATGCGATGTCGAAAGCAATAATTAAAAATAAATTGAAACAATCATTAGTCACTGCAAGTGATATCAAAGAATACTCTACAAATAAAAAGGAATAAACTTCCAAACAAATTTAATGAATAATAACTAAATAAAAATTAACAGTAAATTGCACCAAACTAGGGAGCACAGCGTCACTCTGACAAAATTTTCAGGAAGCTCATTGAGTAAATTACAAGAGATGCATGATCACCAAGGAACTTACAAGGTAGAAGAAGATGTTGAAGAAGCCGAATAAGGAACAAAATACGAAATTTTTCAGAAACTTAGGGAATCAAGCGGTATTACACGTATGTATGAGCTGTATGAGCTCATAAAAGTAAAAATACTATAGCAAAAAACATTTAGTAGATAACATTAATATGACGAATTTTAAACTACCTGACAATGTTATCATGCAATTGATGCATATGCTTAACAAGATGAATGAATTTGACTCAAGATTAAATAACATTGAAAAAAGATATATTGAAAAATATATTAGAAATAAATTAGAAATATAATATTGGCGCTTGTTCTGTCCAGATACAAAATAACCACACAAATTTTTGTGGATATGTTCTTGAAACTCGATCAAAGAGTTATCATAGTAGGAGGAGGAATTATAATGCAAATTAAGCAGCTAGATAAGCCACAAACAGATAGAAAATTTAAAAGATGCCGCTAATAAATCAAGATGTTGTTATATTTCTACTGAAGTCTTCTTATTGGTCCACAGATCCTAACAAAACACCTGTTGTCCTAGATTTCTGTGTTACGAAAAGTTGTAACTAATTTCGTTAATATTATGGTTAGGTACAACTTAAATTCAGATCATTCAGCTGTAATAAATAATCAAATTAAATGAAAAAATTTGTTAACAAAAAATAAAAGGTTACTATCACAAATAGAACAACTTTAAAATAGAACTAGAAAACAAAATGAACTTAATGTCCTCGTTAAGAACAAAACAACAACTGGAAGACGAAACCGAAAAACTAGTCATGAATATTCAGGACGCAGCATTGAGTAGCACCAAAATTAGTAATACAAAAAAAATAGAAATGAAATAGGCAAGGAATATAAGAGAAAAACTAGCTTTGAAGCGAAAAGCAAGAAAAAGGTGGCAACACGAGATCCTCACGACAAAACAATTATCAATAATCAAAGTCGAACACTAAAACGAAAAATTCAAATAAGTATCAATTGTAAAATATCTCGAATATCAAACAGTTATAAAGAAAGGATTAATTACATTTAATGAAGTATAAGTTACACATTTTAGTTTTTATTTGAATATGTTTTAAATATGATTAAGAATAACAAAAGATACTCTTATTAAAATTTAAGTTATTTTGATCTAACTTGATTCAGAAAACTTTTTTAGTAAAGAAGAATATTTCTAAAAAGTTTAAAGTTAATCAGTAAAACCGCATGGGTGAGATAATAAAAATATGAAAATTTAATTTTTAATTTCTAAGTTTTCGGAAATATTAGAAAGGATTTGGTTAAGAGTTTATTTTTACAGATCAACGGGGCAGACTGTGTTAACTAATCATAACTAAAAGAATCAACCGAACTGTTGTTAAGAAGTTAGGTTTTTACAAAGTTTGACATCCCTATAACATACTATATCGTAATATTGTTGATAACACTAACAAACATTAGAGCTATAGGTTACTTTGAGGTCAAATCGAGAAAATGCGTGCTTCCAGTGTCGTTAAATGTTACAATTGCAAACAAATCCATCGCGCAGCAGGGCAATTCTATTTTAATTACAGATGTGTGCAATATTTTGGATGGGCAAAATTTCATCAGGGTCCATCTAAACTTAATTTAATAAATTTACCTCTAATTTAAATTTAAAGATGGATTTTATTGGGTATACATTAGATGACTTATTGCTGCTTGTCAAAGATAAAATTTCCAGATTGACCAGCTAAAATTCAATCAGTAGTGTTCAAAATTTAATTTCTCTTAATATTGAAAAAAATACATCTTCTAGTTTTAAGCCTAATTCAAATAGTGCAACCTATTTTAATTTTCGGTAAAAAGGATTTTGCTTTTGTTGCTCGTGGGGCTAGTTTCACTGTGAAATTTGAATCAACGCAACTGCTCTCGATATTTTTCCGATTTTTTTGATTTTCCACTTTCAATGTTACCTGATTTCATTAACAATGGTCAACAATAATTCTGAAGATTATCTCTCTCAATATCAATTCTTTAGTCAGATTGGAGAGGCGATATTGGCTTAAAAACTTCCTACACATAATGCGGCTGACATTTGCAAAATCAAAAAACTAAAAACTTTTATTAATGATGGTATAGAAACTCTATGAGTAGATGTTCTAATTGGCTCTGATTGGATTACTATTGCTTCTGTTTACGTTCACTGTTCCAACATGAAATTTTATTCTTGTTTTTCGTGGTGATTTTAATTCAAAACATTTTGGTGGCATCTCCTGTAATATAACTAGGCAACATCTGAAAAATATTCAAGAAATTACACTAATACGATAACTTTGTCACCATTATATCTCACTTGCCTCACATTCCTTCAGTTTCTTTTATTGACAAATACATTTTTAAAAGCGAGTTGCCCTAGACTTTTCCAGCATTAGTAATCTTCTTTCATGTTCGGATTAGAACGCTTTAACAGAGCAAAATTTTCAATGAATGTGACCTCCAATATTTTTTTATTAAAACATATAATTACACAAATTCATTGCAAATCGAGTTAATCAAACCATTGTTCCAACGAACGCCAATCTATTGCCTAGAGAATTGGAGAAAATTTCCGTAAATGTTAGCAATATTTTATATGAAGCTATCGATAGAATCGTGCTTATCCAGATCATTAGATCAAATTGTGTTCTTTTGTCCTATTTTACTATTAAAATCCTTAAGCATCATTGTGGAAGTAACAAAGGTCGCATATAAATATTCGAAGGCTTACCAATCTTTATTCAATTCCTAATATTCGACGATGTGTTTCTCTCCCTCGTTCTATGACATTTCAATGATCTGAACAAATTGTTACCGAAATGTTTTAGTCAACATTAACATTATTAGAGATGCCTTTTCTACAGTGAAATTTTATTCTGAACCTAAAAAAACAAATCCAAGGTGCCAAACATTATCTTTGAAAATTATGACAATACTAATGACAATCTGAGAACATAGCCAATGTGTTTTCTAATCACTTTTCTATAAACCTTGGGTTATCAAATAATTTGAACTCAGTAATAATTCAGTAAAATTTTATGTTGATTTGCTCACAATTCTTTTATTTGCCATACAATTCGACGGAATTATTTTTATTAAATTACACTAATGCGATAATGACAATGAACTTGCAGACATTAATGATTCTCTTAATTTCTCATTAATTTCGCGTTTACACTTCCCTTCTTGTGAAAAATAGCACTGATTACGCCTATACCAAAAGCAAATAAAGATATCCACTAATATGGTTTGTGAAAGTTAATTTACTATCAAGAAGAATTCCGAGATCTTTAAATGATGAGCATTTATTGATTAACTTCCCATTGAAATTATAACTTTTAGAAATAGGCGATGAACTACGGGTGTAAGTAATTGCAGCACATTTACTAACGCTTAGGCTAAGATTATTTAAAATACACCAGTTCCAGAAAATGTTAGGATTTTCTTGAAAAAGTAGAGTGTCACTTGGAGAAGAAATGCTTCTAAAAATTTTCAAATTATCAGTATACATAATAATCTTAAAGTGTTTAATAATAATGGACACATCATCAATCGAAAGAATCGGTAGCGGTCCAAGATGGCTTTCCTGACGTACACCGGAATTTGAAAGATAAGACTCGGAAGTAGCAGATCTAAATTTTATTTTATAGCTCCGATTAAATAAGTATGATTCGATCCATTTTAAAAACGAAAGAAGGAAAGCCAATATTATTCAATTTAAATAGAATGAAATCATGTGGCAGAATATCGAAGTCTTTATTATAAATCAAATCAGAACCTATAAATAACATCTGATTGAGTCCCAGTCTCCATAATATTTAAAAAACAAGAAGTCGATCCAACAAAATTTGTAACGGTTGATCTACTTTTTAAAAAACCATGTTGATAGAAATTAAATTCACACAGTATAGGTAAAAGTGATCATATGTTATAAATTCAAATAATTTGCCAATATCACAAAGTTTGGCAATAAGTCGTTAATTGAAAATATCACTCTTAGATTTTTCGTATGCGTTGGTTTGATAAAGGATATTTTCCATATTTAGGGAAATTCACTAAAATTAAGTGAATTATTAAATAAAATAGATAAACCAAAAGCTAGAGAATTTTAACACATTCTTAAGACAATAGCTGGAACATTGTCCGGACCTGGAGTCCTTTAGTTTTTATTTAAGCTTTCAAAATATTTTTTACAGTATCAGAGGAGATAGGGATAGGAGGATGTTGAACAAAATGTTCAAAGTTACTTTCTTCTACTTTGAATGTTTTATCGACGTACGCTTTAGTAAAAAAAAACATTAAAAAAAAATCAACACTGATATGCGGATCATTTGAAGTTTGAACATCAAAAAATAAATAATCATGTTGTCAATAATAATCTGAATATTCATTCGATTTTCTTTTGGAATTAACAAATTTCCAAAACATTTTAAGATTACTACGCAGATTAGAACCAGTGTAGTTAAGGTTATTGAAGAAAAATAGATTTCCTCTACAATATTCGTTGACGTCGCCCAGGCGTTTGATAAAGTATGGCACGATGAATTATTATACAAACTAGGTCAAATATTACCTAGCTAGAGTCTACGTAGATATATTCTCATCATATTTGAGTGACAGATTATTCAGAAATAAGCACAACAATTCCAGTTTAAGAGAAATAAGTGCGGGTGTGCCTCAAGGTAGTATTATGGGTTCAATCTTATATTCGCTTTTTACAAGTGATTTACTATTGACATTACCGTAGCTACTGCGAACGATTACTGCGGCTGATACCGCAATTATGGCAGTAGGATCAAATATTGACGGGCAGAAAAACTACTGAAACCAAGTGTTAAATTATACAATTGGACCAAAAAATGGAAAATTAAATTGAATGAGTTGAAATCTGTTAATGTTAATTTTACAAATAGAGTTATTCAAAATCCCGTTGATATTAAGCTGATATGATATAAGATATACCTCCAGAGAAAATTACTGACATTCGCTGAAATGTGCGAAATACCGATTTACAGAGAGACTTAAACATCCCCACTGTGGTGCAAAAAATAAAAACAAACTATGCAATGAAACATAAGGCCCGATTAGAAGGGCATACATATAAAGGTACAAGTCGGTCAACTCCTATATTCCGATGAAATACGCAGAAAGTTTAAAAGAAAGAAGCCGCTAGAACTAGAAGTAAATGCAAGTCTCTACACGGTTTCTGACACTTATCGCTAAACGAGAGTCTCTACACGGGATTTTTTGTGAAAATTAGTCTTTACGACTAGTTTTAATTGCATAAAACTGGAAACAGGTTTTAGTTCGGGTGAAGGACCCTCATATCTGCACCATCCTATGCTTTGCAGAAATTTTCAATGCTTTTCCAACCCCCAACCAAAAAAAAAGTGTAGTTAAGGTAATGTTTGCAAGAAGAACCAAAAAGTGATTTATAAGAGTTATATAAGTATGCAAAATCAGAATAAGATACGGTTTTGTTTTTAAGGTATTTTTTCCAAGCTTTGTTTTTTGTCCTGCGTACATTTTTCAAATTATGATTGAACCACGACGGACTAGAGTTGGGAATTTTATCCGGAATGACAGGTATATGCAAACCAAATGCTACACTCAGAATGGAGTAAAATTCACTAAAGATGTCATGATTGACATCTTCAAAATTTTCTAAATATGAGATATCAATAAATGTAAAAAAATTATTTAAATCGGAATTACCTTTATTAAAATTATATTGAAAGGAAGCATTATTTAAAAAGTTACTACTATTTGAATTTTTAAAACAATATGTGAAGTTAATATTGTCAATTTTTACTAAAGGAATGCGACAATTATTGATCTTAAAGTTGATCCAGTCAGATGTAATAATAAGATCTAATTGTTTACCTAATTAAAATTATAAGAAATGTGTCGGAGATTTGAAAATCACTGCAGAAGTGGCTAAACAAAAACTATGCTAGGTATCTGTATTTGAATTAGGAGGGATAAATTTCTTTTTAATTTTGAATTTGACCGCTATAAGCTCAATTTCAGAAAACTCCGGTAGAAGAATTTCAACACAATCGAGTGTATTTTTAGAAGCAATAAATACACCGCCACATTTGGGAGCAAAGGAGTTATAATTTAAATATTGATAATTATTGTACTTGTCTTTACGAAAAACTGAATAAGAGTGATTAAAACGTTCAAGTTCATTAATTGAATTATTAAGTCAAGTTTCATAATAACATGCTGAATTTTTTCTCATATTGACCGGCTAAATATTTTACAAAATCGGTATGGCTTCCTTAATGTACTGTCTACCCAACGTCTACTTGATAAACTTCAAATACAAAATGACCGCAGATTGACGGTGGCAGAGTTACTTCTTTTATTTCATTTCATCTTAGGAGCAGCGTTTGATGCATTTCTCCTGATGGTCTTATTTTTAAACTTGGAAAGCTTAGTTTTCCTATCTTCTTTTAAAAAGTTTTCTTCCAATTTGTTCATTTGCAGTGGGATTGAGTAATCGTTACTCTAACTTTAGGATCTGGGATACCTCAAGACTATATTTCAATATGTTGATGACACCTCAATTTTTTTCAGGCACAATAATGCAAAATATGCTCAGAATAATATTAATTCATATATTATTGTCAGGTTAGTTAATTATTTTAAGAAATGGAAATTAATATTGAATGAAAACAAAACTGAATGATTAATTTTTTTGGTGCCGTACGTTATACGAATTATAAATTAAGAAAAAATTATAAAGAGATGAGAATATCTTAATTAATAGAGATTACATTACAACAAAAGATAAAATTAGATTTTTAGGATTATTTTTACAAAGAAATAACAAATTCCCCCATCAAGATAGAACAATTATTTCGAAGGCCAAGAGAGTTAAATGTGCTTTGAGTTCCTTATTTAGATCTTAATTAATTTCTCGTAATTTTTTGTCTTTACACTTTTCTTATTGTTGGAAAATAGCACTGCTTACCCATATACGAAAATCAAATCAAAGTAAGCATGTACTTAACATATATTCGGCCAGTTTTTATATTCTCTTCCAGTAAGTGCCAATTATTTTTTCTCATCAAATGAAAATCGTAAGACTATTTGAGCGAGGTATTTTGCGTAACACAGACTCATACAAAAATTGGTTCTTTCAAATATGAAAATTTACTTTACTTTATAAAACTCCTAATTGTCCAAGAATCAATATTGTTATTGTGGATAATAATGTTAAATTTTTTTAAGTGTTCAAATAATAATAATGTTTAGTTCTTTGATGGCCAATGATTATTTTGATCGTTACTCTATCAGACATATATAATTAATTTCGCAATGCTCTTCACGGACAACAAATTACTTCTACTTTTCAGAGCCTACTCCAATTGAAATAATTTAGTCTACAATGTTAATCAATAGTATTACCATAGTAATATAGTATTATTATACTTGGTAATATTGGAGTATATTTTTGAGAATATCAACCGCCAAATTTTAATTTTTCATATTATTTTTAATACTTTTCACTAGTCATGAAATGTGAGAACAGTTTAAATGCCAAAAATTTATCTCTAAGCTTAATAAAATGAAAACCTTTAAATGATTATATTTTTTTTATATTCTCGTCATTAATATAACATACATACATACATATGAAGTATTTATTGGTAATTGTTTGCCATTAATTTGAACCTAATGATAGCCGAAATTAATGGTTACTAACAGCTTGAAAATCAGAAAAAGTTTTCCCTGTAGAATGTTAGCGTAAAATGTTAGGTGGGCTATAGTTAACCCAAGTGTTATAAAAAAATGTGTAGGTTTCCACTTCACTCCGAGGTATTACACCCGAAAGGTTACATATGCATGCACACATTATCAACTATAAGTAAGTGTACACGTATTTGATGAAGTTTAATTTTTACGTTACAATTTAAAAATTTAATTTCTTAATATTTTTATACCCGTACGTATAAGGATCGGGTATATTAAAATTGCTCCTCCGTTTGTAACACCTCGAAATAAGCTAGCTAGATATACCTTCTAAGGTATGGATCGCATCAGAATCAAATTCTAAATCGATTAAGGTTTGTCCGTCCGTCCGTCCGTTCGTCTGTTCGTCAGCAAGATATCTCAAAAACTAAGAAAGCCAGAGTCTTGAAATTAAAACAAAATATTCTTGCAACCATTTTGTAGATTCCCTATTTGTTTTGGTTGAGATCCGACTTTTAAATCCCACTTTTTTTTAAAATAGAGGCATGAAATTTTAACTGCTGATAGATATAATAAAAATATTAATTTTATTATAAACAACTTTTTTTTGTAGCTCCACCTGTTATGGAGCTACAGCTCCCCAAATATCGAAAAAGTTCTATATTTAAATTGTTCTAACACAAGTTGTATAAGGTATATCTTCAATTTGAAAACGCCACACGTTTACTGAATATAAAAAAAATATATATGCAATAAATATATATTTGTGCCATACGATGTCTTAATTTACTGTTATGCGAAACTCAAATTTTGCAATATTCTTGATTCCTTCTATCTTCCAAATGGTTTATTTATATCTTCCAATGGAAATTTTGAAAATTAGGTCTTTCAAAGTAAGTATGAGTCATTTCAGAAAATATTTTTGTATCGCCCCCCGTTTCGGAGCTGTATGGGGTTAAAAACTAAAAAAATCCTTATTTTTAAATAGCTGTAACTTAAACACCCGTCCAAATTTTTTTGAAGTAATATACAAAAATTAAAGCTCCAACATTATACTTTTATTTCTATTAACAATTTTTCTTAATAATATATAATTACATTAAAATTGGGGAAAGTGTGACTTCATTTTTCTTGCATTTTTTTTTACTCGATAATTTGAAATTGTTAAGGATGATGCGTAGTACAAAAAAAATTAAATAAATAAAAAATATAACGGTTATGAAGAATTTATATTTATATGATATTAGTATGCATACTTATATAACTCATGTTTATTTACATATCGTATATGTCACGGATGAATGAATGTTATATAATACATATGTATGTATAGTATAAATTACTATACATTTGCCGCTTAGTATTAAATGGTACTATATCATATTTGGAAAAGTTTTGGATTGATAATCGTTATGTGGAAGGTTAGAATCTGCTTTTGAAGAATGCGTAAACAAATAGTTTGAATATATGTATGTGCAACCCATAGTTCTAGAAATTATAAAATTCACCCAAATTATTTTAAAATACTAAAAAATTCAAAAAATATTATAAGCAGAGTGACAAGCTATTAACATACTAACGGGTCGTACGGGTATCTAAGAGTTGACAAAGGCAACTGTATTCTTCCTCGTTTTTTAATAAAAAAGCTAGGCTTTTTTTCTTTTTAAAAAAGTCTGTTGTAAAAGTAATGGTAGCTATATACTATAAGCGTATAAGAGAAAATATAGGCAATATAGCAAAAAAAAAAAAAAACTTCTTGCTAAATTATTTAGAAGATAGGTTTAACGTCATTTAAAAAAAAAAAAAAAAAAAAATGGTGTTTGATTTTCCTACAGTTCTTGAACGGTAAATTCTGTTAAATAACAAATTACATTATTATTTAGCTAATTTTAATTTACTAATTTTTATTAATAATCTAACAAAGTTTTAATCATTTCAATCGGACTTGTAGTTTTTGAGATATAGTTTTTTTAGTGGAAGTCTCACCGAACTATAATTTTCTACTAGAAAAGAAATTGTTCCTTGTTGGGCTAATCGAAATCTGCCCACCTTGTTACTTAGAAAATTATATTGATTTTATAGCCAAGCTGGGCTAAATAAAATTTGCCCAACTTGATATACATTAAAACTGAATACATGTAAAAAATTTTTTATTTTTATTTTGAATGAATATTTTTTTGGGCATACATTTTTATGTGTGTATGTATACATATTAGAAAGTATGTATACTCGCATAAAGTATCAATACATTAAATATTAATGTATGTAAACTAAGAATTATACTAGTCTGTGGTAACAAAGAATGATAAATTAAATTATTTATTGTGTGGTAACAAAGAAAAATTAAAATATATGATATTGAGTTGTGGACATGAAATTATAAATAATATATTTGTGATCGCTTCAGTTTTGCTTGCGTTTTGTTAAGTTGGGCTGTGCCCAACTTCCCCATTAGGAAGAGCCGCATCTGACTGAGTATATAACAGAATTCAAAGAAAAAATAAATAATTTTAGTTATAGATAAAAAATAGATCACCATTAACTAATTTTCGAAAAATATTTAAAAAAATAAAACAATCAAGTTTTATCAAATACATACCTGAATTTTCCTCTTCATTTTTATTTTTGATATACAGTTCTCTAGCAAATATATTGTCCATACTATTGCTTTTGTCTTTTTCAGATAATGGTTTATTTTTTGTCTTTGAAACTACAATCCATCTATTTGTTTCACTATCAATTAATTCTACATCTAGTTCATCATCAGATTTTTGAGTTTGATTAATGCATTTTGTATTATTTGATTTTCGTCTTGTAGACATGCGTTTTGCTTGTTCAAGTGATGATTTATTTGACATAAGTGTCCACATATTTGTTTTATTATCACATTTTAAATTAGAACGTTTTCGAAAATCTTTAAACCATTCAGAATTAAGTTTTGGCAAATTTTTTGGATTTTTTGTATTTTTTTTTAATTTCATTAATAAATTTCTTGCTTCTTTTTGTATAATCGGTATATTAATAAATTTTTTTCTTTTACTCATTTGAAGTATCCAAGTAAGTAATTCTTCTTCCATTTTATTCATTAAATCGAATGAGTTACTTAAACTTTTCTTTGTTTGACTTCTTGTTGTTCTTGTTGTTGATTGTTGTTCTTGTTGTGAATTATCAACATTTTGATATAATATTTCTTGAATAACGCATTCGGGTAAACCAAATATTTTAGCAACTTCTGATATTTCAATACCACTATATAATAGTTGTATAATTTTTGATTGATTTTCTAAATCAACTGTTGTTAATTTTGTTTTTAAAGAATCATTATTTTCCGAATCTGAAATTATTTTTTCAATTGATTGATTTTCCTCTGTAAAAAAAAAAAAAAAAAACATTTAAATTGATCTCTTGTAAATTATAAGTTTTATTATTTCACAAAAATATATGACAATGCAAAAAAGATGAGTGCCAATTGCTGAATCCAAATAAAGATTAGACAAGTAGATTAATTATTAAATGGGGCTTCGATAGCCTAGTGGGTAGGCGTGTGGCAGGCGTGGGTAGGCGTCTCTTGTAAATTATAAGTTTTATTATTTCACAAAAATATATGACAATGCAAAAAAGATGAGTGCCAATTGCTGAATCCAAATAAAGATTAGACAAGTAGATTAAATATTAAATGGGGCTTCGATAGCCTAGTGGGTAGGCGTGTGGCATATTAACCGAAGGAGTGCGGGTTGGATCCCTGCACAGATCGTAAGTGTTTTTTTCTTTACATAGCCCCCTTACGACCAAATATAATGTAAATATATAGTATATAATATAAACAAAATAAATAATATTAGTATATAATTTAATAATAGTATAAAAAACCTATAATGGCCTTGGTAACCAATGGTTCAATAATATTGCATTACATTTATGTGCATATGTAATATTAATATAAATAAAAAAATAAAAAATATAAAATATAAAATAATAAACGCTTACCTTTAACGTCATCGTTAACTGTTTTTATAGGAACTGTGTCTATAAGAGACTCTTCTGTTTCGTCTCTTTATTTTTCACAAAAAAAAAAATAAAATAAATAAACATAAAAAAATATTTTGTATCATAATTTAATTTAAAAAAAAATATATATTTTACCTTTGCTCGATATGATCTTTTAAAAATGTTAGGGAATTATAATGTTCAAAATTTTTGATTCTTTGAATATCATTGGCATAATTATTTGCATTTTCAATACATATGTATTTTTGCCTTAAAATATTCCAGAGATTTTTGCATTCAAAAACTGATAAAAATAAAAAAAAAATTAAAAATTAATAACATATTAATTATTATTAATTCATATAAAATCAATTTTATTTTATTTTTTATTATTTTGTACTTACCACTTTCATTTAATTTTTCAGCAATTTCCTTCCAAGCTTTGTCTTCTAACGAAAATTGATTCTTTGAGAAATTAAATTTATTTTTTGTATTATAAAGTATTTCATGTGCCTTTACTTCCTTAATTAAAGCTTTAGTAAATGGTATAGAATGTTGAGCAGAAGCTTAAATTAAAAAATGGAAAAAAATACATAGAGTATAAATAATTAAAAATTTTATAAAATTACAAGAGAGAAAAATTGAGCTTTGGTTGTTTTCTTATTTTTTTTTTCTGAGGCCGCTAAGTTTACATTAACATTGGAAAATATATACCTTACATAGATTATACATTAATTTATAGGTATTCAATTCAATTTTTTACCGAGAAATTAATAAAAAAAAAATTCTAAAATCAGTTATTTTATTTTAAAAGTTATTTTGTTTGATCAGTAATTCTTGCTTTTATAATCATAAATGAGGAATATATAAAAATAGTTACCCGTATTATTATCTATTTTTTTTAGGAATTAGACCTATTGAACTAAATGGATCTATATCACATTTTTTAATTTTTTGTGATGTTGGTAAAAAAAAATACGCTTACCTTTATAATGAACCGTTTCGTAATCAACAAGATCGATTTTTTTTCTACATAAAAAAAAAATATTTAACTTTGATTTTATTTTAATAATAATTATGAATTACGTTAGTTCAATATGTTTTCTTAAAAATGTCAGCGATTTATAATACTCAAAATATTCCATTTCTTGAATGTCATTTGCCCAATTATTAGCTTTTGTTAAACGTAAATATTGTTCCCTTAAATATTTCCAATGAGTTTTGCATTCATTAACTATATAATATGTAGATTGCAAGATTAAAAAAATCGTTGTTTTTCTTTTTTATTTGGTATATACTTACCACTTTTTTTTAATTTTTCGGAAATTTTCTTCCAAGCTTCCTCTTTTAAGGCATATTCGGGTGTATTAAAATCATTTTTATATTTTTTATCATAAAGTAATTTACGTTTCTTTATTTCCTTTATTAAAGCTTCACTAAATTCCGGAGATTCTATTTCCAGGGACAATAGCAATTTTTCTAATATTATAATAAACATTTTAATATTCTTAAATATTTCTTTTATTTAAAATACATAAGATAGAGGCGCTTATTACCGGCTTATTTAAATTTTCAAATTTTGTCTTATAAAATTTAATTAGAAATTATAATTCGAATAAAAAATAGAAATACAAATTTCTAATAGTAATCTAATAAGGATTGATTCTATACAAAATTAACCCTTATTAGACTTTTAAAGTTCTTGTTAGACTTTTAAAAAAAATAGTAAAAAATAATAATTAAAAAAAATAAGCGCACATTTATAATACGAATTGTAAATAAAATATACTTTTTGATATTTGATTGACTAGCAGATCCAATTTTAATACATGAGTCGAATGGTCTTATTACCGCGGCATGAAATTTTTACAAATCCCATTTCCGGCACTACCATTACCGTCATATATGATGAATTGAATATTAAAAAAAACATTACTTATAAAAAATAGTCGTTTATTTTTTTCAATTATTATTATTCTTTACGAGTTAAATATTTATATGATTTAATTAATAAAGGGTTTTCCAATTTGAGTGATATGATTTCTTTTCAAAAAAAAACACACTAATTTTTAAGGAAATTCAAATGTTTTTTATTTAATGTGAAGTACAATCAATGCAATTAAGTTCTGAATAAAACGTCATTCAAAAGCCTCCACGACTTCTTTTGCAGGAACGAATTCGATGAACCCAATTTTCGAGCACTTACTCCACTAAATCAAGTCGTATGTCATAAATAGCACGTTCAATATTGACTTCTAAAGCTTGAAGAGAGTCTGGTTTATTGCTAAAGACCATAAGACTTCAAATAACCCCACAAGAAATAATCTAATGGTGTTAAATCACAACTTCTTGGAGGCCATTCAATGTCACAATTTTATTGAAATAATCGAATCTCCAAACTTTTCTCGCAATAATTCGATTGTTGCACGTGCTGTGTGGCACGTAGTCCCGTCTTGTTGAAACTAGATGTTATCAAGATCAACTTCTTCCAATTTCGGCCATAAAAAGTTGGTTATCATCAATCTATATCGCTCTCTATTGACAGTAACGGTGTTACCAGTTTCATTTCGAAAGAAGTACGGACCGATGATTCCACCAGACCAAAAACCACACCAAAATGTCAATTTAGGTGAATGTAATGGTTGTTCATGAATAATTTGTGGATTTTCTTCGCACCAGAATCGACAGTTTTGTTTATTTACCGCACCACTCAGATGAAAGTGAGCCCCATCGGAGGAGATGATTTTCTTTAAAAAATTGAATAATTTGTAAACGTTGTTCTTGCGTATATCTCTCCATGATGAAATTGTAAACATTACTGAATACAATGAAAAAAAAAAAGACAGATCATGACATACTACAAATGGCCGAAACGTCACTTAGAAATCATATCACTCAAATTGGAAAATCCTTTTTTACACCATTGATTTCAATATTAAATGTAATAATTCAAATAAGGTTATTATAAAAGATTTAGTTAGTACTGTCAGCTCATAGTATGCTTTCATTTAGTTTATTTTAGTCTAAGCATAATTTGTAAGTTACAAAAAAAAAAAAAACTTATTACATAAAAATTTAAATTAGAAGATTTTATTGTGCCATTTTACTTTTGCTAGTTAAGTTAGATTATAAGATTAAAGTGTTTAGTTTCATAATTCAAAGTAGAAAAGATTCTATAGTTTGTAAAGGATTTCCTGTATCACTATATTAAAATGTCAAATGTAAAATGATATTATGAATTCGAAGTAAAAATGATTATTCTTTACTATTTTTTTTTAAAGTTTAATAAGAACTTTAAAACTCTATTCGATATAAAATTAGTCTCTATTATAAACTTTGAAACAAAAATAAAACGTCCGTTGACATTTCTGTGAGTTATAAATTTTTTAAAAATTGTAAAACCATTTTGTTATATATAGGCTTAGGTTTATAGGTATATAAACAGTAGTTCCATTTTTAATGAGAAGAGTCTGAATAGAAGTTTGGTTAGAACAGTCTGAATAGAGCTTTTTTTATTTTATTTGTTTTTGGTTATGGTTCGGTTTGTCATTTATTTTTCTTTATTTATAAAGTGCAAGAGTAATAAAATTTGTTTAGAGTATATAAAATTCAAACATGATTATACTAATAAGATTAATATTTATTTATTTTTTTTTTTATTTATTAAATAAATTTATAGCAATATCGTTTTAATAATTAGTAATAAAAAAGATCATTCATTTAAATATATACTGGTAATAAGAATTGCTAAGTTTTAAAGCTCATTAAGAAAGAAAATATCTAGAAATTTTAACTCATCGGCTTAAAAAACGATACTTTTTTCAAAATTTAAGACTAAATTGCACTTTAACTGAATTTTTCACTCATAATATTACTTTTGGCAGTATTTGTATCATGCATAGTACAAATACAGAAATACAAATAAAAAATGCCAAGCTAAAACTTAACCATCGTTTGGCTTATTTTGAACATTTAAATAATTTGTGCCGATAATAGATTATATGATGATTATAAGCGGCTCTACCTTAGTATATCTTAATGATTGCAAATTTATATAAAAAATATTGATTAAACAAAATAACTATATTAAAGCAACTGTTAATTTCATTTAATAAATAATTATTGTGTTGCAGTCTTAATTAATTAAAGAAATACAAAATTTATAAATTGGTTTTGATATGCAACTTATACAATTTATAAATTAATTTTGAAGAAAAATTAATGCGTAGCTACTAGCTAGGTAATATAGAGAAGTTTAGTAATTAACCTAATCTTAACATTTTTTTATTTATTAAAATATTATAAGTTTAAACAATTAAAATCTGTATATATATTATAATTTAAGGTACCTTCTTTTTCCTCTTCAGTTTTTTCATTTTTTTCTTCCTTATTATCTTCTATATTTATAAATGTTGGAATTTGATCTTCGATACAATCGAACGGATCAGTTTCAAGTATATTATTGTCATCGGAAATTGGAATTTCTTTTTCATTTAATGTTAAGTCATCTTTTATAATTATTATCTCTGTTGATAATTTTATTTCACTGCTAGGAATTAAATGAATATCTGTAATATCATCTAATAATTTTGTATCATGCAATTCAGGATGTTTTTCAAACCATTTTTCAAACCATTTATCACTAGCTTTAAAAAACTTTATTTTATTATCAGCACTGTTTAAATTTCCTTCTAAATCGTTATAAATACTTTTAGCTTTTTCTTTAATAATATTAGTATTAATTGGTAAATTTTTATTGTTCATATCAGAAACCCAAGCTGTTAATAATTCTTCCATTGTTTGAATTTTTTTATCTTCTTCTGCTATAATTTTTTGTGCTTCGAAATTACTACGTACGTTCTCAGCATTTTTATGTATTAATTTAATGGTTTTTTCTGTCACATCAAACTTGTTCGCAATATCTTTAACATTTACACCTTCATCCAATAATTGAATAAAATATAATTTTTCTTTCATTGTTATATTAATTTCATTCATTATTTTAAGTTTTTTAGTTTGTTGACTCATATTTAATGTTTGATCTTCATTTACTTTAAAGAGAATTTAAAAAAAATTAATTTCAAATTTATATTAATCTAATTTTGTATAATGAAATCATATTCAAAAAAGGTAAGGTCAAATTTATTGAATAAACTAAATGTTAAAAACAAATAATGTTGAAAAAAACCAAATATCGAATCAAAATTTTATTTTTATTTTTACCTACTTTTACATTATTTACATACATACATATATAATAATTATGTTTAATATTTAAAAAAAATCAACTGATTCTTTATTGCAGCCATATTACTGCAGGTGAGATTGTATATATCATACACACATATAAAATCAGCTGAGTTCTACCAATATTACTGTGAATTTAGTAAGTCAATTAATATAATGATAAAAATGCTTTCATATATGTATGTACATATTTTGTCAGAATTGTATATTTAAAAGGATGTTTTAAAAAAAAAACTCCTTTGTTCAAAAAAATCCCCGCTAAACAAATTATTAAAAACTTTCTTAATTAAGAAAGTTATCTGCTGACGGACGGATCAACAAAGCTTAATCGACTAATTTTTCGATTCTGATCTAATCCATACACTTGAGTCTATATCTATTATGCTTATCTCGAGGTGTTACAAACAGAGGAACAAATATAATATATCAGAAACTATCGTACGGGTACAATTATAGTTTCAACTTTCCACACGCACATCACATTACATTACAATTAAATTGTTAAATTATTGTTAAGTACCTGAATTATCTCCCATGTTTTCTCTATTTTCTTCTTCATCAATATAAACTAAATTTTCATCGTCCATACTATTCCCTTCAATACCTGCATTTTCTTCTTTCATTTTATTTTTATTCAAAAATAATTGACTTTTATTATCGATCATATTGCTCAAAGAATTTACATCTTTTTCTTTAGTTTCTTCTTTTCCGTTACTTAGATTAACTGAGATTTCACTTCCACTATTGATACTATCGTTTAATATATCATCTACAGGCAGATTAATTATAGAAATGCCATCTTCAAAAAATGGCAGATTACCTATATTAGTTTTATATTTATTTTTTTGAACCCACATATATTTTTCATTATCGAAATAGATATCACAACGTTTTTGCAAACTTCTTAACCAATTATCATTATTGGGAAATTCTTGTTCTCTTATTTCAGGATTCTTTGAACTTTGTTTTAATTCATTATATAGACTTTGTGCCTTATATTTGATATGATGACTTCGAATTACGAGTCCTTTATAAAACATATCAGTTATCCAATCACTTAATAATTCTTCGAAACGTAACATTAAATCAGATTTATGTTTTATTTCAGAACACACGAAACTATTTTCCAAAAACAATGTAGGTATAGCTCCACTTTTCAATCTTGTTTTTCCCAACAATTTATTTTCGAAATGTTTTTCGCATATTCTTTTCTTTGATGCATCTCCAGCTATCGTTTTAGTTGCTAATAACCAAAGAGATAGTGAATTTCCACCTCGCGGAAATTTATATAATTTAAGATTTTTTGTATTTTTACTTAAATCGCATGAAGCAATGCAACATTTATTGTCCATTTGTCTATTAACTTTTCCTTGTTGGTTCGCTATATTATGTGCTACAGTTAATTACAAAATCAGATGATAATAAAACCAATATAATTTAAATGCAATAAATAATAAAAAATATAAATGTTTATAAAACTACTAAGCTATAATTTTATGTTCATAAGTAGAAATATGTTTTTATTTTATCAATCTTTTTTAATTCAAATTTAAGTTTGTGTTTTTTTATTTTTTTTAAACAAGGCCAAAATTTTGAAAGGATGAATACAAAAACTTTTATGACGTAACTGATGCTAAATCTCAAAATCCTTCAATCCTCAATATTCTGGCCAAAATCGTTCCAAAAATACGGAAGAACCAAAATTATAAAAAAATTTTGTTTATAGATAATTGTAAATTTGAAAACTTAATTGCAAAATGTTAAATAGAACTTGACATATAAACGGCTTTTCTGAAGATAACGGTACTCCTCCCAAGAAGTCAAAATCAATGTATGTCTACGGCACTTCGCAAGATCACCTCTTCAAAAACATAACCACATTAATTTTTTTAAGATATATGTATATCTATGCTTCAAATTGTATTGCACCATCCTAAACAATGTACAAATTTCGTAAACACACGGACAGATGAACGGACAGGGTGGAACTAGTCAAAATATTTTTTAAAAATGTGCTAAAAATATCTTCAAATTTTGCAACGAAAAAAATTTTTTTTTTAATTCAAACTTAATGAAAAATAAATATATAAAAAAAACGCAGAATAGTTGTTCCGGATAGTTCTTTTTTTCTTCTGTTCCTAAATAATGTTTTGTATAAAAAAAAAATGAAGAAAGCAGCTCTATAACCAGGTCTACTTTTGATAAATTTTAACAAAACAAAAATTTTGATTTTTACTGTATTTTAACTGTAAAAAAAAGTTAATAAAGACTTTATTTAAATTAGGTTAATATGAATTTGCACAAGCATTGACTATTGATCAATTTAAGATATTAAAATATTACGTAGCAATGAAAGTTTGAATAGTTTATTTAAATAGTTTTTTTCGAAATTTTAGTATTAATCAACTTTATGTATTCTTATTTATATAAAATTATAGTTTCACTTCTTAATATTTTTACTAATTAAATATTAATGCAACTATTAAATTGATATTATTAAGTACCTGAATTATCTCCTATATCTTCTCCATTTTCTTCTTCATCAATAGAAGCTAGAATTTCTTTGTCTACACTATTTTCTTCTATACCTGCATTTTCTTCCTTATTTAAAAATAATTGGCTTTTATCATCGATTATATTGCTCAAAGAATCTACATTTCTTCCTTTATTTTCTTCTTTATCGTTACTTACATTAATCGACATTTGAATTTCATTATTCATACTATCATTAACTATATTATCTACAGGCAGATTTATTATAGAAATGCCATCTTCAAAAAACGGAATATTTTTTGTATTAGTTTTATATTTGTTCTTTTGAAACCAAGTATTTTTTTCATCATCGAAATGTATATCGCAACGTTCTTGCAAACTTTTGAACCAATTATCATTTTTGGGAAATTCTTCTTTTTTTAGTTCCGGATTGTTTGAACTATTTTTTAATTTATTAAATAAACTTTGTGCCTTATATGTTATATGATGACTTCCAAACACAAGTCCTTTACCAAACATATCAGTTATCCAATCGCTTAATAATTCTTCCAATCGTTGCATTAGGTCAAATTTGTTTTTAATTTCATAAGTTTGAATTATTTTTCCATCATTCATAGTTAATGATTGGTGTTTAGGGTTAATTTCGTCCTCTGAAAATGATATATAAATTATAATAAAATTATTGAAAAGTGGCGCAAGTTTTTTAAATAGAAAGTACAATAAATAAATTAGATATTTTTTGACGATTAACAGTAGAATACAATAAAAGTTTACTATCAGTTTTGAAACCGCTATTAAACGCTTTTAAGATAGATAATCACTTTAAAAATCAAAACAGATAGTTCGATAGACATTTCTTCTACGTTCCTTCTATCTTCTAAGCTCCTTGCATATGCTCCTTGCACAAAATCATTTATTATTATTAGATTAAGTTTAGACATTCTTCGCTAAGACTTTAACTACTCGTCTTAATGTGCTAAATTATGTATGTGTGTCCACCATGAAATTTATAGAAGAATTATTTTTTTGTTTAATTATTACGACATAAATTATTGAACCACTGCACCAGAACGAGAATTGAATCCAAAACTTATATTTCATCAAGTATCT
Organism: Poecilobothrus nobilitatus; assembly: GCA_947095535.1. NCBI lineage: Eukaryota > Metazoa > Arthropoda > Insecta > Diptera > Dolichopodidae > Poecilobothrus > Poecilobothrus nobilitatus. The sequence continues at coordinate 177,897,400 of OX352774.1, forward strand.
GAATGTTCTGCTTTATATCTTCCAGTTTTTTTCATTTTCTTTGTCAACAAACATTTGATCATCCTCACCGTGATTTATTATATCTATTACATTCACAAAATCTTCATCTTTCATTAGTGAAACATCTTCTTTTTTTGGTAATGATTCTTTAAATGTATTTGACATTTGAAGTATTTGATAATTCAAACTACCGTTTGCTGCAACTTCTGTATCATCTTCAATTATTGTAATGTATTCTTTTACAGCTAATCGTTCTTTTTGTGGTTTTTAAGTTTAATTAATTACATATTAATTTTTGATTTAAATGGTTAAAAAGGTAATGGTTATTAACTTAGCCACTTACCCTGTAGTATATTAAAAGAGATAAACTAACTTTTATGTAAAGAAGGATCGATTTAAAATGTTGATATTATAAATTATGTTGTACACAAATTCACGTCCAGTAAATGCAACAAATAAACGGATGTAATGACGACGAAGATATCATCGATTATATCAAGAAATGTGAAAAATATTTTTTTTTTTAGTTGGAAATTGAAAGATGGTTTGAAATAAAATCAGGATCACCTCCTGCGTCGATTAAGCGATGTCCGTCCGTCCGTCCGTATGCACGATAACTCTAAAAATAATGATGCTATCTTGATGAAATTTAGTAAGGCGAGGATTATAAATGGCCAAAATCGGATACGCATATTTTCGAAATTAATAAAGATAGAAACTTAAAATTTTCTAAGAGGTTATGTTTTCCTGAATTCCTAATATCCCTAAAATTTGAGATAAATTGGAGTGGTTATTCGGGTACCTCCAACACAACTCCCAAAACCGAACAAGCATATCTTCCAAATTAATAAAGATAGAAACTTCAAATTTGATACGAGGGTTGCTGAATTCCTGATTTGCCTAAAATTTGAGATCAATTGGAATGGTTGTTCGGGTATCTCTTACACAACTCCCAAGACCGAACAAGCATATCTTCGAAATTAATAAATATAAAAACTTGAAATTTTGTACAAAAGTTGTAAAAGCATTAATTTTTTTAGCTTATATTAAATACCTAACTAAAATAACTTATGGATTTTTAATTTAATTTGAATTTTTTAGGTGTAGGGTATAAATAAGTCGGTTGCATCGACTTACTGTTACATTTACTTGTTTTTTTGTAAGTTTTTTGTAAATTGTGAAAAATCAATAGGTCTGAAATTATCAGTTGCATAATTTGTTTTAGGGATAAGAATGATTTTAATACATTTCCAAGAAGAAGGAAAGACTACGGTCTACGATAGTTAAGATGTTTTTGGGTTTCCTTAGTGTGTGATATGGAATAAGTACAATAATATTGAGTAACATTTTAATAAATTTAGTCAAGACATTTAAGTCAAAATTTTCATCTTTTGTGTGCCTATTCGAAGCTTAGTTAAACTATTCCAAAAAAATTATTGATTTTTTAGGAACTTGCAGAACCGCGCTAAAATAAGTTTTCTTAGCTTGCCGATTTGGAGTTTGGTTTATTTCGATTTTTTTTTAAATATTATGGTCAGATCCAATTTGGTATGATTCCTTATTAAAAAATTTGATCTTATATAAGTATATTATGTACTTAGCTAGATGAAAATATATACATCATGCAAAATAGTATTAGTGACTCTTGTTTTCATAGCTTCTGTTAAAATGAATCAATTTTTATGAGATTTAAATGACATAATAGTCAAAGAGAAAGCTATATCTTAAATACATGGTAACACCGCCTCAACGAATTTTATTTCCAACAAAAATTTATTTAGAGCGACCACACCTATATAATTTGCACCCAGGCATTCGGAGCACTTAAGCATTAGTGTTAAAACCAAGTTATGTTTTAGATAATAATATATAATGGACTTGAGTTTTGAGATATTTAGAAACGCAGTACATTAGTTTTTCAAACATTTTCGGTTATTAGTTCATTATGAACAAATCATCAGTATTAATTGTGAACTAACCCCCAAAAAAATTAACCAGTCCCTAAAAATATTATACTATTACTAATTCGATAAGAATTAAGTCCGAAAGAAAAACATTATAAAATCTGTTACTTATACAAAATATTTTAAATCCGAAAAAAACTAATTAGAAGTGACTTTAAAGTTGGATTCAATAGTATATTCTCTATTTTCAGAATATTTATATATGCGACTTTTTAAATTAGAAGAAATTTGTCCTTGTAATTTGTTTACGTAAGTACATATTTCAACATTTGAAACCCTGATTTTCTTTCCAACTATGAAATCCCTCCTAATTATATTCTTACGTTAAAAACCACTTTTACATAAACAAACGCGAGCACAACAAGATACGTACAACGTTCTATTAAGTATCTAAATTGAGGAAAATGTAATGCCCACAGAAAAATTAATTCCTAAACAAAATCAACTAAACCCCCAAAATATTTTTGGAATTTTTGAGAAAAGTGAACTAATTCCCTTTTTTGTTGGAGTACATTTTTAATATATGGAGGTCAATTCATATGAACTAAAATATGAATTGACCTCCAAATATTAAAAATGTACTCAAAAAAAAAAAAAAGGAATTAGTTCACTTTTCTTTTTGGGGATTAATGACTTTGGGCTTAGTTCATAACGCCATTATCTATAACTTAAATGCGAAAATAAAAATGTTTGGAACTAACACCGAAATGTTCATTCAACGTACCAAAAATACGGTGATAGTTATTCGAAACAAAAGTTATTGCAATCAATTTTGGAAATAAAGTGGAAATTAAAAACCGTTACAAAAATCAAAATGATAATGAAACTAGGTAGTAAAAGGTCTTTTAAAATGAGTTTTCAAAAGTAGGCGTCTGTGTAACACACTTCAAACATTGAACACACCCATATTATATGTCATTTTGACAGTTGAAGGTTTGCCATTTAAAAAAATGGAGTCGTATACATAACAACAACGTGTTGAAATTATTGAATTATTTTATGAAAATGGTCGTTCTGTAAAAAATGTATTTCGCAAATTACGCGATATTTATGATCGACATAAACGTCCAACTGAGCAAGAAATTGCTAATATTGTGCGGAAATTTCATGAAACTGGTGCAGTAAAAGATCGAGAAAGACATCAGTACGCTCGTGCCATAACCGTTAACGGTACCAGATATCGCGACATGATCACAACTTTTTTATGGCTAAAATGGGAAAATATTGATACTGAGGACATGCGGTTTCAACAAGATGGGGCTACGTGTCATACATACAGAGAAATACTACAATTACTGTATACAAAGTTTCCAGACCGTGTTATTTCCAGATTCGGTGACGTGAATTGGCCTTCAAGGTCCTGCGATTTGACACCGTTAGACTTCTTTCTCTGAAGCTATGTGAAAGGACAGGTCTACAAGGATAACCCTCGAAAGGTTGAAGCATTGAAAGCAGAAATTATTCGAATTATTGGTGAGATAGAGTCGCAACTATGCCAGAATGTGACCGAAAATATTGATAAAAGAATCAGGTACTGTAGAGACGCAAGAGGTGGTCACATGGAGATATTACTTTTAGAGTATAAATGGCAAACACTGCATTTAAAAAATAAATAAAAACTTCTCCAAGTTCAATTCAAATTCTATGTCTTTTGATTATTTACTTTTGAAAACTCAATTTGAAAGACTCTTTATATGTATAAAACCAAAGATTTTTAAAAGCGAATAGTTTTCGAAACAAAAATTTTCAATTTATGATTTGTTAGGGTAACAGCTGCTAAAAAGAGAAATATACTAAATTTTAACACACGAAACAAAAAAAAAATTTTTTTTTAATGTAAACGTCGTAAGGTGGAATAATTCCAACCCACACTGCCGCGGTGTTTACAGCGTATTTTACACGCTCTTATCCACTAGGCCACCGAGCCCCCGAAACAAAATTTTGCCTGCAATTTTGCAAAGTAAGTCTTTTTTCAAATTTGAAGCGCTGTAGCTCCGTAGTATGTGGAGTTAAATAAAAAAGTTCTTTTACAAATATATATTTTTTAATGAGACCTATCAATGATTAAAATTCCATTGGTCCATCTTAAATGGTGTAAAAGTTTTGTAAGCAAACGGAGGTTTCAAGGTTGTTCTTGTCGCAAACGAAAAAAGAGAGAGACACGGTTTTTTTTGTCAACTTTTAACTACCTATACGAACTCTTTATACTGTTATTACAATATAAATATAATATATACTATTATATTATTATAATTTTTATTTTTTATTTCTTATTTTTTTAATTCTTATTATTTTTAAAATAAAAATAAAAATTATATGGTAGCTACTCTAAAGCATTGGTCCAAAAATTTTGACGATAACTAGGTTCAGACATTAGGAGGACAGCTAGATATCTATAAGTATTTTTTTGTGTTACTTATATATTTTTTTTTATTAACATGTATAATCGTTAATATTATTATTTAAGGACATACACACAATAAATTAAGAAACAAGAAATAACTTAAATAATTTCTTTTTACACTCAAAAATTTGGAGAATAAAAAGCTGGTTGAGAATTGAGATTTACAGTACCTTGAGAAGAAACCTACAAATTAATCCAATAATATTTTGTGTTAATTTCAAAACTTTAGCTTTCTTAGTTTTAGAGTTATCATGCCTACGGACGGGCGGATGAACGGACACAGTTTAATCAACTTATTTTATTTTTATTTTTAAGTATGTATTACAAACAGCGGAGCAATTATAATATAATACAGAAACTATCTTACGAGTATAAAAAAATTGTTATTTTTTCCAGGTTCAATTTGTTTCAGTCATTTCTGGAAATTAGTTGTTCTCGTACGTTAATCTGTATTGGAGCATCTGTTTCTTGTTTAACAATAACACCCATATTCTGAAAGACATAGCAACATACGATGAATATCACTGAAGTGATGATTTTCTATTCTGAGAAACCGTAGACATGAAAAAATAATCATTCTGAGACTTTTAAAGTAGAAATGATGTTTATCTGTTAAAATCATCATGTGTGACAATTCTGAGAAACTTTGAAACGATGTGATAGCGATTTTTCTTCACTTCAAAATTTCATGCGAAGAGACACATTTTTTTTTTTTAAGTTTTTAATTTTAAGTTTAAAGTTTTTTAAAATATTAATATAAAAATAAATAATAATTACAAAGGAAATAAATATAGGTATTAGTTGTATTTAATAATTTAATTTCAGTTTAAAAAAAATAACTAAGATTAAACCATTCCAACAATTGGTGATATAGTGGAACAAAGAAACAGACATGGCAAGAGGATATACAAAAATATATATAGATTGAAATTTTTACATGAATATTTTTTAATTTCACGGGCTTTATGGCACATACATAATTGCTATATTAAGATAAATTTTTTTAAAGGAACATCCATCGTAACAATATAATTTAGAAAATTAGAGAAAAATGCGCAATTAAAAATTTATTTTCTACTTTTTGGTTCAAAAAAAGCTGTTTTTTAAAAAATTTTTTTATTATTTTTTATTTTATTCTTTTTAGTCACAAAGAATAAGTACCTATTAAATTGAATTTTTTTTAACTTAGGTACCTATAATAATAGCTAAATTATTTCTATATATGTATTTGCCTTTTCTTTTCTAATTTTCTCTTTCTTTTACTGGCAGTTTTTACGTGTTTCGTAGAATTTTTTGCAGCTTAATTATTCATTTTTATTTATTATAGCTTTTAATTCAAAAATTGAAAGCAAATTTGCTTACCTCTGACCTGAATTTTTAAATTACAAGTATAAAATGTAAGTACATATTATATGAGTAAATACATACATTATTATATATAGATATATGCAAGGAGAAAATATAGAAAATTATTATATAAATAATAATTTTTAAATTGTATTATAAGTATTTATAATGTTTTATTTTTAAGTATGTAAGTATATAAGCAAAAATGTATTGTATATAAGTACAAATAGCCAAAAAAGAAATATTTTAAGTATATGTATTATAAATAAATAATTTTAAGTATATGCATATGTACATATATAAGTATAAGTAGAAATTTATAAATATGTAGTGCACATATGGATATACATACATATAATATCTAAGTAGAAATAATAGAATATGATTTTAGAATTTTATTAATCACACAAAAAAAAAAAACATGTAAAGTATTATCTATAATGGTTAAAAAGCGTACAAATTCCAAAGAATTAAATAATGAGTATGTATATATTATACATATTTGATATTACTTTAAAAATCACATAGTGCATGTGAATGTTTATCTTATATATTATACATAAAAATGCAAAACTTTTTCTGTGCCTTTGCCATGGCCTATGCACTATGTGACTTTTTATATAATAAATATTAAATAGCAATATCAAATATGTATAATGTAACCATGGTATCCATAAATTATTATTTTTGAGATAAGATTTTTTTTATTTTTGATTGTTTGTGTTTCTCTTTTTTTCGGCACTTCAACAATTTACATGTATAATATTTATATTATACACAAATTTGTTATTGTTTTTGCATTGAATTGAATCTTCTGAAAAAAAAAAAAAAGAAAATAGCAACAAAATCAATTTTTATACAAAAAGAGTACAAATTCTAAAGAGTTGAATAATAAGTATGTATACATTATACATACATATTTGATATGTATTACGGTATAACTTTACTTTATTGAAAATCACATAGTGCATGGAGTGAATGTTTATCTTATCCATGGACATGCAAAACTTTTTTTTGCCTTTGCCAAGGCGTTTAAATGTAAAGAAAAAAAGTGAATTTGGATAAAAGTATATATGTGTGAATATTTTTTTAATCTTTTGAATTTTTATGATTAACAGATTAAATATTAAGCTTAATGCTAACTACATATATGTATGGATGTATGTATACGTATATTTACATTTTTGGACACCTATCATCAAATTCAAATACAGGTACTTAAATCGCAAGTAAACAAAAAATCTATTACTCTTGTTAACGTAAATATCAGATATCTACATACATAATATACACAGGGTTGCCACTTTGGTAATTTTCTACCAAATTTGGTAATTTTATTCAGATAATAATTTGTTTTATAATTTAGTAATTTTTTGGAATAATTTGAAGAATAGCAAAAATTAAAATCAGAACAAATCTTTGGAAAAAAAATCCATTTTTGAAAATAATGAACTATGAAGTTAAAATATTGTGTAGTCACCACATATGTAATTAATAGCTTTAACGTAATTAGTAATTACGTTAAAGCTATTAAGTACATATGCTATTAATTACAAAACATTAACGAAATATTTTAAGTTTGTTTAAAACAAAATTTTATAATTTTATTAAAAATCAAAATTTTTTACGTCTGTTTAAAATGGAAAAATAAGTTACAAATTTGCTAAAATAATTTAAGACACATAATTCATAATAAACTTCTTTCTGAAGATATCTTGTGAACAAAAAAGCTCGGCTTGTGAATGTGAATGAATCTCACTCGCAAGGTGAACAAGATCATTGATCTTCTACGGTGACTGTGAGAAAATTAGATGACGTTGATTGTGAAGAAATAAATTCAAGTTCAACAAGTAGTGAACGTGAAAAATACCTGGAAATTCCAGATGCAGTGGAGAGAAATTTTCATGGCTAAAAGAGAAGGAACTGGATAAAGGAAATAAATCGGCTTGTAGAGTTTGGTCTGCCATAAATTAATTTTAATTAAACATAAAAGTTATATACAACTTTTGCGTTCTAGGTTTTACATATTTTACTTTAAAAATTTTATGTTCCTTGACAATTAATATTGTTTGTTGATAAATAGTTAAGTTGTTTAAGTTTTAACATTTTTGTAAAATTTAAAAATGATTGCCGTTTCTTTGGATGTGTGTGTCATAAAAAAGAAAAATGTACAAACTAAATGTATAACATTATATTATGTATGTTGATAACATTTAGTTTTGTCTGTGTTTAAAAGGCAACAACAAACACACAAATATTTCATATTTTCATATTTTTATTTTACTATGTAATAATTCTAGAAAAAAATCTGTAATATCTTTTTATGAAAATTTTATTATTTTACTAATTTAGTTAACTTCTCTACTGTTTTTTAGTATTATTATTGTAATCATGTATTGTCACCGGAATTTAAACTGTGTCCAAAATTTCAAGTCTCTAGCTCAACGGGAAGTGTGTCTAAAATAGCTGGCAAGGTTCCACGATTCCTTTAACCACGAGTAAGTTCAATAAAAGCTTTTATAAAAAAAATAGATTTAAATAAATCACAATTAAGTAGTTTTTATTTAAATTATGATATTAAATTATTTTATTTTTTGATCTCATATCAACTTTATAGTTTCTATTTAAATTACTTTTAGGTATGAAATGATTTAAAAAATAAAGTAAAATAAAAACTTATTTCGTAAAAAACAAGCAAGCTCATAATTAAAACCAAATTTAAATACAAAACCTTTATTTACTTTTATTTTACTACTCAATCTAGTTCACTTCTAAACTTTTCCACTAATATTTTTTGACAATAAATGTTACCAACATAAAAAAATGCGTCATCACGCGTCTCTCAGAAATTCCATACATGATACGTTTGAAGTGAAAGTGACTTGACACATTTCTTCATCGCTGAAGATGGGCCTCTCAAAATACGGGTGTAAATAATATTCATTTCTACTGTAGACATTTTGAAATCATGTGTCTTGTTTTATTGTCTGAGAAAAACTGTGATATGTAAAGACGGCTATCATCAGCAGATATTCGATTATAATTCGAATTAGAATTCTGAAAAAGTTAGATGAACTAAAGATAGAGTTTAGGCAAAGTATATACTCTGTGAAACCGATTCTTTTTACGATTTTTTTTACTGATTTTCCAATTCCACTAAATACACTTGGAATTTGTCTTTCAATATCTATTAATCTTTATTAGCCTCTTGATTAGTCGCTTATTAGTTTTTATTACTCTCTTATCACCATATTTTTCAAAGTAAAACAAAATACAATTTGTTGATGCCGCAAATGTTGTCAGATATCGTCTTATCAATTATGTAATAATTAATATTGCTTTAATAGCTTTAAAACCAACTTTACATTTTTTTTTAAAAGTTCCGTTAACTCGTTGATGTCACGACATTTTCAAGAAATATTCGTCTTAACATATCTATTCAGATCGATCGATTGAGTTTGGATTAATATTATTACAATCCCTTAAACCGTTTCGGCAGATCGATGAGTGCTTTTTAAAGAACCGTAATAATTTTGTTTTTAAAGTTTGATCCGTTCCGGTGTTACAACAAAATTTAACCAAATTTTAATCGGGGTTACTACCTCCAAAACCTCTTTTAAATAAATTCTGAAAACTCTGATTTCAAAGCCAACTGTGAAATCCCTTTTATTTTTTATACTTATATATTTCATTAACAAAGCATTCAATATTATCATAAAACCGTTAGGTTGATACTGTTATTTTTAGAGAAAAACGGTTTAAATGACATTTTGTAAATAGAAAATTCAAAAATATTTAAATTGAAAGCTGAATTACTTTTTATTTAAAAGTCACTTGAAAAGTTCACTGTTTTTCATGCTGCGTTAAATATCTAATTTAGTAACCTTCCGTAAAAGGTATCTTCGGTTGATCTTACGTTTGTTAGTTCCCAAATTAAAAACAAAAAACTGGATTAAAGAATTTTAGAGAAGAGAAAATTTAACAGAAGCGTTAACTCGGGAATGATTAGGAATACACGTTACTTAAATACTAAGTTTTTTGCTTGTTTTTACCTATCTTATCACCCTTACAAGTATGCCGTTTAAATGTAATGCTAAATTTACATTATGGAAATGGGTTCATAAATAGTTCATAAATAGTGCTGAACTAGTCCGTTTTTCTACTGGGATATTTTTAATTTTCCTTAAATAATAAATAGATAATAAATTATCTATGAATATACCTATGTAAGTATGCATTACAAATAATTTATTCTTTTTAATTATTGTAATATTTAATTAGAAGTATTTTCCTAATTTACTACATTAATAATTTTATACTAAAATGCTAAAATAAAAGTTAAGTTAACTTTTCATATTAATTGGATTTACATACCCCTATGTACATACATATATTTTATATTCAAATCATAAATCACAATATAAAAAATGCATGTGCCCAATTCCAATCATAACAACATGTATAGATAGATACTAGAATCTATAGATAGATCCATCCATATTCACGAATAATAATACACACTATATTATTGTATGTACTACATGTATGTGTACATTCCTATATGAATGGATCCATACATACGTATATAAAATTCTTTATTGATGGCAGATACTTTTTTTAATTTTTTCATAATAAAAAAAATAGTACGATATATGACATGCATACATGTATGTATTTGTTCTATCCATAGTTTGTTTACCTATGCAAATACTTATTATTATGAATTATGATACCTTTATAAATTTGGCTAGTTATAAATTATAAGAAAATTTTAATTTTTATTTTATAAGTAGGTACAATTCTTTTTCTTAATTTTAAATTTAAAATTTTTTTGTTTTGATTTATGTAACTCCTAATGGATTTATTGTTTTATTCTTGAAAATTTTTTTTCTCTGCTCAATCAATTTTTAGTACATATGTAATATCTATCTGCATGGGTTTAGTATCCATATATAATTACATATTATGTACAAATGTTTGTACATATATTCATATTTCATACTTATTTTTTCAGTTACAAGTTGTAACATATGATTTATATAATGATAAATACATACATATGTACATATTATATTTAAAATTAAATTAAAAATACATAAGATTTATATATGATATCTTTAATTTAATTTTAAATAGGTATAATATTATGAATGTGCAAACAGTTCAGACTATTGTACCATACATAATATATTAAATATTATTATGATTGATTAATTTGATTTAATTTTTATTATTAATAAAATGAAAATGTATTGAATAAATTTTCGAGTCTGTTTACATTTATTTTATAATAATATAGATTATAGATACATTGTATGTATGGTAATGTTTTTTTTAACTTTAATATTAAATCGTCATTCTTTGTAAACAACAAAAAAAATACACCAAATCTAATAATAGTATTATAACATTAAATATAAAAATGTACATACATACCCATTAAATTTATATTGTTGTTGTGAGGTTGATAAAAATATTATACTTATGTATGCATTTATATATACTTATACATATTATACGATATACACTACAAGTTTTCAATATTTTGTATATTTTTAAAATGTAAAAAGAAAATAAAAGTTTTTTTTCACTCCAATAATGCACCGTACCTACCTCTATCCCGTATACACTTTATGAATAAACTAAGTTAAGTTAATTTTTATTTATGCTCAAAACTGCCTTGAATGAATATTGGATTTACTTTTAATAATAATACATATGTATTTAAAATAAATATTCACCCATACTTGTAAAAACCTATATTTATAAATTTATTTCAATAGAGGATGTTTTTTTATTTTTTCTTTATGCATTAATATAAAATGTATATGTATTGTGTAATGTTGTTCTTAATTTAGGTAGAGACTTGCTTGAGAGAAAAGCACAATACTAATACGGAACAACGTAAATAAAGAACGTAAATATGTACATATAATATAAAACAAGTTACAGCTATGAAAGTATGAAGTATCAAATAAGATAATGTTTATCTAAATATTTATATATCCATGCATACATAGGTTTTTAAAAGAATTTTTTTTACTGATTCAGAAATACAATGGTATAAAAATAGAAATATAATGAATTTCAATTTATCTGTAGGAGTGTAGTGTAACTATCATCGTATGAGTAATCATCAAATCAGTATGTATGCAGCAAAATAAACTTTAAGAGTTAGAAGAAAGAAACGTAAATAGGGGAAAATTAATATGTAATTTTTATACAGTATCCATGAATTGAATGATGAATCTTTAAATTTTTTTATACTACTTATATTTTTAAACAATATATTTTTTTTATATTTTTATTTACGTATTCTAATTTTAAAGTTTAAATAAAATTTGAATGCAATTAAAACAAACAAAAAATAACTAAAAAAATAAAAACAAACTATAGTTTGAATATTTTTTTTTTACTTAGATTTTAGCTGATAAATGATAATTGATTTGTACATACATAAATATACCATATGTAAGTATATTATATATGGTATACATATACATATATGTATGTGGTTTCGATTTGGAAATTGAAATTAAATTAGAGTATCCATTTGAAAAAAATGTACCTACATACATATACGGAGAAAATTGAAAAAAAAATAAAATTTTAATCCACAAAACTAATTGTACATAATTTTGTAAGTCGATTAACGCAAGAAAGTAAAGGTTTTGTAAGTCGATTAACGGCAACAGCAATTACAGTATGTATAAAAATGTGCATACATATGTACATAGATATGTGTCTGTAATTTTAAATAGATTTATATTCTGTATTTCATTTTATAAGAATTGTGTGTATCACTTCTCACTACATATGTGCCAACCAAAATATATCAAATATCAACTAAAGGTCACTCTTTTTTACTAATCCTAATGCATTTTTCTAAAACAAAAAAGTCTATTTGCATAAGGATAGGTACAACTTTTTTTTTGTTTCATGTGAATTATGTACATATGTATAGGAAAAACTGTAAGAAAAAAAAACACTACATGTACATATTTATTTTTGGGATGTAATTTTAAAGGCGGTTCCGAATGAATTTGTTTATGATTGAGTTTAAGGTCCCTAGGAACTATTGAGTTTAATGTAACAGGTACAACTGAAATTTTTTGTTTATATACTGGCGATCCCGAATGAATTTTCAATTTACTTGAATTTTAGTATGTTTCAATTTCAAATCGTCTTTTTTTAGATTGTCTTTTTCTTGCATACGAAATTCTTATTTGCCCTATTTTCTACAATTACAATAAATTTTTGCATGTTATATGTGGGCTGGCAAGAAAATTTTTTGGTCACGTGGTAAGTAGAACTATTTGTTATAATACATATACTTTGGTCAAAGAATAGAGATTAGTAACAAGAAGTTTCACTTTTTCTTTACGTGAACCAAATACAATTTTTTACCAAAACAACAAAAATCCATTAGCTAAAACTAAAAGAGGTAAAAGCTAATATACCTGTTTAATGTTTGAGGTATTATATGTAGGTATAATTTATAACATTCTATTGCGCCTATTAACAAATTAATTTTTGATATTAATCTCTATTCTTTCCTTTCGTGGCAATTTAAACAAGTAATGCTGGATCTACTGCATGTTTTTATATGGAAATTTGAAATCTCTCATTTTTCACATTAAGTTCGGAAGTTTTTTTTTTCTCCGAAAAAAAGTTGATTTAGATTTTTATGCGGAACTTTTTTCATCTGTAATTTGACATGCGAAATATTCAAAAAAAAAAAAACTTTAAAGAGAACAGACACGGGTGAATTTAAAAAAATAATTTTTGTTTTGAAATAAATTCAAATGAATAGGTAGATTTTTTATTTTATAAATTTGAAAACATCAAAAACGAAAAATCTAATTAAGATCTTGTCCGCAAGAAATTCTTTATTTGATTTATCAAGTAAACAAAAATTGAAAGTAATTTAAATGTCATTTTTAAATTTTTTTCTTCTGCAGAAAAATTGCGAATACTTGTTTAAATTGAGTAAATTCCAGTTAAAAATGAGTTTTTAAACTCAAAAACAAATTTTTTATTGGTAGTAAAACTTTTTTACAATTATACAGATCCTACTTAGAACAATAAAACAGAACAGGGAAAAAAATAAAAGCTTCTTAAATACTTTTGCGTCTTGCATATGTACGTATGTATGTACATTATTTTGTAATGTGAGATAGTACATTTTTATTTCTTTTACAAATTATGAATGAAAATATAATTATTTTTTAATAAAATTTTACATTATAAAGGAACTATGTAATATTTTATAGGTACATATTTCATTGAAAATGTATTTCTTCATTCCGGCTTGTAGTATACAGGCATTATACAAAATTAAAAAGCTATTTTACTTCCTATCCCGTCTCCTCTCATTCCCTTTATTAAATAAGCTAAGCAATAAGTATAAAGTAAGAACAACACATACATATGCATTAGTTTTATTCAAGCCAAATTATGTCATATGTGGTCATAATATATAAATTATTGTATATTCGTTCATTAGGCGTTCCGCGTTGGTATTATTGGTATCGTTGTATAAATGAAAAAATTCGAAAAGAAATATGTAAACATATTAATACCAAAGAATATCTATTACAATAAGAAGGGACACTTAAGCGATGTTTTGGAAATAGATAAGATAAGAAATAATAATAGATAAGAAATACATATATGGAATTATGGAAATCTTTTGTATGGTATACAAAAAAAAATGATGTTTTTAAGTATTATTATATCTTACATTTTTTAATAGATATACATTGCACTTAAAATATTATGTCTTTTGTCACAAGTTTTGTTTAGCTTTGTTAAAATTTTACATTTTTAATTACATTATAAATTCTTACTCTAACATATACCTTACCAAAATAATATTTTTCTTATCTATCACAACAATTGCAATTAAAATACATAAATATTTATTACATTACCTCTTGTTATCGCTTGCTAAATATTTAATATGATGTTTTCATCCCATATCTTATTTAAAAATTTTTTGAACACTTTACAAATAAATATTAAAAACTTTACAATGCAACTGCTTATATACTATTGTATTAGATTTATCTGATACACTAGGTATAAACTATACTTTTATGAAAGAGATAGAAAAAATAACTAAATATAATATATAAGAAAATAACTAAAAAGAAAAACAATGCAAATCTCGTATCCATATTAAAAAGTATGGTTTAAAATATTTCTTGTTATATTTTTTTACCTTTTATTTTGCTAGTAATATTGTGTAAAGTAATGGATTTTGGAACATGTAAATACACGTATATTTATCCTGCTTTAACTTACTGGATTTTTTTTTTTTAATTTTTCATAAGAGACAGTAGAAATTTCTATGTATTTTAGTGTCCCTTCTTATTGTAATAGATATTCTTTTATTATTACCCACTCACTGCTCGCAGTCGCATTTTACAATACATACAATATATTTTTATTTTCTTGATAAATTTTTATGCATATATATTCCACGTCTATTAATACTATATCAATTGATGCAATCACTTTACGGTTCTGCATGTATTCACTAGAAAAAATTACTTACCTACGTGTGTGTAAAAATTTCATTTTAAAATAAAAATTGAAGCGAGATATACAAAAAAAAACAAGTTACACTGGAAACCAAAGGTTTTAAAAGCCGCACATTTTCTAAAATAGAATAAAAAAATATACATTTTCTAAAATAGAATAAGTTTATATTACTGAGCCTTGCACAGAAATTTGTAATTTTTTTTTATTTTATACACAAGCATTTTATATATCTACATATGTATGTATAGTACATACAAAAAAATATAGAAAACTAAGTGACACTTCCACCAATTTTAAGGAATCCATATATAATTAACATTGGGGTCAATCATCAAAGTCATGCGAGTTAAGATTTTCTGAGAAAATTCTTTTTTTAAATCACACAATCATGAAAGTCTTATGAAATGAAAAGGAAAGACTTTGCTTTGTATGGAAAATTTTTGGTGTCAAAAACATAAACTGAAATTTTGTGAATTGAAAATAATAAAAAATAAAATTGGGAAAACTAGTGTTATTTGGAGTTTCATTTTGGATTACTAGATTGAAGAAATGGAAAGGAAAGTAAAAACTATTTTGTACCGTGAAAGATGCCTAAGACACTTTTCGAATTTTTGGAATACAGATTGGATACACAGATACAAACAAGTCGGACTTAGAAAAATAAAATAGTATAAATATTATATAGGCATTTTCATATTTATGACTATGCAATAGCGTACGTTGCTAGAAGCCCCCGTATTTTGTTTATAAAATAATAATTTTATAAATAAAATTATATTTTTGAAGCTTATATAAAATATAATTTTAAAGCTTAGAACATGTGTATAGGTATCTAAAAATTTAATTTTTTGACCCCCAATAGCTCTTAAGCAGAAGGTAAAATGTTTTTAAAATGCAGAAAGGTAGAATGTAAAATGTTTTTCTGAGATAACTCAAGCTAATTCTGAAAAATCTTTCTTTTCTCAAAATGCAAGGTTTTAACCAGAACTGTGCCGGAGTTATGTAGAAATCAAAATTTTCTAAATAATTTTTTTACGTAACGGTAAATGTAAATACAAAATTTAAAAATTGGTACATACTTTTTGATACTGATTTATAAAGCTAAAAAAAAATCCTGTAAGTCCTAAAAACAGAACGAGATATAAACATTATAATACAGATTTTTTTCATTTTAAACGACCTATCTATGATTAAAATTTCATTATTCTATTTTTAACGGCGTAAAACTTTTGTAAAGAAACAGAGAAACCAACAGAATGCAATTAATAAGCATTTGGTTTTTTTAAATATGCTAAAAATTAAAAAAAAAGTCAACTTAAACTCATGTTCAAACAAAATTCATAGTTTTTAAACAATATCAGTTTAAAATTGTAAACTTCCAACACAATTTTCTTCCAATTATTTTCCTTTCATTAGTCAAACAATAATAAATCAAGCGTATTACATAAAATTTTTTTGACCCTATTAAAAATTTTTATTTGTATACATTATCTACATCATATATAAGTATAGAATATGTATTAGTTTGGGAACATCGTTCAGCTTCGGCGCATAACATTGTTGTTGAATATTCTCTGTTGTGACTCGTGACTCGTTAATACAGAAAATTAGTTTAAGGGAAAGAGGGTATGATACTTATGTTAAATTTAAAAGCATATTCTTAAAAAGTATGTGTGTCAAAACTACATTACGTACATAAAATCAAACACATATGTATGTATTTTGATTGTACAATAATGCAAATTTGGCATTGTATTCTAAATTATTGAGAGAAAAACATAAGAAGGACAACGTAAATAGAAAAAACAAAAATGAAAATAAAATAAATAGTACATACATATGTATCTATGCATTGTACCTACGATGAATTATTTTTAATAAAAAATAAATAAAAATTTGTGTATTTTAACATTTATTATTTGAAATAACTATGGAATAATAAAGATGTTTAAAATACATTAAATATTAATTATTCATTAATTAAACATTTTATTATTATTCTGTTGGTAAATTACAAATTTCAATATTATTTTGTGAAATTTCCCCATTATGATAGGAAACTTTGTTACGTTTTAAATTGTCTTTTACTTTTTCAAGTAATAAATCTCGATAACATTCAATGCTTTCCAAAATTGATAATCGTACTGATTTTGATCTATTTGTATTTTTATCATATTTTTGAAAAATGTACATGGCATTATCTAAATCTTTCATTGCTTCTGTTAATTTTTCAGCTGGAAAATTTGATTCAGAATCTTCATCACTACTTTCATCTATTATAACTAAATTTTCTTGTTCATTTTCTTCATTATCATCATCTAAATTTATAATTTGATTTTCTTCACTACTACTATTTACTGTATCGGTATCCGTTATGAATGTAACATCATCACCATAAATCAAAATTAATTCTTCATTAGATAGTGGTTCATCTTTTAGATTTAAGGCACCAGTGCAAGAACTTTCATCAGTTTCAATATTTCCCACTTCACTTAATAATTTTATACTATGTAAACCAGAACGTTTTTTAAATCTTTCAAACCAACCATAACTGGCATTAAAGGTTTGTTGTGCATCTTCTGATATACTTGAATTTTCTTTTAAGTCATTAAATAAACTTTTGGCTTTTTCTTGTATAATACGTGAATTTATTGGTAAATTTTTACTATTTATATCAAAAATCCAAGCTGTTAATAATTTCTCCATACGTTGCATTAAACTGGAACGAATTTTTGTAGTAGCTTCACATGATAACTTTGATCCAGCTGCAATACTAGTACGTATTTTATCGGCATTTTTATATATTGTTCGAACAGTTGTTTCTGGTAATCTTAATTCTCTAGCAATATGTGCAGCTTTATTACCTTTATCTAATAACTGAATGATGTCTAATTTTTGTTTGAAAGTTATTGCACTTCTTGACCTTTTTTCGATATTATTTAGTTTTATTATTGGTGAAATGGAATTTGTTAATTGTTTTTTGAGATCTACTTCATTAACTGTAAAGCAAATTAAAAACAAAAGAAATAATTTGAAAATTTATTCATTTCAGATTTTTTTTTTTTTAAAGTAATTTTTTATTTTGAAAATCTAGACATTTTTTTAGTCATTAATTGTTACAATCTGGCAAATTTTTAAAAGAATAATTTAGATTTGATATTTTTTTATAAATAGGGATGTATGATGTTGTAAATACACGGCGAACTAAGTTGAAAACTTGGTACGCGGACTTGATAAGTTGTATCGTGTATGGGCAAGTTGTACAACTTAAATGTCATTTTGACATTGAGATTTTTTGATTTGAGAAAATAATAAAAATATAAAATACATAATTACAATGTGTGGATGATAGGTTGGTACCAAGTTTACAACCTATTCCGCCGTGTGTGGGCAGCATGATAAACATGTAAACTGAAAAACAGGTATAATATTATATCGATGTAAGTATGTACATACAGATATTAGATCATGTATGTATGTACAAATCTATAAGAATTATAAAAATCTAAATTGCGGAACCTATTACATACATTTATATTCACTATTTTTCTACTATTAACTAATATACAAAGAAAATTATATAAGCATATAAAAAAATATCTTTTAGAAACTTACCATTATCAATAGTAATATTATAACGTTTTTTAAATCCTTCCAACCAATTATAACCACCAGTAAATACTTGTTTAGAATCATCTGCATTTTTTGATTTTTCTTTTAAATAATTAAATAAACTTTTTGCTTTTTCTTGTACCATACGTGACGTTAACTGTAAATTTTTGCCATTTATGTCAGAAATCCAAGCTAATAATAATTTTTGCATTTTTGGTATTAAATCGAATTGCCTTTCTGTGTCAATATTACGAAATTTATTAAGATCATTTTTAATTGTTATTATAACAGATTCTTCTATTTTCAATTGTGTTGCAATATCTGTTGTAGTATTATTTTTTTCCAATAAATCAATTATTTTATTTTTTAATTTTAAAGGTATAAAAGTTCTTAGATTGTTTACTTTACTAGCTTTCAGGAAGCGTATAAAATCTTCTTCGAAATTCACACGATTTTGATCTAATTGAATTGGAATTGTTGCAGAATTATTCGAATTAATTTCCACCTCTGTAAAAAAAATAAATAAATAAATAATGTTTTAATTCATTAAAAATAATAAATTCATTTAAAGTAATAAAAAAAATAAACTTAATAATTTTCCAATATTTATTTATTTTACATTTCATATTATGAACGTGAAATTATTAATCATATCCAAGACGCTAGATTCAGATTTTGTCATAAACTTTTATGTACTTAATCAAATTTAAGATATTTTTACTTTTTTCAAAAGAATCTAAAGATAATTTATTTAGAAAATTTTCAAAAATTACTTTGGGTAAGCTTATTGTGACCTATTCTTAACCTTGTTAAAACTACAGATTCTCTTCGGTTCAAGCAGAAAATCGACTTCCAATGCGTAGTAATTTCTTTAATATCTTTTAATTTATTATTTTAGATTTGCTTTTTCCCATTTTTCATTCCACATTTTTTGTAAGTTTTGATTTGAAACTTCAAAACGGAAAAAACGGATTTTTTTATCATAAGGCAGTTTAATAGATTCTTTGGCCATTAAATCCATTTTATTATTTGTGCCAACTTGGAATCCACATGAAAACAAAATTTCAATTTTCGGTTTTCGTAAATGATTTGTTTGATTTTATAGCTGATAGGGTGTTTAGAATACATTTTTTGGATAATCTGAAGGGAGTTAAGTGAGTCGGTACATACTAAGAAATTTATTTTGTTAATTTTTATTGCATATTTTACTGCTTTTTGGATAGCGTAAAGCTCTGCTGTGCATATATTTGCAAAATTGTTTATATGACACATTTTTTCAATACTCTTATGCTTGAAGGCACAATTCGTTTCTCCATTATAGACAAACCCATTAGTATATATTTTATCATAATTTAAATAAATTATTGAGTTACTTTTTTCGTTGAATAGCGCTTGAAATTTTTCAGCTGATGTGCTTTCTTTTCTGCAATTGGGATAAAGAGATATCAATATTTAAGTTTTGAGGCCAAGGTGGCGTAGATTGGAACTTCTTACAGTCAAATTTATACTTATAAGGAATTGAGTATTTTTCTCCTATAAGTTTAAGTCGGATAGCTACCAATCATGCTATAATTGGTAGCTATTAGATTATTTTTTCATTTTTTCAAATTGTTTTGCATTTTCTAATTTGGATTTTAAGTGATGTTTCTTAAAAGAAAATAATAAAAAATAAAGAGAAACCATTCAATCATGTCCATTATTTACACAATTTTGTAGTTTAGATTGAATGAATTTTAAAGTGTTTTATGATAGAAAAATTATACCAAATCATCTGCATACATAGCATATTTTACTGGTGCTTTAATTTTCAACAATAGCCTATTGATTGCTACTAAGAAGAGTCTAAGGACAGATCCTTGTGGAATCCCATTTTCAAAAACTTTTTCTGTTCAACAAGTATTCCCTATTAACGTAACATATTTTCGGATAGAAAGGAAGTTTTGAACAAATTTACTAAGGGCTTAGAGGCCCAAATTTAATAAGTTTGTCTAACAGATTTCGTTTCCATAATAAATAGATACAAGAAAACGCTTAGTGGAAAAGTTTCCATTATTTAAGATTCAAGTAATAGTAAGTTGTCTATTGTGCTTTTATTTTTTCGAAATCCAAATTGAAACAAATTAATTTTATTATTTTGTTCAAGGAACCATTGAAGTGTTTTGTTTATAATTCTTTCTAAAACTTTACATAGACAGTTAGAGATATAGGCCTGTAGTTGTCCGTGATTTTCGGATCTTTTCCTTCTTTAAAATCGGTATAAGTAAGGCATTTTTCCAACTCAACGGAAAACAATAAAAATGAACATTTGTGTTTTTTGTTTGTTTAGCTTCACACAAATTACATTACCTAATTTAGAAATTTTATTAGCATGATATTCAATTGGATTTAAAAATTTTTTAGCACATTTCAAAAAATTTTGAACAAATGTGCATATTATTTTCACTCTGTTCATCTGTCCGTCCGTATGGGTGTTTACAAAAATAAAAAATAAAACAATGAAATTTTAACTACGAAATAAAACAATGAAATTTTAACTACAGATAGGGACCACCAAAAAATTAAATTTGTGGAACAACCGTTACGGAGCTACAGCCCTACAAAGTTCGAAGATCTTTAAATCTATCTTTAAATTGTTATAACACAATCTTTAGCTCTATCTTTAAATAGTTATAACACAGGTTCTATAAGGCATATTTTCAATATGGAAACGCAAAATAGCTGCTTTTATAAACTTTATAAATATATATAAAATAAATATATAGCCATGCGGTATATTAATATTCCGTTATGTGAAACTCAATTTTTACTCAAATGTTGACCCATTCTATCTTTCAAGCGGTTTAACTTAGAAGCTGGAAATTTTGAGAGGAGTTAGATCTTCGGAAATAAGTATGAGTCATTTCAGGAAATATTTTTGTACCACCTCCGTTTAGAAGCTGTAAGAGGTCAAAAACTGAAAATTCTCTTTTTTAAACACTTGTGATTTGGACACCAGCCCAAATTTTTTTTTAAGTAATATACCAAAAATTAAAACTCCAACATTCATTTTACTTAATAGTATGGGGTTACCTTATTAATTGACGAAAATGTGATTTAATTTTCCTCAATTTTTTCTTACCAAAAAAAAAAATCAAACTAGTTTATTTTTCAATAAATGTATCTACTCTTTACTCTAGGGTTATTATGGAACATTTTCCAATGTGTTTTTTTGTGCTTTTTGTGCTTGAAATGTGCTTTTTTGAAAGCCCTTGATTTTTTCCATTACTTGTTTATTATTAATTTTAAATTATGCAGAATGAATTTAAATTTTTCTTGTAATCTTTTAAATAAAGTTGACTATCGAAACAGTTGATGTTATAGTATAAAAAATGTTGGTAGAAAAAAACTGACTAATTGATAATTGTAATTCATTGTTATGCTAATATAAATTCAAGAATATTATGTATATATGTATGTATATTTATAAATGTAATACTATAATTAGTAAATAAAATATATTATCAAATACCTTTATATTCAGTTTTTTTTGCATTTTCTTGTTCTTCTTCTTTTAATTTCAAATCTTCTTCTTTTAATTTCAAGTCTTCTTCTTTTAATATCAAATCCTCTTCTTCTTCTACTAATTTTTGGGATTCTAATTCATATTCCATTTCCTCGTCTAATGCTAATTGTTCTTCTAATTCTAATTCATCTTCTCCTTCTCCTTCTTCTTCTTCTAATTCTAATTCTTCGATTTCTTCTTCTCCGTCATCATCTTCAAGTGTTATTATACTTTGATCATCATTATTTTCATTATTGACTGTTTTATCTTCTAAGTACAATGAAATTAATTCTTCATTAGACAATGGTTTAAGATTTGACGAAATGTTTGAAGAATATTCTTTGACATTAACATCAACATCTTTACGAGACAATGTTATATCAATACCAGAACGTTGTCTAAAACTTGTAAACCATCCATAACTGGCATTAAAAGTTTCTTTTGAATTATTTGAAATCTTTTTTAAATCATTAAATAAACTAAGTGCTTTCGTTTTTGTTTTGCGTGCAGTTATATTTAAATGTTTTTTATTTATATCAAGTATCCAAGCTTTTAATAATTTTTCCACTTTTGGTAATATAATAGGTCGAACTACCGTCGTAGGTTCTGTGATATTAATTGTACCAGCTTTTATGCTTTCACGAATTTTATCAACATGATGATGAACGTAACGAACAGTTGACATTGGTAAGCCTAATTTTTCACAAATTAATGATTTTTTCAAACCTTTATCTAATAATTCTATAATATTTAATTTTGATTTCCAAGATACACGTTTTCGTGTTTTCTTTTTTAAATAATAATAATAATTCTCTTCCGAATTATTCGAAGTATTTGTTTGTACTGGACTGGTTATTGTTGTTGGTTTGACATCATGAATTTCATGTACTGTAAAAAAAATAAATAAATATTAATATATATATTTTTTTAGTTCCGGCCGGCAAGAATGTTAAAAAAAAAAAAGGGGGAAATCGCGTAAATTTTTATAGATAGTTTTGAATTTTAAGCGAACAAATGCCACACCATAGGCAAGTCATAGGTTGGTGTTTTTTCTATTTTTGTAAGTTATTGAGACTAAAGGAAATTAGAAAGTATACTAGCAGTCGCTTTTAAATTTTAGTATACATTTATGTATAATAGGTTAACAAATAATAATCGATTGTTACAAACCTGTATTCACTTCTCCTTCTTCATTTTCATTCACTTCCATATTCATTTCATTTTGATCTTCCTCATTACTACTACTCGATATGCTTACTGTATCAATTAAGGATTCATCTTGAAATAATGACATTAATTCTTTATTAGATAAAGGTTGTTCTTTTGATTCATTCGTTGAAAAACTTCCATTATTTTCAAAATTTAAATTATCATTTGATACTTCATCTAATAATTTTAAATTTTGAAGACAGAAACGATTTTTAAATCCTTCAAACCATAAAAAACTGGCATCAAATGTTTCAGTAGAATTTTTATAATTATTTGAGGTATTTTTTAAATCATTATATAAACTTGTTGCCTTATCTTCTATAATATTTAGAGTCATTGGTAAATTATTACTATTCATATCAAAAATCCAAGCTGCCAATAATGTTTCCATTCTTTGAATTAAATCAGATTGACTTGCCCTTATAATTGTTTTCGATACACCCGGTATATCATCTGCAATACAATCACTGATACCAAAACGTTTTACGAAACCCTTAAACCAAGCTTCACTAGCAATAAACTTTATGTTTGAATTTTCTGGATTGTTTGAATTTAATTGTAGATTATAAAGTATACTTCTCGCTTTATTTTTAATAGTATGTTTATTTGCTGATGATTTTCTTCTTTTCATATCATGTATCCAAACAAGTAATGATTTTTCCATTTTACCCAATAATTCATTTTTTACTATTTCTGCATCCGATGCATTGAACTTAGCTTCCGGTAGTTTGATCTTGCAATGATCGAATGATAGCACTCCAGTTGTACTTTCATTTATACCTGAACGTTTTAAAAAAGGTTTAAACCAAGCTGTATCGGGAACAAAAGTTTGTTTAAGATCTTGCGGTTTGGTCGAATTTTTCTTCATGTCATAAAATATTATCTTTGCCTTACTTTTTATAGTATTCCTATTAATAAATGATTTTGTTCTAATCATATTATATATCCAATCAGTTAATTCTGTTTCCATTTTTTGTATTAAGTCAGACCGATCTGTTATATATTTTTCTGATGATAAAGTTATGACGCCAGCTAAACAATTTCTTACTTTATATGCATTTTTATATATTTGTAGAAGGGTTGATTTTGATAATTTATACTGTTGAGCTATATATGACAATGTTGTTCCTTTTTCGAATGCTTCTATTATTTCTAATTTTGTTTTTAAAGGTAAGCTATTTGACTTTGGTTGTAGGGAAATATCCTTTTCAGAATTTAAGTTAATATTTTCTTGACTTATAATAATTGGTTGATCTTCAGGATAGATTTCGTCTCCTATAAAAAACATAAAAAATAAATTTTATTTATAATTTTAAATCTTATGTAGACAAAGATTTTTAATGTAATATAATAGATGGAGTATTTAGGTAAAACCAAAATATTCTGCATTGTACCACTGTAATTAGTATTCTTTATTATTATAATTGGGATATTTTGTGTGATTGTATTAAGAATTTCTTAATAGTAATACATACACATAAAAATATATTTTTGTAGCGTTAATAAAAAAAAAATGATAAAATAGAATTCTTTAGAATTTAGATACTTCTAATATTTTTTAGAAGGGCTTTTATTTTTTGTTCTTTTTGTGACATTATTAGAGGCATACTCTGCCGAAGCGTTCTAGCTGTAAAGCAAGTACGCATTCTATCAGATAGTCAGGCGGCGTTAAAATCTCTGGAATCAATATGTACAACCTCGAAGACTGTAATAATATGCCGAAAATTTCTTAACGAGATGTCCAGGCAGTTTAGCATTTAGCTTTTCTGGGTACCAGATCATCGAACATTCTGGGAAATGAAAAGTCTGATGAACTTGCAAGAATTGGTACAACCTTACAAGTCCTGTCGGACAAAGCAAGACTAGGGGTAGCTCTATCCATAAGCAAAATGTTACTTCGAAAGAAAATAACGGATATTGTAAATAACAAATAGTCAAACTTGACCTCATGTATCACAAGACTTAAATGGCCCAAAACCGATTTAAGACGATCCAATGGTCAGCTTTCTCTTAAAAGGGCAGATATTTGAATGACAATGGGTATAATCACTGGCCACTATCTAATAGGGAAGCATGCCAAAAGGCTTGCCTTATCCGCAAATGACTATTGTAGAGCCTGCAAAGATGAAGAAGAGGAGGAAACGACTCTTCATCTCCTTTGCACATGCCCAACCTTGTCGGCTAAAAGAAACCTATTTTGGAGCAATATCTCTTCAACAACCTTAGCGATCTAGCAGGTAAAAATGTGAAGAGCATGCTTCGCTTTGCAAAAAGCTCAAATTGATTATAACGAGTGGGATAGAAAAGTTTCTATGTGATATCCAATGGACCAAATACGGTCTAAGGTTGCCTTTTTGGCAGCCACTGTAACCTAATCTAACCTAGGTAGGTAATAAATTTTTAAGTTTCTAACTACTATAATTAATTTTATTACTTTCTTTCTTAACAGCTAAAAGTAGAACAATATATGTAACAGTTTTTAGTACATAATATACTAATGCAATAATTTAATTTTCTTTAATATTTTATATATAAATATCTATTGCATACTTTATCTTTTTCAATTGGCTCAAAAAGTCTTCTAAGTTTCAATATTTCTTGAAATCATAAAAAAATTTAAAAAATCAAATCAAAAGACTAAATTTAAATAACGATTAAACCAAGTGAATGATAAATTTTATACGCTGTGCTTAAGTACGAAATTTTTCCACATTTATTGCTTTGTTCACTGCTGGTAATATACCTAATTCAAGGCAAGGTTGTAGAAATTTTAATCGAAGTTTGAACGAAGTACACCCGATAATAATGTTCGTAAAATAACATTTCGATTATAAAATAATATTTCTAAAATAATATATATTTGTGAAGCTGATAAAAGCAGCTATCGTTTTCATATTGAAGATATACCTTATAGAACTTGTAGTAATTTAAAAATAAAGCTTTTTCAAGGGGCTGTAGCTCCGTAACGGATGGGGTTACAGAAAAAAGTTGTTCCACAAAATTATTTTTTTAGGATATCTACAAGGATATCGTATAATATCGCATTCAAAATTTCATTGCTCTACATTAAATGATGTAGAACTTTTGAAAATTTTTTATGAAAAATGTGGAGTTCAAAAAGTTAGTTGCTCGAGAGGTACCCGAAGTTTTAGTCGGATCTTAACCAAAAAAAATGGGCAACCTACAAATTGATCCAAGAATACGTTCTGTTAATTTCAAGACTCTAGCTTTCTTAGTTTTTGGGTTATCGTGCTGACGGACGGACAAAGCTAAATCGACCCAGAATTTGATTCTGATCCGATCCATACCTTTGTAGGTATATCTAGCTTGCTTACTTCTAGGTGTTACAATATAATAAAATAAGGTATAAAAAGT
Organism: Poecilobothrus nobilitatus; assembly: GCA_947095535.1. Classification (NCBI taxonomy): domain Eukaryota; kingdom Metazoa; phylum Arthropoda; class Insecta; order Diptera; family Dolichopodidae; genus Poecilobothrus; species Poecilobothrus nobilitatus. The sequence goes on from OX352774.1 coordinate 177,924,398, forward strand.
ATTCATAAATATTTTTTTTTCCTAAGGTAGATGGGAATCTTCCAAAGACACCAAGAATTTCCCCTTGGTAGTGTCAGATTATTACTGACTAAACCCACCTCCCATCTTTTAGCCAATATAATTGGATGAAACCCTTACCTGCGAACGCAGTGTATTGGCTAGGGAGTAGGGATAGGAAATGGATACGAAAACATCGAATTGGGAGTGGGACTGAGGAAATAATGAATCCGCCTATTATTATTGCTATTTTGCTAACAGTGACTATAGTCGTTACAACAGTTACAACATGCAGTAGTATATAACACCTTACTGCATGAGGTAATTATTGAAGGCAATCCCCACTGTCACTGTAGCAACTATTATTATTATTACTACTGTTATTACTATCATTAGTATTATTATTACTACTATTAATTATACGATATACATTATTACGATATGAAATTCCTACACATTTTTTATTTATATAATAAAACCGGGGTTTGAACCAATATTAAAAAAAGTTGACAAAAATGTTTGTACTACCTGTTTCTATATTATATTATTTCCCTCTATGATAACACATTATACTACTGCATTTAATCAAAATTAATATGAATTATTATCAATTGCACAGCTGTAATGATAGAAAAAAATTTACGAAAATTTACTTCAATCTAAGCTACCTAGAGATTTTTCTAAACTACAAACTTATATAGCTAAAGACGGCGAGGAAGACAGAACCTTCGTTAGCAATGAAACATCGGTGATTAATAACCGTAAAAAGTGGAAGGATGTATTGAGTTAGGTTCATGGTTTTACAGCCAGTCTATAGTACTTTAAGTTTATAAAAAGTTCACTACAGACTGTAAAGGATTTATCAAATCACTTCTAATGTACAGGAACTATAGATTATTCAGTGATTAAAACCAGCCAGCTTCTGGCTTTTTTTCTTCTGAACTCATAATTTGTTTTTAGTATTAATATCAATTTCTAACACATAACTTAATTTTGAAGTAATAAATAAGAGGCCTCGGTGATCTAGTGACATGTAGCTTATAAACCGAGGAAATTCGGGTTCAAATCCTGCAATCTAAATCAAACTGTGGTCTATAAATTAAATAATTAAAATTATTTCATTCAAATAATCATTTCCTATAAGTATAACAAAATACGCACAATATATTTGCCCCTATATGCCTATATAATATAGGTACACCTACTCTTATTATAATACATCATCCAAGTAAGTGATATGTACATATTATATATGTACATATATGTTCATATATATAAATATCATTTCTTCAAACAACCGTTACATTTTTATTTATTTACATTTTTTGTATTACTCATCAACCTCAACATTTTAGTTATCGATAGATTTTTGCACAAAAAAAACAAAACCAAAAAGTAAAAACACGCATCTTGTTATACATACATTTTGTATGAAAAATTAATATTTTCGTCTGCGAAATTTGGACTTGAAAAAGTTGCTCTCGAGCACTATATAAAATTTTAGTCGGGTATTAACCAAAAAAAAAAAAAATAGGGAATCTACAAATATAATTGCAAAACTCTAGCTTTCTTAGTTTTTGAGCTGTAGTGCTGACGGACAGACGGACAAATCTTAATCGACTAATTTTTCGATTCTGATTCGATCTATATACTTGAGGTTATATGTCTCAATTTGAATGTACTCGAAATTATCGTACGGCTATAAAAAAAAAAGGCAAGGAAATTCATATAAATTCTTGTTATACAGATATTTTAAAATTTTATGAAAAATTAAAATTTTTGTAGGAAAAAACTAGACTTGAAAAAGCTGTTAGCTGTCGACTTGAAAAAATTTTAGTCGAATTTCAAGAAAACAAAATAAGGAACCTGAAAGTTGATCCAAATATTCTATTGATATTAATACTCTAGCTTTCTTAGTTTTTGAGTTATCATGATGACAGACGGACGAACAAAGCTTAATCGACTTAATCGACTATCGACTAAGATTCTGATCTAATCCATACATTTGAGTCTATATTTGTTATTCTTATCTCGAGTCGTTAAAAACAGAGGAGCAAATATAATATATCCGACAACTATAGTTTTCAATTCAACTTTCAACACGCGCGCGCATCACATTACATTACAATTAAATTGTTAAATTATAGTTAAGTACCTGAATTATCTCCTATGTCTTCTCCATTTTCTTCTTGATCAATATAAACTAAATTTTCATCGTACATACTATTCTCTTCACTACATGCATTTTCTTCTTTCATTTTATCTTTATTCAAAAATAATTGGCTTTTATCATCGATCATATAGTTCAAAGAATCTACATTTTTTTCTTTAGTTTCCTCTTTTCCGTTACTTAGATTAATTGACATTTCACTTTCATTATTAATACTATCGTTTACTATATCATCTACAGGCAGATTAATTATAGAAATGCCATCTTCAAAAAGCGGCAGATTACCTATATTAGTTTTATATTTATTTTTTTGAACCCACATATATTTTTCATTATCGAAATAGATATCACAACGTTTTTTCAAACTTTTGAACCAATTATCATTCTTGGGAAATTCTTGTTCCCTTATTTCCGGATTCTTTGAGCTTTGTTTTAATTCCTGAAATAGAGTTTGTGCCTTACATTTTATATGATTACTTCGAATTATAAGTCCTTTATCAAACATATCAGTTAACCAATCACTTAATAATTCTTCAAAACGTAGCATTAAATCAGATTTATATTTTATTTCAGAACGCACGAAACCATTTGCCAAAAACAATGTAGGTATAGCTCCACTTTTTAATTTTTTTTTTCCCAACCATTTTCTTTCGAAATGTTTTTCGCATATTCTTTTCTTTGATGCATCTGCAGCAATCGTTTTACTTGCTAATAACCAAAGAGATAGTGAATTTCCACCTCGCGGAAATTTATATAATTTAAGATTTTTTGTATTTTTACTTAAATCGCATGAAGAAATGCAACATTTATTGTCCATTTGTCTATTAACTTTTCCTTGTTGGTTCGCTATATTATTTGCTATAGTTAATTACAAAATCAGATGAAAATAAAAACAATATAATTTAAATGCAATAAATAATAAAAAAAAAATAAATGTTTATAAAACTACTAAGCTATAATTTTATGTACATAAGTAGAAGTCTGTGGTTATTTTTTTTATCAATTTATAAATTTTTTTTTTAATTCAAATTTAAATTTGTGTTTCTTTTTATTTTTAAAAATAAATAAAAAAAAAACAAGGCAGTATGTAAGGCCAAAAGTTTTGAAACGAAATACAAAAACTTTTATGACGTAACTTATGCTAAATCTCAAAATCTTTTATCTCTCATAATTCTGACTAAAATCCAAAAACTCTGAAGAACAAAAAAAAAACTAAATTGCAAAATATTATATAATTTTTAAATTTGTTATAAAGCTAAAAAAATAATTTCTGTCGTTTACCATTTTTAGATTCAAAACATAATTTGCAGAACTTGTGATATAAACAGCTCTTCTGAAGATAAAGGGACTCCTCTCAAGAAGTCAAAATCAATGTTTGTCTACGATACTTCGTAAGAATCACCTCTTCAAAAACATAATCACTATCTCCGCATCTCCTTTTTCAAGGACGAAAAGAATATTTAAGAGCATACTTGCCCATCTCAGTTTTTTTTATATAAAACGTTATATCTTTAAGTTTATTGAATAAATATATATATATATATTTAATCCTAATTAAGTAGGATAATGATCTAACAATTATTTTAACGTTTCTTTCGTAAAGATCGATGTTGCCGTTGAGATATAAGGGTCGAAAGTTAAAAATTTTTAACAAAAACAAATTTTTAATTTTTCTTTAAAAATAAAATATTTCAAGATTTTCTAGAAAAAAACCCAGAATAATTTAAATAAAATAATGACCGGTTAAATATATATTCAATAGAATTATAGATATAATATAACGGTTTATAAAAAAACTAAAATGGGCAAGCATTTTCTTAAATCTCCATTTCGTCCTTTAAGGACGAAATTCTGGGATAATGATATATGTTTTTGAAAAGGTGATTTTACAAGGTACCGTTAACATTCACTAACTTTATCCTATCGGGGGTCCCCTTATCTTCAGAATCCCTATATAAACATTTAAAAATATGTTTTTTCTAACTTTAAAGATCTATAGTTCGATAATGAATGGAGCTACATAAAAAAGTTGTTGAACAACATAACATTTTTCTAAGATATATGTATATCTATGCTTTAAATTTTATTGTACCATCCTAAACAGACAGATGAACGGACAGTGTGGTACTAATCAAAACTAGTCAAAATATTTTTGAATAATTTGCTAAAAATATCTTCAAATTTAGCAAAAAAAAAATTCTTCAATTCAAATTTAATGAAAAATAAATACGTAAAAAATACAGGAGTTAAGGGGCCTCGGTGACCTAGTGGGTAAAAAACGTGGGTAAAAAAATACGCTGTAAACACCGAGAGAGTGTGGGTTCGAATCCCACACACGTTGTAAGAGTTATTTCCCCTTAAGACATTTACAACCACGCCTGAACAGGAAAGGCTGCGTAATTTCCTGTCCACATTTATGTGGCAGAGAAATGCATTTAAAAAAAAAATACAGGCAAATTGTTCCGGATAGTTCTTTTTTCTTCCGTTCCTAAATAATGTTTTCTATAAAAACAAATGAAGAAAAAGCAGCTTGCTCTATAACCACGTCTACTTTTGATATATTATAACTAAACAAAAATTTTGATTTTTACTGTATTTTAATTGTAACAAAGCTTAAATTAGGTTAATTTGAATTTGTATAAGCATTTGCCATTGATCAATGTAAGATATCGAAAGATCACGCAGCAATGAAAGTTTAAATAGTTTATTTGAAACTATTAGTATTTTTGAGCATTTTTCGAAATTTTAGTATTAATTAACTTTATGTATATGTACTTATTTATATAAAATTATAGTTTTACTTCGTAATATTTTTACTAATTAAATACTAATCCAACTATTAAATTGATATTATTAAGTACCTGAATTATGTTCTACGTCTCCTCCATTTTCTTCTTCATGAACAGAATTTAGACTTTCTTGGTCCACACTATTTTCTTCTGCACCTACATTTTCTTCTTTTATTTTTTCTTTATTTAAAAATAATTGGCTTTTATCATCGATTATATTGCTTACAGAAACTAAATTTCTTCCTTTAGTTTTTTCTTTTCCGTTACTTACATTAATCGACATTTGAAGTCCATTATTCATACTATCATTAACTATATCATCTACAGGCAGATTTATTATAGAAATGCCATCTTCAAAAAACGGAATATTTTTTGTATTAGTTTTATATTTGTTCTTTTGAAACCAAGTATTTTTTTCATCATCGAAATGTATATCGCAACGTTCTTGCAAACTTTTGAACCAATTATCATTTTTGGGAAATTCTTCTTTTCTTAGTTCTGGATTGTTTGAACTTCTTTTTAATTTATTAAATAAACTTTGTGCCTTATATGTTATATGATGACTTCCAACCACAAGTCCTTTACCAAACATATCAGTTATCCAGTCACTTAATAATTCTTCCAATCGTTGCATTAGGTCAGATTTGTTTTTAATTTCATAAGTTTGAATTATTTTTCCATCATTCATAGTTAATGATTGGTGTTTAGGGTTCATTTCGTCCTCTGAAAATGATATATATAAATTGTAATAAAATTATTGAAAAGCTGCGCAAGTTTTTTAAATAGGAAGCACAATAAATATATTACATAGATATTTCTTGACGATTAACAGTAGAATACAAAAAGTTTTAAAATGTTGTCAACAATAACAGTTTTCTATCAGTGTTGAAACTGCTATTAACCTCTTTTAAGATAGATAACCACTTTAAAAATCAAAACAGATAGTTCGATAGACATTTCTTTCCTTCTTGTATCTTGTATAAGGAGCATATGCACAAAATCATTTATTATTATTAGATTAAATTTAGACATTCTTCGCTAAGACTTTAACTACTCGGCTTAAGGTGCTAAATTATGTATGTATGTGTGCACCATCAAATTTGTAGAAGAATTGTTTTTTTGTTTAATTATTACGATATATATTATTGAACTATTGCACCGGAATGAGAATTCAATCCAAAACTTAACTGAAGGTATAAAATAATCTTTTACGGATTTAAAAACTATTTCAGCAAATTTCATTATTCGCTTAAATTTCTAAAATGGTCTGAACATCAAAAATTTATAAAAATTATTAAAAAATACTTCAAGTATTGGAATATACGAAGAATTAGAGCAATAAAAAGATCTCTTTTGTAGACAACGAAACATTTCTGCTAAATTTGACTACAATCATAAAGTAACTACATATATATAGAGTATTCAGGTGGAAGAAAAAAGTAGTCTTTTTAATTTCGTAAAATCAAGTTAATCATATTTTAGTTTATTTTTATTTTCGTTTTGCTTTTCTTTTTTTTTTTGTTTGTATGTCAATTGATTTATGTATGTACAGTTGTATATATTTCTTCATATAACTTTTACAATTTCTTTTTAAAAAAAAGGTAGTTTTAAATTTTTTTGGCGAAATATTTATGAGTCTTTCCTTTCCTCCTTTTGCCATAAATTTGTATGAAATTCTTCGCCATGATTTTGTATGAACATTTTCTATCTCTATTAACATTAAAGTGTTGTATTGTGTGTGTTCTATCATAGAAAAATAATATATACATAGCTATAATGTATATACATACCTTTCCTCTACAGTATATATATAATTTCTAAATATGATTACATATTTTTAAAAAAATAACACCTCGATTCTACCTCGATTTTTTCTTCCACACCTATACGTACATATTGTTATGACATTTGCTGAATTTTCATACAAATACATATAATTTTTGATACGATTTTTCTATTACAAACCATACATCATAAAAATCATCTCATATTAAGTATATGTTCCATAGTATTAACAAATAAGTAACCTATAAAAGTGTAAGTTTTTTATTTATATTTAATTTTATTTTTGTATTTATTGAAAAAAAATACTTTGGCTTTCGTTTGGTTATGTTGTAGCAAATAGAAATAATAACAAGTGAATGTAACAGTAAGTCGATGCAACCGACTTATTAATACCCTACATCTGAATAATTCCAATTAAATTAAAAATTCATAAGTTTTTTGGCAGCTGCTTGAATCGCTTCTCTTTTCTTTCTTATTCAAATCGAATTTCAGGAACGTAAAAGAGGCGGAAGTTTCCAAAATCCGAACACATAGTCCAAATCATTTCAAATGTTAGTTTTAAATTTTAAAAAAAAGAAATAACAGAATATCCTTGTACCAAATTTAAAGGTTCTATATTTATTTCTATCTATATTTTGGAGATATGTTCGTTTGCTCTGAGCTCATTCGGAAGCCTCCAAAATCCGAACCCATGGTCGGAATCCTCTCAAATTTCAGAGACATAAAGAAAACATGCCAGAACACAAATTGTACTAAATTTAAAGGTTCTACTTTTGTTAGTTTTGGAGATATGCTCGTTTGCCCTTGCGTTTGTTCGGAAGTTTGCAAAATACGAACCCTTCAATCAAAGTTCAAATTCTCTCAAATGTTAGTTTCCAATTTTACAGAAAAGGAAACATAACAGAACACCCTTGTACTAAAAATAAAGATTCTATCTTTGTTGGTTATAGAGATATACTCGTTTGCTTTGGGGCTTGTTCGGAGCCTTCCAAGATCCGAACTCATGGACCAAATCCTCCCAAATTTAAGAAACATAAATCAAACACGAAAGAACACCATGTACCAAATTCAAAGGTTCCATCTTTGTTGATTTTGGAGATAATCTCGTTTACTCTGGGGCACGTTCGGAAGCTGCCAAAATCCGAAGCCATGGTCCAAATCCTTTCAAATTTGAACCCATGGCCCAAATTCTCTCGAATTTCAGAGAAAAAGAAAACATGACAGAACATCCTTGTATCAAATTTTAAAGTTCTATACTTTTGTTGATTTTGGAGTTTTGGAAATAATCTCGTTTGCTTCGGGCTCGTTTGGAAGCTTCCAAAATCCGAACCCATGAACCAAATCCTCTTAAATTTCAGAGACTTAAATCAAACATGAAAGAACACCATTGTACCAAATTTAAAGGTTCTATTGTTGGTTTTGGAGATAATCTCGTTTGCTCTAGGGCTCTCGTTCGGAAGCTTCCAAAATACGAACCCATCGACCAAATCCTTTCAAATTTCAGAGGCATAAATCAAACATGAAAGAACATCATTGTACCAAATTTAAAGGTTCTATCTTTGTTGGTTTTGGAGATAATCCCGTCTGCTCCGCAAATATTCGGAAGCTTCCAGAATCCGAACCCATAGACCGATTTTGTCCAGATTGAACCTTAGCCTTCCTTTCGTAATTAGTAGTCTACTATATAAATTTCATCAATATAGCTTTACTAGTTTTTGAGTTATCGTGCGAACGGACGGACGGATTGACATCGTTAAATCGACTCAGGAGGTAATCCTGATTCAGAATATATATACATGTCCATATCTAACTCGCTTCCTTTTGGTGGATACAAACTCCATACCAAAGTTTATATACTCTATACTTTAGGTATAAAAAAGAATACATATATAAAACTAAATGTATATATACTACACATATAATATTCGTTGAGTTATGTTCGATTGTAGCAAATAGAAAAAAACAATGTACATACATCAATTGACATACAACCAAAAAAAAAGCAATAAAAATTAAACAAAGAAATAAGCTCAATTTGATTTTAGTAGGCATAACAAAAATACGTTCATATTTTTACGAATATCCCGAATACGAACTTGTGGTGATTTGAAATCAACAAATTTGACTAACATTTTTTATTCTACGTGAATACTCTATGTATATGATTTCTAATTATACAACAATCAGCAACAAAAAAATATTTCATCAAGTACCTGAATGTTCCGCTTTATCTCTTCCAGTTTTTTCATTTTCTTTGTCAACAAACATTTGATCATCCGCACAGTCATTTATTACATCCACAAAATCTTCATCTTTAATTAGTGAAATATCTTTTTTTTTTGGTAATGGTTGCTTAAATGTATTTGACATTTGAAATATTTGATGATTCAAACTACCGTTTTCAGCAACTTCTGTATCATCTTCAGTTATTGTAATGTATTTTTTTACAGCTAATGGTTCTTTTAGTGCTTTTGAGGTTTTAACCCAACAATTTGTTTCTTTATCTAATTGTAAACCAGAACGTTTTTGAAAATCATTAAACCATTCCAAGTTTGCAAAAAAAGTTTGTGTTGAATCTTTTGGATTTATTGAATTATTTGCTAAATCTCTTAATAAACTCTTTGCTTTTTTTTGTATAATAGCTAAATTAATCAAACTTTTTTTTCTACTCATTTCAAGTATCCAAGTTAGTAATTGTTCCTCCATTGTTTTTATTAAATCAGATGGCATACTGAGGTTATCATTGAATTCTTTATTTGATTTGACCGCTGGAAAATTGCGTAAACTATCAGAATGTTCATTTAATATTTTTTGAATAAGGCTTTCGGGTAAATCAAATGTTTTAGAAATTTCTGATAATTTTGTTCCATTATCTAATAATTGTATAATTTTTAATCGATTTTCTGTCCATTTTTTTTTTAAAGAATCATTATTTTTACAATCTGAATTTATTTTATCTTCATTAATTATAACTGCTTTTTTTTCAGGTTTCATTTCATTCTCTATTAAAGAAAGTAAGTTGTTCTCTTAAATATCTTTTGATTGATTTTTATTAAATATTTTAATTTAAAACAACATGTTCATTTTTAACCATTTCTAATAATAATAATAATTATCTGATTATTTATTTAATTAATTACATATTTTTTAATTTTTGATTTAAATGGTTAAAAAAGTTATGGATATTAGATTAGCCCATTAACCTTGTATTATATTAAAAGAAATACACTCATTTTTAGGTAAAAATGGACCGATTAATAAAATTTAAATATTATAAATTATGTTGTACACATATTTACGTCCAGTATATGTAATAAATAGACGGGTGTAATGGCCAAAATATCATTAAATTATATCAAGAAATGTGTAATATAAATATTTTTTAGGTGGAAATTGAAAGATGATTTAAAATAAAATAAAAACTGGAGTTAATATATTAAAACAAAATTTGAACACATTCTTAACATGCTTAAATTATTTTTGCATAGAAGTTTGTAATTTTTCTTTGCTTTTTTTGTAAGGGAAATTGTAAAAAATCAAGGGGTATTTCCTTTAATTTTAAGGTAAGCCCCTTTTTAAACACGTGGCTGAAGTAAACCAGATACGGTGGGTCCTTTATTTATACATAATAGTCAATTTAAATACCGAATTCCGAAAATTAAAACTTTGATCTTAAAAAAGTTAAAAATATTTCGTTTTTAGCATTTTGAAATTGAGTATATAGTCACAAATCCAAACAATTATATTTGGAGGCTACATAAAAAACATAGTTTTAAATCGTATTTTTTTGATCAGATTTGTCAATAGTTAAATTTCATTACTTTATCTTAAATAGTGCAGAAGTTTTGTAAACAGACGGACGGTCTGACAAACATATTGAAATTAATTAGGAACTTTTCAAATTTTTTTTGAAAAACGTATCAAAAATATAATTAAGTACCTATGTTTTGTTCTTCTTTTTGTTTATCTTCGTTTTTTTCATTTTTGCTTTGATTATTAGATATTTGACATTGGTATTCTCTAATATCCGTTAATGGATCTATATCAAGCATTTCATCATCTGGTATTGAAATTTCTTCTTCATTTAATGTTAATTCATCTTTTATATTTATGATCTCTGTCGATAACTTTTCTTCACTGTTAGGTATCAAAAATATATCTGTAATATCATCTAAAAATTTTGTATCATGCAGTTTAGGATGTTTTTTTAACCATTCTTCAAGCCATTTATCACTAGCTTTAAAAAATTTTATTTGATCGTCATCACTGTTCCGATTTACTTCTAAATCCTTATAAATACTTTTAGCTTTATCTTTAATAATATTATTACTAATTGGCAAATTTTTATCGTTCATATCAGAAACCCAAGTTGCTAATAACTCTTCCATTTTTTGCATTTTTTTATCTTCTGCTGCTAATATTTTTTTTGCTTCGATATTATTACGTAAATTTTCTGCATTTTCATATATTGATGTAATAGTTTTCATTGTTACATTAAAATTTTTAGCAATATCTGTTGCATCTTCACCTTCAACCAGTAATCGTATAATATATAATTTTGTTTTAACTGTTAATATACTTGGGTTTTCTAATTTTCTTTTCTTATTTGTTTGGCTTATTGTTGCTGTTTCATCTTTATCATCAGCTGTGAAAAGAATAAAAAAAAATTTAATTTAGGATGACTGTTTATTTTAATAATAATAGTTCGAAATTTATTACGAATTATTTTTTAATAAGTAGGACTGTAATATGTACCATACATATTAGTTTTTCAGACCAAACACTGATCCCGCGACCGGGGAAAAGAGGATTATCCAATTATATATTTGGAAATATATATTCTCTGCACATCTTTCGCTTCTCAGCATCACTGATCTTAGAATTTAAAATTTCATTTAAATCTTCTTCTAACGATTGCAATGTTTTATGATTCGGGATGGATCGAGTACGAAAGTTCACAGGGATTTGGAGGCCGCAGCCCAACTTTTTCTCCGTGCGTAAGAGTTTGGAAATAAGAAGGATTTTTTTTTGTACAGATATCAGCTGAGTTGCGAGTATAGATAAGTTGTAAATTTATCGGAAAAATCTTAAAATTTTAACGAAGATAGAATATTTCTCTTTTTCCAAAATTTTTATAATTCATGATGAAAATCGCCAGATTTTAAGAAACGAGATTTTAACACGCGACATTTTAAAAAAGAAAATTTATAAAAATGCGAGATTTTGAGACGCGAGCTTTCATAGCGCTCGCTAAAAACTCACAATTGGTTTACAATAGTCGATGATGAGAATGATGAGAATAGTGGAAATGTTAATGCAAATAGAAATTAGGGTTATATTTCTTTCTTATGAATTGACAATCAGCTTTAAAACTTCTGAAAATTCTAAACGAGAATTTTTAGTTAGAAACTGAGAACTGTCAAACTGAACTGTGTGCGGGGAATGAATCCCTCGCTAAGAATTCTAACTCAGGATTTTTACTAGAATTAGAACTGAGAATAAAAATTTAATACTCAATTCCTCAGTAAGAATAATTTTGATTGAAATCAGCTGACTGTTGTTATTGGTATTAAAGAGGTAAGTAAAATAGTAAGTGCCGTGCTTTATAAAATCAATTTATTTTTTATTAACATACCTCCATATCGCATATTCTCAAACGAAAATCTTTTTTAAAATCATCTAATCATGTTTTTAGATTTTTCTATATTGGTTTTAAATAGCTGCAAAAATATTTATTTTTATTAATCGTAAAACTTTTAAATTTTCTAAAATTTTGTTTGTCAAAATATCGGATTTGATGTTTAAAAAATTTAAGTGAGAACATTATTCAGCGAAAACTGAGAATTCTAACTTAGACTTTTTGTTCTAACTGTGAATTCTAAGTGAGGATAAATTCAGCTGAATGCACCTAATTAGTCGAACAACTCCGTTCATTTGTCAAGTACGCGTCCATTGCAAAAAAAAAAAGAACGCTTGCACTTAAAAAATCTTCACTAACTGATGACTAAGTACCTTAGACTGTCTAACATATTTAGTTATAGCTAGCATCTCCGGAATGTAAATTGGTGTCTTCGCGATTTAATGTGTAGAATGCTCACTTTTCTTGCAAAAATTGTAAGATTGTGAGTGAAATGGACATTTTCAGAATATTAACAGGCTTAATAAAAAAATTAATTTTATGAAACAACTTTTTTTATATAACAATACTTTAACTAATAAATAGTTATAATTTTTTTTTCTTCTTAATAGAATCCATAAAATGGACTATATTATATTATATTGACTAGAATACTTAAAAAAAAAGCTTACCTATAACGAACATTTTTTCTTTGGGAATTTCTTTTATCAGACATTCTTCTGTTTTGCTTCTTTTCCTTTTCATTATGATTTTCCTATGTAAAAAAAAATAAGTAAAATTTTTATTTTAACATAATTTTATTTAATAAAAAAAAACAAATTACGGAGTTGAATCGACATGCTCTCTTAAGAACGTTAAGGATTTAAAATGCTGCCACTTATCATATTTTTCAATGTCATTAGTCCAATTATTTGCTTTTCCTAAACGCACATACGAATCTCTTAAATTTTTCCAACAAGTTTTGCATTCGTCAACTGTAAAGAGCCAGTTATATGCAATTAAATATGCTGGAAAATATTAATATTTTTTTTTTTGCTTACCACTTTTATTAAGTTTTTTCGCAATACTCTCCCAAGTTTTACCTCTATAGGAAAATTTTAAATTTTCACTAGTAGAAGAATAGTATTGATTATTTTTGTCATAAAGTAATGGATTTGACCTGACTTCTTTTATTAAAGCTTCTTTAAATTCGTTAAGATCCATTTTTGGACACTTTCTAAAAATAATTTTCATAAGATACAATGTACATATGTAAGTAGGTATGTATTAACAAAAATTTTTTTTTAATATTTTAAAATTTATAAAATAAAATTATTAAAATAAAAATTAACTACCTACCTATAATAATTTATAAGTTATTTGTTGGAAAAAATAATTAGGTATAACCATTAGAAAAAAATACGTCATTAAATTAATTTTTTAATTTTTATGCTAGACGAACTTAATAAAAATAAAAATTCACTAAAATATTTTTGTTTACGTTCTTAAACTATACTTGTATTCATATACATTAATACATAATATGTATGTACATATATTATTTACAATTTATAATTTATATTATATACATATATAATTTAAATACAAACAATTGTTAAATGTATGTATCATATGTATGCATGCATGTATACATATATGTATCTATCATATAAAATATTTTTGAGAATTTTGTTATACTTATTTATTTTCTAAAACGATAAGAAAAGAAGTAAAATTGCAAATCGAATAACGTATAGAGAGAGAAAAGAAAAACAACAAAACAAGAGAACACAATTCATATAGTATAATTTATAAACAAGAAATTGTTTTTTATTTTAAACAAAATCATGAGAATGAAAAAGAAAATACACAAACACATTTCATAATAATTTAAAACATAAAAGAAAAATCAAAAAAAAAAAAAATGTATAGGTATACCAAATGTCTCTAAACTACAAGCCAAAACATTCAAATTAAAAACTTTTAAAGAGAAACTTTTTTGTGTACCTTATAAAAAAAATTCTTTATTAGGTTAGGGGCATATTTAGGTTCAAAAATACATTTACAATTAAATATCTATAAAATAATATTATTCTATTATATTTTATCCTATTTATATTTGCAATTATATGTATATCCTATTATACTGCAAAATTTTCATATCAATTTTTTTTTTTTTATATTATATCGTCCAGATATAAAAATATGCCGATTTTTTTAGGGTCCTTTTGCCTAAAGCATATGGGCCATTTCGGTACAAGTATTAAATAATAATTATATTTTTGTTTACATTATTGTATTATATTTTATATATTATTTTTGTTCATCTAAAAATCATAATTGGTAAAAAAAAAAAAAAAAAAAAAATTAAAATGTACACGAATTAAACATACAAGAGAATTTAAAAAGCTTTTATTTGTTATCCTTATTTGTTATTTTATTAGCTATTATTTTATTTATTTTTATTGTTCTAACTTCTAAGTGGCAAAATAACAGATTTTTTTAATAAATTGTAATATATGTATGTGCTTAATTTACACACGAAAGTAATAACGAAACTATTGGAAATTCAATTGATTGTTCTGGCTTGTAGTTGGGCAATGGTATACCAAACCAATGACTAATAACTGCAAATATAATAATATATGATAAAATGTATAATACCATTAGAGCAGATTTGCATTTTATAAACCTCAATTCTACCTATAGATACAACTATTATTAATTTATTATGCTATGTCTTATTTACGACCAATGAGCCTATGTATATACATATGCGTATAAATATTTAATTTCAGAAAATCACAAAAAGAAACCACAAAAATTAAGTCTATAACTGCATAAGCTTAGAAATTTCGTTCAATATCGATTGTTAAAATGCTAATTTTATACAAAAAGTTAAAAAAAAAAAAGGAAAGATGTACATCTAATATATGTAAATTATCCAAAACTGCAACAAAAGATAATTTCGTAGCCCCGTAATTACCGTCGTAGCCCGTAGGTAAATTAACACGTAACGATAACACTACTATATGTGCAGTGTGTTGTTTCATGAAAACAAGTTTCTAGCAATGAAATAATTATAAATATTATAAATATAATACATACATGATTACAGGCGTTATTTGTAATAAGTAAAAATACTACATAATATTATAAATTTGGTACGCGCTTTTAAAATCATTTTAAAACATACTAGAATTCGAATAAAACAAAAGATAAAAACTTCATCTATATACATACATACATACAACATATGCCAAGGCAAACAATAATATTCGATATTACCTATATTTAATCCTATTACGCTTACATAAAATGTTTTTGGTTCTACGTTTAGTACTATTCAATCATTTCATTATATTGTTTTTAAACCATTCTAATGTAGCCTGTGGGCTGTGAGTGCAAGGGCTACAAAATACAATAAAAAAATAAACAAAGTGCCTTTAATGACTTTTAGAGAAATGGAATTTGATCTTCTATTAATTTAATTTAAATAATACGGATACTAACTTAATACATATTGTCGAATGAAGAAGTTTTGAATCATAATAAAAAAATACCTAATTGGAAAAACATTATTTTTATTTAATATTATAATATTTATCTACATACTTACATACCAATTTAAATTAACTCAGTCTCGAATCAAATCATCATAAACTGTACGAGTTATAATAATATAATATACGATGAATGAGAGTTTTTAATTATTTTGTTAAAATTTTTTTCTTTTTTATTTTTACACCAACTAAATATACAGTCCCTAACCACAACTTAATACGCTTTATGAATAAAACTGATTCAACTAAGTATAAACAAATTTTTAATTACGCTCAATTCAAAACTCTTGTTTTTTAACCAAAGAAATAAAAATAAGAATATCTCCTAAAGAATAAGTCCTAACTTACACAAAAAAAAAAAAAAATAATTTACAATACATTCATAAAACTACGTTTAAACATGTGAATGTTTTTTTTTTTTTTTTAACTTTATAAATTGAAAATGACTGAATTGATTTGAATTTTGTGAGAATCACACAAATACAAAACGAGCAACGTAAATTGAAATTTGGAAGAAACAAAGATAAAAAGAGAAAATTTATTTATACATGCCCATATTCAAACGGCATTGGAATACATTTTTACCTACTAAACTAAGTACTGTATTGTGAATACTGTACTGTACTGAGTAATGAGTACTGACTGATGTATTTTTTTTACAAGAGAATTTGCCTTAACAAGAGCGAGAATTGAAAATAAAAGTATATAAATAGATACTATCCTATCTATCATATATGTATTCATATATTCATATCATATCATATACATATATGCAATATACATATGTTTGTACATTTTTTATATTGTAGATTGAACATTTATTTTATGAATAGAAGATTAAGTAGAAAGGGGAAAGGTAAACGTGTGTTATATTTAATTTACACAGAACACCACATAGTTTAAACGTTTAAATTTAAATTAAAATTGATATTTTTTAATCTTTTAAATTTGTTAGGCATTAAATTAATAATAATATATTACATTTGGAATATTGTTTTCTTAGAGTTTAGGTACATACATATGTACATAACTACGCATGTATAAATCTAAAACCATTAAAGAACATACATATATGTACGCACTTACATACATATATTCAATCCAAAATATAAAATATATTTGTTTAAAAAACATTAATTAAAATTATGTACATAATATATGTACATATGTATTTTATGCTCTTGACTTGACTTATAATAAGTTATAGTTAACTTTAAACCAAGCTTATAGAAATTTTGAAGGCCACTGTCACAAATCATTTCAAAAAAATTGTCAAAATTCAGATAAAGTGCTCAGTGAGTGCAGTATAAGTAGTATAAAAATTTATAAATATTATGGATACAAAAAGTAGAAATCTAAAATTATAATTTAAAAAAAAATAAAATCTTGAATGAAAAACAACAACAAAAGAACAACACAAACAAATACAATACAAGTTGTGCTGATTTCTGTAATCAGCGATGTAACTTGTTTGTATACAAGTTGTAGTAAATCTGCTACTTTTTCGTGAGCAAAATGTACTAATTAGTACATTTTTTAAATTAATAGAGACAGAAGAAGTTTACAGAGGCATTTTATAGTAAAAAGATTAACAAAATAAGAAAAATAAACAAAATACAACACTATAATATGAAACTAAAATATTTAATTCTGTTTAAAGCTAGGATTGTATATAATAATAATAAATGAATAATAAAAAGCAAAACAGCCCAACAATTCTTTGGCTTAAAATAATAGAATAATGAAAGGCAATAAACAAAGGAACAATTCTTTGACTTCTTAATATTGCACATTATATAAGTAAATAAATAATATATGGCAGAAATATAATATCACATATACAGATTTTTACATAAAAATATCTTAAATTAATTGAAATTCACCATCTGAAACTAATATTTCGCAGAATATTAAAGGAGTTCTTCCCGTGGAGTATTTATTTCATGTTTTTTTACTTTTCTTAGAAGTGTTTTACAAAACATCATATATGTAGTGTCGTTTTTTCATTTTTAATTAGGTTTAAATAACAACGTTTAAAAAAAAATAATCCATTTTGCTCGAACATTTTTTTATTTAAGTATAATCATTGATTAATGGTAATTTATAAAGAGTAAAAGTATAAATGACATGCTGATTATTGAAATAAAAAAGTTACATAGTTTCTAAAAAAATGTACTAAATTCCAACAATTTCTAAAAAGTACGTACATAATTTTTTGGACAAATAAAATGTAGCAGATCTGCTACAATTGTAGTAAAGTCACATCGCTGTTTCTGTTATAGAAAATCAAAATACAAACAAGTAACAATTATGTATACGCAGAAAAAAAGAATATGTATGTATGTATGTATGCATATTAGAACTATAATAGCTATAGAGAATCAAAAAAAGAAGCAAAATAGCCTTATAATTTTTTTTGATAAAGGTTGACATACACTTGAACATTATGATGCATGAATCAACATTATAGAAGTAAATCGATTTTTTGTGATGCTCCAAGTAAGTTTATGATTGTTAAATAGTTGTAATTTTAACTAAAAAATCAAAAGTTGACTATTTTTATCGTTTGTGATAACGTTAATACCTGTTCGTTTTTACTTATACCTAATCAACTATTTTCAATTATACTTAATGTAGTCTACAAACGAAATTTGTAAATATTTTGTTATCTTTCACACAAATAATGGAGATTATAAAATAAATTATTTAGATAATACACATATAAATATAACAACATAATTTTTTTTATAAGTTTTTAGCTTTGGTAATTCGTAATTGTTTTAAGCTATGGTCAGCTCAACATAACTACACTCACAAAAATGTATAGTATCTAATAGAATAATAAATATATATTTCAATTAAAACTACAACTATATAAATCAGTGAACACTTCTGGTGCTCTTGATGCATGCATTTATTATCGCATATTAAAGTGCGATTATTTATAATCTAAAGCTAGAAACATATTTTTTTCTTGTGCAATATGTACATACGTGTTTTGATTTATTTCTAATATAACATACAACAATATGAAATTATGGAAATAGTTAAAAATGGGCATTTTTTCGAAAAAAAAAAAAAATAGTAACCACTAGGTAAAGCATAAACCTTAACTCAAAAAATAATAATTTTTTAAAAATTTTTCCAAAGGCCACTATAAAATTTCATCTTTAAGACATCTTTTGATGTATTCAAATTTAAAATATTTAAATGTTTTAATTAAAAAATTACTTTTTAAAAAAAATATCTCCGTTTATTTTCCCAGCTCCTTAACCAAACTTGAATGAGAGTGCTTTTTAATACAGCATGGGCAATAAAAAAATTCGAACCAATTTTATCACGAATTTTGGTTTAGAAATTAAGTTAGAAAATATTAATTAAAAAATAAAAAAATTCTATTATTAATAAAATAAACTAAATATTTATACATAAAAAATATTTAAATATGTTATATATTAAAATTATTCCCCTTTCCACACCACCGATGAAGTAAGGTAACTTAAGATTCTCGCTGGTGAATCTATTAATGTTTTAGTAGGGAATACGCATTGAAAGTGTATTTTTTAAAACTTTTTGGATTTTGTGATTTTTTGGTTGCTTATGTCATCAAGGTTATACGCTTTTTCCAGAATATGTATTTAGAAAAAGAAATATAAAGATGTAGGCATATATATTCTTTTTTGTTTAAAGATTCAATATTTTTGTTTTAAATAAATCGATCCACATTCGAAATAAAAAAAACTAAAGGAAATTAGGCGCCAGTTATAGCTTTCATTGAAATGCATAAGGAACAAAACTGTCAGTAAAATTATCTGACAAATAACAATACTGAAGTTGAAATTATTATCAACGTTATTTCGATGTTGGAAAATGAAGTTCTATTATTTTAATTTATTTATTCATTATTGATAGAAAATTGTACTAATCAAAAATAAAAAAGATTATTTTAGTTAATAAACAAAATAATAAAAAAATAAAATTTAAGTGTATATAAGTGAAATACAAAATCACAATGAAATATATCAAGAATTAAATCAGAATTTTTTTCAATGACAAACTGGAATCAGAAGAAATGAAACATATGTCACTGGAACAATTTTGTTTCATTATGGAAAATTACTGATCAGTTCAGAAAAATAATTTTTATTTAAATATTTAACTTAAAATTTAAAAATTTTAAAAATTCGTAGCTGAATTTATTCTTTAGAAATTATTATTTAACCATTAAAGGCTGGTTTTCATGAGAAATTTCATGGATATTATCGCATTAGAAATAGAAACAAATATAGTGTATTACCAATCGGAAAGAGGGAGAAAAAAATATATACTCAGAAATATCGTTGATAAAATACTTCTCTAAAGAATTTATAAACGATATTCAGCTAATTTATGGACGTTATTCAGCAAAATAAAAAAATCGTTGAACGATATTTTTATAGAGTTTTCACACACGTCATTTTTGTATCTTCTGCCTATGCTCTAACAATTTCGTGGATATTTTTGTCTCATGAAAATCAACACTTTTGTTAAATTTTATACTCGTATGTCTTTTCTGCAAAATAATTGAAAATAAACATTTTCTGGAAGCATTTCAATGAAAGCTATAACTGACGCCTTGAGATTTTGAATTATGGCCTTTTTTATTTGGGTTTTCGTGGCCAACCCCAATAATTTATTTAAATCTTAAAATATAAAAAAAAATTTTTTTAATTATTTACATAAAGTATACAATATAATAATAATTATTAAGAAGTGTTGAAATATGAAGTTAATAGTAATTAAAATACTAAATAAAAATTAAGTGTTAACTAATAATATATTTTTAAAATTTAAATGAGTAAACAATACTTACTCTACTTTAAAATATTAAGGTAGTCAAAGACTTGTTTTTTTTTTTAATGACTGTATCAAAAATATCAAAAATGTTTCACTAATTTTCTTGACTTCTTTTTTTTAAACAGCCAAAACATTAATAAAAATACGAATTAAAATTTAATATTTTTACAGTAAAAAAGAAAAAATTCCAAATTTTATTTTAATATATAATTTATATACTTTTAATGTAGCTATAAATATGAAAATTCGATATTAATTTAAAATTGCTTACCTCATTCACATTCAAATAAATTTTGGTTATGTTAAAAAGCTTTCAAACAAAACTTTTCACCCCCCTCTTATTTTTTGAAAAAGAAATCTCTTATTCTACTTTTACAAATGTCAAAAAGCAAGCAGAAAAAAATAACTAAAAAGGTTGAAAAGTAATTTAATTAAATATTAAGTTAAATTTACGAGTTGAAAGCTGAATTTTTGATATGTTTTAGAAAGAATTCAAATTTTATTTTATTATATTTATTTTAGGAAATTTTTAATAACGAAAACTCATATTGAAAATTGTTAAAAATGGGCAATTTTTCGAAAAAAAGAAACAAAATAATAATAACAAAAACATTTTTCAAAATGAAATTTCACTCTCATTTGTTTAAATATACAGTCAAAATCGGTTATAACGACATTGGTTATAACGACATATCGTTTATTACGACCACTTTTAAAAGTTCCGATTTTAAGTTCATATAATTTCAAACAAATTTATATCGGAAATAACGACATCACTTATAACGACATATTGCTTATAACGACCTATTTTTACTTAAAAAAAGAAAAAATTATCGGTTATAACGACGAAAAAATAAAAACAAAATAAAGAAAAATACATACATTATTATTAGTTACGAAAAAAAGCATCAAACGATTGACCCGTTACTTTTTGCCGCCTGCTTGTCGCCTGGTTGTGGTGCTAGTTTGATATTTCTAACATTTTTAATTAGATGTGCATGTTACATTAGGTCAGTTAAATGTATGTAAAGTACATATTATTATTTTTTTTTATTTTTTATTAAAAACGGTGAAATAAAGACTTGAATAAATAAATAAATAATACTTCTTTTAATTTATAATAAACAAAATTTTGATATTGTTTATAACGACCTATCGGATATAACGACAAAATTTGTCGGTCCGCTCAATGTCGTTATAACCGATATTGACTGTATATATAATATATGAACTAATCTATTCAATGGTTATTATAAGTCACGTCCTTTAATTATTGTTGGCTCTGCTTCTAATAATTCCGAATACCGATTGCCGCATAGTACATATACCACGGCTAAAACAATGAAGCCCTGGAGTCCTAGACAATGAAATATTTATTTCTGTTAATGAAACGAAAAACTCCAAATATGTACATACATTATTTAGATTTAAATTTATTCAATGGAGTCAGTTCCAAAAAACAAAATTTATATCAAAAATAAAAATTATCAGTGTTTCCATATTTTTTTAAATTTCAAATATAACTTATCTTCAATTTTCGTACAACATTCGTAGAACATTAGTTTTATATTTTGTATCTACATTGTACTTATGTACATACATACTATGTACGTTTTACACCATATGATAAACAAACGAAAATTAAGATAACAGAATATATGAAATGTACAGAAAACTATTATTAATCAAGACTCAAGCATAACGATAAATGGTATGGAAACATAATCACTTCATGCCGTTAAACGGTCTTTAGGTTATCAGTCAAATATACATATTCGATTTTTTAACTTTAATACTGAAGAAAATTACATAATCAGTATGTACATACATACATACACACATATTATATAGTATCGTTTTTTAATATTTTTTTTTATGTATTATACATACATACATGTTATGTTTGTAGGTATGTAGTATGTACTTACAATCATTCCTTTAATTATAAATTCTTCATCTTTTTTAGGCATTTTCTGTTATCTAAAAATTTTTATTTACTTTTCATTTTTAAAGCTATTTTATTTACTTTTAAACGATTTTCAAATTTATTTTATTTACTTTTTGTTTTAACTTTAAAACGACTTAAAACGAAAAGACTACTTTACCTTATTTACGTATTATTTATTTAAAATTAAATTTGTTATTGTTAATAATGCTTTTGACAATAAATAAAATGAATTTCATATAATAGAGTATAAATGAATGTTTTTCCTTAAAGGCTAATAATTAGTTATTTTACTAAATGCTAGGATAAAAAAAAAACTAACAGTCATACATATAAATTCATATGTATATATGTATCGAATATGTATGCATATATGTATATATTGATTTATTTTTTAAAATATCTATGTATGTATTATTAATTTTATTTTGTAAAATAACTTCCTTTCTTATTTGTTAATGGGTAAACAACATGACATGAATGACGTTTAATAAAAGTTTTAAAATTATTGTAAAAAAGAAAGTGTTCGCGTACTGTTTTTTTTTACAGTAATAGGCCTACTTTTCAAAAAAATATACATTATGTATAAATATATATTAATTATATATAATAAAAGAATATACCTATATTACAATACAATAAGTAGTTTTACTCTTTTTTACTAATACTAATGAATATTTTTGTAACTAAAACTTCAATTTGCAAATGTAGGTACAATACTACAATCTATTTTTCTATGTTTCACAACCGGAGTGTAATGAAATGTTTATGATTGAGTATAATGTATTAGGTATAGGGATAACTGAAATTGAAATGTTTGTTTTATATTTATATAAGGCCACCCAAATGAATATTCAATTTTCTTGAATTTTAGTATGATTTAATCAACGATTATCTATTACAATAAGATGAACCACTTTCACCACGTGAAAAAATTTTCTTTGCTACTCGACAAAATAAAAAACAACAAAATTGAAAAAAATAGGTAGTTAGTAACTAGAACTAGTAATAAGATTGTATTATGCGAAAAGAAGGCAAATAAAACTGATATAAAAAGATTTGGCATATGAAATCTCACTATACAGGAAACAGCGTCGAAAGTGCAGAACTGAAAATAAATTGTAGTTTTAGGATTTGAAAAAAAAATCAATTTTTCATCATTTAAATCTTTTACTGTACTAATTTCACTAAAATTCTAAATATATATACATATGTATATACATATGTACATACATAAAATTTTAGGAGGTCTGATTAAAATGCAGAGTAAAAAACATTTTTCATATTGAAATTCCAATAAACAATTTAAAACACTTTCGATTAGGTATTACTTTTTGCCACTATGTACTAAATGAATAAAATAAAACAAAGTTGCGCCTTTAAAAATACTTACATTGCGATTCAATTTCAAATATTCCTATACTTTGTATCATAACCAATGCAGAAACATAGAAACAAAGTTGCGCCTAAACATAGAAAAAAAACATTGTAAAAATACTACCTAAACAATATTTCGTTTATTTTCTCTCTACAGTAATTTCAATAACAGAATGGTTTTGAAACGAAAAAATATATTATATCTATTTTTACTAATGTTTTTTTTGTATAGGTAGTTGTAAAAATGCATTAAGATGTGTAAATTAGAATGGCTCATCTTTTTGTAATAGATAATTTTTGGTTTCAATTTCAAATTCTTTTTTTTTTAATATTTTGTCATTTTCCTGCATGAAAATTTCTTATTACTATCTATTTTTTACAATTTCTAATAAATTTTTGCATATGTGTGTATATGTGGGCTAGCAAGAAAATTTTTTGGTCACGTGATAAGTGAAACTACTTATTATAATAGATATACATACATATATACTTTGGTCATAAAATGGAAAATGTAGAACAAAATGTTATCCCATAAATATTTACATAACGCAAAACTACAGATTCTTTTAATTTTCGTCTAAAGTTTCCATTTTTTTACATCATTTAATAAAATTTGGTAATTTTTTACATTTTACAATATACATTTGAAAAAATATTTTACAAACAATTCTAACTGCTTTTCACTAAAAAAAGAGAGTAGTGTGACAGTGAAAGAGTCAGAAGTGTGAGAGTCAAAATGACTGCGAGTTATAAATGACTGCGATATGAAATGCTAAAAAAACTGAATATGTATGTACATACGTATTTACTATTTAGAATTTTGATTTGGAATTTAAAATTTTAAATTCTAATAAAAAAAAATCTAAATTTTATTTTAATATAAAATTCGGCATATTAAAATGAATATTTCATAAAGAAAACTCAATATCAAACTAACTATTAACTAAGTAGGTTTAAAATGGATATTTTTATTTTTTAATAAAAACATGAAAAAAAACAACAAAAAAATGTCCAAGGAAATTTCCATTTTGTTGAATTTTCTCGCTCAATTTTTTTTTATGTATTGCTCGACGACAAGTAAATGTTCAAGTTTCATGGCCTGTTGTTCATGTTTCAATAATAAATTATAAAAATCAATAACGCATACAAATATCGTAAGTAAAAATAAAAAAAAACACATTCAAACTTAAACGAAACACAATATTCATTTTTATACTTGTATACATATGTATATATTTTTCTCCAAAGAAAAGGAAAATAGAAACTACAAAATGTTTCAACATAAGTACGTATTTATTATATTTGAATAAGTAGGTATACAAATACAATATATGTCCATACTAAATAAAAAAAAAATAAAAAAAATGTCTACGTTTTAACATTGTATGGATAAAAAAACAAAAATTTGAAACAACACAAAAATAGAACACAAAAAAAAAAAAGAATAAATTACAGGTTTGGCTAAGTACATTATAAAGCGTAAACAGTTCGTATCAAATTTCGTAAATATCAATTTTTAGAAAAACTAGTGTCTTACAGAATACACAATAACTATAAATTTAAAAAAATATTAAAACGGGTTTGAGTTTAAATAACCACTAATATGATAGGGATATTTAAGTATTTTCAGAAAGTAGGTATAGTGTCAAGACGCAAGTGTAAAACTATCATGTAATAGGGCTAGCGATATCTTTGGAAACGAGCTAATAAAAAACGTAAAACGAATTGTAATACCCAACAGCCCAAATGAAAAGTAAAAAATAAAAGTGTACGCACATAAATACTTATGCAGTTCGAAATCTCAAAATTTCAATTTAGGAAAATTCGTTAGGGAAAAATTAGGGAACCTCAGATTTTCTCTAACTTTACCAATTTAGATATTTTCGAAAATGCCCAATTTATTCCAAATAATCTAAAAACAATTTCATTCCCTAACCTTTTACTTTCTCTTTCCCAAACAACGTATTGGTACTTAAGGTTTTGTAAGCTGTTGTTTGGCTACACAAAGGAGATAATGTATACAAAATTAAAATCATACACTGTCATAGAAGAATGGTTCTCTTTCCATTATTCTATAATGTTTTTTTCTGAATCCCATTTACCCTCGCAAAACGAAATGTTTACTTCAGCAAAAAACTAGTTTTTACTTTAATTCAAACTTAACATAACATCAAAATGTAATACCAAATTAATTTCAAAAAATAAATACTAATAAAGTTTTATTTTTAATAAACATCAATACATACCCATTTAAATTATTTCAGTTTTATAAAAATATTTTTTACAATACACATACAATTTTTTTTTTTTATTATTTTAAAACGTAGAAAAAAAAATTTATTTTATTATCAAAAATAAAGCGCACCACTATCCTCTATACCCTTTATGAACAAACTGAACTGAGTACAAATATTTTTTTATGCTCACAACTGCCTCATATTTAAACAATAGTAAAGTAATTAATAAGTTATTCAGTTATAATATGTACATATATTATATTGTATACATTTGTTAGAGATCACAAAAAGGTTGAGAGTAAAAACACATAACGAGCAACGTAAATAGAAAGAAGGAAAGAAAGAAAGAAAAAAAAAATTTACACAGAAGAGAAAATTATTTCTGAAGTTTGAATATATATATTATATACATTAACATTATACATATGTATATCAAGAGAATAATTTTTAATTTTATAAGAATTAGAGTGATACTGATAGAATACTGATAAGAGAACTGAAAATAAAAAAAAAAAAACAATGCAATAAATTTGTATGGGAATACAATGTACATATTAAAAACATATATATGTATTTACATGCATTTACATACATAATATAATATTTAAAAATAGCAAGAGACGTAACTAGGGAAAACTTAAGTACGAGTGGTACAGTTAACAGTTAACTATAATATTTGTTATTTCGTGTATGTTCGTATCAATGTATGTATGATGTATGCATTTACTCATTGGTTATATATATATATATATAATTTTATTTAGAGGTATGTATATATACCAGGCAACCAGTAAGTAATACTAAATGAATTTGTTAAAATTCATATTTTAATTTTACATTAACGCCATTCTAACAATTTTTTTTTTATATATTAAAATATTTTGTTTTAGTATTTTATTTCGTTATTTTTATTTTGTGCCTTTTTCTTCAATTGTAAGAAAACTGATTTTTACAGGGAGGTAGATAAAGTTTTATTCTAATGTATCTATGCTTATTTTTAAACATTTTTTACGCTGAAAATAATAAGATTTTAGAGTATATGTTAACTTGTATTCAGGTTAAAAAATATTTGTTTGTTTAATGATTTTCAGGTTAAAAAAAAAATGCATTTTGTAGAATTTGATAATAATAATTTAAATTAAGGTATTTTTTCGATTTTTTAGAATGCTGTAACTTCTAACGAGATAATATACTAAGTAAATAAAAAAGAATTTCTTTTTTTTGTATAATATTAATTTGATTGCATTATATCATACTGTGTGTGTTATGTACCTATTAAATTTTGAAAATAGTAAATGAAACTAATATTTTAATAATATTAGTAATTAATATTTTTAAAAATATTTTAGAAAAGGCCTGAAAATTTTTTGTTGATTATATTAATAATGAAATAAGTATATTAACATTTATTGATTTATTATTTCAAGAAACTATTAAAATTATACCGTACTTTCCAAATTCCAAAATAATATATTTAAATATAATAAATTAATAAAGAAGAAAAGAAAAAAGTAATAAAAAAAGAAAGAAAAAAGTTATAAAGAAAGAAAGAAAAAATTAATAGAGAAAGAATTTGATTCGTATATAATCAGTGAATAAAGTATAAATATGAATCGTTATATAAAATATATACATAGATTTATATACTTTTGCTTCTACAAAATACATAAATGTGAGAGTATATAAAAAGTGCTCAAATTATTTGTAGTGTAGGAGTGTTAATGATATGTTCTTTTATTATAAATTGTATTTTTTATACGCGAATCACGATATCATCTCATACATTTGTATATCAAAAGTTATATTTTATTATTATGTACTAATACTAACTAAAACTATTATTAGTTGAAAGAAAACACAAAACGAACAACGTAAATAGAAAGAAAAAGAATAAATAAAACAAAATATTTGTTATCTAGGTATAATAATCAAATTTTATAATATATATATTATTTAATTTTAAATTTATTATTATATTTCAATTAAATTTTCCTTTAAATTTTTTTATAATTACAGCTAAGATGAAACTTCATATAACTTATTTTTACCTACATAGTTACATATATAGGTACATATATATATTTTTTTTAATTATTAGATAAAATAAATAAGTAATGAAAAAAATTAAGGGTTTTGAAAAAACACATTCTCAAAATTAAAAAATAATTCCATAATAAACTTAGAGTAAAGAGTAGATATATTGAAAAATAAATTAATAATAATATAAATTACGAATTTTATTAATACAAATTATGAATAATAATGAAAACAATAAGAAAAAATTGAGAAATATCAAATCAAACTTTCGTAGATTATAAGGTAACCCAATATTATTAAGAAAAATTATTAATACAAACAAAAATATAATGTTATAGCTTTAATTTTTGTATATTACTTTACTTGTAAAAATTTGGACAGGCGGCCAAGTTACAGGTGTTTAAAAATAGAGAATTTTCAGTTTTTGACCCCTTACAGCTCCTAAACGGGTGGTGACACAAAAACATTTTTTTTGCAAAAATTGAGTGTCACATAACTGAATATTAAAATATCGCATGGCAAAGCCATATCTTTATTTTATATACATATGTTTATAAAGTTAATAAAACTAGCTATCATTTGGCGTTTTCATATTGAAAATATGCCTTATAGAACCTGTGTTATTACAATTTAAAAATAAGGCTTTTTCGAACTTTGTAGGGCTGTAGCTCCGTAAAAGGTGGGTCTATAGAAAAAAGTTGTTTCATAAAATTAGTTTTTTGGTGATACCTATCCGTATTTAATATTTCATTGCTTTATTTCAAACGGTGTAGAAATTTTGTAAATAGCCGGACAGACGGACCTAGTGAACCTAATAAGCACAGTTTTTCAAAATTTTTTGAAAATGTACTAATAATTATGAGAATAGTAAAAAAGTACTGTCTTTATAAATATTATGTAGCAAAACAAAACTAAAAATTTCTTTAATTTGTTGGATTTGATGAAATTTGTTGTCATTCCTATAACTAAAAATTAATAGACAGCAACTTACATGTATTATACAAAACAGAGTTTGTACCGTCCATCCCATTGAAACAAACTTTGTTTTGTTAAACCGGTATTTGTGAATGTGAAACCTCGAAAAATTCCAGATATTTTATTTGGTTTGTAAACCATTTTCGGCAACAACAGTGTTTGATTTTTTCAGTTCTTCTGGTTCAACAATTCGACCCATTGGTGGGGTTCTGTGCAAAAGATGAGTAAATCGATGAGTGAACAAAGTAGCTGGATCCATTAACCCATTGTACTTTTCATTTTTGCGGTTTCAATCAAAAACGACTCCAAGACGGAATTGTTGATTGTAATAACAGACTTAAATTGGCGAGCCCGTTTCGATTTAAAACTAATTTTTATAAGCGGATTATGCACAGAGTTTTATACATAAAAAAAAGTACAATAAATTTTTGAGATCCATTCACCCATTGCGGCACAAGAGCTATAGTTAATTTTGTTTAATTGTTTATTTTTGGTTCCCCTTTTCCATAACAGTGAAAGGCGAGTTAAGTCAAATTCTACAGAAGGCTTTTATAATAAAAATTATTTCTTAAATTAAAATATAGAAAAAGTTAAAAATATAAATATGTATACATATTTTGTAACTATAATAATGAAGCTACGAAAAGCAAATCTTCCATATAATTAAAAGCCAAACCAAATGTCTATCTTAATAAAAAAGTAAACTTGTGTTGTACTTCTGTGCTTTTGATTTTAAAAAGTTTTACTTTTTTTTTATCACAGCGTTTTCAATAACAGGATCCGAATGTAAAATTTGAATAAAATATAAATTATAAATAATATTAAAACCAAATTAAGAAATTCAAATTAATAGAGCAATAAAAAGTAATGGAATTTTAACCATAGATAGTAAAAAATTAATTTTGTGTGGAACTTTTCTTATGTATTATGTAATCACAGTTCCTTAAAGTTGAAAAAAGCTTTATATCTAATGTTTATAATATCTCAAGTTCTTCAAATTTTTAAGCTTTTAATTGATATAAATATTATGTACATGCTGTACATATACATACATATATATATATGTATGTATATATTATTTTTTTATTTTGTTTTTAAATTGACCATAATTTGATAGCTCCGCCGTATCTTAGGAACGCTGTAAGTCAGAAGCTCAAAATTTTGAAAAAAGGCATATATTTGTAGTTGCTCCCTAAGAAAGAAATTTTGTATTTCGACGTTTCGCTGTTTAAGAGCTATTAGGGATCAAATGTTGAAAATTTACTATTTTTAGACCCTTAATTGTAGTTTGAATACTATGTTCACTAATATAATGTAATCGTTTAAAGTATAAGACACAAAACTTAAAGCTCCAATCCAACACTATAATTTTACATGTCTTAACAGATTTTTTTAATTATACAGGATTTCCTTATAATTAAATTGATAAAAATAAATGAAATTAATAAATATGATAAAATATACAATGCTATTATTGGAATAGACAATGACAATGGAATAGAGTAAAGAAAAAATTAGTAGTTACTGGGAGAGAAGATATAAAATTAATACGCAGCTATAAATTTAAATGATATAATCAAAAATCTTTAGATGGTAGAAAAAGAGAAACGTGTTTAAAATGTCATGAAAATCACAAAACTATAAAGATTGCAATAAAGAAGAAATAATAAAATGCATAAATTCTTCAATAACGAATGATAAATTAAAACTGAGACTTGCTATTAATCATAAAAATACAACATGCCAGATTATTTTTTTGTTAACCTCCTCTTAGGGAAGCATAGCACTTTCACTAAACATTTCCATCAGCTATGGTTTTGCATTTTTTCATGATCTGCTAATGTTATTCAGCTCTAGAAAAATTGTTTGTCGCTACCTGATGTTCGGTTTACCGAGTCTTCTGGTGCCTTAGCGGGTCCCATTCTAAGGTCATTGCAGATTTATATAATTAATATTGAACTAAAAAAACAAGTAAATGTAAACAGTAAGTCGATGCAACAGATTTATTATTACCTTACACCTGAAAAATTCAAATTAATTTAAAAATCCATATGTTATTTTAGATATAGTAGGTATTAGTATATATAAACTAAAAACATAAACGCTTTTGGAAACCTTACAAAATTTCAAGTTTCTATCTTTATTAAATTCGAAGATATGCTTGTTAAATCTTGGGAGGCGTGTGTCAGGCACCCGAATCGCCTCTCCATTTCATCTCATATTTAAGGGAGATAGAGAAAACATTACAGAATACTCTTGTACCAAAAATAAAGGTTCTATCTTTGATAGTTTTGGAGATATACTTGTTTGCTCTGGCGCTCGTTCGGAAACTTCCAAAATCCGAACCCATGAACCAAATCTTGTCAAATTTCAGAGTCATAAAGAAAACATAAAATCATTCGGAAGCTTCAAAAATTCGAACCCATAATCCAAATCCATCTTGAATTACAAGGACATAAATGAAATATGACAGAACACCCTTTATTGGTTTTGGAGATATGCTAGTTTGCTCTAGGAAGCTTCCAAAATCCGAAAAAATGGGTGGAATTTTCCCAGATACAATCGCCGCCTTACTTTCGTAGTTAGTAACCTACCATATACATTTTATTGACCCTGGTTTAGAATATATATACATGTCTATAAATAACTTGCTTCCTTTTGGTGGTTAAATACCATACCAAAGTTAATACTTTAGGTGTAGGGTATAAAAATAGGTTATGAAGAAGTAGAATATTTTAACCACAATATCTATGGAGGGATATAAAATTATAGATTTATGGTAAAGTAAATATATCAAATCATATAAAAACAAAGTTCTTGATTTAAAAATTAATGGCTATTGTATACTTACTTTAGACATTAATATTTTATCTAAAAAAAGTCCTAGTTCAACTTTTCATTTTCATTTTTATATGTAATAGATTTCAATAAATTGAATGAAACTCCTCGTTATGAATTTAGAAATAATTTTTATCAGTAAAATAATTTTTCAACTGCTTTTGACAAATTTGTTTATAAACGTAATTGCCTTATAGAGAATTGTTACGTAAATAATAGACGTAATTCTAATAATTCTAAAAGACTAAAGAACTGGTTAACTTTTGAATTATTAAAAAAAATACTCAAGTATATTAAAACTCTAAATAACTCTAATTTTCATTTTCTGATCATGGCTATAAATGTGGTAGACATACTTGCACATATATTTAACAAAAGTGTTTATTCTTGAGATTTTCTTGACATCTTAAAATGCGCTACTGTACTTCCTCTTTTTAAAAAAGGAGATAAAGTTGATATCAATAATTATCGATCTATTTCTATTCTCCCATCTTTTTCAAAACTTTTTGAAAAGCTTATTAAAAAAAGAGAGGTCTTCGTTTTCTTAATAGAATAATATTCATTAACGCCAACAAATTTGGTTTTTTTTTAAATGGTGTTGATAAAAATAAAACAACTGCAGGGCTTTGCGTTCATCCAATCAAAGCTTTTGACACTGTTAATCACGGAATTTTGTTACAAAGAACTATATAACTTACGTTTCAGGACGATTCATTTTTGACTGGCTTCAATTGTATCTTCAAGATAGATCGTAGTGAGTAAAAATTTGTGATCAATTTAGTGTTATTAATTTTCGGAATATAGGTGCGTATATCAAGGATCCGTTGTGGGTCCTGTTTTATTTTTAATATTTAATAACTCAGTTTTTCGAATCAAGTTTAAAAGCCCTAAGACTGCTTTTTGCAGATCACATTGGCTGTTGTTTTCAAGAGAATACTCTTCTGTTGTTTTATATATCAATCATTATGTAAAACTATTAAGGCATTGTTTTGGTAATCACAAGTTGTAAGCCATTATTAAAACAAAAATAATGCTTTTTGACCTATCTAATCCGTTTCATGTCACAAACGATATTTGGTTTCATGCATTCAATTGCCAAAAATATAAGCTTTTATATTATAATAGTATGAATGATTTATCGGTAAATTGTTCGTTTAACAGTAATAACGGTTATAATAGTAGATATTTTCAAATTGAATTTGAATTGGCAACTTTTACCATCCCAAACAGTACTGCTCTTCAAAAATTTTACTAAACATTTATTATAGTTTTATACAATCAAAATTTCAGTATGGTCTTTGATCTTGGGACGGAGTTTACTACAATAAAGAATTCCATTTGAGTTGTAACAGCGCAAAAACATATAAAATCTGTGACAAAAGCCGCTACTTTAATAGTTTGAATCTTTTTCGTAATCTTTAAGGCACTTAAAGTACTATAAGGTTTTAATGACCCTTTTCTCTTAAAGTGACTATTAAACATGTTTCATTTCAATGTATAATTTACGAAGGAATCAATAATATTTCGTGGTTATTCCTGTATATTCGTAACGTTGTTATATGCGCTTTTTCACAATTTGTCCTCTAAAAGTTTTTAATACACTGCCTATAGATATCAGAAGAACTCGTAATTATACTTTATACTTGAAAGATATTAAATCCTAGCTGTTAAATTTCGATTATAATGAAGTTGAAAATTTATTTGAAAAGCACTAGCTTTAATCTAATTATTTATTTTATGCTTCATTTTTTTTTTTTTTTGTTTGTTTGATACGGTTTAGCTTCTGTTATAGAATTTTTTCCAAAAATTAAAAAAGAGACTATTCCTTTTCTTAATATATAGTAAACTCAGTTTAATATATATATGTGTATGTCACCCCATATGTCACCCCAATACATATATTTTTCCTTTGTATTTTACCAATGATAGTTTTTTTTTGATAGATGATGATAGAGTTTTCTTATAATATATAATTAGTATACTATAATTAAATTAAAGATAAGTATATATGTCTTATAAATTATAATTAATATCATATTGTAATATATTTATAATAAAATAATAATAAAATATAATTTTTGTGTAAGATAATAAATGGCGTAGAACTAAAGAAACGCCTCATAGTCTTGTACAATAGCCACAGCCGAGTAATCAACGGCTTAGTGAAAATAATGATTCCAGAAACTGAAGTTGAGTCAAATATGAATAATAAATGACTTAGTGGATGCCCTATGCTCCTTATGGCAAGGAAAAAAAATAAAAAATATTATACATATATGTATTTTTTATATTTTTTGTTTTTGAAGTTACTAATAATGTTCAGTTTTTTTCATATTTTTTAAATATTTTTGTTTCACTTGCTGTTTATATGATGAACAAAGTTTAAAAATATAAAATACACATAATTTGCTTAACTATCCAAGTAAGTACTAATAGAAGTTGGGGAACTGCAATATTTTTGAAAAAAAAAATTTAATTTTAATGAGATGGGAGGAAAAATATAATTTTCCTCTGAGTCAGTCTCCCAAAACTCAAAATAGGCACCTCTTATACAGGATCAGATCAAAATAACCTTGCTTGTGTCAGATTCTTACTGACTAAACCCACTTCCCTCTTTAGCCAATATAATGGGAAGAAATCTTTATCTGCTAACGCAGTATATTGACTAGGGATTAGGGATAGGAAAAAATAGGGAATAGAATGTGGAAACATTGAATTCGGAGTGGTACTGTAAAGAAACAATGAATCCGCCTATTATTATTACTATTGGTAACAGTGACTATAGCCGTTATAACAGTTACCACATATAGTAGTATTTAACACCTTACTATATGAGGTAACTACTGAAGGCAACCTCCACTGTCACTGTAGCAGCTACTATTATTGGTATTAGTATTACGTATTAATATTATTATTATTTACTACAGAGTCAGGGCCATCAGTGGATTATAACGTACAGTAGTTTATAACACCTTCCTGCATGATATAACCAAAGATAGCTCCACTGTAGCAGTTATTATTGTTATTATTATTATTGTTGTTATTATTATTATTTTTATTATTATTATTATTACTATTATTATTACTATTATTATTATTACTATTGTTAACGGTCTTTAACAGTTTGCAAAAGATATAAACAGCCTCTAACATCGAAGAATTTCCAATATATAAAAATAGAACAAAAAATGAATGTGAAATTTATATAAGCCAATCTTAATATTGCACTTAATATCAAATATTTATGAAAAGTCGATTAATAGAAGAATATGGGAATTTATCAATAAAACAATCGAATTTGACCGATGAAAACAATACAGTTTTATAAAAGTTATGGCACAGATGCTGCAATATAGTCTAATTTGAAAACTGTTTAAGATACACTTAATGCAAGTTATTATGTAACGCTACCTTTGCCTAAATGATTTAGGAATAAGAACCGGTAACAACAATAACGTCATTAAAAGTTATTTATTAAATAGAACACAATGTGCGAAAGCTAATGGAGTTTTCAGTAAGCGCTATAATCATAAAAACTAGTGATGCTCAAGACTCAATGTTTGGACTACTTTTATATTTGAATATTAAAAAATTTAATCTCATGGCATGGTACAACATATATATATATATGCATATAATACAAATTTAATTACAAGATCCAAAATAACGATGGAATTAGTAATTATTATAGAATTATTATTATTATAGAATAACTTCGAAAAAAAAATGGAATTAAGAATGGAATTTTTTTTTTATTTTTCTAATTTAATATTTATAAATTAGAAAAATACTTTTGGGACAGCTTTAAAAATAGAAAACAATCTAAAATTAATAATTTTTTTTTGCACCAACTTAAAATAGTAATATGTATCTATGTAAGTACATTCATTTTTAAAATGAAGTAATTGTCTAGGAAGTTTAAGTAATTATCTAGGAAGTATTAAGTTTACACATTTTTTTTTTTTTCATGTTTTAAATATATTTTTTTTAATAAAACTTTCAAACAAAACTTTTGGTATGTGTAGTATAAACTATTTTTTGATTCTCTATTTAACGAACTTCTCAATATTACCATAAAGAAACTATACTATATATATACTATATACTATAGGCCCATAGTATAGTTTCTTTATGATATTATGAACAAAAATATGTGAATTTAGGCGTTTCGTTTTATGTAGTTTTTACTTTATATACATAAATTGAATTAAATAAATATAAATAATGTATAAAAATAAAAAAATATATTACATACTTTCAAACTAGATAAGTTGACAAAAGAAATTTTGCATGTGCTCTATAAACAAAAATATATTGCAGAAAAAATTTCAAAAAATTTCTACGCACATACGCATATTTTTTGTTCATAGATGGTAAAAATGTCGACGCATATTTTTCTGCAACTATGAACATAAGCAAGCTTGACATTGAGATCTATATAATTTAAAAATGGTTTTGATTGTACATGAATATGTGAATTATTACAACTCATATACATATATAAATGAAAACTTAAAAAAAAAATCACTGTTTACCAAATAATCGAACGTTTTGTACATTTTAAGGTATTAAAATTCCAAATCTCGAAAATGTTATTTTATTTTTTGTAGTTTTTTTTAATTGTTTTGTTTAATTTGTAGAAAGTGCCATTTGTATATTGTAAAATTAATAGACAGATATGTATTATACAAAACAGAGTTTATGCCGTCCATATGAAATTGAAACCAAACTACGTAAGTATGTAAACCTGGAAAAAGTTCTGGAATTTTTTTTTGGTTCATTGATCAACATCATTGTTTATTGTAATGATAATAGATAAAGAACTAAAATTTAATAAACACTTAAAACAATAAAATAATACCGATTGTAATGGCTAACAAAAGAATACCGTGCGGTGGAGTATCGATACACGTTCCCCAACTAATATATGACGCTTATATTTCATTTAAAGTAAGATACAACTTATGTAGTTGGAGCTACTGTTTAATTAAATAAAGTTCCATGTTACTCAAATAGTGAACAAAAATGTACAAATTAAATCGTAAAACCAGTACTAAAGAACTATACAATCAAACACAGGAACTTGATTTAAACCTTGATTATATAAACTTAATTAATAATGGAATTATTTTTTTTTTAGAGTAATATATTTATGTTAAGAGTGTAGTATTTCATTTTTTATACATAATTTTGTAAACTTTATAAAATTATCTGAAAATAAAGAAAAAAAAAAAAACATTAGAGAAGTGTCTTTTGATTTTTTCTTATTAAAAAATTCTGAAATAAATTACTAATTTTGATACAATAGTAAGTGTGTATGTATTTCGTTTTAAAAATATACGCCTTTAGAAACCTTTGATTATACATATTGCCTTGTTTACTAGTACTTTTGTGTATTTTTCTTTCAGAGTTTTGGTTTTAATTTTAGAGTTATTAAAGAACATCATGGAATACAAAATTTCTTAAAATCTTTTTTTGTGATATGATAATTTTTCATAATGTCAAGTATCAAAGTTTATTTCCTTGCCAAATAAATGTAACAAGAAAATTTCCTTTTCAGAGGTCGCTATAAATGTCGTAAGAGAAAATAATTCTTATGGCATGTGTGGAACTCACACTTCCTTGGTATTTACACCGTATTTTATACGCTCTCACCTACTAGGACACCAGGACTATCCTAAATAATATTGGTGAATGATGCAAAATTAAAACAGACAAAATATAAATAAAATGTTTAAAAATCAATTGAAAGAACGTTTAAACTTTAAGTTATAATTAATATTTTCATAAATAATTGAATATATTACATACATTTCATATATTTGAAAATAGAAACAAATATAGAGTATAAAATAAATAATGTTGGTACTTTTCAGAATTAATATAAAAAAACATATGTATATATTATAAAATAAATACAAACATACATATGTACATACATAATACCATATTATAAAAATTGGATTGTCGATAACTTCATAATTATTTAATATATTTATTTAATATATTTAATATTTTTATATTTATTTATATTATTTATATTTTACATTTGAGTGAAAATTTCATAATATTTGAGAAAGAAACAATTGAGTGAAAAATTCTCTAAATAAAATTAAATAAATTACTCAATACACACATTAATAGGTATAAATTATATGTAGGGAAGTGTAATTTTTTTTTTAGCATAAATGCTGGTGTATGAAAAGGTTCATTTCGTAATGTTGGAAAAAACAAAAATACAAAAACAAAAAAAAAAGCTTTTATAATTCATACATAAATAATATGTAGATAAGTATATGTACATATATTGAATAGAACTAAAATTCGTAGTTGTTAAACTAAAACAACAGTTTTTTTTGATTTTTACTATAAAGAAGAAGTATTCAAAAACTAATGTGAAAAGTTGATTTTATTTTTAAGATTTCGAAATAGTTATTTAAGTTATGATAAATTTTTTTATTTATATTTTATTTAATTCAAATTATGTAAAATTTAAGAGTTGTTTTTTATATATTTTTCCATTATCCATTATAAAAATCCAAAAATACATTCGTCATATTAAATTAATCAAAAGAAATAAATAAAGTTTTGTTTCTAGTTAAATTTTAATCTTTAGAAGGTACTTAGTTACCTAATATTATATACTTTTTTACTTGTTTTTATTGTTAAATTGTTTTAAAATGAAATTGTATTATAAAACGAAGAACAATGCAGTTGCCTTTGTCAACTCTTAGATACCCGTGCGAACCGTTAGATGTTCATAGCCTGTCACTCTGCTTATAATATTATTTTTTTAATTTTTTAGTATTTTAAAATAATTTGGGAGAATTTTATATTTTTTAGAACTATGGGTTGTACATATGTATATTCAAACTATATGTTTATACATTCTTCAAAAGCAGATTCTAATCTTCCACATAAAGGTTATCAATCCAAAACTTTTCCAAATATGCTGTAGTACCATTTAATACTAAGCGGCAAATGTATAATAATTTATACTATACATATGTAATATCATTCATTCATCAGTTATATGTCACGATATGTAAATAAACATGAGTTATAATATAAGTATGTATACTAATATCATATAAATATATGTAAATTATTCAAGCATTATTATTTATTTAATTTTTTTGTGCATGATGTGTATGCCTCAACAATTAAATAAAAAACAAATAATTAAAAAAAAATGTGAAAATAGGACTTTTCTGAAATTTTGAGAGCCTGTAAGTCTGGAACCTTATATAACTAAGCAAAACCGCTAACACACGTAAAAATATATTACTGGAGCTTAAATTTTTATGTCTTGCCAAAGAAAAATTTGTACAGGTGCTTAAGTTACAGATTCCTAAAAATAGCAATTTGGCAGCCTTAATAGTTCTTAAACAGGGGGTGGTGCAAAAATATTTTCTAAGAAAACTTATACTAATTCTAAAAGTTATTTCTTGTTTCAAAATTTCAGGCTCCTATCTAAAGGCGTGCCGGAGTTATGAAAAAAAAATTTCATGCAAAATTTGATTTTCACATAAGGGTAAATTTGAATAGTAAATTACAAAATATTACATAATTTTGATATTGCTTTATGGAAATAATAAAATTTTCGGTCTTCTGGCGGTCTTAGATTGTAATACTATTACGCAGAGCCTGAGATATATACATCTGAAAATGGGGCTTTTTTGTAATTTTGAGGAGCTGTAACTCTGGAACCCTATACAACTAAAAGAAACCTTTAACACACGTAAAAATATATTACTCTAGCTTTAATTTTTATATCTTTCCGAATTAAAATGTGTGCAGGTGTTTAAAAATAGAAAATTTTCAATTTTTGAGCCCTAATAGCTCATAAACAGGGGGTGGTCCAAAAAAAATTTCTGAGCAAACTTATACTAATTCCAAAAGTTCTTTCTGTAAATTTCAATACTAAATTTAAAAGTTCAGTTAATTTAAATACTAAATTTAAAAAAATTGTATAATTTTGATACTAATTTACAAATTTAAAAAAAATACCTGTCGAATAACGTTTTCTGATTGAAAAAATCTTAAACAGAACATGAGAAAAATGCATTTAA
Organism: Poecilobothrus nobilitatus; assembly: GCA_947095535.1. Classification (NCBI taxonomy): domain Eukaryota; kingdom Metazoa; phylum Arthropoda; class Insecta; order Diptera; family Dolichopodidae; genus Poecilobothrus; species Poecilobothrus nobilitatus. The sequence goes on from OX352774.1 coordinate 177,964,636, forward strand.
AAATAGGGCTTTTTCAAAGTTTGAGGGGCTGTAGCAGCGTAACGGGTGAGGATACAGAAAAAAGTTGTTAATAATAAAATTAATATTTTTACGATATCTATCAGCAGTTAAAATTGCATGGCTTTTATCTATGAAAACAGCGTAGAATATTTTGTCGAGTATTTTGTACGCCACCTTCTGCGCTTAATTTAGCGCTGAAAAGTTTCTACATTAGATGCATAAAATTATCATTCTCTCTTTCAGTGCAACAGTTTACGCTTAAAACTTTCTGCGCTGAAGAAAATTTTCTGCGATTTAGTCATTGTATTATTTGAGTGCTGTGGATAAGATCTTTAAGGTGAAAATAATTAAAAATTTTGTGATTAAATGTTAATATAAATTATCATATCATATGTATTTAATAAATTTTATATTAATTTTTGAAATGAATTTTATTTTTTTTATTATACTTTTTATAGGTACCATTAAATTAAATTTGTAAAAATATAAAATTTTGTTATTTTCAATATGCATAAGTTTTTTTCACATCATTTCCTGTTGAGGGGTGGGACGACCCACATTCGTGGATTCGAACCCACACTTTTTTGGTGAAGCTGTTTTTTCAAATATGTATGAATGTGTGGCCAAAGTTGCCTCTAACCTTATTCGACTTATTTTTATATTTATTTTTCTGTTTTTAGTTTTTATATTTTGATTATACTTTATTTGTGGTGTAGTATATTAGTACTGTTCCATTATTCTTGTTTTTTACTATCGTTGAAAAGTCTGATAAACTGCTTTGCATGGCTGTATGTTTCTCGTATTGCCATTACCGTCAGTCTTCTAGTTGCTTCTTTAACTTCTTTATTTGCATTTCATTTCCAGCTGGAATACCCTGGAACCTAAATTATTTTAATTTTTTGAACTTTTTTTATTATGTTTTTTTTTCTTTATTCTGCTTATTGTTCACTTGTATATGTATATCTTACAAGTTTATTTATTCAATATACATATTTTAGTAATTAAGTATTTCAATTTTCATATAAAAAAAAAAAATTTTTAGCTGCCTGGCCTTATAAAATAAAGTAAATATTTTTACATTTTTCCTTTATATACGTACATAAATAATATAAATTTTTAAAGCAAAAAGGTATGGATTTATCTTTTTTCTCTTATCAATCTCTTTTTACAATCTTAAACATATACAAACATATAAGATATAAGCATAAACAAAACAAGTAATTTTTTTACTACAGTATGGTGCGGAAGTGTTTATTTTTTTTTCTTTAGTGATTATAATTATTGTAATTAATAACGGTAACAAGAAAAAAAGTATTAATCAGCGATATTAGTAATAAAAAAGAAAAAAAAAAGATTAATTATTTTTTAATTACGCGAAATGGCTTCGTACCAAAAGTGTAAATTAAAAATTAAAAGAGAAACGGATATAGAATGTGCATGTGTGCAAGAAATTTTACCATGAGACATGCAAATGCTGGGGGTTGGATCTATCTACGGTGAACTTACGTTATACTAACAATAATATTAAGTTTATTTGTGACGACTGTATTCAATATATACAAAATGTTGATTTGATCTTACAAAACATGGACAGTGCGGTTGCCCAAAATAATGAATATCTTAAAAAATATAAAGATGAATTTGAACGCGTGATTAAAAAAAATTAAAATGAAGTCGTCGAATTCCTTAAGGCAATTGAAACAAATTACATGAAGAAACTTGAAGAAATTAAACCCAGTCAACAAAAAAAATAGAGAAAATGCATGTCTTTAGTGCAATAAAAAAAATTAATGTTACAAATAATAAAGGTCTGAAAAAAAATTAATGTTACAAATAATACAAATTCGAATTTGGGTCAAACGGTGTCATTTGCTGATGTAATTAGTAAATTTGAAAATGAAGAAAGAGTTACATTTAATAATAAAACCGAAAAATAAGCAAAAAATTGAGTTAAATTGCTTATTTTTAATTGAGTCAAAAAGTGATTTAAATACGAAGGTAGATTGAAAAAATTTAAAAATAAAATATTAAAAATAAAAGTAATGGAATGATATTAATAGAAACGGAAACAAACGAAGATCGGGAAAACATCAAAAAGGAATTAGAATCAAAAATGAAAGAGAACTATGAAATCAAAATACCTGTGACCGCATTAAACCTAATATATAAATTGTGCACATGAACAACAAGTTTAGTGAAAATGATATTGTAGAAAAACTCAAGAAACAAAACTCTTTTTTGCAAATGAGCGAACTCAAAGTGCTAAAGATATACGCGGTTAAAAAATATAAGAAAGAAAAGTTTAATGCAATTATAGAAGTGGATAAAGAATCATTCCCGAAAATAATGTCTAATGAAAAATTATGCATTGGATAGGAAAGATGCAAAGTCTTTGATAAAGGTCTCTAGATGTTACAAATGTAAAGGCTTTAACCATAGGGCTGCAGAATGTATTAATAAGGAAACATGTTTGAAGTGCCATCAACAACACAAAACCCGTAAATGCCAAAAAGAAAAGATTAATAAATGCATTAATTGCTTAAAATCGAATGAAAAATTCAGTTTGCGGTTGGATGTCAATCATAAAGCCTTCAGCAGATCATGTCCAGTGTATCAAAATAAACTAAGTATAAGAAAACAAAAAATCGGATACTAGCAACTATGGAAATTAGAAGAGGAAAATAACAACTTAAGTATAAATATAAATTAATATAAATAATTAATAAATAAATATTATTATTCATATCAGTACAAAGACTATTAAAATTGAATATAATAAAGATAAAAAGAAACATAGTTACATTCTTTTATATTTTCCAAAATTATGGTCAAATAAAAACACTATACTTAAAAGTAATAGAAATAAAAATAAAACTATTAATAATAATGTAAATAGGGTTGATTGTACTTCTAATATGAGTAATCTTGAGGAAAATTAAAATGGTAGTATTAGTAATATTAAAAATTATAAAATTAATCAAAGCAATGATAATAGTAATAATAATATAGAAAAAAGAGACTCCAAGTACCCAAATTAGAATAAAGGCGAAACAATAAATCCACAGAACAAAATTGCAATTGTTACGATCCACAGAGCAATTGAAAATGGAGATAATGTATATGTTCTTTCCAGATTAAGGGATTACAGAATATATAACAATTTACGATTATATTTGGCATTTTTCCATGATCAAAACGATATTATTTGCTTTGATGGTATAACACAAACCAATATAAAGGTTCTAATTAATCAAGAAGGAGTGCCAACTGATTATCAGGAACTTTGGAAAATATATGACAGATATCACGAAAACATAGGAATCTGCAATAAAGATGTTTCAAATGATATAGCAATATATAGGCGACAATTTATAATAAATACAGGGAAAATCTTCAAAAGACAAGAGAATCTTGGCAAAAGTACTTGATCGGCTAATGATAATGACAGAACAAGAAAATATAATGCATTTTAGAGATCTAAAGATATTGTATTTACAATAGAAATCATTAATTAGTGAATTTAAAAAATAGACATAGTAATACTTACAGTGGTTTGGATTTGTATGATTATGAAAAAGAGACAACTGCGGTTTACAACTGTAGAGATAAAAAACGAGGAAGTGGGACTGCTATTTTTATTAAAAATAATATTAGTTTCAATAAAATATGTAAAGAAGAAAAATATAACTTTACTGTAATTCAAATCCTAAACTCAAAACCAAAATTAAAAATCGGTACATTTTATAAAGCTCCAGTTTAAAACAGTAACTAATTTATTGAGTTTCTTGAACTTAAACTGGTAGATAAGTCAAATTATTTATTTTTTTGCTGATACCAGTCTAAATCTAATTGAGAACTCCTATATAATTATTAAATATAAGGATATTGTAGCAACTTCTGGATATAGCATAGTTAATAAAACGAAAAGTACAAGAAATATAAGTAACTCTAGAACTCTAATTGATCACAGAATAACAAACATGAACGACAATTATGGTGTTAATTTTACAATAGAAAAAAACAGTCTATCAGACCATCAATTGGCAAAGTCACCAATGAAAAAGTACAACATAAACAAAATCGATGTACAAAATATGGAACACGCTATGGAACTAAAATATAAAATATAAAATATTAATATTTTAGAAGTTGAAACTTTAATTGAAACGATCCAAGAACTAAGAAGCTAAAGAAATATGTACAAAGACAATACCAATGAGAACGAGAAATAATAGCTGGATAACACCTTTTATTTGTAATAAACTGAAAGAACTGAAGAAAGGCCAATAGTGAAATAGTGAAAAAAAGGCAAAATATATTAAAATGAAGAAAAAAGTGGAAAAATTAATAATTAAAATCTTCTTAATAAAAGAAGCTAAAAAAAATTATATTAATAGAAATATTGAAAAAGCCGAGAGTGATTCTAGGAAATTATGGAAAATATTGAATAATTTTATAAAAAATACCAATGAAGATAAACTGAAAAATGTTACTCATGTTATAAAAAGCAATGGTGAAAAAACTAGAAATGATAATAAAACAGCAAATACTTTCAATAATTTTTTTACTGAAATAAGAGAACGTATTAGAAAAAACATTAAAAATACCAACGATGTTACTAACTGTTCACAAAATTTAGGCAATAGTAACTCGTTGTTTCTTATTCCAGTTATAGAAGAAGAAATCCATGAAATTATTATGAAATGAAATAAAAATGTAACTTCAGGTTTGGATAAAATATCTTACTGTTATTCTATCTAAAAGAGTTGGTAAATATTATAACGCAACATTTAGTGAAACTTATAAATGAAAGTTTCACTAATGGTATATTTCCCGATTCATTAAAAGTATATCTAGTTCCTATTCACAAAAACGGGTCAAAAGAAGATTGTGGTAACTATAGACCAATCTCATTTTTAAATTCAATTTCAAAAATATATGAAAAAGTTATCAATTCAAGAATAAGAAGCTAAATTACAAAAACAATGATGCGTTAGATGACGGCTACTATGTTGGCGCAGTATTTATTGACTTAACAAAATCGTTTCATATGGTAAATCATTCTAAACTTACCAGATTGCTAGATAACTTAGGAATTAGAGGAACCCATTGTGTTAAAGTTAATGAAGTACTAAGTATTGAACTAGTAATAAAAACAGGCGTACTTAAGTGATGAACTAGTCATACAAACAGGCGTACCACAAGGTTAATTACTGGGGGCGTTATTGTATCTGCTGTATATAATGAACATACCTAAAAATAGTATTATATCAAAATATAACATTTATGCAGATGACACCAACCTTATAGCAAAAGCGAATACATTAGAAGAGCTTTAAAATATACAAAGGGACGACTTAAAGTTATATTGCAGCTGACTGGACCAAAATGAACTATGTATAAATGCGAAAAAAACTAATTATATAATATTCAAAATGCAAATAATATGTATGATATATGATAATAATAATAATAATAATAAACTGTATTTATTTAAAGCCCACCAACACAAGAAAGGTTTTTTTCGGGCTCTTCAAGTTATTACAAAAGAGTTATTTATAAAATTATTTGAACATAAAAATACATATTTCATCTTAAAAATATTCTTAAATATAAAATTTTTAAACATGTAATAAAAAAAAAAAATAAACTTAATAATTTTCCAATATTTATTTATTTTACATTTCATATTGTGGACGTGAAATTATTAACCATTTCCAAAACGCTAGATTCAAATTTTGTCATAAATCTTTTATGTATTTAATAAAATTTAAGATGTTTTTACTTTCTTCAAAAGAATCTAAAGATAATTTATTTAGTCCCTGTATGTTAAAAGTTGACCGAGCAGTGGCACAAAGCACGCAATTTTCAAAAAAGTGTTTGACTGTCAATAAAGTACCACAAGCACATGTAGGGGGATCTTGTTTTTCGATTATGAATCTGTGGGTAAGTTTTGTGATTCTTAACCTTGTTCAAACTACAGATTCTCTTCGGTTCAAAGAGAAAATCGACTTCCAATGTGTAGTAGTTTCTTTAATATCCCTTAATTTATTATAACGGAATTTTTTATCAGGCAGTTTAATAGATTTCTTGGCCATTAAATCCACTTTATTATTAAACCCAACATTCATGTGACTTGGAATCCACATGAAAACAAAATTCAATTTTCGGTTTTCGTAAATGATTTGTTTGATTTTATTGCTGATAGGGTGTTTAGAATACATGTTTTGGATAATCTGAAGCGAACTAAGTGAGTCGGTGCATACTAAGAAATTTGTTTTGTTAATTTTTGTTGCATATTTTACTGCTTTTTGGATAGCGTAAAGCTCTGCTGTGCATATATTTGCAAAATTTTTTTTATGATACATTTTTTCAATAGCCTTGTGCTTGAAGGCACAAGCTGTTTCTCCATTATAGACAGACCCATCTGTATATATTTTATCATAATTTAAATAAATTGAGTTACTTTTTTCGTTGAATAGCGCTTGAAATTTTCCAGCTGATGAGAGATCAATATTTAAGTTTGAAAGCCAAGGTAGCGTAGTTTGGAACTTCTTACAGTCAAATTTATACTTATAAGGAATTGAGTATTTTTCTCCTAAAAGTTTGAGTCGGACATAGCATGGTTGGTAGTTATTAGATTTTTCTTTCATTTTTTCAAATTGTTCTGCGTTTTCTAATTTGGATTTTACGGGATGTTTATTAAAAGAACATAATTTGATAAGCAATTTTAGGTTTTGTTGCTCACGTAACTTCAGAGGCTATTGTCCGGCATCGACAATAATACTACTGACAGGACTGGTGCGGAAAGCACCGGTGCATATTCTCAAACCAATATTAGGTACAGGATCAAGCATTTTCAAGCTAGTTTTGCTTGCTGAACTATATAGGACACTACCATAATCAAGAGTTGGCAAAACAATCAGGCTATGTATTCTAAACAAAAGTTTTCGATCTGAACCGTAGTCTGTACCTGAGAGTATTTTAAGTAAGTTTAATTTGTTGCTGGCTTTTACTTTAATTTTTTTAATGTGTTCTGTCCACTTCAGTTTAGTATCTAAAATCATGCCAAAAAATGTATGTTTTTCAACATATTTGATGGGTGACCCATTTAATTTAATATCAGGGTAATATACGTTTTTTGTTTTTCTGGTAAAAAGCATACATACAGTTTTATTTTTAGAAAAAGAGAAACCATTCATGCATGTCCATTGGTGAAGATTATTTACACAAATTTGTAGTTCGGATTGAATGAATTCTAAACTGTTTGATGATAGAAAAATTACCAAATCATCTGCATACATAGCATATTTTACTGGTGCTTTAATTTTCGACAATAGCCTATTTATTGCTACTAAGAAGAGTGTTAAACTATAAGGACAGATCCTTGTGGAACCCCATTGTCAAAAACTTTTTCTGTTAAACAAGTATTTCCTATTAATGTAACATATTTTCGTTTAGAAAGAAAGTTTTGAACAAATTTTACTAAGTTGCCTCTTAGTCCATTTTTAATAAGTTCGTCTAACAGATTTCTTTTCCATACAGTATGATATGCTCTTTTGATGTCAAAGAAAATAGACAATATCAGCAGACTCTGATATATGATAATATATATAATATAATATATGATAATATTATGCTTAAGGTAAAGATAACTATATTAAAACAAGTTGATAATGTTAAGTACTTGGGAATGATAATTGATGAAAACTTAAGATGGTATAAACACATAAAAAACATTAGGAAAAAAATTATTCCTATAACAATGGCTATCAGATGAATGGGGGGTATTCCGAATTATGCAGCTGAACTTATATACAATGGCCACATATTATCAAGAATTAGGTACAATATATGCAGTTGGAATCATTGTTCATATTTTCATAAAAATCAAATTGGTATAGTAATGAATAGAGCTCTCAAAACTTTATTTAGTTTGAACACAAGAACTAGAACTAATAATTTATATAAAATAATTGATACACTGGATATTAATAAACTAATTTACTTTGAAAAATATAAATACATGTATAACATCCTGAATAATAATATTAAATCGAAGCTAACACTTCAAAACAGGGAAAATATTCATAACTATCTAACCAGAAATAGAATAAATATCGAAATTCCTAAAGCTAAAACAACATTGGAGCAAAAAAGTCTAAAATTCAGTAAAACTTGTCAACTCGCTACCAGTAGATATTAAAAATAGTCAAAATTTAAGCATATTTAAAAGTAAACTTAGAAAAATTGTAAAAAGTCTTAGAAATTAGAGAAATTGTTATTTAAATATTAGTTATAAGCTGCAGTTTTAAAATTACTTAATTTCTTATAAATAATTTTATATATTATTGTAAAATTATCTGGAATTAAATAAAATTAAAAAAAAAAAAAACAACAAAGTTTTCCCAAGAGCAAGAAAAATTTTATAGACCAAGTAATCAGACCATAAGATACTAGATAGTTGAATATTATTTATTAACTACTGGTTGGAAATTTTGTCGGATATCTGTTAATTATTTTAATGGCTTTTTTGTTCAAGATATCTAATTTACCTAAATTGACTTGAGAGCATCTGCTCCATATCGGATTTAAATAGGTTAAATTGGATAAGAAATATGAAGAATAAATTATGCTCCATCTGCTCCATATAGTATTTAAATAAGTTAAATTGGATAAGATATATGAAGAATAAATTATGAACAGAGTATTTTGCGTCAAGAAGTTCCGAAGCAGTTTCCAGATGAAAACATACGGTGAAATTTTTGCACTTATATGATTTGTATGTTCATTCCATTTTAGACTTTTATCTATTACTAGGCCTAAATAATTAAATGGATTAACTACTTCAATCGGAGTGTTATTAAAAGTGTAAAAGTGAAGTTAGTGTTAGAAAATGTTTGGTTATTAAATAGCAATATCTTAGTCTTACTAACGTTTAACTGAAGTCTATGTTTTACCAGCCATTCGTTAATTAGTTCCATGTTTCAATTAATTGCACTTTTTAACTGATATTCGTTATCAAATGTATATTTCAAAACTGCATCATCAGCATATAACTGTATGGCTCCTTTTAAATTAAGTTTGCACATATCGTTGATATAGATTTGAAAAAGATCCGCTTCTAATATTGATCTTTGTGGCACTCCTTTTATTACAGTTTTAACACTACTGAGATTATTATTTACTCGAAAATTTTGTGTTCGATTTTGCAAATATGTCCGAAAAAATTCAGGTTGATTAGAATTAAAATGTAATTTAGAAAACTTGTGTATTAAAATTTCATAATCAACACAGTCGAATGCTTTTTGTAAATCGAGAAATACATATACATCCAATATATTTTCCAGCGTCCATATTTTTACTGACAAACTGAGTTAAACATGCGGCAGGCAGTATTGGAATTTGTTTCAAACCCAAATTGTTCTGGGCTTACAATATTATTTAATTTCATAAAATTGTTTAAACGAAGTTTTATAATTATTTCAAATATTTTGCAAAAACTAGGAAGGATCGATATTGGACGATAGTTAGATCGATTGGTAGCTAGGCCACCTTGAATATAGCAGTAATTATTGCCAGGAAATTTATTTGAGCTAAATGATAAGTTAATGAAATAAGTTAATACTAAGTTTAATCTGCCAGCAAATTTTTGTCTAAATTTCGTTGGGATGTTATCAAATCCTGTAGCTGCTGGGGATTTAAGCATTTTTATTGACGAGAAATTCTGGGTTCAATTCTTCTGGGTTTGTCGAATTCAGTGTGAAATATGCTGAATTTATATTATATTGAAATTGATCTAAATAATCATAATCGATATTTGCTGTTGAAATATTTAGGTTTTTGGTAACATTTATAAAATAGTCATATTGGCTATGTTTTGATCATTAGAGAAGATATTGTTATTATTTCCAAAATGTTTAATATTGGTGTTTCAATAGCTTCGGTGTTTTTAATAGCTGTTATTACTGCTAGGCTGTCTGTGAAAATATTATTCTTTTTTGTGAATATACAGCTAAGTCTACGGCTTCTATTTTTAGTATCTTTCTTTGGTCTACTATTGCATATGCCACTTCACTGCTATTTTTTGAGGTATCTGTGTAAAAATTTATCTCAGTTTGTTCTTCTTTTTAGATATTATACCAGTATGGTTCTGTTATAATTTTTTATTTTTTTAATTTAGCTGTTTGCTTCTGTTTTCTCAAATATGTTTATTATTTTTGTTATTGTTGATATAGGTGTCGTTTGAATGTTTTCAAGGTATGAGTTGAATACAATTGAATCGAGCGGATGTTGAGGAAAGTTATATGCTTTGGTCATTATTCTTTCTGATAGTATATTCCTCCCTTTCTTCTACTGTAGGATAGTTTGCTTCGAATCGTAACTCCTCTAGCTTTGTAACAATCAGTGGCCCTGAGCTACACGGGCTATACGGGTAGACTGATTTAAGACATTTTGCAGTTTTTCCAGATTTGTTGTTGTAGTATATCCGTATATTGTGATATTACTGTCTATTCTTCCTACCAGGATGATCTTTGCTATTTTAATTGCTGTGGCAATCGGAGATCCGTAATTTTTTTTGCAAATGTATTTTAGTAATGAATTTGTTTTTCTTCCTTACATTATAAGATTTTTTACATGTTTATTAAACTTAAATTTACTGTTAAATGTTAAACCTAAAATCTTCATATTGTTTTTGTACTCTAGTGTTGTATTGTATAATTCTATGTTTCTGTTTATGCATTTATAGTTTTTGCAAATATGAATGATCTCTGGAATGATCTTTTCACAGGCTATTGCTCCTCCATTTTTCCTTGTCCAGACATTTAATTTCTTTACAGCTGTAGAAAATCTTTCCGCCCTTGGTTTTCATTTCCGTCTGCCATCAGCACTATGTTATCGGCGTATATCAGGTGTTCAATATTTGATTGTTTGTTAACCTCCTCACTTAAACTTTGTATACAAAGGTTAAATAATTGGCAAGATAACGGTGAACCTTGTAGTATTCCATTATTCATTTTTTTTATCTTAGAGTATGTATTGTTTGCTCTTATTGAATTTTCTATTTTTATATAGTTTTCTATGTATTTTATTATGTTTAATTACTGGTTTCTGACTTTGTCGTAAGCTTTTTCTAGATGGAGCTGGAGCATTTCTATATGATCTTTGTTATCTACCTTTAAAGCTGCTCTGTGTTGAGTTTCATGTAAAATTGACGTGGTTCCGCGCATTTTTCTAAATCCGTGGATTTTGTCATTTAACTTTTGCTCTATCCATTAGTTCTTTTTGCAACTTTTTACTCCAATTTTTTTGAAAGCACTGGCAGTGATGATATAAATCGGTAAATTTTCGCTTTCATTGGATTCTTGTTAGGTTTACTTATCGATACTACTTCTGCAGTTTTCCGCATTTGCGGTGTCTGACCGGTCACATAAATTACATTATATAGTAGGAGTAATCTCTTTTTGAAATTTTCACTAGCATTTTTGTCAATGAATATGTAATGCCATCAAGTCTTGGAAATTTTCCTTTTGTTCCTTGCTACACAATCGTGAGTTCAATATTTGTAATTTGTGAATTTAGAACAGTGTTTTCTTTGATATTTGTATCTATTATTCTATTATTTTCTAAATTTTGACTAGGGACGTTGTTTTCATTTGCTGTTTTTGAATACTCAATGGCAGGTTGTTGAACCGTTTCAAATGGATTATTTGTTACTAATCAGATTATTTCTATTGTTATAGCTCTGTACATTTTTTCTCATTGTTTACTATTCTTCTTGTCTTATTCTTTGTGTCTGTTAAGTTTTCTCCGTTTATTGAATCGGCAAATGCAACCCAGACCGCATTTCAATTTTTCTTTGTCTTATTTTTTAGTTCATTGTTTATTTTTTTAAGTTCTGTAAGAACTTCGGCTGTTTGCTTTCTTTTAACTTTCTCCAAGTTTTGTTTCTTCTTTTAGAGATCTTTTCAATTTCGTCTTTAAGCCATATGTATTTACATGTTTTCATTTGTACTATAGGTATATAGCTGTGCTGGGTGCTATTCTTATTATTTTTTTTTCCAGGTTTGCCGCCTCTTTATTGATATTTTTATCATTTGAATGTTCAAGTAATATCTTTTCCATGTTTTCTCTATAGAGTAGTCAATTGGCACGCTTTTCTTTGAACTTAGGACGCCGGTTTTTTGTTATCCTTTCTTGAGATATTTCTTCTACTCTTTCAGTTATCCATATTGGGATATTATCGTACCCTTTAGGATTGTGTGTTGTTTCCCAACTTATCCTACAAGCGATTTGTTGATTTTGCGATTGTTAAATCAGGAGACGTGAAAATCCTTCGTGTAAATAGAAGTGTTGGGCTATTATCGTTCATGATTGTTAGCTCTAGATAGTCGTCAATGAATTCTTCAACTAACGCTCTTCTTTCGAATGTCATATAACCCCCCAAGCCTGACTAAGGCCGTTGAAATGATCGAGCATAAAGTATGGTGGAGTTAATTGTTCTTTTATTATTGTTTTTTGTTTTTCTAAATATTTTACAAAAAAATGTGGAACACTCCACGATTTTGCGTGTTATCCTTGCGCAGGAGCCATGCTAATTTTCTCTGTATCGTTCCAATTTTAGTATATGTTCTACCGAAGCAAGAACCATTTATGCGTTTTCAATCAAAAAATAAAAAATAATATATATACTAATACTATATTTTTTATATATTATATTGCAGTATTCCTGTTTTATTAATACTGAATACTAAATTTTCCATAAAAGGAAGGATATTATTATAATTAATATACTAATAATAATATAAAAATGGAAATAGGTTTTATTTAAATTAGAATATTATCGTACAGAATAAGTAGTATATAGTATAAGAGAATGAATAACTATAACAATGAACACACATCTCCACTGTATAGTAAATGTACTACCTATATTAAATCATTAATCTCTATACTATATTTAATCATTTTTTTTATTGTAATCGGTAATTCTTTATATGTACATTATAAAGTTTTAAACTATTTTTGATCAACATATTTTGCCCATTACTATTTATATTTAAATTAAATTTTCTTTTCTTTTAGTATTAAATGCATTTTCTTTAAGTATTAAATGCAAGATGGTGTCACTGCCATGGCTCGTAAAAATACCTGTTCAAGTATTTCAAAACCTCTACGCAACCTTTTCTATCTCTCCTTTACTTCGGGTATTCATCGTACCTAATGGAAGGTTATGCATGTTTTCGCAATTCCAAAAAAAGGTAATAAAACCGATCCCTCTAACTACCGTCCTATTGCTATAACCTCGGCTCTTTCCAAAGTAATGCAGAAAAGAGTAAACCAGAAGCTTTTGAAATATCTGGATCGTAGAGGTTTGATTCACGATCTACAATACGGGTTCAGAGCACGTTGTTCAACCGGTGATCTCATGACTTACTTTTGCAAAAAGTTGAATATCAGCCTTCATCATTCTGGTGAGTGTGATGTAGTGGCTCTGGATATTTCTAAAGCTTTCAACCGAGTCTGGCATGATGCTTTATTAGCAAAATGCAAAGCATTAGGATTAGGTAGAGTTTTTTTAAAATGAATTGGAAATTTACTTTCGAATGACATGATTCGAGTACTTATCGATGGTTATTCATCTGACAATTTTATAATTAATGCTGGTGTCCCTCAGGGATTGGTTTTGTCTCCCACTCTTTTCCTAATATTTATCAAAAACCTACTTTCAATAATCTCTAATCTAATCCATAGTTTTGCAGATGACAGCACCCTTGTAGCTTCTTATGAATTTCATAGTCGCTATTGTATTAATCACCAGATTAATAGAAAAGCAAGAAATTTCACTATCAGTGAGCTAAATAATGATTTAACGAAAATCCAAAAATGGGGTGAAGTCAACACAGTTGATTTCAGCACCAAAAAACACAATGCTGTTTAGTCTTGCGTAAAATAGCTACTACTGCATCCAACCTGACATTTCAGGATGAAGCTTTGCAGCATGCAACAGATTTAAACATTCTGGACATCGAGTTAAATCAAAAATTTACTTGGTCAAATAATATTTTTGGTATAGCTAAAGATGCTGCTAAATGTCTGAGTTTTTTGTACCGCTCCAAAGCTTACTGCTTCTGCTTCCGATCTTCTCAAAAGCTATAAAATGTACATTAGGCCGAAAATGGAGTATAACGCACATATTTGAGCTGGAGCTGCCCAAACAGCACTGGGTTATCTCGACAATGTGCAAAACAGAGCTATTCGCCTTATTGGCAACCCCAGTTTTACCTCAACGCTCACTACACATTGTCATCGCCGCACTGTCGGGTCATTCATGCTTTTTTATAGATACCTTGTAGGGGTGAACACCTAATTCCAAAGAAATAAAACAATTGATGCCTCCACTCAAAGTTTTCCAACGTGAAACGAGGAGTGCAACTGATGGCAACCCATACACTGCCGAACTGTCAAGATGGCGCAATGCAGCATTCGGAAATTCGTTTGTAGTGTGCACGTCGCGATTATGGAACTTAGTGCCTGCTCATGTGTTCCCAAAAGTTGGTAATTCATTTGTGTACGATATAAAGAAATTCAAGAAGAACATTAACATTCTTCTTCAAAATAACTATCCAAATTTTTCTCTTCATCCTCCATAATTCCAATTATCCTAAATCCTATTTCCCTATTTTCCTATTTCCAAATTATATTGCAATTTTAAAGAACTCTATTATAATATTATAATAATATTTAGCTATTCCTTAATCCCTAGATAACTTAAAATACATATTAGAAAATGTCTTTTATAATAATAAAATTATATTATAGGTACACCTGCATTACACATTTTTAACATAATTTAAAGAGAATAGAAACTTGGCCATTACGTCATTGACACTGTAAGTATATCGGATAGATACGGAAAATGATTATATTCGATTAAACTATGTGCGTTAGTTATCTGGTTACAAAAATATTACACCATTTAAATTTAAGTATGTTTATTATTTTTCATGTTCATGTAAGTGTTGTTTGAATGTTTTAAAGGTATGAGTTGAATACAAGTGGTGAATGGAGCGGATGTTGAGGTAAGTTATATGCTTTGGTCATTATTCTTTCTGATATTATATTCCTTCCTTTCTTCCACTGTATGATAGTTTGCTTCGAATCGTAACTCCTCTAGTTTTGTAACAATCAGTGCCCCTAGACTGATTTAAGACAATTTGCAGTTTTTCCAGATTTGTTGTTATTGTATATCCGCTTATGGACTACGTCACTTAGATTTTGCAGATAATAGATAGTGTGAGGAAATGTGCCTAGCCTATCATTATTTCACGTCACGTATACATTTAATCGGCTTATTTTCCTCCATACAAATATTTCGGTATCGATTTACAAAATATTACTAACCAATTTTAGTGAAATAACAGCCAAAAAAAGATTTTCATTTTCTTCACCTGGCCATGTTGTTTTCTTATATTCTCGCAATATTTCAGGTGAAAAACAGGTATACATTTTCGGTTGCGGCTCAATTTTTTTTTTGCCAGAAACGAATATAAATTCAATTCATTTGCGGTTGAGCCTCAACAATTTATTCAACTCACCTAAAATCAAATTGAATTGTAATGTCGGTAAAGAAATAAATCTTTTTTTTTTATTTGTTTTTATTATCTGTATTGCTGAGTCGACTGAACTTTTATGTAAAAGTTATGTAATAAATATATATGTTTCTATATCTAATTGTTTTTGATATACACAAACTTGTGTCATAGAATAGAATGGAAGAATTCAATAGAAATTGGTATTCGTTTTTCAATTTTTTTATTTACTTTTGAATATTTAAAAAAACACGAGGAAGAGTGTAGAGTATGCAGTAGAGTAGAATGTGTCAACTCTGGGATACCCGTATTAAAGTAATATATCTGTTTATAAAAAGTTGATCATCTTTTAAAAAATTTTAGATGTTTTAGTACCAACGTTAACTACCGAGATATATTTATGTTAATTGTGTAGTTGTATGACAGCTTCCCAAAACTATTTTTTTATTTATTTAATTTAATATTATCTCAAATGAGCTTATAAAAGCTCTTACAAAGTGAATAAAATGTTTTTTAAAAAAAAATTGTTTTTATAAAAGCTATTGCTATAAAAATATTTTTACAAAAACTATTGCACCAGCACAACCAAATGTTACAGAAGTTATTGCCGTAAAATTTGATCTTCTTTTGTAAAATTTCAGACTCTTAGCTTCATAAAGTTCCAAGAAGTGCAAGACGCCTGAATTTATTGCTCTAGCCCAGCCAAATTTTACAGAAGTTGTTAGCATGCAACTCGACATCTTTTTACAAAATTTCAGATATCTAGCTTCAATATATACTGAGTGATTTATATATATATATATATATATATATATATTTTATATATGTTTCAATTTATTATCTCAAATGAACTCAAATGAGTGTATACAATTTATGTAGTTTTAACAAAATAAAATAAAATAAAAATTGTAAACAATGCAAACAAAATAAAAAAAAATTATAGACAACAATTTTTACACAATTAGATAAGAAAGCAAACATTTTTTTTTTTTTTTTAAATTCATTATATAAAAATAAAATCGAAATAAGATCAGACCAAAAAATAATACTAGATTAGTGACAAATAATATTCATTTAATAATTTTTTAACTTTATGTAATTCAATTGTTTGTTTTAATCTTCTAGGTAGTTCATTGTAGTACTTATATGCTAAGTTATATATAAAGAGTCATGACTATTAAATCTTACACCTGACGATACAATTCGAATATTATCAGCTGTTCTGGTGCTATAATTATGATAATTATTATTTGTTGATGGTATGATGGTGGTATTGATACTATTGTTAATTATCACTTGTGCTTGAGTTGCCAGCTTATATTTTAATAAAATTTTTAAAGTTAGAATTTCGTGATTTTTGTGGATTAGATTTGTAGTGGTTCTTAACTTGTACCCAAATAGATTTTTTATTGCTTTGTTTTGAATTATTTGCAAAGCATTTAAATCTTTTATGTATGTGTTTCCCCAAATTTGAATGGCATAAGTAATAGAGCTATGAAACATGCTAAAATATATTGCCCTTTTATGTTTATGTGGTACTCTATGATTTATTAGTTTAAAAATCGCAGCAATTCGTCTCCCTTTTTTTATTTGTTCAGTAATATTTGGATCCCAGCTTAAATTACTGTCGATTATTACTCCTAATACTTATATTACTTAACCATTTCAATGTTGCAATTATCATATGTTACCTTCATATTATTGGTTTCTTTATTTTTAAATAATATATATTTGGTTTTATTTGTATTGACAGTTAATTTATGTTTGTTCATCCAGTATTTTATATTTATCATATTCTGATTAATGCTGGCTTGCACTTCGTCTAAGGTATCTTCTGCGAACACGATGGCCAGGTCATCGGCATACAAAAATGGTTTACCACGGCTTATTATTTCAGGGAAACTGTTGATATAACACGAAAAAAGTGTCGGCCTTAGGCTGAACAACTTCCCTGAACAACTCCATAGTTTATACTAAATGTTGTGCTTTTTATATTGTCACATTCTGCATATTGTGACCTACCCTCAAGGTAATTTTGAAACCAGCTGAATTCATTACAAGTGACACCATGTTCATGAAGTATTCTTAGTAATGTCCTTCTATCTATGGAATCAAAAGCCTTTCTCAGATCAAAAAATATTATTATCACTTTTTTTTATTATCCAATCCAGACTGAATTTCAGAAATCAAATCGAAAAGCGCCGCCTAGGTATTTGATTTTCTTTTGAAACCATATTGATTATTGCAATTTAAATTTGTATAATTTAAGTACCTTGTTAGTTGATCATTTACAAATGTTTCTATTATTTTGCTGATGACTATTGATATTGAAATGGTCCTAAAGTTGTTAAGATCTGTTGTATCACCGCTTTTCTAGATTGGAATAACTTTGTTTATTTTTAAAATTTCACACATTTTTGCTTGTGTTAAAGACGCATTAATGAGTTTAGTAATATTTTTAGCTAGTTCACATTTACAATATTTAATCACTTCCGTAGAAATTTCATCAGCTCCAATAGAATTTGAGTTGGCAAGTTTTTCAATCAATTTAATAGTTTTGTATTCATCACTGAGTTCAAATTTGAATACTGCGT
Organism: Poecilobothrus nobilitatus; assembly: GCA_947095535.1. Taxonomy (NCBI): domain Eukaryota; kingdom Metazoa; phylum Arthropoda; class Insecta; order Diptera; family Dolichopodidae; genus Poecilobothrus; species Poecilobothrus nobilitatus. The sequence continues at coordinate 177,982,823 of OX352774.1, forward strand.
TAGTTCCTTTTCTTGGAATATAAATTGAGTTAAATTCTTTTGCCATATTTTCACCCACAGTGCAGTAGTATTGATTGAACTGAGTAGTATTGATTGATCCATTTATTAATTTTTTTATATACTCCCAATTTTTTCTCGGATCCAGCAGCTTTTTGAAATTGTAAGTTGTCATATTCTTTTCTCTTTTTCCTCTTTAAGGTTGTTAATCTATTTAGCCAATAGCAGTATTTAGTTTTGATGTACTTATTTTTATTATTTACATATTTCTTATACCAATACTTTTTTCTTTCGATCAATTTTTGACACTCACTATCTATCCAAGGTGCCGCAAATCTTTTAATTTTCTTTTTCATTTCAGTAACACTGGTAGCTCTATTGATTGCATTTTTTATTTTAGCTGTCAGTTCATTAGCTATTTTATTAACTTCAGTTGTGTTGATAGTTAATGCATTTAATTGATCAGCTATTTTTTATAATTTAATTTTTTGTAAGGTTATGTGCTTTTGCTTTGTTTGTATTAATTTGAACATCTCCCATTTCAATAATTTTTGCTAAGTGATCAGACATATGCGTGTCAAAAAGCAATATGTTAATATTAGCATTGGGATTCCTGCTGAGGATATGATCTAAACATGTACCTGATGCTGGACGAGTAATTTCGTAATGACAAAAAAAATACCCATTGGAGCTCACTATATTTTGGTAAGATTGTACATTTTTATCAGTATTGTTTCTAATGTCGAAGTTAAAGCATCCTTAACTAAGGAGTTTTTACATTTTAGATTTGCAAGATGATTGTCAAGGTATGTAATAAAACTATCGACGAGACCGATTATTTTGCTTGGTGTACTGTACAATGGTGTTAATATTTCTACGGTTAATTTGAATTGAAATAAAACTACTATACTCATCGGAAAAAATGTTTAATGTTTTGTAATTTAAACTCTTATGAACAAATATTGCAGCTCCACCACCACGTCTTGTTCTTCTACCTGTTACAATCATTGAATAATCTGTAATATTTATCCCATGAACAGCTGCATCTAATATCCATGTTTCGGTTATACATATTAAATATATTCTATATTTAAGTGAATCTAGTATGTGAGATATATCGTCAATTTTGTATTTTAAACTTATATATAGTATAAAATTTTTAAAGATTGTTTGTTTTTTATCTGAATATCATTAGTATTAAAGATATTTGTTTTTACATGGGTGTTAAGAGGCAGTTCATATGTTAAATTATTCAACATTTAGATGTGATTCGTGTAGAATTCTTATGATTTTACTTTTCGATGTTTTTCGAATAAACAGCCTGCCATTCTTAACCCATGCAAAATCGATTTTCTTCTCCGTTTTTAGGTCCCTTGCTTTTTTGTAAAGTAAACTAAAATATGAAGTCAACTTTTCATTGATAAAAATTGTTTTATTTTTATCATATAAATTGTCACTAACACTTTGCATTGTTGGTCTTATTTTCTTAAAAGACTTAATAAAGTCTGTTTTTTTACTTATATTATTGAAATGAACTATAATTTTACCTTTTACTTACTTGTGAAACTTGGTTGGCCAATCCAATTTGGAATGTATTACATCAGAACTGAATGGGGTTTCAGCTGATTTATACACAACTTCCTTTGCGTTATTGTTCGATGGATTTGCGTTCATTGATTTTCTTTTCTGGGTCTTAGTTTTACATAGTGAACAAAACCAGATTTCACCTGGATCCTGTTTATATTTCTGGACATCTTCATTTTCCATTCCTGTACAGGGATCACAGTATCATTTTCTGCAATCACCATCGCATTGTAGCACATTATTATTTTTAGAATTTATTTGTTTTTCCATTGATTACAAGTATTATTACTTCCTGCCATTTTTGACATATTTGCATATAAAGGAAAAAGTTGTATGGCAGCTACTCGAACCTGGTGGCCGAATAGCTGGTTATAATTAGCGAAACTAACAATTTTGCAAAAGTGACGTAAAAAAAAGTTCAGCCTCCTAGCCCCTTTATTTTTTGATTAACGTGCGGGCGGAAGGACGTACCTGGCTTATAACGGCAAATTTATTATACCTTTAAACATAAAGGGTCTTTCAAATTGAGTTTTCAAAAGTAGGCGCCTGTGTAACACACTTCAAACATTAAATGCTCCCATATTATATGTCATTTTGACAGTTGAAGGTTTGCCATTTATAAAAAATGGAATCGTATACATTACAACAACGTGTTGAAATTATGGAATTATTTTATAACAATGGTCGTTCTATAAAAAATGTATTTCGCAAATTACGCGATGTTTATGGTCGACATAATTGTCCAACTGAGCAACAAATTGGTAATATTGTGCGGAAATTTCAAGAAACTGGTGCAGTAGAAGATCGAGAAAGACATCAGTATGCTCGTGCCAGCCGTTCAGAGGAAAATATTGGTGCTGTGAGTGATAGTGTTACAGCTGTCCCCAACATGTCAATTTCCCAACGTTCAAGAATTGGGACTTTCTGAGTCAACTGTATTAATACTGGAACAAAAAGAAATAAAAAAAAATCATCTTTTCGGACTTTACATTAATAAACAAAACTGCCGTATTTGGGGAGAGGAAAATCCTCGCATGATCCAAGAGAAGCCAACGCATCCACAAAGAGTCACCGTTTTGGTGTATATTGTGATCTGGTGGTGTGATTGGTCCGTACTTTTCCGAAAATGATGCTGGAAGAGCCATAACCGTAAACGGTACCAGATATCGCGACATGTTCACAACTTTTTTATGGCCAAAATGGAAAAATATTGATACTGAGGACATGTGGTTTCAACAAAATGGGCTACGTGTCATACAGCCAGAGAAACACTGCAATTACTGCATACAAAGTTTCCAGACCGTGTTATTTCCAGATTCGGTGACGTGAATTGGCCTTCAAGATGCTGCGATTTGATACCGTTAGACTTCTTTCTCTGGGGCTATGTGAAAGAACAGGTCTACAAAGATAGTCCTCGAAAATAAATAAAATAGTTTATAGTTGTTTATAGTTTTTCCATTGATTATTTTTGCACTGAATTATTTTTAATTTTATTATTTTTATATAACTACGAGCGATTGGGCTCTTTGAGAATTGAATAAATAAATAAAAAAAATAAAAAAAAAACTTTTCCAGTTTCAATTCAAATTCTATGTCTTTTAATTATTTACTTTTGAAAACTCAATTTGAAAGACCCTATAGTTCATACGGGTATAAAAAGCGTCAAAATTTTTTATTTCTTACGGTGTGTATGTGTTTGTTGATATTCTACATATCTATATACATATAAATAATATATGTATAAGAAAATAATAATTCATGCATGTTTCATCTTAGATTCTTTGCTTTTGTAATGGCGTGGTGATCTTATATTAAATTAATGTGTTTGCATGTTATATTGTATTAATTATTTAAGAACTAAGGTGATAAGAAATTTTTAAGAAAATTTTTATTTTAATAGTACAGTGTTTTGAAAAAAGAAATCGAGACAGTATATAAAATCAAAGTTGCACAGTTTTATATTGCTAATATGGTCTGAAACCCTGGGAGTGTCGCTCTTATTTTTGTTTAAATAAAATTGTGAGTTGTCGCTCCATAACGGGTAGTGCTACATAAAAAAGTTGTTCTGCAACTACTCTGTTACTTATTTTATGAAATCTATCTACATAACATACATCCGTTGAAAGTTTTATCTCCTTAACTCAAATCGTGTAGAACTTTTCTAAAACAAATAAGTAAATTTTTCAAAAATTTTCTAAAAATATATTAAAATTTAGTTTTTCAAAATATATTGCTACATATCTATGTACATTATTATGTGTCGATTAGACACTTGCGTTCTGTTACGTAATTTTTTGTTCTGCACTTTAAAGGCGAAATAACAATTACAATATTTAATATAAATTACAATAATATATATTAAAAATTTATAATTACAATATCTAAAAATCGTTAAAACAGTTTTATCTGGTTAGCACATTTTCAAAAAAAATTTGAAAAAATGTGCCTATTAAATTCACTCTCTCCGTCTGTCTATCCGTCCGCCTGGGTGTTTACAAAACTTTTGAAATAAAGCAATGAAATTTTACACATAGGCATCGCCAAAAAACTAATTTTGTGGAACAACTTTTTTCTGTAGCCCCACCCGTTACATAGCTATAGCCCCACAAAACTCGAAAAAACCTTATCTTTAAATTGTTATAACGCAGGCTCTATAAGGTATATTTCAAATTTCAAACGATTGCTGGTTTTATAGAATTTACAAATATGTATTCATAAAATAAATATGTGGCTTGCCACATGGTATTTTAACATACCGTTATGTAAAACTCAATTTTTGTAAAAATTTGGACCCCTTTTATGGTTTAACTTAGAAGCTGCAAATTTTGAGAGAAGTTAGATTTTTGTAAATAAGTATGAGTTGTTTCAGGAAATATTTTTGTGTCGCATCCCGTTTAGGAGCTTTAAGGGGTCAAAAACTGAAAATTCTCAATTTTTAAACACTTGTAACTTGAGCACCTGTCCAAATTTTTTTGAAGGAATATACAAAATCAAAAGCTCCAATATTATGTTTTTATTTCTATTAACAACTTTTTTTAATAATATACAGAGTTACCTTAAAATTGACGAAAGTGTCACTTCATTTTTCTAAATTTTTCTAACTAATTTTTTTAACAACTTTTTTGTGCTCGATAATTTGAGGATGATTGATGCGCAGTACAAAAAAATTTAAATAAATAAAAAATATAACGGTTGCTCGAAGATATGGTATTAGTATACATATTTATATAACTCATGCTTATTTACATATCGTATATGTCACTGATGAATGAATGATATTATGCATTATGCAGATTGAATATAATATGCACAAACCATAGCTCTAAAAACTATAAAATTCACCAAATTATTTTAAAATACTGAAAAATTAAAAATATATATTATAAGCAGAGTGACAAACTATGAGCATACTAACGGGTTCGTACGGGTTTCTAAGAGTTGACAAAGGCAACTGTATTCTTTCTCGTTTTTATTTACATTATGTATAATACATAATACAATATATTATTTGTGTACATATTATCTTCTTTTTTACTCTAGGTTTATTATAGGATATTTTTAATTTTGGAAATGTGCTTTTTTGAAAACCCTTGGTTTTTTCCCATTACTTGTTTTATGATTGTTTTTGAATATACTTTTAGTAAAAAAAGCGTTAAAAATTCATTTAACTTAGTCCAGTACTTATGTTACTAACTTCGTCGATTCAATGTCCTATAATATCAACTGCTATCAGCAGTATTCAGTCATGATCAATTGATCATGCGTTGCAGCCGGTACAGTTTGTACATTAGACAGTCTTTGTTTCTACATTTCAGTGCCAGGGATCAAGGACATTTAATTAATAATGAACGCTATATTTATATTTATACAATTCCTCAAAAAATTTCAAAATTAAAAGATGAGGCACATGCTGACGCTTTGAAGGCTTGGAATGAAATAGACCCTCAAATGTTAAGAAATTAAGTAGACTCCATGACGTCTTCAACAGGCAATAGTTACAAAGGGCAGAAATACAACATATTAATTAATGCCGCTTACATCAGAAATGTCTCCTTAGTTTCCAGAATCACATTTTTTTTTTATTACGATGTGTAAATAATATTAAAACACTTAACACTTTTTTTTGTTGTTCCTTTTTTGAATTGTTGAAAAAATAGTAAAGAATTTATAAATTAAATTTGAGTTCAATTTGATAAAAATTCTAGAAGATATCTTGATTTCAGTTCATAGTCCCAACATAATTTGGTGGTGTGTAAATAATATTGAAACACATACAGTCAGTGTAAAGAATTAATAAAAAAAATCTAGGATTCGTTTCATAGTTCTTCAGCCATTACTATTTCAGTGTTCCCGAGAGTTTGAAGTTAGATTACTTATCCAAATATTATGGTTACGCGGGAAGGTGGCTCAGAGGGAAAAAACTCCACTCTACCAAGAGTCTATAGATTTTAGATCTTTTTGTCTGTTGAAGATTCCACCTCCCGTGGAAAAGAAAACTCAATCCGTTCAAATGTTGAGCGGTTGGTGATATTTGCTCAAATTTCGAGCGCTGGGCAACATTAGTTTATGTCAATAAGTATTATTATTTTAATTATAAATAGATACCTTAGTGTCTATATATCTTTTTTAATAAAAATTGAAATTTTAATTATGTTAATTTATCAATTTAGTACATGATCTTAAACGTTTAAATTATAACGTTGTTAAGGAATTTGTTTTAGTTATCTAATTTGTATTTGAACTTGAACTCAAAAAATTTTAATTTCTAAATAATCAACTCAAAATTATCATTTAAAAATAGAGTATGTATCTACACATACTTACATAAATACATATGTTAATTTGGCAAACTAATGTCATCCTATATTTTATATTCTTATATAGAATATCATATACTTATGTATATATACCATTTATATATCTACCATTTTAATTCATTAAATTAATTCACACATTTCAATTTAGAAACCAAAAATAAAAAACATAAATATATACATACAAACATATTAATGAATATGTGTATATAAATAAATAAGTTTTTAAGAGTTCTAATTATGTTGACATAAAATAATTATTGATGAAGAAATAATTTTTTGTAAATATAAGAAAATACTTATGTATCTATGTCTGTAATTGCTAAAAATTAGCAAGAAACGAACTGCAAAAAAAAAAGTTTCCCAAATTTTTGTTTTATACCTACCCTTATGAACGTATGGTTAAGCGTATACTAAATTTTCCATTACGTTTGTGACAGCTTTAAGGAGCCAAACTAAATATAGACTCAAGTGTATGGATCGGGTCAGAATTAAAAAAAATAGTCGATTAAGCCATGTGCGTACGCCCGTCCGTCTGCCTAAAAATTAAAAAAATAAAAGAGCTAGGTTTCTGAAATTTTTACCATGTCACTTTAATTGTTTGCTGTTTAAATTTAGCAAGTTTGGCCGCGGATTCAAGTAGCTGCCATCTTTCTTTATATGGGATTACCTCACTCAGTCTCTATTGAAGCGGGGGTCTGAAATTTTGTGAAAAGATGTCAAGTTGCATGCCAACAACTTTTGTAAGATTTGAATGACCTAGAGCAGCAGGTTCAAGTAGCTGTCATGCAACTTATTTTTTTTATATAAGCATAATTTATATCCTCATACTTAATAAATTTGTACTTAATAAAACTAGGTATAAATATCTGAAATTTTCTAAAAAAAATTATCAAGTTTAATCAAAATAACTTCTATGTAGTTTATTTGCTTTTGCCCAACAGGTTCGTGTAGCTTCCATATCTTGGAACTTATTAAGCTGGACATCTAAAATCTTATAAAAAATTATCACGTTTTATAACAATAACATCCGTAAAATTTGTTCGTGCTGTTACAATAGATTCGGGTAGCTGCCATTCAACTGCTGTTTTTAAATGAAAATAATTCAGTGTCTATTGGAGTTAGTTAGGCATCCGAAATTGATGAGATTTCAAGTTGCAAATCAATTACAATTGCTTGTGCGAAAGTAGTAGGTTCAGGTAGCTCGCATATCTAGGAACTTAAGCTAGGCATTTGAAATCTTGTAGAAGTTTTATGGGAACAGCATATATATTATGTTAATTCAGGTACCCTAGAGTTGACACAGTCTACTCTACACTCTTCCTCGTTTTAATTATTTTTGGCAGCAAATAAAATCTTATTTAAAATTTAAGTTAGTGCATACAATAAATGTATATATGTACATATGTAGATACTAACTATATATAATTTATTTTATATGTATGTATATAAGTACATACTTTAAAATTAAATAACATTTTTTTTTTAAATTTATTTTTAAAGTTTTGTGTGTATCTATATATGTATGTACATAAGTAAGTGGGGTGTCATAAAGTCATATTTCACGATTATCAATTTCCATACGAAAAATATTAAATTCTGATTGTGAAAAAATAATAAATTATGTGAAAATTTGGACATTTTTATGAATAACAAAAAAAAGAAGGTTTAAGGGCTGCTTCCCCCGCGCACGCGTTCGTTCGCGCACCTCGTTTCCCCGTGCGCTTGCGTTCAGATTCAGCAATCCATCAAGGAAAGCGCGGAGGGAGTTGTGGAGGGATGGGCTGAGGGAGGAGTGAAGAGTGGCTCAGAGTGGCTGATAGAAAATTGTTTGAAACCTTTTGAAAATATTGAATAATGAATGTGATATTGATATCTATATATTGAAGATGTGATATTGATATAAATTTATAGTTGGTTACAAAATCAGGGTATATCCCCTTTCCCAAAATATTTATATATATATGTATATGCAAGATTTTGACTTGAAGAGATTTTAGAGTTGATTAAAAATTCAAGGTATTTTCCCATTTTTCAGAGTATTTACATATATGGATATGCGAGATTCTGAATTAGGATAGATTTTAGAGTTGGATTCTAGAGTTTAAAAGTTTTTATTTTCAAGTATTTTTAATCGAATGAAACATAACACCATATGGCTCTATGACCCATATATAGCTTTATGACACCACCCCTTATATTTTAAAAATATGGCTTATGACATATAGCTTTATGACACCCCACCACATAAGTAGTTCAAAATAATTCATAATTCGTCAATCCCAATTTTGTTAAACATGAAAACAAATTATACAATGAAGGTATAATGTGTAGGTAGTTAGGTACATACATATATATGCGATATACAATAGTGCCACATTTATATTTTATACCATAAAAAAAAAAAAATTTTCCATTGCAATTTTTTTTATCAAGTATAAATAATTGCATATGTACAAATATTATTTATATTTGAATTTCCTTAATTAGATTAGGATTTTTTTTGTTTTATAATTTTATTTATTTTTTTTTCTCTTTTTTTTATGTTTATTTAAAAAAAAATAAATCAATGTATATAATATAAATATGAAAGCATTGTATTAAATACATACATATGTATATAAATTAAAACGAAAAAGTAGGGCAATTGCATAATAATTCACTTTTTGTATATATACTATTAAATGCAACCCTAAGCACTATTAATTTGTACAGACATATATTTTTAGCACATTTCCAAAAAAAATTTTGAAAAAATGTATTAGCCGTCCGTTTGTCCGTCTGTTTACAAAATTTCTACACCGTAAAAGGTAGAGAAAAAAATTTTTAACCATGGATAGGTCTGATATAAAAATTATTGTAAATTCATGTAGCCCCAACCATTACGGAGCTACAGCCCCTCAAACTTTGAAAAAGCCCTATTTTTAAATACGTATTTCTTATGTTCTGCTTAAGATTTTTCCACTCTGAAAACGTCATTCGACAGGAATTTGTTTTACCTTTATAAATCAATATCCAAGTTATATATATTTTTTAAAGTTAGTACTTAAATTTACCGTTATGTGAAAACCAAATTTTGCATGATTTTTCTACCTTCATAACTCCGGTACACTTTCAGATAAGGGCTTGAAATTTTGAGGCGAGAAAGAACTTTTAGAATTAGTACAAGTTTCATCAGAAACTTTTTTTGTATCACCCCCTGTTTATGAGCTATTAGGGCTCAAAAATTAAAAATTTGTAATTTTTAAACACCTGTAACTTAGGCACCTGTACACATTTTTTTCGGCAAGACAAAAAAAATTAAAGCTCTAGTAATATATTTTTATGTGTGTTAATGGTTTTTTAATTGTATAGGGTCCCCCCAAAATTTCAAAGAAGTACTATTTTCAGATGTATATATCTCAGGCTCTGCGTAGTAGTTTTACAATCTAAAAACACTAGAAAACCGGAAATTTTCTTACCTCTATAAAACAATATCAAAATTATGCAATATTATGTAAGTTACTACTTAAATTTACCGTTATGTGAAAACCAAATTTTGCATGATATTTTATCATAACTCCGGCACGCTTTGAGATAGGAACCTGAAATTTTGAGACAAGAAAGACTTTTAGAATTAGTATAAGTTTCTTTAGAAAAGTTTTTTGTACCAGTCCCTGTTTAAGGGCTATTAGGACTCAACAATTGAAAATTTACTATTTTTAGGCACCTGTACAAATTTTTCTTCGGCAATACATAAAAACTAAAGCTCCAGTAATATATTTTTACGTGTGTTAACGGTTTTTCTTAGTTATATAGGGTTCCGGACTTACAGCCCCTCAAAAATTCAGAAAAGTGTTATTTTCACGTTTTTTCTTATTACATGAAATGTTCAAAATTTTGTGCAAGTCACAATTCTAAACAGTTAGTATTGTCTTTTGGAAATGTGCGCTTTTAAAAACCGTTGGTTTACAATCTACCTTCTTTATCTACACAAATATAATACGTATAATGTATAAGTTATTTATGTTGAATGTTAAGGGCACTTCTAGAGGAGTATGTTAAAAAACTTAGCACTTTAACTTATTACATAACCTATATAAACTTATTTTTTATTTTTCTACTAAGGGAGCTGGGAATCTTCTGAAAACACCAAAGTACTCCCTTGGTAGTGTCAGAATCCTACTGACTAAACCCACCCTTTCTTCTAGCCAATATAATGGGATAAAGCCCCTAAGTGCTAACTCACTACATTGATTAGGGCTAGCACTAGGGAGTAGTGATAGGATAGGATAGGACAAGAAACCGGAAACATTGAATTGAGAAGTGGTACTTTAAGGGAACAATGAATCCGGCTATTATTATTACTATTTTGCTAACAGTGGCACTACAACAGTCATCAACAGTTACAACATGCATTAATATATTTTTATAATGCCTTCCTGCATGAAATAAAAATTGCAGTCAACCTCAATGTCATTGTAGCTGCTATTATTATTAGTATTTATTATAATTATGTATTTTGATTGGCTAGGGAGTGCCAATTATAATAATAATATATTTGACTCTGCCAATATATTATTATTGGAAGGTTAGGACCAATTCTATATCAATTGAAAAAAATGTGTATCTATTACAGCTGACATAGTTTAAACGAATTTCTACCATACATTTGTGATTCCTTTTTTAAATAACCATTTTTTAACAGACGAAGAACCAGTAAAAACCAAATTAAGCGTAAAAAGCTCAAATGGATAAGCCACTTTTCAGAAAACACACTAGAAATATAATTAGAATTATACTACAATGAAATTTCCAAGGAAGCCGAATATGTGATCTGCTCTATAACATCTGACGCCAAACAATAACAGAAGAGTTCATAAAAAAAAAAAAAAATTAGGACGAAATAAAGATCATCGTATACAATAGTGACCAATAAAGGAGACAAGCTGATTTCCTTTGCTCCAAAAAAAATTACATTTTTTAAGATGTTTTTTAATTGCCAATAATAACTTAATTGGATTAATATATGGACTAAATGACGGTCAATCAAAAAGATCTTAGATTATTATAGTTAGTAATCTTAGTAAACTTAGTTTTACTGACGATACCAAAATCTGCAAAACTATAACTTCCACTCGTGATTGTGAGTTGTTGCAAGTTGTTGATAGGATTTCAATCAATTTGGTTCATCGTGGAGGAACAACAATTTTGAACTAAATGTTAGCAAATGCCTAATTCAAGGTTAAGAGTTAACTCAAAAATCAATTATGATTATGTCCTCAACGATGAATCTATTAAAAGAACAGATCGTACTTCCAATTTGGGACTGATCCTTGATAGTAGATTAGCTTTCAAGATTCACTACAACTCCATAATAAATAAAGTTAACTCAACTCTAGGATTTATTATTAAGCTCTTCAACTCCTGGATTTTAATTATTATTAAAAAAGTTTTATGATCCCTATATCACTAAGCAACTTTTCATTACTTATGTAAGACCTATACTTGAATACTGAAGCCAAGTATGGTATCCATATCGTGATATAGAGATTTTACTTACTGAATCAGTCCAAAAAAGATTTCTTCGTTTTGCTTTACGCAATCTTCCTTGGGCTGATCTTATACGTCTTTCTCCATATGAAGCTATACTTTATTTAATTAATTTCATCTCAATCTGGTCGTTTAGTGCGGAATATCATATTCGTTCAGCAGGTTGTTAGCGGTGATATCAACTCCCCTTCTATTCGCGAACAAATGAGGTATAGAGAAAATCTGAATAATTTGAGATGGATCGAGCGTTTTAATATGTCACACCACTCTACAGACTACGGCAAATTTGAACCTATTTGACGTATATTGAGAGAGACTAACTCAAGGTCTGACTCGATATTAACGTTAACAAATTAACACTGAAAGCCAGACTTTAAGCCAGACTTTTAACTTGCATGTTAGATTCTTGTTTTGCAATGCTAGATTCTTTTGTTTTTTTTTTGGTGCGTGATTAATCTCTCATTGCAATTTAACTTGCACGTTTGCAATGCTAGATTCTTTTTTCTAAAAAAAAAGGGAAAAAAATATTTTTTTGTTGCTTTCTAAACAGTTTTTACGGTATATGGCATTTACGGTTGCATTTTAAGTTACCATTTAAGCAACCATATTAAGTTAAATTATCTTCAAAAGTTAAGTATCAAACTGTTTATAATAATATTTATCAATTGTTTTAAAACAGTATCAAATATTACTGTAATTTTTAGTAGTGAATAGCTATATAGATAGACATAAATTAAATACCAATTACTAATGGTCAATTCTCCTTTTTAAAATTAAATAAATTTTATTTTTGTATTAATATCTAAATACAATTTTTTTATATATACATATATATTAAATATTAATAATCATTAGCTTATAAAAAGCACAATGGTTTTTAACATAACATATTCCTCTAAAAGAGTCTTGATACTGTAAATAAATATTGTTATACATATTTATAGAATATAATGTTGTTAGAGATGATTTTTCCAGTTATGGTTAAGTAAAGGCTTCTTAAGAACAAAATTAAAAAATTCTTAAATCATTTTCCACTATACTAGAATTAATTAATCTTACGAATAAGATGGTAGATACTCAAAATATGTACATACATATGTATATTAATTTGTTTGTTCATATGCACCAGCATCACATACATATGTAACCGCAGCGCGAAACCCTTAATGGAATTTTATATTATTATTATAAAATACATCAAAATAATAATATAAAGAATAAGTAGATATATGTATATGCATTTCTTAAAATTATAAACTACCGGTGTTACCAGAAATTTGTTGAGCTTCCAAAATTTTACAAGAAAAAACTGCTAAAATTCCTTAAGCATTTTTTCTGGCTAAAACTAAGTAGAAAACACAAAAAAATATAATATTTTTGATTAATATTAAAAAAATAGAAATTACAATGATAATTTAAGTGAAACATTAAATGATTTTTTGATTTCAATGTTGAATGTTTTTGAAAAATTTAGAAATATAAGATGTAATTAATTATGTAAAATATAAATATTAAAAAGCAAAATGAAAAAAATTAGTTGTGGAATATTCTTTAGATAAAACTATAAAAATTACAAAGTTTTAATTATTAATAATTTCTAAAGCTTCATTGAAAGCTTCTTTCAAGTTCAAGTCTACTTCCTTTTCATATTTTGTATTTTTACCAATTTCGTTTATCACTTCAATGGGAACTATAAAATTGTGGCAGCAATTATCTCCTTGCAATACGTCTTTAATGTAAAGAATACAATTAATACGGACATTTTTTTTAATAAAAACGGCTAAATGTTTTATGATTTTTTTATCGGCTAAATAATAAAAAATCCGGCTAAATTTATCCGGAAATCGGCTAAAATGGCAACACTGAAAACTACATAAAATAAATACTATATAGTATATAATATTAACTTTCTTATATGAACATATTATGTATGTATTTACCATTGATACACACATATTATATTATAAGGACAAGAGTATATTCATATGTCATTCACTCATATTATATAAATACTAAATAAGAAATATTTCTGTGCACATTACGTATACGTAAAAATGATACATTAATATATGTTAATATATCATCACAGTTCTTTATAATATTATTAGTGTATACAATGAAAGTTTAAAATTTGATATTTTTATTTCTGTTTTGAAACGTTTATATAATTTGTCACTTATCTAAATGAAAATAAATTTCTATACAACGAATTCATAGTGAATAGTGTGAATTATTAAGAAAAATTAATTTAAAAAAAGTTAAGTTACTTATAATTTTTCAAATGATCATCACTTTGTAATACATAATTAGATATAAAAAATACTACTAAATTCTGAAAAGTTAGCAATTTACTTAAATAATATACTACTTCCATTTCAAAATTTAAATACTCTAACAATTAAATTTGTCCCAAGATCTACATTTAAATTAAAAATATAACTCTCCTTGATAATCCAGAAGTACTATTAAAGTACTTCTGCATGGTGCACCACTGAATGAATACATACCTACTTCTTTTCTCCTTCCTTTCAGTGCTTTTTCATTACTTTTTTAGTACTGAATGACAGTACTTTCAGAATTATTTTAGTACCTTTTCAAAACAGAATGGAAGTACTCATTTTCATTCAAAACTTTTTTAGAATTCGGTATCCGTACTACATAAAAAGATAGATTATAAATTATTATTTTATATTTATTTTATAATAAAATTAGTTCACAGCATTTCAGTCATAAAATAACATGATTAAAATAAAATAAATTTAAAATTGAAGTTATAACATTATGATAGAAATTTGAGAAAAAATAATGTAAAAACTTAAATTTAATAATAGTGCATATAATTTAGTTCAGTCTATTAACTTCAATCTCTAATGGTGTACTAAAGTAACTTCTCTTCTCTGAATCATGCCATGTGTTAAAATGACATTTTTTACATAATTATGAAAATAAAATAATCCCCCAAATTCTTTTAAGATGTTTTCTATACTAAGAAAACTTAAAAAACATATATTAATTAAGGGATCACTACATTTGGACTAAGAACAAAACCCCGAAAAATAGGAGGGATTTTAGAGTTGACTACGAAATTAAGCTATTCTCTTTTCCCAGAATATTTGTATACGTGTATATGCGAGATTCTCGATTAAGAGAAATTTTAGAGTTGGTTGCAAAATCACGGTTATAGACTTTTTTCAGAAATTTTGTAAATAGCAAAAGCTGTCAGGGCTATAGATTATAAAGTATTAGACAGGATTTGAGTTACCATAAATCTACAAGGACAAACTTGAAACTGGAAATATTGAAAACAAATATAAAAGTTTAATTAATTTAATAAAAGTTTAATTAATAATAAAAAGCAACTATTATTTCTTTAAGTATTTAAGCTTTAAGTATACATATTTTTTTCTCTAATACTGAATACATAATAAATACCTATATTCCCACAAATTTTGTTCCGTAGATCTTGATTCAATTAAAATATTATTTCCAAGTGTTATTAATTTTCATTTCAATCCAAGTGTTATTAATTTTATACAAACTTGGAAGTGAGTCTGCAATACCTTTTCTGTTTAAATTTATGTGTGTTGAACGGAAAGGACAGAAATAAAACCACAATTTCAGGTTTCCTGCCTAAAATCTTGAAAACACCTTTCAGATTATCAACTGTTCCACATATCTTGAAATATTCTAAATGATATTTGTTAATCCTCGAATCTATTAAACTTTCAACTAATTCTGCTTATAACTAATAAATTTTTTCTATAAGATTATGTACAAAAAAATACGCAATGTCATATCTTGTTTTTATGGTATCGTGGAAAAGGAATTCAACATGAAACCAAAAAATAATTAAATTTTTATAAAAAAACTGGAAAATGCTAAAGACCTACTAAAAAGTACTTCAAGATGTACCGGTAATATCTCCGCTCGATATTATAAATACTGTTTTACTTTCTTTTTATTCATACATATATTATGTATCCTTTCATTTTAATTTATCTATAAAATTTATTTAACTCTTCACAGCATTTTTCATCAAATTCGATTATAATGTTCATTTACGTACATTGTGCTGCATATTTACTACAACTTATGTAATCGTGTGTACATTGATTATATCATATAATTTTTATATGATATTGATATTGTCACTGGCCGAAATCATTACAGATGTATTTGTCAACAAATCTCGTTTTTCTTCAATTTTGTTTTCGATAATAAGTTGCGATATACTATAATATAGGCGTACATTGTCTCGCATTATACCTTGTTTTTTTTTTCTGTAATATTTAGCAGCAGCCTATATTATTTTTTGAAGCCTTTATATAAAATATCTATATATTTTATTAGACAATGATCTGTACAAGATAATTTTTGAAGTTATACGTAAGGCGGCTTCACATTTCACGTGCATTAAATCTGTTCGTCGTAATTTTATGAGTTCAGCTTTTTATGCCGAATAAAAGTACTTATTATCAAACGAAACATTTTATAACCCTCTATTCTTAATTTATTGTTAATGTTAATTAACATGTTGTTATAATATTAATAACTAATACTAATACGAATAATAATAGCTGCTACAGTGACAGTGGGGGTTACATTTAAGAATTACCTCATGCGGTAAATTTTATATATTACTGCATGTTGTAACTGCTATAGTCACTGTTAGCAAAATAGTAATAATAATTGGTGGATTCATTGTTTCCTTACAGTCCCACTCCCAATTCAATGTTTCCGCATCCATTTCCTATCCTTTCCTATCCCTACTCCCTAGCCAATATACTGCGTGAGACACTACCAAGGAGAAATTCTTGGTGTCTTTGGAAATTCCTTTAAAAAAAAAAATCAATATTTTATTTTGTGCAATACATTATATCTCTTTGTTTTTATTCGGAACTGTTATACATACATACACATATATCTAGTTTTCATTGATTTTCTATACTTAATTTTTTTAGAAATATATGTGTAATTTTTTATAAACCATATAGTTTATATACATAAATATATACTTATATATTAAAAATAATAATAATAATAATAAAAAAGTGTATAAGGGTAATGTTAAATAACTAAAATGCATACATTATAAAAAAAAAAAAAAACACTTAAACATAAAATATAAAATAACACCTGTCAATAATGTGATAAAATAAGGAACACATACGAATTTAGTAATGTAAGTATAACATATAAAAAAAAAAAAATTAACAATAAAAATGTTAGATAATAGAAAAGAAAACCATAAAATAAAAAGAAAATTTAAAAAAAAATAAATAAATAAATACTTAAATTATAGAACGTTCCATTATGGAATTATTGTAAATTTTCTAATTTAATTTAGCGCGGCTGTCAATAATTAAACGAAATCGTTACAAAAATGAAATAGGTATGTTATATTATAGTCTTAAAATAAAATATTTCTTTCGATTTAAGAATTTCCAATTAATTACACTTAAATATATCTTTTACTAATGTTTGCTATATATTTAAGTAAATTAGAAGATACTAAACCATACATACATACATACATATATTTCTACTTCATTAATAATATGTATATGCAAAATAAGCTACGATAATATTAAAATTTATAATTTATTAAGTTTTAACTGAAAAAAATATTTTTCCTATGATAGGATTTATATGTATGTATGTACATATGTCATTTTTCCTTTGATCGCTTTTAACATTTAAGCCTGAAGATTAATTTATCAAAAGCATTAATTGGAAAAACAATTGCTATGCAAAAATATAAATATCTATGTATACATATATATATATATATATTTTTTTAGGGCATTTCTCTGCCAGTTGTCATAGTTTACAGAGTTATAGACTATTTTAAATTAGTCTTTGCAACTGTGATTTTTAATTTTATTTTATACATTAAATCAATTTTGTTTTATTAAATTATTTATTTATATAATTTACAAGTAGGAGGGGCCTCGGTAATACATTCATACATTCTAAAAACACCGAGGGAGTGTCAGTTCGAATCCCACACACGTCGTTAGAATAAAGAAGAAAGGCAAGATAATTTCCTTGTTATAATTATGTGGCAGGGAAATGCACCAAAAAAAAACAAAATAATAATTTACAAGTAACTAATACTGTTTTACAGTTAATTTACAAATAAATACCGTTGACTTATTTAATATTTAATTTTTTAAAAGCTTTATTTCGTTATAAACCTTTACTGAATTAAGAATGTTTTTTAATTTGCAAAACTTTTTCTAAAAATTTTTTAGTTCGTTTAGTATTCTATAGTAAGAAGCTATTAAGTTCGTAAAAAGTAAAACTTAAGTAAAAAATTAAATCAAATTTTTAAACGATCTCATAATGACTTCATATAGATAGTGAATTTTTTTTCACAAGTATATTTTTTAGACCCTCTAACTAATTAAATAAATAATTTTAATTAACATAATGGACAGACAATTATTTGTTATAATTTGTTAAAAAAAATTTAAAAAAAAAAAAACAACTAAATACAAAATGACGTAAAAAAAATTGTTTTTTTTTTAATATTTTATTTTTTATTTTTATTTTTTATAGATAAAAGAAAACCAAACATATTCTATACTTTAACTTTAATATAAAATTCTATAATAAAGAATAAAATGATTATTATTTCATTAGATATTTTCTATATATATAGCATTTTAACAAATACAATATAGCGTTTAGAGGGAATAAAACAAAACGAGGAAGAGCGCAGTACAGTAGACTGTGTCAACTCTGGGATACCCGTATCAACGTAATATATGCTGTTTCCATAGAACTTGAACCGAGATTAATTTATGTAAATTTTGCAGTTGTATAACAGCTACCCAAACCTGTTGGATCAGCACAACCAAATTTTACAGTAGTTATTACCATAACACTTACACATCTTTTGTAAGATTTCAGACGCCTAGTTTCAGTAAATTCCAAAATATACAAGAAGCCCGAACCTGCTGGACTAGACTTCGCAACCAAACTTCATAAAAATTTTTGACATTAAACTTGATAATTTTTTGGAAAATTTCAGATGTCTAGCTTTATTCTGTCTAGTACCAAGTTATGGCGATATAAATTATGCTTATATGAAAAAGAAATATGTATAGCGGTTCCCTGATTCTGATGCGCTAGCGCAACCAATTTTTACAGAAGTTTTTGGTATATAACTCGACAGTTTTTCTTAAAATTGCAATAGACATTGAGTTATTTTCATATAAAGAAAGAAGTTGTTTGGCAGCTTCTCGAACCCGCTGGCCGAAAATGCTGGATTTAAATAGCGAAACTAACGAGTTTGCAAAAGTTGTATAAAAAAAATGTCAGCCTCCTAGCTTCTTTATTTTTTGTAACTCGATATCTTTTTGCGAAATTTCATACCTAGCTACAATAAACACTGAGTTATTACTATATAAAGAAAGAAGTTGTTCGGCAACTTCTCGAACCCGCTGGCCCAAAATTGCTGGATTTAAATAGCGAAACTAACGAGTTTGCAAAAGTTATATAAAAAAAACTTTCAGCCTCCTAGCTCCTTTATTTTTTGAGTTATCGTGCGGATGGACAGACGTACACTGCTTAATTGACTCAGAAATCGATTCTGAGCCGATCCATATCTATATCTAACTCGACTCCTTTAAGGTGTCACAAACGCAACGGCAAATTTAGTATACCCTTGAACATATGTTCATACGGGTATAAACATATTTGCGCGGGAAATTCGGAATGGAAAATTACAACAACAATATTAATATTGTGTAGTTTTATTTTTTAAATTTTCTTATTAATTTAAAATGAAAAACAAGGCAGTATAAAAAATTAAAAATTTTTAAAAGCACACATTTTCAAAAAGATAATAATGAAAACATAAATGAATTGTGCTTTTTTGGCATCAACATTTTTATTTTGTTATAGAATTATTTATGAAAGAAAAAATTGTGAAAAATCAAGACATAATTTCTTCAATTTTAAGAATGTTGTACATATGTACATATAACTAATAAAAGACGTTGTGACCCATGTTAAAATATAACATTCGATATTGTGAAATTATCTTAAGGAAATTTGAACAGCGGTCTAAAAATAGCGAATTTCTGAATTTTTGACCGCTAATAGCTCTTAAAGGAAAGGAACTACAAAACATTTTCATTTTCTCAAAACTTCAAACCTCTGACTAAAAACCGTTATGGGGATAGGGGGCAACCAAAATCTTGTATTTAATTATGGTTTTCACCAAATTGTAAAAAATTATTAATTTTAAATTTTTTATTATTAAATCGTAATATTTTCTGTCGTTTGTTATTTTTAGGTTAAAACAAGGCAGAATGAAAACCAACGGTTTTTTTTAGGCGCACATTTTTCAAATGAAAATGCAAACAGTTTAGAACACTGTGACTTGCACCAAATTTTTCTTAGAATTTTATATATAACAAAAATCATTAAAAATCAAGAGACATTTCCTTCAATTTTAAGGTAACTCTACATAATTAAAAAAAAAGGTGCTAATACATGTAAAATCACAATCAAAATTTGTCCAAGTGTCTAAGTTACAAGCGCTTAAGGGAATTCTTTTATTTTTTAACCCTAAAAGCAATAGCTCTTAAACAAGGAGTAGTACTAAAAAATTTTCTGAGGAAACTTATACTAATTTCGAAAGCTATAGAAATCTCTCTCAAAATTTGAAAGCGTTGCGAAAATATAAAGGAAGAAAAATCTTGCAAAATTTTGTTTTCACATAACGGTAAATTTAAATAGGTAATAAATTTTATGAAATTGTATCACTGTGATATTAATTTATAAAAAATTTTGGAGGGCTGTAGCTTCGTAACGTGTCAGGCTACATAAAAAATCCTTCTACAGTATTAATTATGTTAAGAAATGGTTATTCGTGGTTAAAATTTCATTGTTTTATCTTAAACGGTGTAGAAGTTTATTATAAACAGACCGACAGAGTGAAAAATATGTTTAAAATGCTAAGCAGAACTTGAGATATTTATAAATAATTCAAAATAGAACTTTGTCAAACTTTAAGGAACTGTAATTCTGCAATGAGTGGGTGGATTTTTTCTTCAACATGAATTTTTTAATAAGATCTATCTATGGTTAAAATTTTATAGTTTCATATTAAATGGCGAAGTTTTGTACACAGGCAGACGGGCAAACTGAAAATAATAAGCAAATCTTTTCAAAAATTGTTTGGAAAATGTACTAAAAACATAAAAATTTTCCAATTTACATACATAAAACTATATTATAAAAGGAGATAACTATAGTTTTAAAATTTTAAATTGAAAAAAATTAAATACAATTTTTAAAACTATAATAAAAGTTTATTTTTAGTTAAATTTTTTTTTTTATTATTATTACAAAAATTTAATTTTCAATTTTATGCGCATCTTTTCATTTATTTTTACAGGATTTTTTTTTTTATTTTTGTTTTTGTTTTGTTTTATTATAGTTTTTTGACTTGGTATTATTTAAAAGTTCTATATATTAGACACATCTTTCAACTCCCCAGTAAAAATCAACCATTTTTTTATTTCGAATATTAAGCTAATATATTAGTGTACTAATCGCCTTTGGAGAGCTAAGTTTATTAAATATATGAAAAGATAAAGAGATTCTACATGAAATGTTATATATTATTGGGACTTATGATTGAAAACGCACGGAAAACGTGCCGCTCGAAAAAGATTATTCACATTCACTCTACGTTGGTATGATTGAAAACGCGTGATTAAATTTTAATTTGAAATTAAATGACAGTTGTCAAAAACAATTTTTAATATAATATAAACGAAGGTATAAAGTATGTAAACAAAAATATTTTTTTTATAAAATTTATAAAAAATAAAAGTTTTTTTAATTTGCAATTGATTTTAAAACTGAATATTTTTTTACAAAAAGAAGTTTCATTTAAAGGGTTAGAAGTAAAATTTCCTACCAAATTATTTTACCTTTCGTACCAATTCAATGTATTTGTCCTGTTTTGTTATTTTTCTACTAACCCAAAAAGATTAAAAATAGAAAAGTTAAATTAAAAAAATTAAATTTTTCATTTTGTTTACTAAAAGATTTAAAACAAATGAAAAACTTACATAAATGTTTTTTTAATTTTTTTAAAACGCGAAGATATCCTCGCATTTCATTTATACACAACAAACTAACGCCGTACGTTTTCAATCATACAAATAATAATTTATTCGAAAAAAACTTTTTCCTTGCGTTTTCAATCATACGATATATAATAGTTAATTTGACATTTCGGTAGTATTCACGTTTTCTGTACATTTTCAATCATAAAGCCCATTATCTTCTATATAGACTTAGTTTAAAAGTTCTATGCTCAACATTAACAAATCTGAAAACCAAGAATATAAAATTAAAGTGTTAAATTTAATAAAAGAAATAAGTTTTTATAAAACAAATAAGTAGCTAAGAAAAACAAATATGTGTTTCTAAGTATACTACTTACTTACTTAATAGCAGCTACTACCAGTTCTTCAAGGTTCTGGCCCTGATGACTCAACACATCCTTACATTTTTTACGATTTTGGCATATTCTTTCTACGTAGTGTATCCATTGAATTCATCTGAGCGAAATTTTGTTAAATAGATCCATGTCATTGTATAGCACGTATATAGCTGGGCTTTATTTCTTCTTTTCAAAATTCATTCTATTGATCTGGATACTAAGATCTTCTTCACTTGCCCTTGAAAGTGTCCACCTAATTGTTACTTAAGTACATATAGGCAATAAGAATATCTATTATATTTAAATATTTTATTATTTATTTTATAGTTTTTTTTACCATCCACCATAGATTGAGTATTTTTTTTTTCTTACTCAACCTCTTAAATAAAAGTAGTATTATAACTATCAATCCCATCTAAGTTACGACGATTACGAAACATCTTCTAATAAATTTCCTCAAAAACATGAAAGCTTTTATAAAATGATAACCATTGACCCGTAAATCGTCATTCTAGATACATAAAAAACGCATATTAATGTAGAAATATGCATAAATGTCTATCTAGGTATATATGTATGTTAAACTGAAACATAAGATATTAATATATTATATTACCACTATTTTATGGGGTGACCATTTATAGGATGAATTTATTTATTGATCACATGACCATATATTAATTTAAAAAAAATCATTTGATTTATTAATCAAATCTAATTAGTATCCATAAGATACAATATTCCACTTATTAGGTTTTTCTTTTATTTTTATTTTTATTAATATAATCAACAAATGTACGTAAGTACATAATATATAGGTACATACCTCTATATTTAATTTTAATTTAATGACCCCATACTCATAGTTATATTAAAAAATAAGTTTATTAACCCCTTACCAGAATTTTGAAAATACTTAAGAAAAAAGCACTTTATTTTATAGTCCGCATTGCATTTTCACAAGATTTATAATCATTTTTCTTGTTTTTATTTTTTTTTTTAATTTACATATACAATCGTCCACCTCCCGCTCAATACAACTAAAAAGAAAAATATAATTTTTCTTATATTATTTTTTTCTCAAACATACATAATATTAAATTATAGTTAAGATTTTTTTTATAAAATTTTTTAATATTATTCAACGCACATAACCTATTAAAAGCTCGACAAATTAAAAAAAATATACATTATTTATTATTATGTACTATATACATACTTATGTATTTTGTAAGCTTATAATATTGTAATATGTATATATAAAAAGTTGAAGAAAGAAAAAACATAACAGAAAGAATGAAAGAGGTAATATAATGAAAATTTTTATATAAACACTTAGTAGTTTACAAGTTACGAGTGTTACGCTTTCGACTTACGTGTATTGTTTTCTTTTATTATATTGTTTATGGTTCCCATGACCAGAGTCTTGAATTCAAGAATGCTTTTAAACAATTTACTATACTGGAACGGTGATAAAAAAAAGGTTTTTGTTTTTTAAATTCTTTATTGTTTTACTTTTTTTATACCAAGAATTTTTTTTATTGTATTAGAGACTTTTAAGCATCATGTTATATTGTTAATTTATTTAGTGAACTATTGCAATTTACTGTATTTATACTGTATTAATTATCGCATTAAAATTATCGCTTATAAGGGTTAGTATGTTAGTAAATGATGTTAAATTTTAGAAAAATTAAATACTTATTAGTTATTACTACTGTTTAACTACTTTAACTAGTCTAATGCAATATAAAAATCTTAAATAAACCAAATAGGATCTATGATTGCTAACATGCAAATTAAATTGTAATGTGAGATTAGTTATGCAGGCTAAGAGAGTAAATCTAGTTCGTTTAAAATGTGGCTCTTATTCTTAGTTTATTAAATGCAATATCAAAGAATTCAAACCTTAAGTTAGTCTCCAGCAACATACACGCGCAATAAGCGCAGATTTGTCGAAGTCGCTAGAATGTGGTGACATATGGCACGAACAATCTAAAATTGTTCGTATTTTCTCTATAATTTGTTCGCGAATAGCAGGGGAATTGATATCTCCGCCATCCAACCGCTAAACAAATATATCAATCAGTAGGCTCTTGACTTGGGGAGCTCAAATTTATCAAACAAAGTTTAGCTTCATAAGAAGGAAGTCGCATAAGTTTAACCCAAGCAAGGTTAGAACGTGAAACGGAGAAAATTTTTTTGGTCTAACTCAATACGTGAAATGGTTTATATGTCGATATGAAGACCATATTTAGCTTGAATATTCAAGAATAAGTTTTGCATAAGTAATGAAAAATTGCTTCGTGATAAATAAAATTATAACTGAATGATAACAGAATGACAGATAAGATGATAACCACTTAAAGCTATGATTTGAAAATTCTATTACTTTATACTTTTCAAGGATAATTTTATAAGGAATAAGGTCGAAAACCTTATTAATATCAGTAAATACCACATCTACTTATTTTTTCCACGGTATTTATCAGAGACGAATTCAGACAGATTAGTAACCGTGGATCTACCCTTTCGAAACCATGTTGTTCTGGTGTTATAAATAGTTGACAGTAATTAATAAAGTAGGAGCAAATTATTTATTCAAATAATTTGAGGATAGTTGACAGTTTATGAATGGATCTATAATAGCTTACATCTCTTTCGTATGAATTCGGTTAATAAATTAAAATTTTCAGATTCCAGGGAAAGATCTATATGAAATTGATAAAGTAATTAATTTGGAAAGAAGACCTACCAAATATTGGGCACAATATTTTAATATTATTAGTAGAAGTCAATCGGATGATATGAGAACCTATTTGTTAGAACTAAGATGTGGTACCCATTAAGACGTCTTCAGTTATTTAAAATAATCTTAATGTCAAAAACTTGAAAGAGATAGAGAAACTAGGTTATTTAAATGCAAGTTATTGGACTCAAAAATCCCATTCTGGTAAGTTGTGCAGAAGAATGTGGCAAAATAGTTGCAAAAACTATGCTAGTTATCTAATGCTGTTTCTTTGAATCCGAAAATAAAATCAAAGAAACTGTCGCAGTTGGGAATAAAATTGTGATTTAATTCCGTCAATATAATTTTTATATAGAGAATAAATCTATTAAATCTATTGCAGATATCAAGAAAGGTAATATAATGTTCAAAAGAATTTGTTTCCCTATATTTTATGCCATACAGAATTACATTTCTTCTTTAGAGAACCCAATTCTTTAGTTAACCATGGAGGTGAATAGTTATAAAGTATTTATAAAATTTTAAGTGGAAATTTCTAACCAAAAATATATTGTTAGCATCTCCTAGAATTATATAAGACAGGTGTTTAGATTTGACGAAGAGACGATTGATTCCACATGCAGAGAGCCTATAAGAGAGTTTAAATATGTGAAATCAGTTTTGCTAAAATCGAGAAACAAAAGGTTCATTGAAGGATTTCATAAAATGTAGGCTACGAGCGTTAATACAACTCACTTAAAATCTGTCTCTTAGTCTTATTTTATTAATTTTAGTATCAAAAAATTCAGACAATGAGTTAATTTCTATCAATATTCATACGAAATAGGTTCAAATTTGTAATGGTTTGTAGAGTGCGGTGATATAACACAACCAATCTCAAATTGTTCAGATTTTCCCAGGGTATATCTCATTTATTCGCAAGTATCAACGGAATTAATATCACCGCGAGTTATTTGTCAAAGAAATATGTTATCAGTCGCTAGATACTGTAACTAAAGGGAATCCAAATTGATTAAAGAAAGTCTAACTTCGTAAGGAGAAAAATTTCTATTGGATCAGCACAATCAAATTTGCGTTAAGCGAAAAAAAGAAAATTTTGTTGTACTAATTAAATAAGTGAAATGTCTATATATGTCACGATATGGAGGTTATACTTAACTTGAATGTTCTTGAATGAAGGAGGTAGATCTTACATAAGTAAAGAGAAGTTGCTCCGTGATATAGGTTTCTGAGAATATCCTTAATTTAATATTTTAATTAACTATAATGATAATTATTTTCAACTTAACTTACAATAATTTAAACTTTTAATAGATTTGAATTTAAAAAATATTATTTTCACTATTTTTAAAATACGGAGATCTACGTTATTTGGAGATAAAATGTAATTTGTGTTAAAAAAGCTATTACTTTCAATTTCATGCATGTCAAATGTCAAAATAAAGATAATTGCAAATTATAGTCCTTTTATTATAATTTTATTAATTAAATTCATTAATATTTATTACAAAAATTATAATTTTATTTATTTTTAGATTTTTAAATTCCAAAATTTCAATTCAAACTTGTTGATTGATAATTTTATTAAGATCCAATATTTGTTTCTTATAAATAATAATTTTCTTTTTTTTTCTTATAAATAATAATTTACAGATATTGTAGGCTCAATAAAAGAAAAACAGATAAATATTATAAAGTTCTATACATTTTAAAATAGATTAGAT
Source organism: Poecilobothrus nobilitatus (assembly GCA_947095535.1). Classification (NCBI taxonomy): domain Eukaryota; kingdom Metazoa; phylum Arthropoda; class Insecta; order Diptera; family Dolichopodidae; genus Poecilobothrus; species Poecilobothrus nobilitatus. Next base: position 178,009,694 of record OX352774.1, read on the forward strand.
GAGGTTACAGGGCCCTATTGCACCATCCACTAAAAACTAATAGGCACCTTTTTGGAAAATTGTTATGGAAATATACTAAAAATGATTATTTGATTATCTAATTAGTGATAAGTGGTTGATGCAATAGGGGCCAGATCCGATTGAAGAATTATTATTAGATAGGTATACATATACAAATGATAATGCATTTTTCAATACAATATATGTAAATATTGTTTTGATTCTATATCCCTTTAAGAAACTTAGCTTAAACTTAGCAATATTTACATATATTGTCATGACTTAAACAATCAAGGATAATTTTCGTTTTAAGTCATTCGTTCTGTATTTTTCGTTCGTTCGTTCTGTATTTAAAATAAATAAAAAATAATTGTAACAACATATGTACTATAAACAAACTTAATGAAATTACCAATATTATAGCATATACATATATGCATATAGGTTTTATACTCAATAATTGATTGATTGATTTTGGAAAACAAATAGTTTTTAAATAAAAAAAAATTCAAATAAATATTTTTCTAGCCCTTTCTTTGCCAATAAATTATGCAATAGGGTTAATATTTTTTATACGTGAAACAACAACAATTACTTTCATAAACAACAACAATTTCTGTCATTTCCTCAAATCTTTCTAACCTCCGCAAAACTAGTTTGTATTTTTAAGTGAAGACCCCTATTATTCTTTTTTTTTTAAAGAATATAAATAGATGTTTTTTTTCTACCCCAAAATATTGAATTTTGAATACAAGGTCATATTTAAAAAAATTTACTTACATTTAATGAAACAAAAAAAAAATAATTAATTTTTTTTTTATATGCACAAGTGTTCTGGAATTTATCGATTAGCTTTATGCAAAACGTAAAAACAATATTACAAATATGTACTCATATAATGTACATAATATACGTCATGTAGTATAAATGTTTATACGTATATATAGAACATATATATTTTATTATCTCCATACAGATATTTTAAAATTTAATTTTTAATTATTTTTTTTATTTAATTTTTCTTTTTTTGTTTTATTTGATTTTTTTTTTTCTATTTTTCTTCTTTTTCTTTGTTCTATTTTTCTTCTTTTTTTTGTTTGATTAAAAATGAAAATTTAATGCTATATTAAAGTTATTTGGGAACGTTAAATAAAAATGCAATTTTTGTAAAAATTCAATTTAATTACTTGTTATTTTGTAATTTTAGGAATTTCTTTCGGCATTCATTAATTAATCCTCAATTAATGAATTATACTATTTGCATTGTTTTGCATCTTACACCAGTACCATCAGTGAACTATTAATTAATAGGATATATCGATTTTGCTCCTCCATTTATTACCAATAAAACTAGCCTAGGCATGATGAAATATAGAGAGCTCAGTGTAGACAGAGGTGCATAGATAGATATATAGGTATTTTAATTTATTATTACCATTAATCGCCTATATTTCACGCAGCCTGCTCACGACTAGGTTAGCATACATTTCCTACCCTTTTACCTACAAATCAATTTTTGTTTTTTTGATTTTGTTGATTTTCAGTCGTGAAAAAAGTTCATGTTTTCAACCAAAAAATAGTGAACGTTCCTCTTTTACTAATGAATAGAAAATAAACAAATAAAAAATTTTAGTAGGGTCAGAAAAATTTTATGTATAGTAAATACGTATGACATTCTTTTTTAAATATTCAAACAAAATTAATCGAAGAAGAAACAATATAAAGGGTCTTTCAAATTGAGTTTTCAAAAGTAGGCGCCTGTATAACACACTTCAAACATTGAACGCACTCAAATTATATGTCATTTTGGCAGTTGAAGGTTTGCCATTTATAAAAATGGAGTCGTATACATTACAACAACGTGTTGAAATTATTGAATTATTTTATGAAAATGGTTATTCTGTAAGAAATGTATTTCCCAAATTACGCTGGTCGACATAATCGTCTAACTGAAAGACATCAGTGTGCTCGTGTCGGACGTTCACAAGAAAATATTGGTGCTGTGCGTGATAGTGTTACAGCTGATTCCACCATGTCAATTTCCCGACGTTCACAACAATTGGGACTTTCTGAGTCAACTGTATGGCGTATTATGCACAAAGATTTAGAGATTTTTGCAGATTCGGTGACTTGAATTGGCCTTCAAGATCCTGCAATTTGACACCGTTAGACTTCTTTCTCTGGGGCTATGTGAAAGGACAGGTCTACAAGGATAATCCTCGAAACGTTGAAGCATTGAAAGCAAAAATTATCCGAGTTATTGGTGAGATAGAGCCGCAACTATGCCAGAATGTGACCGAAAATTTTGATAAAATAATCAGGTCTAATCATAATTAGAGACGCAAGATGTGGTCATATGGGAAATATCATTTTCAGAGTAAGATTTAAGATCCTTCAAATTTAAGTTGAAAAATTCTATTTTTTCATACTAAATTTTTTAAATTATTATAACCAACAGTGTCTAAGTTCAAAAACTACAAAATTTGATTGGATGCCTTTTTACCGACCGCATACAATTATGTATAAGGTAGGTATTGCTTTCTTACTAAAAATTTGTACAAATAATTACTTTAATGGGGTACAATTGGGGTACATTATTTACCTTAGGTAATTAGGTATGTATATAGTTGTGCACTAGTTATCAAGTATATAGTTGTGCACGAGCACGAGTTCTTATAACATAAGTAGGTATGTACCATATGTAAATAATTTTACATATGTAAATAATTTTAGTAAAACACTGTTTTTAAAAAATTTTGTTTAGAACCTACCTATCTATTTGAAAATAGTATGTAAATTATTACTATCCTTTGCTTTTCTGACCTTTTTTGGATATTAAAACTAGAAAATTAAAAAAATTAATCTCCATGGAAAAAAATTCTTCAGCGGTAAATTTTGACAGTTTGCAAATTTTTGCTAAGTAGGTATTTAATAATATGAGAAACATTAAAATATTTAAAATAAATTCCATAGTTATTTTATTAGGTATCTTCTTTTTGTATTTTGATTCATTTTTATATACCTATCAGTTTACTAATAAACAATAAAACAAAAAAAAAAACAAAATAAAATAACGGTTAAAAAATTTCCATATTAGAAATCATATTATAAATAGGTACATTAGATTAACAAAAGCAAGTATGTAAAGTGTCAAATTTTTTTATTAGGTACTTACACTTACATGCATCTAACATGCATAACTCTTACCTTACCAGCTAAAACTGTTATATGAGAATATTATGAATAGGTAGGTAAGTAGATAATGTAACTAAGTATGTGTATGTGTATGTTTATATTATATTATTTTATATTATGTTTACTGTCTACGTGGTAATTTTTATGAATTACCGTTGTACCTACCTATGTTACCTAACGGTTATGAATTACCGTTATTAACACAACCAAAAAATGATTAAAAATCATTTTAAAATAGGTATATACATACATTTCTAAGTATGTATGTACCAGAGCTGCCACATTTTTTAAATGCCTTGCGAGGACACTAAAAATCAATTAAGAAAAGAAAATTTTTTATTTGTTTCCAAACTGTGTTTTTTAACAAAAGTAACAAAAAAATAACAATTTATTTTAGAATATAGTTTTTTAAATTAACCAGGTATAGTCTAATATGGCTCACATTTTTGGGTTATAAATATTTTTGATTAAACTTAACATATCGTTCAGCATATACGACGAACAACTTGGACTACTCAAAATAAATTGGGAAACTCATTAGTTTTCAAGAGGTTGTACCACTCCCCAACACAGTATAGGCCCTGAGCTAACTCTACAGTATTGTAAATTTTTGTAGCTGCGTTAAATAACAAATTAATATTTATGTATATCAACGATTTCATTCAAATTTAATGTTTCAATTAATTCTTCAAACCGGTGAATAGAAAGAAGAAGAATTATTTATTTAAAATAAAAACATTTGAGTTTTTTAACAAATCCATTGAAATATAGAGTTCTATTTTTTAATTAATGTAATTGCATTTATAAAATCATTAAACTCTGATTCCAGTTGTTCTTTTAATTAAAATAAATTAGAATAAAAAAAGGCTAATCCAAAAAACATTCGGAATAAACTATTATAAAGAATACATTGTTGATGAAAGAAAAAACTGGCCTATTTCTGCTGGAACCGTACAAACATAATATATGTACCTATGGATGTACATTTACATACTTAAGAATAGTAAACTATTTATACTGGTATGAACTATGTTCAGGGAGGATAATAAATTTGCCATTACGTTTGTGAAACCTCAAAGGAATCGAGCTAGATATAGTGTCAAAGCCCAAAGGTATGGATCTGCCCGTTCGTCTGTCCGCACGATAACTCAAAAAAAATAAAGAAGCCAATAGGCTTAAATTTTTTTTACGTTACTTTTGCAAAATTGTTGGTTACGCTATTTAAATCCAGCATTTTCGACCGTCGAGTTCGAGTAGCTGCCATACAATTTCTTTCTTTATATGGAAATAACGCAGTATCCATTGAAGTTAGGTATCTGAAATTTTGCAAAATGATGTCGAGTTATAATAGGCCAACAACATCTATAAAATTTGGTTGTGCTGGTACGACAGGTTCGGGTAGCTGCCATACAACTTCTCTTTTTAAATGAAAATAAATACAAATTGCAGCTAAGTATCTGAAATTTTCTAAAAAGATGTCGAATTGCATTCTAACAACTTCTGTAAAATTGGTTGGGGTAGAGCAGTAGGTTCAGGCTTCTTGCAATGAATTTTATGAAGCTAGGCGTCTGAAATCTTACAAATGATGATCAAGTTTTAGGGCGATAACTTCTGTAATATTTGGTTGTGCTGGTACAATAGATTCGGATAGTTGTCATACAACTCAACAATTTACATAAATATATCTCAGTAATTAACGTCGGTACTAAAACATCTGAAATTTTTAAAAGATGATCAAGTTTTATAGAAACAGGATATATGTATGTATGTATTACGTTCATACGGGTATCCCACTGTTGACACAGTCTACTCTACTGCACTCTTTCTCGTTTTAATTATGGACTATTAAACAGACTGACATTTCTTCAAATAACAAAATTGAAAATGTGATAGGTATACATATGTTTGTATGTATATAGATGTCTCAAATAACACCGAAAATAATAAAATTATAAGAAAACTTATATATTATATACATAGAGTATAATGTGCATTATTTAGGTACATACATATGTACATATTAATAAGTAAACATTATTTATTGGTAAAAAATAAATCCATATTTATTTGAATAAACTGTTCTAAATAAAGCACATAGAAATCATAAAACATAATGAATAGGTATATTGTTTTAATATATGGATATATTATATATACATACATACCTACATACATATATTTATTTTTCCTACAATTAAATCGAAATTTGAATAATCCAATTAATCATTTTATTAATTCACACTACATATGTATTTCTATATATGTATGTATGTACATACATTTGAAACATACATACAAACATAAACATATACATAAAAACATACAATATAAATACACGGGTACATTAAAAAAATAAATAATAAGGTAAAGTTAACTGCTTAATTAATTATGCAATTTTTATTACTTATTAGAATATAATTTCAAGGTCTTTGATTATCAAATGTCAAAAAAAAGAAAATGTTCGTTTCAAAGCGACAGCGAAAAACAAAATGTAAATTACACGATAGTGTTCATAAATAACACCAATAATTGTTATATGTACATACATACATACATACATATGTATGTATGTACATTTATGTGAGTACTTATATATTAAAAATATTATTCTTTATAAAAAAAAAAATTTATCGCCTTTGCCGGCAAATACAATGCTTACATAATTGTGTACATAAACGGTGTGTTTTTTTCACTTTCTATATCAATTATGGTTTCATTCAATTAACACTTATAATACCATATTACATTTAACACAATTTAATAAAATGTTAATTGAAAAAAAGAAATTATGTGTTATTGACGTCTGACGAATTGTTTGTTTACAAACATTTTTGGTTTTTCTTTTTGTTTATAAACAATTTTTTTTAAATTAATGATAATATTATTCATAATGTTGCAAATTAGTAAATTATTATGTACCTTCAATATATAAATATAATATTTATATATGAATATATAATATAGGTATATCTAAATATTATAAATGGACATACATATTCATACATACATACTATATAGATACATTATGTATATAGTAGGATCTGCCTAATTAAAAAGAAAAATATTTTAATTTAGCGGAATTTCATTCAAATTATTCTTCTTTATTTTTGCAAGTGAATAAACAAAAAGTTAAAAAAATAGAACAGTTGTCTTTTTTACTCTTTAAACAATTCAATTATTGATTTTTTTATATATGATATGCATATTATATACTTACAAATGTTTTATATACATACATATTACGTATATATGTATGTAAGTTCAATATATTTTGTATCTACCTTATATATAAGAAAAAAATTATAATAAAAATTGAATATACATACGTACGTATATATGTACGAATATACATAATATACGTATAAACATGTACATCATCTATACATAACATGATAAGAAAATATTATGTACATAAATATGTATGTACCTATGTAGGTACTAGAAAGAAAACATTTCAAACAAATGAAACAAACATCCAATAAAAAAAAATAGCGCGAAAATTAGTTTAAATTAATAAAAAAAAAATGTTACTATGTGTATACAAACAAAAATAAAAACAAGATTATCGAAAATAATCAAATAAATAAAAAAGAATGATATGGATGGACATGCTATAACAAGTATTTTTAGTTTTGAGTAAGAAAACAAAAATTAGTGAAGTACAATAACCTTTTTAGCAAAAAAAATGTATATAGGTACAAACATACATATGTATGTATGTTCATAAAATATATGTACATATATATAATATGTACCAGCTACCTACATACCTATATTTTAAAATTTGGTTATGTATGTATATTTTTAATAGGGTGACATGTCATAACTCCCAGAGTCATAAGTCTCATGGGACCTTATGATTTTGGAACTTATGACTCAATGAACTTATTTTTGTTCCCAATGGGACAAAAAAAAAATAAAATAAGGAAATTCAAAACAAATAATTGGCTCTATACCAATTCAAAATTTATTATTGAGTGAAAAGTATTTTAAGTGAAAACTTTTACAATATTTTGAATAATTGTCCTACAAAATGGACATACAATTGGTTGACCGTGTGGTACTCTTGCTGCTATTTCTGTATAGCAAGAATGACAAATTTTAATTTCATTACATATACAACATTTTCATTTTGTGAAATTTCCGTATTTAATGATTCGACTGCTTTTTTAATATATTTTGGCTGCAGCAAAGGCAGTACTGAAAATTTCGAACAAATGTCATACATTTATTTATCCGTTTTGATTGTTTTAAACAAATTTGGCATTTTCGATAATTTTCTTTTCAATACTCTAGTGTAATGGAATTAACAACCATTTACTTCAACACCAGAAAAAACAAAATTAATTGCATTTCTTACACCCGTCTCAAAATCTGACCGAAAAGAGGATGGACGGAATTCGAATAAGTTCAAATTGGATGAATTGCAACATATGAGTGTAAGATTCTTGCGATTTGTTTTTAATTAGAATGTGGATGAAAGGAAATACCTGTAAAGAAAATAATTAAAATGTTATTCCAAAATAAGTTTAGGGGAGAGGGAGGTGCGCGGTCCAGGTCGCGGGCAAGGTGGCGGACGCGGCGAGATGTGTGACTCGACGCGCCCCGCGTTTTGCGATTTTTCGCCTAACTAAACTCATTTGCGCACCTCCCTCGCTCAATAATATTTCACTTTACTTACGTGCTCTGCATGTGCAATATATATTATCATCAATTGTGTATATCCAGATTTGGGAACTATACGAAAAGTTCCATCTAATAAGTAATGACGATTTCCCTCTTCAATTTTTGTACTTATACACTTAACTCCTTTATCAATGAAATCTCGCAATATATTAACTTTATAACAATAACAATTTTCATAGTTGAAAATATAGGCTATAAATGATATATTCTGTTTGAACACAGCTCAATTTTTGCAAAAATGTCACTTAACACCTTTATTCACTTACTATTTCACAGAAAAAGAATTAAATTAAATTTAAATTATAATTATAATTTAAAAATTATAACCGTAATTCTCAATAAAATAGAGAATTTTAATTGGTCATAGGAATGGTCTTTCCAATAAATATAAACATCAAAGAGCAAAAGAAATGGTCTAATCTTCTCAACTAATATAAATGTTCTTCATTTATGGACAATAAAAAAACAATCAAAGAATATAAATAACAAAAATAAAAATATTTGATGAACTCTTAAAAATTTTTTTCATTAACTTAATGGAACTTATGACCCAGTTGTTTTGGCACTTACGACCCACTGTACCCACTGTAGGACTTATGACCCACTGTTGGGACTTATGACATGTCACCATTTAATAGATATACCTATTATTAATATTAAATGTTTGAACTATATAAATTGTGTGATTCTATGTAAATACATACATATGTATGTATCTACATAAATATTTTATTTTATATGATAAGATAAACATACATTATGAAATAACTGAATCTGATCAACCTGAAAAATTAGTTTGCCAGACTTGAATAATTACCGGACAAAAAATAATTATTATTGGTTACAGTTCTGATAATAAAAGATACTAAAACAAAATAAATAAAATGAAAAAGCAATTCATAAAGGAAAAAAAGAAAAAAAGTAAAAATATCTATGTATGTTTGTATTTACATAAGTCATAAGTATATTTTCATTATATCTCTATATACCTAGTCTAAACTTTGTTTAAACAGTTTTTATTGACGCCTCATAAGTTATGTATTGCTAAATTTAAAATCAAACAAAGCTGATTACTTCAAAACTTACCAAATTTTATTAAATATTTGGCGAAATTTTCTTGTTCTTGCTTCATTCATATACATATGTATGTACATATTATGTAGTACATATTACACCTTTTTTTACTTTAAACTGCATATTTTTTATTATAAGTGAAGACTTTTTTTATTTTAAGTGAAGATTTTTTATGTCAACTGAAGAAATTTTTACTTTAAGTGAAAAAAATAAAACTTAAAATTACATACATATATACATGCATATATATATGTATGTACATAAAATATCTTGTCCAAATATTTGTATGTAACATAAATTTAATAGAATTAGAAGACTGTGCCCTATTCTGTACAACAACAATCCCAAAATGGAAATAATAAGGAGAATATAAGATGTAACGTTTATTTATAAAGTAATTTAAGTTAATTTTAAATGAGTAATTATAATATTATCTTCACTTCATTTACATGTTACCACGTACTTATTTAATATTATTTTGTTACAATTTGATCAGATCAGACAGACAATAAAATATGAGTTAAGATAAAACCATATTATCTCAAGAATTAGAAAATTGTTTATTATCTACAGGTGTTCTCTGCTAAAAAAGAGATCGGTTTGTGTTTAATATTGGTGCATGTACATAATTACATTTATACATACATACCTACATATTAAAATTTAAAGAAAAATTTAAACATTTTCTTCAATTAACAGCTTAAAATATTACCCCATTCCTTTTTCTTTTCCCCTATATTGTTTAAGTTAGATTAAAACAAAAAAACCTAATTAATGGTTGATTTTTGGAATTGTACAGCGATAAATATATGTAATTACAAAATGTACCTAGATAGGTAGGTAGGGTGGTGACCTTCACGATGCTGCGTGAAGGTTTCAATTAGCACTACACAAACAAACAAAAAAAAATGTACCTACTTTAAATTATTTACATATGTATGTATATGTATATATGTATCATTAACATTATATGTATATGCATATTTATTGATATAATTAATAAGTTTTCTTATTAAAAGAAAGTTTCATATTTTTTACGTTTAAGTTATATAAATATAAGTACATACATAAGTATAATCCCAACAAATGTAATAAACTAGGCTAGGTAAAACTTAAGTTTAATTATGGTCATTTTTACGTTAGAAATCGAAATCATTTATTTACTAATTCTTGTATAAATATTTCTATAACATTATGAATGGAATCAAAATTAGAAAAGAAAAATTAATGTTTTTGGATACATTGTATCTAAATACATAGGTACATTGTATCTAAAAAATAAAATTCATTTATTTACAACAAAAAAATGTGCGCGCACTATGTATGTATGCATGTAAGCATTTAATATGTAGTATGTACTGATATAAATATTATGGTACAATGTACATGCGTTTGTGAATTAAGATTTAAAGGTAAATAAATTATCAGGTTGTAAATATGTATATACAATGTAAATATTGAGAAATACATAATTTAAATATTTATTTCTATTTTCTAACGCATGTAAGAACCGCGGTAGTATACAATAACTTGTATCTATCGTATATACTTATGTCATATTATATACTTTTAAATGCAATAGATACATACATATATGTATATATGTAAGGATGTAGATATACAAAATATGCGTGCTTTTGTACACGGTTTTGTAACAAAAAATATTTATATAATAGGTTAGGTATTCTCATGCTGTTGATAATTGATTGATGTTATTTTATTTCAGAACGCTGAAAATTTTCATTCTCTGATAGGTTTTTTTTTTTTAATTTAAGCAAAAAAAAATTTCATCTCTCAAAAAGGATTCTCTTTTTTATTAAAGTTTTTTTTTTTATGAAGTTTTAAAAAATAAATAAAATAAAAAATTTGATATACAGAAATTAAACAAAATAAAAAGAAATAACAATTTCACAGGAATGTTTGACTTATGTTACATATACACACATATGCGTTTATATAATATATACTCATGTTTTTTGTTTTGTTTTATAAACATTTTAACAACATTCTTTTTAGGATTTACCTTTTTTTTTATTCTTCCCATTTTCCATCCTAATGGGACGCCGCTTCATTTTTATTATTTTTGTACATAATATTATGTATGTAGGTAGGTATAAATATTTTTTTTATTAAATTGTAGATACATACATACATAGGTAGGTACTATACGTAAAGCAGATAATTCATCAAGAAGATTTCGTTCGGTGTTTAATCAATAATTTTTTGGCTGATTTTGTTGCAAACAAGTCTAGTACAACTTTTTGCTAATAAGTTTACAAAATTAAACATCTTAATTATTTCCTTTTACACATTGTTACAATGTAATTTCTTTACGTCACAAGTGAGAAGTAGTTTTATATTTCTTATCTTTTCAACCTAATTTCGTTCTTCCTTTAATAAATGTAAATGCATACCTACATACATATTTATGTGTGTTCAGTGCGTTTGTTTATTTAGAATTAGGTATATTACTATTTATGACACGTGTTTATCAAATTTGTGTACATATCAGTTTTTTACAGTTACATTTGTAAGACACTTGTACAATTAAATATCATTAAAAAAAAATTTTAAAAAGTAGCTCTAGCTAGTATTTCCATATGAAAAATATGTTTTCTTTACATTTTGTAAAATTTAAGTTGGTATAAACCGGTTTTTAAATATTTTGTCTGGTAACAATTCATATATGTACATATTATGTATTATTCCTTCTGTGATATTGGAAAGGAACATAAGAAATATACATGAACTTTTTTACAAACTATTATAGTTGAATACCTTTGATTTTGAAGCATTTCTGTTTTATTACATTCGGGTTTTTACTTTTTAGACACATACATATGTATGCATGTAGATAGAAATGTATATGGTTTAAGTATATACATATATACATACATATAACTCTGAACTCAACTCTGCAATTTATTAAATTATTTACAATAGATACATGCATATGTACATACAAAAATTATATTTGTATACATAGTTGATGCTTTTTTATTTATATAATTTATAATTCATGTTTCTAAAAAAAAAACGCGTGAGATTAACATAGCATTAGAAATTCAACTTTTATACATATTATATAAAAGAAAAATTACAGAGAACGCTGATTGCTGAATGCTATTGTGGGCAAATGTTTTTATATCTCTTTTCTCTGCTTTCTATAAAAAATTTTCTCTTCATAAATAATTATTTAATTTTTTTATTCTCTTAATTATTATAATTCTCTTTTCAATTTTAGTAAACATTTCGTTTTTGAACTCTTTATTTTGTAAAATATTCCGCTGAAAACATTTTTTCAAATTTGTTATACAGAAATTGTGAAAAAAAAAATATATGTATGGTTTGGTTTGAATTGCGTTTGCGTTATCCAATAAAAAAAAAAATTGATTATTTTTTTTTACGTTTTTTAAGAATCATAATAGACGCTTCGGCTTTTTAGCAATGTAGATTAAAATTTATGAATGTATGATTATTAATATGAATATTATAATTGTAAAAGCTCTATATTTTTTTCTCTTTTATTTATTTTGCGTTTGTGTTGTATTGTAACTTATATATGGCTATTTTTATATACATATGTATGTGCATACATATTATTTATTTTATTTTTGTACTAAAAATATTATAGTTGTCAATTTTTTTGGTGGAATTCTCTAGAAAAAAAAAATTAAATTGATTTTGTAGTTTAAAAATTACAATTAAAATTAAATTAAATAACAAATAATGTAAGTTGAAATTTTATTTTGTTTTTTTTAAAATACATATTTAAATTTTATTTAATTAATAAAGTGTTCATTTTAAATGAAATATGTAATAATATGCAAATAGATACATAATTTAATTTGAGTTTTAAAACAACAATAAAACAAATATAGAAATCAGCATGTATTTATTATTTTTAGTTGAGAGGAAAATTACTATAATTTTTTTTTTTTTATTAAAAATGACAGTTGAAATGTGTTTTGTTGTTGTACTAAAAAGAATATAACCTTAAAATTAAAGTTGAATATTGTAATAAGCTGTAAACTGTACCATTCAATACAAATTGTTTTATTTTATAAATTTGATTTATAAAATTAAATTTTTTTTACTAATAAAAATAAAAATTGGCGAAATAGATTTTTAAATTTAGGATTATTTTTTATTGACAAAATGTTATTTTAAGAATCATTAATCAAAATACATAAATGTATATGCATCCACACATGCATATTAATAATTATACCTCCGTGTGCATAGGCCATAGGTAGATAATAAATACGTATAATATGATATTTAACTTAAAATAAAACAGATCCTTACACATAATATGATAACTTATAACTGATATAAATATTAATGAAATGTATGTATGTACATGTATACATATTTTGAATATTTAAATTTCATTATTATTACATAGTACATATATGTATGTATATATGTATGTTAATGTATATCCTTTATTTTTGAAATGAAATGCAATATAAATACGTACATATATGTATGTACATACAATGTACATACATATATTTTGTATATTAAGAACCTACTATTTAATTTGAAAATTAAAATTTAATATTTTAAATAAGTACATACATATGTATGTATGTATGTATGTATATATGTAGATATGTTCTTATATATGTAGTTTAAAATTCAATTTTGAGTTAAGTATGAAAAATGTTTTAAAACTTGATTGAGTAGAGAATTGAGTTGAGTGAGTGAAACATTTAATATGTACTTACATATGTCATTGAGTTGGGCAAACAATTACATGTCATCCATCACATTTTCTGTTACACATTAAAGGGAAGGAATACAAAATATTTTGATTTGGTGTATTTTTCATAGTACGCAAAGGGATTTAAATAAATATAAATTGAAGGAGGGAAAAAATATCATTTATTGGTACAGTAATTACTAATTACTATTATTAGCCATATTATGTACAACAACATTTAATCAAAATTCTAATATTTAATACCTATGTATGTATAGATTTTGGTTTTTTCTTTTTTTAACTATCAAACATTTGGTTACGATTTTACGTTTATACCTAAATTAATTAATTATGAAATAAATCTGTTATAAATTATAAATTTGTTTGTTACGTTAATAACACGAATTACCTAATTAACGTAAAAACACAATTTTTAATTTTTCTATTTCTGATGCATATACATACATACATATGTACCTATTTAAAATTTTGTTTAACTGGAAAAAAAAAACTGGGCAAATTCATAACTTATTGAAAAATACTCAAAATTTGTTGCAAGCATTTTTCAACCTGAACTTTTATTTATTTCAATTACCTGGTTAGTACGTATGTATGTACATCCATACATATTATGAACATACTTACATAGGTACATATATTATTTATTTTAAAGGAAAAAATATTGTGAAAGACAAATTTTATTTCGAAAAATTTATAACCCCCTCTGTGAACATTATTTTGAAGGAAAAAAAAAGAGTCATTTAAAATGAAGAAATCAACATTTAAGTTTTAAATAATTCCTGATTCTGTGATTAATTCGAAATTTCAAGGAAAAAAATATGATATACATACCTACATACATATGTATGTAGCCACATTATTCAAACATATGTACATTGTATACAATATACCTGTGATATAATTTTCGTAATTAACTCAAAATACAAAATAGGAACATACATATTATGTGCCTACTGCCTGTAATCTACATTTATGCACACTACATAGTACATACTAATGTAGTCTTATGACACATGTTCAAATGTTTGTATATACATATGTATGTCCATAATATATTTTTTCTATACCACAATCTCATTATCACTGACTTTCAAAGCTTTTAAAAATATAAAATACAAAAAAAAATAATAAATTTTTAATTTTTCGATCTTGTTTGAACATGTCTCTGCATTTTTTTTATAATTGTACATAATACATTTTTTTATACATCGATATGTACGATACATTCATGTTATATAAATATGTATATATTAATGTACATAATTCTATATTTTGTTGACACCTCTTTACCTTTACCTTTCTTTATTATGATTGTTTTATTTTATATAGATTTTTAGTAAATATCAGAGTTTTTCATATTATTTATTTAGTATTCACAAATTAATATACATATTATGTAGATATATATATACATACCTATTTTACTTAAACTTCTTATATACTTCTAAATAATACGAGAAATATTGAATAAGAGCTTTAAAAATAAATTTTTTGAAAAATTATCAATTCAACTTTTATTGTGTATAACAGATCTTTATGTGTAAATATATAAATGAATTAAAAAGCACACAAACATATCAGATATTATTTTTAAATGAATAGCAAAAAAAAAAAAAGCATCCCATCCCATGGGCCATGAACGAATAAATAATATATCGATACACAAATATGTATGTATAATATTATGAACAATTTTTTATGGGAATTGGGAGTATTTGGAATGTGAATATGTATGTATGTATCTACATATATTATGTTCTTATATCAAAGAAAAATTATAAAATTACAAATTATGTTTGTAACACTGTGCAACTTCAAATGATGAGAATTGTCTATAAATCAAAAAACAAAAACAAAAAAATAGAAGAAAATTAAAGAACATTATTAATAAAAAATTTGTTTTAGTTTTCGAACAAATGTATCATCTCAAAGTAATTTAAGGAATTCTTGTGTAAACAGTAATTTTTAAGTATGAATGTCCACACTAATTCATAGGAAATGAAAATTATTGATGATTGATTAGAAATCAAATTTTTGGTTTTTTTTTTTTGATGAATCATTTTGAATAATATATATTATGTATATATATATGTATGTATATGTATTTTCTTTATGAATCTTTTTATTTGTTTTTATGAATCATTAATGATTCATATTTATATCATATTCATGTTTATAAATTATTATGTAATATACCTACTTATTTTATTTTATCAATCAACGTGAATCATATTATGAATGTGTTATATGACAATAAAATAAAAATAAGTCTTATTTCTTAAGTTTTCTTATATTATGTACGTATTATGTATTATGAATTATTTAAAAATTATTTTACCCCAAACAATTTCAAATTATAGTTTTTTTTTTTATATTTCAGATTTTTGCCCCTTTAAAGTACTGCATATTTATTGACTATTGATATAAATATGTCATTAACAAAACGTGTTCAACAATGGGCAACATTTTCAAGAACATGGCATATTATTGATTGTGCATGGCAAAATCCATTTGTAACAGCAAAAATTATACAAAAATATTTACGTGGTGCCCATAAACCAATATATCATCCAATGAATGATTGTGGTGATCATGTTGTTGCAATTAATACAAAAGAAATAGCATTACCTGGTGATGAATGGATTAAACGTGTTTATTTTCATCATACTGGTTATCCAGGTGGTGCAACATGGACATTAGCATGGCAGTTACATGAAAAAGATCCAACAATGATTATGCAAAAAGCTGTTTATAGTGCAATGAAAGGTAATTTACAGAGACGTTATACAATGAAACGTTTACATTTACTTTATAATGATGTAATACCAGATAATATAAAACAAAATATTACAAATGAAATAAGACAAGAACGTGTAGTACCAGAACGTTTAGATCATATTGATCCAAAACTTATTGAAAACTTTGGTAAATTAATGGATTATCCAAAGGATTATGTTTTAAAGTAATTATTAAAAATTAAAAATTTAATTAAAAGCAAAAATATTAAATTAAATTCATAAGTTAAATTTTTGTTAAATTTTAAATAAAATGTGAGAAAAAAAACTTAAATGTGCGGTTTTAATTTATTTTTTATTTATAAATTGTTTTTTTTTATTTTTAATTTATTCATTTAATTTAAATTACTATTACTAAATTTTTAAATTTTTATTTTGGGTATGACAATAGGAAGGAAACAAATATTATGGTGTACGACAATTGACCATGCAAATTATTACACTTCAATGACTCAACGCATGATGTTGTTACATTAAATTTTAATGTAGGCTTAGACCTTGTTATTATTTTTAATAATTTAGAAAATTATTCTACATATGCATGACATTTTCTTCAATACAATTTTACTCTATAGATACATATATAGTTACTTACATACATATTATGTATACCTATTAAAAGTTAAACTTCAACCATCTTTAAAAATACATTGTATGTTGATGTTGAGTGAATAAAATTTTTGAGTCAGATATGAATCAAATCTAATATTTCTGAAAGTTTTAAACGGATCATCAAATAAAATGTATGCAATCATAAGCAAAGAAAAAAGATTGCAAATTATTACTATTTTATAACAACATTGTAGGGTGCTTTAATTTTATATTCCCAGAAAATGATTACATTTTCTAAATACAAAACAGAAAAAACAAAAAAAAAAAATTAAAAATTAAGCAAAAAAAGAATAATCGTTTTATTCCCAAAACTAGAAAACATTTATTTTCATAAAGCAATGTTTTTTTTTCAGTTAATATGTATAAAGAGAAGACTATAATATGAGTAACATAATATTATATGTATGTATACATGTATGTATGTACATACATTATTATAAAAGTAATATTATGTAAGTGCATATATATATATATTCATAAATATATATATATAATAATAGCGTACATACTACATATAAATATTATGTATTATATAAATTCTATATTATATAATGTAAATACATATATATATGTACATATGTATTTTTGGATGAGTATACATATAATTTTTTTTTTTATATTTATCAATAGTAATTAAGGTTATATGGTTATATACTTATTTACAATGTAAATGTATACATATATATACACATATCTACATGTTATAAAACATTTCAAGGCCAGGTCCGGGGCTTTCCAACATATAACATAAAAGACAGTATAATGAATAGATTTTATTTAATATTTTCGGAGAAGTAGGAAGTATATGTATGGAAGTATGGACTATATATGTATCCCATAAATTTTTTTTTTAATTTTTTTTTTTTAAATTGTTATAATGAATATTTTTGAGAAATTTTTGTATTTTAAAAATATGTATAAAGAAAATGCGTTATAAAACTTAAAAAATATGTATAGTGAAAGTAAGTATGCATGTACACATAAATACTTAGGTATGAAAATAGGAATAAATAAATTTGTATTTATGTATTAGTTTTTTTTTTTTACATTTTCCCTTTCAACCTCTCTTATTGACAAACAAATTAAAAAAAAAAAGGAAATATGTCCTTATCTCGTATTTATAATAAAAGCAAAATAAAGAGTTAGAATTAAGCATATCCGAGTTACGGTACATTAGAGTATATCCCTCAATAAATTTTCTTTTTATTAATTTCTTTGAAATAGCATCAACAAAACTTTTGAGGTACTAAACTAACCATTATTAGAGTATAAGACAGTACCAATAACTTATAAATACACCTGTATATATATATGTATGTACATAATACAAGAGTAAAGGTAAACAAAAAACTGTGGGACCAAATATATGCCAGAAAATTAAAAACCTTTAATTGGAAAACAATTCCTAAAGCTATAGACATAATTCGAGACTTACGGAAACTGCGGGTTGTAGTACAAACATCGCGATTGTGCAACCATCTCCCACTTCATGTGCTTCCTATAATTGCTTAAGCGTGAACATTAATAGAAATAAGGCGAAATTTCTGCTGCTCATCTCTATGTAGTTCAAATTCCCATATGTATAATTCGAGGTTTAGGGAAATTCTTTTATGGTACGAATATCGTGATTGTGGAACCATCCCACCATATGTGTTCCCCTACAATTGTTAAAAGCGAACAGGAAATGAGGCAATGTCACTGTCGTCGCTATGTCAAGATACCTCAATTTAGAATCTTCCAAAGAGATATAAGGCGAGCTTCTGCTGCCTATCTCTTTGTAATTTAAATTCCCAGATGATTACGGAAATTCGGTTGTAGTGCAAACACCGCGATTGTGCAATCATCTTCAACTTCATGTGCTTCCTATAATTGTTCAAGGGTGAACATTAAGAGAAATAAGACGAAAATTCTGCTGCCCATTCCTAAGTAGTTCAAATTCCCATATCGCATAATTCAGGGCTTACGGAAATTCTTTTATGGTACGAATATCGCGATTAGGAAACCTCCCACCTCATGTCTTCCTTACAATTGTTCAAGGCGAACATTAATAGAAATGAGGCAAAACTTCTGTAGCCCATTAATATGTAGTTTAATTTTCAAGACGGTATAATTCGAGACTTACGGAAATTCGATTGTGATACGAACTTTATGATTGTGGAAACATCTTCCACCTCACTACAATTTCCTACAATTCTCTGGTTCCCGAGGTCCATCTAGCAAAAAAAGCTAATTTTATATTTCTAATTTACAATTCACCAAATAATAAAAATCTTAAAAAAAAAATATCTGAAATAAATAACTCTTCTTTTCGTTCTATCAGATCAAACCGATTTAAACTCAAGGCGAAATTTGGCTCGCTGAAACCGATCAGTATAATTCAGTATAATATAGTTTCAAAATACAAAATAACATGATACAAAATAGTTTATTTTATACTTAAATAAATCCAACACTATCTACTACTACTAGAAGCAGGTTTCGAAAATGGTAAAGTAATCCTCAAACTCTTCACTGACATCGATTACGCTTTTAACAACAAAACAAACAAACAAAAAAACTATCTTAACAAAATTGAAATGATTGTGATTCATATGATTCGCAAAAGCCTAATTTTGAACGTGACGTAAAGAAAAGAACAATTTCTAGATGGAGTTCGCAAGAGAGCATATTGTTACCGCTCTTATGGCTTTTGGTATATGATGATCTCTGATTAAAGCTTTTAATCAATAAAGAGTATTATGCTAAGTAGACTATGTGGTGATATTGATTACGGAAACAACAATATAACAAAGAACTATACAATACAACAATATTGCAGGTAACTTGTTGCAAAGGTCAATCAATACAAGTATAGAATAGGTAGAAGTAGTTGTTGCAATATGATCTCAATCAATTTGGTTCATGGTGCAGGAACAAAAATTACGAACTAAATGTTATTAAATGCCTAATCATAAGCTCTGCAAATTTATGAGCATGATCTGAAATTGGAAACATCATTTTCGAATCAGTTGCTATTGCAGTATAATTTTAAACGCAGACAACCTATAATGAAGTAATGGCTGATTCTGCACATATGTATTGTTGCTTTTGCGTCCGATGTGGAAATTACGTTTCGGATTTCAGCTTAAGTCAACAATCAATTATGATTGCTTACTCAACGATTAACCTATTAAAAGAAAGAGATCATATTTCTGATTTGGGATTGATATTTGATCATAATAAATAAAGCTAACTCACCTCTTGGATTTATTATGCGTT
This sequence comes from Poecilobothrus nobilitatus, assembly GCA_947095535.1. Classification (NCBI taxonomy): domain Eukaryota; kingdom Metazoa; phylum Arthropoda; class Insecta; order Diptera; family Dolichopodidae; genus Poecilobothrus; species Poecilobothrus nobilitatus. The sequence continues at coordinate 178,030,043 of OX352774.1, forward strand.
GATCAAAAGAATTTTCTGACCCCGAAGCAACTTTTGATTACTTATGTAACAAATATACTTGAAATCATCAAGTCAAGTATGGTCTCGCTACCATGATATAGACATTTCATGTGATCAGTCCAAAAACAATTTATTCGTTTTGCTTTACGTAACCTTGCTTGAGCTTACCCGCTACGTCTTCCTCCATATGAAGCTAGACTTTCTTTAATTAATTTGAACTTCCTCCAGTCACGCTGCGTAGTGTCTGATATCATTATCGTTCAGCAAGTTGCTCTTGGTGATAGCAACTCCCCTGCTATTAGTGAACAAATGAGGTATACAGAAAATTTGAATGATTTAAGATATTAACGTTAACAAAATAACACTGAGAGCGATAGTGAATGCATAATTAATCTCTCATAGCAATTTAACTTTCATTTTTGCAATCTTCTTTGATGCTTATCCCTAATTTTATGTCGGCGGTCATATGGTATTTGCAACGACGTCCTGAAAGATGTTTCGATCCGTGGCTGAATGGATTAAATCGCCAATATTTCTGATGCCTGTCGAATTTCTATTGTTGGACAACCATGTTAATTGTTTTCTTCCTATACCTCTTTTTCCGTAAATTTTTCTTAGAACTATTAACTGAAGTAGCTCGTATTTGCTTCCACGCATAATATGCCCAAAGTAAGATAGTTTTTGTTTCTCTAGTCATAAAAGTAGTCCTCTTTCTGTGTTTGCTCTACATAGATCTTCTTCGTTTGTAATGTGATCTGTCCACGATATTCTTAGCATTTTTCTGATGATCCACATTTCGAAAGCTTCGAGTTTGTTTAGTTCTCTTACTTTTAAGATCCATCTTTCTACACCATACAGGAGAATTTAACAATACCATACATAGCATTTAACGAATCGAAAGCGAAGACCCAAGTTCATTTCACAACAGCAAAAAACTTTTTTCTGTTTAAAAAATTCATTTCTTGCTGTTTCAATTTGACATCTAATTTCCTTTTCGCAGCTCCAATCCTCTGTAACCAGCATCCGAGATATTTGTATGTGGAGACTCTCACAATTGAACGGTTATTTATTTTAATTGTTGTTGCAGTGTAAGGTGTTCTTTTTCTATTTACGATCATCAATTTAGTTTTTGAGATATATATTTTTAAGTTAAACAATTCGATATGACGGTTGACTTTATCGACTATATGTCGCAAATCCCTTAGGTTGTCTGTTACAAGTCTCCCTTAGGTTGTCTTAGGTTGTCTGTTACATCTGCATATCTGATGTTATTTATATATGTGCCATTCACTTTTATACCAACACCTACTTCGCTCACTGCTTCCTGAAAAATGGCTTTAGCATAGATGTTAAACAGTAAAGGGGAGATAATACAGCCTTGACGAACTCTTTTTTGAATATCAACGCTTTGTGTCAGCACACTATTTATTTTTGCACGGGCTGTTTGTTGGCAATATAAGCTATTTATACATATTATAATGTTTAGATCTATCAATTCTATTTAATACCTGCACAAGTTTTTGATGGTTGACCTTATCAAACGTCTTTTCATAATCCACAAAACATAAGAAAATATCTTTATGAACATTATGACAATTCTGCGCTAGTACTTGAATATTCAAAAAGGCTTCTCTAGTTCCACTCCCTTGTTTGAATCCAAATTGCTGTATGCCCATGTGCGCGTCACAATTTATGTATGTACGATTATGTAGCACTTTCAGCAAGATGTCGAGTGCATGGCTCATTAAACTTATTAATCAGTGATCATCCCATTTTATAAATATTGTTGAACATTTCTTCGAGCACAATGAAGTTTTCGTTATTGACAGTACCGCCTGACCACAATTTTGCTAAAACAAGATTGTGGTCAGACAGTAGATCAGCTCCTGGATATGTACAAACTTTTCTAATAAACGAACTGACACGTTTGTTGACCAGAATTTAATCAATTTGATTGCGAACAATAATTGCACTGCTTTTCTGTGGTTTTTTCCAGGTGTACAACCTTCGTTGTGGTAAAGAAAACCATGTATTGGTAATTTTAAAGCTTTCTTCTTGACCAAATTGTATGAGACGATCGCCTCTCTCATTTCTGGAACCCAGAGAAAATGATCGCAGTATTTCATCTCTTCTTCCGGTGCCTATTTTAGCATTAACATCTCTCATATGATTAATTCATGTGGTTTTGTTTGTTTTTCAAGATATGATACTTGTTGATATAATTCTTCTATTTCATCATCGGGTTTATCAGCAATGAGCGCATATATTTGTATGGTGTTAAGTGCTACAGACTTTGTATTAATATTTATCAACATAACTCTGTTAGAATGTGGTGCAAATTCAGTTATGTGACATTTTATGTGTTCGGCAACTATAATGTCCACGCCATTTCGGTGGTTTGGTGTATCATTCCCAGAGTAATAAAATTTTGCATAATTTATATAGCACTCGCCGCGATTTGGCCGCCATGTTTCACTTATACTCAAAAAATCGATTGTTAGGCGCTGCGTTTCTTCAACTGCGTTTGCTAGTTTACCTGCTTCAAATAGGCTATTAACGCTCCAGGTGCCTATTTTTAGTGTGGGTTTTGTTTTACCTCCGTAGATTCTTATCATCCTCTTTTCGTCGGACACTGAGGGCCATTATGGAGGGAAATTATGGAGGGAGTTTGTATAAATCTAAAACAACAATATAGTGTTGGAAATCATTGAATGAGCTAGGAAAGACAAATGCAATTAAACTTCAGTGGATCCCCGCCTCTTAGGCAACGAAATTCTAAATGTAAGAGTAAAGTCTTCTCTAACCAGAAGGTTGCTAGTTACGGTTTTTTGACTTGCAGTTTTGTGTAATAAACACAAAAGAGATTTTGGGTGAGACACTGGGAGAACTTCTCCGAAGTGACAATGCTTAACTAGGCAAAGATCACACGGTTCATGAACCGTATAGAATAGCTCGATGAGAGACAGTGAGTAACGGACCAATGAGCACAAAAGCACAACGGGTCCCAGGTTCCAGTTGTAAGAGTAATTAAAAGCTTCACTTTCCAAGACAACAACAAGAACTTATACTACTTCTACTAATGCTATAAATAACAAATGCTACTTTTTTATATACATATGCATATGCGAAGAAACCAAAGAATTCTCTAATTTATATTTTATAAGATAAAGCGCACTATTTTTAATCTACCTTCCAACCAGCTAAGAGTAGAAAAAAAACAATATATACTTTTTATATTATTTGTCTTCTTGAGCTAAAATCATATTCCAAAAATAGACACAACTTGCTTCCACTTCGAACATGTCAAGATTGAACAAAGGCGTATCAATCTATCGATTTGCACTTACCTATGTTGCAACTGATATGTATACTTTAAACTATCTTACCTAAAACTATATCCTACTTTAAACTATCAAACCAAAACCTCCTGCATCTATCAAAATTGTCTTATTTTTATGTCTCTAATGAGATTTGTACTACATTTCTGTTATCAATTATGGTTATTTTTCAATCCATTTAGTTGAGCTGGCCCACGTATTAAATTAGATTCATTCATATGTCAGTTATTGCAACATTTTTTATTTCAGTTTTCCATCTAGTTCTAGTGGTAAACTACTTTTACTTAGAGCGAAAAATGAAAAATTTTTTAGAAAACCTCTTGTACAGCAATGAAAAAAAATAGTTTTAGTAAAGTTGTAGTAAAGTAGTAGTAGTAAAGTAGTAATTTTTTAAAAAACCTCTTGTACAGCAATGAAAAAAAATAGTTATTGAGACTTTTCAACACTTAGCTTTTAATTCAGTCTGTTTATCGTTCAAATACTCAATTTTTCGACCTCTAATTAGTCCAAAGGCAATTAAATTTTGGAAGTTATTTTCCCGCAATATTTGCATTTTTAAATAATGGTTTATTTTATTTTACTATACAAATACATTTCTTAGTTCACCGTGTATATATAAACACAGAAATTTTAATAAAACGGAGAAGCCGCTTTTCGAAGAATATTCTTCTTTAGTTTAAGCCTGTGCTAATTTAATTAATGAAGAAAATAATTATAAATATAATTACAATGCATATTAATTTTCATTTATAGTTGTTTTTCTGCTTCTTAATTTGAAGGAAGTAGAATTAGATGTCACATTATTATTACTGTATTTTTTATTGTACGTTCTCGATTGCTTTTTTTTGTTTCTTACTCCGGGAATTGTTTTTATCGTTTTAGTTGTTTTGCATATAATTGGTTGTTGATAGCAAACAATACTGATAATATCACTCCTTTTGCTTACAGTTGGAGTTTTCAGGCCGCTGATTAAAAGATCACAGGAAGTTGAATATTTGTTCCTCTAACAAACTTCAAAAATTTTTAACATTTAAATTAATTAATGTACATTGCACCATAGACATAAGGAAAACCATGCACACTTGATTTAGGCAATGTAATTTGATTTTTAGGTGATCTCAAAATTTGGAAAAGTTTTGGTGGTGAGCGAATTATATATATGTTTTATAAATACGCTATAAAATTTAGCTAATAATTTTCGTCTGATTTTGTCATTCAAATTATCACTATAAGGTCGAAAGGCCCATTTCTCGCCTGTTCTTTCCGTCTCTCTAGTCTAATCTGGTGTTTATATCTTCATTTCCTTAATTTTACCCAGTAAATGTTGTTTTTCAATGCATCATCAATATGTTTCAGTTCATCATTTGTGTGTTCAACATCACATATTTAGCTGGTGAACTGTGTGTGTTCAACATTTTAGATTTAGCCGTGTTTTAAAAATATTCCATCCAAATTTCTACTACTGTAGCGACCATTGGTGAAGCCAAAGCCATTTTGGATATTAAATTCGTTATTGTAGATGAAATATCCGGAGAATTAATTAACAAATTAATTAATTCTAATAAACGCAAATCCATATGCTGTTGTTTTCAAATATTTATGTTATTTATTTCAATTAAATAACAAATAAAAATAATTAATTCATTTAACATAATAAAAAATGTATACTTCAAATCAATATTAATTCAATCAAATTCACTATCAAATTGTCAAAGATAAAATAATAAAAGTGTCCAGAAAATTTTAGATGCAAAAATTTTGAACAAACCCACATCGTAGGCGGTGTGTACAAACTGTGAGAATGCAATTTGGATCATGATACTTTGTAAAATGATTTTGTTTTACAATTTGGATATCCCGTGTAGTTTATACTTGTTTTTACTAATTATAGTTTTTGTTGTAAGAAAATGCATTAGGTTTAGTAAAAAGAAAGTGATAGGGTAATTTGATATGAGATGCATGCATCCCGATGCAAAAATTATTGCGGTTACATTTCGTGTACTCTTCGGTAATATTAACGAATATTTTGCATCCATTATATTATCCACTCTTTCACTAAAAAAAATTTGAATTAATATAAACTAAATATAATTTATTATTAACTGCTAACCAATAGTAACATTAACTGCAAACCAATAGCAACCATTCCATTTTTTCTCCTTTTTATTATATCCATCTTCAAAATATTTCAAAATATTTAACGTAACGCATCCCATGTGAACTTACTCTTACTTATTACAATATCTATACTTTGGTTATTATTATTGGGCATTAGCACTGTATTATTTACAACGTCATAAGAACAACAGCTCGTTATTAGACTTGTATTGTTTATAGCAGTTGTAAATTTGAATGTGTTCCAGAAAATTTTATTTTAAGAAAAATTGGAGAAGTGAACCGGTTGAATATTGTAAAAAACAATCCTCATTAAAAATTGACAACTTCAAAAGTAACAACACTCTTTAGATATCCATATTCATAGAAGATCTATCGACACTGCTGTTAGATTTTTATGACGGCGAAATTGTGCAATGAATGCAGTTCATTCGAAGACAGAGAAATTCTGATAAAAAAAGCGAATTTTGAAGCAAAAAACTAAAAAAATGATGCGTCCTTAAAGATCAACCTATTAAAAGAACAGATCATACTTCTGATTTGGTATTGATTCTTGATAGTATGTTAGATTTCAAGAGTCACTACAACTCCATAATAAATAAAGCGAAATCAACTCTTGGATTTATTATGCGTTGGTAGAAAGAGTTTTCTGATCCTTATATCACGAAGCAACTCTTCACTACTTATATAGGACCTATACTTGAATACTGAAGTCAAGTATGGTGTCCCTATCGCTATATAGACTTTTCATGTATTGAATCACCCCAAAAAGATTTCTTCGTTTTGCTTTACACAACCTGGCTTAGGTTTAGCTGATACGTCTTCCTCCATATGATATATTTTTATTTCAGATCTTTCGGAATATCTAAGCAATATATCTCACATTTCGTTTGCTGATGACCTAAAAATATATCAAGTGGTTAAAGACAATTCTGATGCAGCTAAACTTCAATCAAGCTTATTAGTGTTACAAGCTTGGTGCACGTCAAATAAATTGGAACTCAACTTACAGAAATGTAAGTTATTAGCTTTACACGAAAACGGTCTTCTTTCATATAAGACTACAAAATAGATAATGTAACTCTTGAAAGGATTTTTAGCATCACTGATTTAGGAATTCTTCTCGATAATAAACTTAATTATAATCTTCACTATGACCTAATAGTTTCAAAGACTAATAAAATGTTAAGTTTCATTAAGAGAACAGCTAAAGATTTTAGCGATTTAGCTGTGACAAATTTCTTTAATGTTCCCTAGTTCGATCTATATTAGAATACGGTAACATTGTTTGGGATACAGCCTTTGCAGTTTATTCCAATAGAATCGAATCAGTTCAAAAGGAATTTCTTTTATTTGCATTAAGGAATCAATATAACCCTTTTGATTTTGCTAATCTACCTAGTTATGCTACAAGACTTAATTCATTAAACTTGCTTTCTTTATCTTTACGTAGACAATTATTGTCATCATGTTTTCTTTTGATATTTTGAATAACAGTATTTTTATCCAATCTCTTAATAACAAGTTTGGACTTAACGGTAGTGTTAGGCAAACTAGAAATACTAAATTTTTAATGGATTACAAACATAATATAGAGTACGATAGAAATTAACCCATCAAAAGATGTTGTACTACTTTTAACAAAATAAGTCATCTCTATTCTACTCTATCTCCAGAAATACTTTCAAACACATTGTACAACTACATTTTTCCACTTTAAGGACCTTAGACAATTAATTCTTACTTAAGCAAAAAATTTTTTTTTAATTATGATATGTTTTTTTTTTCTAATGCATTTCTCTGCCACATAAATATGGACAGGAAATTACACAACCTTTCCTGTTCAGGCGTAAATGTAAATATCGTAAGAGGGAATAACTCTTACGACGTGTGTAGGATTCGAATCCACACTCCCTCGGTGTTTTAAGTTAATACATAAAATGTTAGGGTTGGTGACTAAATCAACAAAAAACAAAATCCATAATGACTTTTGCCAAAAAAAAAAAAATCCACAAAAAAAAATCCACAAAAAAAATCTTTATGCATTTAAAAATTAAAAATTAGTTTTAAAACTTTATTATTAGGGATTTTAGAGTTGGATTGAAAATCAAGGTTCCTTTTTTCCAGAATATTTATATATATGTATATGTGAGATTGTCAATTAGGAGGGATTTTAGAGTTGGATTCAAAAGTGGGGTTATATGCTTTTTCTAGAATATTTATATATATCTACCATATTCTGATTTAGGAGAGATTTTATAGTTGGTTACAAAATCAGCGTTTCAATCATTTGTTTAGCGAGATTCTAAATTAGGAGTGATTTTAGAGTTGGATTCAAAATCACGATTATGCGCTTTTTCCAGAATATTTTTATTTATGTAAAAGTAAGATTCTGAATTAGGAGGGATTTTAGAGTTGAATTCAAAATCACAATTATGCGCAAAATATTAAAAAAAACTGCATTTTTATAAGAAATAATAATAAAAAAAACGATAAATGTTTAAAGATTCAGGAGAGGGCGGCAACTCTGATTTTGCATTTTTTTTTTTTTTAACTAATTTTTAATTTTCAAAATGCATAAAAAATTTTTTTTGTGGATTTTTTTTTTGTGGGTTTTGGCTTTTGGATTTTTATTTCTGGATTTCGGTTTGTGGATTTAGTCACCAACCCAAAATGTTAAATTGCTTGTCACTATATGTATATACATATCTGTACAAATATCATATTTCATTTTTTTGTTAAAATAAAGTTGTAAATGTAGTTTAAATAAAAAAATAATGATAACAATAATAATAAAATAAACTTTTTTTAAGATTTAAGTTATTATAAATTTAGTTTTAAGTCATTGTTTTGTTTAATTTTAATTATAAGGATTCATTTTTTTGTAACGACCTTGTTTGGATTTTGTTTAATAAAATAAACTTTCTTTAATTAATTTGAACTTCCTCCAGTCACGCTGCATAGTGGTGGATATCATATTGGTTCAGCAAGTTGCTCTCAATGATAGCAACACCCTGCTATTAGTGAACAAATGAGGTATACAGGAAATCTGAATGATTTGAGATATTAACGTTAACAAATTAAAACTTTACGCAAGCATGACAAATTCTCGCAGTCTGCATGATTAATCTCTCATTGTAATTTAACTTTTATGTTTGCATGCTAAATTCTTTTTAGTGTTTTAAAAATTTTCATTATTACACTTTATGTCGGAAGGATAACAAAGAATCCTCGAATTAACAGAAATGTGAACCAAATCGGACTGAACGTGTGCACAGATGCAGAGAAAAAAGGAGGTAAATGTTGGATAAAGATTATATGAAAACTAAACATAAGATTTGCCATTCTGTGGGAGTGAGTATTAAAACGGAAAGGAAGCCGGGAAACACATTATATCCATACACAAGGATTGCAAATAAATCATACAAATCATGGAAGGGAATTTGCATAAATTTAAAACAACAATATAGTGCTGGAAATCCTTGAATACGCTACGAAAGACAAATGCAATTAAGCTTCAGTGTATCTCCCGCGCAATGAAATTGTAAATGTAAGATTAAAGTCTTCTCTAACCAGATGGTTACTAGATGTTGCAGATGTAGGTTTATCGTACTCTGCGGTAGAATGTGCAACAAAAATCTTAGCCCAAATTTTCCAGTTTGAAGGAAAGTTAGTTCCAGACGGAAAATAGTAAACCTATCAGGAAAGTTGGTTCTAGAAACCAATCAGCAAAAAGACAGAGAAAACTTTAACGTATTTAAAATTTTTTAGGGCGATCAGCACAGCATCAGCATCAGCCACCTGATGATGAAAAAAAAATTAAAAAAAATTTAAAAAACGTCTTGTGCAGCAATGAGAAAAAATAGTGATTGAGACTTTTCAAGCTCAGAGGAACACTTTGCTTTTAATTCAGTCTGTTTACCTTTCAAATACTCAATTTATCAAAGGCAATTAAATTTTTGAAACTATTTTCCCACAATATTTGCATTTTAAAATAATGATTTATTATTTAAACAAATTTAAAAATTTTTTTATTTAAACAAATACATTTCTCACCAAGTTCACCGCGTATATATAAACACAGAAATTTTAATAAAAAGTAGAAGCCGCTTTTCGAAGAATATTCTTTAGTTTAAGCCTATGCTAATTTAATAAATGAAGAAAATAATTATAAATATAATTACAATGCATATTAATTATCATTTATAGTTGTTTTTCTGCTTCTTAATTTGAAGTAAGTAGAATTAGATGTCACATTATTATTACTGTATTTTTTATTGTACGTTCTCGATTGCTTATTTTTGTTTCTTACTCCGGGAATTGTTTTTATCGTTTTAGTTGTTTTGCATATAATTGGTTGTTGATAGCAAACTATACTGATAATATCACTCCTTTTGTTTACAGTTGGAGTTTTCAGGCCGCTGATTAAAAGATCCCAGGAAGTTGAATATTGGCCCCCCTGATTTTCTTAACTAACTTCAAAAATTTTTAACTTTTAAATTTATATGAAAAATATGCATTCTTCGAGAAGAAAATGAAAAACTAAAAATTAGTAAAACTATAAAAAGTTCATTAGAATATTTTACAGATGAAGAAGAATTAGATCGGGAAACCGACTGGATTCTGAAAAGAAAATCCAATAAACGAAAAGCAGAGAGGTCTCCAGAAAGAAGCCCAGAAAACTCTGAGAATAAAGTAAAAGAGAATAACGGGTTACCAAATATCGAAAAAGCTAATTTTACTAGAAAAATAAAACCTTCTTCGGTTATCTTAAGTAATATTGTAGAATATTCCAAAGTTAATAAAATTCTCAAAGAAGTAAATATTAACTATAAAGTCAACATGATGAACAACCATCAATTAAAAATTAATGTTGATAAAGAAGGAGGATACAGAGAATTGATAAAGCATATAAATGAAGCTAAATTAGAATGGCACACGTATGAAAATAAGTTGACCAGGCCAATCAAAGTTATGGCTAATAACTTACACCCATCAAGCCAACTCGAAGACATAAGAAATGAGCTTAAAATCAGGGGTTTCAACCTTGATGTTTCAAATAAAATTAAAAAATTTTAAAAAAATAATAAAGAAACTATATATACTTCGATTACCTTTATTTATGTTAACATTTGAAAATTCTGAAGACATAAATAAAATTTATAAAAAAGAATTTATTCATCACATAAGAGTAAAAGTTGATGCTCTTAGAAAAAACAATCAGATTCCTCAGTGTAAAAAGTGCCAAAGATATCGCAATACACAAAAATTATCCCAACGTCTAGCTCAATGTGTAAAAATGCGCTGGCGCACATTTGTTATCAAAGTGTGACAAAGAAAAAACTGTGACTCCAAAATGTGCTAACTGCCTTGAAGTTCATCAAAGCAAACTAAAGTACGTGAGATAAAACTAAGAAGCCCCAGAATTTTTGAATCTAGAAGGTTATTAAGGCCTAAATAATACAAAACAAAGTAACACGACAATGCAAAAATTATTTTATTACCTTAAATTAAAAATTAACTGATAATAACATTATAATGCAAATGATGCAAAATATGTTAAATACAATGGACGAAATATCGAGAAGATTAAATAAGCTAGAAAACATACACATATAGCAATAGTTATACATATACACTACAAAAATGATAAACAATGGTTAACAAATTTAATATTGCTACGTGGAACGCAAATGGCATACTTAATAAAACGCCTCCACTAGAATTATTTTTAAAAGCTCAAAATATCGACGTGTGTTTACTATTAGAAACTCATATGACAAGACAGTCAGAGTTAAAGATATTAGGCTACACATGCTATAAAGCAGTACATCCAAGCAATCTACCGAGAGGAGGCAGTGTAATTTTAGTAAAAAATATTATATTACACCACGAAGAGAGTAATATACAAACTGATGAGTTTCAACTCTCAGTAATACGAATCAAGTCTCTTAAAGGAAATCTTAATGTTGGTGCTTTATAATGTCCCCCTAAAGGCAATATAAAGAATCCAATGTTCAAAGATCTCCTTAACGTACTTGGGGATAGGTTAATTTTCAGAAGTGACTTTAACGCCAAACATATCGACTGGTATTCTAAATTAACCTCAACAAGAGGAAGAGAGCTAAGAAAAGCTATTAGAGAGTTGGGTTGTCATCTTCATTCAATGGGTAAACCAACTTATTGGCCAACGATTACAAATAAAATTCCAGATCTACTGGTACTGAACCTAAACGAAAAGGTTCTCAAAAAACTAAATAAGCTCACTCTCGTTTATAAATCAACAGATTGGGCAAGTTTTAAACAGGAAATAAATAATAAAATAAATTTAAGAGCTAAAATAAAATCGAAAGAAGAAATAGATAATGCTATAGAAAGTTTTATCAAAATTGTGCAAAATGCTGCATGGAATTATACAAAAGATTAAAGAATGTAAATATGTATAAAGCAGCAGGTTATAATTATCCTAGATATATCTTAAATATGATAAAACGAAGAGAAGAGCTAGACGTAGATGGCAACAAACACATGACCCGCTGATAAAACGCTTTTAAATAGAATAACTCAAAATCTAAAAAAAAAAATTTTGGAAATAAAAAGGAATAATTATAAAAATTATGTTGCAAATTTATCAGCTAAAAAAGAGTTTCACCAATCAAGAACAAAAATGGTAAATGAGCAAGAAACAATCAGAAAAAGGCTGAAACATTAGCAGATGATCTGGAAGAAACCTTTCACCCGAATGAAATAGACTCAGATTTCTACATTGAAAATACGTTAGAGAGAAAGAGAATGTCATTGCACCAATCTCCCAACTGGAATTGGTTGATGAAATTAAAAGCCTCAAGTTAAAAAAAGCACCGGGTTTTGATTGATAACGGCGAAAGTATTAAAACAACTTCCGAAAAAAGGTCTAACAATGCTAACATACATAATGAAGATGAAATTATGTACCTAATGTTCGGAAGGTGGCAGAAATAATTAAGATACTTAAGCCCTGAAAGCCTCCATCTTCTCCTCCTCCAAAGACCAATTTCTCTCTTACCGATAGTGACAAAGCTTTTTGAGAAATTATTATTAAAAAGAATGAAACCATTAATAGAAAGTAGGAATATAAATCCAAACTATCAGTTTGGATTTAGAGAAAAACATTCCATTATTGATCAAATGCATAGAATTACAGATATAATTGAAAAAGCTCTAGAAGAAAATAGCTTAGGCATTCGATAAAATTTGGCATGAAGGTTTAATTTATAAACTAAAAAAAATACTACCCAAACAATATATAGATATACTCTCATCATATTTGACTGATAGTTTGTTTAGAAATAAACAGGGTGAGAAGTTTTCTACACTTAGAGAGAAAGTAGGTGTGCCTCAAGATAGTACATTGGGTCCTATATTATATTTGCTTTATACTAGCGATTTACCAAGATTAGACACTATAACTGTAGCTACATTTGCTGACTATCTGCAATAATGGCAGTAGCATCCAATACTGACGAGGGTACAGATAAATTACAAGAAGCAAGCGATAAGCTTTTTTTTTTGGACCAAAAAATGGAAAATTAAGCTTAATGGACTTAAATCGATTAAGTAAATTTTGCAAATAAAATCGTACAAAATCTCCCAGCAAAATTAAATGGAGCAGATATACCCCAAGAAAATAAGGCAAAATTCCTAGGAATGACATCAGATGCCAAGTTGAAATGGAAAGAGCACATCAAGAAAAAAGTCGAATTAGAATCGAAATACAGACAAATGTATTAGATCCTAGGTCGAAATTTCAGATTGCCAATAAAATATAAAATTTTGTTATATAACGAAATAATTAAACCTATTTACTTGTACGTCATACATAGTTATGGGGTTGCGCCTGACAAACAAATATACAGAGCATTCAAATTTTCGAAAATAAAATTTTATGGAACATGGTTAGTGCTCCTTGGAGCGTACGAAATTTTGATTTACATAGGGGTCTAGAAATACTTACTGTAAGCAAAGAAATAAAAAAATATGCACTAAAACATAAGACCCGCTTAGAAAGGCACATAAATGTAGAAGTTTCAAAACTCCTATATTGTGAAAATGCCATTAGAAGACTTAATAAGAACTAGGCTTAATAGAACTAGGGTTATTAGAACTACACCTTTATTTCAATTAAATAACATAAATAAAAATAATTAATTCACTTAACAACATAAAAAATTTATATTTCAAATCATTTTAAATATTAATTCAATCAATTCGCTATCAAATTGTCAAAAATAAAATAAAAGTGTCCCCAAAATTTTAGATGCAAGCATTTTAAGCGCAGTACAGACCCAGACCATACAACTTGGTATTCTACTAAGTAGAATACCTTGAAAGTTTTACCATCGACAAAAGATAGTCAACTTTGTTTGACGTTTGTACTAATGTTGGCAACAGGTCGTTAACTTGTCGAAGATATCAAAATTTTTTGATATTTTATGGGCGTGGCCTCAAGTATTCTACCTAACTAGAATCTCTGTAGTGAAGTTGTCGACAAGCTTGTAGATATTTTTTGCAATTTTTTTCGTTGAGTACGGTTGAAAATTAAATAAAACAAAAAAATGGCAACAATTAGCAAAAACAAACTTTGGCATGAATTTTTAGATGTACATATATGTATGTATGTATGTATGTACATACAAAAATCTCCCATCATTTATTGAAAAATAAAATCTGATATTTACAAAAATTTGTTTTTTACTCCAAGTAGTGAAGAGTAAGAGTCAAGAGATCAGGAGCTGGTGGAGATGAATATATTTCAAGTTTGTATCTATTTTGGGTAGGGTAGTTATCAAACGCCCATTAACGGAAATAGCATCACGCACCAAAGTATTTTGTTTCTCAATTTCAGATTTAACTTTTTCTAACAAAATATTATATGCTTCTACATTCGTAAGAAATTTTTTAAATCTTTTAGTGCACTAATTTTTAGTTCTTTTAACAAATTCATATGTGAATAATTTTGCCTTTTAAAATACCTATTTTTTGACCAAATCCGTCTTTTTTTTTAATTTATTTCTTCATCTAAGCATTTACTTAATAAAAAAAACTTTAAAATATTTTTGTTTCCGCTAATTTTTTCAAGTACTTTTCTAACCGAAAGCCGTTTTTAAAATGTTGAATGCAAAGTCTACGACAATGTTTGTATGTCTGTAGAGAATCATCGACCAAGTTGAATACAATGTAGAATACCAAGTTTTATGGTCTGCAGTACTATGCTTTAAAAAAAAAAAGGCAAATCGTAGGCGTCCTAGGCGGTGTACAAACTGTCTAAATGCAATTTGGATGATGATACTTTGTAAAAAGCTTTTGTTTTACTGGATGTCCCGGGTAGTTTATACCTGTTTTTACAAATTATAGTTTTTGTTGTTGTAAGAAAAAACATTAGCTATAGTAAAAAGAGAGTGTTGTGTTACTACTTATTACTAATTACAATATCTACCCTTTGGTCATAATTATTGACGATTAGCACTTATTATTTGCAACGTCATAAGAAGAACAGTTCGTTATTAGGCTTGTATTCTTTATAGCACTTGTAAGTTTGAATGTGTACGTGAAAATTTTATTTTAAAAAAAAAATTGGAGAAGTGAACATGACTAGTTGAATATTGTAAAAACAAATCCTCATTAAAAATTGAATTTCGATAATTAGGTATAGTTTCTTATTTTTTTTTTAAATATTTAACTTAAAATTTTAAAATTCGTAGCTGAATTTATTAGAAATTATTTAATCATAATATCAACACTTTTGTTAAATTTTATGTCTTTGCTGCAAACTGTATATAACTGTAAGCATACATAATTTTCTCTTCAATTTTTAAAAGTAGAATGATAAGAGGTATACAAAAAAAATTTTGGGAAGCTACAAAAACTAAATTTTGCTTTTGTAAGCATTAGTAAAAAACATCAAGTGAATCAGCTAAATTTTTGTTTCAAAAAATCTCTCCTTGTGCATCAAGTAGTGGAGAGTTTTTTCTTTCGTTTCACACCCCTTTCCTACAAAAACACCGTGCAACAGCTGCAAGTTGCTCTAGTGTAAAACGCACCAATGACATATGTTTCATTTCTGCCCATTTCAGTTTGTCATTGAAAAAAATTCTGATGCAATTCTTGATATATTTCATTATGATTTTGTATTTTAATGATGTAATAATGTTTGGACTTAAATTTTGTTTTTTTATTATTTTGTTTAAGTTTAGTTTTAAAATTTTTTGTTTTAAAATGGAAATTTCAAAAAAAGTAAAAAAAAAAAAAATAATTCTAGAAAATTTATACTTTTTTATTCTTCTCAATTCAGCCAATGTCATTATTAAATAAAAAAATCTTTTTTTATTCTTTAGTAGTACCATTTTCTACCAATAATAATTAAATAAATTAAAATAATAAAACTTAATTTTTCAAACATCGAAATAACGCTAACAACAATTTAAATTTAAATTACATTTATTTTTATTTTACCTTAATTATTGTCCTTTGCCATTTGACAGATAATTTAACTGACAGTTTTTTCTGATTGCTATAATCGCCTATACAGAAAGAATTATAAGTTTTCAATGAAACATTTTTTCCGGAAGCATTTCAATGATAGGTATAACTGGCGCCTTAATCCGGAAAATCATAAAATTGATTTTTTTTTAAATATTTAAAAACCGCCAGTTATAGCTGTCAAATGCATCCGGAAAATGTTTATTTTCAATTTTTTTTGCAGCAAAGCCATATAAAATTTAACAAAAGTGTTGATTTAATGATTAAATAATTTCTAAAGAATAAATTCTGCTACAAATTTTTAAATTTTAAGTTAAATATTTAAAAAAAAAATCAATTTTATGATTTTCCGGATTGGTAATAATTTTCCTGAACAACTGATCAGTAATTTTACATAATGAAACAAAATTGTTCCAATGGTATACATATGTTTCATTTCTTCCCATTTCAGTTTGTCAGTGGTCGCGTTCAGGAAAATGTAGCGCTATACTGAATTAGAGCGGTGTAACCATAGATGTAATAACTAATAGATGGGAAGTTAGGTATAGTCGTTTCTTTTCTTCTTATGTGTTTTCCTATCTTAAGGTATTCAGTCAAAAAAATACAAATGCATTTTGTAATATGTATACATTTCGTTCACTCAGCTGTTTATATTTATTAAAATAATGTAAAGCAGGTTTTCATTACCAGTTTCATTCAGAGATTTTAACTTTTTGTATTACTTAATAATTGATATATTTTGTTTTTAAAATTAAAATTTAATTTAATTTAGGTTATTCAAAATTTTAGCTACTTGTAAAATAACAAAATTAGTGATAAAATCCTTAAAAAAATTAAAAATGAATTTATTTCACCTTTTAGGAACCTATTTCCGAGGAAACTAAAGCAATACATACACACGGTTCAGTCAGCTGTTACTCAAAATTGGCTGAAAATATTTTCTTCACTGCCTATCTATTAGTAATATATCTATGGGTGTAACATTTTGAGCTGCATGGTTGTACTGAACCATTTGCAGCAAAATTAAATGACATTCAATTCTGTGTGACATTTTGTATATTTTTATTTTATTTAAAACTTTTGAACTAGCTATTTGTGATGATAAAAAGATTATTGCATTCGTTTTTGTACTATCTTACACGTAAAATTCTAGTATTTTGCTCACAGTGATTTCGTTGCAAAATATTAAATGTGCTGTGTCTTTCAAAATGTTAAAACAATCAGCATTTTCACTACAACTGGAACTATGTGATAACATCCATATTGCAAATAAAATCATTTTTTCCAGTATTATTTTATGAGTTATTTAATCACAACCAAAAAAAGAGTTGCATTTTTTAACTTGTGTCTGCGAGAAGCTCAACAACCATATTCATCGTTGCGGTGAATCTGAAGTTGTAGCTCTCGATATCTCAAAGGCCTTTGATCGAGTATGGCATTCTATTATTCTGAGCAAATGTGAGGCCATTGGGTTGGGCAGCTCCTTCTGTGCATGGATTGAGGATTTTCTTTCCAATCGTCGTATTCGCATCCTTGTTGACAATTTCATGTCTGACATTCATCAAATAAATGCTGGCGTTCCACGAGTCTCTGCCTTATCTCCCACTCTCTTCTTAATTTTCATTAACGACCTACTTAGTTCTACCCTCCCAATCCATAGTTTTGCCGACGACAGCACTCTGGCGGCATCTTATGATTTTTAAAAAAAATCTAATTCTACTTCAACTAATGAAAATAGCTGATTGGAGTGTTAAAAATAGAGTTGAGTTCAAAACTTCCAAACCTCAAAGCTGTCAGATTTCTTGCAACAGAGATCAATCCATACCAATTCTACAGTTCCAAGGGAAAAATATACAGCGGTCTGCATATTTAAACAGTTTAGGCATGCAGCTTAATCAAAAAATGTTGTGGAATGAGCATATTTTTGATATAGCAAAAAAAGCTGCCAAATGTTTAGGTTTTCTTTTTCACTGTAAAGCTTATTTTTCTCCTAGTGATCTGGCCAATATCTATAAAGCATATATTCGACCTAAGATGGAGTATAATTCTCACATATGGACTAGCGCTGCTCAAACATCATTAGGTTACCTGGACAAAATCCAATATCGCGCCTTACGCCTGATTGGCGACCCTACTGTTCAGAGAACCTTTACTCCTCTTAACTCACGTCACGTTGTTCTATTGAATTAAAATCAATAATGCCTCCCCTTAAACAATTCTAACCTAATACTTGGGGAGCCTCATGTGCTCATTTCTACACCGTGGAAATTCCTAGCAGGTTTAAAACTGGTTATGAAAACTCTTTTATTGTGAGAACCGCTAAAATGTGGAACTTGCTTCCATCTAACGTATTCCCCTCTAATACAAATGGTCCATTATACAATTTGCAACTTTTCAAAAAGAACCTATTCAGGTTCGTCTCCAATTTACCCGCCTATTCTCCTTTATGTTCATATTTCCCTTGAACTCCTCTGCTTCTTGCTCAAACCTATAATAATTTTGTAAAAAGGAAGACTTTGCTAGAGTAGATATTTTAATTTTTAGTATAAACTTAAAATTTTGAATTCACATATAGAAATTACTAAAATGTTGACATTTACGTTTTGAATCAATTAAATATTGAAATCAATGATAAAATATGTTTATTTTATATGTATGTTTATTTATATATATTTAAAAAAGTTAAAATTAATTTATTTACGTTTACGTAGATGTCAATAATTTTTTATTTAATGTAAATTTGAATTATCTGTAAATACCTAAATATTTTTTGTACAACCCTTTCTTTTTTATTATTTAAAAAATCCATTTTGATTTTTAGAGAAATTGTTCTACTTCTTGGCAATTCTTTCCATATAAATGTATATACTAAAGATTATAAGAATGAATTAAAACGTCAAAATGTCAGTCAACCATTATTTTCAAAACAAAAATTTTAATTTTTGTATGAAAAAAATTAAAATGTTTTTTCGCGAAAAATAATGCAAAAAAGTTTATTTTTTCGGTAAAATTAATTTGTAGTGGTAAAAGACTATCGAATTTTGGCTATTTTTGGGGGGTTCCGGACACGTGACCTTTTGTTTCGCTGGGTTACACGTTGTATATATGCCCCCCATTTTGTATCAATAAATAAATTAAAATAATAAAACTTTATTTTAAACTTCAAAAATCGAAATAACGTTGACAACAATTTAAATTACATACTTTTATTTTTATTTTGGCTTCAGTATTGTCATTTGCCATTTGACAGATACTTTTACTGACAGTTTTCTCAGATTGCTATAATCGCCTATATAGAAAAACATGTACGTTTTCATTGAAACGTTTTTTACGTATGTATTTTAATAAAATCTAAACAGCCGCCTTAATTATTATTTTCATTGGGCATTGATTACTCGACATTAAAGAGTATGAAACTGACATTGAAGACGACATTGAAGAGTATTTCTACGCCATCTATTTTCTTTTATATGTATTACAATATGACAATGAATTATATGATATATTATGTAATATTTATAACTGCTTACTTTTTATTTATTTATACTAATTATATATTATAAGTAAAATTAATAATATTTTTTATGGGGTCCTCGGTGGCCTAGTGGGTAAGCGCGTATAGAATGCGCTGTAAAACCGAGAGAGTTATTCTCCCTTACGACGTTTACAGTCACACCTGAAAAGGAAGAGCTGTGTAATTTCCTGTTGACATATATATTTTTTATTAAGTTGGAGGTAATTGTCGACGATTTTGAAACGCGCCAGTTGCGAAATAATTTTTCAAATATGTAAAGCTGTCTACTACACTACTTACCTTTTAAATTTTTTTTATTTGTTTACTTTTTCTTGTCATTTGTTTAGATGACGTTTTTTAACTCTTTTGAAATTCTCAAAAGTTGAAATGAAATTAACTTTCACGCCATAGAATATTTCATTTCTTTGAGGTTATCTGGCCTCATACAATTTTATACAATTCAACTTTTTCAGACATTTCACGCTGTTCAAAAGCGTCGACATCTTCAGCATAACTTTACATGAACCAGTCTCAGTTTAAACTAGAGGCCATCTCAGATGAAAGGCGGGTGTCTTAATCGCTTCGCTTCACTATTGGGCGGATAATTTACATACATTGCACAAGTATAACAAAGTATAACATCCATAAGTATATTCTAGTTTTTTTTGTACATTGGAATATATACTTATTTTATACAATTTAATAAATAAAAATAATATTGCATTGGTTGCGTTTTTCCCTAAATTAAATTTAAAAAAATTTAAAAAAAAAAAAAGAATAATTGATTAATTTGTTTGATTTTATAACATTAGGCTCCTCCTCAATAGATCGCGCTAAAATTTGTTCATTACCTTAAAACACTTAAAAAGGAAAATATACGACACATCACACAGCACACACTTTAATAAATAAATCTAAAATCACAGCTGCTGCCTGGTTCAAACAAGGTTCAAACAAATTAAAAAAAAAAATAAAAACAAAAGAAAATAATTGACATTTTTTGACAGTATTTAATTGAAAGGGGTGGTGGGTGTGTTTTAAAAAGAAGTAAAGAGTTAAATTTCTTATTTAGGAATTAATTATTTAAATAATTAAAACATTTATTACGAATTTAAAAAAAGAATTCCATTTAATTAAAATAGTTATAAATTATTTTTCTTATTTTCTGTATCTGTTTTTTAAATTTGGAAAAAAAAATATTTGCAAAATCAGAAAATATAGAAAAAGAAACTAAAAAAAACTAAAAAGAAAAAGAATTTTTTTTTTTACGAAATGCCACCTTTAAAGATGTTCACATCTCTTGAATATACAATAAATAAGAGTAACAAATGTTTAGCTGTGACTCAAAATACAACATCATCAGTTGAACGACATAATTCCAGTCCAATACCATCTTATGCTAATTTACAATATTCATTAAAATTATTATCAAATTTTAATTCGTTAAGGCAAGCAAATCGTTTTTGTGATATCATATTAATTGGATCATGTGAAAGAAAAAAATTTCCATCTCACAGAGCTGTTTTAAGTGCGGCAAGGTAAGATGGATGAAAAAAAAGAAAAAAAAAAAACGAAATTCTCAACTTGTTTTTTATTTTAAATCCATTTATTGCTTATTAAACTTTTCATTTCTTCTTTTAAGTGAATATTTTGAAGCAATGTTTCGTCCAGAATTGGGTCTGAATGAAGGTAAACAAGAAATAGTAGTTTTGCCAACAATTGACAGTGATATATTAAGTAATCTATTGGATTTTATTTATACTGGTAAAATTGATATTAATCAAGTGAGTCTATAAAGATATTTGTTTTTTTTAGAACAAAATAAATAGTTTATATTTCTCTTTTGAAATTTAAATAATAAATTCAATTTTTGTTTTGTAGACAAATGTACAGGAGTTATTAGCAGCAGCTGATATGCTTCAATTACATGAAGTTGTTGAAGGTTGTTGTGAATTCTTATGCCGTGAATTACATTGTACAAATGCATTAGGTATTTTACGTTTTGCTGAAACACATAATTGCCATAATTTATTGAAAGCAGCTATGAATTTTATATGCCTTAATTTTCCAGCTGTAAGTATAAATTTACAAACCAAATTGTACTACACATTTATATATTTTTTTTTCGATCAATAATTTTTTTTTTTTAAGATTACACAAGAAGATGAATTTTTAGATACACCACAAAATCTTTTATCACAACTTTTAACATCAGAAAATTTACGTGTTGATAGTGAATCACAAGTATTTCAAGCAGCATTACGGTGGATTAAACATGATATTGTTCAAAGACGTTGTCATGTGTTCGAAATGTTAGCATTGGTACGTTTAGCTTTGGTACCAATGCGTATTATTGATCAAGCCATTAAAGAATGTGGTGATAGTTCAATACAAATTGCATTAAGATCTATATGCCGTGATATTGCATCACGTCGTGGCCAATTAGTTCCATTACGTGTTAATCCACGTAAATCAGCTAAAAAATTTGTTTATATTATTGGTGGTTCAAAACGTGAAACATCAAGTGGTTGGAATCCGTCAAGTTATATATTTGAAACAGTTGCTAAATATGATATTTTTCAACGTGAATGGACAGAAACAGCAATGGAAATTGGTAGAATACTACCAGGTGTGGCAGCATTAAATGGTAAAATTTATGTTGTTGGTGGTGAAAAAGGTAGTCAAATTTTGGCAAATGGTGAAGTATATGATCCGCAAAATGATACATGGCAAGCAATATCACCAATGATTGTACCACGTTGTGAATTTGGTTTATGCACAATGGGAGGACAATTGTATGCTGTTGGTGGATGGATTGGTGATGATATTGGTGGTTCAATTGAAAGTTATGATCCAATAAAAGATATATGGACAATGGTTGATTGTTTACCAGAACCAAGATTTAGTATGGGAGTTGTTTGTTTTGAAGGTTTAATATATGTTGTTGGTGGATGTACTACAACCAGTAGGCATTTACCGGATTTAATCAGGTATGTTTTAATAATTATTTTAATAACATCATTTTCTAATAAAAAATAAATAAAACCATTTCTAATTTTTAGTTATAATCCGGTAACAAAAGAATGGAATAAATTGTCCCCAATGCAAACAGCTCGTTGTCAAATGGGAGTTGCTGTATTAGACAGATATTTATATGTAAAATAATTTAAAATGATTTTGTAGATTATACTCTTTAATAACATTTAATGTTTTTAGGTCGTTGGCGGTAATAGTAATCATCAAGATGTTTTATGTAGTGTAGAACGTTATAGTTTTGATGAAGATAAATGGTCTATGGTAACAGAAATGTCAGTAAGTCGTGCAATACCTGCTGTTGCAGCTGCTGATGGTTTATTATATGTTGTTGGAGGTGAACAGGTAAATACTTTTAATGAAATTATTAAGAAAATATGAATAATAGTTCATTAAATGGGTTTTTTTTTTTTTATTATAGCCTTATGAAATAAATTTTTATAGAGCACAAGTTACTATTAGTTCCGTTGAATGTTATGATCCATTAACAGATACATGGAAACCTTGTCCAGATCTTCCAATGAGTCGTTCTGAAGCAGCTGCTGTTGTAATATAGATTTACATACATATAGTTTTTATACAAAAACAAACAAACAGCTTTAATTTTATAAAATTAATAAAAAATAAAAATATGTTGAAAAAAAAAGAAAAAATTGTGCAATTTTACGTTCGATTTGTTTTTTTTTTTTTTCCGAAATAAAAATTCAATATTTAAATTATCAAATTAGAATTTAAGTTATAAATAGTATATGTAGATATTATTACATCTTGGTGATTATAAAAATAAAACAATACGAAAAAAAATAAAATAAATGTTGGCTATTGGTAAGAATATTTAAAAATGTTTAAAACGGATTTATGGAAAACAAAATAAGTAATTGTTGAATGTTGTTTGTTTATTTAGCCAACTTTAGGGTTGAAAAAGGAAATTGATATTTATATTTCATGTTTTATCACTGCACTTCACTTTCAAATATACATACATATTTTATTTCTTATCAAGTAAAAATATGAATAATAAAAATTTATAAATGTTAGATTTAAAAAAAAAAAAAAATAATAATTATATTTGTAAAATTTTGAATATGATCATAATTATAATGTAATAAAACTATTAAGTATCTTACTATAATTTATTTGTTGATAAAAATTTTAAATTTAACTCTTTGAGAATTATAAGAGATAAATTATAAAATTGCCCCAGTTAACATTTTGGCCATCATGGGTATAAGAGAGAATATTGTAAAAAAAAATTAATCAAATTAATTAATAAATTACCTTAAGTTTAGTTTTACAATTATTTTTTTTTTTAAATATACCATAAGAAGTTTGTGGTTTGTATTATTTAAAATACTCACCAATTAGCGCAGCTTTATTTTAACAACAAAATAAAATAACAGTGCAATAAAATTATTCGAAATCATGTAATTGAAAAACAAGAAAACGTAAGATTTTAATTTAGTGTTAAAAACAGATTTTAAATTCAATATAAACTAATAAAAAAAAAATAATGCAAATAAAAAATAAAATCTCATTTAACATTTATTACAAATTAATAAAAATTTATTATATAAATATTCTTAATTATTATATTATGCTTCTTTAAATTTAAGTTTCATATATTAATTAAAAATTTTTTTTAATCAATTGTATTTATAACAATAAGTTTAAAATTTTATTAACTGCTTTTTAATAATTCCATTTTCTTTTTTGTATTTACACATGTGTGTTATAGAAGTTAAGTATAATAATAATAATAAAAAAAAACCAAATATGATAAACGCCAAAAATTAAAGAAAATATGGTAAATTTGATAAAATTTCATTATACATTTCCTTAGAAATATCAATTTAATGAAAACGATAAAAAAATAAACCTAATATTAACATATATACAAAATATTTTTTTTTTTTATTATACATATAGGATTAATTTTTTTGTTTTGTTTTGTAAATATTTAAAAAAATAAAACAAAGTTGTAATAATTATTTCAAAAAAGATAGAATATATATATATATAATATATATATTATAATAATAAAAGCTTGTATACTAAAAAAAATATATATATCATAAAACAAAAGAAAAATAAATTATTTAATTAAAAAAAAAATTTATTTTAATATTGAAATTATTGAATACAGTCTATTTACATGCTTTAAGTTCCAAAAATTTTAAATTGAAATGTTTTTTTGGTCTTAACATATTATTTGAAGTTAAAACTAATTATAATATTACAAAATGATTTTAAAATAAAATTTCAAATTTAAAAACTCATATCAGCTCAATAAAATTTCTGTAAATTGTAATCCTCATAAGTCCTCTCAATCAATATACAAATCTATAAATTACTTTTTGTTTGTAAAGTTGAATGAATTTTTTTCAATTCATTGATATTTTTTATTTCATTGTTTTGAAGTTCAGCTTGCACAGTCTAAAAAATGTAAAAATAGTTTTAAAAACTACAATAAAAAGACAGAAACAAGTACGGTGTCATTTTGATGATTTAATTTAGGTTAGTTGAGTTCAATAAATAATTTTTTACTTAAAATTAAAATAACGATTGAGCAAATAGAAATATCTCTTACCAAAAGTAATCGTAATTCTTCTTTTATATTAATTTTTACTGAATCCTCATAAAAATCTGATGATAATTGCTCTGCTATTAACATTTTACAAAAATATAATACAACTGGATTTTCTGTTGTAATTTTTAATAGATTTTCTTTATCATTATATTCAATTGTAATTTTTATACCAAAAAAATAAACATAAAATTTTGCTTCATCTTTTAAATCAATTTCATTATTTGTTTTATAATTAAACCATTTACAAATTTCTGAACATGTTAACATTATTGGTGTTTTTTTAATAAATTTAAATTCTTTTAATTCATTTGAATCATATTTTATATAATAATTTTTAAAAATTTCTTTACAATGATCTTCAAAAGATTTTGTAACATTAAAATTAATAATATTTATACCATATTGAAATAAATTTGTTATATTTTGTTTTTTAATTTTAATTGGTATTGAAATATAATTTATATCATTATCACATTCAACAGTTGTATTTAATTCTAATTTAAATGTTGGTATAATTAATTCAGTTTTTTTCAAATGTAAAATTATTGTAATTGTATTATTTGTAAAATTTTTTGTTAATTTAATATTTTTCATTGTTTGATCATAATAAATTAATAGATTCCAATTAGTATTTATAAAAATTTCATTTGGTTGAATTTCAAGTTTTATTATAGCAAAAAATGAATTTGAATTATATTCAATTTTTTCTGTTGGATAAATTATATTTCCATTTAAATTATTGGATGGTAAAAATAAATGAAATTCTATTAAACAATTTATTAATTTAGTATAAATATCTCTTTGATTTGCAATTGAAATTAATGTTTGTTTATTTATTTCATCTTCAATTAATTTATTAAGATGTTCAGGTTCTTCTAATAATGTGATTACCAATTGTTTATTTTTTTCAAAATTTTTAAATTTTTCTGGTGTTAATTCATATAAATCTTTTGATGTTGGAATTGTTAATTTTTTTGATTTTGATGAAAATTTAGCTCTGTAAAATATATTATTTTCACTAACACAAACTAATTTTCCAATAGTTTTCACCTTAAAAAAAAAGAAAAATCAAAAAAATTTTTTTTATAAAATTTAAATTTAACAAACCCAAGTAAATGCGACAATACCAGGAATAAATTGATCTTCTTCTAAAATGTTTAGTGTATGATTTTCATCATCATAATCAAAATCAACTTTAATAATTCGTTCACAATCAGAATAAAAATAAGAATCACTTGAAAATGTTGATGCAATTACTTCACAGCCTAAAATTATAAAATACAATAAGAATTAATAAGGATTTTCTTTTGTCATTATAATCAATAAATATGGAGAACCTGTATAATATTTTGTTCTGTCCAAAAGATTAAATAACTTTGATTTGAATAGAATTTCTATTGTTCCACACAATAAAAATATTAAGAGAATATTCTGGAAAATACAAAGTATAATCATTTTTGTTTTTTATTTATTAATTAATTTAATTTATAAGAAATTATATTTAGTTACATTGTTTTCTATGTATTCGATATCAGTTACATCAGAGGACACAATTAATATTGGTGTTATTTTATGGTCATTATCATCATCCAAATCATTTAGCAGAGAAAATATATTTCCATTAACACTAAATATATAAATAACATCAGTTGTTATAACAGTTTTTGAAATTAATTCAAAAAATTCTTTATTATTATCATTTATTTGAAAAGTTTTTACTATAAATTTGTCTTGTTCCCAATTGCAATCAAATATATTTACTTCGTCATACGTTATATCAAATTTATTTGGTTTTTCTATTAATTCTGGATTTTTAAAATCCTTATAATGTTCTAGTACAATTGATTTTGTAGTATCGTCATTTTTTTCAAGTCTAATTAATACAAAACCATCATTATAAGCAGATAAAAATCGAACATTGTTAACAAAATTTAAATCTTTTATATTTTTGAATGATGAAAAATATTTTAACTGCCCATTTTGTAATAAAACTAACGTATTGTGTTCTGTTAATGTAATTAGTTTAATTGTACCATCAATTGGTATATAAAATTGATCAGTTAAAACATTTGAACCGTCAACTTTTTTAAAAATTTGTGTAATTAAAGAATCATAACACCATGCAACAAATATTGTTTTATCTTCAGATGATGAATTAAATAAACCGAGTGGATAAAATAATGTATCATCTATTTTCCATTGATTCATTTCGAAAGCATTTATGATTTAAAGATGCATTTAAATCTTAAATTTAAAAATCATATTACAAATACATATATTAAACCTGTTAAAATACGTACCTATTTAATTTTAAATAATTGTAATTTGTTTTGTTGTAAAATGTTTTGTTTATTTGTAAAATATTTGACTTCAACAAACTACAAACCTGTTGTTTGTTTACAAAATAAAGTTTTGTATATGTACTTCTAATTTTAAAAAATAAACAAAACGTCAATAATTTGCCGGTAAAATTTTGAAGTTCGGTTATATGCGAAAAATTAAAAAAAAATGCATTTACATAATACTCAATAAAGTTAAAACATATTAGTAATACTTATTTATAATATTATAATACTTTATAAGTTATTTTTATTAAATACTTCTTTAAATTTTCATAGTTATGTTTATATAGGGTTTATATGCGTTTATTATAAAATTATTTTATTTTAATTTTATTCAATATTATAAAATTCATCAAAAATGTAGTTTGGCATTTCATTGTGTTTCATTGTTTTTATCGCAGGCTTCAACCTGCTTGAACCATCTTTTCGGCGGGTTCAATTGACAGTTCAAATTGGCATAAATTTCAGGAATGACATGTGTCATACCGATTGTCATCAAATCAAAATCGGATGTGTAAGTAAATGTAATTCAATTTTAAAGATTTCTCTTCGAAATTCCATTTAACTTTTTGGGATTTTTAATAAAAATTAGGTCGTAACAATAAAATATATATTTTTTAAATCCTGTTTTCTTTAACCAAAAATATAATTAAAAGTGTTAAATTGAAAATGGGTGTCGGTAAAAAGAAATGCGTTATTAGAAAAAAGGTAAGAACATTTTGTTGCATGAGCATATTCCATTTTTGGAATTGCAAAAAACGTAAAATTCACGAAAATTTTTGTAGAAATTTCCAAATAAAGTTTTTCAATGCTTTACTCATATTATTTATACTGTTTATTTAGATGATGCAATATGATGAATTTATGGAAAGAATAAAAAAATCATTTTATTACGGTAATAATGGTTTGGAAGATAATTTAGAATTAACAAGTCCATTAGCTGAATATGCATCAGAACTTTTCTCCGAACCTCAAAAAGGGAATTCATTACAAAGATTAACTAAATTTTCAGCTGGAAATGTTCGTGTACCAAATCCATGTTCATTAATAATGGCTCTTATATATTTAGATAGGTAAATATATTATCTTTAAGATAGTAAATGACATAATAAATTTTGGGTAATATTTTAGATTGAATGAAGTTAATCCTGGCTATGTTCGAAATGGAATTACACCATCTGATTTATTTTTGGTATCTGTGGTAAGTAAAAAGCGTTCTAATTTTATTGTGGTTTAATACAAGAAAAAATATTTTAATTATAAATCTGATGTTATTAGATTATTTGAAATTTCTTATGAGTTGTCACATTGGAATCTTATTACAAATTGTTGTTTTTGTATTTTGTGTGATTTTTTTGCGCTTAAATGTGCAAATAACAAAACTAGTTCTAGGTCTTAAAAAAAGCTTTTTTTTTTGTTGTGATTTTAATATTATCAGTAAATTTGAATTAAAAAAAAAAAATAATGTTTTATTATAAAATACGTAAACGAATTTTTAAATTTTTATGCGAAAATTTTAATTTTAGTTAATGTTACTTTAATTTTGCAATCATTCAATATATATTTCTATTTATTTATTTTTGTGTTAGGTTGTTTCATCAAAATTTTGTTATGATGTTGATGAGGATAGTACATTTTATTTAGATGATTTTCTGCAAGATTGTGATATGTCAT
This sequence comes from Poecilobothrus nobilitatus, assembly GCA_947095535.1. Taxonomy (NCBI): domain Eukaryota; kingdom Metazoa; phylum Arthropoda; class Insecta; order Diptera; family Dolichopodidae; genus Poecilobothrus; species Poecilobothrus nobilitatus. Next base: position 178,059,164 of record OX352774.1, read on the forward strand.
TGGAACGTTATAAAAAACTTGAAATGGAATTTTTATGTGCCATTGATTGGAATGTTTACATATCAAATGATAGTTTCGAAAATAAATTAGAAATAATTGAAAAATTTTTAGCTAAGCGTGAAGGTATTAGACGCGGTTGGTTAACATATACAGAATTATTACATTTTTTACCATCATTTACATTGGCAAAATTTCTCTTTAATAATATAACTGTTATGGCTGTTAGTTATGTTGCAAGTGTTATGACAATGGCAGGTGCATTCTTTTTAGTTAGCAATATACCAGGTAATGGTTTATTACAAACAAATCGTAATCAAATACGTAATAATAATTGCTGTGAAAATTTAAATTCTCATTCAATCCAACAAAAAAATAATGATATTATGAATAGTACAATGACATTAAGTCCGAATAGTGATGACAATAATATGGCTGTTAATGATACCGATATGATAGGTGGTCGTGAATTAAATATTGAAAAAGAATTAAAAAAATTGGAAGCAGAATATAAAAATGAAGAAGAAATATTTAATTTGAAAAAACGAAATAATGAATATAATGGTCCGTTAATTAATTTTTATGAAAATAATTTAATACAGGATAAACTATATTCATTATTATATGGTAATAAATTTATAAGAGAATCAACATTTAATGATGCAACAACAAATTATAATTATGATAAAAATAAAAAAGTATATAATGATGATAACGGTGATATAAATGATGGAATAGAAAATATGAATTCGATTGAAATGTATGATAATTATTATATGGCTGGAAAATTTAATGATATACAAAATTATACAAAATCAATATTTTGGGAGTTATTGTATGATGCAGAGAAATCTTTTAAAATTCCATTAATATGGTTTAAGTTTATCTAGCATAAAAATGAGCATTTTATAAGATTCATATTATATGCGATATTTTTATGTGATTATTTTATATTTTTTTTAATTCTTTTTTCTTATAATTAATCTCTTTTCGTTTTTTAATACAATACATATTTAGTTTTTGTTTTTTTTTTATTCTGAATTAGTAATTTTCAACCTTCTATTTTAATTTAATACCTAGTGGTATATAAAATTATTATTTATAATAAGTTAAAACTATTATTATAATAAGACGTGTATTATTTCGAATACAATTTTTAATGTGTAGTACGAAGAATAGATCAACAATTATTAAACAGAATTTTTCGTTTAATTAAATTAAACGAAATAATTTTGCGAAAACTGTATTTTTGATTAACCAAACACATGGTAATGGAAAGAGTGCCGGTTGAAAATAACTGATTTAAGCCATTTAAAATTGAATGATTAAATTTTTTAAACTAAATTTTATAAAAGTTATTTTAAGAAATTTTTGTTATTATATAATTTTTTTTTTTTTAATAACCCTCGAAAATAAAATAAAATATTTTAGTATTTTTTTTTTTTTTAATTATACATTTTTTTAAAAGCCAAAAACTTAAAAAATATTATTTAAATATTTTTAGCATAGATAATATGTAAAAATTTTACTAGATAGTCTAAAATTTCAATTATAAAATCCATATTTAATATATATCAAAAAAAAAAAAAAAACAAGAAAAACAAAAAAGTATCTGCGATTTTTAGATTTGTATTTTGAAAAAAAATTTTTTAAAAAAAAAAACTTTAACATAGGGAAAAATTATATGCATAAATTAACAAAAAAAAAAAATAAAAAAACTATTTTTAAAAAATTAAAAGGAAAATTTTAGACTGTACGGAAAGTATTTATTGGCTAAAGTAAAATGTGTAGCTTTAAAAACAAAATCCACATTTAAAAACATTTAATAAATAAATAAAATATTGTATTTTAGTATATTATATATATAAAGCAAACAACTCGTTTTCATTACGTTTTAAAATTAATTATTAAATCTAGGTTTTATATAATATATAGGACGTTTTATATATGACATATATATGACATCAAATGAAGGTCTCCTTAATTGAATTGCAAATTCAAAATCTGAAGTTTCAAAAATTGAGAAAAAGCTATTCAAAAATTGTTATTAGAAGCAAAACTTCAACTTTTTCTAAAATTTTCCTAAAAACATTGGCAGCAAAAATGTATTTATTGCATTGTCTCAAAAATGTAACTTTTCCATACAAAAAAAGACGAGTAAAAAGTCGGTACAAACGGTAAATTTTAAAAAGGCGAGAAAAATAACAATAAAAGAAAAGAGATTTGAAATATTTCAGTTGAAGAAATTCAGTTGAAGGAACATCAAATAGTAAACTTACTTCTGAAAATGAGCATTATATATATATGCCTGAATGATATATTTATATGCCTGGACGAAAAATATGTACCCCAAAGGATCGAACTAAATTACATTTGACATATACCATCGGTTGTGGAATTTAAATCTTATAAAGTCCAAATTCGTTTAATAGCTGATGGCTGCGGTGGGCAAAATAAAAATTCCATCATGAAATGAGCGGAAATGAGCTTTTATTGATCTCTCAGAAATGTATCTAATCATATTAAGTCAATTGAGCTTATATTCCCAGTTACAGGTTCGTATTTCAATTAACTCATTTGAATAAAATGAACAGATTTGTTATTTTTTTTTTACATTAAAAGGTTATTCATTTATACCATCTGATCGCGTATTTGCGCAAATTGAAAAAAAAAATTAGACGCAAAGAAGTAATTATAAACTCAAAAGAATACATCGAAACATGAGCTTGAGCCAAATGATTGTCTTGTTAACGACTGGAAAATGAAAGTGCTAGAGTATTTTAAACCACCAGCACAATGGCACTTTCAAGTCTTTTCAACCAAACGTTTTATTATTAGACGCTCTAAAAATAATACCCTATTATAAGAGGGGAACGTTATTTTAATTCTGATACAGGAAAAAGTTGTATTGTTTCCAAAAGGAGAAAGAATATCCAAGTAATAAGTCCTGATGTTGTGCAATATGGAGTAAACATTAAAACTGAAAAAAAAAAATTTTAATAATCTGCTCACAAAACATTTTGGAGAACATTTTCGATTTGGAGAACATTTGGTAGATTTCGCTACCACATAAATTGTGACAAGGAAATTACGCGTGACTGTAAATAATGTAAGGAGGAATTATTCTTATAACGTGTGTGGGATTCGAACCCATTTTTAGAAAAAGTTTTAGCAGAAGATACAAAAAAGTATACCAATTCAAATTAGGAAATCTTTTTAATAGGAGAAAATGTTTATTTATTTTTCCTTTTTTATCAGATTACTTTTACTGCTTTTTACATTCACGAAATGGTCAACTGAACATCGACGCCTAAACGACTTCCACTTCTTCCGTTCCAAAGCTTATTTCTCCACAATTTACAAAATATCTAGCATATCCCTCTGAAAATAAATCTTTCAAAAGAAGAACTTCAGATGCTAATCATCGCTTGGGTGGCGTAAAATTTATGAGGAAAAAATAAAATCTTTCCAAAGAAAAAACAACTGCAATAGACAAACGAAAGACAATATAAAAAAAACCAAAAAGAACGAGATTAAAAATGAGTAATGTTATTAAAATAAAAGAAAGAAACGAAAAAGCGACAGAAAAGTGTCAAGAATGCATTTAAGACTGCATCAGTGAGATGAAAAGACAGAGAAAATGATACTGAATGCATAAATTAATACATAAATTATACTATTAGTTTTTAAGTTACACTTTTATTTTATTTTTGTTTAAGAATTTTTTTTTTACTAAGTAGTACAACTGAATTCTAATGCTGTAAAATTTTTTAAATTTATGATGAAATTTTACACGTTAATCAATTTAAGTTGTAATTTTAGTGTTAAGTAAAAGTATTTTCTAATTTATGATGAAATTTTTTTATATAAAATTGCTGTTAGTGTTAACATTGCTGTTAGTGTTTTTACCAAACACACATAAGTGGCCATTTAAACAAACTTAGCGGTCGAAGATTACCACAAATTGACTTTTTTCGAATCATCGCACTTGACACTAGACACTTCATACTTCTTTTCTTACATGTATTATTCTTTTAGGACGAACGTTTAGTGTAGTCGAGACTCGAGAGAATACTAAAAGATTGACAGATAATCAAATGTGATCAGACAATTTAGTGCACTATTTTTAAATGCACTAAAAAAATTTCGGAGTTTTTCGGAATTAATTAAGTGCCATTAGCTAGTATTTAGTGCGAAATGTGATAGTTTCGGACATAACCTAATAAATATTAAATAAGATTTACTTAAGTACTAACTATATGATTGGAAAATCTATTTCCAACTTAAAAATTCATCTTCAAAAAAGAAAAATTTATTGCACTTGTAAAATATAAAGTAGACTCATTCTATTATATTTCTTAACTTAAAATTTTATGGCGTTGTCTTATAAATTTATCTTTATATTATTTAAATTTCTGTTATAAACTTTCATTGAAACATATAGAACTTTCAATCGTATGAATGTATGTTATAGAATATGTGCTACAAAAATGATAAAAAGTGATATGAACTATGTTTTTATTGAAATATTCATTCTTAAGTAAATTTGTTAAAAATTTTATACTTGTTACCATAAGAATATACATATTTTGTAACTGTATTTAAGTCCTGTTTAGAGAAATATTTTATTTAGACCAATTTTTATAATTAAAAAAAAAAGCTCTTCAAAGAAGCTTTTAAGTTTTTTAAAATATTTAATACCAAATATAGAAGACATATATTTATAGTAAATAAAGGACTATTAATTATTAAAAAGTAAAAGAAAAAATTTCCTTGGAAAGTTGGAAAACTTTCCCGCTTATATTTAAAAGCTTTAGATATAAATTTGACGAAAAATTTGAATTTTTAAAATATTCTTATTAAGTACTAATTAAAGAATTTTTTTTTTTTTGAGTTCCAATATCTTAAAAAAATAGACATTTTAAAATACAAAGGAAAATTTAAAACATCGCAAAAGAAAATATGATTTACAAATAGAATAAAAAAATTTTCAAAGTGTAATGATTAAACGCTCTTCAGAAAATACTGCCGAATATCATAGGTTATTTTATAAAAGAAAAAAAAATATAACATTTCTGTATTGAATTTTTTTCTTCTACAATCCTACATTATCTACGTTTTTGTTTTTTTTTATTTATTTTTGCTAGAACCGAACAACCAATTTATATAATACATTTGATGCAAACTTATATAATCCGCAACTTTGAATTATCTTTCAACATGTCAAGAGTTGATCAAAGTAAGTTACATTATAAGTACATAGGTAAAATTATCTAATTCACGGATTTAAAAAAAATTTTTCGATTTCGTTCAACTTTCAACATGTCAAAATTGAACCAAGGTTAAGCAAATAATAAATAAATAGACCAAGCTGGTTATTGATTAAACCAAGGTCTAAATATATAAAGGATTAGTTTTGTAAAAAACGTATGGATTTTAATTTATTTAATCAATCAATTTTCTTCTTTTTTTCTACTTGATTCACGCTATTCATGCTTGATTCTTGATTCACGCATTTCTTGATTCACGCTATTCATGCTTTGACCACCATCAATGTTCATGCTCACATAAAGTATGGTTTTTAGTGTTAGTTTATTAACATTAGAAATCAAAAAGCTCAGACAGTGAATTGGCCTATCTTAGCATTCGCGATATAGGTGCAAACCTCCCGTAATCTGTTAAATGGTGTAAAATATTAAAAAGTTGTACTGATCTCAAATTGTTCGGATTTTCTCTAAATTTCATCTGTTCGCGAATTTGAGGAAATATAACACAAATAATTTGCTAAACAAAAACGATGTCCGCCATTAATCGACGTCACTGTAGGAAATTGAGATCAATTAGAGAAAGTCTAGCTTCATAAGAAAGAAGACTAATTTCATGGGTCATTCAATGGTTTTTTTTGAACTGATTCAATGCGGGAAATATCTATATCACAATACAGAGACCAAACCTGACTTGAATATTCAAGAATTGATCTGACGTAGGTAATGAAAAGATGCTTCGTGATATAGGGGTCAGAAAACTCCTTTTTGACTAACGAATAATGAAGCCTAGAGTAAAGTTAACTCTGTTAATTATGTGATTATGTTTATTTTAAGTGTGATATAATATATAAATTCATTACTTAACTAAATTTTAATTTTCATATTTTTCTTAAAATTTTTTCTTATTCTTTAGTTCGTTGTCCTTTTATTAAAATGCTGATTCCGGTTAACATTTATTATTAAAACATATGTATATTATAGTTATATGCAAATATAATTTAAATATTCGCATTCATTCTTGTATCAATAATTTAATAACTCAAACCTTAATTTTAATGATTATAAAATAAATAGTTATTTTTTTTTGTTTTTTTGTGTAAATTCTTTTTACTAGAAATTCTGAAAGGATTTTTTTTTTGTTTTTTTTTTTTTAATAATTTTAATTAAAGGGAACTACAAAATTTTTCTTTTGTAATAGTGAACAGAATTTACAATGTTTTTTTTTTTTAATATTTTTAAAAATAATTTCTCTTATTTGGTTTTTTTTTTTCGGTGATCATTAAAAAATATAATAAAACGCAGACGACTTATATGGCCTTTTTTTTTTTTTTTTTAACATTAAGTTTCGATTCGAAATTGTATGTATTTTTATGCTTTATTAATGTAATTACAAGTAAAAAATATGAATCTTTTGTGGTTTTGATAAAAATAATAATAAAGAAATACCATAGCGACCTTGTTCATATATCCTTTATTTGGTTTATATTTTTTTCTCATAAATTTTCCTTATTATTTTCACAATATGTATTTTTTTTTGGATTTTTTTCTTTTTTTTTTTTAAAGAAATGTTATTTTATTTTTTCTTTCGTCTTAATTCAGACAGAGTCATAGCCTCATGTTGTTTTATATGTATATATATATATATATATATACTTTTTTTTTTTTTTAAAGAAAATTTGAACACTTCATAATGTGCATACACATAATAATTGTATATATATATATATGTATGTATGTATATACATATCCTGAATTATTACAAAGGAAATTGTATTTGAAATATATTCTTTTGATTTTTATTCTTATATTTTATGAAAATAAAAATAAATTTTTAAAATATGCATTTATGCATGTTGTTTAAGAATAAACGGTTTTTGTAAGTTTTTTTTTACAAATTGCAGTGTTACCAAATACAATTTTTTTTTTTTGGGTTTTGTTCAATCTTATTTACATTTATTTCTATTTTATAATATATAAAATAGAATATATGTATAATATATATAAATATATATAAATATAAATATATATATATATAAATATAATATATATTTAAAGTTATTAAAATTGTCCCATTAACCAATAAAAATCATTGAAATTTATTCTTAATAGTTTATTTTTATTGGTGTTTAGACACGCACAGCAGATGTCTAAACCTAAAATGTAAACTTAAGTACTCAGCGGAAGTTAATGGTGGGCGATAATTTCGTCCATTTGTAAAAAATTATGCTGCATGCCCAGATTTGTTTATCTTTATCTTAATTTTCCATTTTTTGTTTATTTTCTAATTTTAAACAGATTTTACGGCAAACGTAGCAGAACTTGTTTATTTTAAAATTTTTTTTAATAATTTTTAACAACTACGAAATTAATACTATAGAATAACTAACTTTTGAGTGAGTCTTTGTGTTTTGAATGCTTTCTTAGCATAAATAATAAAGTATCTGTGGAAAAATCATATAAATATTAATGTATGTTCCGATATTTAAAGAATGAACCTTTTTGGGAATATATGCATATATGCAACACCTGACTGTATCCTATGAATACAAAGTTCTGTTCTAGTTCTGAACAAAATTTACATATTAGCAAATGGATAGCTTAACTTACAATGTAAGTTTCCAAATCACAAAAAAAGAAACTTATCTCACATAATTTTTTTTTGTGTAGGAAATAAAAAAAACTTGAAGCCATTATGCTACGCTTTTCAAATGCTTTTTTTTAGGTCAAATCTTGCATAATTTTAAAATAACAATTGATTTTGTGAAGATGTTTGTGAAAATTCCAATAAATTAAGCGGGAAATTCTAAAGGAAATGAAGAAAATATAAATTAAACTTATTACCTCCCTGTAAATTAAAGAACATTTAAGAGAAAAGAATATCTGCACATAACTTTTAAATACTTTTTGAATACATCAAGTGTATGATCAAGTCAGAAAAGAATTCCAAAATTAATTGTAGCGTTAAACTTTAAACAGTACCTACATACTATACTATATAATCTACAATTTTAATGACGTCATATTATGTATGTAATATTAATATTTTAAATTGTTACAATTACCATATACCCAGAATAGGATTCTATTTTTTATATAAAATGCAATAAACATAATCGGGGTATAAAAAAAAAGAAAAAAACAAAAAAAAAAAAAATTGTTGGTTGATTTGTAAAGAAAAACCAAATTTATTTTATACGTATAAATTTCAACGACTTTTTTTTCAGTAAATTTGATTATAGGGTTCTTAAGAAGTTCAGAGTTTCCTTAATAAAGAAAATTATGTACAAAAATAATCTTGAGATATGTTTAAAATATATATATACTAGCAAATTAAGTATAAAAAATTTTTTCAGTAAATCAATAGTCAATAAATGTATGATATTTTAGTTTCTAAGATAAAAAGTTCAGGGATGCTCTTAAATTACTTAAATGATGCAAAGAAAGAATATAATCCCTTGGTTAAAAAACCATCTTTTAAAACATAATTTTTACTAATGCCAATAAAAAACAGTCTAACATTAAAAACACAAAAAATATTTAAATTCAAACATTAGAATCCTTTTATTCAAAATAATTTTGTGTTAATAACTGTTTATGTAGTAAGGAATATATGAAAACAGCTACAATTAAATGAATATAAAAATTGATAGGACCTTATATGTATACATAATATGTGCACCTATATATAAGAAGCAATGAATTTTTTTTTAAATTGATAATAACGCTTTAAACTAAGTAAAATAATAGCAATTGTCATTGATGGAATGAAATTTTTCAAATTCAAAATACTTTCACCAAAAATTTTTGTCAGAAAATACCTCCAATTTAATACCTTAAATTTTTTATTTTTATCAAAAAATTTTATAAATCATGTCATGTATTGATAAAAATTTTAATAATCTAAAGTTAACTTTTTACTTTTACCCTTTAAACTTCTAAAAATTGTTAGATTTATATTTTCTGTATCATTTAAATTTTTGTTATGCATAGTTTGTCATATCCTTATTGTTCAATCCACAAAAAAAAAACAACAAAAAAAAAAAAAACAAAAAAAAAAAAAAATTCTAAAAAAAAATAAACACGATTTTTAACTAAAATCGGTTATTGTTAAGTTTATTCAAGGATATTTCAGGATAATCTATATGATATTCTTTATCTTACTTTAATTTTATATTTCCTTTTTATCATCATAGTTTAAATATAGAGCTATATATTGTTTTCTTTTTCCTTCCTTAGTAAGTATCCTTAGAACTGTCAAAATACATTATTTCGCAGCATTTTATTCCAATTCGAAATTTTGCAATATTCTAATGTTCTCTATGATGGTCTCTACCAGTCTTCTACCATTTATTCTTTTGTCAAATTTTTTCTAAATTTTATTTTTCTTTTTTAAAATTTGTTCCAAAATCTCTTCCTTATTATAAGGATTTTTTTTTTTGTTCTTGTAGTTGTTAATATACATATGTATTTTTTTTTAAAGAAACCAAAAAAAAAAATAATAAGAACTTGTTTTAAAAAAAATAAACAAAATTAAAAAAACAAGTGAAAAACTAAAAGGAAAAACTAAACAGGAATATAAAGGACTAAATAGGATATTACAACAAAAAAAAAACGTGTTTAACATTTTTTTTTAAGGTTACACCTTTAATATAACATTTGTGGAATATACAAAATCACTTTTGTTATGGGTGTTGTTGGTTTTTATATTCATTTCATTGTTGTACCTTAGAATTTGCACAAGTTCTAGGATTTGTTGTTTTTTTTTTTTTTTTTCATTTTTTAATATTTTGGTTAAAATATATTGTGTGCAATGACAATGTTTAGCAAAAAATTATTTCTTATTAATTTAGTACAATATTCGGTTTTTATCTAATAACCCTATTTTTTTCTCTAACAATTTGTAGAAAATAGGAGAAAATAATAAAGATTATAATCATTTTATTTAAAAAAAAAGATGCCTTGATTCTTGATCAGAAGTGATCGGTTTTGAAACAGAAGGTGACATACATTAACTTGAAAGAAAACCATGAATGAAAATAACAGATTGTTAGGTCTAAAAAGCATCAATCAGTCAATAGGTGTTCAAAAATATAGTGCTATCTGTACCATTATAATAGTTTTGAAAATTATTTGTTTGATTCTATCTAAATTTTTTGTATATTGCTATGTCAATGTCAATGCTGTAATCAATGACAAGAGTACAAGTTAAATTTTTTTCAAATGAAATAATTAAACCTTAAAAAATAGTTCTTTATCCATGTTGCTAAATTAATGTCTGTAGTATGTATTATTAATTGTATTTGATAGTTTTTTGGTGAATTGGTGAATTTGTTTCTTTGAATTTGATAGTTTTTTGGTCCTTCTTTCTCTTTATATTATTAAGGGCTTTTAAAATTTTTTACTTTATTTAGTATATTTAAATATATTTAAAATACATACACTAATATTAATCACTTCGAAATTTAAGTTTTGTATAAATTTGAAAAGATTTAATTTACGCCTATATCTATGCAATAATTGTGATGTGATGATTGTGAAAACTATTTCTATCATTTATTTAATAGGAATAATATTAAAGAAAGGTTTAAAACACATTTGAACGGAACAGACATATCCTCATCAGTTAAATTAGTGCTTTCGTTACTTTAATTTAACTGTTTGATTTACCATTTTAACTTAATTTCTTAAAGTCGATTTTCATTACTTTTAAATCTTATTGTAAAGTTGAATTGTTTTTCAATGTTTGCACATCACTGTAAATTGATTTTGTTTTGTTTTGGTTATCTTTTTTTTTTTTTTGATTGTTATAGTTTTTTTTTTTTTTTTGATTTGGTTCATATAGGTGTTAGTGAATTACATTTTGAAGAGGTGAGAATTTCATTCAAACTTAACAAAACTAATTCAAGCTTAAGACAAAAAAAATGTATTCAAATGTAAGAAATATATTTATATTTATATATACATATACAAATACAATAAAGTTGATAAATAAAGAATATTTCAAGTTAAGTTTGCATTAAATAATGTATAATAAAAAGTAAAAAAAAAAAATAATACGAAATATAAAGTAAAATCGTTTTCTTACGTGTCCTTATTAAAAAAAGAAAAATCGGTGAAAAAAAAGTACAGCAATACGATTTATGGTGAAATATGTTGCCCAACAATATTGCTTGAAGAGTAATCATTTTTTATCTAGTTATTTTTTTTTATAAATTTTTATTTTTTTAATATTTATTTTTAAATAAGGATATGGTAGAGAAAATTAAAATAGAAACAAAAATTTTATAAATGATTTTCAAGAGAAAAATTTTACCAAGATTGTGTTCTGTGCCAAAAACAAAAAAATCGAAAAATGTATATTTTGATGCAAACTTTTTAATATTATTTAATGTAAAAAAGATTCCTTGAAAATGTGTAAAAATCATTAACCAATTGAATTTAAAATTATACTGTGAAGTTAGAATAAAATTTAAAACACAGAAAGTCTTATTTTAATAATATTAAAATTATAGGAGGAGACCGTCGGTGGTCTAAAGGGGAAGAGCGTATAAAATACGCTGTAAACACCCAGAGAGTGTAAGTTCGACATACGTTGTAAGAATAATTCTCCCTTACGACATTTACAGTCACACCTAGAAAGGAAATGCGATGTGGCACGGCAATAAAATAAAAAAAATACAATTATTTTCAATATACTTTCCCTTTAATTTTATTGAAATGTTATTCAATAGCCATAGGTTAATTTTTATAATGTATGCCTAACTTTTAATGGCGTTAATATAAATTTCATATATTAATTTATCGCTCTTTAAAATTTTGTTTATTAAAATCCCTAAGTTTTTAGATAGGTATTCTTTTATTGCTAATTTAATATAGGCTCCTAAATAAATTTTAATAATAGTAAGTTTTAAATTTTTACGCTTTGATTTTGGCGTCTATGTTTCTTTCATGATGTAAGAATAAAATCTCTCCCCAAAACATTTTGAATTTCACCAAAAATTAAAGATTGAATTTAAATAAGTGAAATTCAATCATAAGTGATCAATCATACAATGAATTTTGTTAACAAATTAAATTTAGTTTGATTTGATAGTGTCTGCTTTTGTTTATTGCCAATTAATTTGATGACAAATTAAAATTTTTTAACTTCAATTGACATTCGATTTTTGCTTAATTTTTGTAAGGAAAATGATCTTACCTATTGTGCCGAACTGAATATATATTTATTTTACTGATAAACTTAATCAAGCTAATTACAAAATAAGATATTATTATTATATATTTCTTTTAATTTATTTAGAAATTTTTAAATATTTTTCCGAAAATAAATAAATAAAAAATAAATAAATTTCTACTGTAGAAAAATCACAATTTATCACAATGTCTTTGTAATAAAATATTATTTTTCAGATGGTAAATCTAAAAAATTCTTAGTATTTTTTAAGTTTTCTTGTACATTTATAAAATTTTTATTTCTATATTTTCAAAGAAATTCTAAAGAAGAAAATTGTTTTTAATTTTTTAAAATTCATTTCAAAAATATTTTCTCACAAAAATAAAGAACCATAAGTGGACAACAATCATCACTTAAAGCTGAACGTGTTTTAAATAATCATTTCGATATTTTTTTTTTTTTTTTTCAAATTTTGATAATGTTTTTGTTTTTGTATAATTTATAATAATTTTATAATAATTTTATAAAATATCTCTAAGATTTTATTAAAATAAAATATGCATATTGAATATTCTGTCGATTTGATTTATTTTTTGTAATTTGCCTAAAAATATGCAATCTATGTATTTAGACAATTTTTATATAGTAAATTTCGAAACTGGGGCTTCGGTAGCGTAGTGGGTGGGCGTGTGGCGTATTAACCGAAGGACTGTGGGTTGGATCCCTGCGCAGGTCGTAAGTGTTTTTTCTTTACATACCCCACTTACGACCAAATATAATGTAAATATATAGTATATAATATAAACAAAATAAATAATATTAGTATATAATTTAATAAGAGTATAAAAAAAACCTATAATGGCTTTAGTAGCCGATGGTTCAATAATATTGCACTACATTAATGTATGTAATATTAATATAAATAAATAAATAAATAAATTTTGTACTTTGGACCTCGGTGGCCGAGTAGCTAAGTTTAGGTTATGTAAGGTTACGTAGGTTATTAACAGAGAAATGCGGGCTTAAATCTGGCATAGCTAATTAATGTAATTAATCAGTTTCCATTATTTTGACTTTTATTGGCTTTTTACAAATTCTTAGGTAACAATTATTTGTAAAAAATATGCAGTTGTGCTCATTTATGTATATCTTTTGTTTCTTTTGCTTACATACAATATCCGATTTAACAGGTTTAGCTATACCATTTCTATTATGCTAAGAAAGGATCACTCAATACCAAAATGACATTATTTCAGTATATGTTTTCCTCAATTTTATTTTTTTATAATACTTATTCTTTTTTCTCTTCTCCTTTTTCTTTTTTTCAGACTTTTTAAAATTATTCTAAAACGATTCTAATAAACAAAAACAAAATTTTAAAGTTATCGTTGAAGGATTGTAAGTTGACTGGTTTCACCTTGTCATTGTCACTTCACTCACTTCTAAATATATTTTAATTTTTTTTTTTTGTAAGTTTATTGTTTTACATTTTTATTTTCTTTCTTTTTTTTGACTTTTATTGTGTTGTTTTTTTTTTGTTTTTTTGTTGAAGTATTAAAGCACCATCACAATCTTCAATAGCTTCTACAAGATGATCACTTTTAAAAATGGCAATATAATATTTTTGTTTGTTTTTTTTTCTCGAAATGAATGTACAAAATTTGAATATAACTACTGTAAAATAATAAAAAGGAAAAGGAAAAGAAGAAAAGAAAATATTATCCTTTTTTAAAAGAAAATATACAGTTATAATAACAAAGCATTTGTTATAAAATTTTTTTTTTGCTTTATTTGTTTTTTTTTTTTTTGTGTATTTCATTTGCACCGTTGATGGGAACATTGAAGGTGTGATTGTGATGGTACTGTGGATTGTTTTTTTCGTGGTTTAAAAAAAAAGAACCGTTATGCTTTTTCTTGTTTAGGTTTTTTCTTTTTCACCCTTAAGATTTATTTGCATGTGGATTATAAATTCGTTCTAACACAAGTAAATAAAAAAAAAGAGAAAAAACCAAAAAGGATACCAATTGTCAGTAATATTGTTGTTGTTATTTGGCTTTGATATTGTTTTTGTTGTTGTTTAATTTTGTCAATGTTGTTTTACCAATGGTTGTCACTTCATTCTAACAATGTTTTTTTTTTTATTTTTATATAAAAGCTGTTGCTAACATTTACTCAAGTTGAATTTTTTTTTTGGTTTATTATTTTTGTTTTTGCAGATAAGGACGATTTAACGATTAAGGAAATATGTACTAGAAACACCAATGTAACGTTAGGTAAATATGAATTACGATCGAAGAATATAAAAAATAGATTAGATGAAGATTAGTTTTAGCTGTTATTTGTTATTTTTGCTATTATATTTTTTGTACTCTTGTAGGTTGAATTGCTGTAAAATGTTGCGACAATACAATGTTTTTTTTTACGTGGCTTTATTTTTGTTTTGAGGTTTAATTCAAATTGAAAAGTCGTTTTTTACAACCCGACAAAAAAATAAAAAAATATGGTATTATTGTCAGGGGTTATAATGGCAAAAAGGGGTTGGCTAGTGATATACGTTTTAAGAACAAATTTATATTTTTTGTCTTGAACTTAAAGTGTGAATGTAGAAAAAAACTAAAGGAAGAGATGGAGGTAGTTGATTTTTTTATTTTGTAGAGAAATTGCAGAAAATTGTGTATTAGCAATAAGCAGATTGCAAAAATCACAGTTTTGACTTAAAAAGTAAGTAACAATAAATAATAAAAGAAAAAAAAGGTTATAAGGTAATAAAGATTAAAATAAATATTTTATGAGATTAGTTTGTAAGAAGTTTAATAAAAAAAAGGGGAATAGATTTAAAAATATTGTAAAAAAAATTAAGTGTAAATAATAATAAAAAAAAAAATAAAAGAATTAAATATTTTATGAGAAAAGTGCAATTGGAAATTATTTTATTTTTGATTTAGAAAAAAACTTCACAATTTCAAAATTGCTATGTGAATTTTAATTTGTTGAGAAACTATTTTTTAAATTTACATTAACGAATGATTATTAAATTAAAAAATAATAAAAAAAAATAAAATAAAATAAAATAAAATAAATGTAATAATTTAATTTTTTCAATTTACATTACATTATTAAATTTATTTAAATTAATTAAACTTATTATTAAATTTTCAAATTCAGTTATTTAGTGCCTTGTCTTCTTTATACTGCTCTAATTAATATTGAAAAACATTTAGCCTATTATTTGATCATAAAAGGAAGGTTGTGTTTAATGGGTAAAATCCCATAAATTCCTAGAGGACTGCTATTCGTTTTACTTTACTATGTAATGTCTTTCAATAATTTCAACCTACTTTAAAAAAAAAAAAAAGCAAAAAAAAAAAAATAGCACTTATCAAACATTATATTTATTATTCTGTTGTAAAATAATTTTTATCACGAACTTTAATTTTAACTGAACATCCCTTAAAAATGTTCAAAATTTTATATTTTTACCAACTTATGCAGAATTAAAGTTGTGGAAAAATTAATTCGATCCTTCACGAATTTTACAATCTATATTACTAAATTCCTTTTGGGGGTCTCGATGGCCTAATGGGTAAGAGCTTATAAAGTACGCTGTACACTTCAAGAAAGTGTGGGTTCGAATCTAACCCACATCTTAAGAAAAATTCACCCATACGACATTTACAGTCACACCTGCAAAGGAAAATCTGGGTAATGGAATAGAAAAAAATTGTAAGGCTGCAGGGTAGTAATCTAAAAAAAAATCCTGTTATTGAAGTACAAAGATTTTATCAAATTAATTAAATGAATTTTAAATTTAGTTACTTGTCGAAATTTATTATATTCATATGTATGTATTATGTACCTAATTATCAAATATTTTTATTGCAAGCAATCTTTATATCCTTTAATTTAAAAATTAAAAGTTTTTGCAAAATTAAAGGTACGTAATTTTATACTTTTTTTCATTAAATTTGTTTATTACTACATATATTTATAAATTTTTAATCCTGATTACGTTTTGTCATGAATTAACAGTATTAATTATAGAATCTATGATGCTTCTTTATATAATTTATATACATTAGTTGTAGGAATTAATATAATAAATAAAATGTTACTTGTCTGGTTTATTCCAAGTAATTATAGGATATAATATTTCAAAAAAAAAAAACAAAGTCAAACTAAAAGATATTTCAAAAAAAAAAAACGAAGTCAAATCTCTTTGTACTGTCAAAATAGATATTGCTTATAAATCTTTATCTATATGGTTTAATCCTCTTTTAGATCTTTATATTTAGATCTTTAATCTAATAAATCTTTTAAATATTAAAAATTTTAAATAAAAAAAAATTAAACAAATTATATTTGTATTATATAAAGTTTTTTTTTTGTTTTCCTAAGGGAAGTGAGAATCTTCCAAAGACACCAAGAATTCCCTCTAGGTAGCGTCAGGTTCTTACTGTAGTTGTAAGCAATCTCTAACTGCTAACGCAGTATATTGGCTAGGGAGTAAGAATAGGAGAGGATAGGATAAGGATGCGGCAATATTAAAGTTAGAAATGGCAGTGTAAGGGAAAAATGAATCCACCTACTATTATTACTATATTGCTGACTATAGCCATCAACATGAAGTATTATATACCACCTTCCTGTATGAGGTAATAATTGAAGGTAACCACTATATCCTTGTATTGGCTGTTATTATTGGTATTAGTATTAATTATTAATATTATTATTATTTACTGCAGAGTCAGGATCGTCAGTGGATTAGAAAATTTTTTTTTCCTAAGGGAGGTGGGAATCTTTCAAAGACACCAAGAATTTCCCCTTGGTAGTGTCACATTTAAAAAGAATATTTCACTTACATAATAACTATTTATCTATATTATTGTCAGGTCCGGCTTATGTATTCTTTTGTGTAAGCGAGGAATATTTGACATCTTTGAAAGTTTTGTGTTTTTTAATAAGTTAATAATTAGACCAGAGAATTAAAAAAAAAACCCACTATTTTTTATGTTATTATATGATCATCAGTTACAATCAAAGTGAAAGCATTGTCAATATTTTTGGATAGTCAAAACGTTTTAAATTTTAAAATTAAATTATGGTCTATTTCTACAATATTTTGGCAAATTGAAATAATTTATGACAAAAAACAAAACTAAACAACTTACGTAAGTTTTGATTAAAATGTATTTCTTTTCTCTTTATTTATAACTTTAAATATAACTAAATAAAACAATAAAAAATAATTAAAAAAAAATTGAAGGGAACATGTGTCAAAGAAGAATTTGCAGAATATTCTGATCCAACACCATCAGCAACAGGGAGTTAGCGCAGTTAACAGGCAAAAAAATAGTAATAAACCGAATGAAATGTAAATGACGGGAATGGATAGACTACATTTTGAGAAAACACCATGGAAGCACAATTAGAATTGTCCTAGAACGTAATCTTCAAGAAAGTCGAACATCTGGTTAATAACACCTGGCGTGAAACAATAACGATAGAGTTATAAAAATGTTATTATAATAAGACAAGTTAATGCCATATACCTCCAAGAGGAGTAAAGGGAGGAAAAAAATAAAAATTAAACAAATACAACAAAAAATATTACTTTTGAATTTATCTTTTTTTTTATACTACTTTTGCAACAAAGGGACTAGCCCAATTAAAATAGAATAGTTTAAAAAAATACAAGAATAAAAAATCGCTTTTGTTGATGGACGACATGTAGTCACGTCGTTCCTTTTAAAATATAAATAAAATAAATTGTGTTTAAAAAATTATAACCTAAAATTAAAAAAAAATCTTTTAATTTTATATTGTTTTGTTGCCACTTTTTCATTTTTAGAGTCTTCGGCGTCTGTGCCCGATACATTCTTCAAATACGCTACGAGTTGGATTTAATTATTATAGAGTCTAATATATTTTTAATAATTTTTTATACATATTATGTATATAGTATTATAAATATTAAATGAAATCAATGTTATACTTTATAAAAAAAAATTTAATTTAATCCGATATAAATAATAAAAAATGATCAGAAATTAAATCTAAAAAATAAATTATATATAGAATACAAAATATCAATAAGGATATACTTAATATGTATATATGGATACAAAATATATTATCCTTATGATATCATAACACTGTGAAGCTTTAAAAATATATTATATATATATACATATATATATATATATTGTATTTGTTTTTTTTTTTTTATTTTTTATTTCTGCATTTTAACTGGCATCCTTTTTATTAATCTCATCCATCCGTTTCTTATCTATTTTTATGCATTAATTTTAATACACAAAATGCACTGTAAATATTATATACATAGGTTTTATTTTATGTTTTTCGTTTTTCATTTTGGTTTTTTTGTTGTTTTTCAGAAGAAGATGGAAAAAAAAGTACAAAATGCAAGAATTATAAAACATATATATACAGTTAAATATTTCATAAATCATAAGGTATTATTTTTTACCTTTCAGTTCACCTGTTCAATTCTTTTTCTATTTTATGTTTAAATTTTATTCAACATTATTAATTTTTTTTTTTGTTTGTTTTTTTTTTTTTTCTTTTTTTTCCATAAAATCTTTATAATGAAATTGCAAATTTTTAGTCTGTCTACTTTTTAAACAAAAAAAATTTACATTTTTTATTATTTTTTTATTTAATTTTAAAGAAGAACTTTAAATATAATTTAATTTTAAAATGGAATTAATTTCATTCTAATAATTATCTTCAAATAATATTCAATGGTAATTATGGAAGTTTTAATTAAAAATTAAGAAGTTTTTAGATGCAGTTTAAAAATTTATAATTTTTTTTTTTTTTAGTTAAAGTTTACCATATACATATTATATAGTTTGCATCAGGTTCGTTAATTTTTTGTATAGTTAAAAATTGTGTTATTTATTCTGTATTTTAAATTTATATAGTGGGGTATAGCCCAGTTGACTTAAACTTACATTGAAAATATAAGCCTACCAAATATAACCCATTTAAAGTCTACATCTCAAATTTTTACTTTTGAAAACATCCCTTTGGCAATTTCCAAATAACATGAAATGATGTAGTTGTTAAGACACCGGCTTTTCATACGAAAGGTCTTGGGTTCAAACCCCGGCTGGGTCATATAGATTAATAAAAAAATAATATAGATTTTTCTTATAATATGTAATTAGTAGAATATAATTAAATTAAAAAATAAGTATATATATGTCCTATAAATTATAATTAATATCATAATATTGTAATAACGATATAATAAAATAATAATAAACCATAATTCTTGTATAAGATAATAGATGGCGTAGAAACAATAGAAACGTCTTAGTCTTGTACAATAGCTACAGCCGAGTAATCGACGGCTTAGTGAAATTAATGATTCACGAAACTGAATCTTAGTCAAATATGAATAATAAATGACTTAGTGGATGCCCTATACTCCTCATTGGATTGGCAAGGAAAAGAAAATGTATACAGAAGACATACTAGGTATACATAATCGGTAAAAGACGTAAAATTCTGATTTTGTAACCAACTATAACGCCTTTCCTAATTATTGTTTTTATGTACATATTTCAACAGCAAAGAGCTTAAAATAGTGAGGGCGAACTTAATGTGTGGTATATAGAATAAAAATTGAAACATACTTCTAGGTTTTTTTTAAATTTTTTGAACAAATGGATATTTGCGAATTCTAAATTTGTTAAGTCAGAAATCTGCTAATTGTTGTTTTTGTAATTCAAGTTACGCCCTCATAGATAGTGTAGAAAAGTTTGATACATTTCATATTTTATTAAATCGTTATTTCATGTATGTAATTTACAATTTTCCAATTTCAAAAAAAATATAGAGTAGCTTCAATATAGAGCCACTCATATAAGGAGCTTCGGTATTCACTAAGTCATTTATTATTCATAAGCCACAATTTCTGGAAACATTAATTTCACTAGGATATTGATTACTCGGCTGTAGTTATTGTAATTACAATACTATAAGACGTAACAATTTTTTGATTGCTACGCTGTCTATTATCTTATCAGACATTTGCTTAAACCAAGCATCAGTTATGTTGTTCATTTAGTGAACTATCACAATTAACTGAAAAAGTCATCATTTACAAGGGTTAGTATGTTAGTATATTAGTATAGTATGTTAGTAAATGATGATACTTAGATATTTAATTGGTCATTACCACTGTTAGTAACTACTAATTGATATTAGTAATGATGTTAATGGTAATAAGAAACAAGAAAAAAACAAAGAAACTAACATGCAAGTTAGATTAAAATGACAGACTTATCATGCAGACTACGAGAATTAATCATGCTCGCGTAAAGTCTGGCTCTCAGTGTTAATTTGTTGACGCTAATATCGAAGAGCTTAGACCTTGAGTTAGTCTCTCTTAACATACGCGAAATAGGCTCAAATTTACCATAGTCTGTAGAATGGTGTGACACATTAAAAAGCTCAACCGATCTTAAATTATTCAGATTTTCTCTAAACCTCATTTATTCGCGAATAGCGGGGGAGTTGATATTACCGCGAACTATCTGCTGAACGAATATGATATCCGTCACTAGACGGCGTGACTGGAGGGAGTTCAAATTAATTAAAGAAAGTCTAACTTCATATGGAGGAAGTCGTATAGGATCAGCCCAAGCAAGGTTGCGTAAAGCGAAACGAAGAAATCTTTTTTGGACCGATTCAATACGTGAAATATCTATATCACGATATGGAGACCATACTTGGCTCGAGTATTCTAGTATAGGTCTTACATAAGTAGTAAAAAGTTGCTCCAAGAGTTGTCCAATAGTTGAGTTAGCTTTATTTATTATGGAGTTGTAGTGACTCTTGAAATCTAACCTACTATCAATGATCAGGCCCAATTCAGAAGTACGATCTGTTCCTTTAATAAGTTCATCGTTGAGGACGTAATCATAATTGATTGTTGAATTTGCTCGTAACGTTGAAAAGCTCATAATTAGGCATTTGCTAACATTTAGTTTGAGATTGTTGTTTCTGCACCATGAACTAAATTTGTTGAGAGCATATTGCAACACATCACAATTACGAGTGAAAGTTATAGTTTTGTAGATTGTGGTATCATCAGCGAAACTGAGAAGACGTGAGTGGGATAAATAAAGCGGACTGTCATAGGTCGACACTACGAAAAATAAAGGACCTAGATGGCTGCCTTGTGGCACTCGTGAATTTTCAACATAAGTTGCAGAAATGGTAGATCTAAAAAGAACCTGGTATGACCTATATGACAAGTAATACGATAACCATTTAAGGCTATGACTTGAAAATCCTACTGCTTTATGCTTTTCAAGGATAATTTTATAGGGAATTAGATCAAAGACCTTACTCATATCTGTGAATACCACATCAACTTGTTTTTTAGTTTCCATTGTATTCAAAATATCAGAGACGAAGAATATACAAGAATTATTTTATTATTTATTGCAATATATGATATAGGTATATAATTATATTTCATTTAGTTATGTTTTACTAATGTAATTACTAAATTGTATTATAAGAAAAATCTATATTATTTTTTAGTAATCTATATATGACCCAGCTGGAGGTTTGAACCGTTTCGGTTTCAATAAAAAGTCGGAAAAGAAATTTAGAAAGAAGAAATTTAGTAAAATATAAAAAGAAATTTAGTAAAATATAATATTAGGGTATACGTATTTATTAAAAAAATATATTTGATTATTTGCAGGAAATTTTTACAAAAATTATTCAATAATTATGTAAATAGTAAAACAAAACGTCCTGGTGTGGTTGAAAATTAAGGAGGTTTTTCTTGTGTAATTTTTTCTATAGTTTTATCACATCTTTTTATATAATGCTTCTTCGTCAAATAAATTTCAATTGAATTACTTTAAACTAATGATTTTAAAAAATCGTAGTCCTTAAAATCCTTATTACAGGACACTACTTAATTTTTAATACTTTTAACTAAAACTTATTTATAATTAACAATTAATTGAACGTTATTCATTCCAACCATTTAAAAACTATATAATATGTATATGTATATTATAGATACATATATATGTATTTTTTTTTTTGCTTTAAATTTTTAATACAGAAAATTTGATCTGAGGATATTTACTTATTGCATGCATCTCTTCAATTCATATTATCTTTTACGAACCATTTGATACAATTTTATTCAACACTTTGTATTTTTTTTTTTTTTGTTATTTTTATTTTCCAACGTTTTGTTAGAGCATTTTTTTTTTTTTTATTTATTTAAAACTGTTTTCTCACCTGTTTCAAAAATGGGTTTTATCTTCGTTCTATTTCATTTCAGATTAAAGAAAAAAAAATCACAAAAAAAAATGGAATTTTCCTTTACTATTAGTAAAAAAGTAACAAAAAAGCAAAAAAAAAAAAAAAAAACGGAAAAAAATATAAAATAGTAAATCAAAACGAATTTCTTTTGACCAGAACAGATTTTTTCTATTGATAGCATGAGAAAAACCTAGGAAAAATGAAAGAAATACTAAAGTAAAAATATTTTTTAAAATTCTTTTACTATACCTAATATCTTTTTATATTTTTCAATTTTTAGAATTCGTGGGCTGTGTTTTTTTTTTTTATTTTGCTGTTCTCATCTATTTTTAATTTTAAAAATTACACTATTAAATTTAATTATGTATTTTCATGATATGAAAATTGTAGCATGATCCTTAAATGGTTGTATGATAGATAGATAGAAAATAATCAAATTTTTCTACCTGTAATTAAAATCTGGTCTAAAACAAAATTTTATAATAAATTGCTTATAAGTTCTTTCACAGACATTTGAATTTCATTCTCTTAAAATATTTTTTCTTTTTTTAGTTTTAATCCTTCTTCTTCAGATTGATCCTTGAACGTTTAGATCAGCAGATCTGTTATTTATATCTTCTTAAATAATTTTTTAATATCAACTGTTTGTCATCACTTATCATATTTTTTAATCATTACTTTTAGTAAAATACATGATAATTTGATAATTAAAAATTTAATTTGTTAATTTAATTTTTTGCTAGACTGTACCTAAGTATACCTAAGTTTTGTAAATTGAATCTTTTTCGTTTTTTTACTTCTGTTTTTATTTTTTGGTTTTTATTGTCGGATTCAAAGATTCAAAAGCTTAAAGTAGGTAGTATATTTTACTTTATTCCTTTATCCGGTTTCGTATGTATATCAGGTTAGAGACAAGAAAAATGATTGAAGAAAAGTAACAAAAAAAAAAAAGAAGATAAATATTTAATAACATTGAAAATTCATATAGAATCAATAAATGGTTCTTATGTACTTTTATATTGTAGATTATATTACAAGAAAGGTGAGAAATTCATATCTAAAATATGATGGGCGTTAATCATTCAAGTTGATGGTCAGTTTTCTAAAGATGAAGAAAACATTGGTTGCAACAAAAAAATTAGAAAAATTAAATAAAAGCAAAAAAGAAGCATTTATTTTTTATTTTTTCTTCAAAAATTTAATATTATATTTATATCGATTAAGTTAGATTTGAAAAAGCATTAAAAATATTGTGAAAAAGAGTATCAGAAGATTTGAAAAAGCTTCGAAAGAATCGAAATTAAAACTACTTTTTTTTTTTTTTTTGTAAATAAAAAAGAATTAAAAAAATTGAAAACATTAAAAAAGAATATAGAAATAAAATAAAAATAAAATTTATATAATATAAGGTCAGTCATTTGTTCCTCTTAAAAAGATGTACATATGTATCTATAAAGTATTTAGGTTAAATTTATTACTTAAGAGTTGTGAATATATAATTTAATACCAAAAAAAAGTATTGAATTTATGAATAGATAAATTGAAAGGATAAGAAAAAAAAAAAAAAACTTTCATTGCATTTAATATCTAAATTTATATTTTTGAAAAAGGATTCAGGTTAATTTAAAATTATCTTTTTCGACAGATTTTTCAATATTGTGAGGATTTGAATATGATACATTTAAAAAAAGTCATGAAAAATATACTATATGTTCTGAATAACATACATAATACGTATATTATGTAATTTGTTGATAGTAAATACTTTTTTTTTTTTTTTTTTAATTTTATTTGAAATTTGAAAATAAAAAAAAAAGGATATACGAGTAGGTATTCTACATATAATGAATTTTAGTTTTTTATAAATTTAAAGTACCTTTTTTATTATTTTGTTAAGAGTTTTAAATAATTTTATATTGATATTATTCGATTTGTTTTTTTTTTTTTTTGTTTTATTGTTGTACAGTTCAATTTCTTTTCTAAATCGAATTTTTTCTCTTCTTTTATATACTGATTGACACTTTAATTGGTTTTATTTTAGTATAACAGTTCATGCTGTGTGATTATATATATATAATCTGTCATGAATTGGATTTTTTTTTTTAAACACTTGGTTTTTTTTTTTTTTTAAATTTTGATTAAATATACCAACAATTGGTTTTAAATGTCAATTTTTAATTTAAATTTTTTTTTTTTTTTTTATATAAAATTCAAATTACTATTTATTTATGTATTTGACGAATGGCACAGTAGTTAAATCACCGATCATTGAATTGAAAGGTGTTGAATTCAAACCACGGTCAGGTTATATCTATAATGATTGGTTAATCCATATATTATGAAAGTAATATTTAATATTATATATGGTAATATTTAAATGCGTAATATGAAATAAATAAATAAATAATTCTTGTATAAGATAATAGATGGCGCACATAATATGTAGTCAATATTTGTGTTTTATTATGTAGAACAATTAACTACAACTGAGTAATTAATGGTTTAATTCAAAATAATGATTCAAAAAATTGTAATTTATTTTAATGTGAATAACAAACAACTTAATGAGTGTCCTTTGTTCCTTGAAGGAGTGGAAAATTCTTGTTATAATATTGTAAATAATATTGGATTATTACAATATTATCAAAAAATCATCGGCTATTATAGTTAATATTGGTAAAATACTCTTATACGTTCAGTAACTTTCATTGCAATTAAAATTGTCTGATACCTAGATACGAATACCAGTCGATTTAAAGTCGAATACCAGCGTGAAGGTTAACTACTCGACCACTTTTATTTATTTATTTATATTAAACTATCGGCTATCAAGTTCATTATAAGTCGAATAATATTATTAATTTTTACGGATTAATATTATTATTTTTTTTTTTTTTATATTATTAATATATTTACACCATATTTGGAAGCAAGTGGGAATTTGTTAATAAAAACTACTTCTTCAATAGGTAATTTTTTTTTACAATTAAAAAAACTTCCTTACAACTAAAAAAACTTGGTATCTTGATAACTGGAATTTAGAGTTTCGACCCTCATTTCCTCGGTTAATATGTCACGTGCTTAAGCATTGGATCAAAACTGCGACCACCGAGGATTTCCACCTTTAAATTACTATTTATTTATTTATTTATTTATAATTCTTATATTACATAATAAATTATGGTAACATCAGTAATTCCCTCGGCTACTAAGGCCATTTTAGGATGACTTTATTATTGCTTTTTATATCTTATTATTATTATTTTTATTGTAAATTCTTATTAATTGTTAATATAAAGAGGTAAGAAAAGTTAAGTTTTTTTACAAAGTTTTTTAACCTAAGTATATATATTTCTATCTTGTTTTTAAATTTAATTTAACAATACAGTTTTTATTACAAGTTAAGTAATACCATTTTTACAAATTTGTTAAGATCTATTATTATTTATTTTGTAGAAAAAACTATTTATTTATTTATTTATTTATTTATTTATATTAATATTACATACATAAATGTAATGCAATATTATTGAACCATCGGCTACTAAGGCCATTATAGGTTTTTATACTATTATTAAATTATTAAATTATATACTAATATTATTTATTTTGTTTATATTATATACTATATATTTACATTATATTTGGTCGTAAGGGGTTGTATGTAAAGAAAAAAACACTTACGAACTGTGCAGGGATCGAACCCACACTCCTTCGGTTAATACGCCACACGCCTACCCACTAGGATACCAAAGCCCCCAGAAAAAACTAAATGTCTATACTATATTTTTTAAATCATTTAAGAATTTTGCATATTTTTAGGTGCTCTTCATACTCTTAGTATAAAAACATATGAGTGGAAATTTTTTTTTGTTTTAAATTAGAATAAAATTAGTACAGGCAGTCCTGTAACATTAAAAAAAAAAACTAATGCTAAAATGTAGAAAATTTAAATATGTAATATCTTTAAATTTTTCTTAAAATTTATCTTAAAGATAATATAGTTATTAATGGCAATTGTGCAAAATTATATCTATAATAATTGATTAATAGTTTTCTGAAAATTTTATATAGTAAATTAAAGTTCATTAAAAAGAGATATATATGTAATATAAATATATATATGTAAATTTTACGTAAGATTCATTATCTAATAATTATTTTAATTATCATTGTTTTTCAAAAGTATTTTGTATTTGGTATTTATTTCCTTAATAATGGACTTAGACTATTGTTTGTTTTTTTTTTTTATAAATTGGATAATAATGTAAATTAAAATAAAATAAACAAAATTAAAATAATATAATATTATATTTAAATATTGCATTCCATTAAAATTTTCATCATTAATTTTTCAAATTCCACATTATTTTTTTTTTTTTTATTATCATTATTTTTGTTTTATATTATTATTATATAGAAATTATATAATTATAATTTTATTAATTGTTATGATAATATCTCATTAAGAATTATAATTAATTAAATTTACAAAATATTTATGATAAATTTCTTTGTTTTTATAGTAGATTATAATATAATAATAAAATATATTTACATTAATTTTGTAGAAATAATATTTAAATTTAAATCTTTAATTATATTATATTCATTTTGGTATTACATTGTATCTTATAATGTATTAATAATATATTAATGAAAATATTAATCATAGAAATATAATAATATATATGTTAGTCAAAGTTTCGTACTTATCGATTAAAAATATATGTTTTCAAGTATTTAAGTAAAATTATTTAAATATAAGAAATAAAAAATGAGAAATTACAATTTTTAAATATTTTTTAATGTAAAAGTATTTAATTTAATTTTTTCAAATGCAATACAATTAAAGTACCTATTTGTCAAAAATATTTGAAATACTTTTCCTTATATATGTATTTTATGTAAAAACAATGGAAAATGAAGTCTATGTGATGTCTATGATTCTTGGATACCCCTAAAATTACCGGATTAGATTATAAAGCAATGTGATCTATGATTTGAACTTTTATATTTCTCTTTTATTTGATCTCTTTTATTTGGGTCCCCATCGATATCCAGAAAAAACAAAAATTTGAAACAAAAAAATTCTTGAAAAAAAAGAAAAAATCTTGAATCAAGAGAAATCTTGAAAAACAAAAACCTGAAAAAAAATCTTGAAAATAAAATCTTGGATTAAAATTATTTATTTTTCAAATGATGATTTCAAAACTAAATAACTGTAATTCAAGATGGCAGTACGCGCTATACTTGTATAATCTTTATAATACTTATAAATATTTTTGTTTCGTGAAATATTACGAAAGAAGGTAAAAATTAACTTGGTTATTTAGAAAAATGTATATCAAACCTACGTAATAGATTATATTCTTACCAAAAGTAAACATAAATGGGTTGGGTACGAAATCTTGTGTTTCATGTCAAAATCTCGCGTTTCATAACCTGTACATATATATAAAGATACTGGGAAAGCACATAACCTTACTTTTAAATCCAACTCTAAATTCACTTTCATTTTACAATCTCGCATATAATATCTGATTACAACTCTAAAATCCCCCTAATTATATTTTTTACATACATATTTAAAAAAAAAATAAACTTTGCATACATACATATTTAGAAAAAATTTCTTTTTTTTAAAAATATGTATGTAAAGAATATAATTACAGGGAATTTTGGAATTGAATACAAAATCAGAGTTCCAATAATTTATTTAGTCGGGGTTTGGAGGAGATAGCGCACACTATTCTAAATGGTGTGCTGTTGAAATATATATGTAAAAAAATAATTAGGAATAATTTTAGAGGTGGTTACAAAATCAGCAGCCCCCAATTTTTTCTATTCAAATCATCATTTCAAAAATAAATAATTTTAATTCAAGATTTTATTTGCAAGATTTTTTTTTTCAGGTTTTTGTTTTTTTCAAAATATAAGGAATATCGATTGGACCCCTTCTTGATATTTAAAAATAAACAAGGTATGTGAACCAACGGATATTAAAGGCACACATTTCCAAAAGACAATACAAACTGTTTAGAACTGTGACTCTGCAACAAAATTTGAAAATAATCTTAGAATTTCATATAATAAAAAAAAATGTGAAAAATAAAGATCACTTTTATCAGTTTTAAAGGAACTCTACTTAATTAAGAAAAACCATTAATGATGAAAACATGAAAAATTATCAAGTTGAAGCTTTAATTTTTGCCTAAGTTACAGGTGATTAAAAATACCAAAACTTCAATTTTTGAACCGTAATAGCCCTTAAACGGGAGGTGGTACAAAAAATTTTTCTAAGACAATTACTTACATTAATTCTAAAGGATCCTTCTGCTCTTAAAATTTCAAGTCCATATCTAAGAGCGTGCCGGAGTTATGTAGGAAGAAAAATCACGTAAAATTTAGTTATCATATAACGGTAAATTTAAGTACTAAATTTGAAAAAATTGTGTAATTTTGATATTGATTTCTAAAAGTAAAAAAAAATTCCTGTCGAATATCGTTTTTAAATTGAAAAAATGTTAAGCAGAATATGAGATATGCACATTTAAAACTAGGGCTTTTTTGAGGGGCTGTAGCTCCGTAATGGATGGGGTTACATGAAAAAGCTTTTCTATAACATTCATGTTTTTATGAGATTTACCCATGGTTAAAATTTGAATGAAACTAATAGGCACATTTCAGAGTGAAACTAATAGGCACATTTTTTTCAAAATTTTTTTGCAAATGTGCTAAAAAAACTAAAAATATATATTTAAAAAAATAATGGTTTCTTAATTGTAAATATGTATTTTAATTTAAATTCTATGTTTAAATCATAGAACACTTCGGTTTGTAATTTAATTGGGTAATCGTATAGTTATTCAAGAATTGACATATCCGTTTTCAAATTAACCAGGATATTAAATACTAAAAGTATCGAATACTACCCAGCTGTGATGTTAGCCTACTTTTTAAATAAGGAATTACAGTTAAGAATGGATTAAATAATTATGGGTAGGTATTAAATAATTTTATTGAATAAATTTACTAAACGTTCACCAATTTCAAGGAAATTTTTTTTTTTGGTGCATTTCTCTGCAACATAAATGTGAACAGGAAATTACACAGACTTTCCTTTTCCAGCGTAGCTGTAAATATCGTAAGGAGAAATAACTTTTACGACGTGTGTGGAATTCGAACCCACACTCCCTCGGTATTTACAGCGTATTTTATACGCTCCTATCCACTAGGCCACCCAGACCCCTTTTCAAGAAAATTAAACTTTTTACGGATTTTTCTATACTTTTATTTGTAAAAATAAATAAATAAATAGGCATCATTAGATTTAAATATTAATAAATAATGTAATTACTATATTATACATATAAAGCAAACAAAATAAAAGGAAATTTATATAAAGACTAACATAATGTAATTCAGCAAAAAAAAAAAACTTAACATTTCATTGATCTTTTACCTTAATATTTTATACAAAGCAAATATTTCCATCTTATATCCTTTTTATATTTTCGTCGATTCTTTTCAATAAATTTATATGCATTAATATGAACTTTCTAATCGTATCTATTCAATATGATTTTATCCTATAAATTGTAAAGATATTAAAAAATTTAAGCTATTCCATAAGTATTTTATTGTTTTTTTTTTCTTTTTTTTTTTCCCCAACAACACAAACTTTTCAATCGAATCAAATTTCAAAAGTTTCAATAAAACAAAATAATTGCAACAAAAACAACAACAATTTCGTTTTTTTTCCCTAAATTCATGATATAAATCGAAATGCTTTTGAAGCGTTTTATTGCAATTTCAAAACAGGAACAACAAAAAAAAAAATAAATAAAACAGAAAGAATTCGTCCTGATCAAGTGCACCTGATCTATTTTAGATTAAAAAAAAAAAAAAAAAATGTTCTTTTTGTTTATTTTGTTGTTGTTAATGTGCTTAAAATATAATAAAAGTATACTCATATCCGTATTAAACAAGAAACATCAGGAATCAAGTTACAGCTGATACAACAGATTGTTTTTTTTTTATTTT
The DNA here is from genome assembly GCA_947095535.1 of Poecilobothrus nobilitatus. Taxonomy (NCBI): domain Eukaryota; kingdom Metazoa; phylum Arthropoda; class Insecta; order Diptera; family Dolichopodidae; genus Poecilobothrus; species Poecilobothrus nobilitatus. The sequence goes on from OX352774.1 coordinate 178,089,971, forward strand.
GTTTATTTTTTTGAAGAAGAAGAAAAAAAAAAGTTCTTATTTCCGCATTTCTCAAAAATTTAAGTTTTGTTTTTTTTGTTTTTAGAATTTTTTTCCCATTGTTTTGTTCTTAAAATGAAATTTTTATTTTGGTTCTTTTTGTTGTTTTTTTTTATTATCCTTTGTCAGTGCCGGCTTGATATAATAATTGTGCATCCTAGACGAAAATAACTAAAAGCGCCTTTTTTTATACTTTTTTATTTTTATTATATAGTATATTAACTTTGGTATGGTGTTTGTAACCACCAAAAGGAAGCGAGTTAGGTATAGACATGTATATATATTCTGAATCAGGATCACCGCCTGAGTCGATTTAGCGATGTCCGTCCGTCCGTACGCACGATAACTCAAAAAATAATGATGCTATCTTGATGAAATTTATACTGTAGGTTAACAATGACTAAGGTAAGGCGGGGATTGTAAATGGGCGAAATCGGACCATGCGTTCGAGTACCTCCCATACAACTCCCAAAACCTAATACGCATATTTTCGAAATTAATAAAGATAGAAACTTAAAATTTTGTACGAGGGTGTGTTTTTCTGAATCCCTGATATCCCCAAAATTTGAGATGAATTGGAGTGGTTGTTCGGGTACCTCCCATACAAATCCCAAAACCGAACAAGCATATATTCGAAATTAATAAAGATAGAAACTTCAAATTTGGTACTAGGGTGTTGTTTTCTGAATCCCTGATTTGTCCAAAATTTGAGATGAATTGGAGGAGCTGTTCGAGTACCTCCCATACAACTCCCAAAACCGAACATGCATATCTTCGAAATTAATAAAGATAGGAACTTCAAATTTGATACGAGGGTGCTGTTTTCTAAATCCCTGATTTGCCTAAAATTTGAGATGAATTGGAGTGGTCGTTCGGGTACGTCCCATACAACTCCCAAAACCGAACAAGCATATCTTCGAAATTAATAAAGATAGAAACTTCAAATTTGGTACTAGGGTGTTGTTTCCTGAATCCCTGATGTGTCTAAAATTTGAGATGAATTGGAGTAGTCGTTCGGGTACCTCCCATACAACTCCCAAAACCGAACAATCATATCTTCGAAATTAATAAAGATAGAAACTTCAAATTTGGTACTAGGGTGTTGTTTCCTGAATCTCTGATTTGTCCAAAATTTAAGATGAATTAGAATGGTTGTTCGGGTATCTGCCACACAACTCCTAAGACCAAACAAACATATCTTCGAAATTAATAAACATATAAACTTGAAATTTGATATAAGAATGTTCTACCCTGTTGATGTTTCTAAAATTTGAGATGAATTGGGGTGGTGGTCCGCGTGCCTTCACACACTTCCCAAGACCTAACAAGCATATTTTCGAATTTAATAAAGATAGAAATCTGAAATTTTGTACAAAGGTTGTAAAAGCATTAATTTTTTTAGCTTAGTTATATTAAATACCTAACTAAAATAACTTATGGATTTTTAATTTAATTTGAATTTTTTAGGTGTAGGGTATAAATAAGTCAGTTGCATCGACTTACTGTTACTTTTATTTGGTATTATTTAATATATATGAAATATTTATTTATACATAGAAGTGAATTTTATTTTAGTTATTTTAAGGAATTTTAAGGTTCATTTTTTACCTTACAAAATAATTTTCTGTTGAAATACTAGCCAAAATATTCAATCAATATTGTATCATAGATAATCGTAAATACGTTTTTATAAGTTTTATTTTACTAAAATTTCGATCACCACTTGTAACACTAACAGAAATTTTTACAAGGATCCATAAACACGCAGATATTGAGGATTTTTTAAATATTTTTTTCTTTTTTCTATACGAGCTAGCCAAACTCGTGAAAGATTCCTTTATACAACGTTGCTGACTGTTTTATTAAATGGAAGAGGAAGTGGGGTATGAAAATAGGATAATAGTAAGAAGTTGGAACGTAAATTGGTAACGAAATTGAAAAGATTCTTTTTAAATAATTTTAAATTGTAGGATTGTCATTTATATATTTTAAATTTCTTAATACTTTAATATTTTATTCGATATTGGTCAAGGAGCCAATTTATTTTTCGTTTGCGATATTAATTTTTTCCACTCGTAGGAGGAGTATAATAGCGCATTCACATTTTTGTATTTTTCACATTTTGATTAAGTTTCAGTAGTTGCATTTTAATAACTGTTTTCACTAAGCCGTTAATTGTTTAGCTGTGCTGTGGCTATTGTACAATATTTTGAAACACAAACATAATATATTATATTAGAGCGCCATCTATTATTTTATACAAATTTATTTTATTGCTATTAATTCTATAATACTATATTAATTATTACGATATTAAAGTATTACGATTAATGGTATTGTATATGATTAGGAGTTTGAAATCGAGAACCCCTTAACCGCTTCGCAGATAGTCAGATGCAATATTAATTCTCTATAATTTTTTTGGAACATTTTTAAAAACGTAAGGTTAACTTTATGCATTTAAAATTAAAATTAAATTATTTTATATTACGATTATTATTAATTAATAAAAAATTTTGAGCTCTCCTCAGTAAATGGTGCCCAGACCTGTTCTTTGATATCAAGCAAGTTATTGTTACGAAAAAATGAGAAAATAAATATAAAGAAATTGAACATGAGAGTACAAAGATGATATTTTGAAAATTGTTCAAGCTAAGAATAAGATATGCTGATAAAGTAAATGTATAGAGTACCACTTTTTGTTAATTTCATAATAAAAATATGATTTTTGCTAGAAGTGGTGTCTATTTTTGATGCAATTATATTGTGGAATTTAATATAAATTTTATGAAGTTTTCCGACTTTTTAGCACATTTCCAAAGAAATTATGAAAAAATGTGCCTATTATTTCACTCTGTTCGCCCGTCCGTCTGTATAAATTTTTTAACTATGGGTAGGTCTCATAAAACTATTAATTTTAACAAATTTTTCATGTAGCCCCATCCATTACGGAGCTGAAGCTCCTCAAACTTTGAAAAAGTCCTATTTTTGAATGCGTACATCTCATTTTCCGCTTAACATTTTGTCAATCTGAAAATTGAAAACGCAATGCAGGACAGGAATTTTTTTTACCTTTATAAATCAATATAAAAATTATATATTTTTTTAAATTCAGTATTTAAATTTACCGTTATGTCAAAACCAAATTTTGGATAATTTTTCTACCTTCATAACTCCGGTACGCTTTTAGAAATTTTGACTTGAAATTTTGAGGCAAGAAAGAACTTTTTTCTACATTTTCATAAGAAATAAAAATATTGATCTGCTCTGGTCTGGTCTAGAACTTTTAGTATAAGTTTCCTCAGAAAATTTATTTGGATCACCCCCTGATTATTAGCTATTAGAGCTCAAAAATAGAAAATTTGCTATTTTTAAACACCTGTAACTTAGACACCTGTACACATTTTTCTCCCGCAAGACAAAAAATTAAAGCTCCAGCTCTAATACTCATTTAAAATTGAGTGATATTTTCACATTTTTTCTTATATGAAATTTTCAAATTTTGGTGCAAGTCACAATTCTAAACAGTTTGTATTATCTTTTGGAAATATGCGCTTTTAAAAACCGTTGGTTTACATTCTACCTTGTTTTTATATCTTTAAAAATTACTAGCTATATCACTAGCTATTTTTTTTTTTGTTGTGCAAAGATTTTACTTATATTCATACGATTTTGGTTCATACGAAAAATGCGGTTTGTTTATATTATAAATGTATCTAGTATTGTAAACGAATTTAGGAAGTCTTGTTACACTGTTTATATCACTAAAATGATTTCTTTCTTGTTTTAGATTAAAAGTTAAGCTTTTTCAAAAGTTCCAATCTATAAACAAACAAAAACTAAATAAATAAAAAAAAAAGTTGAAAGAATAGCTAACAATCCAGAACATTAAAGTCAACTATCGCGTAACAAAGAAGTAAATCAAAAGACCAGATATTGACCTGACCAAAATAAAGTTAAAGAAAAAAAATAGTCTTATTATTGTTTTTCTTTTATTTGGGAAATTCACATGATAAAGTTTTTTTTTTTTTTTTTTGAGTTCTTTTTGATTCATAAAGAAATAGTTTTTCATGAACTTTTTGGAAGAAAAATTATAAAAATAGTTTTTCATCTCGTTTATCCTTTTTTTTTTGTTTTGGCGAAGTAAAAATATTTCAATGAGAATGCAATTTACAAAAATTCTTTTAATTGAAAAAAAAAAATGCGTGAAATTTGTTTCGAGTTTGTCATAATTTTCAAAAGAATTTATTAATACTAATAAGAAAAATGGAAATGATTTTGAATAATATTATAAGGAATTGTGAAATGAATTTAACAGCAAGCCATAATCAGATTAAGAACCAACTAACAGAATATGCAACGTTTTAAAGCTATATGAAAATAAACAAGTAAATGTAACAGTAAGTCGATGCAACCGACTTATTAATACCCTACACCTGAATAATTCGAATTAAATTAAAAATCCATAAGTGTTTTTGGCTGCTGCTTGAACTTCTTCCCTTTTCTGTCGTATTCAACTTGAATTTCAAGAACGTAAAAGAGACATCCGCTTGGGATATGCTTGACACCCTTGTATAAAATTTTAAGTTTCTATCTTAATTATTTTCGAAGATTGGTAGTCCTTGGGAAGTTTGTGTCAGCTACCCGAATTGCCACTCCAATTCATCGAATCCATCTCAGGAACATAAAGAAAACTTGCCAGAACACCATTCTATTAAATTTAAACGTTCTACTTTTGTTGGTTTTGGAAATATGTTCGTTACTCTTGTGCTCGTCCGGAAGTTTGCAAAATACGAACCCATGGTTCAAATTCTTTCAAATGTCAGTTTCCAATTTTACAGAAAAGGAAACATAACAGAACACCTTTGTACTAAAAATAAAAGTTCTATCTTTGTTGGTTGTGGAGATATACTCGTTTGCTCTGGGGCTCGTCCGGAAGCTTCCAAGATTTGAACCCATGGACCAAATCCTCACAAATTTCACAAACATAAATCAAACATGAAGGAACACCATTCTGCCTAATTTAAAGGTTATATCTTTGTTGCATTTGGAGATAATATCATTTGCTCTGGTGCTCGTTCGGAAGCTTCCAAAATCCAAACCCATGGACCAAATCCTCTTAAATTTCAGAGACATAAATCGAACGGGAAGAAACATCATTGTACAAAATTTGAAGGTTATATATTTGTTGCTTTTGGAGATAATCTCGTTTGCTCCGGAATCATTCGGAAGCTTCCAGAATCCGAACCCATGGACGGATTTTGTCCAGATTCGAACTTAGCCTTTCTTTCGTAATTAGTAACCTACTATATAAATTTCATCAAGATAGCATCATTATTTTTTGAGTTATCGTGCGTACGGACGGACGGGCGGACGGACATCGCTAAATCGACTCCGGCGGTGATCCTGATTCAGAATATATATACATGTCTATACCTAACTCGCTTCCTTTTGGTGGTTACAAACACCATACCAAAGTTAATATACCCTATACTTTAGGTGTAGGGTATAATAAGAAGGCTACTTCAAATTGGTGATAAAAGAGCAGTTATTCAAAATTTTAAAGTGAATCACAAATAATGGGTCGAGTGCATAAAACTGAGTTTGAACTCAAAAAATCTTAGATTTACACAAAAAATCTACAAGTTCAGGTGTAAATTTTATTTAAAAACGTGAAATTTGAGTTCAACCTAAATTGTATGCATTTGGCCCTCAAATCTCACATTTAAAAACAAAATCTACGAGTTCGCAGGTGTAAATTTTGTTTGTAAAAGTAAAATTTAAGTTCAAGTTCAGTTTTATGCAGTCAGCACAATTACAGATCATTAATTAAATTTTTGGCATATTGAGATTGAGATAAAAGATTGTGTAAAATAATTAAATTGGTTTTATATAAAAAAAATCTTAATCCAAAAAATTTTTTAAATTTGATTTTTATGTTAATTTTTATTGTAACTTAGATCTAATGAATTTTCGCGAGCTTTATATAAGACCAATTAATTTAAATAAACATTACATGATATTTATTTACTATATATTTTAAACATTTTTGATCATATATCTAAATATCAACGAATATATTTAAATATCCTTTGTCCTAAAAAAATTTTTTTTTTTTTGAAAAACTTACTTATTAATTTCACCTTATCCGTCTGTCTTTCCCTAGGTCTTTTAAAAAAAAATTAATGTTGTAGATCTAATTTTTTATGCAACCCATTCATTACAGAGCTACAGCTCATCAAAGTTAGAAAAAATTCTATTTTCAAATGTGTATATTTTATGTTGTGGAAAATTTTTTTTTAATTTTAAGATGATAATAATGATAGGAAATTTTTTTAGCTTTATAAATTACTGTCAAAATTGTACAATTTTTTTGCAATTTTAATGGAAAAATCTTTCAAAATTAGCATAAGTTACCTTCAAAATGTTTTTTTTTATCATTTCCCATATTTAAAACTATCAGGGGGTGAAAAATTAAAACTTTCCTATTAATTGTTATATCTGTAACTTAGCCACCTGTACAATAAAATGCAATAATAAAAGCTTCCATATTATTTAGATGTGTTAATGGCTTTTCTTAATTATATAGGCTTCTCGAATATTGAAGAAAGATTTCTTTGATTTTTTGCAATATTTTCTTACATATAAAATTCTAAGAAAATTTTGGTGCAAGTTAGAATTCTAAAATCTAAACTATTTTTATTTTGTTTGAGCAAATGTGCTCCTTTAAAAACCTTTGATTTTACATTCTGCTTTATTTTTCATATTTATGTACACTAAAATAATTACGTAATTTTATCAATACTATTTACCTGTTTTAAAGGTTTTCTACTTTTTTGTATATAACTTTTAAACTTTTACTATAATTTTTTAAAGTTTTATCATTTCTATGATTTTCACCCTCTAAAAACTTAAAATGAATTTAATTCTACATATATTATGCCAGAATATAATTAAGATGATATCAAAAGAAACAATAGCATCAGCTTTACAAAAGTTCACTCTACCTGATTTTATAATAAATAAAAAAAAAAAAAAATTATCATTATCATTAGCAATAGATTTATTTTACCTTATACTTATCTTTACCCAATCCAACACAAATCGGGAATTTATAACAATAATTGGCAATTCAAGTCAAATGACTTTGAATTTCTCGTCTTTTTTTTTGCTTTAAACAAAAGAGTCCTGTAGCTAAATTTTTACTTTATATCTGGAGATTTTTCTCATTTTACAGAAGGTGGGAAAAAAAAAATTTAATGTTTTTTATTTTAAAAATCGATGAAAAGTGTTATTTTTTTTTTGTTAGGAAACCTAATGCCAAATGACGATGAAAAGATGCAACACCCAAGAATAGTTTAAACAACATCTGTTATTTTGCCCCAAAATATATAGAAATAACAACTACAACAACAACAAAACATAGACTATAGATGCTATAAAAGACCAGTGTTATGTTAAAATGTTGTTTGTGCCAGTAAAAATGCTGTCGCTATCATTATCAATATTAAATAGAGTGACCAGATGTATATTTTTATTTCTTATAAAAATGTAGAAAAATAATCTGGAAGTTTCTCTCTAGAGAATTATGAAATTATAAATTTGTTGTAACCAACCGTATATATATGGAAGCACCCCGGTTGGCCTAAATCCATTTCTCAAAAACATATTTGGCATAAACTCACTTGGCACAAAAAGACTTTTAGCATAAAGCCACTTAGCATAAAAAGATATTTAGCAAAATTCCATTTTTATTAATTGGACACTTCGCATAAAATTTCCTTGGCAAATGGGACGTTTGGCATAAATTTTTTGTAGATGATATTTTTGTTGTTGGTTGTGTAATAAGGTTGGTAGTATTGGTCACGATGATGATAACCGTCAACCATGATGGCGATAATGATGTTTAAAATTTTTAGAAGAAAGTTAATTATTTATTTCAAATGAAAATGTGACCAACATTTTTTGCATGAAATTAATGTAAGCATGGATATGTGCATAAGTATTAATGTTTTTTTGATTACAAAATCAGGAATTCCCCCTTTCCCAGAATATCTAAATATGTATATGTGAATATATAGTGTATACGTGCCAGATTTTGATTAGGAGGGATTTCAGATTTGAATTCAAAATCAGAGTTATACGCATTTTCTAGAATATTTATATATATGTATATGCGATATTCAGAATTAGGAGGAATTTTAAAGTTGGATACAAAATTAGTGTTTCAAAAATTTGTTTAGCAGGGGATTCTTTTTAATATCCTTTCTTTTACGTACACATTTCAAAGGAATTAAAATATGTATTCAAATTGTAGAAATATGTAGGCAGAAGATAAAATCAGAAAGGATTTTAGAGTTGGTTCCAAAATTAGGGTTTCAATAATTGGTTTAGCAGGGTTTTTGGTGCGGCAGCTTTCACTATTTTAAATACTTTGTTGTTGAAATATGTTTGTATAATTTAGCCAACCTTACTATGTAAATAACAACAAAAATATCATCTACAACAAATTTACGCCAAATGTCCTATTTGTAAAAAGTATTTTATGCGAAATCTCCAATTATTACAATTGGAATTTTGCGAAATGTCTTTCTATGCTAACTGGCTTTATGCTACAAGTCTTTTTATGCCATTTGTGTTTATGCCAAATATCTTTTGGGGAAATAGATTTAGAGCAACTGTCATAGACCCAGATTTAAGATTCATGATATTTAGACCTGATTTAAGATTCATCGCTTTTTGCATTTATTTTCAGTGTTCACCTTTCTCTAAATCCAAAAATATAGTCATTTAGTTTTCCTTGTGATAGTCTTTGACAAAAGTTTGAACTAAATGTAAAGCTAATTGTAGAATTTATATTGATTTGAATTGATTTTAGAGGAATAGAAAATGATGGTAATGAAGATTATATCAAGGTGAAAACCAATCTCGAGAACACATATTCATAAATTGTGGAGCTTTACTCTCAGTAAGATATATTCACTTAGCAGCATATTACTTTACCAAAGGTTGAGGTGTCAGGAGAGATAGGAGGACTGACAGAAGTATTATAAATCTAGGTTAAATTCGTAACACGTATAGTAATAAATGGAGCACAAGAGATTTGCATTAAAAGGTCACAGTGTTATTTATACCCAGATTAAATAATCTAATCTAGGCCATCTTTTACATTGAAGTTGCGATGAGAGCATATTAACGTAAACGTACCCTTGATGCAGTACTACGAATTGTAATAAAAATGGTCACCAAAACTACAAAATAATTTTTTAGGAAAATTTGAGGATAAATAGAAAAAACAAAATTGTTTTGAGGAGGAGGAAAAAAAAAATATTGCAAAATAATAACAACAAATATAAAAATAACAAAAATTGAATTCATTTGTTTAACTATGCGTGAAATTTTTCCTTGAGTCCTGATGGGCTATAATAGTAAATTCTAAAGTTTCTTTTTTGATATTGTTATGGCATTTATTTGTTTTTAATATCATGTGCAATATATATATATATATATATATTTATATATGTATGTTTGTTTTTATAGTATATTGTATCTTATATTGTATCATATAATAACTGTATAGATTTTGATTTTTGATGCGGTATTCGGAATAAAAATATTTTTCATCTTTAATATTATTTTGTCTGTATATTGAACTATTTTTGGTACGCTTAAAAAGTATTTAAGTTGTTATGATGAGTATTGCGAGTTCTAGTTGTTGTTATTTATATAAAAAAAATATTTCTCAATTTCCATTTTTTTTTTTCTTATTTTTGTTTTTTGATATTTTAATATTGGAAATATTCTATGATACAAGGTTAGATATGTGTTTTTTTTTTTTGTGGGTGGAAAATCATTTGTTGTTATTATTGCTGTAAATATTGATGACATTATAATATGTGGGTGAGTTTTTTTTTTTGTTTTGAAAAGAACTGACTAATAATAGAAGTAAAAATTTTTCAAGTGAAAAACACTTGGAAAATTTTGAAAATTTTCATAGTTTTTTGCTTTTATTTAGAATCAAAGATAGAAAAGAGATAGAGAGTGAAAAAGATATCGTTGATATTTAATAGTAGAAGTAAAGTATTAATATTGATAGAAGCATAACATAGAATAATATAGAGAAGTATAGATAATAATGTCCTTATATAGGATAATTAAGAGTTCTTGGATAATTATAAAAAGTGATAGAGACTAAAAAAAGTAACCAATAACAATTTTCATAAATAATTTTTAATTTTTGGAAAATTAATTTTTATGGTTTTATGGAATTGCCACTTGATTTGAATTGTGAATTGAAATTCGATTGCTGGTTAAAAAAGAGTGTTTTATGTATAGTATAATATTATATATTCAATGAATAGAAAAAGAAAAGTTAATTTGAATATTGAAAAAGTTAAAAGTATTGTTTTTTTTTTTTTTTTGCTTTTTATTATTATTCATTGAGCTTATTGATTTTTTAATAGGGTATATAGGTGGAATATAATAATATGTATGTAGAGAAAAATAAATATTTGTATTCTGTGAATGTTTTTTGGATAATTTGGCTGCTGCAGGATATTGGCACCTTTAATATTTTCAAGGGATTGTTTTTTTTTTTTCTTTTTTACAAAAATTATCTTTTGTTTTATTTTATATAAAAGTAGGTTTTTTTTAATCTATAGCATTCAATTATTTTAGTTATTATTAAATTGATTGTATTAATTATTCAATAAAAATAGTTTTACAATTTTTTTTTTTTTGTAATTTATCGTCTATATTTCAGTCTGCTACTTATGAAAGATTTTTTATCTACTTATGAAAAAGATTAGATAATACAGATTTTGAAATTATAAGAGTGGTATTTTAATAAGATACTTAAGGGATACAAAACAAAAAAAAAAATCCAACCACAGAAGACTAATTTAGAAAATGCATAAATTTTTGTAAATGGAGTCTTTGGAATGTTCAGAAAAATCTATAAAAGTCTACTTGTACACCCAGGTTTTTAAAATCACTTGTGTTATCTGTGTTAGCTAACACTGACATCAGCAATGTTAGCTGATCTATACGTATCTTTTTTCTAAAGCAACTAATTCTTTGGCGTCTATTATGACACATTACATTGACAAATATTTTAATCTCTGCTGTTTCCAATCATACTAAATAATATTATAAATTTAAATTTTTTTTTAAGTGAACACCAACAATTCAAATAATTTGTTATATAAATGAAATAACTTCAATAAAAATTATAATTTTCAAATAAAAATTACTTTATTTCTACTAGTCCAGCTACTAGTCGAAGTTGAATAATTTGAAATTTATTTTATTATTCTCGTACCCACCAATTTCCTTTTCAAAAAAAAAAAACAAAAAAAAAAACTTACAACTAAAAGATTGGGAAAGTAAAAATTATGAATGTATAATTCGGTCAAAAGTTATTTGACCTCAAACAAACCAAACGATAAATTTACATTAAAAATTTGTTTAATTTTTTTTTTCTTTTATTTTTTAAATGTCCTGTATAAGATTTATTTTTATAGGATATTCAAAAGTTTATGTATAATTTACAAAATATATATATAGATATATGATTCAGGATACAAGCAAATAGGGGTTTAATTTCCAAAAAATTATTGTAACTCAGAGAGAAGTACATTTTTATTTTATGTATTATATACATAATACATACATATATATAATTTTTGAAAATAATTTTTTTTTTTTTTTTTTTTTTGAAGGATAATAAATATAAATTTTGTGTTTGTTATTGTTCCCACTTAATAAAAAGGATTTTTAAGGATCATTATTTTAAAACTTAAAAAAAAAAAAAAAGAAAATTAATTCATTCATGAAAAAATTCACATAATTCTTTGAAACTTCTTTGATTTTATGAACCTTTTATGTTTGTGTCCATAAGGTATCATTTAAAATTTTAGAAAATTTTAAACGATACAATAAGAAAAAGGATTGAAGTAAAATGTACGATAACAAACGATACGATTAGAAAAAGAAACGATAAAGAAAAAGGATTGAAGTAAAATGTACAACTATATTCATTGTTCATTATCATTATTCATTATCATGATCATGAATCTGTTGTAATGAAAAATTTTAATCTTTCTGTTTTTCTTTTTTTTATTTATCCTTTTTTATCTTTGTCCAAATTCCAAAAAAAAAAAAAAAAAAACTAAATCAAGATTGAATATCAAATAAATATTTTTTCAAAGTTTTTTTGGTATAAAAATTGATGATGAAAAAATTTTATAGGAAAACAAATAAGATATTCGACATTATAACGGTAATTAGAGTTTATTTTGAAGAAAATCTTGTCCTAACCCCGTAAAAGTATATAATATCATTTTTATGATCTAAAAGTCATTTCAGTTATTTTTATATTTTTTTCAAAACTAATAAACCAATTATAATACATACATTATAAAATATTGTAATATTTATTTATTGGATTTTTATGAGTTTTTCTATGGGGTGAGATGTTAAAAATTTACAGATTTAGCTTTTTTGTAGATTTTATAGTATAGATATTAAATTAAATAAAGTTTTATATATACATACTTAAATAATTATGAATAATTAAAAATTTATAATTTAAAAATTTTAAGTTAAACAATTTTTTTTTTCACTAATTTGAATAAAATTAATGAAAAGCGCCACTAAATATGCAATATTATATATTTTAAAATTTTTTAAAATTCTTTTAATTTCAATCTCATAATTATTTTTTATTTTTAATATTTTTTATTTGGATACGAATCTAGGCCCATTCAATGAGAGGTCGACACTGTAATATATCAATCACTGTTCCATCCAAATGTTTTGTGATGTAAAAAGTTTATGTGTAAATAAAAAATTATATTCAAATAAAATTTACTAGCAGTTCAAGCTTAAATACTATTAAATACTTAAATCAGACTATGATTTTAAGTGATAATTTAAATTAAAAGTATTTAAAAAAAAAAATTAAAAACCAAAGGATTTGCATCCTGTAATTCCATCTCGTTTAAATCACTAGAACATAAGTAAAGGATAAATATTCTTACAGGATTCTTCTATATGTTTAACTTTAACAAGACGTATGTATATTGTTTTTAGATTTATTTTTATACAATTATATATTTCCAAAAATATATCAAATGTCAAACTAAAAGAAACAAGAGAGAAATAAAGAATGGTAGAATTATTTTTTTTAATAAAGTCATCATTTTTTAAATAAAAAAAAAAAAAAAAAATTGATTATTTTCATTTTCTTTAGTTTTCTGTCTCTCTACATATGTAAATTTTTCTAAAAAAAAAAAAAAGCATAAAATAAAAAAAAAAATAAAAGGAAAATACAAATAAATAAAACGATTTATTGACAATTTTTTTTTTTTTTTTGTTTCTATTAATTCAACTCTTGAGAATCAATCCAATGAAATGGGTTGTAAATTCGTAGGACATTTTAATTTTCTATTTTTGGATTATATTTTTGAATTTAATGTTTTTTTTCCAAATGAAACTGTCAAAATAAATAAGTGTAAAAGAATAAAAATTAATTTTAAGAAATGGTAGAAATAAATGGAATAGAAAAATTTATTTGAATTATAAAAATTGTAAAAAGTATAATAGAAATTTTTCTAAATGTTTTATCTATATGAAAATTAGATTTATAAATTAATAAAATAAAATTATAATATAATCTTTTTATATAGCAGAACTTGATATAGCAGAGTCTAAGTTAAAGGCAACATTTTTCCAAATATATTTTCATACAATCTCTCTACTTTGACTTAAAACTAATCTCCTAAAATGTTTATATTATTGTACTGGATATAATGTTAGACTGTTTATTTAACTCATCTATAGTGGATTATATTTATTATTTTAGTGGACAAAAAAAATTATACCAATCAACTTGGTATATTCATATTTTCCTTATAATTCATGAATTTTGACTTAAACGACTCGATTTTATTTTTTTTTTAAATTTTTGTTATCCAAGTTTAGAAAATATTCTTTTTAAATCTTTAAACAAACCTAAACTAATTGGTAAAATTTTTAGTTTTACCACATATTTAAAAAATTTTTTTGAAAAATTTGATTATTAGTTTGACTCTGTCGGACCAATTCCATCCGTCTTTTTATTAAACTCCTACACGTCAGTTTATGATACAACAATGCAATTTTAATCATGGATCTCTTAAATTCAGGTCTCTTAAAACTATTAATGTTGTAGAACAACTTTTTATGCAAACCCGCCCATAACGAATCTGCAGCCTTTTAAAGTTGCAATAAGTCCTATTTTTAAATACGTATATTATAAGATTCTAATTAACTTTTTTTCAATTTAAGCTTAAAATCAATATTAAATTTATGAAATTTTTTGTTATTTGGTTTTTAAATTTATAATTTTTTTTTTGCTGCGAGGGATGTTAATCTTCAAAAGATACCAAGAAAACCTAGGTGCCTTTGGTAGTGTGGGATTTTTAATCACTAAAGCCACTTCTCCGCGTAGTCCGTTTAATAGGTTGTGGTGATTAGCCCAGTATAAAGATTGATTATCAAAGCAATATAACGGTTGAGGGATAGGATTAGGAATGGAAATAAGGAAGAGGAATTTTGAACATAAATTATAAGAGTGAGATTAAATGAAATTTTAGCAGATACAAGTTGACAGATTCCTTGAACTTCTTCTTCATTCTTCTTATATTATACATTTCGGGGAACACCTGTGTTAGTAAAATGTTTCACAATTTGGACGTACGAACTAAGAATGAGTTTCTATACTTCGTTTCTCTGATTTTACATTCTGCCTTGTTTATATTAGAAAATAGGGGAATATCTTTGTTTGTGTTGAAGACTTATGCTTTTAAAAGTTAGAAAGAGTTAGGAAGAAAATTAGACTTTGACATTTTTAAAGACGTTGATTCTGTTTATTATACCATAAAAAACAATATTTATATAAATTCAATTCAAATGAAAAATGCTTCTAATTTTAATTTAGTTAAACAAAAAATTCACCACCACATTATATTTTCATTTATTAAAAATTTTTTTTAGCTTTAACCTACACATGTGTAAGGCTCATTAAAAATAACTTTTTAAAGTTTCCTTATAATAATATGTATGCATAATGGAAGCATACTGTTTAGAGTACTTTCATTCATTTAATGACAAATTACTTTTAAATCGTTGCATAAATTTCTCATCATTATTCCAAATGTTTATGAATTTCATCTTTATATCCAAGTGCATATATTCAAGTTTTTCTTTCATTTTTTTTATTTTTAGTTTTACTGCAAAACACGACAAAGAAAATAGAACAGAATAGAAACGAACAGAGTAGAGTAAAGCATTCTATTAATTTATTTACTTGAATGAAAATTAAGAATAAAAATACCTTTAAGTGAAACCACAGTATAAAGTTGAGAAAAAAAAGAACCTGAAAGAAAACAATACAAAAAAAAAAAAAAAACAAAAAAATATAATAGCACCAAGTTGATTTATAGTATATTAAAGGATTAAAATATACTTCATATATCCAGTCAGTATATAAATAGAATTCTTGGTACCTAAAAGTTGTTAAAAGTGGTCTATAAAATTTGCATAAATATAAATTCTTTACTCTTCGTTTTCATCATCTTCTCTATTTTATTTTAATCTATCATATATATAAACGAGTAAATTACAATATTTATGATTCAAGTAATAAGAAAACCTATGAACAATTTTTTTTCTTTATTCCTACAGGATTTTAAAAATGTAACAAAAAGCTAGGTTATAAAGAAAGAATTAGAGTTGTCGACTGTCTTTATTTAAGCCCGTGTATGATTGTTCTTCTGTTTTATATAAAAAAAAAATCAAATTTATCGATTTGTTTTTTGATTTAGTTTAGGAACTCTTTATTGATGATTTATATTTGAAAATATGTTTCACAATCTAGTCATAAGCGATGAGTAAGTCATAGTCGTAAGATGAGTAAAAAAGGACAATATTAAATTTTTTTATTTATTTTCTTTTTCTATTTGAGTCTAATGATAGTTTTTTTTCCAAAAATTTAAACTAAATATCTTTAAAATACATATAAAATTAACACTTAAATGCAGATCAGTGTTTATAAGTAGTATTTCTATAAGAAAAATAATAAAAATACTTTTTTTTTGTCCGGATTTAATCACAAAAAATCTGGTGACTTTAAAATATGGAAAATTAAGGTATTTAATAATGAATTGAATATACATCATATAACTATAGTGAAAAAAATATTTTTTTCCACCAGAACTCTTCTAATTTTTTCATTTCATTATGAATCCCAATCATTCTACAATGCTCTTGCTCTTATCCTCTTCATTGCTTGGCTTAATACAAGAACGTTCATTTTGTCGTTCTCTGTAAAATATACTGAAATAATAGGTATTTGTCCTTTGAGACTTTTTAATACTTTAAGCATATTGGTGGTTGAAAGAAAGGATAAAAAAAAAAAATGACTAAAAAAATAAAAAGTTTGAATCTGCTAATGGTCTGATAGGCTGGTTTTGATATTTGAGCTTTGGGAATTTTATAATTTGAAATAAAATCTGATGGCCGTTAAGATACGTATGGTGCCAAAAATATTTGGTGTTTTTATTTATTTTTTTTTTTGTACTATAAGTATTGAATGTAATTAAAACGTTTACAGTGAAATTATATTATGATTTTCATACTTCTAATATATTTCGTGCATATATGTGTGATTGTTGTATATATGTTTTATTATATGTATTGTCATTTATTTATGTTTTAATCCTTAAAATCTCTAGCATTCATTTAACTATGACAAGAATTATGCAAATATTAAGTCATATTCTTAAATTTTATTTAATTGCTGTGCAATAAATTATCAATTAATTTGGTTTTGATTAAAATTGTATGGTTAAATGGATGATTTTGTATTGAGGATTAAAAATTAAAATGAAATATGTATTAAATGTAAATATGTGTACAAATTTTGATATTTAATTGAAAATTATATTGTACATATTATAATAATTGAAATTCTTTAAATATTTATTATAAAGAAAGAAATAAATATTTGGGGTAAAGAAATTTTTGAAAGAAACTAGAAATAAAAGAAAAACTTAAGGATATATTTTATTTTTAAAGGACATTCATTATAATATTTAATGAGTAATATTTTTCTTATAAATAACCCCTTAAAATTAACCTTAGTTAAATTGCTTAATTATTGTTAAGCCAAAGTTCTCCGGTAGATTATAACTTCTGTAAAAAGGTTAAAAGATCTTCGGGGACTTTTGGTTTTATAATATGAAACATTTAAAATTCAGCATTAAATAATTTTTATAATAGAAAAAAAATAATTAGGAAGGACTTTAGAGGTGGTTACAAAAATCTGAATTATACGCTTTTTCCAGAAACCAACTCTTAAATTCCTTCTAATTCAAAATGTTTGCATGTACGTACATATATATAAATATTCTTGAAAAAGCGAATATTCTAATTTTGTAACCAACCAGAAACTTCCGTATAATAAATTTGTTTGAAAATATAATTTAATGGGGAATTATGTCCTATTTTTTAGGAAACTTTTGACTTGTTTCATGAGTCATTTGTTAGGGACTTTTGATGTAGCACCGTTAATTATATATGAATATTATTTAGAGAATTTCTATAAATCTGTTAAAAAAGTCCTTTATTCATTGTAAATATAACTTAACTTTCGATATGTATAGATATTATGGTAATTTAATTAAATAAAAATATACACCCTAAAGTTTTATTTAGTGATCTATATCTGTTTCATTAATAACTTAAACTTTTACGTTTCTAAATATTAATTCTATTATGTATACAGTATGATTCATTAATGATTGACCTGACAAATACCACCGTGTAGTGATTGATGAAAAAACGAAATAAAGAAAAAAACATAAAAATTTTGTATGGAAGTACGATTATGGGTTCAACAATTTTGGAGTTTTTCAGTTTTAAAGGAGATTTGATCAAATTTTTCAAAATTATTTCCTATACGTTGGTATATGTGAAATTATTCATTATAATGAATCACCCTATATATTGCATATATATATAAATATTTATTTAAAACCAAAAAATGGTGGAAACTTTACTATGATTTTTTATATTGTATCTGGGCACAGAAAGTATCGAATGCA
This sequence comes from Poecilobothrus nobilitatus, assembly GCA_947095535.1. Classification (NCBI taxonomy): domain Eukaryota; kingdom Metazoa; phylum Arthropoda; class Insecta; order Diptera; family Dolichopodidae; genus Poecilobothrus; species Poecilobothrus nobilitatus. Next base: position 178,108,156 of record OX352774.1, read on the forward strand.
CCATCACAGCATGTATAACTTTTTTTTTATCACATTGATTTTTTTTGTTTTCTTCCCCATTATATTTTTGGTATGTTTTTATGTTTTTTTTTAAATGTTTATAATAAGTTTATTATAGATGATTGGATGTAAAGATTTAAAATATCCTTTTATTTTTACATAGGAGAACAAAAAAAAAATGAAAAAGTTATAAAAAGAAGAAAAGAAAGAAAGTGTAATTTTCTAAAGTTGTGAAATTCAGAATTTATTTAAGCGTTTTGTTGAATTTTCTTATTAAAAAAAAAAAAGATGGCTAGTGCTGACGCGGTGTAGATAGAATATCACTCGAAAAAAAAACTTTTTTTGATGCTTGTTATTATTAATTTTTTTTTTTAACTAATATAAATAGCAAATTATTAAAAATTAATTAAATTTATCCCAATTTTTATTTTTTTTTGAAAAATTATTTAAAAAAATTTGATCAAAACTTTTAATGAAGAATTTTATCCATAATTAGGCATATACATAATAATTAGAACTATTTATAATTGGTAATCTTTAAACTTTTCAAACCTAAAATATATTAAATAATTTAAAATCAATGCATATACATTAATCTCTCTCACGGTGCGGTTTTTAGTTGCGCGATTTCGCAATAGCCGACCAAGCTTTTAATACTAAATTTTCTAACTATGCGTTAAAAAATTACGTGTAGTTACGCAGTTTGTTTTGGTTCTTTTCAGTAATTTTCATTTTTATGAAAAAAAAATACATATTTTAATTTTTAGTACAATCTCAATTTTGAATCGAGTAAACCTTTTTATAACTTAAAGTAATATTTTAGCCATCAAAGTTCAAAGGTCGCTAAACCAAGACGTTATTGCCACATTAAAATTGTATTATCTGAGAAGAAAGTTTTGAGAACTTCGAAAAAATTTGGCAACTGTTTTACACCCATTTGTAGAAATTTATAAAGAAAAGTAAAAAGTTAACAATCAATCACTGTAGACAAACTTTTTTCAAAAACATTTATCATAGTCAAGATCATCACCATTATAAGCTTATAGGAATATAGTAGTAGCAGCGCAACAAGTATTGCAACAAGTTGATGTACAAATGAAGAATTTGTATATGTATCCCATAGTGGTATTATAAAGTTTTTTTTAATGTCTAACTGTCATTTCAGGGAAATTGTTTCTTTAAAAAGAAAACTGAAAGATGAAAATTCAAAAAAATTTCCGTATCAAAAAATGGTAACATTATATCAAAATAATGAGTGATATAGATCTAGCAAATTAAACTGTGAACACATATAATTTTAACTGTATATCTACGAAATGGTGGAAAAAAGTATTCAATAAAGTATATGATGACTGTGGTGGACTGCTGGATAATATAAAAGATTAAAAACATTTATAAAGGGGGAAATTCTTGGTGTCTTTGGAAGATTCCCACCTCCCTTAGGAAAAAAAAAATATAGATGATCTGGGATAAATAAAATCCCAGGAAAAATATAGGAGTCTTCCAGAAGATGGAGAAGATGGTACTAGATATGCAAAGTCCAATTTCGTACTCAATCTTGCATTATTTATAATAAGTGAAATATTTTTTACACTTTTTCCAAAATTATGTGTTAGTGTAGATACTATTTTTCTAATTTTATCTGGGAAAGAGTCTTTAATTTATCAGTTTATTTTTTAGTTTTATGATAAAAATTCTATTTTTGAGATACATTTTCTAATTATATGTCATTGTGTTTTATAATTTCCATCACCAATGTCGCCAAAACATACAACATACAATGTCGCCAAAGAATACCACTGTGATAATATGTCTCAGAATTTTTTAAAGTCATTAAAATTGGATACGATTCGGAAGGAATTCTTTTTTGACAGAACCCGTGCCGGTCTTAGAATCCTAATCTTAGTAGGAAAATACGTTTTTAGAAAGTTTTAACCCAATCGGTGAAACCGTAAAGATAGAACAACGAAAAAATTTTAAAAAACATTTTATGAGCTTTGGTGCCGAAACAGGTTGTCGAATCGAAAAAATCCTGGTTCAGAGGAATAATCTACAAAATTTAGTTTTAATAGAGTACACCGTGTAGAAATGCATAAGTAACAAAGAAACAAACCCACAAACAAACAAACAAGCAAACAAATAAACACATTTTCTGCATTATAACTAAATAAAATAATTTTTATTGATTTCTTTAACAATCACAATTTTAGCCCTTCTCTCTTATTATCTTATATAGTTTTTAAGAGATTATTAAAATAAGGTGTCACTTACTTCATTTTCTTGAATTTCCTTTTTTTATTTAGTAAAAAAAAACATGTCCTTGTTGCATTATTATCCTGTAAGATTCATTTGCATTTACAAAAGCATTTTGTTTTTGAAATATTCTTAGTTTTCTTTTTGAGTGTCCTTAAAAAAAAAAAAAAAAAAAAAAATTACTTTAACCTAAAAATATAAACCAAAAACAAAGTATGTTAAAAAGAGTGAATGTCATAAAGGAACGGAAGCATAATTTTATTAATTCAATTTATTAATTTTGCGTCTAGTTCGATTTATTGAAGAATTCCATTTCTTACATTTCTGAAAACACACTTTTAAATAATCCACTAAATACACAATGGGATAGAATACGAAATGTCATATGCCAAAATCGAGTGTATTAAAAAACTATATTCGTTAACTTCCGCTGTCCAACTTACAAAATCGAAATGGCAACTTTCGGTGATTATTTCTTAAAAGACACAAGATTTTCAGACACGAGATTTTGAGTCACAAAGTTTAGACACGTGCGATTTAAAAACGCGCAATTTAAAAAAACTATATATTTAAATACGCGAAATTACGATAAGCTTCCTAAAAAGAAAGGAGCTGTTTTTTGAATTTATCCTAATACATACTTATATTTTACACAAATGTAATTTACCTATTATGTTAAATAAAATTTTCTTTTCGTATTTTCAACTGAGAGTTAGAAAAACTTGTATTGCATTGTTATCTTCTAGTATTGGTATGAACTCGTAAATTTATGAAGGTCAGTGTACATAATAATCTTCAATTGTTATTGTTATTCATTTTCTATTCTTTATAATAAAATTGATATCCTTTAAAATCCTTTACATATTTTTCTTTTGTATATATTTTTTTTTTTTTTGCAAAGAATAATAATGCTTATTTGGAATTAAGTTATTAATAAAGAAAAAAACAGCCAAAAGGGTTTGATTGTCGCAAATAAAATAAAATTTTTTTTCTCTTTTTTTTAAATTCATAATTTTTTCTAGAAGATGCAAATGTAACTACTGAGATTTAATAGAGACATTAAGATTATTTTAATATTAAACTTTGGAATTTGAAAAAGGTTCAGATTATTTATAGGATTTATTTAGGAATGAGTATGTATTAGGCAAATTGATCAAATAGCATTTCATTTGATTTTCTGTATTGTAGCTAAGTTTTTGTTTTGGGCATAATTTGGTCTTTGAAGTTCTTGAAATCTAAAGTGTTTCTAAACTTCAATAACTTTTAACAAGAGCTTGAAAACGTTTACTATTAAACCTTTAATAATCGGCATAAGTTAAGAATATTTCGAAGGAAAAGTTAAGTTTATTCTGGTGTTTTTTCTGATTGTAGTTTATAGAAAATCTTTAACTGTTTCAAATATGTATTTTATATATAATTTTCTAAATTTGGTACTTCAACACTTTGTAGTATCCATAATTCAAATATATTATTTATAAATTTATTTCTACAGTTATCCTTGTTACCCAGGTATACTGTGTATGGTATGTTAATATATTTTAAGAAAATTTTACTAAATTTGAAGAAATCTGAGGAGAACTGTAAAAAAAATTTAATAAATTTTGATTTAGGATGCAATATGAAAATCTCCTGGAAATTTCAAATAAAATCAAATCCTTTTAAATTTTAATTATTTATTGCAAACACTTTAAAAAAAAAAAAAGCAAGTTAAAATTCTTATATAGAATGAATATAAATTGATACTGAGATAGTTTTTAGATAATGGTTTTAAAATTTAAAATCATTTAGAAAAGAAATCCTTTTTTTTTTTTTTATGCATAGATTTTTTTAATCCTTCCTGTTATTTTTCTTTTATTTTGAACAATTTTATCTTAATATATTTTTTTTTTTGTTTTATAGAAAATATCTTTTGGGAAATGAACAAGTCGATTTTGTACTTATACTTTATACATATATATATATATATATGTATGTATAGATAGAATATTGTATAAAGAAAAACTATATTATGAATTACAATTTAATTCCTTGCGGGGACATTGTTCTAATTCTTGAAAAATTTCTTTATAGATTAATTTAACGCTATTGTGGTTGATTGTCGATAAAAAAAAAACAAAAACACAAAAAAAAAAAAAGAAGAAAATTCATGAGACAAGGACATTATTCGGTTCTCTATTTAAAAATTGAAAAGAAGAAAAAAAAAAGTTTTTAAATTAGAATACTATAAAATAAAATATGAATTGAGAGTAGAGAATTTTTTATTAGAGAAAGAAAATTTAAAATTAATATTATTATTGAAAACTTTAACGTTATTATTGACACTTTATTGAATTTGAATTATTTGGCGACATAATTTTTTTTTTTTAAAAAGATTGAATGAAAATCTACATTTATCTAATAGATATTTTATTTAAATTTTAAAATGGTACATTTTTTTTTTTTTTGATACTTTAAAATTTTCTTACAATTGAATTTAAAAGTAATTTGACACTTGTAGTTTTTGCATCCTGTTTTTTTTTTTTTCAACCCACATCCGAAATAAAAAAAATCAAAACTTATTATGATAAGATTTTTATTACGTATTATGATAAGAAAACTGCTGATTTTGGAATTTATGATGTTGAAATTTTGGGATTTTGAATTTTGAGATTTCGTGGCCAAGCTCATCCCATATATTCCAAAAATATTCCAAAATACAAAATCTCTAAAAAAAAAAAATTCCAAAACATAAACTCCAAAAAAAACTCCTGCTAAATAAATGATTGAAACGCTGATTTTGTAATTAACCCAATCAGTATCCCCATTAAGAGGAGGGATTTTATAGTAGATTGACTTAATGTCAATATAATTATGTTTGGATATCAAGGATCAAGGTAATAAATATTTTAAAAATATGTAAACAAAGTAATAAATAATTATAATGTTATTGATTATTTTTAACATTTTTAAATGCATAAAAAGACATTATTTTGTTACTTTGGGATTTTGTAATATTGGGTTTTTCTTACTTGGAATTTTGAAATTTGAAATTTAAAAATTTAGGATTCTTTATACTGGGATTTTTTCTTTCTTGGGATTTGTTTTTTTTTAGGATTTATGTGGACTCCCATTTTTATGTGACCCTATCTTATATATTTTGGGTGTTTAAGTTTCCTTTGTATGACTTGCTACTCTCTGTTTTTTATGTTTGTATATTTTAAATTAGTTAAATAGAATTTGCTTTTTTTAAATATACATATATTTATTTAATATTTTGAAAAAAAAAAAAAAAAAATATTTTTTAAATGTCAGCTAGAATATAAAATCTTTTATACTTATTTAAATAAGTATCTGTAGATATTATTATTAAAAATTATTTTGATTGGTTGAATAAAAATTAATAAAAGAAAAAGTTTATGATGCAACTGAAAAATGAATTTCCATTTGAAATAGCTAATTGATAAAAATATTAAAAAAAAAAAAAAAAAAAACAAAAACTTTTATGATAATTACAATAGTCCATTATATATTTTTTATTCTTTTAAACTTTTAATCTTTTGTTTTTAACCATAAAGGTAATTTTTTACTTTCAATCGCTGTTTTCTAATTAACTAAAAAAAAAAAAAAGAATTAAAATGAATCGTGACAAAAGTTCCAGTTAAAAAGTTTTTCATTGAATACTTAAAATTTTTCCTTTTTATTTTTTTTTTTAATTTTATTATATAAAAAAAAAAAAACCAATAATTATATAATAAAAATAACAATAAAAACAGAAATGTCACAATTAATGGAATTCTAATAAAATAATTTTAAATTCACCAGATACACCAATAATAAATGAAGTTAATAAAAATCAAGATAAAAAAGAGACAAAACTATATAATGTAAAAAAAGAAAAAGAAAAAAAACCTTTCAATACTTAAATCTTCTTTTATGATTATGGAAAAACCATTAAAAATTTATGAAGGATAATGGAATTTTAGTGTTGCCATTACTACAATAATGAAAATATTCATAATTTTTTTTTCAGAAAAATAAAAAAAAAAAATTAAAATTACAAAAAAGGAAAAATAAAGCTTGTTAATACCATATGTCAAATAACGTATTTTATATTTTAAGTATCTTAGCGCTATTTTCAACGCACTTAAAAATTGCCAATATTATGTAATATTGTTTACAAGAGGGGTGTCATAAAAAAAATTTATTTTTGTTGTAGATGTTATTTTTTTAGCATAAACTAGTTTTTTCTTAAGGTAATAGTTAGTTTTTAGCACACTGCCAAACAAATTTTAAAAAAATGTGTCTATTAGTTTCACTCTGTCCGTCCGTCTGTCCGTCCATCTGTTTACAAAACTTCTACACCATTAAAGATAGAGAAAAAAAATTAAAAAATGGGTAAAATAAATAAGATAGCAATTGATAGTACAAGAGCAATTACTCCTCCTAATTTATTGGGAATAATTACAACCATGGGTAGATCTCATAAAAAAAATTAATGGTAGCTCCATCCATTACGCAACTGCAGTCCCTCCAACATTGAAAAAGCCCCTTTTTTTAAAACCATACATCATGTTCTACTTAACAATGAGAAAACGCCATTCGTCAGGAATTTTTTTTACTTTTAGAAATCAATATCAAAATTATACAATTTTTTTTAAATTTAATATTTAATTTACCGTTATGTGAAAACTCCAGCACGCGTTTGGACAAGGACTAGAAATTTTGAGATAAGAAAAGAACTTTTAGAATTAGTATAAGTTTCCTCAAGAAATTTTTTTGAACCGCCTCCTGTTTATGAGCTATTAGAGCTTAAAAATTTAAAATTTGCTATTTTTAACCACCTGTAAGTTAGGCACCTGTACACATTTTTCTTCGGCAAGATATAAAAATTAAAGCTCCAGTAATATTTTTTTACGTGTGTTAACGACTCTTTTTAGTTGTATGAGGTTCCAAAGTTACACCCCCTCAAAATTGCAAAAATGCTTTATTTTCAGATTTATATATCTCAGGCTCTATAAAACGCTATAAGACTGAACATTTTCTTACAGTTCTATAAAATAATATCAGAATTGTGCAATATTTTGTAATTTACTATTTAAATTTACCGTTATGTGAAAACCAAATTTTGCATGATTTTTCTTTTTTTAATAACTCCGGCACTCTTTCAGATAGGAACTTAAAATTTGAGACAAGAAAGAACTTTTAGAATTAACATAAGTTTCCTTAGAAAATTTTTTTGTACCACCGTTTATTTAAGAGCTATTAGAGCTCAGAAATTTAAAATTTGCTTTTTTTAGACACCTGTAAATTTTCAAATTTTTCGTTGGTTTATATTTTGCCTTGTTTTTATCAAGATCAATTGCAGGTAATTTATATGCTAGTTAAATTTTTCAATTTAGATTGTTAGAGATGCAATGGAAAATAGAACTTCTAAATAAAGTCAAGGTTAGTATCAAGGATTTCAGACATTGTGTTGATTTCTCTCAAAATACGTATAGACATATAGAATTTGCCTTAGTCTGTAGAGTTTTTGTGTGACACATAAAAAAGCTCGATAAACCTCAAATTGTTCGAATTTTTTCTATATCCCATTTGTTCGTAAATAGCATGGGATTAATAACACAGCCCGTAATTTACTGAACAAATATGATATCAGCCACAAAACGACTGAAGCGAGTTAAAATTTTAGCTTCATAAGCAGGAACACATATCAAATTTTTTCTTTTTATCACATTAATCCAAACAAGGTTGCAAAGCAAAACTAAGAATTTGATTTTGGACTAACTCAATACGTGAAATCATATTGCACGGACAAGTAAAAGTTTTAGTTTAGTAGATTTTTCCATCAACAAAGCTATGAATATTTGAATAGGATAGATATAAGCTAATGTCATAGGTTGCCACTGAAAAAAATAAACAATTTAAATAACTTCTGTATAGAACTCATGAATTTGCAAGTATAAGTGGCAGAAGTGTTCTTTTTAAAAAGAACTTATGACCTATACGACAAATAAGACAATATGACAACTTGAAATAGGATACTTGAAAAAACTTCAGCTTTATGCTTTATGCCAAGAATAATTTTATAAGGAATTAGATCGAGTTAGATACTTGCTCTTTATTTTCCATTGTATTTAAAATATCCGAGATGAATGCGGTTAATTTTAGATTTAGTTTTTAAATGACATTTTCATAAAAGTTTTTCACAAGCATTATACTATTTTTTTTATTCATAAAACGTTGCAGAAAATTTTCATATTTTTTTTTAAATTCCTAATGACCCTGAGATAAAAGTACTAGGATTTACCAATCGGCACAAATAAGAAAAAAAGTAAAAATAAAAAAAAAATTGGCTAAATTAAATTAAAATTTTCAAAATTATTTTTAAGATTGAAAAATATAATTATTAAAAACTATTAAAAATATCCTGCTCAGAATCAGAATAAATTCTAAGAAAATCGATGTATTTAAATTTTTTTGTTTTTTTCAAATGTAATTAATTAAGTACAAAAAACATTTCAGAAAAATGTTTTGGATTTTTTCTAAAAATTATTTAATATTTAAAAATTAACTAAAAAAAAAATGTTGTTTTTAGTATTTAATAATATTTTAAGTTGGTTCTCAGTTTATAGACGGATCACCTTGAAGAAAAAAAAAAATAAAAGAGTAGGCATGAAAAAGAATGTATGGAGACGGTATAGTAGGTATGGTAAACACTGAACACACTATTCATTTGACTAAAATTTGAGATTTTTGCAATTTTTTATTAAATAAAAAATGGAAATAAAATGATTTATGAATATTTTTTTTTAAAAATATGTATTTTTATTTTGTTCTGATGAAAAGAAAATTTTATTAGGGTTACCACAGATTTTTATTTGTAAATTCACAGTAGCGAAAATTAAAAAAAAACAAAAAAACATTTTTGTTTAAATCTTTGGTAAGTTTTTTCCTAAGGAAGATGGGAATCTTCCAAAGACACCAAAATTCTTACTGACTAAACCCATCTTCCAGGGATGAAAGCCCTATATGCTAATGCAGTATATTAGCTAGGGTGTAGGAGTAGGAAAGATTAGAACAATAGTATGCGGAAACGTTGAATTCGAGTGGGTCTGCAAGAACTGTAAGCAACCAATGAATCCGCTTATTATTATTACTATTTTGCTAACAGTGATTGTAGCCATCAAAAGTTAAAACATGCAGTAGCATATAATACTTTCGTGCTTGAGGTAATAATTGAAGGCAATCCCACTGTTACTGTAGCAGCTATTATTATTGGTATTAGTATTAATTATTAATATTATTATGTATTTAGTCAGGGTCATCAGTGGATTACAACGTGCAGTACTATATAACACTTTTCTGCATGATATAACTGTAGAGAGCTCCATTGTAGCTGTATTATTGTTATTATCTTACAGAATTATTATTAATTATAGAATTTTGAAATTATGATCGTGATTTTAATGTTAGCTAGTATATTGTTTCTATTATTTTTTTAAAATTGAGGCAAGATAAGATAGAAAAGGGAACATTACTGTTCCATAATATTAAAGAGTGCTTCTTTGATTAAAATTTAGTTTATTCGTAGTTACAGCCGCTATAAATCTTATTTTGTTACGAAAAATATTAAAAAATCAGAAACTAACCTTAAATCGGAGGGTATTTTTAAACGTTTCGAATACGAAAGTAAAACACATAGGTATATTAAAAGCTGCTTAAAGTTGAACATTAAATTGAACATTGAACTAAAATACCATTAGACATAATAACAGAACAGCTGTAGTTCAATTTGAGAAACTTGATCCGTAGTAATCAAACGAATCATTTTATGTTGTTATTTCGGTTTTTTTATTTGAATATGGGGGTTTTAATTTTTTTTTTTTTTGAAAAAGGATCGTTAATCATTTTTAACTCATTTTTTATTCTGGAAAATCTTTTTAATTTTTTTTTTTCATTTTGTTTTTTATATGAATTCTACAATTTTTAATATATATGTATCTTTAGGATTTGAAAGCCAAATAAAATAAAAAAAAAAGAAAAAACTAAAATTGCTTTATCAACATTAATATGAAATCAAGGAATCAGTCTAATCGTTTTATTCTTTGTCTAAGAGACCTAAATATTCAGAATTTTTTGTGGGGTTGTATAATTTAAAATATAAAATAATTTTTAAAATACCTTCTAACAATATTAGATGGTATGTGAAATTGTTTATGGATTGTATCGAATTAGAATGACAGGTGAACCGCAGGTGTATATATATAACAAAAAGATAAAGAAAAAAATGAAAAAAAAAAATGATTTTCTCATTATGAAATATGATTTTTTAGTATTTTATAAATAATGTGAAGTAAGATAATGTTATAAAATATACATGTCTGTATATACAAGAATCTGTAAATTTTTGTAAATCTGTAAAAGTGTAAACCTCAAAATGTTTTTTTTTTTTTTTTTATAAATTGATATTTATAAATGATGAGTTAATCTATAAATAAAAATCTTTAAAACTGTTTTTAAAATCATAATTCTTTTTCAAAATTCACAGCATTTATTTAAAAATCTTTATTAATGTAAATATTAATAATGAATTGTAACTGTAAAAAAGGATATTTTAAGATTGAAGGAAAGATTTGAATACGATTAATAGAAAAATTCATTTTAAATGGCTTTTTTTGTGGTATATTTATTGTGCTACTATGGTTATCGGTGTTTAAATTTTACATATCACATGCCAATGAATCCAATATATTTTTAATGGTGTTAACTATAAATGGTGAATTTGCTCGCTGATTTCAATTGCTGCTGATTATGTATTAAGTACATCTATTTTTTTATGTTGGTGTAATTTTGTTTTTTGTTTATTCAAATGTCTAATGTTTTTTCTAAAGAGGTAAACGTATTTTCTAAATTTTTTTTTTAATGATATGGTTTCACTTTTATTTATATAAATCAATATGATAATGCAATATTTCTAAACCATCGGTTGAATGCTATGTTACTAATTGTTAATTAATTAAATTTGCAACTTGTGCAGGATTTGAATCTCTACTTCCTCGATTAATATACCATACTTAAATACTCCGTTAACGAGACTTCTTCAACATATTTTTGACTGTTATACTTTTATATTTTTTTGTAAAAAAATAATTTTTGTATTATTTTAGCATACTTTAAGGAGAAATTATAAATATTCGTCTTTTTAAGATGGAATAAGTGTGTTAAGCTCTTGTATCCGAATTGCATTTTGATTTATTAGAAAATGGTAGAAATGTATGGGTGTAGAATTGTAGATTTAGCAGCTAAGTGAACGTTTTCGTTGCCACTTATTTCTATGTGATCCGGGACCTACATGATTTTTTTCTTTATTTTTCATTTGAAAAATTGGTTGTCAAGCATATTTTATTGAGCCGGACATGTTTCTTACATTCTATACTACTTGGAATACTGATAGATTATCGGTGCATACAAGATATTTTCTTTGGTTTTCTTTTGCGAATTATAAAAATTGCACTAAGCCCAATGTTTCAGCTTCAAACACGTTTCCATACATTGAGTAATTAAAATAAATCTAATACTTTATTAGTTAAAGATTAATAATTAGCATATACAATTAACTTTTAATTAATTTACATACTCATATAAGGATAAATACATTGCTTTATTATATTTGTATTTTCATATTTAAAATTTTCTGTTTCTTTTAAAACTAATGTATAGAAGGAAGGAACATTCATATATTTTGTATTTTTTATTAGATGCAATTTTCACTTAGTTAAGTCATTTGAATAAACATCATGAATGAAAGTTTTTTTTTTTTTTTTTTTAAATAACGTCTGACTTATTTCATTCTTATAACAGAATAAAATTAAAAAACAAAAAAATTTAAATAATTAAAACGAAAATCTCAGTTTCATTGTAAAAATAGTATATTAAAGAAAGTCTCTTAAGCAGACATTTTCTCATCATAATTAGACAATTTCACATTTTAGTCTTTTTCATGTCATTTGTAAAAGGTTTGTGCAGTGAACCTCTAAATAAACATTTTCATATTAGATGAATCTTAACTAAAATTGATAGATCAACAATAGCAACAACTACATTTATATTTTCTTATTTGCTTTTCACTTTCTTTTTATTATTATATGTACCTAGTATAAAGGTACTTGACTTATACTCTCAATTTAAGAAATAATAAGAATTCACCTGTAAATTCATTTAGTTTCATTTTGCTTTTATTTTCAAACGCGCTCAAAGTACTATAATTTCTTATTCACTTGAATAAACCACATAAAACAGTCATACATACTTTACTAGCTGTGCATTTATATTATTATTATTATTATTATCATTATAATCATAATCATTATCATCATCTAAAAATTTTCATCTTTAATGTATTAGAAGAGTAATCAGTCATATGGAAATCATCCTGTGTTTTTTGACGTGAAAAAAAAAATGAATAAAACCTATCAAATTAAACGAGATACCTACCCGAATTCCCTTTTACTCTAGGGAAGTAAAAATTAAATCTAAATCTTAAAAAAAAAATAGGCATAGGAAAAGGAATATGGGAAATAAATAGAGTAATCTATAAAGGATTATTCATATATATTAGAAATCTTTAATAAAAAATGTATTAGAATAAGAGAATTTTTTTTTTTTTTTCAATTTTAAAAAAGAAAATTTTGTATTAATTTTCAAAGAATACGACTTTTTTCTCAGAATATTTTATGCTTAAATTATTATTTTAAATATAAAATTTTGAAATATTTGGATATTATTATTGAAAGCCTTATTTAAATATTAGTAAAATATAGATAATTAGTAGGAATTTTTCCATAAATTATTAATTTTTTATTAGGATTATTAATCGAGGTAGTGGAGGTTAAAATTTTGCAGAGGTTGCAGAGATTTATTAATTAAATCAGTTTCTGGTTTTATTTCATTGTAAAAAAAAAAAAACATATTTTCATTTAATAGTAAAATCAACAAGGTAGAATGTAAACCAACGGTTTTTAAAAGCGTACATTTCCAAAACTCAATACAAACTGTTTAGAATTGTACGCACAAAAATTTGAAAATTTCATGTAATAAGAAAAAACGTGAAAATAGGATATTTTTGAAATTTTGAGGGGCCGTAAGTTCGGAATCCTATATAACTAAGAAAAGCCGTTAATACACGTAAAAATATATTATTGAATCTTTAATTTGCCGAAGAAAAATTTTTTTTCAAATATTTTTAAGCCCTAATAGATCATAAACAGGGGGTGGTTCAAAAAAATTTTCTGAGTAAACTTATAATTCTAAAAGTTCTTTCTTGCCTCAAAATTTCAAGCCTCTATCTAAAAGGGAACCGGAGTTAAGAAAGTAGAAAAATCATGCAATATTTGGTTTTCACATAACGGTAAATTTAAATACTAAATTTAAAAAATTATATAATTTTGATATTAATTTACAAAGTTAAAAAAAATACCTGTCGAATGACGTTTTCAGATTGAAAAAATCTTAAGCAAAACATAAAATATATGCATTTAAAAATAGGGTTTTTTCAAAGTTTGAGGGGCTGTAGCTCCGTAATGGATGGGGCTACATGAAAAAGTTGTTCCACAAAATTAATTTTTTTATGAGACCTACCCATGGTTAAAATTTTTTTTCTCTATCTTTAACGCTGTAGAAGTTTTGTAAACAGACGGATGGACGGACGAACGGACGGACGAACGGACGGACAGAGTGAAACTAATAAGCACATTTTTTCATATTTTTTTTGGAAATGTGCTAAAAACTATTAATATAACTTAACGTTCAATTAAATCCTAATGAGATCCTCGTCTATTTAATTTTTTAATCACAAATAATTTCTATCTTTGATAGGGATATGCATATTAAATTTTAAACTGCTAATGTCAATGCAATTAAGATTATACCCTGTTATGGTACATGTAATCTGCCTCTTATAATGAAATAATAGGGTTAATAATAGAATTAACTTCTGGATTTTGGATGTAACCTTTTTTATCTATATAAATAAAATGTTCGGGAGCTATAAATCCTGATTATAATTTTCTTTTTATATACTCATCGTTATGACAAATTATATGGGATATTAAACCATTTTAATGAGTGTTAATTGTTCTGTCAAAATATTTGCCAATCAAATAAATCATAAAATTCTCGATTATTTTTATTTTGTGATTTTTTTTTTATATGTTTGAAGAAAGGAAATAATGCAGAAAGGATGTTTTTGATTTGGTGATTTCATTAATGCACACTTTTGTACATTTTCTATTAAATTTTCTTCATTTTTTCATTAGACTAACACTAACGTTGTACCAGACAAGCGCTATATAAGTGTATGTCTAATAAATGCTTGATAGCTATTAATACTGCTGAATAAAGTATGTATGTTATATAATATTTAATCTTTGATATTTAAATTGCATACTTTTAGGGAAGATAAATTTTTCAAAATTTTTTTTTTTTTTATGTAATTAATTATAATTGTGAAAAATTATAATTAATTTTTAATGTAATCAAAAACACATCTGGTTTAACTTATCAGATAGTAAATAAATTTTTGACAGTTTCTCTAATAAATGAGTTTGGCTTTGAATAATTTGATTAGATTTCATTACATTGTTGACATTATTTTTATCTGCATTGTAGTTAAAATAATTTTTCTATCATTTTTTTTGTTTTTTTTTATTATAAAAGTTTATTTTGAAAATTCATCAATTTTTTTAAAATGATAACAAACAAGCAATCAAAAATATGTTTTTCATTGAAGCATACGAACAAGCGTCAGAAGTTTTATTCCTAAAGTTTCTTATAGTTACAAAAAAAAAAAAGAAAAAAAAATTTAAACACAAAATGGGAGTTAAAAATAATGTTAAAATGACAAAAAAATGACAATATAGATTTATAGTATAAGAGCTATTAATATGAAATTTTTTTTTAATCTTTCGATCTTCTATAATGCAATTTTTATTTTTCCACGTGCCATTTTTCCATTTTTCCTCTAGTTTCTTTTAGTATTTGGTATTTTTTAATTATAGATTTTCTAAAATCATTATTATTATAAAATTTAAATATATAAATATTATCACTTATCAATTAGTTTTTACGCAAACTAAAATTTTTAATTAAATAATAATATGTACATACACAGGACTAAAATTAAATGTTCTTTGCACTGAAGTTAAAAAATTGTTTTATCCTTTAATCTTAACATTTTTCTATCAATAAAATTTTTCATAAATTTTCTCATAAATTTCAAAATATAATATAAAGGTCCGTTTAAAGCATCTAATTTTTATACTACAATTTAAAAATATTTTCCTACGATTTCTATAAAATTTATAACTAAATTGCCTATCAACAGAGAATATTTGTCGTTTTTTTTGTAAATAATGCGAAGTAATGGGAGCCCACCAAAAATTAATGTGTTTGTCAATTGGGGTACAAAAAAAAAAACACCTAAAAATAAAAATATTATATAAAACAAGTAAATGAAAATTGAAATGGGGGAAAAAAAAGAAAAACAAAATCAATTTTATCAGAAGATAATAATTTTTTTTTAAACATCAATTTTCGGCAATAAAAGTAATTTATTCGCGTATTTATTCGCGATTTATTGTCTATACGATTTAATTTTTTTCCCCTTGTACATGTATATATATATATATATTTTTTTGCATTAAAGGATGATAAAGTCAGATTAAATGTTTATTTCTGACTTTATTTTTTTGTAATTGATTTGAAGAAATGATCAAAAATTGGTTTACACGAAAATAGAGGGGAATTGAACTTGAAACAAGAAAAATTGATTGAATACCATTTATATGAGTTGTTCTTGCACATTTTAAGATATATAATAAATAACAAATATTATAATTGATGAATTGTTATAGTTATTGTTTTGTGTTAGGGAAGTTTAGTTTTAAGAAAATCTAATGTATTATTTATTTTCACTTAAAACTTATATTACTACACATCTACGTCATGTGTCAGAATTTAAACAATACGAATGAAACTATCACTATAATAAAACAAACGTTAAAATAATAGTAAAAGAAAAGAAATTGCTGATATTGTATAGTGTTGTAAAATTATTGAAATTAAAATTTAATTTAGAAAAAGTTTCAGGTCACATACTTCAAAACTGCGGAGATTTATTCCGAGCAAGATATGTGCAAATTGCTTTGTCAAATATGAATTGCCAGCAATAAACCCTATACAAATCTTTACTTTTTTAGAGACTGTAGGACTGACCGAAGTATTATAAGCGGAGCGAAAATCCACAACACGTAGAAACAGGGGGATCACAATAGACCTACTTTTAAAGTGTTATTTGTACCTCTTAAATAAATCTAATCTAATCTAATAGTGCTGTAAAATTATTGAGATTAAAATTTAATTTAAAAAAAAACTTCTTAAAAGAGAAAAATTATGACTTAATATTAATTTGACTTACTGTTCTTGTACACTTTTTAAAGATACATGAAATAACACATGTAATTTATTATAATTTTATTAAATTCCTAGATGGAATAAATCGGTTTACGAGATTTTGTTTGTGGTACGAACATTTCGAATTTGCACAAACTATCTCCCACCTCATGTGCTCTCCAGAATTGGCAACTATTACATACATACAACAACCAATGATTCAAGGACAACATTAATAACTTTGTTCAAAATATGTATGTTAAATTGAAATCTATTTTCATTTCCTAAACTGAATTTTCGGTAACTGTTAGTAAATAAATATTTTAAGAACATATAACCTATTGCTTAGTCAAAAAAAGTAGGAGGTATCTAGTGGGTTAAATTTCGACCCACATATAGGACTCATGCTCAGTCTACTTTTTTATAGTGTCTCTCAATAAAGCAGCTGAGAATACCTTGAGCTAGCAAAAAAAAAAAAAAAGAAAACAGACGAGACAAATACACTATAAATTGTTTTTTGTCTTATCTGAAACGTATTTTTAAAAGATGTTCACATTTTCTTTAAAAAAAAAAAAAATAAGAATTGATGAAAATCTTATTAGGATTAATCAATTTTCTATTTTTGGTATCTATATGAGATCACTAAAACAGGCAAAAAATATTCTGAGTAATAGTTGTTTATTTGAGGAAATTGCGCCTAATTTTTTATTAGAAATTTCAATAAAAGTTCATTGGAACTGTTAAAAATTTGAATTTTCCAGAATTTAGCAATTACCTTTTAGTTTTTTTTATATAATATTTTTCGTTTTTAAAATTTTTAAATTAGTTCTCTTTTAAAATTTATTACAGTAATGAGGGTTGGTGGAAAACTCGAAAGTCACCAAGAGGAACTGCACGTGCTTCCTCAAGGTAGTGTTGGACTTTAACCAACCAAAACCACCTCCTTTTAAAACCAAACTTTAGGATGGAACCTTTAATACGAATGTAGAGTTTGGTTTTGGGGATAGGGATGTGGGAAGGATAATTGGGGAAATTGACATTGGGAAATCTGGATTATGAGGGATAGATAGGAAAATTTGGAGGGGCATTTTGAAGAAAGATGTTAATGTTCTTCTTAAACTTAAGTAAATCGTATACATATGAATTACCAACCTTAGGAAACACATGCGATGGTATATGGTTCCACAAATGGGACGTGCGTATGACAAACGAATTTCGATAGGCTGTATTTCGCCATCTGAAGAAAATAAAACAATGGTTCAAATTGAAAAAACAGGTATGGTCGCCGAAACATTTTGAATTGAAGCAAAAAAATATTTTTGGTTTTCCTTCTAATATCAATTTTCGACAAAAAATATAAAATAGAAATTTATTTGTTTTCATAAACAATTGTTTTTACAATAAAATTCGATAAGGTTTTGACCGTTTTCCTACAAACCATATAGGGCATCTGTTGCATAGTTGTTATTCTATGCTATAAAATTAGTTAAATATAAGAAATTCAAAAATATAAAAACAGTGCAAAATTCAGCAAAGAAAAACAAATTGAAAGTACAAAAATTGTAAAAAAAGTAAATTTGGAATTTTAAAATAATGAAAGTTAAGTTGTTCTTTATATGTTGTTGCAGATGCCAAAGTAAGTAAAGTGTACTGTGATTTTGAGAATATTCTGTTGGTCGTTGCTCGCCAGTGCTTTTATTATTTCGATGACGTAGTTCCAGTATCTCTTGGTTTATTATTGCATTCTTGTACAATATGCTTGATAGCTAGTGTACTACTGTAGAAATCGCTAGTTGGTAGCTTGCTGCAGTCAAAAATGTACTTGTGTGTGTAGAGAGTGTGCATCGAAGTCGTATTTTTGTTAGTTTGATACCTTACACCTTTACTATTACCTAAAATACTTGCATGGTTTCATTAAAATCTATGTTAAAACTATTTTTTCTTTGCGTCTAAAAATTTCATTTCTAATGCTTAAAGTACTGAGGTTAATATGACACATTTTTTGTTGGTAATATGAATGCATTGAATTGCTTCCCATAAATGCCATTTTATTTTAAATAAATTAAATAATTTATGTTTCTTTTATTTATTTACCTTTAAAAAACAAAATAAAAATATAGTAATTTAGAGGATTATAATATTTATACATTATCAGTCATTTGTAATTATTTATTTATATGGAAAACAGCAAAAAAAAAAAGAAAAATCTATTTGATATACTAATTTCCAAAGGATAATACAAAGTGTTTAGAATTGTGACTCTGCACCAAAATTTGAAAATTTTATATAATAAGAAAAAATGTGAAAATAGGACTTTTTTGCAATTTTGAGGATCTGTAAATTAGGAACTCTATATAACTAAAAAAAACCGTTAAAATTCGTAAAAATATATTACTGAAGCTTTGATTTCTATGTCTTGCCGGAGAAAAATTTGTACAGGTGTCTAAGTTACAGGTGTCTAAAAATAGCATATTTAAAATTTTTGAGTCCTAACAGTTCTTAAACAGGAGGTTGCAAAAAATACTCTATATAATAAAAAAAGAAGAAGCTTATACTAATTCTAAAACTTATTTCTTGTCTCAAAATTTAAGTTCCTATCTAAAAGCTTGCCGGAGTTATGAACAAATAAAAATCATGCAAAATTTGGTTTTCACTTAACGATAAATTTAAATAGGAAATTACAAAATATTAAATAATTTTGATATTGTTTTATAGAGATCAGAAAATTTTCGGTCTTCTAGCGTTTTTAGATTGTAAAACTAAAACTACTACTATGGCTTTTTTCAATTTTGAGGGGCTGTAACTCTGGAACACTAAACAACTAAAAGAAACGGTCAAGACACATAAGAATATATTACTGGAGCTTTAATTTTTATCTCTTGTACAGGTTATTCCTTACCTAAATTTGAATCGATTTCAATTTAGGTAAGGAATTTTACATGCACTAAAGTCTATAACTGTTCTAGTAATGATTTTATATGAATTAATTAAGGACAATTCTATTACTAAGAATATATTTCTAATAAATTGTCACATTTTTATCCTATTATCTACAATACCTTTATTTTCCCTGATTATTTTCTTCTCGTTCGAACATATTCCAACGCTAACTACAGTCTTCTTAGCCTAATAGTTGTATAATTTGTAAGCCAAAAAACAAAAACTAAAAGCGCCGTTTTTGATATTTGAATGATATTTGAGTGAATTGATTTGAGTGTATTTAAATTTGTACTTGCGAGTGTATTTAAAATATATCTAAAAATAAAAAAAAGCATTGATTGAACTGATACTATTCTGTGACATAAAATTGTAAATGTTCATTTTTTCAAAAAAAAAAAAAAATAAAAGAACAAAAAAATATGGAATAACTCCACACCAACATCATCAACTTTTTAACTCATTGAATCTACTTGAGATTATTAACACTAAAAATTTAAGAGTACCTATCATTCATTAATGTTTTTAAAGTAAAGTTATAATAATTAAAGAAAATTTTCTCACTAATGAATCTTGATAAGAAAACTTGAAAATTTTTCAATTGAAAAGGATGATACATATGCATATACAAATAATATATATATAAGGATAATAATATACGTCTATTTTGTTGATATTATTTAGAGAGCTTTTGAGGAAATATTTCCTTCTTCAATTTTTAACTTTTGATTGAGAAGGGGCGGGGGATATTGTAAAAGAAGGAGAATAATTAGAGCAAAATGTATAAATGAATGATTTTTCTATTTTAATTAAATCAATATTTATAATGTTCAGTTGGTTGTTTTGTATAAAATTTAGGTGAGATATAAAAATAAACATTTTAAAATATTATCAATTATACTTTAATTGAATGCATTTATAAATTTAAAGTTTTCTTAATTAAGAACATATTTTATTTTGTTAATTTATTTTATTTTATCGTTTAAATATAATTAAAAGTAATTTGAGAAAATTTATTATACAATATACAGTACTAAGAATCATTGAATTTACTTTATTTATGTACCTAATTGTTTAAATAGAAATTGTGAATTTTGATGTTTTGAATAAAATTTTAGAAAATCAAAATAAAAATTATTAAAAGAGGTTTTTCCTATGGTTTCTATATTCATAATACATATTATGTTTTTAGATAATTAAGAATGTATTTATAAAATCTATTAAATTAAATGAATCATATATAAACTTAAATTAGGTGAAATTGTATTACATTTTAAATAAAAGTGTGGAATTTATTTTTTTTTTATTGAAAAAAAAAAACCATTCGAATATTCATCATATAATATGTTCTCCTCTCTTTTATTTAATTTAAAAGAATGAATCTATAAGCTTATAATTAACTTCCAAAACTACTGCTGGTATATATGTAAAATAATGTAAAATAACGGTTGTACTTCCTTTTAAGGGAATGAAATTACCTACGTTATGACGTCATCAGGTAACGGTACAAAATAACTGTTATTCGATCAGTGATTTTTGGGAATATAGATAATAATTATACTCAGAGTCAAAGGCATAAAATATAGGGTCAAAGTCATAAAACTAAGCTTGAACTCACATTTTACTTTATCAAACAAAAATTACACTCGAAGTTTTTTTTTAATGAAAAGTGAGATTCGATCCATAATGTTTCTTGGATTTTTTTATTTTAAATTTTTAGATTTTGTGATCTGTGGAATCGTACAAAGCCATATGTCATAAAGCCATATATGCACATTATGACTTTATCCCTTTATGTTTTTATGTCTTATTTGAATTTATCATAAATCCATAAATTAAATTCATTTTAAGAGAAAAACGAAATTTAAAAATTTCTACAACAGCTCTTTTTAAAAAATTAAATAAAATCAAGCTGGAAGTATATGCAAGTATAGAAAATATACGAATATTCTTACTCAGGAGTTTATCCGGGATTTTTCCATAAATTTATGAAAACTATATACATTTTCCTAAAGCATCAAAAAAAAACAATTTTTTTTGAATAACAAGCAATATTTTTGTAAAAAGTTAGCACCTAGATCCATGTTTTCAATAAATTTAACAATAACTTATTGGAATTTTTCTTTAAAAAACATTTATAGTTTAGGGGCCTCGATGTTCTAGTTGGTGGGTTTAAATCGCACACACGTCGTAAGAATTATTCCCTCTTATGATTTACAGCGACGTCTGAACAGGAGAGGCTGTGTAATTTCCTGTTCACATTTATGTGGCAGAGAAATGCATTAAAAAAAAATTACTACCATATACCACTGCTTTATGGAATTATGATGTTCTGCCCCATTAAGTAATGTCCTGACGTTGTCATAAACTATATGCAAAAAATACTCTTTATTAAGAGATAATAAAAATTGAGAAGGAAACTACATTTGAATTGAGCAAAAATTCAATGATGACTTTATTGCACAAAATTTATGATAAAAATATGGTTTTATGTCTGATTTGAATGAAAACATTTGAATGGATCATGAAGTATGACCATATTGGTAAATTATGGATTTATGGTGACCCATTTACTGAAGACCATATTATAGTGATAATTTCTCTATATTGGAGTTACTTTAAGATTTTAAAAAATTCAAGGCTGTTACTACTGTATATAGAAACGATCTAATGGCTCTGACTTTGTAAGAAATAATAATAATATTAATAATATCAGTTAAGTGACAATGGGGCTGCCTTCAATTATTGCCTCATGCTTGAAGGTATTATATACTAACTCCATTTTGTAACTGTTGATGGTTATCGTCACTAATAGAAAGATAATAATAGAATTCACTGTACCTTTACAGTCCCACTCTCCAATTCAATGGTTTTGTTTCCTTGTCCTATCCTCTCTTATCCCTACTTTCTAGCCAATATATTATGCGCTAGCAGTTAGAGGTTTTAACCCATTATACTGGTTAAAGGGAGAGGTGAGTTTAGTCGGTAAGAATCTGACACTATCAAGAGAGTATTCTTGGTGTCTTCGGAAGATACCACCTCCCTTGTGAATTTTGCATTTTTTTTGTAAATAAACAATTATTTTATTAATTTGTATTTAAATATAAATAAAAATTAGTATTTTATTATGGTTTTAATTATGAAAGTTTTGTGCATTTATTGACATGTAAAGATTATATTCATTGTGGCAATTATTTACCATATAACTTTTTAATTACACATTTATTGTACTTAATGAAATAAAAAAAAATATAAGAAAACAAAGAAAAATTAAAATGCTAGTGAATAACAAAAAGAAAAACATTTTCATCATATTAAAACGTGACTTTTATTCTATCTTCAACAAACGAATACTATAAAAGAAATAAATAGAAAAATTGTAAGTTAAACCAGGAAAAAGTTTTGGTTACAAAATTGTTTAATTTTCACAACAAACACAAAAAAACAAAAAAAAAAAAAAGTAAGATGAAAAGAACAATTTTCTTTTAACCATGTAATAGACATACAATTTTTCTTTTTCTGAAACAGTTATGAACAAAAATTGTACAAACAATTTTTTAGACAGATATATAGGGATAATCCGATAAATAATAATGCTG
Organism: Poecilobothrus nobilitatus; assembly: GCA_947095535.1. Classification (NCBI taxonomy): domain Eukaryota; kingdom Metazoa; phylum Arthropoda; class Insecta; order Diptera; family Dolichopodidae; genus Poecilobothrus; species Poecilobothrus nobilitatus. The sequence continues at coordinate 178,131,372 of OX352774.1, forward strand.
AGTTCATTTTCTTTATTGTTCTTAAATGTGCTTTAATAAAATACTGCTATTTTGAATAGGCAATTTTCTTTCTAAAAACTACAGTTAAAAATTGTTTTGAGATTGGATAATATTAAATAATCTTAGTTAAAATGAAAAATTTCACAAGATACTATTGAATTACTGATGCAATATTTAATTTTATTATTTAGAAGAAGACGAAAACAGTTTGTTACAGTTCTATACTGACCTTAAATATCAGAGTATAATCCACTCTTCAATGTGTGACTCATGGCTTAGTGATTAAGTCGTCGCCGTTCAATAGGAGAATTTTGGGTTTAAACGCTGGTCGGATCATATAAAAACAAAAGAAAAAAAAATAACCGTAGATAAAAGTATTAAACCATTACAGTTAAGAAAATAAAAATTGAAAAAATTAAATTGTGCACTTAGTTTTGTGTCTTAAAGTGTTTATATTGTTTATCGAGTGATGTGCGTATAATGTATTACTGTATGTTTGATATATTATAGTATATATTATATATCCTTTTATTGTATATTAATAGATTTTTTTTTTATTTTTTATTTTTGGAATTTCCGACATGCACTAACTGCTTTTAATATAGCCGTTTACTTTAATTTTACTTAGTGTATATTGCGGTAAAACGCAAGCCTTTTAAAACAACAAAAAAAAAAAACTGTAACATATAAAAAAACCAAAAACAATAAAAAGAAAAGTAGAATAGAATTAAAAAAAAAGGACGAAAAAAAAGGATAAAAAAGAATATATTTTTTTTTTCAGTTAACTAAGCAAATAAATGTGGTACTAACTGCAAGCAATTTAAAATATGTTATATGGATATAAAACATACATATTGGTTATAGTCTCAGTTTAAATAAGCGTCTATTTGAAATGTTTAAGTATTTCAGTTAAATTCGATTTTTAGTTGTGAAGTAAATTCTTATAACTATGTTTATTAGATTTCGTTTCAGAATAACTTTAACATAACTTATTTTTTAAAATTTAAATTAAGTAATTTCGATTTCAGCTGCATGAGTGTGAGTAGGTTTTCTTTGATAAACTTGAAGTCCTCTCAGTCCCGTCCTTTTGTGGCTGATATCATATATGTATTGAGCAAGTTATTCGCGCTGATATTACATTCTCTTTTACTTGCCAACAAATGACGTATAGGGAAAATCGAAACAATTTGAAATCGGTTGTGCTTTTCAATATCTCACACCACTCTACAAACACCATTCTACCAACGTTAATAAACTAACACAAAGAGTGAGACTCTACGCTAGCATGAATAACAGCGGTAGGATGCATGATTAATCTAGCATTGTAATTTAATAGCATGCCTCTGCAATACTTAACCAATACCGGTAATTCACAAAATGATGAATTAAATGATACTTGTATTAAGCAATATTTTTTTGATCTATAGCGAGTATTTATTATAAGTAAAGTATAAGTCTTACAATATTGAACTTGAAAAACTTAAAAATTGTAGTTATGCTTTTTGTTGATTTAAAAGGAAAATCTGTTGTGACAATATAGTTTTAAAATTTAAGTTTTTCGTGCAAAAGTACACTATTTTCTATGGTATTAAATATTATATTGTGTAACAATTTTTTCTTTTTGTTTTATATTTTATTTTTGTTTGAAAAAATGGTTCCGGTACTCTTGGAAAATCAAAGGAAACAATATGAAAAAAGGAATGAATAAAGCTTTTGTTTTCTTTTTTGTTTTTGTTCATTTTTGTGATGTTTTAGATTAGGATATGGTGCCGGTGATATCATTTAAAAAATTTACTCATTTTTTCTATTTTTTTTAATTTTTATGTATATATGTACATATGTGTAAATTTTCTTTTATTTCAATTTCTTTGTATTTTCATTCTTCTGTCTAGATTTGTTTTTGTTTTTTTGTTTTTTGTTGTTTTTGCTTTTGTAATTTAATGTGATTCCTAAATGCCTCAAATTATCAAAGATTAAGAGTTTTTGTTTAAGCCATTTTTTTATTTTTGCATTCGTTTGTCTCATTGTACTGTCCTGATTTTAGTGGTTGTTAATATTTTTTTATTTTAATGGTGTCTTAAGTTATAATAGATACAATATATTAGAGAAAGTGAGTTTAGGTCTAGATGAACTTTTAGATGGGTATTAAAATGTAGTACGATAAATTCTGATACTGAATTTGATATTTTTTATTTATTTATTATTATACATATGAAATAGGATTATTGCAATATTCAGCTATCCGATAAAATCATTATAGGTTAAATAAACTATTATTAATTTATATAGAATTTATTATTTATTTTGAATATGTTATTTATTTGGTTTCAAGAGGTTTGTCTAGTCTGAAAAAGTAAGTTTTTTTTCTAATTTTAAATGACTCGTGCGGGGTTTGAACCCGAACTCTCTCAATAAATATGCAATTGTTTTGATTATAATAAGGCAAGTTTTAGATTTTTTAGGCCCCGTGAAATAACACCCTGCGAAATAAGACCCCGACCCAGGAATTGAATGAGAAATAATACCCCGAGGACTTTATTTCGCAGGGCCTTATCTCATGCCTTCAATGTTTTATTTATTTTGATTATTACATCGCCGGTATTTCAAACCAAGAGTCTCAGTCACAAATCAGGATCATATCAAAACATTATATATATTATAATAATATAATGTAAACAAAATATATAATAAAATTATAATTTCATACTTGTACTGCAACTTTATCCGAAAAAGGAAAGGTTAATTTATTTCCTCATCAAAATGGAAGGAATTGGGGAACCACAATAAATAAATACATAAAAATTTGATTCTAAAAACATAAAAATTTGATTCTTACATACTTTTAGGCGCTCCAAAATTCAAATCTATCATTTATCAGGATTTTTATTATTTTTGAGAAATTTAAATTAGAATGTAAGAAATAAACTTATGACTATAATTTTTTAAGCAAATTTCTATTTTTATTATTGTTAAATAATCATTATTCAGTTCTTAAATATCTTTTTTTGCTGGTAAATATGGAGAGAAACGGATAAAAAACGAAAAAAAAAACAAAAACAATTTTTTTTAATAAATTAATACCATATCCAATATTATCTGGTATAAATGCAATTCCGATCAAATAATTTGGTATTCCATCCGAATTTCATCTGAACGAATAAAGAATTTAATAACACTTTTAATATTAAAATTTACCATTATTTTTTTCAAAAAAAATATATATAAAAATTTATTTACTTTCTATACCTTTTATGTATTTTTTATTTTTTTATTATTATTATTTTTTTTTTTTTATCAAAAAAACATAGTTTAAAAGTCTGATAATGTCCTTGTAAATTTTTATTATACCTATATACTCTTTAATTTTTTTTTCTTTGTATTATTTCTTGTGCAGTTAACAGTTATCCTTTAAATTATCCTGTGGATTAGTTAGCGTGCACTTCAAAAATTGTTAACCTTTTTGTAAAGATACTAAAAATAGTAACAAATGAATGAAAAAAAATGTTTAAAAATACTTAATAGTTAAAAAAATCACAAAAAAAAAAAAAAACAAAAAATCCAAAAGTTAAAAGTAAACCAACTGATCAGTATAGTAACAAAAGTGAGAACAAAAAGTAAAAAAATAAAGATAATTTGCAATAAAAACATGAAAGGTTAGTAACTCCGTTTAAAAGCTTTTAAAAAAATTACAACTTTTTCGAAATCATAAATCTTGATACCATTAAGAACTGTCGTAAAGTATTGGAAATGTGTACATACACATTTTATATAAAAGGTAAAATTTAAAAACAAAATTAAAAAAAAAAAAAAAAAAAAAAAAATGGTAAAAAACTAGGTTTAATTTCAAAGTATCTATTGAGTAAAAAATGAATTTTTAAAATAATTGGTTTTTTTGAATGTGGGTTTTTAAATATCTGAATACTAAAAAATTTTGTATCTTTGTTTTAAATTAAGTGGCAATGTAATTTTTGTTACCAATGCCAGTCCAATTCCTTAGCATATTAAAAGTAAAAACTATTTGAAAACTTTAAAAGTATTTGTTTATGGCATTGCTTTTTTTTTGTTTTTTTTTTCGAGGGTAGCTGTGAAACCACGATGCCTCTTTTAACGATTGGGACTTGAAATCGCTAAACACCACCTCCATTTTTGACCAAACAACAGGCTATGGGACTTTTAGTACTGTTGTACTGTTGGACTTAATGAATATTTCTAATTTGAAACTCGGAATATTATTCTAATGCAGAATATATTTATTAAAAAAAAAAAAAACGAGGAAGGTCTTTCAAAATTAGAAGAAAATGGTTTTAACTTTTATGATACATATTTAGTTTAAAAAGTATTAACAGACTATAATATCTAATAATAACGAATCATTTGTCAAGTTTCAAATTAGCTGACAGATCAGTTTTTCTAAAAGAAAAGGCTACGACAATGTAAGCCATGATATAATATGTAGAGCATTAAACTTACTTTTTTATTGCATAGCTTGGTATTACAGCTTGTAAAAGATCGATAAGACTTAATAGAAGAGATTTAAACATACGATTCGTGTTGTAGTCGATGGATACTTACCTGACAAGTTTAAAACAAACGCGGGTGTTTCTCAGAGATCAGTTTTATCACACACTCTTTTCTTGATATTTATCAATGACCTGCTTACCATAACTTCTAGTACATTCCATAGTTTCATAGACGACCCTTGTAGCTTCGTATAAATTTCATAGTCGCTGTAACATTAATCACCATATTAACAGAACAGCTAAACATTTCACAATTACCGACCTAAATAATGATCTAACAAAAATCCAAAAGTGGGAAGAAATTAACAGAGTTGATTTCAACACCAAAAGACCCAAAGCAGTTTGATCTCGCAAAAAATAGCCACAATTATTCCCAACCTAATCTTCCAGAAAGAAGCTTTACAGCGCTCATCAGATTTAAACGTTCTAATCATTGGGTATCGAATTAGAACATAAATTTACTTGGTCATATCACATTTTTGGTATAGCTTAAGATGCAGCTAAATGTTTAAGTTTTTTGTATCGCTGTAAAACTTACTTTTCTACACTAGATCTTTTAAATATCTATAAAATTTACATTAGGCCGAAAATGAAGTATAATATAATGCATATTTGGGCTGGAGTCTCCCTAAACAAAGGTATTCTGTCTTATTAACGATCCTAGTTTTACCTCAAAGCTCACTCCACTCTGCCATCGTCGTACAGTTGAGTTATTGACTCTAATAGTAATCTTGTAATTTTAAACACCTGTTCTAAAGAATATAAACAAATAATTTCTTCTGGGTAGCTTTTAAAGTTTCCGACCGATCCTCGTAAAAAAAAAACTAACGAAAAAATAATATCCTGTAATAAAAAAATTTGGCGCCATTTGATTTTTCATAGTATTTATTAATCATTTCTCGTAGTACTATAGTAATTTTAAAAGCTTTTTCATTCTTGTACCAAATATATTACAAGATTTTAAATAAAAAAAAAAAAAAATTTATTACGTTGCACCAGGAGCAAAAGTTAGTAAGTTAGTTAAACACAAAAAATAAAAATAAAAAAACAATAGAAAGAAAAGTTATTGGTTATGTAGTAAAAATCGTGACTTTTAGGATTAGAGAAAATATTTTATACTTCATTTTTTTTGTAATTTTCCATAAAAGAATTTAAAAAGTTACTTGCTTCCATTTTTTTTTTTTTTTTATTTCAAACCAATATTGATTTGATCTTTTTGGGTTCCTTAAAGCGAAAAAAAAAAAAAAAACAAAATTAAGTTCAATTAATGGTGCAGGAAATTCGAATAGAAAAAAAAAATAATTAATGAAAATAGGAAAAAAAAAAGAAAGATAAGTTAAAAATGAAAAAGGAAATTCTTTAAAAGGCAATTTTTTTTTTTATTTTTATTTTATAATAATTATAAAATTAAAAAAAGGAAAAATAAAAGTTTCGAGAATGTATATAGATGAAATTTAAGTTTAAAAAACATTAAATTTTCAAATTAAAAGAAAATGCGGTCTGTTGAACTAGAAAATGTCTATTGTAATTTTCGTAATTGTATTTTAATTTAGTGTAAATTTAATGACTTTGTTAATCTACTTTTTGTAATGTTTTTTATTCGTTTTTTTAAGGTTTTTAAAGGAAAAATCTTTTTTTTTTTTCAAATTAGAAAATTTTAGGAGATTTCTTATGATGATTATAAATTAAATTTTCGAAGAAGGATAAGGTAAAAAATTAAAACAAATATGTATAACATTAGGGCCTCGGTGACTTAGTGGGTATGAGCGTATAAAATACGTTGTGAACACCGAGGGGGTGTGGGTTCAAATCTCACACACCTCGTAAGAGTAATTCCTTCTTACGACATGTACAGCCACGCCTGAAAAGGAAAGGCTGTGTAATTTCCTGTTCACTTATGTGAAAAAAAAAAAAAATATAGGTATAATAATTAAAAATTCGGTATACAAGTGACCAAAATTAAAACTATAATTTTATAATCTAAAACTGTTTTTTTTTTTTGTTGCGAAGAAATTAAATAATCCTGAATTCTTATTTTTTTTTTTAAATATTTATCCTTTTAGAACTACAATTTTGCAAAGAATTTTTAAACAAAAAAAAAAAAAAGAAGAAAATTAATCTTATTTAGAGAATTTTTACCACCTTGTATTCATTATAATATTTAGTTTTCTTTTTTTATTTTATGAACGTTAAACTATACCTACCTTAAAATTAATCTATAAAATACTTTTTTTTTTTGTGTTTGTAAAAGTTATTCTTATACATAAAAATGAAAAAAATATATATTTAAATTTCCATTAAAAATTGTTTTTGCTATTTTATACTGCTTTTATTGTTCTCTTAACTGCTATTTTGCATAATAGGATTCTTTTTTTTTTTTTTTGATTTAATGCCTTCTAAGCCCAATTTCATTATTCAAATAATACTTTGTTCACTTTTCAGGTTTTGTATTATATTATGATCCATATTCTAATGTTATGATTATTGCTACTACTGTGTCATGGATAATGTTCTGAGGAAGTTGTGCCAAGTTTATAATTTAAGAGATTCGAAATTTTTTTTTTTTTAAAATAAGGTTTTTGTGCTTCTTTTTTAAAATTCAGTTTTAATGTTATTTACCCAAAGCCCAAAAACAGTTAGAGATCGAAAGTTTTTGAAACCTCGGTTTTTGTTTTGTTTTTTTTAATGTTTATAAAACCACGTTTTATTTTTCTATATTGAAGATTCTCACTTTTGAACTTTTAAATATAATCAAGATGAAAAAATAAAAAATGAAAAAACAAAACTACAATAGTAACTCATCTGTCTCTTTTCTCTGGATTTTTTAAAAGGAACTTTGAATACATTATGATTTTTTTGATTTAAAAATTGAAAATTCAAAAAAAAAAAAAAAAAACTAAAATACACTTATCTTGCATCTTCAGTTGAGAGCCAACCACCATTTTTTAACACCTCAGATAAAGATGAAAAATAATTTAAAAAATGAGATGGAAAATGAGGAAAAAGCAAGTAGAAAATTAAATATAATGATAAAATGTTCATCATAAGACGATAGAATAACATTTTCATAATTTATTCATATTTCTTAGAAAAGTCGATGAAAAACTTCTATCACCTGGTTTTTTTTTTTTTTTTTTTTTTTTTTGTTTTGTTTCTTCTTTTGTATTTTATTTATGGTATTATTTTGTTACATAACCAGAATTTTATCATTTTTGTTTCAAAAGAAATCGCTAAAAACTTAGATGAGATTAAAAAAAAAAAAAAAAAAAAAACTTGAAAAATTTAGTGAATGTTATTATCATAAGTTTTACTGATTAAATAATTTGTTTTAAAAGAATTTTAATAAAGGTTTGAAACGGTGTCTTTGACGGTCAACTTTGAAATCAGTTCAGTTTATGTGATCAAAACTTAGAATTCGTCCTTTTAAAATTGCTGAAGCATTAAGGATTGAAAAACAAAACTAAAATAAAATAAAGAGCTGTTAAGTGTTGAATCAATTAAAAATTGCGGAAAAGCAAAAAAATATGATGTATATATGAAAAAACTGGAAAGATATTAACAGATAAACAATAGATATGAATACTTTTCAACAAATGCTTTAGTTTTCAAATTTTTTATTTATTTATTATATTTAATTTGTATAGTCCTTTGACTGCAAGATTCTTTTTCTATTTTGTAAAAATGCATTTTTTTTTAAAACTGCACTTTAGTTGATATCTTAAAGTAGTTTTTATGTTATTCTTGTGGTAAAATTGGATCTTTTCCATTTTTATCTTCGATTTCAGCTCCTATATATAGTAAGTAATAAATGTATGGATGTTTATGTGTTATATAGTATAATAATGTTTTAAATATTGCTATATTTTGTATTGAGATTTTTTTTTTTATATTTAAAATTACAATTCAAAATTTTTCTTATCTAAAACTTAAAACAACAAGAATTCAATTATTATACAATCTTATAATTAATGGCCCGTAAAGAGTTCTGTATTAATTACTTTAAGGTTGCTTTTGACAATAGTTTGAATTTTATCTTAATATCTTTGTAATTACATATTTAATCAATTTGTTTTTATTTTAGGTGTAAAAAGTTTAGAAAATTTCAAAAAAACACCCTATTAATTTTTTTTTTGCAGAACTATAACTAAAACCTATTCGTAAACTTAAGCACAGCTATCCTAAAAGCCTAATCCTAAATTTAATCTTAAAATTAATCCTACTTGAATTCTGTAATACATTTTTTTGGTTTTGTATTTTTCGGACAGTCTTTACTAAATTTTATTAAATTGTCAGTCATGTTTGGTGTGTAAGATTTTGTTTTGTTCGTTGCCCTTCTGTTTAGATGGTATATTAATTGGAATTTTTCTTCATTTTGTATGTATTCGTTCTTGTCTAGATATATAAAAGCCTTTTTTCATTGCATCTTGAATATATGCATCTTCCAGGTAAACTGCATATCTTATGAAAGAGTTTGATTTTATCGTTACTGCACATAGTGCTTTCTTATAATTGAGATCATAAAATTATCATGATGATTTTCGACATGTTATATATATTTAAGTTTGATACATAGTGTTTGTATCTTGTTTGTGGTTTTCTGTAAGTATTAAGATATACTCTAAAGTATTTCTGCTCAAATTTACTTATTTTTTCCATGGTTGATGCATTAATGTTAAACCAGGTTTGGCATCCATATGTCAAAACTTATCTAATTAAATTTTGGTATGCAATCATTTTAATCCGAGGCTTTAAATGTTTTGAATAAAAGAGATATTTGGCAATTTCAAACATTTTTTTGATTTTTCAATTATATATAGATATAATTTGCTTATTATGATCTAACGTTAATTATTTGTCTAAAATCAATTTAAGTTGGTTTTTTTTTTTTGAAATTTTTGCTTATTAGCTTCACATGGTCCCTTTGTCAATAGTCTGTTCCAGAGTTGCAGAGTTACAGCCCTCAAAAGTTTGACAAAGTATATATATTTAAATTATTATAACTCAAGTTTTAGTGATCTTTAATATTTTGTACGCCTATGAAATATATGTATATGAATATGTAATTGGACGCTTATGAAGTATTATAACATTAAAGTTGAAACATTTTATTTTTACATATGTTAAAAGTTTTTCTTAATTATTATATGTGATTTGCTTAAAAATGAAAAAGCGTTTATAATTTTCACAATTTTCTTCAAAAATAAAATTCTAAGAAAAACTAAAAATTTTGGTGGGAAAATAGTTACAATTCTAGAATGCTTCATTTATCGAAAATCATAAACCCATTTATCAACCCTATTAACTTTTTTTTTTTTTTGAAAATATTAGTTTCCCTAGTTTCCCTTATTAGGGTTCCTAAAAGTCAATCGTGTTTAAATATCAAAAATCTGTGCTGTTCCTTACAAGCTGTGAGAGTCGTCGCTTTTTCGATAATAATAGTCATTTGGTATAATATACTAGAGAACAGCTATAGTCTATGCCTAACCTAACTATCTATTGATAGTATGAGATTTTTCGATCGGCTTCTTCTATAGCCAATATAATGGGGTGATATTCTAACTAATTTCCTTTTTAGTATATTTATATAGAATCCTTGACAGAGGTTGCAGAATGAAAATGTAGACTGATTCTTTAAAGATAAAGAAAATTTTAAAGAAGAAGATTTATACTCTTTAAGAGTAAACATAAAAATATCATACATAATATGGAAAATCACTTTGTATAATAACTAATACCCATTGGTATTGATGATCCACACAACAGAATACATGGTCCATGTTCACACAACAGAATACGATCTGAAATAATATGTTTTATCATTTTGCTTTATAATGTTATCTGGAAGTAGTAATAGCAGAATGTTGTTTAATAAGAGGAGTCTTAGATATTTTTAAAGAAAATAATATGACTGTAATAATTTTAGCATAAGTCGGAAGAATAATTTATTGTGCTGAAATATTTTATTAGTGCGAGAATAAGTTAACTATATGTGATTTATTTTTATTTTTTTTTTGTCATAAGGAAAATTTTATTTCAAATTTAAAAATGCAATAGCATTTAATTATCATATTATGTATAGGTACATAAAATTACAGTTAGCTTTACAAGTTTAATGAACACATACATGATTAAATTAAAAAAGCAAATAATGCATTCATATCTTTAAAAATACTGTTTTGCTCTTAAGGTGAAAGCCCAATGAAAACTTTGCTTGCTTCGTTTGCTTAATTTTGCAGAAGCAGAAAAGCAAACAAAGTAACTATGGCCCAATGAAAGCTTCAAAACAGACATTTTTATAGTTGTTTATATAGTAGGCACTACATACATGTCAAAATTAATAAAAGTAAAATATTTCGTTTTGGTGATTTTTTCTGTAGGTACCTAAATAAAAAAAAAAAAAAAAAAAAATATGGGTGTAGAAGATGTATGTAAAGTTTTATATTTATTATGCAAACATATGAATGTTTGCAAAAAATTAAAAATTCAAGGCAAATTTGAGTTCGGCATATTTATTTAGACCGGCAAATATATGGACTTTTATAGTAAGTACATTTTCAAAATTAAAGGAGGATACAGATCAATTTAAGAAGGCAACAAGTATGATGGTACCATAGAAAATGCGGTGTCAAAGGTCTCGTAGATGTTTATTATTTCCTCATTTTCTGGTATAGAGTTGGTGAAAATATTTACTGACATTTCACTTTCGTTAAATTAATTGGATGATTCAATATTCGAGCAAGTTCTATTGAGATTAAAAAATGTAGTATGAAAATTTTTATAGTAAAATTTTTATTAATGTTCCCACTTTTTAGTTTCAACCTTACCGGAGCCACTTGCCTGGTATTTTTTCTTGTTTTCTGCTACGAATCTATCTCGTAATGTCTTCCATCTTTTTCAGTAGTTCTTCTATCAGCAAATAATTTCTGAAATTGCATAATGTTACAAATTTTTTGTTTAAAAAATAATTATTTGAATTAATACCAGGCTGTTCAACGATTCTGCTTATTTCAACCCATGCTTTATCTTTAATTATTTTGTTTCTATAGGAAATGGAATTTTTATTCCACAGTGATTTGTGCTTGGACACTTCATTTATTAATTTTCTTCGAATTTCATTCTAAAAATATGGAGCTATTTATTAAAGGAAAAAATTCACAATACAAAAATACTTACATATGTATGTACGTATATTTTAATTTTATTTAAGTATTCTAATTTTATTTTGAACTTAAAAATATTTTCTTATTGAATTATACGCACTGTACGATGTTTCATTATGTAAACAATTAATGTTGAATTTAAAAAAATTTATTTTTTAAAATTTAATGTCAAAAGCGTGGAAAGCAAGCGAGTAATTGAAACATTTTCAATTCAAAATTTTGCAGACATTATTTGCTTTGCTCGCCTTGTTTATTGGGCCTGGTTACATAAGAAACACTGTATTTTATTGCAGACGTCAAAGTGTGAAATGCAAACGAGGCACACAAGGTGTTCATTACAAATAATGTCCTACGAAAATCTCCTTCGATCAATTTTAACATACGGTTGTCTTATATGATTACATATTGATATGTCGATGATGTAAAAAATTCTACTTTTTAGAAGACATTGCAGTGCATAAATTGATTACTGTTAAAAAGAAATTTTGTGTATCTGTCAATTAAAAATAGTGAAAATTAGTCCGCATGACTTCAAAAATAGTCTAACATTTCCGATGTCGTTAACCTTCTTAATATTAATATAAATATTATGAAACAGTTGGTCATTAAGACACCTTAGTGTTAATCCTTGGTTTTACAAGTATAATCTACACAATTCTGAAAATCCTTTCAATATCATTTTTTCCCAATTATTTTTTTTTATGAGTTCTTAAGAAATCTTGCTATTGCAATTTGTTTTGTAACAGAAAATCATATTAAGTCCTAAGTAAAAAAAAAAGTTGTAATGATTGAAATTTCCAAATTTAATGTAAGATATTTGAAAATTTTTTTACGAATTGAAATTGTTTTTTTTTTTTTTGTTCTGTTTATAGATACTTTTGTTGGTAAAATTTTAAAATTGAAAAGAATTAAAAGCATTATGCGGTATGAAAAGAAACACCAAAAAAAAAATAGAAGATTTCAATTATTTAAATTATTAATAAAAATAAAAAAAGAAAAGGATCAATAAAAACAATTTCTTTGAAATTACAAAACATGAAATTATTGTCTATTTCCTTTTTTATACCCGTACGATAGGATCGGGTATAATAAAATTACTCCTCCGTTTGTAATACATTGAAATAAACGAGCTAGATATACCTTCATATATATCGGATCAGAAAAAAATTCTAAGACTTTTGAGCCATGTCCGTCCGTCCGCCCATCCGTCAGCACACTAACTCAAAAACTAAGAAAGCTAGAATCTCGCAATTTACACAAAATATTCTAGGAGTAATTTGTAGGTTCCCTATTTTTTATTATTATTATTTTTGGTTGAGTTTGGATCAAAACTTAGGGTAGCTCTCGAACACCTAACTTTTAGATCCCCATATTTTTTTTGAAATAGAGCTATGAAATTTTAAATGCTGATAGATTGCACAAAAATATTAATTTTATTTTTAATAACTTTTTTTTGTAGCCCCACCCGTTACGGAGCTACAGCTCCCCAAAGGTTCAAAAAAGCTCTATATTTAAATTGTTATAGCACAAGTTGTATAAGGTATATCTTAATTTTGAAAACGCCAAACGATTACTACTTTTATTAGATTTAAAAGTATATATACAATAAATATATATTTGTGGCATACAGTGTCTTAATTTACCGTTATGCGAAACTCAAATTTTGCAAAATCCTTTAACCCTTCTATCTTCTAAATGGTTTAAGTTGGAAACTTGAAATTTTGACAGAAGTTAGATCTTTGAAAATAAGTATGAGTCATTTCAGAAATTTTTTTTGTATCACCCCCCGTTTAGGAGCTGTAAGGGGTCAAAAACTGAAAATTTCCTATTTTTAAACACCTGTAACTTGAACACCTGTTAAAATTTTTTTGAAGTAATACCTAAAAATTAAAGCTTCAACATTATACTCTTATTTCTGTTAACAACTTTTTTTAATAATATAAGGTTACTTTATAATTGACGAAAGTGTTACTTGATTTTTTCAAATTTTCTAACAAATTTCTTTAACGAATTTTTTCTATTTTGTTTTACTCGATAATTTGAAATTGTTGAGGACATAATGCGTAGTACATAAAAATGTAAATAAATAAACAACATAACGGTTGCTTGAAGAATTTTTATTTATATGATATTAATATATATACATACTTATATAATATCATGTTAATTTACATATCGTATATGTCACTAGTGAATGAATGATAAGAGTATATATGTATATTATATAGCGCCGTATTTACATACATATATGTATTTTACTGTACTTATAGAAATTATTCTGTCAATGGAATATTTAAATATAATGTAATATAATATTTAAAATTATATTTTGTACTAAGTAAATTTAATATACATTTACCGCTTAGTATTAAATGGTACTATAGAATATTTGAAAAAGTTTTGGATTGATAATCGTTATGTGGAAGGTTAGAATCTGCTTTTGAAGAATGTACATATAAACATATAGTTTGAATATATGTACAACCCATAGTACTAGAAATTATAAAATTCGCACAAATTATTTTAAAATACTAAAATATTAAAAAAATAATATTGTAAGCAGAGTGACAGGCTGTGAACATACTAACGGTTCGTACGGGTATCTAAGAGTTGACAAAGGCAACTGTATTCTTCCTCGTTTTTTTTGTAGAAGAAGTTCCCATTATTAATTACGGTTTATTAACAGTTGACTGACTAGTAATTCATAGAACTTGTTTTGATCTATATTTTCATATTACATATATGTAATAGTACATACATACACCAATGTAACTTACGTTGTTTGAACTTGAAAAAAAAAAAATAAAATTATAAGCCTGAAAGTATGCATTATTTTAATATCAAAATTTTAATTTTTTTTTTTTTTTTTAAAATGGGTGTAGGTATCTCAGCAGAATGACTGGTTAAGAATATCGTTTATTAACTGAGACAATGCTGGTTTTAAGGTTGCAAAAATTGGAAGAAAAACTTCTGAAAAAATATGACTTAGAGACAATAATGATATTTGAAACTGAAGTTTAGTCTAATATGAATAATAAGTGACTTTGTGGATGCTTAATACTCTTCATAGGCCTATGTAGAAAAAAATATGCTAAGCTGCAGACAGTTATACTAAAATTATCAAAATTATTTTTGAAATATTTATATAACTCTCTCTTACCTTGTATCAAATTTTTAATCTCTCTTAACCTAACCTCTTTTAATAGTTTAGTAGCTTTTCTTAAAACATAATCAGATTCAACACAAATGGTAAATTAAAAAGAAATAGAAAAGTCAAGTGAAGAAAAAAGTAAAACTGCAATATGTGTACAATCAAAAAACTAACTGTCAAATAAAAAAAAAAATCTGTTTTATATTAAAATCACCAAAAACTACATGTATACTATAATTTTACATTCAATTAAGAAAGTACAGCTTTGTATGGTTTAAAAAAATTTTCTATCCTTTTCTTTCTTTTTATATTATTTGGTTTCCTTATTAAAGTAATTAAAAAAAAATTGCACTCTAGGTGATGTCTCAAGTGTGTGTTTTGTGTTCATTATATGTACAAAACATAAATAAAGAGAAAATTAGAAAAGGAAAAAAAAAAAAATCATTTCTTGTTTTGTATGGTGTTTTTTTTTTGTTTTGAATGGTGTTTTTATTTTTGTTTTTTTTTTTTATATAAAAGGAACAATTATTAAATTGAATTTTATTTTTGTTTGTATGATTTTTATTTTGTGGCATCAAAGAAAAGAAAAGAAAAGGTTTGTTTTCTGTGTTTTTGTTTTTGACAGTTATTATTTTCATATATGAATGAATGAGAGAAGGACTAACCAACAATTATCAGGTTAAAGTAATGATGATTTAGATTATTAATTTAATAAGATTGACTTCCTTATGAGCTTGAAAAAGCAAAAATACCTATGAAGTGAGAAAAAAAAAATGTCATTACAAAAATAGGAAAAATGTGAAAAAACAAAATACTGGAGATGCCAGATTTTATTCAATTGCACTCTAGAATAACCCTAATTAAAATAGTACAATAAGGTTGACTTAAGAGTTATAATTCTTACACTTGAACTTCTGGGTAATAGAAAATTGAAAACAGAAAAAAAAAAAAACCATCTTGAAAGAAAGAAATGACTGTTGAAATTCCTAACTATTAATAAGTGAGTGAGTAAAATTAACACAGTAATACGAGAAGTGAAAGTTTTTAAAGAAAATTGATTATGGTTTTGAATAATAACACACAAAAAAAAAAAAAAAAACAAAAACAAAAGAAAAAGTTTTGTCCACACTTCCACAAATTGGGATATAATTTTAATTATTTTTGGTAATTAAAGATAAATATTAAACATTTTCGAAGAAAAATTAAAATAGACAAATTCGCCCTTAACAAATTTTAATTATTTTCCAATTTAGTGAAGAAAAATTTATAATGTATTAAGTAGGAAACTTTTATTCACTTACTAAACTAAATATTAGTCATAAATATTTAAAGGAAAGTAGTAGAAATGTATTTGCTTTAAAACTTTTTCTATAAAAGAGTAACACTTAAGAAAATTCTGATTCTGACAACTTATTAATTAATTAAATATTATTAAAGAATTGAGATTCTGATTGGATTATGATTAAATCTGATACAGTTTTGCTGCTTTCAGTTAATACCTCATGTAGTAATGTGTTATATACTGCTGTATGTTGTAACTGACTTTTAACTTCGTCACTGTTTGTAAAATAGTAATACTAGATTTCATTTCCATATGATTTTACTCCTTAATAAAAACTTTCCACATGCCTCCCCTATTATTTCTTATCACTACTCCATGTCATTATACTGCGTTAAGGATTTCTTTCAATTATACTAGTTACAATAGATTTAGAATAGGGTGGATTTAGTCAATAAAAATTTGACAATACTGAGGGGTTCCTTAGTGTTTTTCAAAAAAAAAAAAATATAAAGTAGCCTTAAGAAAATGGTTTCATTCAAATTCTTTAAAATTTTAATTCATTAAATATCTTTAAATAGTTTATTGGACAGCTTTGACGCGCAGGTTTGACTATCCGAATTTGCGTAAGCAGATTAGAATTTGAGTATCCGGATTTAAGTATATGAAACGAAGCTAATGAATCCAGATAATTTTTTCGAATATAAAAGAAATAAAATACTCTTTAGAAAATATATCTTTAATTTTTGATTATTCTATTCTACAGGATATACTCAAAACATAAAATCGTTGTCATATAAGAATATAATAAGATTTAAAATTGAAGTTTTTTTTTTGTATCTCAATGAAACATACTATAAATGCATGTAATTTACAATTATTTTAAGTCCCATACACCTTCATTTATTTTAATATGCATATGTACAAATGTAATTATTTTGTCCCTATTTAAATTTTTTTTTATTATTACAATGCATATTTTGTTTATCATTTTTTTGGCAAAAAAAAAAGACAAAGTAATCATTACTGATGACATGACGATGATGATATCAGAAAGATGACAAAATGAATATCTTTCAGTTTTTTGTTTTTTTTTTTTTGGCTTTGTACGAATGGATATTTTATTTTTGTTTTGGTTGATGATGCATCAGCACATACAAGAATTTCAAAAGTTAAATGTTGTAAGTTGTAACTGTTGTACAGTAGTTGTTTTAGCAAAAATAAAATAAAAAACTCTTTGATAAAGTCTAAATGAAGTTGCAATGCGAATGAAATGCAATCGCAATGTTATTCACAAACACATATATATGTACATATAATCTTGACAGTGGGAAAAAGTTGAATAGTAAATAAATGATATTTTTTTTTCTTTTTTTTTTTTAAAGAAACGAAAAAAAAAACATTGAAAGTCAAACCCCAACTTTATTGTATTGTATAAGCATTTTTAACAGAAAAAAAAAAAAATACAGGCAATACCTATTCAGATGATGTTTTTTTTTTAAATTTTTTTTTGTTTTTAAAGTGAATGACTTTGAGTATATTTGACAGATGTAATGTCAATGTATGATTATTATGTTATATTATAAATGTGTGTGGTGTGTGTACTTTACAAAGAGTATAATACATATTAAAACATATTAGATGTGCTTTTTTTTTTATATAAAAAAAAAAAATATTACAGTGACGGTAAAAATGAATAGAATGATTTTTTTAAATTTAATTTGAAAGTAACAAATTTGTATCATTATTTTTTTATTTTATTTGTTACTTAACACATGATGTCCTTGTTCCCATTTTAATTACTTGTATTATTTTATTATATTATATTATATATGGAAAGGAATAAAACTCACCCTTTTTTGTAATAATATAATGTGAATTTGTATGTAATTCAGTTGGTTTTTTTCGAATTTGAAACAAAAAAAAAAATATTTTATGTATTTTTGTATTTTAATTGTCCCGAAATAAAACTTTTGAATGATGCTCATGTTAGATCTGATTTTTTTTTGTATTATTTTTATAAAAATATATAAAAAAAAAAAAATTTTTGAAGACTTATTTTGATTTGTAATATTATTTTTGTATAATTGATGATTCTACGAATATAATTATATAATATTTGAAAATTTTCATTATCCCTTAATTTTATTTAAAATGTATATATATTTTACATATCTATATATTATATAAAACAGAAAGTGTGTTTGTTTGTTCCTTATACACTCTTACACGTTAACCTCTTTCTGGCTTCACACCCCTTTAAACGTTTTTCTATTTGTCGTTGCCTTATCTATACCGTACCACTGGTTGTTTTCAAACTTTACAGAAGCGTAATTCCTTACCGAAGGAGTTTGCTCAATTGATATGATTAGGATCAGTTAACCCGTTCTGCTACGTCAAGCTGTTATAGAAAAAAAATCCTATTAGAATCCTTTATATTATAAATGATAAATAAAAACTAAAAAATTGTAATTTTTATTCAAACTAAAGCAAACTTTTTTTTAAATTGATGAAAATTGAGCGATGTTATTTATTGCTGAGTGTGGTGTAAAATCTTAAGTAGTAAGTGACGATTGTAAACCAAATTTAGTAAGAAAAGTGGAGATTGTTGTTTAAATTTATAGATTCCTGTTGTGAAGGTCATTTCTTTGAGAGAATGGTGGAGTATTTTTTCTCTCTAGACTTGAAGTAAAACAATTAGTTAGTGCTATTACAAGCGATTGTTTTATCGGTTTTCTAGCATTTTTATATGCTAGAAAATTAGATATTCCTGGATCTATAGATTTTTACAAGAGAAATTGACGATATAGAGAGTGTGAATCACTACCTTTGCACCTGTCCGTTCCAGTCTGTCAAAAAAAAGTTGAAATATCTTGAAAGTTTCTTTTTCCAAGGATAAGATGAACTCTCAGATATGAATCTTGGAAGCTTTCAAAGTTTCTACCGTCAGAGTGGGGAAAGCGATTATTTGTGAGAGTTTTATTTGTACTCTTAAGTTTGCTATAGCTATAAAGTTTTTATATCGCCTCTTTTCTGCACCTTTTATTTCTTTCATAAGTTTGTCGTAGTTGTACTACCCGATGATCTAATTTAGTTTTTGTATGTGGCTGTGAAATAAGGTTTTTATAATACTTATGCACCCAAATGTACCAGCTAATTAAAATATTTATTTCATAATTCAAAGATACACTAAAAGTCCAGTACAACATAAATAATAAGCAACTTAGTGGTTGCCTAATACTTCTTAGGCGTTACAGGAATGATTAATGAGAAAAAAATATGTAAGTATTTTTGTCTTTATATATGCATCTTACGTTTTTGTCTAATGATCCTGAAAAAAAAAATAAATAATAATTACATGAATATATAGTTAACAAATTCTCATCATTTTAACTTAATGTCATTATTTTTATGTTTGTAATAGAAAGGCCTTGTAATAGTTTTATTTATAAGAAACTGCAATTAAAAATAGTTACATTAAATTTAATAAATTAAAATAATTAATCTTAATAATTTATAGAAAGGTTGAATAAATTGAAAAAGAAAATAAAATTTTTCTTAATATTCTTATTTTGCAAAAACTTGAATTAAAGTTTTAATTTTAATTATTAATATTAAAATTTTAATTTGCAATTAATTTTATTTTACATATAAAATATTTTTTGAAATCTTGGAATTTATATTTGTATATAAAGAAAAAATCTATTGAATTGTTTAATATACGATCATAGAACAGATTATGTTTGGAACGAATTAATTACAAGAACGTTGCGGGAAATCGACTCGAATCCCAAAAGTTTTCCATTTTCACCCAAAATTCGCTGTTCCGTCTATTTACAAATATTTTACGTCGTTTACAGTTAAATAGTTACATTTTAACCATAGATAGCTCTCATAAATAAAAAAATTTATTTTAACAACTTTTTTATATAGCCCCACACATTACTGTGCTACACTTATTATTCAGGTTTTCCTTAACGTTTGTTTATTCTAAAAAAGGATATTAGGCCAAACAACATTTTTTTTTAGCTTCATAAGTAAATATCACAATTATGCAATGTTTTGAAATATTAGTATTTAAATATAGTATGTTATGTGAAAAGAAAATTTTGCAAGATTTTACTTCCTTCATATATCAATAATGCTTTTAGATTGAACCTTCCAATATCCTTGAAAATGAATGGAGAAGGAAGATTTTTCAGAATTAAGAAAAGTAACCTCAAACAATTTTTGTTATTTCCCTCTATTTAAGAATTATTAGCCGTCAAAAATTTAAATTTTTCTATTTTGCACCTTAGACACTTGTACAATTTTTTATACCCTACACATTAAGTATAGGGTATATTAACTTTGGTATGGTGTTTGTAACCACCAAAAGGAAGCGAGTTAGGTATAGACATGTAAATTTGAGATGAATTGAAGTGGTTGTTCGGGTAGCTCCCATACAACTCCCAAAACCGAACAAGCATATCTTCGAAGTTAATGAAGATAGAAACTTCAAATTTGATGCGAGGGTGCTGTTTCCTAAATCCCTAATTTGCCTAAAATTTGAGATGAATTGGAGTGATCGTTCGGGTACCTCCCATACAACTCCCAAAACCGAACAAGCATATTTTCGAAATTAATGAAGATAGAAACTGCAAATTTGATACCAGGGTGTTATTTCCTGAATCCTTGATTTGCCTAAAATTTCAGATGAATTGGAATGGTTGTTCGGGTATCTCCCACACAACTCCCAAGACCGAAAAAGCATATCATCGAAATTAATAAATATAAAAACTTCAAATTTGATATAAGAGTATTCTATCCTGTTCTGATGATGTCTCTAAAATTTGAGATGAATTGCGGTGGTGGTCCGGGTGTCTTCACACACTTCCCAAGACCTTACAAGCATATCTTCGAATTTAATAAAGATAGAAACCTGAAATTTTGTACAAAGGTTGTAAAAGTATTTATTTTTTTTTAGCTTATATTAAATACCTAACTAAAATAACTTATCGATTTTTAATTTAATATGAATTTTTTAGGTGTAGGATATAAATAAGTCGGTTGCATCGACTTATTGTTACTTTTACTTGTTTTTAAAGTAAAACGTTAAAATTAAACCTTCAACATTATATTTAAGTATCCCTTAATTTGCACAATATTATCTTAAATATAGAATTGTAATAAAATTTACAAATTTTGGTGCAAGTCATAATATTCTAATAGATTTTCTTTATTAACCGGCATACAAACACATTTAAATGATGACGGTGTTATACTTGGTTTAAATGATAGCCGTTGTTTTACTGTGAGTCACTTTGAATCAATTTGATTCATTATTTGACTAAATTATGAAGCTTGATCTAAGCAATAACCTAAAAATTAAAAAGTGCTCAATAGATAGAGTTAATTGCATATTTTATTTCTATATTAAAATACTTCACAACCTACATTTGTAAAATTTATTAGAATACAAAAAAAAAAAATTATTAAGTTATTTTATGGACATGATTTAATAAATTTAATAATTTTATATTACATTATTTATTTATGCAATGTATTCGAATATTATATGTGGTTATTAGTTAAAAAATCTTTTTGAATATAATTTACTGCAATTATGAATTTAATTAGAATATAAATTAGGTTAGTTAGTTTTTAAATTATATAAAAAGAAAAAAATATTAACAATTGCTTACTTTTCCTTAGAAAAATTTGAAGCAAAGTAAGTTGAAAAATATGAAAGTAAAAATACAAACAAAAATTTGTAAAGATTAATTTCAAAATAAAATATGTATATAATAATAAAAATTTGGATTTTTATTATCGAATATGGAAAAAATTATTTATGTACAAATTAACTTATTTTTTTATAAACTTAGTGCTAGTGTCTTACGACTGTTTTGGTTTTAATCTAAAAAAAAAATAATTAAACTGGTTTTTAAAGGAAAATTGGAAAGAACATGCGTTTTTAAACAATTGTTAAGATCATTTTTTTTACGTTTCTTTTTCCTCGTGGCTTAGCCAAATTTTTATCTACTAAACTGCACCCGCCCTGTATTAAAACTAGTCGAGCTGACTAATATTTAACTTTTTGTTAATGTTTTTTTTTTTTTTTCAATATATTTTATGTATTTTCTCTGATAAAATCTGTACCTTGCGCAATCTAAAGGTCATATTCTTTTAAGCCTTCTTGTAGTAATCTGATTTTCTAAAAGTTTAGCAGCTTCTATAATTATATGCCGTTCTTTATATATACGATCTCTATTTATTTTATGATATATTTCTTTATTTATTACTTTGCATAATTGCTAAATTTCGATATGAATATCACTATTACCATGATATGTGCCAAACATTACTTACGATATGGCGTAGGATTTTATTTTGAAAATTTTGTGTTTTAAAATGCGTTTGGTTGGTACAGCCTCTAAATTGAATGCCATATAACCATAAATACTTAATGCGGTTTGTAAATTAAGACTTTATTATATACCTATCGTTAATTTAGACGTTCTCTCAATATTTATTCTGTATTTCATTCTTTCTGTATTTATTTATATTGTTATATAAACTTAACAATAAAACAAAACTAAAAATACAAATATATAATTGCCACATTATGTAGAAAAAAACAACAAGAGAAAGCCATGTAGAAATCTATAGTTATCATTAATTATCAATTGAATTTTTGGAAGACACTTCGTGAAACATCTTTAATAATTAAACTCAAAAATCAAAAAGAAAAAAAAAAGTTTGTCATTGCCTCACAAAATTATATCCATCTTACCTTCACTCATTTTGACTAATCTAATATGACTAATCTCGTTATGTTATTAGTCTAATATGACTAATAACATTTGACTAATCTCGCCATATTAAGGCATCCCCAAGATTACCACTATTTTAAGTATAATTCTATAAACTGAAATAAAAAAAATATTTGGTGTAGCCCTTTTCCGACTAACTATCTAGTAGTAGAACGATCACCTATACTACCTGTAAATGAGTATTAAATATTTTAAAAAATTTGTTTATATTTTTTTGAATATTAATATTCATCTAAATTTTTTAAGCGGAAAAATTGAATATTTTAAAGTTTTATCTTTATAACATTATTAATTTTATTTTTTGTACTTCAAATAGTGTTTAATCCATTCAACAGAACAGAAACAACTATTTGAATTGTTGTGAAAAATTTTAAACAACCAAAAGAATTTTTTTTTTGTGTATAATTTGTTATAATAATAAAAAATACCACGTGGTTTTCATACATTTAGACATATTCCAAAAATGTTGCTAGCAACATTTCATTCAATTTGCTGAATTCCATGATTTTTTTTTTTTCGAAAATAATCCAAAATATTCCAATCTGTTATTTTTTTTAAAAAGATTTTATTAACAACTAATTCAGACATTTAAAAAATTAATGTGGATTATAATGCGCATGTGACCATTATCAAAATTTATTGCTGAATAATGTTATTATGGTAAAATAATTCTCTTAAAATGTAAAATATTATTAATTTACAAAATAAGTTTTACATTACATTGTAATTCCAATAATATACTATACCCTAGAAAAATTATGTTACTGAAATAAAAAGATTTTGTAAGGATAAAAGGATAATTTTCTACTCTTGTACAATCGGAGAACAAAAAATTTCAATGAAAATGTATCTAAAAAATTTCTGTTTTTATGTTGTTGTTGCAATGTTTTCACTATAATTGAAAATCCCTTCAGATATAAATTTTACAATAAAAGAAATTTTTATGTATTTCATTGCATTGAATTTACATACATATAGTTGTTTTGTCTCGTTTTTTCGAATTTTTCTACCTATTATGACAACTAGTATGAGTTTTAGTGACAGAACAAAAAAAATTCAGGAGAAGTAAAATTCAAATGTATTGATATATTATTATCTATCTTATATTTTATAAAAAGGATATAATCTTTTATTAACGGAGATACCAATATCCTGTCATTTTCTAATGCAATGGAATGCAAATTGTATTTTTTTTTTTTTGGTTAAATTGGTAGAATCATAGGAAAATAATATATTTTGGTTTTTTTTTTTTTTGAAATAATGAAATGAAATTTTATAGACAAGTAGAAAAGACCTTTAGTCTTTTACAAAATTTTATATAACTATTATATTATTAGTTATTTGCTGGTAACTAAGGTACTGATGTAGAAAGAAAGAAGCAAAAAAAAAAATTTAATCGAAGCAATTATCAAATTTAAATTTATTTTGTTTCTTTTTTTTTTGAACCATTGCAAAATTTTAAAGATATCCTTTTTTACTTTTTACTTGGAGTTATTCCAACAATATTCCCTTGGACAGTAATAAATTTTCATGGTATCAGAAGGTAATAAAAGTCTATTTTTTTTTGTATTTTATTTCTGGTGATCTTTCGTGGGCTTTAAGGGCATTTGTATATTTGTATAATAGTTGTAAATTTATGGTATATATATATATATATATATATATACTTTAGGTCTGGTTAAGTTCATTTCAAATTGTATGAAAGTATATAATTAAAAACTATAAGTGGTCCTTAAGTTCAAATTTGTATGTTTCTGTGGTATATGGAAATGAAACAAAAATTGATGAATGTCTGAGAATAAAGAATAAACAGATTCCAATGTATATGGTTAAAGGTTGATTTCAGTATTATATGATGTTATTAGTTATATTGTGGCTGGTTTTATTGTTCGTAAAAAAAAAAAAAAAATTTTGTTAATGGTAAAGGTTATAGTATTCAGTAAAATAATAGTTTAAATAGTAATAATTTGATGTATAGATGACATATAGATCAAAGTTTAAGATTATTTTTTGTTTTTTGTTTTATTTAAATTTTTGAATGGAAATTTAATGGAAATTTGATTTGTTTAAATACGTTTTTAAATAATAGATTTTATAAAATTGTTATTAAAGGTTTTTTTTTTTACCTAATACTAAAAATTATTTAAATTTAAATTTTAAAATTTTTATTTTGCAAACAAAAAAAAGAAAAAACAAGGACTAAATTGAATTAATTATTTAAAAATATGAAATGAAATATAAGATTTATAAAAAGGAATCAGATTTCATTTTAAATTTTTACTATAATAATATACTGAGTCATTAAATTTGAAACAAAAAACAAAAAAACAAAAAATAGAAAGTTCAAAGGAAGGAAGGTATTTCATTTTGAAATTTTATATTGTTATTTAAGAATATATTTTAAAACTTTAAAAGAGGAGTGCTACGAATTCTTGTATCTCAAAATCTTGTTTTTTAAAATATCGTTTTCTTAAAATCTTGTTTCATTATTTTCTCAAAATTTTGTTTCTTGAAATCTCACTAAATCTCTTTTTCTTTTGTCAGAAAATACAGAAAAATGCATTTACTGCAGCTGCCCCTTTATCTAAAAAAAAAATTAGAAAAGATTTTGTATTTGGTTACAAAATCAGGATTTCAATAATTTGTTTGGCAGGGGTTTTGGGAGCAGCAATTCCACTATTTTAAATTTTTTATTGTTGAATTATATAAGTTAAAAAAGTAATTATAGAAAGAATTTTACAATTGGTTACAAAATTAGGATTATACGCTTTTTGCAGAATATATGTGTGTGTAATTTAACTTAAGATATAAAGCCCTAATTAATAAAAAAAAATAAAAATAAATAAAATGAAAACACTGACAAAGACGTGATTTTGAGAAATGAGATTTTATCAAACGAGATTTTCAAAGTAAACCCCTTTAAAAGTACATATATATACATTTATAAAAAAAATATTTAATACAATTAAAATTAGTTGATAACGATAAGTTCGTTTATAAAAATATCCTTAAAATCAATTTAAAAGAATTTTTTTCTTTGAGGTACAAATAAAACTTTAAATATTTTTGTACTCAATATAATTTTTTTAATAATGTTCATTATATATATATAATATATAAGTGTAAACTATTTATATATCTATTATGTAATCTTTATTATATTAATAATAGTTAAAATATATATTGTTTTTATTTTCACTGAATAGTGTTAAAATGACTCTTTCCAATTTTACAATTGATATTTTGATTTTCATGTTTAATTTACCAAGAAGTCATCTAGAAGAAAAATCAACATGACCTAATTAAGAAATTTACTAGAGCATAATTTATAAAATATAAAAAAGAAAAAAAAATTTCAATTAGAATATGGCCCTAAAAGTATGCAAACTAAATTATTTTACTTATATAAAATTAATTAACACAAATCAAAAATAGATATTCTTCTATATTATCTATCTATCTAAACTCATTAACTTCAATTTATTCAAAAGATTTTTAATTGAAAGAATAAATCAAGTGTTATTTAGAAAAAAAAATAAAATTATTATTTTTTTTTTTTATATTTTAAAAAAATGGTTACTGACAGGTTAATTTTCTTTTAAATTAAACAAGAATTCATTAATTATTTTTGGTAAATATGAAAAAAAATTATTTTTATCTTTGTTTTTCTTTTTTTTTTTTTTTTTTTGAATTGACAGAATCTGTTTTTCTTTTCGAAATATTTAGAAGAACATAATAAAAACAAAAACAAAGAAATAATATAAAGTCAATTATACTTATCCTTATAAAATTTACAATGAATATGCACATAATATGCACAGTTGGTCTCAAAATTTAACATTTGTTTTGTTCAGGGGGATTGATTCACTTTTTTTGTTCAAAATCATGTTTTAACTATTGTTTTAACTATTCGCAGAATATTATAATGTTCTTTTACTCAAGATTATAAACTCCATGGTTCAAATTTCAATATTCAATGATAAATGATGGTGATGGTGATGGTGATACATAACATAAAATGGTGATACGTAACATATATCTAGCATGATATGAATGTAATGTCTTGATTATAAACAGCGTATATTACTCCCGAACCCGAATGGAAAAGGAAGCTCTGCTTGGTTTTATCTTTATAAGTTGCCGGAAAATGGTATTCGATTTTTTTTCATCTAAGATTAACATAAAAATCCTTAATGTTATAGAGGTATAGATAACACGAGCATAAATGATAAAAGTCATATTTTGTTTTTATGTAGAGTAGAAATATTTTAATACAAAACTAAAAGTACAAATGTTGTTTTACGAATCATTTGTTTTTTTGTAAAACTTGCAATTACGATGTATTTCAAATCAAATTATAATATTTTTCTTGCATTAAAATAATATATTTTTTTTTTATAAAGATCAAATATGTTTTGTTGCTCTGTGATCTTTTATATTTGAGGTAGATTTTCTTTTTGGAAGGGTACTGCTCTAGTCAAGTTCCTGGCTGATATAAAATCTTTTTACATTTAATTTTGGGAGTAAAACAATATTTTAACGACCACTATTTTGAGTGCGCTGCTTAGTCATATTTACGTGGAACGAGGATCTGAAGTATTGTGGAATCCGAAATAATAAATTTTTAGTGATGCAAATTGTAAGTAAGTTATTTTCTTGATTGTTCGAAGACAAGCTTTTTAAGTTTTTGAGTTATTGTACTGATAGATGAACGGACGAACTATTGTTTACATCGGAATAAATATTGAGAACTGGCTTTAAGATACATAAGGTGCTTTGATATAATATAACGAAATTTAAGAAGAACATAATATCTTTCTTCAAAATAATTCTCCAAATTTTCCCCTTCATCCTCCATAATCCTAATTGTCTCAAACGCAATTCCTCAAACAAAACTTTCCACATCCTTATTACCAAAACTTAACTGTACATTATGTTATGTATTAAAGGTCTTCCATAAAGTTTGTTTTTAAAGGGGGTGGTTTTGGTTGGTTAAACTTCAACAATACCCAGAGGAACTCTACGCAGTTGTGTTGCATTTTTGTGAGCAACTGTATATATATTTTTTTTAATGTTCATTGTTGTTATCAAAACTAATGATATATCTTCTAGAAGTATTTATAATTTGTTTTAGTTGTTTTTTGTTATTTTCTTTTGATTTTTCAAAACAAACAAACAAAAAACAAACAATCAATAGCAGTAATAATATGTCATTATGAAATCATCTTTTATAAATTATTATTATACCAAATTCTTTTCAAATGGTTTATAAATAAATGTATATTTATGTATGTATGAATATTAAATTGGAAGGAAAAATTCAATTTAATGATTATATTTTTGTTGTTTTGTCTATATTTGAAATTTTTTTTTTTTGTCAGTTTCTTTAGAATCTTTTTGAAGCCAAAAAGAAAATATTTATTCTACTATTTTACTATAAATTTTGTTGTGATAACTGTTATTTGGTATCGAATAAGTTTATTCAACCATAATATAATGCACATTCACATATATACAAAGTTGAGTAAAAGAATAATAGTAAGTTTAAAGATGGACATAAAGGAAGATAAAGATGAACATAAAGGACAAAAAAAAAGTTTAGTTAAATTTTTTTGTTTCTATATTCTGTTTTTGGTGCAAATTTGTACAATTATTGTTGTACTTACTGTTGCTTGTTTACATGACATTTACAAGAATTTTACGAGATTTATTAAAGAGAAAAAAAAAAGGTAAGATTTTTACCGTTATTACAATAAAAGTTGAATATTGTTTTTGAAAATCTCCCTAAAAGTATGCAATGTGTGCAATGTATTTTGGTAGTCTGCTGCTGCGGTCATTGTGACCTGAGTATATGTAATTAATACATTCTTATATTATTATTATTTGCTTTTGTTTTTGCATTATAATGATAATGATGTTTTTACATTATAATGATACAAAAGTTTGTTAAAAATTAATTTTTAGTTTTGCTATGATTTCATGCTCAAAATTAAAAGAACAATGAGAGGACTTGATACATTTTCATATATTGAACTTTTTTAAGGCTATTGTTTCGATAATTTGTGCGAAACGCGCATTGTAAGCTTTAATAATTTAGTAGTAGAGATCGAGCTGGAATCTAATATTTCGATTGTGGTAAGATAGTTAAAAATTATATGGCTTATTGTAAGTGTTTGGTAACGGTGAGGTCCTAATAGCGACTTCGTTTTTTCAAGCATATGTTTTTTTTATGGCAATAGTATGCCCGAACCTTATTCGACATATTTTTTAATTCTACACATCTGTTGTTTCCCGTAAATTGTATATCAGTGTAGCTATTTTCAGCCATTGATATTTTAGAAAGCTATTGGGTAGGTTCTATTTGATTTGCCTTCAATAAAACTTGCTTTAATTCTTTTGCTTTATTGGTTACTTTGGAATAAACGAGCTAAAATTGCGGATTCTTTTGTTTCTTTATTAGCCAATTCGTTATTCAGAATAAAAAAGAAATAGGATAATGATATCGAAATAAGATTGTTACTAATTCATTTTAAGATTACTAATTTATAAAAAAATTGATTTGTTCTTTTGTTAGGTTGATAATGTAAAAAATATTAAAGTAAAAAAACTTTAAATTTTCCTAGTGTAGTACTACGTATAAATATTTGCCTTTTTCAATAGATGTGTCTCCTTTTTTTGCAACTAATCAAAAATAAAATAGAAATTAGTGTTTACTCAAGATTTGTAAAAAAACCAAATTCTTCTTTTATTCTTTTTTAAAATAACATTTTAAAATAATATCCTTAAAAAATATAAATAATAATGTTTAATTCGACGTTTTTTTTTTGTTTTTTTTTTCTTAAGGGAGGTGACAATCTTCTAAAGAATTTCCCCCTTGGTAGTGTCAGATTCTTACTGACTAAACCCACCTCTCCCTTTAGCTAATATAATGGGATGAAACCCTTACCTGTGAATGCAGTATATTGGCTAGGGAGTAGGGATAGGAAAGGATAGGAAATGGATACGGAAACATTGAATTGGGAGTGGGACTGTAAGGAAACAATGAATCCGCCTATTATTATTACTATTTTGCTAACAGTGACTATTAATACTACTGAATTGGACGTTTATGTTTAAATATAAATTTACAGCAGATAAAACATTTTTTTAAAATGTAATTTTTCTTTGTTTGATTAGAACAGAGAAAGAACAAAAAATTAAGTGTTTTTAATGTAATTTTCTTATGTCAATTTCCAAACGTTTTTCTTTTATGACTGTTTTATATAATTTTTTCTTTTTGATTAATTTCATTAGTATTATAATGATGGTATATCAATGATAACTTTTAAAAGTAATTATGTTGCTTTTTAAACCAAAAAAAAAAAAAAAAACAAAAAAAAAATTACCAAAAAAAGGAGAAAAAAATGGCAAAAGATTTTTTAATTAATCAATTTTCTTATCACAAGTAAACCAATTTGCCATTGTAATCAATAGTAGAATATATAGAATCGATATTTTGTACAAAAGAATCTTTTATAAAATATCTAATTATTTTCATTAAATGCTAATACATATTATATAGAACGTATTCTGATAGGAAGAAAAAGGAAAATTTTGTAATGAATCTATCTGTAATTGAAATCTAAAATTATGTTTATATTTTTTGCCATTTTTTTATGTTTGAACTATTTTTAATGGCCAATTATTCTATTTTTATGAGATAAATATTCTTCTCGTATAAAATTGAATAATTGAATTTTATGAATATCCTTAGAATCAAAATATTTTTAATAGAAAATTGAAAACATTTAATATTAAATATAAAGTTAATGAAAGAAACTTTATTAATGTACGAGTATATATATATTACTTTTTTTTTTGTTTTAATAATATGATAATGCGTTTTAACAACTCAAAGAAAATTTTTTAATAAAAGAATGAAATACGATATAACATGATTCAGAGAAAATATACTCAGGACTCTTATAAATATTTAAAGATATAATATGAGTCAGAGAAAATATTCTCAAGACTCTTAGCCCTATTTAATTTGATTTTAAAAAATTTTCCATTTAAAACAGTGGATAAAGTTCTAAAGAATCTTACACAAACTAAGCTTGAATTATAAAAGCAATCAAAAAGAGTAAAAATCTGAAATTATTTAGGATCCTTTTTGTCTCATATAATATAAATTTCGACAATATCGGTTTTTTGTTTTTGCCTTTTTAATTATTATTTAGAGTTTGGTTTAAATACTATTGTTTTTAATTTTAATCCTTTTAATCTAATAGATTTATTTTAAGGAAAAAAAAAGGATTTTAAAAAATTTTTAACAAAAAAAAAAAAAAAAAATTCAAAAAATGAACCGCAAAAAAAAAATTTAATTTAAATTTACATTACAGTAAATCTGATATTGTGTTAACAATTTTAAACCGAATTCTTTTGCATTTAATTTAGGGAATACTTCCTTAAGAAAAAATTTTTGTACAAAAATGAAAATCAAACAATCGCATTTTCTTTAAGCAAAAAGAAAAACTTTTAAACTTCTTGAAATTCATGACCAATCCATGTCTAAAAATTTTTTAAAATTTTTTTTTTTTTTTTATAAATTTAAAGAAAACAAAAAAAAATCATTTGCAATAAAAAATATGTGTTAAGATTTCTCAAAAGTATTTTTCAATTTTCATTTAAAATAGAAAAAAAAAACTTTTATTAAAGTTAAAATTAAAAGAATTTCTAAAATTTTTCTCCAAAAAAAAAAAAAGGAAAAACTTTAAACCACATTAAAAACCTAAAAACGAAACATATACATTCAAAACTTTAATAAATTTCAATGGGGAAAAATTGAAATAAATTTATTTTAAAAGAAAAATTTAAGTATAACATAATACGAAACAATATAAATTCCATATTTAATTTAATCCTTTTAAAATCCTTAAAACTTTTTAAAGTTGAACTGTTATTTTAACTGGTGTTTTAACTTATAAATTAATAACTTATATTTTTTAACTTTAAAAAGTAGGGCAACGATAAGAAAATAATAGTTAAGCTTTTGCTTCTCATAATCGCAATTAAGGATACATTAAATTTTTCATATATGTACATATATAATATAAATTTTTTACCCATAATTTTATGAATCCTTTTGATAATGAACAATTGCCGGAAATGGTCAGTTCAGTTATAGTTTTGTATTTAATTATCCTTTTATATGATAACAAAAAAATAAATTTTAAAAATTTTAAAAATATTCTAATGTCATTTGTTCTGTTACTTTTGAACAGAAACTTAGGAGTACAAAATAAAATGACGATTTTTGCACAATATACACTTTATAAATACAACAGTACATAAGAAATTAAATTTATTTTTAATGGAAATTAAAATATTTCAGAAATCACGATAAAGGATAAAATGATTTTTCTAGTATCCTTTTGTTTGATTTTTTTTTTTTTACACAAAAGGGATATTAATATTAATAGAGAATGATCAAATACATATACATACATTTGTCTTATGATTATTTTTAATTATTAATATGATGCTGACAGAAACTGCTGTATATAATGGCATATATAGATCATTATATGGTTCCCGGAAAATATAAATATATATTTGTCTAATTTTTGTTCAAATACAAGTACATTTTTAAACTCAAATAAATGTTCAACAAGTTTAAGCAATTTTTTATAAAAAAATCTGAGGTACCCTTATGGTTATCCGATTCTTAGATTTAAATAAATTTTTGATTTTTTCTTTACAAATATGAATTTGTTTTATAAAAATGATTTTTTTTTTTATATTTCCTTTTAGTCTTGACTTTGAAATAACTCTTTTGATTTTTACAATGAAAAACTGTTTGAGACGCTTTTAAATTGTGAATAGTAGAAAAAAGATTAAAAGAAAATTTTAATTGTTAAAGTTTTAGTTTGAACATAAAGTCATAATTTTTCTTTTAAGCAAAAAAATAGTTTCTTTTCAATTTCAATTTGTAATTTATATTTTCACATTTTCATATTTTCTAATGTTGGTTAAGATAAAACACATGATCTGGTCATGATATAATCATATTATTGAATAGGATTAAAGTTTGTTTTTAAATGTATTATTATTTTAATTAATAGTTTTTTGTTCATTTTTTATGTAATAAGTTTTGTATAATATATATATTCTATATATATATATTCGTATATATGTACTCAATATTCTAAGTTTACAATAAAAAAAGTTTCAGTGCTACTTGAAAAATGAAAACAAATATTCAAAAACAATTTTGTTTTATTCATGTCACTTAGAGTTATGCAATATTACTCATATCAACGGTCCCTATAAGATCATTATATGTTATAAATACCATTATTAATTTATATAGTAATATTATTTATTTTGTTATATAATATACTAGGGGCCCTGTAGCTAGTCTCTATGTATATTTTACAGTGGCATTTAAATTACAAAATATTTATATGTGATAAAAAATTTCTTGACTCTAAAAGGCACAAAAAAAAAATCATGATTTTACACATACAAATATGTATAGCAAAAATAAAGCAAAAATAGCAAAATATTTTAAAATTAAAATTTATTAAAATTTAATTTTGGTTGGAAACTGCTGTACTCAAATCTAAATGAATTTAAATAAATTGCATTCAAAAATAAGCATTTTTCAATAGCATAGGATAGCACTTAATAGATAATTTTTTTTAATATTAATAATATACATACAAACACTCATACGTATACATAAATACAAACAATTTAATAGAGAAAAACTAAACCAAACAAAACTTCCTTACCGAAATCAATTATCAATATCATTCATTATAACATTTTCAATGCATAATGCATGCATGAAAGATGATTATCATTTTTTTTTTTATATGTATTTATCCTGCACGAAATTATTTTTTTTTTAGAAATTATCCTTTAACTTAAAAATTCTTGCAATCTGTGCAAGGAATTAAAACAAAACTCCGTTGGTTAATAAAGTCATGTACTTAAGCTTTGATCACTAAGGTAAGAAAATAAAAAAAACTCATTAAACTGGTTTAAATTAATGGGAAAAAAGTACTTAACTCCATAATTTGTGGAGAAAACAAAGTAAAGAAGTTCGAGGTACAGGAAAATAAAACACCGTTTGAAAAATAAAAATGACAGACATGTCGGAACAAACTTGAAATGAAATATAACTATTGTTCTGATAAATTGTTGAAATTACTTTGAAAAATTAATGTATTTAAAAAGTAAAAATAAATAAAGTTTGGAGCTGCGGTGATCAAGCATAAGGCGTATTAATCGAAGGAGTCCTATTTCAAAGAGTATTTTAAACTGAAAGGAACATTACTGAAAAAATAATTGATAGTATTGCTTTTGGAACACAATATTTAACTTATAATGACTTTAGAAGCCGATTTTTTTTCAAATTGTGCAATAGTGCATTATCCTATGTAATTTGTATAAATATTAATAAAATTACTTAAAATGATAACAGAAAATTATAGTTTTTATTTTATTTTTTTTTATTTAAGTTTTTATGCAAACAATATGATCTTACACTAACTTAACCTAGGAAAAGTTAAGAAAAAGGTTTGTGTTCTAACAGTTAATTTTAACATTTAAAATATTTATTTAATTAATCTTTGATTTTAATATTGAAAAGTGGATAAAAAAGAATCAGTTGTAATCAAACCTGAATATTTTTTTACATGTAGCCAGTCTACTATGGTGATATAGTATTGGAACATGATTCTTGGTTTGTATAAAACAGTTTTTATCTAGAAAGATGAAATATTTAGGGGCAATAAAATCCGTGAGCAAAGTCTTTCTAATGTACTCCTCGTTTTGGTAAAATATATGTGATATTAAACCATTTCTTGAGTATTAAATGCTCTCTCATAATAAGATTTCGAGTAAACTATTGATTATATTTATGTTTGCTTCTTTGCACAAGTATTTATTGGAATAAAAATATTTCTACCCAGATTCGGGTTTCCGTGATTTAATTATACAATTTCTAATGCCTTTTCTTTCAAACTTCCTGAAGAAAATTATAGTTCTATTTTATTTATTTTTATTTATATTAATATTACAAATTACTTAGGATATTACAATATTACAAAACTATCGGCTATTAAGGCCATTACAAGTCGAATACTATTATTAAATTATACACTAATAATATTTATTTTAATAAAACTTCCCATCTGTGCAGGATTTAAATCCGCACTTCCTCGGTTATTAAGTCACGTTCTCTAACAACTAGGCCACAGAGGCCCTAATTATAGTTCTATTCCAATTTCTTTTCAACTTTTTTTTTTTTTTTGTTAATTTTTTATTTAAATCTTATATTCAATCTACAAAAAAAAGTTGAAAAATATTGATACAAAGAACAAAAAAGTCTTGCATACTTTTAGGGATATAAATAAAACTCAGATGACATAAATCTAATTACATTTATTTATATCATAGGTAGTAATTTATTTAAGGAAAACTCAGTTGGCATAAAAAGACTTTTAGCTTAAGGCCAGGTAACGTAAAAAAAACATTTAACAAAATTCCAGTTATATTAATGTGGGACACTTCGCATAAAATCTTGTTGGGAAAATTGGACATTTGACAAAAATTTTTGTTGTTGATTATATAAATAGGTTATTAGTGTTGGTCTTTATGCTAAGTGGCTTTTTGAGAAATGGATTTATTCTAACTATCATAAATTTCTTATTTAAATAGGAACCTTGCATATTTTATTGAAAGGAAAATTAATAAATATACTATATATAAGTAATTAATTGGATTTAACCTATAATCGTCTTAGTAGTCGATGGTTTAGTAATATTTCTTTATTCTATATGTGTTTTAAAATTTTAATTTAAAAAATATATAAATTTATATAATTTTTACAGAGGTTTTTTTTTTTCGTATTTTAGGACCTCACATGCCTATATTTCTCTTTTTGTATAAAAAATATTAAAAAAATATATTATAAAATATTTTAAATATAGTACAACAAACAATAGAAATATAAATTGTTTGTTTTTATGTCCATTATTCTTAATATTCAACTCAAGAGAATGGTTTTCTATATACAATCTATAGTTTTTCTAAAACTTTTTCATTTAAAGTACAGACATGTCATAACTTACTACTTTTATTCCTTAAATAAAAATCTTTAGAATTTTCTGAATATATTGTTCTAAGTACTTATATAAATATAAATGTATATGTAGTTTCTATGTGTTAGTTTATATTGCATAATATGTATGAATTATGAAGAGTAAATTGCATTATTGTTGTTTTTGTGTTTTGGGTTTTAAGTTGTAATATGAAAAGATGTCAACTACGGTAAACCACATTTTAATGAAGAAAATAAAAACAAAACTTTGGTTTTGTTTTGCTAGTATACAAAAAAAAAAAAAACTTTAGACACTTCTAAACTTATATTTAAGCATAAAGTTTATGTTATACATATTAAATGCTTTTTATATAATGTATAAAAGATATATGTATATGAAGATCCTGTATAAAAAGAGGTACAGTTTTGATGCAATTCCTTTTCCTTTTCAAGTTTGATGATGATGATGATGATGATGACCATAATGATTCTTTTTTAAAGTTTTACATTTTTTTTATTTTTTATTTTTCTTTTTTTATAATATTGAATTTATTTTTAAAACGTAAATTACATATTACGTATGCATAAGATTATGTTTAAAAATAAAAAAAAAAAGACCAAATTTTTATTTTATTTTTCGTTTTATTTATACTTCTTTTCATATTTCATTAGTTTAACATTACTTTCATTAGTTTCTACTTAACTATTATAGCTTTCAACGAATAACAGAGTTATTCGACTTAATAACGATCGCAGTGTTTTTTGAAATCTTACTTCACTCAGTCATCGCTGTATAATTGGATCATTCACCTTGTGTTATAGATATCTTGTAAGGATAAACAAGAATTCATATAGATATCTTATAAGAAACACCTATTCTGAAAAAAAAAATCAATTAATGCCTTCACTTAAAATTTTCCTATGAGAAACAAGAAATGCGAGGAATCCTGTTTCTACCCTATAGAATTTGTTATGCCACCCTATAACACAACCTATGAAAATTCGTTTTTCATGCGCCCGTCATCTTTATAGAATCATATTATGCCATACTACGCGTTCGCTCAAGTTAGTTGGTAAAGTAGTAAAAGTTTAGAATAAGTAAAGAATATGAAATTCTTTTTTAAGAATCTCCCTTCATATTTTCTTATCCATTCTCCATAATCCTAAATTTTCTAAATCATATTTCCACAAGAATCCTTATCCTAAAAAACAAACTGTACATTTGTGTTAAAGATCACATCCTAAGGTCTGGTTTTAAAGAAGGTCGTTTTTGTTAGCTAATGTGTAACAGTTTCCATAAGAACCCGTTTGATTCCTTTAGCCTGGATTATTCTTTTTCACCGACCTTTACAATAACTGCCTTGCATCGATTTAATATTAATGTGACCTTGTCAAGGTCAACAAAAGAATTTTTAATAAAAGTAAAGAATACTTATCTTCCGCTTTACCTCCTAATTTCCGGTAACGTCAGGTAAATGTTTATAAAAACACATGGTCATAGAATAACTTAATAAGACTGAATTAATTTTCGTAAGCGATATTTTAAGAGTTAAAAATACTTCCTTTTTTTTTTAAGGATTTTACATTTCAAATTCTAGAAATTGAAGAAATAGGAAATTAACAACATTATTAAATTAAATTTTTTTATTTTTTTTTTTATTTTTATTTACTTACTTTTGGTCACTATTTCTGTTTGCGGTTTTTCTTCTCAATTATATAAAAACATCAATCATAACAGAATAAAAATTGTTTCTCAAACAACAAGAATTCTATACTCACACTAATATACAAATAAAATGCATTTTATTTTATAATAATAGAAAAAAAAAAAATTACTTTAATTTTTTTATCAATCATAATCATGAAAAATATTCATTTATTATTTTTTTCTTTGTTTTTTATTCATCTGATATCGTATTCACACATACTAATACATTCAAATACATACATATTTTTATTTCGTACATGATAAAAACCAAATAAAAGCAAACCTATCATTAACATCCACTATAAAATGATACTTACTTATACATTTGACAATTTTATTTTAAAATCAGTTTCACTTTTTTGTAATGTTTTTTTTTTTTTTTTAAGGATTTTTATAGGAAAGAAAATTAAATTAAATTGCATATAAAAATGTTTTAAAAAAAAAAAAAATAAGAAAATATACTATTTGTATGTATATATATATAATTTAACTCTATCTTTTATATTTTTATGTATGTATATAGAGAGTGATAATAAAGAAAAAGTACTAGACAAACTATCAAAGAGATTGTAATAAAAAAAAAAAATAAAAATATCAAAACATAATATGTTTGAATGACTGTAAGTGGGTTTTTATGTATGCACGTATGTATTCATATATATTCTTTATTTTAACTATTAAATTTTATTAGTACATATACATACATAGTATGTTTTATGTTGATAGCGTTTGGTTGGTTTTTATTCAGAAAATAATTGAGATAAAAAAAACACAAAAAAAAAACAAAAGAACAAAAAGAACAAAAAAAAAAATGATAAGTAGAAATAAAACATTTTAAAATATATTTTTTTTTTTTGGTTATATTTTTGACATTTTCAAAGAGGAGTCATAAAGTTTTTCAAATATGGTTTTTTTTTTGTGATTATTTTTTTTTTTTATTCTTTTGCAGAAGAAAATGGAAAAATAAAAAGATGGTTTATAATTATGAATTTGTATATGTTTTAGTTTTAGTTGTTGTTTTTTTTTTTGTTTTGTATGTCATTCTAAATTTAAACTAATTTTATTTCTGACATTTCAAAAAAAAAAACAAAAAAAAGGAAAGTTGTGTTGTGTATTTTTATTTTGTATTTTGTTGATTGTGGCGAATCTTGTCAAAAATTGTGTCATTAAAAGTGAGTGTGTTGTCTATTGAAATTTTTAAACTTTTATTTTAAATTGTTTGTTTTTTTTTTGTTTTGTATTCAACAGATTTTTTTAAGGTGATATTTTGATGAAATAATCATTTGGAAAATTTTTAAATATATTTTTGTTTGTTTTTTTCTTTTTTTTGTTTGTATTGAAAATACTTTTAGTTTTTTTTTTTTGTGGTTTTTATTATGTGATCATTAAAAATAACAAAATGTATTTGTTGCATTATATCCCATAAAAGTTCAATAAAAGAATAGATATAGCATAATATTGAAAAGTTAAATTAAAAGTAAATATTTTGATAATATATGTATATGTATATATATATATATTTTTTCTTAAATATGTATGTTATATTACAGATACTCTGTTCAAGTTTGATGGAGAAAAAAAAATATTTGAAAAATATTTATATGATTTTTGTTTTGTTTTTTTTTTTGGTTAAATAGATTAAGAAAATCAATTTATTTAAAATTTTAATTAAAATTAAATTACAGAGATTTAAAAACATTTTAATTAATAAGAATGATTGATTGATTAGTAATGAAAACAATTTAAGAAAACTAGGGGCGCTATACTGTAGCTGGGGGGCCCTATACTGTAAGTATATTTTACCGTGACATCTAAATTACAAAAAATTCGTATGGTGTACAAAATTTCTTGATTCCAAAAGAAAACAAAAATAAATCATGATTCGAAACATAAATATACATATGTAGATTTTGTAATAGAAAAATCGTATCCAAATAAATAGGTACTTGTATTCAAAACATAACGGAATGTTATAATACTTAGTGTGTGGCTGAAAACTATTAAATTATAATTATAAATATTATTGTTATTATAAATTTTTAGTTAATAACTTTTTTTGATTATTATATGAAAATTCTTTTAAACAAATAATAGTATTTTCAATTATAGAACAAATTTTTGTTTTTTTTATTTATTTAATTTTCTTAGCTCGTCCATTGCTCGATCTATTTAAGAAACTTATAAATTAGTTTAAGATAAAATAATGAAATTCTAACCAAGGATACATTTTGTTGTAGAATAACATTTTTATATAACACTACGCATTTCGAAGTGACAGCCTCCCAAAATTGAAAAAAAAATCACTATTTTCCAATCTGTATATATTTCAAATTTTCTTTAACATTTTTTTAAACGCCTTAACGCCAGATGACAGGATATTTTTTTTTTTAGCCTTATAAATGTTAATGTCAATATAATACAATTTTTTGATAGTTAATATTTAAATAAAAGTTAAGTGAAAATAAAATTTTCCAAGATTTTACTTCCTTTATATCTTCGCAACACTTTTAGGATAAAATCTTGAAATTTTTACGCAAAAATTAATAGCTTTAATAAGTAAAACGCATAGTTTAAAGTTTCAACATTATTATCTTACATTAACAGCTTTTCTTAATTATATGCATAGGATTTGCTTAAAATTTGAAGAAAATGTCTTTAGATTTTTCATAGGTATATAAAATTTTTCTTATAGGTATATAAAATTCTAAGAAAATTTAC
Organism: Poecilobothrus nobilitatus; assembly: GCA_947095535.1. Lineage (NCBI taxonomy): Eukaryota > Metazoa > Arthropoda > Insecta > Diptera > Dolichopodidae > Poecilobothrus > Poecilobothrus nobilitatus. Next base: position 178,171,813 of record OX352774.1, read on the forward strand.
AAATTTTGGTACAAATCATAATAAATTTTAAAATGTTTTTATTGTATTTTGAAAAATGTCCGTCTTTAAAAACTTTTTGTCTTAAATACTGCCTAGTGGTTTTTTATATTTCATTTAAATTATATTTCGTTGATCTAATTCATTAATGATGATAATGCTATTTGAGGCAAATGGCTTTTATTAAACTTTATATTGAAACTGAAATTTTTATTGATATTAAAAGGATCCAGCTATGTGATATGTGAATAGTTTTTTTTTTAATGCATAATTTTTGTCAAGATTTTTGAACATCGATCACATTTATAGAAAGTTCGAATTCGATTCGATGGTTTTGTGAAAATCTAAAATTTATAGAAAATTTATTAATCGATTGATATAATATATGTTGTTTAGGTAGAGAAATTTTAAATGAATTTTTAATAATGGCAACTATAGCAATTTGGCATATTGTACATAGTCTTCCACAGTCCAGTAATTAAAGACTGAGTGAAACTAATGATTTCGAAAACTATAGAAGCAAATAGAAGCAAATATGTATAAGAAATGACTTAGTGAATCACTTATGCTCCTTATACGAATGAAAAAGAGAAAAAAAAGAAAATAGAAAATCTAGTAATTCAGGTATACCTATCTATAATTATATTATTATAACGATCTATATCTATATATATAACGATCCTATCTATAATTATAATGTTTAGAAATCTTATTAAACTCTTATTATTTTTTTAATTAAATTTGAAACCCATTAAAGTTCCTAAATTACTATAAATTATGTTCCTTTAATAATTGTCTTCTTTTTATTTTTGATATAAATCAATATACTTGAAACTATTTTGTCTTGATGATTTATAATATTCTCATAACTTGATAGAACTGCTTAATTTTTCTAATAATATTTGTGTGGATTTTTTAGTTTTTTTTTTTTTTGCAACAATGCTATCAAATCTTCTCTTTATACAATGATCCAGTAGTAATTTTATAAGAATTTTTCCAAAGGATTTGAAAATAAAATCAAAATGAAAGGCAAGCAAAAAAAAAAAAAAAAACAAAAGAAAAGAAAAAGGATAAATTAAGTATAATCCTAAATAACTTTGAACAGATGTAACTGATGTTTTATTTATATTCTGTGTATTTCATCTTCTTAAATTTTTTTTGTTTTTTCTTTTGATTCTTATTATATAAGTTTTTATATATTTTGCTCGTCGTTGTTGGCTGGTATTTGAAAAACGCGAAAAGATTTTGATTTTCTTTTTATACATTTTTTATTTCTTTGTTCTCTTTAATATCTCGTGAGTTTCATTTTATTGTTTCTTAAATAAAACTTCTAATATATAGGGGCCACACTTTTTCTTTCTTGAATCTAGATATAAAATAATAATGAAATAATTTTTGTTGAAAATTGTTTTGAAAATTTATTATAATTTTACAGTTACGTTTTTATTTAGTGAAATTCGTTCGTTATAATTTAAATGGTTTTAAGTTTTAGTCTTACGATTCAAAAAGTTAATATGAAAATCTATGGATAAAATATGAAATAAAGAATACAAATATTACAAAACATCTTCTCGAATGTTATTGAAATTTAATAAATTGTTATTGAAATTTAAATTCTTAAGCTTCAATTATGCGCTTTATTAATTTTTTACCCTTTTAAATGAATATACAGGATATCATTATGATGTTTAAAAACCTAAAATTATTTTTGATAAAAATATATGTAATTATTTATTTATTTATTTATTTAATCTAATATTAATACAATAAATTGTAATAACATTAGTAAGACCCTCGGCTACAAACGCCATTTTGGGCCTGGATATATGCAATTATATTAAGTACGCTAAAACAATAGTTGATAGCATATTTTTGGGTTAGATTTTCTAGGTTCCTTTTGTTGTCTTTATATTTAAAATTTCTTTTTGTTTTAGTTTTATCTGAATTGTAAATTTTAAAACCCGTTTAATATAATTTTCATTACTTTGTCTTTTACATTTAAATCATTTTATTTTAGTTTTTTTTTTATATATTTTTTTTTTTTGTTATTTAACAGATTTTTTTTTGTCTCGACTCTCGGCACAACAGATATTATATATATGGAAATAAAATAAGAAATAAAAGGCTGGGATCCTTTATTGAAATATAAATATATCATGTTAAACAAAAGGACTTTACAATAAAAGAAGATTTTAAAATTTTGATATCCATAATAAGAAAAAAAAAAAAAAATACGAAATTTTAAGAATAACAAAGAATGAATCAAAAGTTTGAAACAGAGTGCAAAAAATTTAAAAATGTGTAAAGATAATTCAAGAATATATTTATAAAAATGAAATATTAATATTTTTATTTTTATTTTGTAAATGATTTTAAATTTTAATAACATTAGTAGTGATCTAACGTTAGCCCAGCAAGAAATTTTAGAGTACAGCCTCACATGCACTGTTTTAATAATTTGTTTAGCTGGAGTTTTTGACGAGGCAACTCCCTTCCCAATTTTAAGTATTTTATTAGTGGTATTGAATTGGCTACAAAATCAGGTTATAATCTTTTTCCACAATATTTATAATATTTGCAAATTATATGTTTGTCAAATATCTTTTTGTAAAGTGTCTAATTATATCAAATAGAAAGAAGGAAAATATGCCTTTTGCCAAAAGATATTAGACAAAATAATGTTTTGAAATTAAGAAACTTTAATATTCGTCCGAACTAATTATTTTTTTTTTTTTACATACATATTTCAATAATAAAGCCATGTTTTGATTTTTAAATAATACTTTGTTAAAAGTATTTTCGCGAAGTATGCCTTTTTCCTAAAAGTGTTTTTTTGAAGTGACATTTTTCTATAAGTCTTTTGCTTATAATTCCTATAAGAGAATTTGATCTGGGCAAACTGGTACTCTCCCTGAAACTCGCTCTCAGATCAATTCTTTTTCCCCTGGAATTTAAAATTTTTATAGGTTCCTCATGACATTGCAAAAAAAAAAAAGAATTTTTACCAATTATTGCATTTCGAAAACTTTCTGTTGGTGTATGCAAGATTTCAAGTTAAGTTTAATTTCCTATATTTGTCAATACCTGATGTTTCGAATACATAATATCTGATCCTTTGAAAATCTAATGAAATCGAAACAATGCCATTTTTAATATAAAACTTTGTTATAAACTTAGTTATTAGTTCTATTATGCCTGAATAGGACTTTTCGGAACCTAAGCTTTTTCAATTCAATTATGGTAATTTTAGATATTATTTCTGACTTATTATGTACAAAACATTTTATTTATCAGATTATCCGATTTCTTTTTGCCCTATTTATAAATATAATATGTACCTATACCTTATTTCAGTTGCAAAAAATTTTTGGAACAAATGAAACGAAATTACATCGTAGTATTTTTCGTCCTTGCTAAGTAAAAGTAAAACCAAGTTTTTGGCAAAGCGTAAAAAGTGCAGAAAAAATTAGTTAAAAATTCAGAATAAGGAGTAAAAATTGGAAATGCAAAAAAAAAAAAAAAGAGAAAAAAAGAAAATTGTCACATATGGTTAAAGTGAATTATTTTCTTAAACAATATTAAATTCCCAATTTTTCGTTCGCACACATGCCTTATTTTAGAAAAAGATGTTTTAATACAGTTATAAAGAATTTAAAAACGAAAAACAACAACATTTTTCTTTCAATTTTAGAAAGGATAGAAACTGAACTTAAAATTATGAGGGTTGAATGGTAGCGATGAAAATTATTTTAAATAAAGTAAATTCTTATTTTACAGTCTTTGAAATATATCTAGTGTTTTTTTCTTTTAGTTTTTAAGTTTTTTTTGTTACTTTGATTTTACAAAGTACATTTTACAAAAAAAGGTGAGTTTAATTTTAAATACCAAAAACGAATAATATTTAAATACGTAGTTGGCTAATTTCACTATACATAATTTACTGTGGACAATTCACTGTGCACAGTTTAACAGATTTTTTTTTCTAAAGTTTTTCAAGACTCTTTTTCATAAGTTTTAGAAAAAGTATGTTAAATTGTTAGTAGAGCCCAGATTTTTTTTTTAATATTGCATTACAAAATCTTTCACATAAAATATCGATGGGATGGGATTTTAAGAAATTATAATTTGTTTAGCGGAGGTTTAGGGGTTGCAGCCCCCACTATTTTCCTTTGTTGTTGATGAATTTAAAAAAAATAATTAAGAGGAATTTTATAGCTGGTTACAAAATTAGCTTTATAATTTTTTCCCAAAGTATGTATATATGTAAGTCAATATATTTTTTGTGAATTGTGAACAGTAAATTATCATCACAGTGAATTGGCTGCAATGAATTACCTTAGATTCGTTGAAATACTATTTCAGAGATATGAATGTTAAAAAGGATTTTTCTATTTTAAAAAAAAGAGAGAATTGTTACATCGACTCTAAATCCAGCATATAAACTGCATCTTAAATGAATTTAATCACTAATAAGATTTAAATCAATTTTTGTTTTTATGTTTTAAATAAAAAATTGCAATAAATATGTAAGTTTTATTTTCAATCTATTAAAATATACATTTTCAATTCAAATTCATATTATATCATTTTACGTGTAATGAGACCCCCTGTTATAATACCCTTGAGTAAATATTGTTAGGGGAGTATGCTTCACCAGCAGTAGGACAGAATAGTCTAAACAAATTTTAAGGTTTTACGACTCACCTAAAGTTAAGATGGAATATATCTCACCAGTTACAGGCCACAATAGCACAAAAAAGTTTAGGGTCCTATGATCCACCAAACATTGGAGTTTATGGTGAAAAAAAATAATTAGAAGAGACTTTAGAATTGATTTGAAAATCAGAGTTTTAATTATTTGTTTAACGGGGGCTATGGTGATGATAGTCTCCACTATTTCATAAATTTTCAATATTGAATAAGTTAAAATGTTAAAATGTATTTGCGAAAAATAATTAGAAAAGATTTTAATAATGCACTAGAAGCATTTAAATTATTGGGGCTTGCAGCCACTAAATCCCCGCTAAACAGGTTATTGAAATCCTGATTATTTTTTTCACATAAATATTTTAACTTCAATACTTTTGAAATAGTAGAGGCTTCTAAAGACTTTTTATTATTTTTTTGACAAAAATATAAATGTGTCCTTTTTGTCAAACTTTGTAACATAATAAATACAGTATTATATAATTAATAAATTTAAGTTATTTATCTAACAGGAAGTATTATTTTTGGTGCGTGTTTTTCCTTTATTGAGGATTTGTTTTGGATGGGTCATATTATTCTAAATTAATGTTTTTGTCCTATAATAACCTCACCCAATTAAGGGCATATAGGTTAAGCAAGAGATAAATCAGATCAATTTGAGGGCATTGTGACTCACTGATAATGAAAAATTATTCCCAAATTTAGTTTGGGGTTTACTCCCATCATTTGTGGGATGATGACATAAAATTCAAGGATAATATAGAATGGGATCTCATGATATGCCAATACTTTCAAAATGTTTCCTGGTATATTTTATAAGTAGTTATGTACACATAAGTATTTTTTAGGTATATTTCTATAATTTTTTTACCTTGATTAATTTTTGTCTTTGAAATTTTTCTTATTTTTCTATATATATATATGAAATAAAAATAAATCCTTAATTCTTATCCTTTTAATATTAATTTCATACGAGAATGATAAAATTTTAAAAATATTTTTATATCATATAAAATTAAATTAAATTAATTTTATTAAATAATTTATTACCACTTTAAATTAAAATAAATGTTTTTTTTTTTCCCCCATTTTGTTTTTGTATGAAATTTTATTTCATTTTATTTTTTCTTAGATATAAAAAAAAAAAAAACAAATAAAAAATAATATAAGAAATAATAATAAGTTACATTTTTAAAAATAATTTATTTATTGCAAAAAAAAATCATATATATATATATATATATATAATGCATTCTACAATTAAAACAAAAATTAATTTTTTTTTGTTATTCTTTAAACTTAAATATGTATGTACTTGTAAATGTATCTATAGTTGTACCTGTATCTTTAATTATATTCGTATATGTATAATATGCTTAAATAAAAGAAAATTATTAAAGGTATGTAAGATTTATATTAATTTTCAAATAAAGTATATATAATAAATTAAATTCAAATTTAGTTCAGTTTCACATCTGCTTTGCTTTTTTTTTTTGGGTTTTTTTTTTTTATTTAAATTCTATTATTATTATTATCCTTTAATTTTCTTATTTCCCAATAAAGAACATACATACAAGAAAAAAAGTATTAAATTAAATTCTACATATGTTTACAAAAACACCTACACAAATAAAAAAAAAAAAAAATGCTAAAATTTCATTTGATTTATTCTTCATTGAATGCTTCCATAAATAACAAACACATTTTGATACAGTGCAGTTATACTTAAAAGGATTAAGATCCTTATAAGATTTGTTTTATTTAATTGGTGCTAACTATTTGTTTAGGAAATCTTTTTTATAATCTTTTCAAGCAGAAATATTATGAGTTGGCAATTAAAGAATCTGAAATAAAATAATTTGTTGGTATTATTAAGGGCCCGCATTGTCTTATCGGTAGATATCGTAGAAATTTTGATGGATGTGGATATTAACTATAGATTTTGCAGAGGAATTGATGTTTTAAAGTGAGTGAAGTTTTTTTTTTCGTACAGCTGTTCTATTATGCAAAAAAAAAGCGAAAATATTTTGACAGTTTTTTTTGACATCTCATGTCATTTCTCCTAAATATTTTTGCTTTGTTTTCTTCAGATCTATAACTGATTTAATTTTGCGGTTTAGAGATTTTATACGAAAACTGTCAATAGCTTAGGTGTATTCATATGATTGAAATAATTGTGATATGATGGGAATTGGATAAAACAATTATGCATAACATTTAGATGAAGATTCTGACATTTGCTCCAGAAGCTCTCAACAGAATGAGAAAGAATCCATTATACACTTCATCTGTAAGTGTCCAGCGCTGGCTAGAGCCAGAAGAATAACTCGATTTTAGTGATCTAACGATTAAGCAACCTGCAGAAATGGTAAGGTTTCTGAATGCAACGAAATTGATCTAAAATAAAACCTAATATAGCTCTATTATAAGCATTGAGGTCACGGAAGTGGTAGCAAAACAATGGTAACGCGCTAAATGGGGTCACTGCCATGAGTGGCGATTGCCAGCCACTTATACCAACTAACCAACCAACCCAGCTTTCAAAACTTCTTTCGTTAGAGCAATATCGTCGTGGCATAAATCTAAGAAAACTTAATATCAACTCTTGTCGAGTAGGTTTCTCTATTTTTTAAAGGTGTGTTATTGATCTAGGGTCTAGTGAGATTACTGAAGCGTTATAGGGCTAAAGAAAATCATGCGTTGTTATAATTAGTAAAAATTGAAAAGAAACTTAAATGAATGGGATCTCCTACAATTTATTTATAATAACAAGGTATCATTTTCTTATCTTAAATCTAATAATAAAATTCGTTAAGTAAACATTAATTTTAGAATGCTTATAAATTTAGAAAATTTTTAAAATAAACAAGACTTCAACCCGAAATTTTGAAGTCTCTCCTAATTAGATGGAAATTGTATGTAGTTAATATTAACTTATATTTATTCTAAAATCGTTATTCAAAGCAATGGTACATTAGACTAAAGTGTTATTGTGAAAACTATGAATTTCCTTTATATATATATAATTACATGATAATGCAAATAATTTGGGTTCAAGTTATAGTTCTTCCAAAAATTTCTCTTTATTTGTTTTTAAAATTCGTTTTCAAAAACTGATTGTTTTAAATAAAAAAACTTTTGTTTTTTGTTTTTTTTTGTTTTGGAATTTTTCTTTAAATTTTAATAAAGGTAGAAAAAAGGAACATAAAAATAAGAAAAAAAAATTATTACAGGTTTCAATTACTTGTTATTATAGAAATTCAAGATTTTTGCTTATTGCTTAGAGTTAACGTTTTAGTTTAAATATATAAAATATTGTCGGAAAAAGGAACCAGAAAAAAGAATTAATTTTATAACTGGTTTGAATAAGATGTGTTATTTTACGTCCAATCTTCTATAAGTTTGCCCACAAGAATATTTTTTTTGCTTTGGATAAAAATAAATAGAATTGAATTATCGAAAGATCAACATAGTACGTAAAATTTGAACTCACTAAAACACCAACACCGTCTTAAAAGATTAAAATTAGTTTAGTTGGCAATCATTAATTCTGGGTTAACTCTTTTAGACCTAGTGGATTTACAGACCCCAGTGAAGGTGATTTGCAATTATCTTTAAATCTAGTGGTCTAGTTCTTTTAAGTTTTCTATTGTAATTTTTAGATTGTGAGAGTTTTGATGATTTTACATTTTTTTTTTATCTAGAAGTCCTTACCATGTTAAGTAAAATTTTATTTTAAAAAATTTGGATGTTCTAAATATATATTGGTAGCACAACTCCTTAATTCTATAACGTACAACTAAATAATAAATAAAAGGCTTAATTTTTCGGTTATAAGTACAACAAAATTTTATATTTTATTGGAAATCTAGAATTACAGAACCTAGAACCTAGAACTCAATACATTTATCTATATTTCAATTTTAGTTTGCCTTTTTCCTTTGTTGACGGGAGCGGCTCACAATCCTGCACGCCAAAATCAACCTGCGATAAAATTTTGCTTTCTTTTTTATCTTGCATTATAAAATCTATCTTTCTAAAATCTTGCATTACAAAATGTTTCACGAACAAAATCTTGCAAAATATTTTTAAAGGAATAGATTGTGGCTTTGTTTTCCAAGTATGTATTAAAAAATAGTTAAGGAGGATTTTACAGTTGGATTCAAAAGAAGTTTTGCCGCTTTTTCCACAATATTTATATATAAGAATATGTGACATTCTGTTCTGAATTACATGCAAGATTTTGTTCTAGTAGATTTTGGAAAAAAGGTTTTGGAAAAAGATTTTGTTTTCAAAGATTTTCGAAAGCAAGATTTTGTATGCAAGATTTTGTAGCATTAGATTTTGACGTAAAATATAATGTAGCAAACCCTATTATGATGCAAATGTCGTAAGGGGGAATAAATCTTACGACGTGTGTGGGATTCGAACCCACACTCCCTCGGTATTTACAGCGTATTTTATATGCTCTTACCCACTAAGCCACCGAGGCCCCTTTTAATTTCCAATACTGCTGTTTGTGTTGTAAAACATTTGTCTCATATTCAACTAAAGTATTTTTATTACAAAAAGTTATAAATGACAGAATATAGCAATGATAATATAATAAAAAAGTAAAAATAGTAGAAAACTTTTATTTTGTTGAATAGAAACAAATTAAAATTAGTGTGAAATATAAGAAAATAAGGCTTATATAATTTAACATGAATTAAACTTGTGCATTTTGTTACTGATGTCATTTTTGTTGGTTTTTTTTTTTTTTTTTGTCGTATTTAAGAAAATTTTCTTTAATTTTTTTTTATTTCCTTTTGAACTTTTTCTTTAATATATTTCTTTGTTAGTTTTTCAATGCATGAGAAAGTTTTCTAATAAGTTTAAAATTTCAAATTATTTTTTTTGTTTTTGTTTATTTGTACTCCATCTGCACAAATAAAAAGTGATTTATTACAATTAATGGGATTTTTTTTTTTTTTTTTATGTTTTTCAATCCTTTAATTTAAAACAATGTTTGAGTTTGTTTTTGTGTGAAAGTTTTTTTTTTATTTAATATACATTTTTTTAAATATATGTATTTTGTATCCTTTTATATTTTAATACTTGATTTTAGAAAACAAAATAAAAAAGTGTAAGTAGATCCTTTGACTGCTGTACACAATATGATAGAGCCAGGCAAATTAATTGCCTTTGTTTTGTTTTTCTACTGGGAAAAGGGAATCTTTCAAGGGCATAAAGAACACTCCCTTGGTACTGTTAGATTCTTACTGACTAAACCTACCTCCTCCTTTGGCCAATATAATGAGGTGAAAACCGAACTGTTAACTCATAGTATATTGACGAGGAGTAGTAGGAGGAGAAGAAATAGGTGATGATAGGACAAGAATGTGGCAACTTTGAATTAGGAAGTGAGACTGTAAGGAAAGAATGATAATTATTAGTTTACTATACAGTTACGATAGTCAATAATAATTACAAGATGCAGTAGTATTTAACACCCTTCTGCATGAGGCAATTATTACCATTGTAGCAGCTTTGTAGCAGCTATTATTTTTAGTATATTGGTATATTAATTATTATTTCTATTATTTGCTACAGAGTCAAGACCATCAGCGGGTTACAGCATGCAGTAGTTTGTTTTTGTATCGAACAGTTTTATACCTAAAGTTGACTTCTTTGATCCATGACTTGTAATTAAAAGTAGATTTAATATAATTTATTAAAAATCAATGAGCCCATCAGTATTCTTTGTATTATTTAAACTTAATCAAAAAACTATCTTAATATATGAAACTTTAATAAATATTTCCATAAAAACAAAATCCTTTTAATATTTTCATTTTATTTAAAAACGTTAAAATTTTATGAGGATCAATGATTTTCATTTTATTTTACTAATAACCTAATCAATTCTTTGATCCTTTTGAATATTTCTTGCCTATATTCATTCCCAATGAACTATCATCTAATTGGTTCATTTCTTTTAATAAATATATGGATTATAAAAAGTCCATCTACAGTCCATTTTGAACAACATCAATAATTTTCTTATTTTGTTTTTTTTTTTTCCTTTTTGTCGAACCACAAAATGACATTTAAAAATCATTCTTTTTTTTTCCATCGGAAACACAGCAAAAAAAAAAAAAAAACTCAAAACAGAAAATCATCAGCCTATTTATTATGCTTTTTAATAAAGAAGAAAAAAATATGATAAAATATTTATAATCCATTCAAATGGATTTAAAAAAGGAAAAATTATCAACCCTAAATATTTGACCATGTATAGACATTCATCTTCATATAATATCCTGTCGTGATTTCCTTTCGGGAAATTCTTTTTTCCTTATCTGATTTAATTTTGTTTATTCATAAAATGTTTTTATTTTTTTTATATTGCGTTTGTCCTGAAATGTCAGACATTTTGATAGTCTGTTATTTTTTAACTTTATCCTGGAATCTGTTAAAAGCATTTCAACTTTGAAGAGACTATACCTATAGAATTAAGTTTTGTTAGTTATTTAGAAAGATTGTACCGTTATAAGGACAACATCTTAGATAGTAAATGATAGAAAATAAGAAAAGGATCAATATTACCAATTATCAATTTTTACCTACAAACTATAAAATTTTTCAGGTTAAGGTTTTTGTTTTCATTATTGTAAAGAAAATTCAAATTCACAATTTTACTGTTAATTAAAGAATTTAGTTTCAAATATATAACAGAAGAGTTTTGGAACAACCGCAATAACGTGAACATGGTTTCCTAATAAAAAAAAAAAATTCCATAAAAAATGAACTAAGAAAATCAGAAAAAAAGAAAAAAAAATTTCCAGTGAAAAAATGGATAAAAAGAAATAAAATTTTAGAAAATATTATAAAATCCGAGAAGTTTCTAACAATAATAATAAAATCAGCTTTGATGGCAATGAAAATAAATGAAGTATACTCTATTTTCATCTCTTTCATTTTTCCTAAAAAATCTTTAAGTAATGTAGTGTTATGATGGAAATTGGCTAACTAACTTTTATTTTGTTAGTTCCTTTTTTTTTGTTCTCCTTTTATTTGAATTCAGTTTCCTGTCCTTTTTTGTTCAAAATATATTAAACAGATAACAGTAACAGCAACAACAATAACTTAGAAGAAAATCCATATGTTATGATTCCAAAGCCAGTGTGGGCAGTTTTATTTTTGTTATTTTTTCAAAACTAAACTAAAAATTGATACTGATTTGTTCAGATCATCCGGTTTTTTAGTACACAGGGGACTTACAAGAACAAAAAAACAACAAAAAAAAATAAGAAAAAAAGTTTTTATTTGTTGTCTTGAAAAGCTAGGTTAGATTTGATTTCCGAAAAAGAAAACATGAAAAATAAAAAGAAAGGAGAGAGAAATTGGAAATGAAAAACATAAAAAAAACAAACGTAATGATTGAAAGAAAAAAAAAATTGTTTTTCGATACAAATTTAAAAAAAAAAATATTTTTGAAATTAATATTTTATTTCGTCCTTAACTATTATAGGATTTATAAAAAAAAATTTTTTTATTTAATTATTTGTATGGTTAATAAGATAATGCAGTTTTTAGTGGGGTTTTGATGATACAAATATTTAATTCTGTAAGAATTTTCTTTACTGAGATGGCTGTTCATACTGAGAGTCCGTACTTTCTGTACTGAGATGTCAGTGTTTTTTAAACTGTTCACAGCTACTGTCAAATCCATGCCCACCTTACCAAATAAACGTTTAATATTGCAGGAAATTTAATTGTTAAAATACAATAGAAATATTTTATATTGGACTATCAGTTTTAGGAAGAAGGTTTAAATTTTTTTTAAGAATCATTGCAAACTCATTGTTTTCACATTTTTATTAAATGTTCCCGTTCGTTAAGTTTAAATCAAAGTTCTTGGAGTCAATTTTAAAGATCCCAACGTTAGATTTTTTTTATAATATCTTAAATATTTTGAATAGAGAACTGTCCTATGATGTCGACTGACTAACAGAATTTTAATTAAATCAAAAAAACTATCATGGACATACGAGAAAAGGATAAAACTCACAGAAACGCAGAGAAAGAACTAGAAAAAACCTGAAAGGATATTTTAGAAAACAAAAAGTTATAAAGGATTTTTTATCAGACAATATTCTAATATTAAATATAATAAGAATTCAAAATATTATCAGTTTAAAAACTAAGAACATTATGATACCTTTTCAAAAAAAAAATAGAGGAAATTTTTTTTATACTTATCACATATCCTTTGTATAAGTATAAATTACTATTTATTTTTTCGATTTTCATAGGACAACATTTCTTTTGATTATACAATTTTTTTTTGTAAAGGCATTTTGTTTAGTTGAAAATGGTTTCATTTTCATTTTGAAAAAGGAGGAAAATAAAATGTATATTTTTTTTTTATTTTAATTTTGTTTTTGTTCGATCTCAGCGAATTTTTTTTTCATGTTTCATTTTTTAATCTAAAAATAAAAAAGTTTCTAATACAGACATATACAGAGCCTTGAAAATTTCAAATAACACATAAAAAAAAAAAAATTATTATTTTAAAGGCACATTCAAGTGTGGATACATCATCTTTAAATTAGAATTTATTTGAGGAAAAATTGTTTACTTTTTTCTATTAAAAAATATTAGAAAATGAGATATTGGAAAAATTAAAGATTTTTTTTTTTTTTTTTTGTTTTTAAATATTCTCATAAATTCATTTATGAAACCACATATTAAAATAAAATAAAAATGAATCGGAAATTATTTCCATTTCATTTTTATAGATTAAATTATTAATGTTAATAATTTTATTTAAAAAGGAAATCAAACTAAAAGAAGGACGAAAAAAAAAAGATAAATCTGAAAGGATATTACAAAAAAAAAAAAATTATAAAAAATGATTTACTGATTTTATAGTTTCTATAGTATTTGTTAAAAAATAAAATAAAAAACAAAAAAAAAATTTTTTTTTATTGCATAATTTTGGGGGAAAATTTTAGTAGGTTAGGAATTATATAAGTTTTTTTTTTTTAAATTGCTTTATTTTCATTGTATGTGTGTTGATTGAGTTATTTCAAGGGATTTATTAAAAAAAATATGAAACTTTATTTAAGAAAATAAACCTTGAAAATTCAATTTAAGTTTACAAGAAAGAGTTTTTCTTTTTTTGCTTAATTTTTTAATATGTAGTTAATATGTAGTTGACACTGTTAAGCATTTTAGTTAGTAGGAATGTTAGTTGTATAACTTAGTTTTTAATATTAAGTTGAATTGAATTTTGTAAATAATTTAATATTAGCTGTTATAATTTCACTTAATGCCAATAGTTAATATTTAATAGGACATATGTTTATGACTAAAGCAAAAACTCGACAAACGAGCACGATTCCGAGCACGGTCTACTCGCTGAACAACGCCTCCTTTTGTGACCAAATAATAGATTATAACACCTTAGGTACTTACTCAGTTACTTGGATGTATTTTCAAAATTTTCAAATAAAGTACGAAAAATATATGACAATTCAATTAAATCTTTAATGTCTCAATATGCCTAGACTATACATGTTTAATTTTGACAAGCAACAACAAAATGGTAAATCTTAGAAGAATAAGGAAAATTTTATATAGAATGTCAATTAAATTAAATTGAAAATATTATGTAACTTTGTGTAAAATATGTATATGACAAAAACAATCCCACTTTATAAAAGTAACTAAAAGTAAAAAGTAAAACTATGAAAAAATGTACAGTAGATATAAGTGTAAAATATTTTGTAATACTAGATATCAAGTTCGCAGAGTGGACAAAAGTTTTTGATAAAAGGATCCTGGATAAAAGATAAAGCTTTTTTGTAATTTTTGATTTAAAAGATGTCATATTAAAAATATGTTATATCACTTTTCTCCATAAATATAAATATAATTTATGATTAAATTTTAATTTTACCAGCTAAGAAACGAAAGCAATTTATTGCAATTTTAATGTCCTTGTTAAATTTTTTAAAATAAAATTGTTGAAAGTTAAAAAAAAAAAAAAAATTATAAGTTTTTACTTTTATAATTATCACTTTTACTTATAAAAAACTTAAATAATAATTTATATAAAGTTTCTCTATTTCATATTAATAATTATAAGAAAAACAAAAATATTTTTTGTAAGAAAAAACATATAAAAACTTTTTATTATTTTTTAAAAAGGCGTGTATTTTACTTATGCTTTATTGAATTCTCATAAATCTTTTCAATAAAAAAAAATAGAATTTCAAAAGCAAAGTATATAAAAACTATAAAACAAAGTTGTTCCTTTAATAAAAACAAAATCTTGAAGAAAACATGATAATATTCAGAATAATAAATTTTTTTTTTTTTTGTTTTTATTTTTTATATTTTCATTTAAAAGCACGTAAATTCTTAGCAATTATCTTTACTATTCGTAACTTTTCTTAGATTTTAAAATTCATTTGAAAAATTTCTTTTATTTATTTTTTTTTCTGATTATTTTTATTTTTGTATTTTTATTGCAATCACAGAAACTCCCTCCACACATTTCAACAACTCTCAATGATGCAATAAATTTAAATAGGAAATCCATAAATCGAAATACGATAGTTTCATTTTCTATTGTTTTGTATAAAAGAGTTTTCCTTCTTTCGAGTAGTTAAAAAGAAAAAAAAAAATTTTTTAATTTCAACTATGTTTTATTGTCTAAGAGTATAATTTCTTTTTAACAATTTAAAGTCATATTAAGTTTAAGTTTTGTACAGAGTGTTTTGAAAATATTGAATAAAACTGTTAGAAAGTATTTAAATAAAAAGATGAAGAAAAATTTAAAATAAATAAAACATTTTAGTTTAAATTATTTTAATGTTATATTTAAACCATTCTGGTATATATATAGGCCATAAAATTAGTTAATAATTAATCTATATACTATAAAAGAGTTAACATTCATTTTTAAGGTTCCTGTATAGAAATTAAATATTTAATTCACTTTTACTAATCTTAGGTTTTTTTTTTTTTTTTTAAGAGGCTTGGTGGAAAATTTGAACGTTACCAAGAGTAACTGTACATGGTTCCTCAGAGTAGTATTGGACTTTAACCAACCAAAACCACACCCCCCCCCCCTTTTAAAACCAAACTTTAGGATAGAACCTTTAATAGAAATTTTTTTAGAATGTACAGTTTGGTTTTGCGAATAGGGATGTGGGAAGGATGATTGGGGAAATTGGGAAATTAGGTAATTAGGAAATTTGGATTATGAGGGGATAGGTAGGAAAATTTGAAGACATATTTTGAAGAAATATGTTAATGTTCTTCTTAAACTTAAGTAAATCGTACACATATGAATTACCAACTTTAGGGAACACATATGATGGTGTATGGTTCCAAAAAGGGGACTACGTGCGCATGACAAACGAATTTCCATAAGCTGTATTTCGCAATCTTGATAACTCTACATAGTAGGGATGAGCTTCTGTTGCCCTCCTTTTTTCTCGTTCGAAAATTTTGATTCGAGCATTAACTGTTTTATGTCTTTGGAACAGGTGTTAATCCCTACGAGATATTTATAAAACAAGATCAGTGATCCAACTGTGCGTCGATAGTTGAATGTAGTGAGTATTGAAGTTACACTATGGGGTTATTGATAAGACGAATAGCTCTGTTTTACACATTCTCTAAACAACCCAGCGCTGTTTGAGGAGCTGCAGACCAAAGTATACGTCATATTCGGCCTAATGTACGTTTTATAGATATTGAGAAGATCAGATGCGGAAAAGTAAGTTTTGCGATACAAAAAACTCAAATATTTAGCTGCATCCTTAGTTATACCAAAAATGTGATTTGACCAAGTTAATTTTTGGTTTAACTCTATACCTAGCATGCTCAAATCTGTTGAATGATGCAAAATTCCTTCCTGAAAAAGTAGGTTGCGAATAGTAGTGGCAATTTATCGTGAGATCAAACAGCATTGTGTTTTTTTTTGGTGTTGAAATCAACTCTGTTGACTTTACCCCATTTTTGAATTTTTGGTAAATCGTTATTTAGCTCACTAATAGTGAAATTTTTTGTATATATCTGTTGACTATTGTATTAATCTGGTGATTAATGTTACAGTGGCTATGAAACTCATAGGAAGCTACACGGGTACTGTCGTCTGCGAAACTATGGATCGAATTGGAAGTTAATGAAAGTAGATCATTGATAAATATTAAAAAAAGAATGGGGGATAAAACTGATCCTTGAGGGACACCAGCATTTATTTTGAATTTGTCAGATGAATATCCATCGACCAGTACACGAATCGTACGATTCAAAAAGAAATCTCCAATCCTTTTTAGAAAGACCTTACCTAGGCTTGCTTTGCATTTTGCCAACAAAGAATCGTGCCAAACTCCATCGAAAGCCTTAGAAATATGAAGAGCCACAACATCAGACACACCAGAATGATGAAGGCTGATGCTTAGCTTCTCACAAAGGTAAGTCATGAGGTCATAACAGCGGTTGTAGGACGGCGTCTGAACCCGTATTGACGATCATGAAGAAAACCTTTATGTTCCAGGTATTTGAGAAGCTTTTAATTCACAATTTTTTTCATTACTTTGGAAAGGACCGAAGTTATAGCAGTAGTGCGGTAGTTAGAGGGATCGCGTTTATTACCTTTTTTTTGGGAATTGAGAAAACATGTGTAACCTTCCATTGGGTAGGATGAATAATCGAAGTGAAGGAGAGGTGGAAAAGGTTCCGCAGAGGTTTTGAAATACTGGAAGTTTAACTAAAATCGCTCATTAAGTTTTTTCAAATAGCGATTAAAGGTTAATTTTCATACAAACGACATATCTGCCATTTTGTTAGATCAAAGATAATACAAAAATACTACATTTGTAAAAAAGAGAAAAGATAATATGTCAAGAAAACCATTCAGAAACATCTGTTAAAAAAACGTTCTTCTTTCAAAATACTGCTATAAAAACATGATATTTTTTCTACTTCTTTCCTATTGATTTGGTAGTATACTATATACTTTCTCTCTTTTTTAAATTGTGATACATCTACTAAATTTGATTGTATACTATATACTTTCTCTCTTTCGAAAATTCCGATATGTAGACTGAATGTTTTTTTAATAAAATTGGTCGTAAATCTAGAAAATCGTAGGAAATTTCGAACAAATATTTTTAAAACATACTGTATTTGAATTGTTAATGTATATTTAAAAATTATAACATTTCTTCTTTTTAATATTTCGTTTCTTTTTTTAATGTTAGTTTTAATTTTACAAATGCTATTATTAAGCTATTTGTAAGGTAATTTTTCATAAAAAACTTTATTTAGTATTAAAAATTTTGTAATTGTTTTATTTTTTTTAAATATTTTTACAATATCAATTTACTACCTTTTAATAAAACTATACCAATGTAATTACATATAAATTTATTGTTACAATAATTCATATATTGAGGTAAACAAACAAAAAAGAAAAATCATGTTAGCATTATAGTACCATAGCACAGCTTCTTGGGATTTCTAGGATTATGAAATTTTTTTTATTTTGTAAAAGAAATGCTTGAGCTGAATCAATCAAAACATATAAAGAGGTCAATGAAAAAATTAAAATATGTTGAAGGGGCTGTGGTGATAAAATGAGTTGGTCCTTCAAAATTTTATGAGGAGTTTTTTTTAGGATTATAAAATTATCCTGAAAAATTCGTTTACTTTTTTTTGCGCAAAATTTTATGTTTTTGCTCAGTTTTTGAATTCATTCAATAAACTTTTTTTGGTAAGCGTTAATAATTCTGCAATAACTGATCTTAATTGGTAGAACTATTTCGAAGAACATTTAAGAAACTCTTATCCCAAAACGATTTGACGCATCGAAACAAAAAATTATTCACAGGTACACAAGATTACAATCGGAATTCCTACACAGTATAGGAATGTATAGAACCAAACAAATAAGCAAACACACTTTATTTTTAATTTAATTAATAAGTGTATATGAAAAATAAATTATTTTTATGCTGGTTGGCACAATTACACCAACAGCCATTGCGCAAAAACAAAATTAAGGTAGATCATGAAACATCAAAGAAAAATCCTTCCAAACACAAGAAATGTAAACAAAAACAAAAGAAAAGAAAACTAAAATATAAAAAAGGATGTATTAATCCTTCGTTTACCATTATTTTTATTCCATATTGTTTTACACTTTCTTTCTTTTTTTCAAATTGAAAAAAGAAAAGTTTTTAGGAGTAAGGATACAGCAAAAAAAGGGTTTACTATTATTTTGTATATATAAGAGAAGTACCACTTAATAAAAGAGGTGATGAATTGGTGTGAGACTAATATTTTGCATATATCGAAGGTGTTAAATATAAATTGGTATAGGCATAAGTATTAATTTAATATTATTTATGGTTTTGTAATGTGAAATTATCCTTGCCACAAAATAACTAATAACTATTTAATTTAAGTTAACAAAGCGGATATTTTTTTTATTTTTATTTTTAATTTAAGGATGTAAATTTTCAAATGAAATTCATTACAACGTATCATTAAAGTGAATAAAAGGAACAAAAAAAAAATAAATAAATAAAATGGTAGTAAAATTTATAGTTATCCACGTATGTTTAATGTTAATGTAAATTATACAATACAATCAAATACTTTATAATATGTTCATTTTATAAGGAAAATATTTAATAATACTAAGGATAAGGATTTTCATTTTATAAGAAAAATATTTAATAATACTAAGGATATAGATCGATGTTTTATCCCCCATCTTGTTAAGATTATTATAAACGAGGAAGAATACAGTTGCCTTTGTCAACTCTTAGATACCCGTACGAACCTTTAGTATGTTAACATCCTGTCACTCTGCTCACAATATTATTTTTTTAATATTTTAGTATTTTAAAATAATTTGGGTGAATTTTATAATTTCTAGAACTATGGGTTGTACATATATTCAAACTATATGTTGATATGTACATTCTTCGAAAGCAGATTCTAACCTTTCACATAACGATTATCAATCCAAAACTTTTTCAAATATTCTATAGTACCATTTAATACTAAGAGGTAAATGTATATTAAATTTACTTAGTACAAAATAGTAAATATAATTTTAAATATTATATTATATTATATTTAAATATTCCATTGACAGAATAATTTCTTATAAATACAATAAAATACATATATGTATGTAAATACGGCGCTATATAATATACATCTATACTCTTATCACTCATTCACTAGTGACATATACCATATGTAAATAAACATGATATTATATAAGTATGTGTATATATTAATATTATATAAATAAAAATTCTTCACGCAACCGTTATGTTGTATATTTATTTACATTTTTATGTACTACGCATTATATCCTCAACAATTTCAAATTATCGAATAAAACAAATGCAAAAAATTTGTTGAAGAAATTTGTTAGAAAATTTGAAAAAATCAAGTAACACTTTCGTCAATTATAAAGTAACCCTATATTATTAAAAAAAGTTGTTAACAGAAATAAGAGTATGATGTTGAAGCTTTAATTTTTATGTATTACTTTAAAGAAAATTCTAACAGGTGTTCAAGTTCCAGGTGTTTAAAAATAGGAAATTTTCAGTTTTTGACCCCTTACAGCTCCTAAACGGGCGGTGATACAAAAAAAATTTCTGAAATGACTCATACTTATTTTCAAAGATCTAACTTCTGTCAAAATTTCAAGCTTCAATATATATTGTATATATACTTTTAAAGCTAATAAAAGTAGTAATCGTTTGGCGTTTTCAAAATGAAGATATAATTTATACAACTTGTGCTATAACAATTTAAATATAGAGCTTTTTTGAACCTTTGGGGAGCTGTAGCTCCGTAACGGGTGGGGCTACAAAAAAAAGTTATTAAAAATAAAATTAATATTTTTGTGAGATCTATTAGTAGTTAAAATTTCATAGCTCTATTGCAAAAAAAATGTGGGGATCTAAAAGTTAGGTGTTCGAGAGCTACCCTAAGGCTTGGTCCAAACTCAACCAAAAAAAATAGGGAACCTACAAATTACTCCCAAAATATTTTGTGTAAATTTCAAGATTCTAGCTTTCTTAGTTTTTGAGTTAGCGTGCTGACGGACGGACGGACGGACGGACGGACATGGCTCAAAAGTCTTAGAATTTTTTTCTGATCCGATCCATACCTTTGAAGGTATATCTAGCTCGCTTATTTCGAGGTGTTACAAACGGAGGAGTAATTTTATTATACCCGATCCTATCGTACGGGTATAAAAAGGGAAGGATTAAAAATGTAAATTATTGGTTTTAACAAAAAAGATGTTCTTTATTTTTTTTTGGTTTTCAATAATTTTTTTTTTTTTTTGTAGTATGAGGTCTTTCTACTCATCCTTAGCATTGTCTGTCTTCAAAACATAGAAGCTATAAACTAAAATAAATCAGAATTTAAGAAAATTTAACGTTAATTTAACATACCATGTGTACATATACAGTATAAATGTAATTTTATTAATTTATATATAATATGTATTTAAAACACATCACATACATGCATTTATAGTATTTTATTTTATTTATTATTATTAGACCTAGTACAGGTCACTTTACAAAAATATTTTATGCAATTGCTTCGGGAAAAAAGTCTTGGGAACAGATTTAATGACAAAAGAAAAACCTTAAATATTTCTTAAAACTACAACAATAATTAAATAAAAAGGTCCCAGAACATTTGGGTATAGAAGAAAACAATTTTGTCGAAAAAGTAGGAAAAAAGGCGGCAAATTCTCTTCTTGTCTCACTATAGTATAACTCAACAAATCGGACCTAATCGAAGAAATAAAAAAGTTAACTGAGTAAAAAATCTTTATTTACCTGGTTCTATATAAAAGCCTATACCGGAGATATCAAGGAACAATATTTTTCAAAATTTTGTTTTCACATAACGGTAAATTTAAGTACTAAATTGCAAAATATTGTAAAATTTCAAAATATTGATTTTTAAGGCTGCAAAATTGCTCTATCGTTTGGCGTTTTTAGGTTAAATAAATGTTAAGCTGAAACTAAGATATTCACGTTTGAAAATAGAGTATTTTCCAACTTTGTTCCACAATATTAATTTTTAAGCACAATATTAAGAAACCTATCCAGGATTAAAATTTCAGAAGTTTTCAAAACAGAGGAACAGATAGAGTGAAACCAATAAGCCAAGTTTTCAAAAATAATTTATTTTTCAAAACTGTTTTAGATCATTCTAGATTCTAAATAGAAAATTCATTTTAATCATATATGTACACCTAGGCTAACTTGATATCTAAAATTTTGTTTTTTAGTACAAAAATTCAAGTCCAAAATCATAACTAATATTCTATTCTTATTCGTCTTGCCACTATATTACAAAAGAATTTAGGATATTATTCTAGTTTTGGGGTATACAGAGGAAGATAGATTTATAGAGAAAGAGAGGGCCTTTTCAAACACGCATAATGTGAATAGTATTCATTCGAAAATGTCTTATTTGTGATCTTATTAATGATTTTTTTTTTTATTTCTCATTTTCATACCAGATTACGGGTTGGTTCCAAAGTCATTGTATCACTCTTTTCTGGAATAATCAAAGTTATATATGCGCGTCTGTAGTAACTTCGGACGCGGTCGCGAGTCGCGAAACCGGCGTGGGTGTGGGTGCTTTAACAAGCGCGGCTGACCATATTATAACTTTGATTATTCCAGAAAGGAGGGATACCATAATTTTGGAATCAACTATAAAAGAGGAATTTTAGAGTTAGCTAGTTCTGAATTAGAAGTAATTTAAAGTGTGCTAAAAAATTTAGGTTGAGCCCTTTTCCAGGGTATTTTATAAATATAATTTTTGTCTTTCAACCAAATAAAATAAAAATAAAAGAAAATATTTTATTAATAATGTGCATATTAATAAAATGTAAAAATATTATAAAGAAGTACAAAATATAATTCCTATTATATATACCCTGAGCAGAACTATGCTCGCACCGGCATAAAACGTGAAATAAAAAAAAAAACATAAATAGGATCAAAAAATAAGATAAAGATGTTAGTATGATATTGACATTATGCATTTTTGGAAAAAACTTATAATGTCAATTGAGATTGTGATTTTTTCAATATTGACATTATGAGTCTTTTGAAAAATGCATAATGTTAACTGAAAAAACCTTACACTAACAGAGGGGTATAGATTTTTTTGACGTTTTTTAAAACACCCATCATATTTCATACTTCAAAAAAAAAAAAAAAAACAATCATAATAACATTTCTATCCAATTAAAAAAAAAAGCAACAATAAGAAAAGAATTAAATAATGAATCAAAATATAATGTTATAAATTATTACTGACTAAAAATTGACAAAGTAAAAATTTAATCTTTACTTTTTATTTACTCTATTAGTAAAGTTTATTTTTAACTATAGAATTTTCAAGATTTTTTTTCTTAATTCATGTTAATAATAAATAATAAATAAAAAATATTGAAGTAACCCAATATTATTTAACTCATCATTAAACACATAATCAAAGATTTTGTTTTTCTTCTTTTGTTTTTTTTTTTTTATGAGTGGTTTCATTAAATCCTATTTTAGATCTCTAAATGTATTTAAAGTATTTTGTCCTATATGTACGAATTAAAACGTTTTTTCTTTTGTTTTGTTGAATTTTTTACCTTTAAATTTGTTTTTTTTGTTGTTTTTGTTTTTTTCTACCTTTTATCATTTTATGATATCACATATTTACGGTATTTCATCGTATAAGATAAAAAAAAAAAAAATAAGATTTATGTTCATTACGGATATATGGAAGTAAAACAAAAAAAAAAAAAAAAAAACCCATACATATAATAAAAACATTCCATATTGTATCTATAAAAAAAAACACAAAATATCAAAACATTTATAATAGGTAACAATAATAATACTGCTTTAAAAAAAAATATATACATACATATATATATATTTTCTTCTGTTATTCTTTTTATCAATTTTACACACTTACATATAATATAACGTGAATATATATATGTTATAATATAATAATATGTAATATGGTATTCCTGTTAGACAAAACTTTAATATGTCCAATTTAAAAAAATTATATTCTAAGCACGTTCATAACATAAAAACGGAAACATAAAACAAGAAAAAGTTTACAAAAAAAATATATACATATATAATATAATACATATATGAAAAACTTCAAAGAACCGAATAAAAAGAAAATCTTTAATTCAACCTCACCTGGCCATCTTTCACAATTACACAAACAAAAAAATCAAAACAAAAAAAAAAAAGAGAACTTAAAGAACCAAACATAACCATGAAATTCGAAATAGACTTTATACAGTAATATTAGACTATTACTTGTTAAATAGACTAAAATTTTTTATTATTTTTTTTTCCTAAAGTTTGATGAAAATTGGGTGAAAAATATCCAAACACACACCAAAATTTAACCGACCCATTTAAAAACTCATCAATTCCTCTTTCAATCATATATAATTCTTCTCTTTCTACTCAATTATACCTATGTTCTATATTACAATCATAAAATAC
Source organism: Poecilobothrus nobilitatus (assembly GCA_947095535.1). Classification (NCBI taxonomy): domain Eukaryota; kingdom Metazoa; phylum Arthropoda; class Insecta; order Diptera; family Dolichopodidae; genus Poecilobothrus; species Poecilobothrus nobilitatus. The sequence continues at coordinate 178,196,112 of OX352774.1, forward strand.
CTACGTATTAAAATAAAAAAGCAACGATAATAAACTGTTAAAACATTTACATATAAAAACGAGGAAGAGTGCAGTAGAGTAGACTGTGTCAACTCTGGGATACCCGTATGAACGTAATATATCCTGTTTGTCACCACAACCAAATTTTGCAAAAGTGGTTGCCATAAAACTTGATCATCATTTGCAAGATTTCAGACGCCTAGCTTCATTAAGTTCCAAGAGGTGTAAGAAGCCTGAACCGGCTTCTCTAGACCAACCAAATTTTACAAAAGTTGTTGGCCTATAACTCGACACCTCTTTACTAAATTTCAGGTTCCTAACTTCAATAGACACTGAGTTATTCTCATTTAAACGGATAAGTTGTATGGCAGCTACCCAAACCCGTCGCACCACCACAACCAAATTTTGCAAAAGTGGTTGCCATAAAATTTGATCATCATTTGCAAGATTTCAGACGCCTAGCTTTATTAAGTTCGAAGAGGTGCAAGAAGCCTGAACCGGCTGCTCTAGACCAACCAAATTTTACAAAAGTTGTTGGCCAGTAACTCGACACCTTGTTACTAAATATCAGGTTGCTAGCTTCAATAGACACTGAGTTATTCTCATTTAAACGGAGAAGTTGTATGGCAGCTACCCGAACCCGCCGCACCACCACAACCAAATTTTACAGAAGTTGTTGCCATAAAACTTGATCATCATTTGCAAAATTTCAGAAACCTAGCTTGAATAGATACTGAGTTATTTCTATATAAAGATAGAAGTTGTATGGCAGCTACTCGAACCCGCCGACCGAAAATGTTGGATTTAAATAGCAAAACCAACAATTTTGCAAAAGTGCCGTAAAAAAAATTTCAGCCTCCTAGCTCCTTTATTTTTTGAGTTATCGTGCGGACGGACGGACGGACGGACGTACATGGCTTAATCGACTCAGAATTCGATTCTGAGCCGATCCATACCTTTGACACTATATCTAGCTCGACTCCTTTAAGGTGTCACAAACGTAATGGCAAATTTATTATACCCTTGAACATAGTTCATACGGGTATAATTATTATATATATAGGTATATATATATATATATATCATGCATATAAACATATAATTAATGTTCACTGAGATGCCAAATAATAAATCCACTTCATTATATTTTAAATAAAGAATAACACTATATATATACATATTGGTCTTTGATTTTGATTTAAATTTTCATTTTATTATAATGTAAAGCACAATTAAACACATTTAATTAGATTATATTACAGGTGTGAAATTTCAAGAATACTTATAAACAGATTATGGAAATATTTCTAAAATTAGACAATGTTAAATAGAAAGGTGACGTTCTTTTAAAAAACCCATTAAATAGTTAAACGGTTAACATCAGGAAAGAATAATCTTTGCATAGTGATCTTTTGCAAAACAAAAATCAGTTAAACGACATGACGATGAACTCTCATAAGCATGAATATACTCTTATAAAATACTTCTTGTTATGAGTGTTTGATTCTCCTTAATACTGTTGTTAGAAAGAGAAACCAACATATTATAATATAAATATATCCATCTTACTTTTAAGAATTATTCTGGCGATTAAAAAAACAAAGCTTTCTTATGAATATATCCTTCCTTAGTTATATGTATGTGTATAGAATATGCTTCATTAATAAAATATTTGAGTAATATTATAAACATGTATGTTGGCATTGAAATTTTTTTTAATAAAAGTTGGCATTTTGTCTTGAAAAAAGTAAACCGCACCAAAAATAATTAATATTTAAAAAATTTGATTAACTCATTTTTAATCCTTTGATGTTTTATTATTCTATTTTGATCCTATATATCAGAAAATTTGTGTAAATTTGAGTAAACTTAAGTAAAAAAATTAAATATTAGAGTACATATAAAATTCCATTAAAGCTTTGTTACATTGAATTTACATAACCTATAATTTTATGTTTCACATTGCTATATTTAAAAAAATTACTTAGTATCATAAGCGATCATTAAGATTGCAAAAAATATTGAGAAGATCCCAAAAATGTGGCGTTTATTTGATAAGTTTTCTTATAAAAAGAAAACTAGACCTAGGTCACTTATGTATCTGGTATATAACTTTTTTGTACAAAGTTATAAATAACAAATCAAAGAGTTCGTACGACAAAACCATATTCAAAACTGGTCTGAAAAAAAAAAAAAATTAAGGTTCTTAAAAAAAAAAAAAAAATTAACTTAAGACAAACTAAAGAACCTTTATTAAATATCAATTTTCTTTTTAGGAACAAACATTTTGATAAAGAATAATAATTAAAGAACGGCAATTACACGTTTATGATCAAAATACCGAAACAAAAGAAGGCTATTACGAAATTGACCGAAATATTAATCACAAACAATTTAGATTAATTTCAAACAGTCAACTTTTATAAAAATATATCAAACTTGAATAAACTTTTTAGTCATTTGTTTTTAATATTTTGTACATCAGTGTATATATTATATTGAAATTTGTATAATGCGGTTTAAATATACATACATATATATAATTACATATTTAAAAATATTTTTCGATTTAATCCGTGTACGAGGTGATTTCAATAGGCTTCTTACATTATTAAAGCGATTATCTTAGAAAGGTAAGAGATCTAAGCTGAATATTGGTAAATAATAGAAAAGATCACGACAATCGACAAAAGAATACGACACATTTAGAGTACCAAAAAGGAACATAATGTTAACAACATGTCTGTAATATCCAACTACGGTATCTTATATTTCATGTTATACTATTCATGTTCGGATAATAAATTTAACTTATATAAAGTAAATCTAGTAAAACCCCTTTCAAAATCTTCAATTTCCTAATATCATATATAATAATAATCTCGATGCCATATAATACTGCTGTTTTTTAACACTGATCGAACCAAGCTAAAATATAAGTTTTAGCTAAATCAAAATATTATTACAATCTTTCATATATTTTTTTTTTCCCAAAAATCCAATCTGAAAAATCCTTTGAAATTAACTCAAAAGATTTTCTGAATGAGATTTTATGACGCCTACATTTTTTATTTCGTCCACTCCACACGAGAAATACACATATCAACAATTGTAAAAATTTAGGGGAAATTGTTTTTTTTAACTCAATCGATGATTAATGTCCAAATCACTCAGCAACATTTCATGCAATCTCGGATGCTACCAATTCTGTATTAAAGTCATTAATGAAATCATTAATAAACAGTAACGAACCTATGTGGCTGTCTTATGGAATTCTATATTGAACATTAAACTCATTCGATTGTTATCTTTCTTAATAAGTTATAAATAATTCACAACCCATTTTAAAATGTTAGATTGAATGCCTAACATAGCTAATTTTTCACACAACTTTTATAAAAATATCTCACACTTGAATAATTATAATGAAACACAAAAAGTTTTTGAAAAGTCCAAATAGACTAAACTAACCTGATATCCATTTTTAATAGCATTAATAATCATATAAGTGAAAATTGCAAAAATTATTTCTTATGGGAGGTATTACCAATCGCAATACTTCTTCGTAATACTCCTATAATTTTCCATCTTATGCTTCTGCCTAGACTTAAAAATAGGATTAATGTAAATATTTTCCACTTGTTTACGAATTTACCAGTAATTAAAGAGTAAAAAAAAAAGAAACTACAATGCCAATAAAAGGATTCTATAGCTGTTTAACAACAAATTACAAATATTATCAGAATCAGTCATATGATTATTGTCAAGCTCATTAATATATGGTTACTGCATTTAATAACATGGAGTAACTAGCATTTTTAGTTTACAATGCCCCAATTTATATCTAAAATTCTAGGTTCGAATGAAAAACCGGAAATTTGTTTTTAAACAATAATTTTAAGCATTATCTGGAATTTTTGGGATTTTTATCCATAATGACAGGTAAATGCATATAATAATAGCATTATAAACATTGTCCGTAACATCTTATATAAATATGAATAAAAGAATAAACAGAGAGAAAAATTTTTTTGTTTGTTGTTATTTTTGTTTTTGTATTATGAACGATGGATAACGTCGAAAGTCAACCAGAGGTTCCTTTATGGACTAACCCAAAAACCCAATGGACTAACTAACCCAAAAAACCATTTTCTTTAAAAACAAACCTTAGGATGAACCTTTAATACAAATTTACAGTTTGATTTTGGGGATAAAGAAGTGGGAAGTTTATTTGAAGAATGGAGTGTGTGATAATTTTGGAATTATAAGATGAGGAATTCGAAGATTAAAATTGGAGGTATATTTTAAAGGTAAAGGTAAATGTTTTTCTTAATCTAACGGATACTGTTTTTAGAATGATAGAACTTTTAATTGAAATAAAACACATTTAAATTAAGATTGAAGCCAAATTTTGTTTTTATTTGAAAGATAATTTTAGGTTTTAAAAATAATTTCCGCCATTTATTTCAATTTAAAGTTCTATCATTCTAAAAAAAACACCCGTTATAATTATATCTTACACATAGAAATTACCAACTTTAGGAAATACATATGTTGGTAACCGATTCTATATACGGAAATGCTATACTACATAACCTGTGCGATACAATTTTCAAAGTTCTACGTTGAAGGGGGGGTTATCTGTTGCAGTCTTTGTTTTTCGTTAAGTCATAAGTTTTTTTATTTCTATAAACGAAGATTATTAACAATACTATACGGTGATGGTTGAGTTATAGAGTAAGCATTGAGATAACAATACGATTTTCAATAAGATATATGTGTTGTATTTTATCGTACTATCCCAGTGCTGTTTTAGGCGCCTAGCCTAAATTTGTGCAATGCACTTCATTTTCGGTCTAATATACGTTTCATGTAGATATTGAAAAGATGTATGAGGAAATAAAAATTTACAGCGACACAAAAATTCATTAGTTGTATATTTAGCTGCATTAATATCCAGAATCTTTAAGTCTGTTAAGTGCTGCATAGCTTCACTCTTGAATACCAAATTGGGAATGAAATTTGTTATTTTTCGAGGCGAATAATGTATGTATAGTTTTAGTTTTAATCTATTTTTAATTTTTAAAATTTAATCTTTAGCACTGATAATATTATTGGTTGACATAAATTTATTTCTTATTCTTAACTATAGAAAAGTAAATAATGAAATCTTTTTATAAAAGATTATTTGAAAGAACAAAATTTTGGTAGTCTTTCTTGGTTTAATTTTTCCTAAGAATTAAATTAAAATTTTATTTTATCCTACTGTAAATTATTTAAATATACTAGAAAATCCCCTGTGCAATTGCACAATTTCTATAGATTCAAAAACATTTACCTTATCATACTGACTCCCTTACTACCTGTATTAAGGGAGGGATTATTACATGTATTTTTTTAGCTTAGGTATATTATGTACCTAACTAAAATAACTTATGGATTTTTAATTTAATTTGAATTTTTTAGGTGTAGGGTATAAATAAGTCGGTTGCATCGACTTACTGTTACTTTTACTTGTTTTTTTTTTGCTTGAAAAAAATTTGCTGAATTTATTTTATTTAAATGTACTTTGGAAGAGATCTTTGGTATATTTAATAAAAGATTCATGTCTCTGATAATGAAATTTTATAAATTTTCGGGGGCTTTTTTTTTGTGACGGTCGTTTTCGACAGCTTTTTAATTTAATGGTCTAATAATAAATTAGTACAAAATTATGAATCTATTGTGAGAGAAGGCTTCTAAAATGATATTTTCTATGTTAGTTTTTTTTTTTTAAGAAAAATATCCATTTCTATCATTTTTAGTAAGTTCCTGATTTCTGTTATGAAATATAATTAGCTAAGCCTGCCGAATTTTATATTAATAAACAAATTCGAATATTTTATGTTATATCAAAAATGCAGCTTAAAAAATCAAAATTCCAACCTAAATAAACAAAACTATTTTAAAGTCTGTTACGAAGCTTTTACCAGCTTTTATACTAATGAAAACAAAATCAAGAATAAAATCGGCCTATTATTTTTTTCTTATAAATATGAGGCTTACTATAAACTTTGCTCTTTTCACTTTCAGGCATTTTAATTTTATTAAGAGTACCTATTTTTATTTTTTTTTTCCAAAACAAAGATTGAAAACGCCAAAGAAGATTAATAATTTATTTTTAATTTACCGCTGCGACCAGTTCATAATGGATGTGGCGGTCAAATTTTAAAAATTTAAAATTTGCTGAATTTATTTTTATTGAAAATGTGTGTTTTTTAAGCATGTACTTTTCCTTTTTTGACTGTACTCACTTTTAATAAACGGTTTTCGTCTCTGATAATAAAATGTGTGTTTTTTAAGTATGTACTTTTCCTTTTTTGACTGTACTCACTTTTAATGAACGGTTTGCGTCTCTTGGAAAATTTGGTCTCGGGTAATAATATTTACTAAATTTATTTATATTTTTAATGAACGGTTTGTGTCTCTTGATAATACTTTGAGTGAAAGATTTGTGTCTCTGGTAATAAAATTTTAACTTATTAAATAAATATACAGAAATATCATCATTGCCAGTTTAGTTTACATTCATTGTGAGTATTTTATTATAGATATAAAATATATTTTTTTACATGTTGGCAAGGTCTCGCCAACATCTTGTGTATTATATTATAGATATGAATATTTTAAAAATTATTTTTTAAAAACAAAAAAAAAATTTTGTTTTTGGAGATTGTTTTTAAATATTTTAATATATTTATATATATCTTGTGTAGGAAATGTTTCGCCTAACTTTCTTTGCTGTTTTAAAAATACTTTGGAACTTGGTTTTCTATTAAAAATTGTAATTGACGTCAATTGTAGTTTTTATGATTTTTAATGTATGCTGATACTATGTTTAAAATTTCCTTTAATTTTTTTTTTTTGCTGAAGGTGTTGGTAATCAATAAATATTGAAAAGGTAATAATAATGCGATCTTTAAAATTGTAAAAATAAACATCGAATAAAATAAAAACAACGAACAGAATTTAAATCAAAAATAACAAAATTTCTAGCAAAACGAACAAATATGAAAATTTTCTTTGTTTATTTCATTCTTAGATTCTGGGATAGGTAGAGTTTCATTTCTCGAATATACAAGTGACTTCTTTAATTAAAAAACTTTAATTAAAAACGAGGAAGAGTGCAGTAGAGTAGACTATGTCCTATTCAAGAAACATTAAACTTCATTAAAAGTATTTTATCAATTATAATAATATACAACGGATCAGAAACCAGTGGCGTCTGCAATTTTGCAAATGATGATCAAGTTTTATGGCAACAACTTCTGTAAAATTTGATTGTGCTTGTGCAATAGTTCGATTAGACAACTCCACAATTTACATAAATATATCTATGTAGTTAACGTGGGTACTAAAATACTGTGTGAACGTACGGATATCCCGAAATACGTATGAATGTACGGGTATCCCAGAGTTGGCACAGTCTACTCTACTACACTCTTCCACGTTTTAATGAAAAATAAGATTTTACTTTTTTAATAAGAAAATTAAAATTAAGATAAACTTTAATAATAAGAATATATTTTTAATATAGTCCACTTTTTAAACATTATTCATCATATTTTTTTTTTTGTTATATCGCATAAGACCTACAGTAAGGATAATAAGTTTTTTAATTAAATGTTTCATAAGAGGTTTATAATTGCCTTCCCGTATATAGTAATTTTCTTAAATAAATTCTTAACTTTTTGCTAGCTTTCATAGTTAAATAGTCAGTGTAGTTTTTTAGCTTTGACATTTTTGTAGTTGAATAGTAAAAAGGCTTTAAATATTGATATATTGTAATATTTAACACATTTTACAAAAAAAAAAAAAAAAAATTGGTTATTAGTTCACTTTTCCTGTTCGTCTGCCCATCTGTTTGTTTACAAAATTTCTATACGCCGATAAAACTAAACCAATATAATTTTAATCATGCATAGTCGTCATAAAAAAATTATTGTTGTGGAATAACTTTTTTTATGTACGAAGCTACAGCCCCTCAAAATTAGAAAAAGCCCTGTTTGTTTATATTTTAAATGTTTATATTTTAAGTTCTGTTTAAACTAAAAATGCTAAATGAGGGGACTTTTTTTCGCCATATTTCAAAATATAATGTTTTACAACTTCGTATATAAAATCATCGTTATGTGCAGGTAAATAAAATTGAAATATTGGAATTTTGAGGGAAGATAAAAATAATCTTTCAGAACTTATTGCTCTTTTTAACTACTAGCATAAGTTACTTTAGAAAATAATTCATATTTTTTGTACTAAGTGAAGAACAATATTAGACTTAAAAGGCACTATAAAATATTCTCAAAAAAACTAAGCAAAAAAATTTCTGATAAATAAAAACTTTTTTAAAAATGAATTTATAAAATGCAATGGTAATATAAAACAAGGTAGAATGTAAACCAACGGTTTTTAAAACCGCACATTTCCAAAACTCAATACAAACTGTTTAGAAGTGTGACTTACACAAAAATTTGAAAATTTCATGTAATAAGAAAAAATATGAAAATAGGACATTTTTGAAATTTTGAGGGGCCGTAAGTCCGGAATCCTATATAACTAAGAAAAGCCGTTAACACACGTAAAAATATATTATTGAACCTTTAATTTTCATGTCTTGCCGAAGAAAAATTTGTACAGGTGCCTAAGTTACAGGTGTCTAAAAATAGCAAATTTTCAATTTTTGAGGCGTAATAACTCTTAAAGAGGGGGTGTCACCAAAAAATTTTCTGCGAAAACTTATACTAATTCTAAAAGTTCTTTCTTGTTTCAAAATTTCAGGTTCCTATCTAAAGGGGTGCCGGAGTTATGAAAAAAAAAATTTCATGCAAAATGTGGTTTTCACATAACGGTAAATTTAAATAGTAAATTACAAAATATTACATAATTTTGATATTGTTTTATATAGATAATAAAATTTTCGATCTTCTGGCGGTTTTAGATTGCAAAATTATTACGCAGAGCCCGAGATATATACATCTGAAAATGGGGCTTTTTTGCAATTTTGAAGAGCTGCAATTTTGGAACCCTTTACAACTAAAATAAACCTTTAACACACGTAAAAATATATTATCGTAGCTTTAATTTTTATATCTTGCAGAAGTAAAATGTGTACAGGTTCCTAAGTTACAGGTGTTTAAAAATAGCAAATTTTCAATTTTTAAGCCCTAATAGCTCATAAACAGGGGGTAGAAAGTAGAAAAATCATGCAAAATTTGGTTTTCACATAACGGTAAATTTAAATACTAAATTTAAAAAAATTGTATAATTTTGATATTAATTTACAAAGATAAAAGAAATACCTGTCGAATGACGTTTTCAGATTGAAAAAATCTTAAGCAGAACATAAGATATATGCATTTAAAAATAGGGCTTTTTCAAAGTTTGAGGGGCTGTAGCTCCGTAATGGGGGGGGGGGCTACATGAAAAAGTTGTTCCACAAAATTATTTTTTTTATGAGACCTACGCATGGTTAAAATTTTTTTTCTCTATCTTTAACGGTGTAGAAGTTTTGTAAACAGACGGACGGATGGACGGACGGACGGACGGACAGAGTGAAACTAATAAGCACATTTTTTCAAAATTTTTTTGGAAATGTGCTAAAAAAGAATGGAAAGTTGTAAATAGTTTAATAAAAAATACGCCGCATTAGGATATTGTACTTTCTATGAACGATAATTCTATAACATTTGACAATGCAATTATTGCTGAGGTGTTTAATGATTATTTCAGTTCAATCGCTGAAAATACTATTCCGTGTGAAAGTTAACTTTGCTGTAACAATTGTGACTTAAATCTTGTTAATGATAATTTAACAGCTTTTCATTTGAACCATGCTCGACATGGGAACTAGTAAAAATCATTAAATCACTTAATAACTCTAACTCAGGTGGTGTCGACAAACTTACAAATAAACTACTCAAAAGTATCTGCCATAACATATCTGATGTCCTGGTCCATTTACTTAACAAAAATATTCTTTGCGGCACGTTTCTAGATGCATTAAAAGAATCAATTGAAGTTTCAATTTTTAAGAAGGATGATTTAAGGTTGATTTCAAACTACAGGCCTATTTCATTGCTATTAGCAGTTAGTAAAATATTTGAAAAGGCTATAAAAATACGGATGCTCAAATTTCTAAATAAAAGTGAGTTTTTCGGTCAGAAACAATATTTTAGTTTAGGGCAGGAGTTTCCACAGTTAATTCTGATTTATCTATTCTTAAAAATTGGTTTGCTAAGCATAAATTCGTGGTGACGACGAAAGTTGTGAATTTTCACTTAACTAGATAAGAATCTTTACCCATGTACTTAAAATATGATGCAGCTAACTGTACCAAGTTTATGCTGAAAACTATGCAACTTATGTAACATGTCAGGTAAAAATTTTAATGAAAACGGGTTTTGTTCCCCTCATTGCTTTGAAATTGAGCCAGTAAGTGAATTTAAATACTTAGGCATACCTATAGATCAAAATCTAATTTGGTTTAAACATACAAATTCCTTAAAAAGCTATGTGAGATCTACCCTTCTTACGTTTTATAACTTAAAAAAACTTTATTCTTTCAGAATACTGAAAATGGTTTACTATAGTTTAATACACTCGAAAATACAGTATGGAATAAGTTGCTGGGGAGGTGCATACCAAAATAAAATTAAACCACTACTTATCCTCCAGAAATATGTTATAAGAAGTATATGTAACAGAAATCGCAGCCATCAAAGCATGGAATTAAAATTTTTTTTTCAAAATAAAACTAAAAAATTGGAGCTTAAACTTTATAATAGGTTTATTTAGTGTTAATAGGTTTGCTTAATTTATATAGCGGGTTTTTTTTTTTTTAAATTGAAGAAAGTATTTTTTAGTTTTTCTTGATTTTTCCTTACATAATATTATAGAAAATTTATAAAACAAATTCTAAACTATTTTTATTGTATTTTGAAAAATTGTTTTGTAATTTTTAATTGAAAATGAAGTTATTAAACCATTGTTGATACTATATTTTCTAACATTTCATTACTTACATTTATCATTTCATTTGCAGAATCATTATTTTTACCATATTTACCATTTTCGACAAAATTTAGCATTAACTTGTAAGTATCCTATTCTATTCTATACTCGAAGGATATCCATAGATATTTTTATATATTTTTAAGATACATTATATTATTAGATAGTTTATTGATATATGATGAAAAATATGATTAATAAGTATATTCTCATTTTTATGCCCCCATTTAAGTATCATATTATAAAGTCCAATAAGTAAAGTCCAAAAATTAAATTCTAAGACATGTAATCCAATAATAATAAAGTCTTTCATGATAATATCTGAATTTTACATTTATTCAACAAATTTTCCTTCCAATAATTAACAAAATATAATTTTCAAAACTATAAAAAAAAAAAAGATAAAAAAAAAAAAAAAACAATTACTTATGAAAAGTTCATTTTTTCTTAACCAAGATTTTATCACTTATTTATTTTTAGTTCTAGAATTTTTACAAAAATTTACAAAACTTTTTATAAAACCTAACAACAATTTTCATGGTTTTGTAAACGTGAAAGAAAACAAAAAACTTTCTTTTTTTTTTATAATAAAAAAAAAAACCAAAAAAAAAAAAATATAGTTTTTCATTTTCTTTTATAATATTTCTTTAGTTTTTCAATTTTCTTTTACAAGTGTAACACTCAAGTCAAGTGGGACCAAGTTAATGGTCTTTCACATATGTTTTAAATAAAAATTTGTCTTAAGTGCATTGAAAAAACAAAAAGCAAAAACAATTTTTTTTTTTTTTTCTATTTTTAGATATTTTCTTTGTTTTGCGTTTTTAATATATTTTTTTATTTTTATGTTTTTATTTTTTTTTTTTTTTTGTAAAGTTTTGTATTCCTTATAGAAAACTTTTCGTGGTTTTTTTTACATGAACACTTTTTCTCACTTAATAAGGTAAAAAAAAAAAAAAAAAAAAAATAATAACAAATAGGAAAATGTGTGTAAATTGTGGTGGTAAAAGAAAATTTTTTTTTTTTTTTTTAAATCAAAAAAGATAGAGTCTAAGATGGGATGGGATTAGAATTGAAAAGAAATTTTTTTTTGTTTTTTTTTTTTTTAATTTGTATTTTCCTTCATTTAACAGTATATTGAAATTTTTTTTTACAAGCAATTTGGATGCAAAAATAAAATCAATGGAATTTAAAATTTTCTTTTAAAAAAAAATTGTATAAACTTTCTTTAAAATGATTTGATGTAAATTGACTTGTTTGCCCTGATATTTGAAAGTTTGATATAAATAAATGTTAAAGGAAAAAAAAAAATTTCAAAAAGAAAAATCAGACAGATTTTAAAAAGATTTTGAAAAGATTCTTTCAATGTGCAAAAGAAAATTTAACACAAAAATAAAGAAAATTATGCAATATTTTTCACAAATCAATTTCTATTGTTAAAGTTTAAGGACTTTTTGAATTGATTATATGGTATTGTATTGTATAACATATTATTGAATTGAAAATAAACAGAATGAATTGATATTACATTTTATATTTAATTTAATTGAAAGTTTTTTTTTTTTTTTTTTTTTTTTTTTGTAGAATTTATACATAATATAATTTAATTTTACATAATATAATGTTTTATATAATTTTCTTTTGTTTTAATGTATCAATAAAATATTTTTTTTTATTCTTAAATTATTTAAAATCAAATATATGTTTTAATTGTTCTCATAGACTTTACTAGTGGACTATTAGGTGGGGTGTCATAAAACCATAAGTCATATTGGGAATATAGCTTTATGTTTCATTTGAATGGGTCATAAAGCTATAGTTTTATAAAATATTTTGTGTCATAAAGCCATAATTAAATTATTCTCTGATTCAAATATAATTTCTTTTCTCCTAATTGTTGTTTGATTGATGTTGAAAAAATGTTTGCAAAAGCTTTCGTGCTGAAATATGTATGAAAAAAAAATATTTAGGAAAGATTTTAGAGTTGATTGCAAAATCAGGATATAAAAATTCTGGATGAAGGGACAACTCTGGTTTCGTACTCAATTAGAAAATTCTTCCAAACAGATACATATATAGGCAGAACTCGAAAAAGGGTAACCTTTATTTTGTAATAATTTTTGTATCTCATTTTTACAGAACAATAAATTAGAAATCATGGGAGTAAAAAAAAAGTTTCAGATTTTCATACGAAAAATATTAAATTCTGATTGTGAAAAATAATAATAAATTTTGTGAAAATTTAGATATTTTTATGAAAAACAAAAAAAAAAAAAAAGAAACGGGGGCTGCTGCGTTCACAGGTTCAGAGGCAGTAAGTCCCAATCCTCCAAGAGAAGCACGAATCGAGTTATGAGGAGAATTGCTGTGGGAGGTGTGAAGAGTGGCTCGAATTGAAAGAAAAGAGAAAGTGGCTTGAAAAAAAATTTCGAATTAGAAGGGATTTTAGAGTTGATTACAAAATCAGAATATTTCCCCTTTTCCAGAATTCTTACATATATCTATATGCGAGATTCTAAATTCGGAGGAATTTTAGAGTTGAATTCTAGAGTTTAATAGTTTTTATTAATTAGTTATTTTTAATTAGTTATAAACATGAAATAAATTGGATTAAATCGTAGTAGCTAAATATATTGGCATTTACCTAGCATAAAAACTAACATTTAAATCATTTATATACATTTACAAATCGTAGAAATACATCTTCATTCCAATAATGATTTATGCCGCAACAGGATGGTGACGCTTGATAAATTTCTATATACAATAACTTCAAATCTAACAAAATAAACTTCTAAAATAATGTATAACTTTTGACTTTTCAACAAAATCAATCATGATAATATGGTAATATCTTAATTAGAAATATTTTTTGTATATAATTAAAGTAAATTATTAATGTGCTAAAGGGGCCTCATTGGCCTAGTGGGTAAAAGCGTACGCTCTAAACACCGAGGGAGTATGGATTTGAATTGTAAAAATAACTCCCCTGACGACATTTATAGCCACATCTGAAAAGGAAAGGCTGTGTCCTTGTCACATTTGTCCATTATGCAACTGTCTGCATTATGCATTTAGCAAAAAAAACTAAAATACAGAAAATTCTGTTTAAATTAGTTCGAAAAAAAAATCTCTCTATACGATAAGTGCATTAATTTAAAAAAAAAACATCTAACAATGTCTTTGCTTCATTTATCCAGTTTCCTTTGTCAATTTACTCAAAAAATTTAAATTATTGAACATTTATGTGTAAAAAAATATTTAAATAACGAACTGCCAAAATATTCAAAGTAAATCATTGATATGAAAATTCTACTATTTAATGCTTTGCTTATCTCAACTACTTTTTGTATTTGATAAAGTTTCATGATGTAATTCATTTCAGATGTAAAAGTATTCAAAGAATATAAAAGAAGCATTAGACGATCCTATAGAAACATTGAAAAGAAGGGAGTTCTTTTATAAACAATATAAAAGAAAAATTGTCTGTGAAAGACAAACAAATGTGGAAGCGCATGATAATTTTGTTAAACTGCAAATTTCTTTAAAATAAATAGAATTTACACAATAACAATATTATTTCCTCTTTTTATAAATTTTAAAATTTTTTGACCAATGCTTTTATTTATATTTTGCTAGATCGGTGCACACACTTTTACATCTTTAAATGGATGTGTGGTGGAAGAGATATTGCTGGATGATTTAATTTATTGATGATTAATAATTTATGAAATAATCATAAAATTTATTATGATTGTCACATTTAAAAAAAAAATACTTGCTTGTTAGTTTCACTCTGTTCGTCCTTCTTTTTGTTTACAAAACTTCCACAACGCTAAAGTTAGAGAAATAAAATTTTAAACATGGATTGGTTTCAGAAAACATTAATGTTGTTAAACAACGTTTTTATAAATATAATGCGGCCCTCTACGGAGCTACAGTCTTTGAAAGTTGGAAAAAATCCTATTTTAAAATTAGCATATCTCAGGTTCTGCTTAATATTTTATCAATTTAAGAATACAATTTAAAGCACAATATTTTAGCTTTACTAATTTATAAAAAAAATATAATTTAGTACTATTTACCGTTATATGAAAATTATATTTTGATCATTTCATAGGTCCGCTACACATTCAGTTTGAACTTTGAAATTTTGAGAGGAAAAAGATCTTTTAGATTAATACTAGATAATCCCCTGTGCAATTGCACAAATTCTATAGATTCAAAAACATTTACGTTATCATACTGACTCCCTTAATAAACTACCTAAAAATTTCTTTTTTTACATCAGCACCATTAAAAAAAACGTTGAAATCACTTACTTACTTGTAATAGAAAAAAAACATAAAACAAATCTAAACACATAAAATTAAAAATGTTAGGTACAGTTTATTAATTTATTCTCGCCGTTTTTTCGTGGCGATAATTTTTGACAGTTTTTTAATTATTGAGAAAAAATGGTCCAAGCTAAAAACACATTCAGGGTAAAAGTTCGTGCCGATATCTCAAAAATTGTTTGAAACACATGTATAAAGTGCACAATAAAAACCGGCGAAAAACCAACCAACACCAACCGCTACGACATTTATTTTTTGTTACATTTAAAACACTCCCAATAATCGAAATAATTTTAATATTTGTTAAAATTTTACTCTCTATTTTTCTTTAGTTTTAAAAAAAAAAATTTTATGTCGATGAAAAACAGTTGTTTTCGCCGCGAAATTACTTCAATTACCAAAACTACTTTCAAGTCTTTTGCGTTTATTTTTTTTTTGCTTGAAAAAAATTTGCTGAATTTATTTTATTTAAATGTACTTTGGAAGAGGTCTTTGGTATATTTAATAAAAGATTCATGTCTCTGATAATGTAATTTCATAAATTTTCGGGGTCTTTTTTTTTGTGACGGTCGTTTTTGACAGCTTTTTAATTTAATGGTCTAATAATAAATTAGTACAAAATTATGAATCTATTGTGAGAGAAGGCTTCTAAAATGATATTTTCTATGTTATTTTTTCTTTTTTTTTTAAGATTATCAATTTCTATAATATTTAGTAAGTTTCTGATTTCTGTTATGAAATATAATTAGCTAAGTCTGCCGAATTTTATATTAATAAAAAAAATTCAAATATTTTATGTTATATCAAAAATTCAGCTTAAAAAATCAAAATTCTAACCTAAATAAACAAAACTACTATAAAGTCTGTTGCGAAGCTTTTACCAGCTTTTATAATAGTGAAAACAAAATCAAGAATTAAATCGGCCTATTATTTTTTTCTTAAATATAAGGCTTACTATAAACTTTGCTCTTTTCACTTTCAGGTCTTTTAATTTTATTAAGAGTATTTTTATTTTTTTCAAAACAAAGAGTCATTTGAAAACTGCCAACAGAAGAATAATAATTTATTTTTAATTTACCGCTGCGACCAGTTCATAATGGATGTGGCGGTCAAATTTAAAAATTAAAAATTTGCTTTAAATTTTGTGTCGAAAGTACTTTTTAAAAAGTAAACATTTGTGTCTCTGATAAGACTTTTAGTCGAAGATTTATGTCTGTGATAATAAAATTTTAAATTATTAAATAAATATATAGAAATATCATCATTGCCAGTTTAGTTTACATTCAGTGTGAGTGGTTTATTATAGAAATAAAATATTTTTTTTTTACATGTTGGCAAGGTCTTATCATTATATTGTGTATATTATCAGAAATTCAATCATTAATTTCAGATATTATATTATCTGATCTGATTAATAAATCTTATTTTTTTCCATGGCTAACAATATTATTAATGGTCTAATAATAAATTAGTACAAAATTATGAATCTATTGTGAGAGAAGGCTTCTAAAATGATATTTTCTATATTATTTTTTTCTTTTAAGAAAAATATCCGTTTCTATAATATTTAGTAAGTTTCTGACTTTTGTTATGAAATATAATTATTTAAGTCAACCGAATTTTACATTAATAAAAAAATTTCGAATATTTTATGTTATACCAGTTCTACCGAAAATTTAGCTTAAAAATCTAAATTTCAACCTAAATAAACAAAACTATTTTAAAGTACGTTACGAAGCTTGCACCAGCTTTTATACTAATGAAAACAAAATCATAAAATCGGCCTATTATTTTTTTCATATAAATATGAGGTTTACTATAAACTTTGCTCACTCTCACTTTTTCACTTTCAGGCGTTTTAATTTTATTAAGAGTACCTATTTTTATTTTTTTTTTCCAAAACAAAGATTGAAAATGCCAACAGAAGATTAATAATTTATTTTTAATTTACCGCTGCGACCAGTTCATAATGGACGTAGCGGTCAAATTTAAAAATTAAAAATTTGCTGAATTTATTTTGATTGAAAATGTGTTTTTTAAGTATGTACTTTTCCTTTTTTGACTGTACTCACTTTTAATGAAGGGTTTGTGTCTCTGATAATACATCTAGCGGAAAATTTGGTCACTCGTAATAATATTTACTAAATTTATTTATATTTTTAATGAACGGTTTGTATCTCTTGATAATACTTTGAGTCAAAAATTTGTGTCTTTGGTAATAAAATTTTAAATTATTAAATAAATATACAGAAATATCATCATTGCCAGTTTAATTTACATTCAGTGTGAGTGTTTTATTATAGATATAAAATATATTTTTTTACATGTTGGCAAGGTCTCGCCAACATCTTGTGTATTATATTATAGATAAGTTTTTTCAGAATTTTTTGTACTTTTAATAGTGTTTCACTAATAGTGTTTCCCCCTTAACCAGGGGAAACACTATTAGAAATTATGAATTTACGATCAATTCTTTTTTTTTTGTTATTTTACCGTAGGTAGTATAATTTTATTTAGGGTTACCTAAAGCTTTTCTCAAATGAGTAGATATCAACAATTTTAGGAGGTCCCGGAATGACAAAAAATCATTCTGGAAGTTATTATTTTTCTATTCTTAATATGGAGAGGAAATAAACTTACAGATCAAGTCACCCTTTTTGATTTTCTTTTCGCCTCTTGTTTTGTTTCAATTTTTACTTTTACATTCTTTTGTGTTTGTTTAGTTTTTTGTACGTTTTGCTAAAGTTAAAAATCCGGTTTTAAAACTAAAGCTTTTCTCAAATGAGTAGATATCAACAATTTTAGGAGGTCCCGGAATGACAAAAAATCATTCTGGAAGTTATTATTTTTCTATTCTTAATATGGAGAGGAAATAAACTTACAGATCAAGTCACCCTTTTTGATTTTCTTTTCGCCTCTTGTTTTGTTTCAATTTTTACTTTTACATTCTTTTGTGTTTGTTTAGTTTTTTGTACGTTTTGCTAAAGTTAAAAATCCGGTTTTAAAACTTATCTGATTCGAATAATTTTAGTTTTTTATTTGCGAAGGTAAGTGGAAATCATCGAAAGAAATTACAGTGGAGTAGAATGAAAACGAGTTCTCTATGGCAGTGTGGGACTTTAACTCACTAAACACCATCTCCATTTTTTGACCATATAATAGGCTATAGACCTTTATTATTAATATACTGCCTGGTCAAGGGAACCTCATTTTTTTTTTTAACTCTTTCCTTTTAATTATTATAAGGGTTATATTTCAAATTTAAATAATATCTATTAGAAAATTTTATACTAAATTTTAATTACTCATTAGTTACAATTATTTTCCTAAATAACTGTTTTAATACTAATAAATTAATTTACTTACATTATAACTATATTAAACATTTATTTTTATGATGATAATTATTATTTAATAATAATGATCTTATTCCTGTTATAACTAAATTTATAACCTGTTCTATGATAATTATCCTATTCCTATATTATGTATTTTAATAATATAATTTTAACCCTTCTTTTGAAAATAAAAAGCGATAAAAATTTCCCACAGTTTATTCCTTTCTAAACAAAATCTTGATAAATCTTTTCATATATTTACTTAAGAAAATTATATAAGCACGTATTATACATATTATATATTATATATGTATGTAATATGTATATGTATTTGTTAAAAGTTGGAGAGAACCGGAAAAATTTTATAGTATATCATTTACATTTTAATGTTTTTATTTAACCCTCTTTTAATCTTTTAGTTTTAATTCAATTTTATAAAGGTTATATTATTATATTTGTTAACCTCAAACATGCGTGCATATGTTTATTAACCTACCACAACATTTTGTTGTAATCTTTAAATTTCTAATGTCATACATAAAAATTACCCACACCTATTTATACATATTAACATTTTCATAAAATCTTATTTTAATATTGTTGGAAAATGATTTAATTTATTAACGAATTGTTTCTAAAAGCAATAAGACAGAATGTAAACCAAAGGTTTTTAAAAGCGCACATTTCGAAAAGATAATACAAACTGATTAGAATTGTGACTTGCGCCAAAATTTAAAAATTTCATATAAGAAAAAATGTGAAAATAGAATTTTTTTTTGCAATTTTGAGGGACTGTAAGTCCGGAATCCTTTATAACTAAGAAAAACCGTTAACACACGTAAAAAAATATGAACCTTTAATTTTTATGTCTTGCCGAAGAAAAATTTTTACAGGTGCCTAAATTACAGGTGTCTAAAAATGGCAAATTTTTGCGCCAATAGCTGGTACGGTAATTTAAAAGCGTGTCGGAGTTATGAAGGTAGAAAGATTATCCAAAATTTGATTTTCACATAACGGCAAATTTAAATGCTAAATTTAAAGCAATTATATAATTTTGATATTGATTTATAAAGGTAAAAAAAAATCCAGTCTAATGGTGTTTTCAGATTAAAAAAATGTTATGTAGGTGTAAAAGTTTTGTAAATAGACGGACGGATGGACGGATATACATAGTAAAACTAATTGGCACATGTATAGTTTTTAAAAATTAATTTTGTACGATATTTTTATTTATACAGAATTAATTTATTGTGATTTTTTCATATGGGGATTCACTGTTATTTTAAAACTTTAATTGTTTTTTTTCTATACAATCGGGTGTTTTTAGCACATTTCCAAAAAAATTTTTTAAAAAATGCGCTTATTAGTTTCACTCTGTTCGTCCTTCCGTCCGTCTGTTGAAACTCAAAAATTGAAAATTTGTTATTTTTAAACACTTGTAACTTAGGCACAAATTTTACTTCGGCAAAATATAAAAATTAAAGTTACAGTAATATATTTTTACGTGTATTAAACGTTTTTTTTAGTTGTATAGGGTTCCAGAGTTACAGCCCCTCAACATTACAAAAAAGCCCCATTTTCAGATGTATATATCTCAGGCTCTGCGTAATAGTTTTACAATCTAAAACCACCAGAAGACCGAAAATTTTATTATTTCCATAAAGCAATATGAAAATTATTAGCTATATTTTGTAATTTTTTATTATTTAAATTTACCGTTATGTGAAAATCACATTTTGCATGAAATTTTTTTTTTCATAACTCCGGCACGCCTTTAGATAGGAACCTGAAATTTTGAGACAAGAAAGAACTTAGAATAGAATTAGTATATTTCATTAGAAGAATTTTTTTGCACTACCCCCCATTTAAGAGCTTTTAAGGCTAAAAATTTGAAAATTTGCTATTTTTAGGCATCTGTAACTTAAGCACCTGTACAAATTTTTCACAAATCTGTACAAATCTCCTCAAAATTCTAGAAAAGTCCAATTTTCACATTCTTATTAGAAAAAATTTGATTTCTTATATTTCAAATTTTTGTACTTGTCACATTCTAAACAGTTTGTATTGTCTTTTGGAAATGTGCGCTTTTAAAAACCGTTGGTTTACATTCTATCTTATTTTATTTTTGTTTTCTGATTAAAAAATAAAGAGAATGATATGTCATTATTAATATAATATACTGTATTGTAGTATAGTTTTCTCTGTGTTAATGTTAAGAGGAATATGTTTCGCGTTATAAAAAACAGTTGTTTGACAGCTGTATTAACGTTAATTTTTTTTTTCGTTAATTTATGGTTAATTAAATATAGTTGAATTTTTTTTACACAGATACTTATGCTTATGTAATATTTTTAATTTTTAAAAATAAGTATTTTAAATTAATTTTTGACATGAAAAATACATTTTGCATGTCAAAAAAAAAAACATGATTTATTTTAATTAGTTTAAGATTGTTTTTTTTTTTATCAGTAAAAAAATAAAAAATAAAGCTCTTTTAGTATATAATAACGATTCTTTGTGTAAACCACAAAAAGCAAACAATTTAAAAAAAAAATTTAATTTGTAAAAAAATCTAAATTCTAACAAAAGATAATTAAAATTATAATAATAAAAAACAAAAACAAAAAATAAAACAGAGATAAACAATAAAAATAAAATTGTGACATTAATAATGAAGATCAAGAGCAATAATCTAATAATGATAGTGTATTTTTATTTTTTGAAAGCATCTAGAAAAAATTACAGTACAGTTTAAATATTTTTTTCTTTTTATTAAATTATTAATTAATGATATTTTTATAAATAAATTTAAATAAGTTCATATATTTTTTGTTGTTCGTAAATTTAAAATATTGATTGAAATTTAACGATCGAATAGCAATCTATAGCAAATTTTGAAAATATTGTAAAATATTACATAATAAATAAAATTGAAAATGTGTCTATTTGTTTGTTTGTTTGTTCAATGTGCATTTCTTGTTCAGTGTACTCTAATTCTTTTTCTTTAAATAAAAATTTTATTTAAAATGTTCCTCTGGAGACAGAATAAGTAGTAAATGAAGACATTGACTACTTATTCTTTCGATCCGTTCGAAGTCTAAATCTGTTCCTGCACTAGACCCCTTCATAGATTCTTTGTTGTCTAAATTTGTCGAGTAAACGGAGATTTTGTATAATAAGTGTTCCCTGTTAAAAGAATTAACTTAAAAAAATAGAAGACGAGGCATTAATTAATTCATTTCAGCTCGCCGGTTTATTCAATTTTGAAGAGAGTGTTTTATTGTTGTGTCAAATTTTGCGTTTTTTTTGGTTAACGGAATTAGTTCTCTGATGTTAAGATTTTATTTAAAAAAATGTATTATACTTTTTGCTCTGCTATATTTATATATAGGGTGTTTTGCATAAGAACCTTATCTGTTATCGGTTTTGGCGTAGGTGGGTAAGGTAAAAGCAAGTAAAAAATTGTAATTAATTTTTAATTTGTGGGGATTTATTCTTCAACAGGTTCGAGATTTTTGGTGATTTTTTACTCTACAAAATGCTGTTGTTATTACATCTCTTTAAAGCAAGCAATTCCACAATATATATATATATATATATCCTGATATCTCGAAAATGATTCAGAATAGTAGTGCATTATAGTATAATTTTTTACTAGTTTTTACCATCCCTATCTGCCTTAGAATTGATTTTTAAGGCAGTTTTTTAAGGAGTTTTTATAGTCGTCACCCTGTATATATTTATAATAAATGTTTAAATATGCTTATATATGTATATTTAGTATATGTTAGAATATATAAACCTGCTTTAACTACAACTACAAAACTTGTAATTATGGAAAATGTCAAAAAAATATCTATATATGATTTACTTGTGACATAAATGTATACAACTTTTGAGTATAATTGTATAAATCTATTTAATTACATAAAATCACCATATTTTTCATCTGGTATATTTAATTGCAAAAATAAAAATGTTTTTACCTTTTTTATTTTTAGATGTCATTTTAAGTAAATAAGTAAATATATTAAATTAATATGACAACCTAACTATTAGATCCAATTATATCATTATTAATATTGCAAAAATGTACCAACACTATAAAAATTAATTAAAATCAAATTTTTTTTTAATTTAAAATTTTTGTTAAACAATTTTTGCTAATTTTAAAATTATTTGGTGTGGAGCGTTATAAATAGATAATGTATTAATTGTCAAATGAATGAACCTGAAGTGATTAAACCTGAAGTGTTCTAAAAATTAATAATGCGAAGAGTAAAAAGCTGAAAATTTAATGAATTTTTCGTTTTGCATACCAATTTGTCGAATATTATCGTTGAAATTTTTTTTTTTTATTTCTTGATTAAAATTTATTTTTTATTTTTATTTTGTATAAAATTATTCAAAAACTAAATAAAATATTGAATTATTAACAAATTATTAATTATTATTTAAAGTGTTATTTAAAAGTATTATTTTAAAAGTTTATTTTAAAGTTATATTTTTTTTAGCTTAACACTATCGCACCAAGGATTTGTCACCAATTAAATAATCATTTTTTTCACATTTTTAAAATTTTTGAAAAAATCTGCTTCTCAGTTTCACTCTGTCCGTCCGTCTGCTTACAAAACTTCCACACCGTTAAAAGATAGAGAAAAACATTATTAACCATGGGTAGGTCTCATAAAAAAATTAATTTTGTGGAACAACTTTTTTATGTAGCCCCATCCATTACGGAGCTACAGCCCTTCAAAGTTTGAAAAAACGTTATTTTTAAATGCGTATATCTCATGTACTGCTTCACATTTTTTCAATCTGAAAACGTCATTCAACAAGTACTGTTTTTTACCTTTGTAAATTAATATCAAAATTATACAATTTTTTAAATTTAGTATTTAAATTTACCGTTATGTGAAAACCAAATTTTGCATGATTCTTCTACCCTTATAACTCCGGAACGCTATTAAATAGGAACTTGAAATTTTGAGGACAGAAAGAACTTTTACAATTAGTATAAGTTTCTTTAAAATATTTTTTTTGTGCCACCCCCTTTTTAAGAGCTAAAAAATTTAAAAATTACTATTTCTAGGCACATTTTCTTCGGCAAGACATAAAAATTAAAGCTCCAGTAATATATTTTTACGTGTGTTAACGGTTTTTCTTAGTTATAGAGCGTTCCAGACTTACAGACCCTCAAAATTCCAGAAAATTCTTATTTCAACATGTAACTTATGTCCTATTTTCATATATCTTTTACTTATATGAAATTTTCAAATTTTTGTGCAAGTCACAATAATTCTAAATAGTTTGTATTGTCTTTTGGAAATGTGCGTTTTTAAAAACCGTTGGTTTACATTTTACCTTGTATTTTAAAAAGTTTTTGTTGCATCATAACCATATTCGGTAATAACTCAATGTAGTTTTTATTAGTAAAAAAAACATCACTTATCAAAAGAATAAATATTTGATTAGTTATAAGTTGCTGGTGCATAATAGAGCCCTGATATATCTTTTAAAGTTAGTTTTTTTTCTTTTGGATTCAACTATTTTGTAAAGGTAACTGCTACTAATGTAACATCACAGCTAGGAAATGTGACAAGCATCTTACATTACAACATTTAAAAAACGACATATGGAAAGAAAAGTTATTGAAGAGATTTCAATAAAAATTATAAAAATTGACGAGTAATGAGATAAATGATTCCAAAAAACAAAATATATATGTATATTTTTTTAAATCAATATATTTAAAAATCGGTTTCTATTTACAATACCTAATAAAATTAATACATATTTACAAAAGGAGTAAGAAAAACACAAAATAGAGTAGGTAAAAGTAAAAGTTACATATTTTTTTTTTTTGGTTTTGCAACAGACAGACAATAAGTAAATTAAAAGAAAAAAAAAGAAAAACACAAATACTTGTTAAGAAGGGAGAAATAACACAGAAATTTTGAATTAAAATTATTTTTGTTTTTTTTTTTTTTCTTCTTCCTTACTTGTATGATTTTTTTCCTATTATTGACAGGATATTTTATATTACATGTGTGTACTTTCATTTTTTATTCTTATATCCTGTAATTTTTGCAGTTTTATACTCATGTACAGAAATTACATTTCTGTATAGTCATGCGTAGTAGAATAACACATGAATTGTCTGTTCATGACATTTCTAAAATATATATTTCTCTCTTTCTTACATATAAAAAACACAAAAAAAAAAAAAACAAAACAACATTAAAAGGATATTTTTTTTTTTTTATATTTTATCTAAAAGTATATAATTATCCTCTTCAGATTCTCTAGAAGTTTAATTTAAATTTTTTTTTTTTTTTGACTGTAATTTATTCTGTCTCTTTTCTTTTCCTCTTTTGGTTTTTTCCTCCCTTTTTGATTTGAAAATTTTTTTTTCCTCCCTTTTTGATTTTTTTGTTATAGCAATGAAATTTTTCTATTCAGTTCAGTAGTATTTGATGGTGTTGTTGTCACTTTTGTACAGAAAAAATAAAATTACTGAAAAAAAAAAAAAACAATATGTAATTAATTCATTTAATCATTTTAACATAAATTTTATATAACTAAAATTAAAAAAAACAAATAAATCCAAAGAAAGTTTATGTATAAAATATCTAAAGATAAAAGAAAAAATATTTAAAAAAAGAAAAAAAACAAGAGTAAGTGTAAACAGTTATATGAAGAAATTTCTAGTGTAAATTTTCAATACGAAAAAAAAAAAAAAACCTAATAAAATACACAACCCAGTTACCTACCTGTTTTAGTTACTGTAACAATAGTTAAGTTTTAAAGGTGAAAAATAAAAAAAAAAAACAAACAAAAGGATATTAAGGAAATATATAACATATAACAAGGAAATATTTTTTTTTACCACAACCATCATAACCTAAAGATATTGTTTGTGATTTTTAAATAATTATTTTTTTTTTTTTTTAATTTTATATGTAATATAATAACTATCCTGTATAATATATAAAAAAGGTAGTATATAAATATAAATAATTTATCCTGAATTGAAAAAAAAAGGAGAACAAAAGAATGCAGTATACAATTTCAATTTATAATCAAAATATTGAAACAACATTGAACTTGTATACTTAACCTGGATCCTGTTCATTTTTTTTTTTTTTTTTTTTTGTTTGTACATTTAAATGTGTAAAGAAAGTTTTCTTAACTATTTTCTTTTAAATTTTCTTATCTTTTTTTTTTTTTACAATACATTTTTCAATTTTAAAATGGAAAAAGAAACACTTTTAATATTTTTGATTTAAAGTATAAAATTTTAATTGTGGAAAATAGAAAATATTTTCATTAAATGAATTTTTTTTTAAATAAAAAATTAAAAAAATTCAAAAAGGAAAAACCAAAATTAAATTTTCCTATTAAGAAATTGATTTTTCCCTAAAACGTAAAATAAAAAAAAAAAACACAGATATTTTAAAAACAAGAGGGAGTTGTTGTTTTATTCATTTTCTATTTGTTTCGTTTTCTGTTTTCATTGTTTTTTTTTTTTTTTTTTTTTATTACTGCTGCTGAGTACTTTTGTTCCCTTTTGAACACAGGAAGTTATAATATTTTTCTCAGTCTAGTGCAATATTTAAATAAGTTGGGTGAAAAACTGTATATATTTATAAACAAAATGTTTATAAACAAAATATCTATAAATACAATAAATTTAAAAACAAAATTTTAAAAGCAGTTCATATTTGCCTCAAAATCTTCGAAAATGTTAAAAAAAAAAAAAAAGTATGAAGATTTACGTATACTTATTATTAAGTCTTGCTTACAACATTATGCCGAAATCAGATAAAATCATTTTAGAAGTAAATGTTTTCAAAACTATTCATATAACATAAAAATTTTTCAATTTACGTTGAAGTCTTTCATTATTTTATATTTATATATTTAAGAAACGTGTTTCCCTTTAAACTTTAAACAAGATTGCATACAAAAAAAAAAAAAAAATTAAGATCAAGAAATGTAGAATTTCAAAGTAATTTCATTTAAATCGAAAGTTTTAACTTAATTTTATTTGACAATTTAATATCTATAAATGTAAAATATTTTACAAAATCAAGTTTTTATGTAATTATATTGAAATGCGATGTTTGCATTCCTTTTACAGAATAAACTACACTTTCCTACTTCCAATTACATCAGCCTTTGCGAATGAGTAAGATAGGTTGTAAATATAATTATATGAAAAAAAGTAGTTGAGATTAGTTGAGAGTAGTCGGAAAATCCAAACACTTATTTTAACATTTACCAACTACCCCACTACTAAAATTTTAACATTTAACATTAACTATCAATTTGTTGAGAGTAATTGGGAGTAAATTAGAGTTATATTTATAAATTACTCTCGACTACTCTCAACTATACTTTTTTCATATAAAAGGAACGCAAACGGTGATAATAATGTTAAGAAAGAATTACTTTAAATCAATATAAAAATTTATACATTTATGATTGTAAACCTTTTTTTATCATCTTTAAAATTAATAATTTTTTTTTTTTTATGACTTACCTCCATAATGCGAACAAATTTAAATACATATAAAAGATTATGTTGAAAATATAAAAAAAAAAATAGTTTTTCACCCAAACTATAATACAGTCTTTTATACAAACAAACACTAAAAAAATAAAGATTTAGTTTATTTTTTTGTTTTTTTTTCTTTTTGAAAAATTTAAACCGTAATATACATATATATAACATATATACAACAATCTGTATTTGCGTTATTTTATATATTTATGTGAATGTTAACAATTTTTCTGCAATATAGTACATACATACAATACATACATACATACATACATATATGTATCCAAGTAAACAATCATACAAACTAATATAAATTTTGTTATGAATATAAATAAACAAAAATAAAAAAAAAAAAAAAAAAAAACAAAGCAACAAATAAAGAAAATGTAATAAAAACAAATTAAAAAAAAAAAAATAAATAAATAGAAAACAAAAATAAATTCAAAATTATTTTCTATATTTTTTCTCCTTTTTTTTTATTTTTTTTCCATGTATGTTTGAAGTGAAAATAAGTGAGACAAATTTCCTGAATTAGTCGCTTAAGGATATTTAACCTAAAAATTGTTGTGTACTAAATATAAAATAAATAAAATAATTAGTTATTATTTTATTTATAAATACATACATACCTACATGAAATAGGAAAAAAATTTTTGTAACTAAATGTGTAAAAAGGAAAATTAAATAACAAAAAAAAAAAAAAAAAACAAATAAAAAGAAAAAATAAAAGGATGAAAAAAGTGTATAAAAATTACTAAGTAAAAATAAAAAAAAAAAAACATTTATTTTGTTGTTGTTTTTAAGAAATTTAGTTAACAAATGAAACAAAAAAAAAAAACAAAAAGAATAAAAACAAAAAAAAGCTGTGATTTAGAGTTAAGAGCAAATAAGCTAACAATCAAACAAAATATTAATTGGCTTCTAAAGTAAAATATGGAGCGTGTCTAAAAACAAAACAAAAATATAATCTTAGTTGGTTTTTTATTGCAATGTTTACTTATTTTTACTTTTTTTTTCTGTTTTGAATAATTATCCAATTCAATTTTCGCGTTTTTGTTTTTTTTTTACATGAACGAATGAAATAATAATATTTTATTAAATAACTGGGGATTTTAGGAACAATAATTTCACTAATTTGTGTGTGTATGTGTCTAATTATACAATCGCATATCTTTTAATTTCTAACAAGTTAAAAATAAAATTATAGTATGTATATATGAATATATATATACAAAATATAAATTAATAGAAAAAAAAAAAAATAATAAACGAAAAAAAAAAAATCAAAATCAAAAATATATTAACCACATCCTCATAGAAAAATCATTTTCATTAAAAACAAAAAAAAATAATCACCCCCCCGTCATTCCGTTTGTTTCCTTTAAACTACTTCGAAGTGCATCAATTAAATAAATTAATTTGTATAAAAAAGATATGCCATTAAATGGGAGCCCCCCAAAAAAATCACAACTGGGGGGCTCCATAAAAGCAACCTCATTAACACATAAATATAATAAAACTTTAACCAATTTAAAATCATTACAATTTAATAATATATTAAAGAATAATCAAAATAAAGATAAAGAACCATTAATAAATAATTTATCATTATTATCAACAACAACAACTACACCGACTTCTTCTAATATTGAAACAATAGATAATATTAATACAGATTTAGAACCTTTATTAGAATCAATAGAAAAAAAATCTTCATTATTACTAATATCATCATTGTCACCATCTTCATCAACGTTAGTACAACAATCATCATCAATTTCATCAAAAATAATTGATGCAAAAACAACAACAACAACAACAAGCGCAGAAATAACAACAAAAACATCAGTAACAAGTGCAGAAACAAAAATTCTATCATCTAATACAAATATATCTGCAATCAATTTAACAACATCTCCTGTTGTATTTTCTTCATCATCATTATTATCATCAATTAATCCATCAACATCATCTTTAATACAAACCGATACTTCAAATTTATTTCAAAGGCAACAAGAACAACAACAACACCAAGAAGAAGAAGAAACAGAAAAATTACCTATAAATAATAGTAATAAAATTTTTTTAAAAAATAACGGTGTATTCCCAATAACAAAAACAACGATTAATAAGGATAGTATAAATAATATTGAAAATACTTGTAATTATAACGATATTATTGGTATCAATAATAACGATAATATTAACAATACTACTAGTATTGGAAATTATATTAGTAATTATAAAATTAACGATAATAACAGTACCAGTTATACAACAACTTTAAATAAATATCAAACGAATTATTATCGTGATCAACAGCTTACAACAATCAATACTAGTACCACTCCAACTTATTATCCTTATAGTTATTCACGTAATTCATCATCAACATTAGGTGGTGGCTGTAATACAAGTAATAGTAGTAGTATTGGCAGTACTGGTAGCTGTAGTAGTAGTAGTTTTGGTAGTATTAATAATTTAATACAACAAACAGCTCATCAACAACAAAAACAATCTTTAATATCATCAACATCTATATCACCGTTAGCATCTTATAATAATTCTTATCATCATTATCATCATCATCAACATCATCATTTATATAACAGTTCTAGTATTGGCAGTGGCAGTGGAACTGGAGGTGGTAATAATATAATGGGTAGTACTACAAAACGTCATTTAAGAAAGCATACATGGGGTACAAGAGAACGTGCTGGTATGAGCTTTTTAATTGTTATTGCATTTTTTGCTGTATTTGGTTTAATTATACTAACTGAGGTAAGTGGAAGTGATTAATTTAAAAATAAAAAAAAAAAAAAATATAAAAGGAAAGGTAAAGAGAGAAAAGAAAAAATTAAAAACCCGTAACCGTAAAAACGAATTTAATTATATTACATCGTGTTTAACTGCTTTTTTTTTCTATATGTATTCATTATTGCTTATACATACAGTTAGTATACTTCGGTATATATAGGTGTACATGTAAGTGATGTTCAATGTTGATATGTATTATTGTATACCAGTTGAGAGCAATATAAAAAATAAAATGTATGCTGGAATGTAAATTTTTTGGTATTGTGAAAGTGATTGAGAAAAAAAGATATAAGAGAAAAAGAAATGTGGGAGGGTGAGGGAGGAATATAGGTATAATGAAATTGTTAAATCAAAGGTAAAATAAATTAGTTAATTGGACTTTTGTTTTTGGTATTTGTTGTTATTATCGTTATTTTTTGTTGTTGTCCCGGTATATAAATTGTCGTAATTAATGTTATTGTTGTTTTGTGAAATAAAAAAATATAAAATGCCTGAGGAAGAGGGTGAGGGAAGATGATAGGAAGGGTAAAAAGAATACTT
Source organism: Poecilobothrus nobilitatus (assembly GCA_947095535.1). Classification (NCBI taxonomy): domain Eukaryota; kingdom Metazoa; phylum Arthropoda; class Insecta; order Diptera; family Dolichopodidae; genus Poecilobothrus; species Poecilobothrus nobilitatus. Next base: position 178,226,756 of record OX352774.1, read on the forward strand.
GAATTTGTATTTGATAGTAGGTATGTTTATTAAGAAAAATAAAGTTGTTCTACAAAACTATAAATTTTTTATGTTTTAATCTATTTCTTATGTTGTTGTTCTGGTTCATATTGTAATTGTTACTCTTGTTTAATTATTATTCATGTAATTAAAACAGTTTTGTTTTTAGAATTTAATTTGAAATTTAATTTAAAAGAAGAACTAGACATAAAGAAGGTATGATTTAAATCTAAAAGAATCTCTAAATTTAATATGTATATTTGCTATGTTAAATTAAATAGAAATTAACTGAAATTGAATAAATAATTTTTGAAATATTATGCTAAAATTCAGTGATTACTTAAAAAAAAATATTAATTTGTAAAGTAGGGGTCCGAATCTTACCACAAAATCTATCACAACGTGATTGGGGGTGGATAGAAACAGAACAATCAAGAACAAACATGGAGACTGTATTTAAATGTATTTTATTTGTCTGTCATTTGACTGAATTTGATTTGATCGTACTTTATTTGACTGAATTCCATTTGACTGAATTTAAATGAATTCTTAATGGTAAAGTCTTATGTCAGATTTTATAGTTGGGTAGAAAATGTGGTTTGTACACTTTGTTTCAGAATATGTATATGTAGTTATATAAGAGATTTAAAATTAAGCTGGCTTTCATACTTAACTAGAAAATTAGGGTTAAATGAGGGGTTTAGGGTGGGTTAGTCTCCTTGTTAAAATATACATATATGTAAAATAATAATTAGAAGGGATTTTTAGAGTTAGATTTAAAATCAAGGTTTCAATCATTTCTTTAGGCTAGAGTTTGGGGGACGGCGGCCCACTTCTATTGCTTTAATGTTTTGTTATTAAAATGCTTAACTTACCCAGAATATACTATATATATATGAAATATATTGAAATATATGTACTATATATATATATATATGAGATTTAGAACTCTAACTCTACTTCTTTTTTAAATTTCTTGGAAATTTATTTCAATATACTTAAGTATATTTCACTTTTGTTGAATTTCATAAATAATAATTTCATTTGAAATGATTACGTAATAGTCTAGATATTCATTATTGTCAGTGCAATGATGATATAAATATAAAAATTATTAATTATTAAATAACAAAAAAAAACTTAACATGTAAAAATAATATCAAAAGGTGTGCCAAACAATTTTTAAAAAATATAAATTATATAATATATTTATGTATATTCTGTATATGTAATATATAAACGATAGAAATTAAAGTTATGTAAAAACAACGTAGGCTTAATTTAATTATAGGATTAATAAAAATTAATTTAGAATGAAACTTACAATGAGTTATTACTTATTACTAGAATAGAAGGCAAAATTTGTAAATGAAATAATCTTCAAAAGAATTGATTAGAAAAAAGATGATGATACGAGGATTTCTTTATAACTAAAAGAACTATTCTATTGATTCTCTTCTAATCAAGAAATTTTTATCATATTTTGTACAGAAGTTATAAGCGAAAAGAAAATATTTATATTTTTATTTTTATTTTGCATAGAGTTGCATTCCATACTGTTGTCCATAAGGGTATTTTACCCACGTTAGTTTCGTACTGTTTTGGTAATAAAATGATTTGATTTTGTTATAAAAAATTATTTTGACAGAATTTTACCATATCAATAATATGTTTACCTTACAATTTTATTAGTTTTATTATAGAATTTAGCAAAACTCTGGGCTTGGGATTTAATATTATCATATGTTAGGTTAAACTTACCGAAAAGGCACATTTAGACCGTATTTGGTCCATTTTGATACTTAATTTCATCATAACCTACATTTTAATTTAATTGCAAAAAGGAATTAAAGCCCATTTTAATAAAATTTTTTACAATTTTGTCCTATACGGGGGGCTACTATCATCAGTCTGTATTTCATTTGACTAGAGTGACACTTGGCTGTGTTTTCATTTGGCTGTTGTTGACTGACATGGTATTTGACTGTAGCTAATAATGAAATTTATAATTAACTCAGAATCCTGAATATATACAACATATATACATATTTCTGCAAAAATCGTATAAGCCTGAATCTGAAACCAACTATAATATCCCCGTCAATTTCCTTTTAGATAGAAATTTCAACAAAAAAGGAAATTTTAAAATAATCTCAACAAAAAGAACTTTATAGTGTGGGGCTGCCATTAAACTAATTATTGAAACCCTAACTTTTACCAGCAGTAAAATCTCTTTCTAATTATTTTGTTCTATTTATAAAGAGAAAATTTTCTTTTTGAACTACCAAGAAAATCCTGTGGGTCTTAATTCCAATTTAAAAAGGAATTATAGACCGGAGGCATGAAATAAGCTCCTGCGCAATAAAGCCCTCGGGGTCTTAGGGTCTTATTTCTCATATGTAATAACACAGCAAAATTTAAGAAAATAAACCCCTCGGGGTGTTATTTCTCTATCAATTTAATTTTCGGCTTCTTGAGAAATGAAGTCCGGGGTGTTATTTCTCAAGAAACCGAAAATTAAATTGAAGTTGAAAGATTAAATTGAAAGAGAAATAAGACCGCGGGGTGTTATTTCGCAGGGCCTTATTTCATGGCGCCTTATAGACCATATAGTTTTAATTTGATTTAATTATTGGGTTTAAATTCATCGTCAAAAAAGGAATTAAGGCCCATGGCCGGAATTCCACGGGTTTTTTTTACTACACCGTACATTATAGCGGTTGCTCTCAGCTTTTCGTCTTTTATAATTTATTTAAAATTTTTAAATTTACTATATATTTAAAATTAAGATTATCAAATATTTTCGATTTTAAATAATGAAATTAAAGTATATGATTAATAAAAAATTTTAAAATTGTTTTTTTTTTGTTTCAGCTTTTCATGATCGATGATAAAAATCGTGGTGGAATTGTTATGTTACGTCATGGTAATATTAACAATCGTATAATCGATTCAGTACAACCAGATTATGATAATCCAAAGGTAAAATTGGAAATCTAAAATTTATATTATTAAAAATTCTATTATTATTACAGAAAAAAAACGATTGTATTTCAGTTTAAAATTATTTATAAAGAAATAAGATTTTTTTTTTTTAAATAGGTATTCATTCTAACAACACGGTATTCTAAAGTAAAGTCAAAAAAAAAAACAAGTCCCAACAAAAACAAATTTTATTACGCGCAATAACAATGAAAAATAAAGACACGAGTAGGTGAATTGAGGGGTACTTTTATTTTTTTTTTTTTTATTTTTATGGTTCATCTTGTATTCATAAACGGTGTCAAAATGTTGGTTTGACAAAAACAAAAACGTTTTTGAACTTTCCAATTCAAATCGTTTCGTTCAATGTTCTTGTGTTCTGGTACATCATAATATACTCTATATATAGATATTTTTTAAATGCGTATAGCACAGGTGATTTTGCATAATCTTTGAACAATAAACAAAACAGTAGAATAACTAAAATATATATTATATAAAGATAAAGATAAAAAAAAAAACAAAGAAGGACAAAAGAAAATGGTGGTATCAAAAGAAATTTTATTCATTTCGCGGAATAACTTTTCATATGCAAATTTTTATGTTAACAAAAATATATAAAAAAAAAAATTTATTTTCCTCTTGACTTTCTTTCAATAAAGTAAAATATTCACTTATTCACTCTAGCATAAAAATTTGATATTGGACTGCAAAATTTTAGATGTAGAACAAAAAATTTATTCGATTATTTATTCAAACTATGTTAAAAGTTTGTTATCCCAACCCCAAGTCTAAGCTATGTTATATTAATTATGATAAAAGTGTTGAAGTTTGAAAAACTATGAAGTTTTTATTTTTGAATTTTTTTCAGGTATGAGTATTAAGTGGATTTTATTACACATTTAGTGAGAAGTAACACCCCGGAGTCTTATTTGTTATATGTAATTGAAAAATAAGATCACAAAATATGAGAATTAACACCCCGGAGTTTTATTTCTCAAAAAAATCGAAAATTAAATTAAAAGAGAAATAACACCTGGGATTTTATTTCTCATATTTTGGGGTTTTATTTCTCAATTAGATATGAGAAATGTAACTCCGCGGTGTTATTTCTTATTGAATGTAAAATAACACCGTGGGGGCATTATTTTGCAGTGCATTATTTCACGGCCACTTATCTGTATTTTTATATATTTTATAAAATACATAAAACGCTGGTTTATACAATTATGATTATATAACGAAAAAAATATTGTTGTGTGTAATCAAAAGTAGTATAATAACTACTACCTTACAACTATTTTATACCAAGTTTATGTTTTATGGAGGAAATTAATTTGACTATAAATTTAGTGATTGTTTGGCAATTTATTTTGGTTTTAATGTTTATACTGTGAAGTAAAATTTTTTGATTTTATTTTATTTCCTTTTCTTTAACTATTAAAAACATCCCATATTCTCTTAAACTCATCACTAAGTCAATCATAAAATATATCGCATCACGTTTAGTTAAAAATGTATTGCTATGAAACGCGTGAAAAAATATTCATAATCTTGGCAGTAATTTTTTCCTTTTGAAGAAAACGTGAAGTTTTTATTGTCACATTTTTAATTATCGGTTTCTGATTTATTTTTAAATTACAGCATGTTTTTAAACGAGTCAAATTTTTTTCGATGTTACAAGTATGGCATCTTTTATTTGTCTGTTAAGCCCTTCTTGTAGTATTTTTCTTCAATGAATAAACATAATTAAAAAACACTAAAACTAAATTTTATTTAAATCGCAACTATTAGTATACTACGACAAAAAACGATTTAAACTATTATTAAAATTAAAATTGATACTTATCGCTAAGAAAAACAGAGATGCTATAAGAAGAGTATCGTAGGGAAAGCTTTACAGAAATACTAGACGGAGCAGTTTAACATCGCCCATCAATTTTAAAACATTACTTTTGCGTCTATATAAGAACAACAAATCATTGGGTCATCATATTTGTTGTATGATCCATCTTTCAGAATATGGGTGTAAACTTCAAGGGGAAAGTTTGATGGGTATTTTGCTTCCACAAAAACTGTATTTAGTCAGACATGATCAATTAATTATATTTTGCTTTGTAGCTAGTTATAGACTTAATAAATTTCACATAGGTTTTATTTCAACATTTCAGAGTACAATCGATTACTAAAGCATTTAATGAACAAGTAAATGTAATAGAAAGTCGATGCAACCGACTTATTTATACCCTACACCTAAAAAATTCAAATTAAATTAAAAATTCATAAGTTATTTTAGTTAGGTATTTAATATAAGTTAAAATAAATAAATGCTTTTACAACCTTTGTACAAAATTTCGGGTTTCTATCTTTATTAAATTAGAAGATATGCTTGTTAGGTATTGGGAAATGTGTGAAGGTACCCGAATAACCACTTCAATTCATTTTAGAGAGATCATCAGAACAGGGTAGAACACTATTATATCAAATTTTAAGTTTCTATATTTATTAATTTCGAAGATATGCTTGTTCGGTCTTGAGAGTTGTGTGGGAGATACCCAAACAACCATTCCAATTTATCTGATATTTTAGACAAATCAGGGATTCAGGAAAAAACACCCTCGTACAAAATTTTAAGTTTCTATCATTATTAATTTCGAAGATATGCGTCTTCGATTTTGGGAGTTGTATGAAAGGTACCCGAACCCACAGTTCGATTTTACCCATTTGCAATCCCCGCCTTTCTTTAGTTATTGTTAACCTACAGTATAAATTTCATCAAGATAACATCATTATTTTTTGAGTTATCGTGCGGACGGACGGACGGACGGACATCGCTAAATTGACTCAGAAGGTGATCCTGGTTCAGAATATATATACATTTCCATATCTAACTCGCTTCCTTTTGGTGTTTACAAAGACCATACCAAAGTTAATATACCGGTCTCTACAATATACTTTAGATATAGGGTATAATAATGAACATATATTTACAAAAAACTTTTTTTACACAGATTTGTTGTTGCCTTAAGTCTTAAGACGTCTATAAATAATGCAATAAAAAATATTTTTTATATATCGACGATTTTGGGAAAAAAAACTATAATTCGTTTGAATTTCAGGCTTTGGACATTATTAGCAATCTTAAAATTACGAATTATTTTATTTACTTCACTTATCATTTAGTATCATGTTTATAAAAAACTGACATAAGATTTTCGAAGTTACAGATGGTCTTCATCAGTCGATTAGATGAAAATCGATATTTGAATCGTTTGACGAAGAATTCTGATAGAATTTCATCATAGTGAAGATAGTTCTATTTTGAACCTTCTTAGGTTCAATAGATACCTTCTGAAAAGTATAATTGTTAAATTGTAAAGAAAAAATATTGGTCTTTTTTCCCAAAAATGATTTAATAATATTTCATATCGTCTTACCTAGAACAAGCCTCTAATTATATGTTAATCTTTTATAGTTTTTGTTACCAAAATACCAATCTACAATTTTGCATCATTTTGCACACCAGTTTGTATTATAATAAAAAAAAAAGAAGATATTTACAGTTTATTTATTTATTTTTTTTATTTAAATCAGGTTAGGTATAACAGTCAGGATATTAGAAAGGATTTTAAATACTGTTTTTCGTTAGAAAAGAAAAGAAATATCATATTATCATGATGTTTTTTCTTTGTTTGTTTTTTTTTTTTTATTCTTGTTTTCCATCTCTGTCATCAGACATATAGGATAAAAGAAAATTATTGTTCTTATTTTATTTTTCAACGGGCGAACCATTTTCAATGTTGTTTCAGTCTTTTTTTTTTTGTTTTTTTTTTTAATTTTTTTAAGAGTGAAAGAAAAAATAACAATAACAAAAGTTTACGAACAAAAAAAAAACAAAATGGTAGTGGTAGCTATGCTTAAAACTTTATTGTTAGTTTAAATAATATAATTCGGTTTAAGTGTATCAAACTAAAAAAAATAAAAAACAGAACAAAAATAAAAAATTAAAAAGATGATAAATTAATCCTTTCATCCTCTTAAAAAAAAAAAAATAGCAAAAACAACAATATAGAAAGAAAAGGTTTTACAAAAATTATTTAAATATGTTGTTGATTTATATTCGCCATTTTCATTTAAATTTTTATTAAGTTAACGCTATATTGAAAAAAAAAAAGAGAGAATCTCATTTTCTTAATACGCTCACTTAAAATAAAACAAAAGAGAATTTATTATGTAAAATAGAATGGTGGTCTAACGAAATAATCTACAGTATAGCGATTAATTACCTTTAATGGTTGGAAAAGATTTTTTTTTTTTTTAATTTTTGGTTGTTTATTCCTTTTTGAATAAAAACTTAAAAAGGTGATTTTTTAAAAAAACTAAGGTTTTAAAAGTTATGTTACTAAAGTCAACGTTTTATAAGAGTTGTAGTATTATAAATTTGATCGAAAGAATTTAATTATTTTTGTTTTATATAAACAATTTGAATAATAATCTCTATGCATTGTTTGCTTTCCTAAATTATTTTTAGATTTAATCTACGTTCAAATCGAAATAAAAAATTAATATGTATAATATTGTTAAAAATATTTAGAAAGTGTCTCGTTAAAATTGGCTCCACTAGATCAAATGGAAAAAGGTGTTGTTTGTTCCCTGGTTTTCACGAAAGTTCTTCATTATCACAGACTCTCTATATTATTTTTATATCTGATGGTACCAAGCCTTTAAATTGAGTATTGTAATTATATCGCCTGATGATACATGCACTTGAAAGCAATTTTAAATCGAAGAAAATTAAAGTTAATGGCGACAAAATGCCAATAATCAACTATATATTATAGTATAACTGTACGGATTTTTTTCTTTCAGTATGGCGAAATGCTCGTAAAAGTAATTTATAATTGCTGCAAAAAAAACCGAATGCTATTTTTAAACTGATCTTTAATAAACCACTTTGTTTTTCTACAATAAAAAAAACTACACGACAACTTTAGCACAAATTAAAAAAGCATTTAAGAAGAAATTGAAAATTATTATTACTATTTTATTAATGAACTATATATCGGCTCTACAACAAAAATTCATTGGGTCGGAACCATTCTGCGGAAGATCTAAAGGACACTCAAAAATTATTCTCCGCAGATGGATAGAGCAAGAGCACAGAATCTTAATTTTCCACGTTTAAGTAAATCAAAAAGCCACAAAAAATGGAAGTGGATAAGCTACTTTCTTTTAGCAAAAAGGACATCAGAACCTTTGTTGGTCTCATTACAGACTACAGCCTTGTAAACTACCACCTAAAGAAAATGCGACTAGCTGAAGATAATAAATGATGCCTCTGTCAAAATACAGCAGAGAAAACAGAGCATTTACTTTGCCACTGCGAAGCAGCATCAAGAAGAAAACTTTATCATCTAGACAAAGAATTTCTTACCACAGATGAATTGGTCAATATGGCTCCCGATAACATAATAGGATTCTATAAATGAAATGTAGGGAAAAGGGGCACTAAATGCACTAATCTTTATTTCGTGTTTTTGATGTGTTCCCATATTTCGTGATGTTTAAAAAGATTAACGATTTTATTTATGCAATCCCAGTTACTATTTGCCAATGCTATTGTGGGGAGGGGTAGATTCTTTAGGCCAGTAATTTTTGGGTTTAACACAGTCGAGTACAATGTGTTTTATTGTGGTTAATTTTCTATGTTGAATATATGCAGTAGGGTGTAGTAAATTCATCCGGGTAATAGTACATCCCATTCATTCTAGAGATTTTTACTCTTATTTATCTGATTCCTGTATTTAACAGATTGTTTTTGTTTGCATATCGGAAAAATATTTTTTTTCTAATGGAGTTGGTTTCGTTCCATATTTGCTGTCTCTTATTTTTTATGTGTTCTTTTATTTTTTAAAAGTATTCTAAAATAGTAGTTTATACTCAAACATCCGCTTAAAAGTGCGATTTTAGATTAGAATATAAGTTTTAGATTAGTGGTGTAGATTAGAGGTATATAAGGTTTTATATACACATTTGTTAGACGCCAATAAGGTTTTTCTTACCATTTTCTTTAAAACTATGTTTGTGTGTCAGTATTAACTGTATGTAAGTAATAATAGATGTAAATTATTGTAATGAATGATGATATATCTTAAGCTCTTGAACATGTAAATTTTCAAATGTACCAAAATGTAAAATTCGTGTATAATTAAGGCAATTGAATAAATATATTTTCATGCGTTTTCTATTTTAATTTAAATTTTGTATGATTATTTTATTCTTGTTTATTTTACTCCTTTATAGTACGGTGATGATTATGAAAATTCATTTGGTTTTCTTCCAAGATCAAAAAATACTGGTAAGTATTTTCAAAAAACATAATCAATATATATACATATATACCTTTTTATATACCGTTTTTTTTTAAACTCCTTCATTTTTTTGTCATATTTAGATGAAGATCCCTTACGTTTAAAAACAAATCGTTTGGCATGGAATGAAATTTTAGAAACAAAATTAGAACAAACTTTACCGCATTATCCATTTGGTGAGAAACCAACTGATGGTATATGGAAAGTGGTAAATGGTACACGTTTTAAATTTTTTGTATATTCGGCCTATTATGATCGTCGTATAACACATATTGTACGAATTATTGGGGCAACAAAAACAAGAAGACCAGAAAAAGTTTTTTGTCGCTTATGGTATATGATAAAGGATCCAATGAATTCAAATCGTACAAAATATACATCGGCAACCCTAAGTGCAAAAGTTAAGGTATTATTTTTTTTTAGTATAAGTTTTTTTACTTTTATTAAATTGTCATTTAATTATTTTTGTATCAATTTTGTAACAAGAAACATTTTAAAATCTAATACATATTACCTCATATAAGCCCAAGATCCTTTAATTTTTTTCATTTTTATTATTCTATCCTTTATAGATAATACGTGAACATTGGAATTTAAAATATAGTGCTGTATTTGTATTATGTCCAATACCACCACAAGATATACCATTTGCAATAAGTGTTGTTAGTAGATTACGTGCACCACCTGGTAATATATTACAATTACGTAATACAATATATGATCCAGATTTTCATAATCGTACATTAAATCAAATACCTGATAAAATGGCAATATGTGTTAAACCATTTCATTTTAATTATGATCAAGCATTATATTTAATGGAATATTTAGAATTGAATGCATTACTAGGTGTATCACATTTTACATTTTATAATCATACAATAGGTCCACATGCAAGATGTGTATTACAACATTATGCTAGCGGTGATATACCACATGGTAATTTAACAACATATGATTATTTTGATTTAAATGGTATAAATGGTACTGGTTCAAATAGTGCATATGGAAATAGTAATTCATTAGATGATAGTGATATAACATTAAAAAATGATTCATTAACATTAAATCCAATAAATTTTGGATTAGATGATACAACAACGATTATAAAAAAACAAAAAAAATTTAAAAAAAATTTAAAAATAATAAAAAGTAGAAATTTTCAAATACCAACTGTACAAATTTTACCATGGAATTTAAGAATGCGTTCACAAATGGAAATTAGAACGGAAGGCCTATTTGCAGCATTAAATGATTGTTTATACCGTAATATGTACAGATATAAATATTTAGCTTTAGTTGATGTAGATGAATTTTTAATGCCAAGACACAACGATACACTAAAAGATTTATTAAGGTAATAATAATAGAATATAAATTCAATAAGTTGACTTTGAATCATAAAATTGTGTTTTTTTTTTGTTTTTTTTTTTTTGTGTTTGATACAGGTGGTTAAATAGAAAATATAATATTGCACAAGTTGGATCATATTCATTTCAAAATGCATTTTTTTATTTACAATTTGCTGATGATTCTCGATTATATGAAACTCCAAGTAAAAATTCAGCTTTAAGAGGAGCTTTAGTTACTCAAAGAAAAACAAGAAGGTATAATTAATTTTTTATTATAAATTTATTAAAAGTAAATTAATTGGTGTTTTGCTGCTACCCATTCAATTTATTTTGTAATTGGTATTTTTTTTTTTTTGTAATTGTACAGACGTTTAAGACTTCATCCACAAAAACAAAGATCTAAATATATTGTAGCTCCTGAAGCTGTTGTTGAAGCTGGAAATCATTTTGTATGGGATTTTATTCCAGGCAAAAAAACTTTTAATGTACCAGCAGATACTGGTATTTTACATCATTATAGGGTAAGTTATTAAAAAATTTATACTTTAATGATCTTTAATTGATATTAAGTCTAAAATGGACAAAAATGGAAAAAAAATTAAATAGTGAATAAGTTATATTTTTGATTCATAAGACAAAGAATTTACAGCTCAGTATTTTTAAATTACATGTCCTATGTAAACGTATAGGATGATTAAATTCTTGAATATTCTTTTTGGTTCAACTTTGGTTTTCTTTAATATTTTTCTTGATGTTTATTCAAGATTTTGTATGAAGGAAATCTTAAAGATGCACACATAAAAGTGTTAATTTTTGGTCTGTGGATTCAAGATTAAATCTTGAATTGTCATTTCTTATTGTAAAGGACATTCAATACAAAAAAAAAATATATATATATATTTAGAACTAAAGGAAATTGAATACATTATATTATAATACAAAAATTATACTATTACTCCAGGACTTCAGTAAGGTTCATTCAATATAAATTGATATCATTATTAATTAGCACATCGCTTTGATTAAATAATATTTCATTTTGTTTTAATTTTTAATTTTTTTTTTTTGCTTTGTTTTTATATCAAATATAGGTATGCGAATTTGGTGGTGATGATTGTATTAAAGTTCCATCAATATTAGATCGTACAGCAATTAAATATACAAATAGATTAATAGAACGTGTCGAAAAAGTATATAATTATTTAAAAAAACCATGTAACTTGGATAAATTACCACCAGCACCGACAAAACCACCACCAACACCTCGAAAAGTTTTAATAATAAGAAATAATACAGCATCAGCTATAACAACAACAACAACACCTGTAACATCAAGTAAAAAACATATTAAAAATAATAATAATAAAAATAAAAATATTAATCAAAATTTTATAAAATTTGCAACATAAAATTTAAATAATTTTCATCATAAATTTAATGAAATTTTTAATTAATTTATGAATTAATAAAAAAAAAAGGTATTAACGTTTTGTGACTTAATTAAGTTTATACTTTTGTCTACCTCTAAGAAATTGTCCTAGAAGGGTAAGACTGTAAAGACAATGTATAGAAAAAAATGTATAAAAGGAGAAAAACAACAACATTTTCTTGTATAATAGAAAATTAGCCAAACTAACCAAATCATAAATATGAAGCCTAAGTTTTTTTTTTTTTTTTTTGATATGTAAATTAAATAAATTAAATGTTATGCTTTTATACCTTTAAATTTAAGATTGAAAAATAAAATTATTTCTAATGTGATTAATAGCTTGATTAGAAACTTGCCCAAAATGATTTTTTTTTTTTTTTGTTTCTTTTAATAACTAGAGATCTCTATATACTAAAGATATCTGTCAATCCCTCTAATGAAATTCATGGACATAGATTAAAGTTATCATATACTACAATTTACTGGCTAGCAATGAAATGGCTAGAAGTGTAGAGAAATTATAATTTCTTTATTAGAATATCGAGTTATTTAAGACAAATCTTAGTAAGTGAAATTAAATAACTCTGTAATAATTTAATACATTTTTTAATAGACAGATTTCGGCATTTTTTATACAGAATAATTTATTTTTAAACCGTATAATGGGTATCATGTGCTTTAATGATTTTTACAGCTTTCATATTTTTAGCTTATGATCATTTAATCCTTTGATATCCTTTAATATCTTTTATTAATTAAAATATGTATGTGAATTTAAATTACGTTTCTATTATCAATTATGAATTAATGAAAATATGCGTTATTTAAGCCTAAAAATAAATTAAAAATTTATTCAAAAATTAAAAATAATAATCAAAAAATCGCCAAAACACTTAAAATTAAATTTGAAAAAAATTGTTAAAATAGTGAAAAAAAAAATTATTTTTATTAAACAAAAACAATAGAATATAAGTAAGTAAGAAAATAAATAGTAAACGCTCAATAGAAATATTTTGTACTAAATTGCTTTTATAAAACAAAAACTATTAGTATATAATTTAACATAAAGCATATATATAATAGATATTCAATGATTTTAACGAAAACTATTTTTATTTATTGAATAATTTATAACTTATTATTTAAAATGTATCCCAAAAATAGAATGTAAAAATTATGATGACATAATGCTATTGTTTAAAAGGGTCACTTTTTTTTTAACATCTTTTGAATATCATTGAGAAGATTGTACGCAGCTTTCAGCAGTTCTGAAACTATTTTTTACGCCTTAGTTATAATTGATATAAAGCAATTAATGATTAATTATACCAGGATGGACCATCTAACAACCATATTACTTCTAAGACAAGTAGAGGAGATAAAAAACTATTAAAAAAAATATATGATAGGGATGGGGCGTTTATTTTGCACCATTTTCGAGTTATGAGTTTTTTAAGATTTTTGGTGATTTTTCATAAAAAAAATCTATAATTTTTGAATGACTTGAGTTTAGAGAGATAGAAGAATTTCAAACACTATTTGAATTTATATTTGTTTGATTATTGATTCATTTTGAAATTTGTAGTAAAAATTAGTGGAAGATTCTTTTTCCAGAATATTTAAATATTGTTTTGTAACAAAAATTCTTTCTACTTCAGAATTCTTCTACCGTATTTACAAATATCTCCATTACAAAATAAAAAGGCCTTTTATTACATAATAACTGTAATATTTGTAGCAAAATTCTTCAATTTTTTAAGGCATTATGGAAGTAACATATTTTTGTTTTGTCCTGCTGATTCAAGTGCCAGTTTTTCTAAACTTATGCCATTAACAAAAGCAAAAACAGTTGGAAAACATTCTTGTTTTGTAATCAGTTTTTCTAAAAAATGCCTCGACTATGTGCCGTGGAATTTATAAAACTTCACGAATTTCATTGTAGTTTAACTATTGAAAATTTGGTTATGGTCTATGGTTGTCACCTATTACAAAGAGCCTTTTCCTTCTGAACTTTGTAATTGATGGGCATATAAAAAGATCACGAATACAAAAAAAATAAAATTCGTAATTCATTCTGTCGCTTCTTTCTAAAGCAAGTCGTGCTAAAGTTATTTTTTTTTTTTTTTAAAGTTATCAAAAGTCTTTAAAGTCCCATATCTCGAAAGTAGTGAAGAAATTATCTTCTTTTCCGCTATAATAAAATTTTTTCCTAGTTTTTACTTCTACTACTTGCCTCAGAATGGTTAGGGTTCTTATGCGAGGCGCTCAATATAGTATAACATAAAATTATTATTTTTAAGCGTTCTGGAGCAAAACATTAATTTTTTTATTATGTTTAAATCTAAAGCTAGAATGGTATTTTGGTTATTATATGTTCGTAAGAGCATTATTTTGGAATTGCAAGCCACTAATAATTTTTTTTTTTTTTTTGAATGTGGAATGTTTTCTGTCTTTGGAATAGTATACTTTATATAAATTAAAAGATTGCATAGGTTTATTAAGGTTTGTTTAAGATAAAATATATAAATACATATAAAATTTAATATGGTATTTCTTCATTCAATATAATTTATATTTAAAACTTCATTCAATATAATTTATATTACGATCTAGTTAATGTAGATTTTCAATTGTCGGCCCTTTCTCACGGTTTTCACGCCAAAACAACTACCATAAGAAAGACAGTCTACTTGCTAAAAAGAAGTCATATGAAATTGTACTTGGAGAGCTCAGCAGCTGTCTGGTACTGCTTCTCATTCTTAAATAATCAGAATCAGATATTGATCTTGTCTGATTATCCCGACAATAGTTGCTTTTTAATCATTTGTAGAGCTGATGAACATAATATGAGAAATCAATCCTTCACATTTTATTGTGAATGCTTGGCTTTAGCTCCAACAAAAACAAAAAGAAAATGTTTGGGAAAATTCTTTTTAAATAACCTTTTCCAGAACTGTCAAGAGAGGTGGAGGCAATCTATTTTACAGCGCTTTATAATAAGCTTTCAATGATTTAACTAGTCGAGAAACTGATCCATGGTATCACAACTGGCCAAAATTGGCCTAAATGTGAATATCGTACGTAAATATTGCCAGTAATCACTATTATTGAAATGAACCCATTAATAACCCATTTTAAAATGGTACTAAAAATATAAACTGTAATAGCATAAATGTAAACTTTCAGATTCAGATTCACATTTTGAAGACAGATGTAAACTTACACTTGTTATACATATGATTGAAAGATGATTTTTCTTCGATAATCTTGTTATTTATTGTTCTTTTCTGAAGTTTTTTTTGTGTTGCTTAAGGTATCCCATGAATATAAAATAAATAACATAACTTATAAATTAATAAAAGTATTATGTACCATATTCTAACGTATAAGGTCTTAAAATGATGCCTTTAATGTGGAAAAAATATAAAAAAAAAAAAAAAACAAAACTAATGCAGGAAGTGTTTAATATAAGAAAATCGAAAGATTTAGTTAAAATCATTGAAATCAATAACATCAATTTGCCAAATAGTATAAAAAATAGAATTTTCCTTTGCTTTAATAATAAAATAGCTAAAAAAATATAAATAAATCTAATCTAATTAAATAAAATATTAACTTTTTATATATTATATGCTAAAATTTTCTTTTTTTTTATTTTAAATTTATAATTTATTACGAAAGAAAAACTTTGATATTTTTATATATAATATATAAAAAAACAAAAAACAAAATTTGACATAAAAATTAAATTAATTATATATGTATATATATAAAATATATTCTATAAATATAAATATTTAAAAAAAAAAACACGCTTTTTGTAATTTTCTCTCCAAACTTTTCTATAAAATGCGCAAATATCTATAATCATATATACATATAATTTCTCTATTATTTTATTCTTATAATCATTAAAAAGCATAATATTAAAACCAATTAACTAAAAAGCTTAACTAGTTTTTTTTTTTTTAAATAAAATAAACTAAAAAATACAATAATTGTGTAAAAAAAAAAAAGAAAAAAATTTTCATACAACTTAACATAGAAAAAAAAATATTCAATTTAAAACATATCATAACCTCAACTACTAAAATAATAGAACTATTTTTGTTAATATTACAAAAAAAAAAAAAAAAAAAGAAAAAGAAAAATCAAATCATTCATATATGCATACAAAAATACAAACCCTTTCATTTAATTTTATATAATAATATTATATATATATACATTATATTTTAAACTTTTAATAGTCATCACTGCTTTATTTTATTGTAAACTATATATGTATAGTCATACGCATTTTCCGGTAAATTCAGTTCAGATGCAATCTAGATTGATAGTTTTCTAATTAAGGAATTACAAAATATATGTATATATATATATTTTTTTTATTCGCTTATCACATAAATGGGACCAGAACCTTTTCTTTTCTGGTGTGGCTGTAAATGTCGTAATGGAGGAATTATTCTTAGGATGTGTGTGGGATTTGAATCCACACTATAACCTCGGTGTTAACAATGTATTTCATATGTTCTTACCAACAAGGCCACCTAGGCTCCTGCAAAATTTAATTATTTAATTATCGTTTATTGAAATTAATTGATTCAAAAATTACCTTCTCGCTTCTCCATACAAATATCATATAAAAAGCCTAAAAGTATGCAATATTAAGAAAAATACTTTTCGTGTTTTGTTTTTTCTGTTTTTGTTTTGTTTTTAAAAAAAGGTTAAATTTAGTTTTTGAATGAAAATGATTTAAAAACAAAAAATAGATTTTTTTTTTCTTTCATATCTGTTCTACATCATACCAGGGAAATATTGGTACCATATATTAAAAGCACTTGTTGTAATTTTTTATTTACAAATTGGCTAGTAAATACTTTAAAGTCTCACCATATAATTTACAAATATATGTATGCATGTAATTGAATATTATATATATATTTTTTTTAAATAACATAAATAATGATGTTGTGATTTGATTTAGATATTATTTAATTGAAAAATTAAAACAAAAATATATTATATAAAAAAAAAAAAAAAAAAATTAAATAAAAATTTTATTATAATAAGTTTCAATAAATTATTTTTCTATATATTAATTATATTATATAATATATAATCTATTTAATAAAATGTTAGTTTAGTATACTTTCAAGATTATATTAAATAAAATGAGTGAAATTTATTTTAAAATTAATTAAAAGTGTAGTGGATTATATTGTTTAATTTATTTATTTTTTTTTTGTTTTTTAAATTTGGATTTTTATAAAACCCCCCTCCTAAAATTTTTGTACAATTTTAACTTTTATTAACCCCAATATTTTTTACTTTACTGAAATTTCTATATATCTTGATATATTTGTCTGAAATGCTATTCTCCGTTAAAAATGTTAACTCACTTTATAGCAGTTACAACAATTACCAAGTAAGTTATTCTTAATATAGGTGAAAATTTACGCAATTTTAATTTTACATAACACCAATTTTTTTTATTTTTACAGAAATTTTTATGTAAGAGATATGCTATTTTTCTATGAAATATATTATGTATTTTCATAAAATTTTAAAAAAGTATGATGGTGTTATGGGGTCCTTGAGTACAAATTTATAAAATTATCTATGCAAATGTACTGAATATTGTTCGGATAAATATTCACCTAAATTCTTTTTACGTTTCTTATACGTTATTTACAAAGTATGGGTAAAAATTCACCGAAAGAAGTTTTCTGTCAATTTTTTTTTTTTTTTTTTGAAGATAACATGAGGGTTAAAACGTAAAACAAAATATTCTTATATTTAATTACATTAAACGTAATTGTTAAAATTAATAGTAAAAAATTATAATTTAAAAAAAGGATCGAAAGTTTTAAATACTATATATTTAATAACATTAAAAAAAATATATATATATAGGTACAGATATAACTTTCTGAAAAATTAATTGTATTCCTGTCAAACGAAAAATGACAATGATTTTTTCACGGTAGCCCTCTGAATTTGATTTAAAAAGTAACATTTTTAATCTAATATGTCCGATGCTGTCCTAAATTAATTATTATTTTGAGGTCGGGTTTGGATTTCTGTTTAGATTTGGTTGAGGTTCAAAAGGGAAGAAATGTTAGTTCAAATTCGGTTCATTTTCTTTCGGAGGTAACAAAAAGCAAAAACAAAAGAAAAACTGAAATCGTAAAAAATGCATTCATTTTAATGGAAAAAGAAAACAAATAAAAACAAAAAGAATTTGATAAAAATTCATATCCTTGTTTTTTTTTTTAGATTATTCCCCTACCATATAAATGTCATAAGAAAATTACACAGCGTTGCCTTTCCAGATGTGGCTATAATAATAGTAAAATAGGCGTTATTTTTAAAACGTGTATAGGAATCGAACTAACACTCTCTTGATGTTTATAGCGTATTTTATACGCTCTTATTCACTAAGCCATCGAGGCTTATTCCCTCATATCATTTAATTATCCCCTCAATTATTTAAAAAAAATTGCATTTAATTTTATAATTAAAATAATATTTATTTATTTATTTTATTTAGGAAATTTGACTACAACATGCAATCTTGTAGCCAAGTGGTAAAGGTCTTTTTTCTCTCGGATTATTTGGTCCTAATAAAATATTTTTTTAAAATTTCTTTCTTTCGTTATAGCTCTTTGATGTGATAATACCAGTTTTAGGATTCTTTCAGCATTAACTTTCGAGGATTTTTTAATTGTTTAAAAAAATATAAACGATTCTGTTGCGTTTTGGTTTCTATTCTGTTAGATAAAATTTTTTATTTTTAAAAAAGGACTATTAAAAATAAAATTTGTTTATCAAATTTTAAAAGAAAATAGTATTCAGCTCCCCAATTGATTCGATCGATATTATCTATAAAACTATTTGATTATTTGATAGAAATTAAAACATTAATACACATTTTAAGAAAAAATTTGGTTTGTTTTTTTTTGTTCGAAATTGATCTAAAGTTTAGGTTAGCCCGGTCTTCGATTAGGTTTCGCAGCTCTTAATTATAATTATTAAAAAAATTAATTTTCACTGTAAATTTTCACTACAACTTTTTAAAATAATCATTACGTAAAAAATTAATAAAAAGTCCAGTAAGGAGGCTGTATATTTTTTTAAGTTACACAAAATATATTTAGTTTTTTTTAAAAATAAATATTATTTGTAATAAAATTATATTAATTAAAATTAAAATATATAATCAAAATAAATGTTTAATAAGGCTTTTTTTTTAGTTAGAAAATAAAAATTAACAAAATTTATTAATTGATATTATTAAATATTAGAAAAGAAAAATAAAAAAAAAAAATCCAATTATTTTATAAAAATTTAAAAACTATAAATAAAAAAAAAAGAAATATTTAAATATAAATGCTTTTTATTGTAATAAATTATATAAAATAAAAATAAATTAAAAATAATTATAACAATATTATAAAATATACACGTATTTAAAAGTGTATGTATAAATGTGTAAATTAATAAACGATTCACTGTTTTATTTTTTTTTTTATTTTTAAATATTTAAAAAAAAACATCAAATTGTATCTAATAAATTTTTATTTAAAAAATACAAATTCAAATAAAAAAAATTAAACAAAATCCATTCCATATTGTACAGAACGAAATTAATTATCATACAATATATTAAAATATAAAAAAAGAAAAAACATTTTAAATAATAATAAATAATAAATATACGAAATTTTGAATGAAAAAATAAAAAAAATCTTTTGTTTTTTATTTTTTATTATAATTATTATTTCTAAAATATTTTTTCCTTAAAGAACTCTAGATTAACTATTTTTAAGATTAAAATGACGCATCATTTATTTAAAAATACAATCCTTGTAAAATCGATCGACCAACCGACCGATCTTCTGATCATCTGTTTTTAAGTTGTATTTTAATTAAATCTGAAATGAAAAAAAAAAAAAAATTAATGGCTTTATGAAAAAAAACCCCCAAAATATAATTTTTATAGAAGTTCCAAAAGAAAAATTGAATGAGTCCCAAATTATTGGGTTTCAAACTCAAAAATAAAATAAGTGAAATAGTGACAGATGCCACTTTATGGCCTAGAACTCTCACTAAGCAAATTGTTGAAACCCTGATTTAGAAACCAGCTTTAAAATTTCTAGCTAATTATTTTTGTATACACATATTTTGACAACAAAGTGGTTAATTTTACTAAAATTTTGGGGATTTTTTATTGGTTCATTTTTTTATTTGGGGAGTTTGAATTTTGGGGTTTTTTTAAATTTTTGGGGATTTAGAAGTGGCCCTTCCTACTGAGGCCAACTGTTGCAATTTACTTTTAATTTTTTGATTGGAACTTTTTTCAATAATAATAAATATTTAAGTTCACAAAATATCCTCAGTTTTGGCTTCATACAAATTTCCAGAGCCAAAAAAAATTTTATGAAGTTCTTAAAATGTAACCAAATTTAAAAATACGTGTAAGTTATTAGTTTATGACAAATCTATTGATATACTGACTTCGAAGTAATTTGTTATAGTGGTATATATCTTGTGGTAACAATTTGGATTAATAACATTATAATTGAATTTTAGAAAATCTTCTGGACTAAACTCTAAAGATTATATTAAAATTAAATTAAAAATACATCTTCATCTCTTTGTTATTTTCTATTCAGGACGTATTGGGTGTATTGACATTCTAATATAAGGAGATTCTTTAGGTATATGCCATTTGGATATATTTTGTGTGATGTGTCGATAACTGTAATTCATCTGAACAATTTGTAGGAAATCATTTTCTCGCTCTTTTTCCTCTTCCTTAGACTACTAGTTTCTTCTTTCTGTCTGATCATTTGGCAATATGGATTAGCTTATATTCTTCTTAAGTCAACATTTTATGTAAATGTTCTATTAGCTTCAATTTTATATTTTTTACTATTACCTATATCTTTCCATAGTTTGGTTATTTTAACAGCACATTTGCCATTGCCAATCTTTTTTTTTTTAAATTCACCGGTGCAAATTTCTTTAGATATCATATCGAACTGAGATAGTTAAAATTTTTTACTGCTTCGTAACCAGCCAATTTTACTGCCAATTGAACTTTCGATTCATTATCATTTTGTCTAACAATTGTCATGTTTAGTTTTATTAGTGTTAATTTCATAATCTGACACGTATTAATTTCTTTATTATTATTTGTAGATCGTATTCGTCTCCAGCTAGTATTATTAGTACGTCAGCTGCATTTCTGAGGTTATTAATTCTTCTAATCACCAATTGACATTCTATGAATTCCATTAATCTAGTATTTATCATAATGATCTCATAATTTCTCTAAAGATCTCAAAATGTGCTTGGTATACCTAAATATTGAAGAAAATCGGAAAGAAAATACAACCTTGTCGTTTTCTAGCTACTGTTTTAAATACATCCGATGTTACTTAAATAATACATAGTATAATTTAAAAAATAAAAATATTCGTTCTGCATCTAAAATAACTGCTGTTATCGAAAGCTTAAAATATTATATTGAGTCGAATTTTATAAACTAATCCCAATGTCTATAATAAATTTAAATTTTTTATATTTTTTTTTTTTTGCTTTTTTTTTAATTTATTATTTTAATATGGTAAATCGTGTCTATCCTTGTTACAAATAACGAAGAAGAAAATTTAATTTCGTATATTTTTCATATATGTTCAAAAGTTTCAATATGTGTAGTTAGATTGGATTCTACAATGTGTAGTGTATAGTGTGTTAACGTTAAAAAAAAAAAATCATCCTGTAGAAAAATTAAAATAGAGTAAAAAGTCATAAAATATTAAAAACTGCAATTATAAGATAATAAAAAACTCAAGAACAGAATGAATTCACATACAATAAATTAAATAAATCTTAAGAAATTTTCAATATATGCACAAAAAGGATTTTTTTTTTTTATCTTAGAATTTAAATTGTTAGTAAAATTCCAGTTAAATCATATTTTATTGTTATCGTAAATTTTAATGTTCAATTATATAAAATTTTTAAGTGGAAGCAATTGTTTTTTTTTTCTGAAGTTAATTTACGGACAATTTTGATTTATTTCTTTTATATATTTTTTTTTTTTTTAGTTTTTTAAGCATAAGTTTTTTATATAGTGTTTTTCCACTTGAAAATTAATTTTATGAAAAAGTTCTATAATGCACACATTTAAAGTGTGGAGGTGCGCAAACAGCGTTGAATTATTTCGACAATGTGCAAAACAGTCCTATTTGTCTTATTTACGACCCAAAAGTATTATCTAAAATCATAGTCCACTCGTCATTTATACCCATACAGTTAGAGCATTAATTTTGTTTTATTGATATCTTATAAGGATAAATACCTATTCTGGTGAAATAAAATAGTTAATGCCTCTATAGGTTTTCTTTACCTTCAACAAAGAGTAGATATGACAGTGGCCTCCTTACACTAAAAGATGGCGTAACATAAGTCTACTCAAAGGTTTTTTCATCAAACAAATAGTACTACAGATGCCTCGTTCTCCTTTATACTGTGAAACTTCACATATATAGCGTAACACAGCTTATTAACATTTTTTTGCATGTACACTTCGCAGTTGTACAATCTAGATGCCATCGTATGTGTTTTCCACAATTGGTAACTCATATATGTATATTTATTAAAAGATTAGCAAAAGTTGAGAACTTTAAAATCTTCCATATCCCTCCAAATTTTTTAAATTTCTCTAAATTCTTTTTCCCAAGAATTCTTCCTATATATTCATATCCCATAAATCACTGTACTAAAGATCTCAAAGTTTGTTTTAAAACGGGATGGTTTTGATTGGTTATAGCTTCTATCTGAAAGAATCATGTGCAATTACTCTGGATGATTTTTGTTTCCACCGACTAACGTAAAAAAAAAAAATAATTAAATTTCTTTCAAATAAATTTCTGTCACATTACAATAAATCTAAATATATTGTTATGTTCTTTTGAAAGGAAATTATTTATGGCATAGAATATCCTTTTTAAATTTTCTCTTTGATCTTAAATTATTGGTTAACCATATGTTTATTCCCCATGTTTTGTTTAATCGGTATCTTAATAATGTAATTTTTATATGTTATGTATATTGTATGTTATACATATACTGTAAAATAATGGTAAACTAATTTATGGCGCAGGGTTAAAAGTCCTAAAACAATAATGTCAAAATTCCCAAAAAAAAAAACAAAATCTCGCTTCTGTAGAAAAACCCGGGGAATTTCGACAACACGGGAAATATTTTTAAAAGAAAAATGGTTACTAAAGAAAGGAAACAAAATCAAGATTTCAATATTCAAATAAGTGGTAGTTTGGGGACAACAGTCTCTAACTATTTGAAGTGCTTTGTTGTTGAAGTATATATTTAAAAAAAAAATAAGTAAAAGGAATTTTATAGTTTATCATGGAATAAAGGTTTGGGAAAATATGTAGGGGCTTCGGTGGCCTAGTTGGTAAGAGCATATGAAATATGTTGTAAACACCGAGGGAGTTCCCCTTTTTCTATATTTACAGCCACACCTGAAAAGGAAAGGCTGTGTAATTTCCTTGTCATATTTATGCGGCAGGGGAATACACTATAAAAAAAAAAAACAATATCGATACATATATCTAAATATTCTGTAAAAGGAAGAAAGTTTCTGATTTAATTCCCCTAAATTTCAATAACATGGGACTTTTGACTTGCATCCTATTTCATTTAATATTATTAATTCATTAATTTACTAAATTAAGTCGTATATTTACATAATATTTACCTTCAATTAATATCAATATACATATATTAAAATTTAATAAACTTTTATATTTTTATATACTTAGCTACTATATATATATGCAGATATATAAATGTGTAGATATATATAAAATTAAATATGTACTTTTAAAATTTACGACATATTGATTTTGTGATTCCTTTTCGCTTGTTTTTTGGTTGTCTAAATATCTTTTGTTTTAATCTATTATTAACAAAAGAAAAGCGAAAAAAAAAAAAAATAAATTTAATATATTATTGTTTACTTATGAAAGTCAGTCACATACAAATTATCCCACATTAATAAATGACGAATCTATAATTTTACTTTTATTATTTCTAGATAATAATGTATTATGGATTTATATATATCTTTACAATACAATAACATACCTAAAAATAAATTCCTTTAAAATATCTCAATTTATAATTACGAACTATTATTTGAAAAGATATTAAACTGAAAGTTTACAGATTAATCTAAATTTTATGTTTTGGTACTGCATTATATTCTTCTCTTTCTAGCAAAGGTTTGAATAGTATTTACTTCAATACTCTAAGAGTTTTTGAATGTGATATGACAATCCACAGTGAGACAACAAAGAAAGAGAAAAGTGAACATGTTTTGGAAAAATAACAAAAATATAAGGTGCATGGCTTTGAGGTGGAAGCCCCAAGAAAGTAGAAGACATAAGCATCCGCACCACACATGGAGACTCACCATAATAACCGAACTAAACTAATAATGCTTCACATGGAAGAATGCAAAAGTAGCAACAGGAAACCGTGTGACCGATGTGAAATATCAAATGTCAAGCCCTAATCTCCCACGTGGTGTGTCAACCAAAAAAAACCGTGGTTATATAAATTTTAAAGATTTCAGATAAATAATTTTGCGATAGATTAAGGGAAAAGACATGGTTAACAAACTGGGAAAAATATGAGTTGCGTTTTAGGTATAGTGAAGTGTAGAAGGTGGTATAATTTTAATAAAAGTACAGATGTTTTAATTTAAATGAAATTTTAATTTTATAAAAAAGAAAAGTATGTTTTTATTACAATATGTACCAGAATTGTAGAAGAAATCAAAATTATAAGGATGTTAGGCACAAAAAAAATTCTTACTTTAAAAACTTAAATAAAGATTAAAAATCAACAAAATCTTTTATAAATGTTTTAATTTAATTTCTGCAATTAATTTTTTGATCGCAACTGTACACTTAAATTTAATATACTCTAATACATATATCCTTTAACTTAAAATTTCCTTTCATTTTCCTTATGATTGATTTAGTTAAGAGTAAATTACATAATCATTTGTAAATCATATAAAGATCTATATATACAGAGTGTGTCCGACTCGATGGTCTTCCTTGAAATGGGTGATCGGGTATACCGAGACGAACAAAAAATTATATTGGAGGAGGGGTTCTATTCTGGACCCTTTTCGAGATATGAGGGGTAAAAGATTTTTTAGAGACTTTTCATAAAAAAAACTACAACTTTTGAACGGCTTACTATAGAGAGATAAAAAGAAATGTATTTTATAGAGTAAGTTGTTAGCTTTAATTTTTATACCCTAATAATTCATTAACCCCAACAGTTACAATGTTATTATTAAAATGAAAAAATTATGTTTCAAACTCAATTTTCTTTCGAAACACCCTGTATTTGGGGTACTTTTTATAGCATATTTCAAGACAGCTTTTCAAGCCCTATAATTACTACCTAATAACTTTTTCTCTATTTCTAACCGTTTTAGAGATATTAACAATAGAAAATGTGTTAACACACAAAACGTGTTAACACACTATTCAAAATAACACACACACAAAGTGTGTTATAACACACACAACGTGTTAACACACTATTCAAAATAACACACTTTTCTATTGTGATTGAGAATAACACTATAAAATACATTTTTTTATATCTATCTGTAGTAAGCCGTTCAAAGTTGTAGATTTTTTTTATGAAAAGTCTCTAAAAAATCTTTAACCCCTCATATCTCGAAAAGGGTCCAAAATAGAACCCCCCTCCAATACAATTTTTTGTTCGTATCAGTATGCCCGATTACCCATTTCAAGGAAGACCATCGAGTCGGAAACACCCTGTATACATATAACATATAGGTAATATGTATTTATATAATGTTATATATTTTGATCTTGACTTTTACTGAATAGTATTTTGGTCAGTGTAATTTTTGTGTTAAGAAAACCAAATATTTACATAATACCAAAATATACAAGCATATTTTATTCAAAATGTAATAAAATATTCAAGGAAATTAATTTGATAGGCATTTATTCTTATTATATTAAGATACATTTCAATTATATAGTCATTATGTTTATTCTAAAGATTATGGGTTTATTTTAAAGTATATAATATAATAATTAATCTTCGTGTGAATTTATCTCATTGAAAATAAACTAAAAATTTAAACAAGGTAATATATAAAACCAAGATTTTAAAAATGAGGATATTTTAAAAATTTAATTTTAAAAATGCGAAATCCTTTCTCTACTTTTACATATTATACATATTATGTACAATTACATAATACATTGTTTGCAGTTTGATTTTTGTATTTTTTCTTTAAGAATTCACAAGTAGTATTGAATGTTTGAACCTTTTTAGCTCCTACACGGCCGAAGAGGTTATACAAAATTTAATTTTGCTCTTCCAAAAATTTCATTCATTGAAATTTGAAAGATATGGGAAGTGTTAAACGTAAAAAGGAAATTATTTCTCTCACATGCTATGATCTTAGTTGGGATGAAAAGCGATCAAATTTTCGTTTCTTAAAATGATGATGTTGAATTGTTTTCGATTACTTGCTATGAGAATAATTTTACATATTGCTTTTATGTTCGTCCAATTTGAAATATTTATTAATTCATGATAACTCCTGGCTTTCTACCAACTCCTCTTATTCGATTTTGCCTTGCATTATCAGTTGTAAAAATTTAGATATTGTTATTCCACATCATTATGCCCAAAATATAAAATTTTTCTTCGTTTGGCGACTTCAAGAACTTTTCTCTCTTAGCCTATACGTCTCACTATCTTAATATCTGAAATATGTTGTATTCATAAGATCTTTTCCATTTCTCAACAAATCTACATTTCTAAAGCTTCTATTTTGTTCATACGTTAAGGTTTCAACTTCCATGACTTTACATAGTACATATTTTAGCAAATCGTAAGGGTGATTTCATTTTAATATTTTGGTTTCAAAGTATTCTTTTATACTTGTTGAAAAATATTTTATCAATTCTGATCTTACATTTGATTTTTAAATCATAGTTGTTCCAGGTTATGTTCAGACAGTAACTGAAATATTTGAAAGTACCGACTTTTTTGAACCACTTGATTATCAATTTTTAATGTGAAATTATAGGTTATATTTTTTCTGCCTATGATCATATAAGCTTTGTTTTTTCGATGTTAATTTTTAAAACAAAATTTTGGGCTATAGTTATATTCACTTTTATCTATTATATACTGTAAGTCTATGATGATATCTACTAATAAAATTGAGTCATCTATATAGTGAATGTTATTTAGATAGATGTCGTTAACTTAATCTTGATTCCTTTTTCCATTCCTATTCCATTTCAACTTTTGCTTCTTCGACAATTGCTTCAGCGGCGAAAATATTAAATAGTAAACATGTGACAAAATGCATCTCTGACAAACTCCTTTTGTGGCTTATAGTTTAAACCGTCTTTAATTCTTAATCAAGCGGTTTAATGCCAATGCAAATTTTTTATTCAAAACGTATCTCTATTGTATATTCCTTAGAAAGTAATTAATTCTCATTATTTAAACAACAGTTATTAAAGGATAATTAAATAAAAATGATCTAAGAAAATTCTTAACTTGTTGAAATTACCACAATTGCTCAACTTTTTAATATAAAATTCTCATTAAAGAAACCAATTTTCAAAAACAGAACCTAAAATTATATTTCAAGTATGTCAGTTTAAATTTCAAAACTAAGGTTTCTTACAAAAACGAAAAAAAAAAAAAAACAAAAAAAATCTTGTTAATATTTATTTCTTTTTTCTTAAATTTTGCAATAGGACACTTATTAGTTTACTTTGTAAGTTTTGTATATATACAGGATATAAAAATTTATTTTAATTTTAAAATTCATTAGAAGTATGTGTTACTTAAGATATCTAAACAAGCAAACATATTTTTCATTATTCCTAAATTTACTTTGAAAATGAAGGAATAAAAAAAAAGAAAAGTTTTTAAAATTGAAACTTCTTCGATTTTCGTTTTATTTTTCTTAAAAAAAAAAAAAAAAAAAAAAAACTACAACAACAACAAAATATAATAAAATTTGAGATTGTACATAAAGAATAGATAATAATACAAGTGTATATTCTTACTTTTTAGTTTTAAATATGTATAAGTGTAGGTGTCAAAATTTAATTCATTCGATATTTTTTTAATGGACAACAGAAGGACAACACATTTACGTTTTTTTTATTTTTTTTTTTATTTTAATTTTATTTTGTTTTACTGTTTTCTCGGTTGTGTTATCCTATGTCCAGGTTATTTTTTGTTTCTACTCCTCTAATATAACATATATGTTTTATATTGAATTTTCGATGAGTATCACCTTCAACTTGAAGAATTAAGTGTCCACTTTGAAAAGTTTTCTATTTTAATCTTTTTTTTTGTTTTTTTTTTTGTTTTGTAAACAAACAATAAATGAGAGGTTTTTATATAGGAGCAAAACAAATTGAGAAGAAAAGTAAAAAAAAAAAAAAAATTAAACTTAGGTTGTCATAGTAAATCGAATGATATCCTTGAATGATTTGTTTTTTGTTTTGGGCAATTTCAGTGTTCTTCACTATATTTGTCTGGTACTTTTATTAATTAAAAAGTTGTTTGAAACATTGAAACTAAAAGGTTAACCAAGATTACATACAATTAAAATGTGGTAACACTGTGAATCTTTTTTATATTTAAGATATCGGTAATTTATAGAAAAGATTTGAATTGGTGAAGAATTTTGCGAGAAAATTCATTGAAAATATTTAAAATATGTCGATTCTCATGCTTAAGTGACCAAATTAAAGCTCCGGTAGTGCCTCAATCTTCAAACATAGGAGAACTTTTTTTTTTAAAAGAATTGGTGTTAAGTTTCCTTAAATTTCTGTCACCATTTTATTAATCTAACGGCAAAAACTTTTAAAAGTTTCTTGGATCCATGTTAGAGAGTTCATTGTTTGCTCCTAAATTGTTTGTAATTCAATCTACTTGAGTTTGAGTGAAAAAAATGAGTGAGAATTAGTGAATTGAACAGTACTAAACTAAATAGAAAATCTAGTGAAAGCTATCCGACATAATATTGTTGACTGAAATTTTCAAACGAAAATATTTATCAAAATATAGGTGATATTTCATAGATTCAATTCTAGTTTTATATTGAATGAAAACAATTTGAAAACATTAACCTACAACAACAAAAAATTGTAGTGTAGGTTAATGTTTTGGTGCAAGTAAAATATAAAATTATACTGCACATCAAATATTTTTCTATAATTGAAAATTGCCCCTAAATTTTAAAAAAAAAAATTGTTATTTTTTTTGAAAACAAATAAAAAAATAAATTTTTCTATATCCTTTGTGTAATTTAAGTAAGTTTTCAATTAACACTGTGTTCCTGTTAAAAAAAAAATTTTTTTTACAATAGGAATAAACAAATATAAAACTACTTATTTAGATAACAATAATAGGAATAGCTCAGTTTACTTTTAATACAATATGATACAGTTCAAGAGATAATTGAAAATTATTTTTAGATCTATAATGAAATATGGTATAAACGATAAATTAAATTTTTAAATGTTGATGATATAGTTTAATTTATTAAAATTTTGTTAAGAACTGATTCCTATAAATTTTAATGGTATTCAATTATCGGTGAATTATCTTAAAGGAAAAATAATTGAAAAGGGGAGTTTTTCAGGTTATTTCTATTTAGCAATTAATTTTCTTTTTTTAGAAGACTTCAGATTACTTTATGTTAGATCATGTTGAGGGTTATCTTAAACTAAAAGCGAATTCAGATGGAATACAATAAAGTTCAGTTATTTGGAAAGTTCAGTTATCTGGATTATACTGTTATATTTTCCTTGTTTGTTTTAATGAGATTTGATGGAAAATTTCAATGTCATCCTGAAAACTCATTCACTAGAATAGTGTAGTGCTGTATGCTGTTATTTAGATTGTACTGTTATATTTTCCTTATCTTTTTTAACGAGAATTGGTGGAAAATTTCAAAAGTCATATTGAGGAATTGCACGTGATTCTTCTAATAGCAGATGTACCAGATGTCTCGATAGCGTGATGTTTAGTTTTTCGCAAAGATAAATCATTAGATCATCGGTTGAATGACGTTTTCTGAACTTGTATTTTCGGTTATGATGTAAATTTTTGCTGTCCAGTTATTTCAAAAGCTTTTAGTTTACAATTTTTTGCGTTACTTTGGAAAAAACTTTTGTTTTTTAATTTTAATTTTGTTTTTTTTTTTACGAGGCTAGGTGGGAATCATTGAAAGCTACTAAAGAGGAATGAATCGAGCACTGGTCTTCTATGAGTATTTATTTCTTTATCCCACTAAGTACCACCTCTCATTTTTGACCAAACAATAGACTATATCTACTTTACAGCTGATGTACTACCTGGTCAAGTTAACAATAGACATGCGCTACCTTCTATTGGTTATATGACAGATATAAATCATAGAGATGAAAGGTAGAAAAAGTTACGTGGAGATTTTGAACTGCTAATGTAGGTCTTTTTCAGTACCTTGGTACAATAATACCATATTTATTTATTTTAAAGTTTCTGTAACAATACAACTTCGCTATGGTTCAGTCTGTACTTTTAGCCAGTTTTCTTCTCTCTAAAACTTCAACCTAGTTTCTTTTGAGTATTTTATTAGTTACATATTATATACTTAGTATATTTAAAAATATCGTTATGGAGTAGATAAATTCAATAAAATTGTATGGTAAACTACGATTTTCAATTTAATTTTTAAAATACAAAGGCTTGGTACATTTTGTTTTCAAAACTTAAAAAAATATCGTAAAAATAATTTAATTCGAAGTGTTAAACTAGTACGATCTCAATTTTCTTCAAAATACATCATAATTTAAAATAATTTTGAAATTAAAATATTATATATAAGTATAAAATGGTACGTATATATAAAACAATACTTAAGTTCGTGTTTATAAAATACATAAAGATTCACTATTTTTCAAATGAAAGTTCATTATTTTGTAATGCATAGTTAAAAAAATGCTGAAATATTCAAAATTTAATTGTTTTCTTGTGATTATGAATTTATGGATATAGTTTTAAATAATTTTATAGTAACTATTCTAGTTTTAGACTATTAAAGGAGAAATAGAAATTATCTTAAAAACTTTGAAAATATTATACAGGTAAATATTTAGTTCAGTATAACAGGCAATTTAGTTTTTTATTTTTACTATAAAAAATTTTGAAAAATTGACTGAATAGTCCCACTTCGTCCGTCCATTAGTTTAGAAAACTTTTACAACGTTTAAGATGAAGCAAAGAAATCTTAACCATGTATAGGTTTCATAAAAAACAGTGGAATAAATTTTGTATGTAGCCCCACTCATTACAAAGATACACCCTCTTAAAGTAGGAAAAAGCCCTATTTTCAAAAGATTATATAATATCAATTTCTATTAATTATTTTTTCCGCTTATGCACATCAACCGGTAGGTTTCAAAAATTAATATTAAAACTATATAATTTTACAAAATTTCGGTTCTTTTGTATCTAAAACGATTTTGAATCATAATCTTAAAATTTTGTGAAAAGGAAGATCTTTAAAAAGCATAAGTTATCTTAAAAAAATTGTTATATTTCGTACTGTTTAAGATCTGTTAAGGCTCAAAAATTCAAAATTTTATTATTTTAAGACACCTGTAACTGTTCAAATTTGCCGAAAATAAATTTTAAAAATATACACCTTTAAAATTGATTGTGTTTATGTGCTGCTTAGTGGTTCATTACCTATAAAATGAATATTAATAGTACTTTTAGTCGCGTAATTTAAATTGCAGTGTTTTAATTATAAATTTCATCAAATGTCAAATTCAAGCGAAGAATAACCTTAAAGAATAAACTAATAAACAGTCAAGTCAATTAGAACAAACTGAAACATATTATGATATTTTCATAATCTGTAGTTTTAAATATTTGGTAGATAGGTAGATCTAGCTCATATTAGAAGTTATTGAATAAAAATAAAATTGATAAATCATTATAAATTTTATTATAGTTTTATATGCGTTACAGTTAGTCGAATTCTTAATTGCGAAACCGCATTTTGCCGCACATAAATATGATTTTTTTGCAACTTTACATTTGTCATATGAAAGACTTCGTAAAAACATATTTGACAGACATGTACTTTGCAAATGTATAATAATATTTTATAATAACTCTGATTTTGTAACCAATTCTAAAATTTCTCCTAAGTAATTTTTTTTTTATACACTTTAGCACAATAAAGCATGTTTTCCTTTTTCTTAAACTCGTTTTTACTATCACCGGGAACGAATTAAAACAATTAAGTTATTGGTTGGTATGTAAGTTCTTGCGAAAAGTATTAGTTGCGAAGTGTTTATTTGATAAATAATTTATATATAACATAGTCATTATGCTAGAGAGAAATTTGTGAAATAAGAAATTAAATCCCAAATTGGCTTAAACTGAATGGGAATTTGGCATATAAATTTTGCGAAGCGAGCCGTTTTCTTATACATATATATTAGTAATATATTTTTTTTTAATGCATTTCTCTGCCACATAAATGTGGACAGGAAATTACACAGCCTTTCCTGTTCAGGCGTAGCTGTAAATGTCATAAAGGGGAATAACTCTTACGACGTGTGTGGGATTCAAACAAACTCTTTCTCGGTGTTTACAGCGTATTTTATAATAGGAAGGCGTTCCTTTGTACAATATTAGTGTAGGATTAAGTAGTGGGGGGAGAAATTGCAAGGAAATAGGAAATAAGGGGGAGTAAGATAAATTAGAAGCGAATCTGTACAAGTTTTCTTTGCGAAAAGTTTCGAATTATATAATGGATCACATCTATTCGACGGAGTCATATTCGATGAAGCGATGTTCCAAATTTTATCAATTCTCACAATAAATGAGTCTTAAACCATAACCAGTTTCCTTTTAAACCACAAAGAAATTTTCACAGTGTAGAAATGCACACTTGATATTAGTAGTCTTTCAGGACCAAAAAAAAAACAGAAGAAAAAAAAATATTTTAATTTATATATTTTGTTTTGTTTTCCTTCTTTTCACTCCTATATAAGAAGCATAACGCATCAACCAAGTCATTTATTCGAATCTCTCGCATGAAATACCACTGTTTTAACCACTATACCATTGGCTGATAATTCACCATATGTATAATTTTAAATAAATATAATCGTCTAAAACAAATCGGAATTTATGGTCTGTAATTTCATAAATTTTATAAATTTATTATTACTTTGTTGGTACTACAGAGATATTCTTTAAATGTTTCTACTTCTATACGAGTACCAAGTATTGTGTCTTTGTCCTAAATTTTATCTGTGCTATTGATAGTTTTATATACATAGCTTATTTGTTGTAATTGCAGTGAAAGCAATTAAAATAAAAGAAAATAAAGGACAACAGAACATTTAGTCTAAAATAAAACCTAATTTCTTTCCATATGAATGTTAATATAAATTAATAGAAATCCATTGAAATATATTTTCTAATATGATATGCAAACAATCATATGGTTAATATAGGTACACTGTTAAGTGGTACACCAAGGTAAGTGGTAATCTAAAAAAAAAAAAATCAATTTAAGGTAATATTTAATGCCTAAATATTTTTTAATGCCTTACTAATGTATCTATAACCGTGTTTATGAAAATTTTCAATGTACTAAAAATTTGGATGAATACATCCTTTATACGTGAATTTTAAATTCGACGGAAAATGTTTTCTAAATATTCATTCGTATATTAAATTCTGTTTTGCACATATTTTTTTTTAATTTTGTATATTTATGCGTACATTCATATTTTGATATCATTTTGTAATGTTTTATGGTATTTCAATCTGCTTATTTTTTAAATGATTTTAGAATCCTGTCCACTAATACGGACATTAAGAACATGTAATATAATAAATCTATAGATAATGGTAAAATCATTATACCCGTATCAACTATGTTCACTTCAAGGGTATAATAAATTTGCCATTACGTTTGTGACATCTTAAAGAAGTAGAGCTAGATATAGTGCCAAAGGTATGGATCGGCTCAGAATCGAATTCTGTTTCGATTAAGCCATGTACCTCCGTCCGCACGATAACTCAAAAAATAAAGGAATCAGAAAGCCAAACATTTTTTTACGTCACTTTTGTAAAATTGTTAGTTTCGCTATTTAACTCCAGCTTTTTCGGCCGCAAGGTTCCAGTAGCTGCCATACAACTTTTTTCTTTATATGGAAATAACTCAGTATCTATTGAAGCTAGGTATCTGAAATTTTGTGAAGAGGTGTCGAGTTACATGCCAACAACAATTTTTGTAAAATTCTTGTTGATCTAGAGCAGCCGGTTGAGACTGTTTGCACCTCTTGGAAATCAATGAAACTAGGGGTCTGCAATCTTGTAAATGCAGATCAAGTTTTATGGCAACAACTTTTGTAAAGTTTGGTTGTGCTGGTGCAATAGATTTTGATAGCTATCATACAACTCCACAATTTACATAAATATATCTCGGTAGTTATTACGAAGGTACTAAAACATCTGAAATTGTTTAAAATATGATCAAGTTATATAGAAACAGGATATATTACGTTCATACGGGTATCCCAAAGTTTACATAATCTACCCCACTGCACTCTTCCTCGTTTTTTCTAAATATGTATGTTGGCGCGGTAAAATAAAGCCATAACAGTCTTATTTCACTTTTGAATGAGAACTAAAGCCACATCACCAATTTTTTCGCTTATGGCTATATTTCGCATACAATTGTAAAAGAAAGCCATGTGGCTTTATTTCCTTTTTAAAAATGAAATCTATTGTCTTCAAATACAAGTAATTTAAATTTTGAAAACAATAATAATTATCAATTTTTTTTTTAAATTTTTGTTAAATGTACATTTCTACAAAACAAAATTTCTCGCCGGATAAAATATCGCAATAATTATTTTTAATTTAATTGGAAATATTATGGAAAAAGAAATATCCTGATTTTGAATGTAACACTAAAATTCCTCAAATATTCTGTAAAAAACGTATAACTCCACCATATCTACATAATCTGTAAAAAGGGGACCAATCCTGATTTTGAATCGAATCTTTAAAATCCTTCCTAATTCAGAAAACCCGTATAAGACTTATATAAATATTTTGGATGATGAAAGTATTCTGATTTTGAATGCAACTCTGAAATCTTTCCGAATTCAGAATATCGTAATATACATATATATAAATATTCTGTAAAAGACGTAAAATTCTGATTTTGCGATCAACTATAAAGTCCCTCATATAGTTATTTCTTTTACATATATTTAAACGTATAGTGAGAGCTGCAACTCCCAAAACCCCCACTAAACAAACACTAAAATGATTTTGTAACCAACGCTAAAATATTTCCTAATTATTTTTGCAAAGTATATTTATTACTGTATTTAGTATTTATAAATACTTATACATATAATACTTTCTTTACTATAAAATTAGAATTTTTAGCAATTGTACTACATCGCTTTAATTTCTTAAAGTTTTAGAAATCGACATAAACAAAAAAAAAATTGCAATGTGCCTTTATTTCTCATTCAAAAGCGAAATAAAACTGTTATGGTTTTATTGCGTATGTTTTTATTTCACTGCCCCATTTACGTCCTTTATTTCTGATACCTATATTAATAAGATTTTATACGAGTCGTGCATCAGGATGTAGAATATATAACTAAAAATAAAAATAAAAAAAAAACAAAAACAAAAAGAAAACTTTTCATAGGTTGGTCATCTCATCTCTTAAGTTATAGTCACAAAATAATGATGATTGCATCCATAGCAACAATAAAAAGATTAGTATCATTAGTATATAGTGTTACTAATATGGAAGGAAATATTTGCATCAACTGTATCAGCATTTTAAATTGTAAAATGTAAAAACAGTTTAGTTAGTTATTATTCAAAGTAATGATGGTAATGGCTTATAACATTTTTTTTTTTTTCTACTTTTGTTTTTTGTCTTATTGTCATTTCGCTCAGAAATAAATAAAGATGCTGTATCCTTTTTTTTTTTTTTTTTTTGTGAATTTTTCATTTGGGAAAATGTTTTTCAATTTAAATTAGTTCAAGTCTTAAATCAAATTTTAAATGATAGTCATGTAAATATGTAATGAATGATTTTTTTTCTTTTTTTTTTTTTTTGATAAATTTAAATAGAAAAAGATTATGGAAAGCTACGATTTTAGAAAGATTAACAAAAAAAAAAAATGATATTAAATAGGCCAATACGTTTGAATGTTCAATTGATCCCGATTGCTTACATCATTTCTATTTTTTGTTTTTAATTGATAGATATATAAATTTTTAATGGTGATGTGCGTGCATTTTTTCAAAAATTTTATCATCTTCTAATAATCGATTATCATCATCAGTATTCAACAATGAATTGACATTATTTCTTATATTTTTAATGATTTTTCATTCATTTTCTTTTGAAAGAGTTTTGAATTAAAATTGAAGCTTAAATGATTTAAAAAAAAAAATTTTTTTGATTTTTTGGTTTTCGAAAGAAAAGTTAGTGTTACCTAAGAAAGAAATATGTTTTGAGGATTTTTTTTTTGGTTTAATTATTAAGTACATGAATATAATAACTTTACATAAGGCAGTATAGTACAAAATATAATTATAGTTTAAAGAGTGAGATTTCTTCTAATTTGACTGCACTTTCTGCTGTATTTAAATTAGCATTGTTTAGATAAAGTTTTCAAAAAAATTAATTTATTTCGCATTTTGCAAAAAATAAAAAATTAAGTAAAAAACGAGGCAGGACATGTAAAACCAAAAGTATGGCGCATATTTTTCAAAAAAAAAACGATTAAAATTGTGACTTGCACTAAAATTTGTATTTTTTCTTAGAATTTTATACAGGGTAACCGGTTCTTAATGGTTTTTCTTCGTTCTTCCTTAAAGCAGTAAAAATGTGTGATTAAGAATACTGTGGTAAATAAAAAATTGTAAGGAAGGAGGGAGGTGGCGGGTTATTTTCACTTCATTAGTGATAGAGTTTTACAGCTTTAACTAATTTTACAGCCAAATTGTAAAAATAAATCCAATTGTAGAAAATATTAGAAGGAAATATCCTATATCCTATAAACATATAAGCTTAAAAACTATAAGTTATAAATCCAACACCATGTACGTTCAGTTCAATGCGTAAAGGGAAATTTAAATACTAATATGCAAAATAGGGTATTTTTCAACTTTTAGGGGTTGTATCTTGGTAATGGTTTAGGTTATAAAAAAAATCTAGCCATCCTTACAATTTCAAAGTGCACCGATAAAAAAATGAAGGAAATAGTGAAAATGATAAATAATATTAATAAAAGATTGAAAATAAAATCTAAAAAAAAAAAGGAAAGGAATTACTAATTGAAGGAAATCTATTGATGTAACATATATGCAACTATATGTGTATTGTTTGTACATAAATTTAATATCTTTTGTATATTTAAAACAAAAATCAATTTCATTTTAAATACTTGTTTTAGATTATCACTTGTCAAAATATCTTAAGAAACATCTATCATTGATGACCTTAAATTAGGTCATTTTATACATAAATTTTAATATTTAAAACCTTTTTTTTTTTTTTAACCTAAAATTAAATTGAATTTAAATTTGTACATGTTCTGTTAACATGATTCTAAACAATTGTAAATATGGATATATTTATATACCTATGTATTTTTATTTTGTTGTTTTATTTTCAATAACATAAAATCCAAATTGGACAGATATGGAAATAAAAATGTAAGGATTTGTGATAATTCCTGTATCATTCAAAAATAATATAAAAATACTATGGTAACTTAAAGGTATGATATAAGTAAACAGTTTCGGTATCTCTTTTGATATCAATTCTAGAGAAACGATAGATACTATTATAAAATATTTTCTAAAATAAAAAATTAATAATTCAATATAGTAATAGACAATATAAAGAGATTTTTAGAATTCTAGATTTTTACACCATTTTTTCATTCAGATCTAGTATTTGTTATAAAGTTCAACGCTCTCATTTCATTTTTCCTTTGAAAAAATTGCAGATAGTATCATATCTCTCTTCCGTTATAAACTATTTTTCCTCGGATTCTTATTAAAATTCGAACTTTTTGATTTACTACTGGAAGTTTAGTTGCAGTTTTCTTGTAATTATATAGGGAAGGAATTACAAATATTATATCTTTTAAAAAATATTGGTGGAGATGGGCGATCTTAGTCATAACGTATAATAAATTACTCAATTTATAAATTTCTAATATCCTTCCATACCATCATTTTTAATCTCACTAGAGCAGGCTCAGCTTAGACCTCATGGAAAAACAATGACTAATTTATGAAGGTCTGTATAGCGGTACATAGCATTTGTAGTTAATTAGGAAACACCCTGTATAACAATGAATAACAAATTTTATGAAAATAAGCGTTATAAATGTTTAGATCTATGTAGTTTAATCAATTATTATTCGAAAAAGGATTTTTTTTTACCATAAAATTAAAAATTTCATACATGTATGTGTAATAATTTTTAATGTATGCTTGTTTTACCCAGCAGGTATTCGTAAATTATTATTTTACATTAATTGATGAATGTTTAGAAATTTTTGAATGCTTTTTACTTTTTAGTTGATTTAATTTTTGTTAAATAAAAATGAAATGGAAAATAAAGATAATTAAAATAAAATATCGGGTACGGTACACATTGGCAATTATTACTTAGCAACTGGACATTTGATTAGTAAACATTTCGCAAAAAAGGCACCTAACAAAAAGAATTTAACAAAATGTAGACTGTGCTCAGCGCTGAGCATAGCTATATGTAATATAGATTATAATAAATTTGTCATTGCGTTTTTGAGACTTTAAAGGAGACGAGCTAGATATGACAAAGTATATAATATATTCGTGTTTAAAGTTCAATTCTGAGTTCATTTAGCTGTGTGTCTTGGTTTATCCATTCATCCGGACAATAACTAAAAAAAATTATAAAGCCAAGGATTCTGAAATTTTTATGTAAATGCCAGTTTCTTTATTGAAATTGAACAAGTTCGAGTCAGTGCTGTCAGTATCACATTCATGAGAATATTTGTGTTACTTTTCTAACGGTATACTACCGGACTCCTCACCGAACCATTTTTGGAAAAATTACTACCTATTTTATAAAAATTTTCAGGATAATAAGATATGAACTATCTTTATAATTCTATAAATTTTATTGAACTGTGATCTTTTCTAATAATCGAAGATGACATTTCGTTGGAGTAAATTAATTTTGTAAACTTTATAGGTTACAGTTAAAAAATGTTATTTGTTTTTTTTCTCTTACCCATTAGGCAAACGAGGTTCAATTAAAATATATTTAAATAAAAGAAAATTTTTGTTATAAATGAATTAATATTATTTATAGTACAGTATGTTGTATTATCGATAAAGTGTCTTTGAAAATCACTTAACGTCAAGATACTTCTTTAAAAATCGAAAATTTTCTATTCGATTGATTACCAAAAGGAATCCATGCTAGTAACTGCCATATAATTTTTTTTTATATGAACGTAACTCAGTATCTAATTTTGAGACTTTGTCAAAGTAAATAAAAATTATATGCAAACGACTTAAAAGGAAAGTTGCTTAATCTAACGCAATATACAGCGGTAACTGGAAAACTTTTATGCTTATATTTTGATACTTTTTTAAAGTTAAATATTTTAAATTTCGTAAAAGAGTTTAATGGCAAGTTTTTTTGTAAAATTTGATTGTTTTGGTGCCAACAAGATCTAATAGCTATAATACAACTGGAAAATTTCAATATAAATAAAATCTCAGTAAGTCGGTACTAATTAAGTTGGATATTATAAATTTTTTTAAAAGATAATATGTACTTTATACACACTTTATTGAACCAGCATTTATTATATTCGTGCGGGGCATTCTACTGGTCAACTCTACACCCTTCTTCCTTTTTTTATTTTGTAATACAATTTTTTTGAAATTTCTATAATTTCTCTTAAATTTGTATTTAATAATTTTGTAATAATTAAATAAAATAAAAACGAAATACGAATTGGATATTTACAAATTTTTTTTTTAAATTTTCAGTGATAAAAGATGTCCTAGAGTAAAAGTACCTATTAGTTCAATTGGAATGGAATACAATATACAATTATGTTTGAAGTGAATTAATTTAATAGATTTTTTAAAGTTTTCAAAATTTTTTATTTCTGCTGATTTATGACAAAAAGTTAAAATCGATTAATTCTACAAAAAATATTTTTAGACTGTTTTTCCTGTGACAATGTTTTATTTTTCTTATTTTATAATACAGTTCAAAAGG
This sequence comes from Poecilobothrus nobilitatus, assembly GCA_947095535.1. NCBI lineage: Eukaryota > Metazoa > Arthropoda > Insecta > Diptera > Dolichopodidae > Poecilobothrus > Poecilobothrus nobilitatus. The sequence goes on from OX352774.1 coordinate 178,267,382, forward strand.
GTCTTAAATGCAAATGGTGCAAAAAAAATAATTAAATTTTTTAACAATAAGTAAAAACCTTTAAAAAAAAAGTCTATAATGCACTCAGTGAAAGAGGGGGAAGAGAAAAGAATGTATAAAAGTATCCTTTAATATGAAAATGAAAAGAAAATCTTTGACCTAGAATTAAAAAGTTTCTTAAAAAAAAACATACATGTTTCATATTCATTCATATATTTAATATTCATATATATAATATTTGTGTATATGTATTCGAATGTTTATGTTATATCAAAGGTGTGTTGTAAGTTTTTTAATGTATGTTTAATTTTATTGCAAACATTATTTCTTTTAAAATGTTATTCAGGTCAACATTTGCTTATTTTTTCTTTTTTTTTTTTTTTTGAAATAAATTAATTTTAAAATTGTTCTACAAAATAATAACACATTTGAATAAATCGTATTTAAATTAGAGATCTTTCTTCCTTAATTTTTTTCAATTTTTTGATTACATTCAATTTTTAAAAATTTTTCATTTCATACTCAATGATTACTTTTACTTTAAACAAAAAAAAGGATATATGCCCAACTTAGTATGCTTAAATGGCATTAGCAAATGTAAGTTGAATATTTAGATGTGCATCTTGACAAAATATTCATTTGGAAAGAAGGATGCATCAAAATCAAAAGAGAACTGTATTTTTCCCCAACCAACCTCTCTTGCTAGAAATTTTAACAGGCTTAAAAAGAAGAATTACATTTAAAGAGTTAAAACAAGAGTTATAATTACATTTTTATATACTTATTTTTGAGGGCAACAATTACAACATTCACAGATTATATATATTAATATAATGAATATCATTTTTAGTCTATTTTTTCCATAAGACAAACGAATCAAATTATTTATTACAGTTTGACTAATGCATTATGATTTGGATTACACATTTAAGTTCTAAACGTAAGTAGTAATACGCAGAATAGTAATAATAATAGGCAGATTCATTGTTTCCTTACAGTCCCACTCTCAATTCAATGTTTCCGTATCCATTTTCCTATACTTTCCTATCCCTACTCCCTAGCCAATATACTGCTTTCGCAGGTAAGGGTTTCATCCCATTATATTGGCTAAAGGGGAAGGTGGGTTTAGTCAGTAAGAATCTGACACTACCAAGGGGGAAATTCTTGGTGTCTTTGGAAGATTCCCATCTCCCTTAGGAAAAAAAAACAATTAAGTAAAAGTTGTGCGTGTCATGAATAATTGTTTTTATTAAGAGAAACTTGAAATTCAATTTGGACAGACGTCTAATTAAATTATAAAAGTAAATTAATTTTTAATATATTAAACTGATTTGAATAACAATTGATAGATAAAATATCCTTAATTTTATATTATGTAATGTCTTAATCCTTTTTATGTTTTTTTGTTTTTTTTTTTGTTTTTGTAATAAAAATAAAATTATGTAAATTATTTTAAATATATGTATATAAGTAGTCTCCCTAGTCTCTCATGGATATGAAAAAATAACAATAAAAAAAACCAAAAAAGGAGAAAAAAAGGAAAAGGATAACTTAAGTTCCAGAATATGTTTTTTAAAACAAAAAAAAAAAAGCAAGTACAAGAAAATCAAACACTTATAAAATATATGTATGTACATAACAAAAAAAAAAAATCTACATACATATATTTAAATTATATGTTAAGGTTAAAAAGGTCTTTCTAAGTGAATAGAAGGATCATAGAGAGATGTAATTGTATATTATATTATATTGTATTGTAGAGACTTGTTTCAATGAGATGCAAATTACAAAATTTACTTAACAAAGCGGGGGGAGGGGAGAGAAGGATAAATAAATATATTTCATTTGAAAAAGGGTTTGACTGATGATTGAATAATAAGAAGTTAAAGTTAAATAACTAATCACATTTTTATTTTTGATATTTTGATTATCGTTAGATTTATTAAGGAAATTCAAAAGGTAAATGTATATATTTACATTTAGTCCTATATATTTATATGGGACTAAAAATGTTAATAAAATCCCACAATTTTACTGCTTTATTAAAATAGAAGTAGGTAACTTATAAAATATCAATACTAAGTCTTCGTTTTAATGGTTGTTTGGTATTCTTAATTTAAAATAGCATTCTAAATAACTTCCTGCATTACTGTACATTTTTATCCTTTATACTTTTATTTTTCCAATTATTGATTAAATAAACTTGTAATCATACCACACTTGTACAGGATTTTATTGAACAAGTTTTTGGCGTTCCGTTCTTAATTCTTTAAGAATTATTAAATTAGAATAAACCTAAAAGTATGCAAAATTTCATGTTAAGAAAAATTAATAATCTTTTTATGTTTCGACATTCCCAAAGTTTTGTACTAATAATAATAATAGATATGTGATAATTTAATAATTTTTGAGTTTTTAACCATCATCTGGGATCATCATACTCATATTAGATATATATATATATATATTTCATTTTAATTAAATTAATTTATTGAAGTAAATAAAAAAAAATTAATTAAGGACATCTTACAAGAATTTCTAAATAACATTTTTTCTAAGAATTGACTTTGTTTTCAACTTTTGCATTAATTTTATTAATTATTTAAATTGTAAATTTTAAAAATAAAAGGAAATCATTTGATTGAAATTATGAATTACATTACATTTTATTTTATTTGTAAATTTGTAAATTATTTATAAAAAAACAAAATGTAATTAAATTTTTTCTTCAGAAATAAAATAATAATTACATTTTAGTATAAAATATATATGAATATACAGAGAGGGATTTTAATATTTTGTGGCCCAAGGCAAAGTTCAAATTTTGTAACCCCTTCTAAGAAAAATCTTGAGATTTTTGTTTATATTTTTTTTTAACTGTTTTTTAAATTTTTGGCAAAAGAAATGTAATTTGTGATACAAAAATATTTATTATTGGTAATTTTATTAAATGTTACGTATTATACATTTATAAATTTTTTTTTAATGATTTATCCCTTGAAAAACTAAGGTTTTATAATTAATTTTTTTTTTTAATATAAGGTACCTTTCGAATTGCCATATATAATAGCTAAATGATTTAGGTTCATTTGGCCAATGTGATGTTCTTATGTAGTTTTATGATCTGTTTAAGAATACTAAAGTGTGATCTCTCATCAGATGCATTTGGAAATTGGTATTGTTAATTTAAATTATTTTAGGATTATTTCAACCTTTGGAAATGTTAATGTTAAACCGTCAAGAAATGATGTATACATTTCACTACAATGTTAATATTTCTTATAATTTTACAAAAAACTGGTTCACTGTTCAATCTTATCTTTGAATACAAATTGATTGTTATCTTTATAGTTTCCAAAATAAATTTGATAGACACTAAAAAGGATGTTTTCGTGAGGAAAAATTGTATTAACAAAATATTAGAAAGTTTTCTTTGTTTTTTTTTTTTTTAAGTTTATTTCTAAGTTTAACTTTATTTTATTTCTAAGTTTAACTTTAAATTTGTGATAATAAAATAAAATATTTAAAATTTAAATAGTTCTTTCCCCAATCAAAATCTTGTCATTATCAGAAAGTTCATTGAATTGTAATTTTCTTTATCTGTTTTGATTTTTTGTATTCCATATTTTGTACTAACAGTTAATTAGTACTAAAACTGTACTGTAATTATTCAAACGTTCTAAAATAAGGTATCGCGAAACATAGTTAATGCTTCTTAGTATATGTACCCAATACGGTCCATACGATCTCTATTATATATACCAGACGAAATTAAGAATAATGCAATCACACATGAAATTCGTCTGTTTCATCACGTCAATGTGGAAGCAAAGCTGACTTATTGACAATCAAAACTTGATTAGGCGACAATAAAGCGGTGCTATATAAATCTATAAGTCATCAAATACCAGTGGATAATTGTTGGATTATGAATACTCTTATACTAAATAAAGTGAACCAAAAATTTACAGTTAGTCTATGTTGACTACATAATTTCAGTCTTTTAAACAGAAATTAAATCAGGAGGTGTGGTTTAGGGTGTTTTTTTTTTTTTTTGAAATATCTTTTTAGGGTAAATTTGAGAACAGTCGAGCTTTTTAATGTGTCACATCCTTCTACAGAGATCAACAAATCCGTGTTTGTTCGTGTATTTTGAGAGAGACTAACTCAAGATTTGAACTCTTTTATATACTAACGTTAAATTAATACAGAGAGATACACTTTACTCTAGCATGATAAGTTCTCTTAGACTGCATAATTAATCTCTCATTGCAATTTAACTTACATGTTTGCAATGCTAGATTATTTTTCGTCTATTTAAGATTTTTATATTACATTAGATTGGTTAGTACATTAATAAGCAGTTAGTATTGCTATAACAAGTAGTTAATAACTAATTAAATTCGTCTAACATTTAGCATCATTTACTATTATACTATCTCTTGTAAATTATAACTTTTTCAGTTAATTGCGATAGTTCACTGTGATAGAACAACGCATTTCTGATGTTTGCATTAAGCAAAAATGTCTGATATAACAATAATGTGCAATCTGCCTAAGGATAAATTCGCCCATCATTGTTAATATACTTAATATAAATGTTAAATTAATAATACAATAAAATATTAATATAAATTATAATCTTTAATTAGCTTGTACTATAGTGTATTAATTTTTAAGTAATTTTTTTAAATTGAATTTACCTTAAAGGTTATTATTTTTGTTTTATATTACATTTATAAAAATGTTTAATATTCTTAGTTTTATAAAACATATAGATTTGATAGCCTCAAACATATTTAAGGTACAGTTTCCTAGGTATTCTTTTTATTTTTTATTGTTTTCTATTCTCTGTATACTTAAATTGTATTTTTTACAATGGTCATCATCAATTGGAAATCAGGTTTAGAATTGTACAATAATAATGCTCTATAATGAATAATCTTAAAATTATATGCCTGTTATTGTTGATTTTATTAAAACTTTTACAGAGTAGATATACTGAGTGTTCCAGAGCATGCGTATCAGGTTTTAATAATCAGAGAAGAAGTTGCTATTTTAAAATATAAAAAAAAAACTTTTGTTTACTAAAATAGGGCTGCTCTATAATTAAGTACAGACGGGAAAGAAAAAATGTTAAAGTTGAGAGAAAAATTTCGATAGAGCGATCTAATTGTATGTAAACACTCTTTACGGCTCTATCGTAAAACTCTACATCGACTCTATCAGAAATGTTTCGCTAGATATTTCTCTACCGCGCAAACACTTTCAAGTAGAGATATGTTTATCTCTACAATAACATTACAAATCTGCAAACGTATTTGTAGACCTGTAAAGACCCTATCATAAATTTTCATATAATTCATACACTCCTGCATTCTTCTTTTGCCTACTTTGTACCAATTTGCTGAACCAATAGTTTTTAATATTTTCTGTGGTGTTTTTTTTTTTATTAATTAAATGACACATTACATTAAGTATAATCACAGCAGCTTTTAATTGTTCCGAACTCATTTTTATTCGGAATATACATGAACATATTGTACATGAATACTTTTTACAAGAATACTAGCCTATCACTTGTAACAAACTGGTCTATTGTTTGCAATACACTCAACTCAATTGAATTGATTGTTCTATCACAGATCTGCAATAGAGAAAAAACTCGCTAAACTTGTAAACAGTCGCTAGAGCAAAATTTACAGTTCTACAAAAAATTTCTCTACCAAAGTTTTCGTAAAGCGAATTTTCTGTAGAGTTATATTCTCGTGTAAACACATTTACTAAAGTAGAGAAAACTTTTGTATCCATAGAGGTCTATCAATTTTAGTTTGCCATCTGTACTTAGCTTATCGATTAATGATAGATTTTTAACTTTTGGAATTGATCGGATTTTCACCTTAATCCTAATTTTTAATTTGGAAGGGATATTTTTTTTTATTCAAATCTCAGATTTCTAAGTGAAAAAATAAGAAACTTTTGTATTTATATATTTTTTTTTTGTTTTCTAAGTATTTATCTTTAAAATTAATAAAAAATAAAACGAAAATCATTTAATTGTTTCTCTTATAAATTTAAAAACTGATACGCATGCTTTAGAACACCCTGTATATTATTTTAATATTCTTTTAAATGAATGAAAATTAATATAATAAGTTGTGTTGTTTAAGCCATCATTATTATCCTTTTTTTTTTTTTTGTATTTAATATATATATATTCTATATTTCATTTAATAATACTAATAATTAAATATCAATAATATGATATGCATATATTAATATAATAATATATTATAATACATTTACGATGCATTCATATTTAATTTCCTTTTTATATTATTTATCACCTGAAATAATTCATCACATTTTCATATCACCGCAAGGATAATTTATAAAATTAACATATATCATATCATAATATAATTCATATATAATTATAGCTATATACATAATACATATATATAAATTATATATATACATTATATTGATTTTGTCAGTTAAACATAAGTCATGAAAAAATGATAATGTAAACAAATTTTAGTATTCGTTTGCATATATATGTATATACAATAATAGTAAGGTGTTTGTATTAACGTCCTTGTTTTTGTATTTAACACATTTTTTTTTTTTTTTTGTACCTAATGTTGTATAAATCTTTCCTGATAAAAACATTACATTACCTCAAATAAAGCATAAAAAGAAAACAAAAAAAAAAAATAAAAAAAAATAAAAATAAAACAAAAATTACAAATTAAAACATTTATTACCGTTAAAAGTCGAAAAGTTAGTAAATTATCTGATATCATTTATTATGGTTAATGGTAAAGAATTTGTTGATTTGTGATTACTTTTGTTTTATTTTTTTTTTTTGCGTATAGAAAATCCTGATTTGCAGATTTTTCAGATAAAAATATTTTTTATTTTACGTTTTTTTTTTTTTGGATTTATTAGCTACAACAGATTTTAATTCACATAAAATTTAAAGGATATTAAATATGTACCGTTATTACAATAATACATAGTTGTAAATTTTTATTTTAAGTTAAAGTTTTTTGAATTATTAGATTTTAAATGAATACAAAATTCATGATACTTTTTTATTTTGTTCTTTTTGCTTTTATTTTAATATTAAAATTTAGTTATATTCTATTTTTAAAGTTCAGATTAAGGATAACGTTTAACAGGACTACCATTTTCGAGTGATTTTTAAAGTAAATAGTTTTATTGTTTTTTTTTTTTTTTTTGATTTTATTACTATAAAATTCTAAAAACAAATATCTAAAAAAAGTAAAGTTTGATGTTTTCTTAAGTCCTTTTCGAATTTATGTCATCCAGACTTATACTAATATTGAATTTCTTAATGATCCTGGATATTGTTAGGTGTTCTGTGTTATGATTATGTATTAATACGAATAAAGTTATAAATAATCATGTTTTAAAATAAGAGACAATAACTAATAATAACTAATAATTTGACAACAAGAAAAAAAAAAAAGAATGAATAAATCGAATTTAAATTAAACGACAAAGAGTGTACAGTCGACTTTAGAACTCTCGTACGAAGATAAATTGTGCTGTACACACACAAAATTTAGTCATTTTTTAGAATTATTTGCTTTATTATTATGTAACGCCAAGAATAAGGATATACATTTCGAAACTACTTGAACCTCTTGCGTTAAACAAACCCATATTTCGCAAAAAATGTTTGTATAAAACTTAACTTCTTTCGACCATTTATGTTCATATAAAAAAAAAACATTGTGTGGCAAGATGTATGGTAGCTCTACACAAACCCGTCGATCGCAGTAGTAACAGCCTAAAATGTAGACGGAAATATTTTACAAACAAAAACGTCGCGGAAAAAATATCACATTGAAAAAATGTAGCGGACAAAATGTCCCGAGGAGGGATTGTAAAATTGGAGGTAAAATCAGAGTTATATGTTTTTTACAGAATATTAAAGGGATTTTATCGTTGGATTCAGGGCATTCCATTTTTTCAAAATTATTCCAATGAAATTTAAATTAATTATCGTGACGAATTTGTTCGCTACATTTTATCTGGCGACATTTTTTCAATGCTATATTTTTGTCGCGACATTATTGCTTCCGGCTTTTTTACTTACAGTTCCGCAACATTATGATCCGTAATCGATCGAATTTCCTTGAATTTTAATATCGGAACTAAAAATTTTACAAAAATCACATGGAAAAAATTTCATAATCCCTTAATTTCATTATTGTTTGAGTTATCGTACAAACGGACTGACAGACGGATGTACATGACGAAATTGGCTCAGAATTCTTTCCTGCAAGTAAGAATATATATATTTTTCTCTATCTATCTATATTTATCTCGTTTCTTTTAAAATGTCACAAACGTAATGGTAAATTTATTATACCCTGAAAATTAAGTTGTCGTTCGTTCTTTTATACTTTACTTTTTTGAAATCTCTGTTTTTTGTTTATTTCAGATGAATAAAGTATTCATAAAATAAATGTTAAATATTCTATAACACCTAATTCATATCATTAACATCATTAACATTATCATCATCATTATCATTATCATAATCATCATACATTATTATTGATTTGATTTTTTAATTTTTTTGCTCTAATTGTTCTTAACATCATATTATTATTTTTTAACCCTTACTAACCTTATATTGATATACGTGCTATCCTTGTTATATCCTTTCTTCTTTCATTTCCCTCTACTATCCATTTATAATTGATTATAAAACCAAATGAATTGAAGTATTTAGTTGTGGTTTGACCTATTCCTGATACTTATGATCTTTCAACTCTTATATTATTATTTTTAATGTTACCAAAAAAAAACAAAAAAAAAAAAACTAAACCAACAGAGGTGAAAAAAGGGATAAAAAAAATATCAAAACAAATCTTTTATTTTTTTTGTTTATTTGATAACCGGATGAATTTTTGGTCATATTAGTATAATGATTTTGCATAATTTATGGAGTGAATTTTTATCAGAAATGAATCAGGAATTTCAAAGGATAATGTACAATTTTATTTATTTTTTTTTTTGTGTTTATTTGTATTAATTTTCACGTATAAATTTTTGGAATTTATTAATGAAATTTCAAATGTTGTTTTTGTTTTAAGAATAACTTTAATGTTTTTTTTTTGTTTTATTTAAATCAGGAATATTTGTGGCGGTAAAAATGGTATTAGAGGTAAAACTGATTTTATTTTTCTCAAATATTAGGTAAATATTGTATGTATATGTAATGTAAAAAATGTATATAAAAATATATAGAAATTTGTAATTAGATTTTATTTTTTTGTTATTATGTTATGTAAAAATTATATTTTCAGTTTTTCTTTTTATATGAAAATAGAAAACACAAAAACAAATTAGTATAGGATAGAAGGTTTCGAATAATAGCAATAATTAAATTAAAAAAAAAAAATCACTTATTATAAATATAGAAAAATATTAAAAAACTGTGGTGGTGTAAACACAAAAATAACTAATTTAATTTTTGTTTTTATTTTTTTTTGTTCTGGTTTTGGTTTTTATTACAAATTTTCATGTGTGTCCTTTAATTTTTCTATGATATTATAAAAATCATTTTTGTTTTAGAGAACTTCTCCAAATATCTGCAACAGACCGATGCACTTTAATCCTCGATGCACTAAAATCCAACAGACCGATGCAATTTAATTTGTTGAAAAAATTTATGATTTTAGTGTTTTTTTTTTTTTTTAAATTTTCTTTGGAAAAGGTGTCATCCACGATTGTTTTACATTTGAGAATGAAACTGCAAAATAAATTGACGATAAAAGTGCAATGGATTCATGAACTCATGTTGAATTCTTTATAGGCGTACCGCGTATATAACACATTAATTTAAAATGTACGTTTGAAAAAAAGTACGTTTGTGATCATATTTCTAAAACGATTTCAAACGGTTTCTAAGGCTTTTGCACGTCGAAAGATAATTCTGATGACTATCTTCAAAATAATATATTCTATTATAGGAATATGTTGACTCATTTGATGAGTACAAGGTACATAAAAGTAAAGCAAAAAATTTTACTTTCTTATAACGGTAACGGGAAAATATTATATTTATATAACGGTACGTAATTAAAAAAAAAATGTTTTTTCCCCTTTAGTTAGATAGAAAGAACTTAGTCTTAAAATTGTTAGAAGCTATTTACAATTATACGAGCATATGCCTTCTTTTTTGTAAATGCCCATTTTAACACTTTAATGTCGTATGCCTTGAAAATAGGGATAGCAATGCGGAAAATTTAAATTGAAGAGTGGAGACTCTATGAGAACATTTAATCCGCTTATTATTATTACTATTTTTGCTATCACTAACAAAGCCCAAATAAGCCCAAGTCGATAAAAGTTCGAAAAGAGAAATTAATTGTAGTTTCACCCTCAAAAATTTGCAAAATGATCGGGGATTGACACGTATTCCAAAGAACGAGCCATTTTAAAATCAGAAATTCAAACTTTTATTATTATATTATTGGAAAATATCCTATAGTTGATAAAGAGTACTTTCATTTTTTAAATAAATATTAGCGTGATTAAAAAAAAAAATTGCATAGGTGTTAAAAAATTTAATAGGCTTTTTACTAATATAAATCGGATTTCATTTAAATTTATTAATTTGTATATTGTAATTTTTTTTTAAATTTGTTTTTGGTTTTTCTTTTTTTTTTTTTGGACTTAAACAGGATGTACAAATTACATAGAAAATGTTGTAATTAGTTTAGAAAAAGGAAAATAAAAATGAAAATAAAAAATCAATTGTTTTTCTAAATTTTTGTTTTGTTTTTTTTTTTTTTTTAATTACAATAAATTATATATTTTTTTTTTTTTTGGATGTAAATAACAGGAAATTTTTTGTTTTAATTATGAATAAATAAAATTGAATTTTTAATCTGTAGATTTATTTTAAATTTTTTTTTTTTTAATTTATAAAAATTATATGTTATATTTTACAAATAAAAAAATTATATTTATTTTAAGTGATTTTTTAACTATTGACCACAAATAGGTAATTGAATTTTTTTTTTTTAATTACAATATACAGTAATTTTTGACCAATAATTACATGAACAGTAATAATAATACAACGGGTCAAGTTTAATTTTTGTTTTTGTTTTGCTTTTTTTAGATACTTGATGAGATGAACAGTTTAGATTGACTTGAAATTTTTTGTTTTTTAAATTACCATTGTTTTTGTTTAAAATGTAAAAGATGAAATTTGAAAGACTAAACTTTTTTGCTAATCCCTTCAAAAAATTATTTTTTGTATTAATTTTTATTATTTAATATCCTTCAAAAATTATAACAAAATATTTTCTTTACAAATGTTTAAAAAAACGATTTATTTGTTTACTTTCTTTAATTTTTAAAATTCTTTATTTTTTAACATCTGCTTCTAAATTCCAGGAGAAAAGAATCTCAATAAAAAAAAAAGAAGGACTTTATCCTGGAAAATTTTCCAATCAATAAAAATATTGGGTTATTTTTTTTCGGTATTCTCCCTTTCACTTTACCATTTATAACGTGTTATGCAATTTTACAATTTTTTCGGTATTTCCCCTTTTATTAAAAGTATTATACAAAAAGCTTTACAATAGTTATAATTTTTTCAGTATTTTCATTTTTATTTTAAGTAGATACTTAAAACTTTTAAAAAATGTTTTACGAAAAGCTATAAAATAGAATTAAAAAAATTAATTATTTTTATAAAATTGGTTCGTGTCTAGGATAAATATAAAGTGGGGAAAAAAAATGTTACTAATAATAATTGAATAGGAATGTGAAACAATTAGGAAATTATAAGGACTATAAAATCCCTAAATAAAAAATATAACTGAAAGTCCTTTAATGATATATTTATTTTAGTTTTAGTACTATTAAATTTTTGCCAATTAAAAAATCTTTCCTGTAGTTCTAAAAATAAATATAAAATATATTGTTTTTTTCTTTTTACTTCAAATTTCTTATTTTTACTTAAACCATTTTTACTTTAAATTTTTTTGGTTATGGTGAATTATTTCAAATATATATCACTTAGTAAAGAAATTCGTAAATAATTAAAGCTTTTTCGAAAATATTCGTGTGGTTTCCGTTAAGGATATATCTATGGCCTTATGCTATATAAATTAAATATCACACCGCCATATATTTAAAAAAAAAAAATAAGATAACATAGAAATTGAGCTGAGTTATTGGATTTGAAAATGATTATAGAGATGTTTTAAATAAATAAATGTTACCTTTATGTTATGTCATCTGAATTTGCATAGGGAATTTTAAATCAAAAAAAAAAGGTCCAAAGTATAAATAAGCCTTTAAATTTTATTGTATTTAATAAATCAGAGTAAACTTTTCATAAATAACAACAATAATATAAAAATTAATGTATTATGCACTTTATTTATCTCAAAACTTATATAAAATAACATAAAAATAATTGTTAAAATTATTTTAAATTGTTCAATTATGATTTATTCAGTTTTATTTTTTCTTTTTTTTGAAAATTGGAATTGAGTCCTGTCAATAATTTCAAATAAATTATTTAACCATCACATATTACAATTTTACTTTAAAGAAATTTCCTCAAAATGAATTAAATTCTGTTTCCAGTCATTGTGAATTAATGTATTTTTGAGGGCCAAAATATATTGAATTAAAATTGATTGTTTTAGTAACATTTTAGCCTTAGTAGAATTTTGTTTAATTTAAATGTACCCTCTTGGTAGTGTCAGATTCTTACTGATTAAATACACCTTCCTCTTTAGCCAACATAATGGTATGAGAACGCTAACTACTAAGGCAGTGTATTGACTAGGAAGGAGACTTAAGGATAGAACCGATACTTTGAATTGGGGAGTGGGACTGTCTGAGTATAATTAATCCGCTTATTATTATAATTATAGTATTATTTTCCTATCAGTCACGAAGCATAAACAGCTACATGCATTAGTATATAACATCTTCCTGTGTGAGGTAATAAAAGGCATTTCCACTACTGTAGCAGCTAGGTATTATTTTTAATATTAGTATTATTATTTAAAAAAAACCTTATTAAAAAACCTAATAATTATAAAAATTTAAAGCTTTGAACGTTAATTATTCATATGTCATTGACAGTGTTTTGTAAGGCATCTAGGTAAATTTATGAAACTTCTATTTTTCAATTACTACTTAAAACTGAAACTTTATTAGATGGAGTTCAGTGCTATTCATTAAATTCAAATACGTTGAATTCCAATAGGTTCTAAGAAATTATATTACTTTTGATTCAACGAGGATTCGAGGTTAATATTTTATCAAATTTCCCAAATAAAATTTAATGTGTGCTTAATTATATTAAGGTGCCACTTTCTTAAAGTCTCTGCTAATAATAACTTTCTTTTAGTATGCAAATAGTAAACTGTGAACGCATCACATCTAACAATTTTAATATGAAATTATTTATTTAAAAAAAAGTAAATGTGTGTGTGTGTGTCTACCATGATATTACTATACAAAAAATTACAATCGCAAAATAATAATGCAAATTACAAAGAATGAAATTAAAGTTCAAGGAAATTTATTTCAATAAAAAATTGCAGTTTCTTTAACCATATAATAAAAAAAGTCTATAAATTATTTTTGTTCGCAGTTTTAAAAAGTAATAAAAAACTTAATGGAAACAAGTTAGAATATGAAACTGCAGGCGTTTAAAAGCATACATTTTCTAAAAGACAATAACAACAGTTTAGAATATTGTTGTCCGAAATTCTTTAGTTATCTGTGAATTTTATATGTTAGTTTGTTATTTTTGAATCCTAATGCCTCTTAAGGAGGTGAGGAACAAACAAATTTTCTGAGATAACTTATGGTAATTCTGGAACACTTTAATTCTAACAAAATTCAAGTTTTCTTCTAGAAGTGTGCAGCAATTATAAAAGAAGTAAAATTTTCCAAAATTATGTTTATGTGAAAACGGTACGGTAAATTTAAATACTAAATTTAAAAGGTTTTCTAATTTAACTATTGATTTATAAAGTTAAAAAAATCTCCTTCTGTTTTTGCTTGAGATTGAAAAAATGTTATGGTAGAGCCTGAGATATACCCATTTGAAAATAGGTCTCTTTCAAATTTTAAAGGGCTGTAACTACGCAAAGAGTGAAGCTACATAAAACAATATTAACTTTTTGAAGAGATCTATCCCCGGTTAAAATTTCATTTTCCTATCTTAAGCCGTGTAAAAGTTTTGTAAGCAGACAGACAGACGGACGGATGCACAAACAAAAGATTATTATATGTACTTATAAGTGCATAATATGGAAAGTGTTTGCTCATATGTTTATTTGTATGCAAAATTTGTAGAATACATTTATTTCAAAGGATTAAAAAATAAATTTTGTTTTTGTATCCAATTTTTAAAAAGAGTTTTGAAAAATTTGCTTAGTAGTTCTCTTAGTAGACTCTGTCCGTCCGTTAAAAGAAAAAATTGATGAACTATTAATATGAGATAAATTTATTATGTTCTGTTTTGCATTTTTACAATTATGTTGCCGTTGGAATCGTATCAATAAATTTATAAGTATTTTTGTATAACGACAGCTGAGAAACGGTTAACACTATTAACAGTCACAAAAGTGATTTAACGCAAAATTATGGTAGCTTCTCAAGGATTCCAAATTGTACATAATAATATTAGCTAATATTTTAATATGGCATTTGTAAAAAATTATTATTTTTCATTTTTCATCAGCTGTAATTTAAAAATTAATTGAATGTTCGTAATTTTTAATTAATTTAAATTAAAAGTTTTTTGTATACTTTTTAAAGATTTCTTAAAATCATAACAGTTTTTGTTAATCAGAACCAAGATATGAAAACTTGCTGTAAAGAAACAAGGCTATATTATTATTTTATTATTTTATGTTATAATTTTTTTAATTCGAATTCAGATATTCAATCCTTTCAATCGTCAATATCAATGATATCAATTATAAGATAAAATAGGCACGAAAATCGAACTGGCACACATGGATATAATTAGTACAAAGGATGCATATATAATTTTCTCACTAAGTGCACACAAAAGAGACAAACAAGAAAAAAAAGTGATTGATGACAAAAAGATACTTTTGAAAACAGATCTATAATATATGATAATCTGAAAGAATTTATATCTTAAAACTCCAAATATATATTTAGGAAAACTGTCATCAAAACTGAAGAATTGTTTAGTATTATTTTTTTAAGGAAGTGACAAAACACGAGGAAGATTATGGTTGCGCTTGTCAACTCTAAAACACCCGTACAAATGATATTATTAAAAATAAAAATCTTGAATGGTAACTATCACAAACTGTGTAAACTTTATCTTTTTTAGTCTTATGTATTTTGAAGATATGTAAACTGTGAAATATGTATGGGAACAACCCAAAAGCGAGGTCAAAAAAAATAATATATATCCTACGAATTGGTAACACTTTGGTAATATTGTGCTTGGGTAGTTTTATGAATCCGTGATTTTTTGTTCTTATGAGGGTATAAAAAAATAAAACAAAGCAGAATGTAAACCAATAATTTTTAAAGGCGCACATTTGCAAAAGACAATACAAACTATTTAGAATTGTGATTCTACTCCAAAATTTGAAAATTTCATATATTAAGAAAAAATGTGAAAATAGGACTTTTTTTGCAATTTTGGGGGGCTGTAAATTCGAAACCCTATATAACTAAGAAAAACAGTTAACACACTTAAAAATATATTACTGAAGTTTTAATTTCTATTTCTTGCCGAAGAAAAATTTGTACAGATGCCTAAGTTACAGGTGTTTAAATTACAGGTGGAAAATTTAAATTTTTGCGCCCTAATAGCTCTTTGGTTTCCACATAACGGTAAGTTTAAATACTAACTTTAAAAAAAAAATGTATAATTTTGATGTTGATTTATAAAGGTAAAAAAAAGTCCTGTCGAATGGTTAAATTGCAAAAATGTTAAGCAGAATCTGAAATGTAATGGATGGGGAGTTACATGAAAAGATTGTGTTTTAGAAATGTGTTAAAAATATACATATAAAACAAAATCAAAAAGAATAACTCTTCTAAGGCAGATTTGAACCTACCACTTAATTATTATTAATCAACGGTTTTACCAATTATGCTTCAGAACTTTTTTAATATTGAGCGCCAAATGTATATACCTTTAAACTTGTGCCAGTAAATGTAGGTAATATGTATAATATATGCATATATAAATAAAATACATACGTATATTGCCATTTCAATTTCATTTAAAAATAAATGATCAATATCGTACACAAAATACTCACAATATAGACACTATCTATTATATCAAAGCCGAAAACCTTTGCAACAATATTTTTCATAGCAAAAAGTATTACTATGGACACAACATAAAAAACGATAAAACAATTGAAAATTTGTAGGATTTGGTACATAATTCCGAAAAAAAAATCTGAAAATGAAATTGCTGAATTCAAAATCCCCAAAAACATAATCCCGAAAAATTAAAATCCCGAAAATTAAAATCACTAAATTACGAAAGGCCGAAAATCAAAATACCGAAATTTGAAAATCTCGCATAGACAGACATATACGGGTATAAATATTCCGGAAAAAGGGAATACTCAGATTTTATACCAATACCAATATATACCAATTACCAATACATACCAATATACCATACATACCAATATACATATATATACCAATTTCATTCAAAAAAAATTAAATTTTCACATTTCCATATGAAAAAAAATTAATTTTGAAAATCCCCGCTTCAAATTTATTGAAACCCTGATTTTGAATCCAACTTTAAAATCAATACTAAAGTATGTCCAGGCATACAGGTTTCGATGTAAAAGTATTCAGTTTTTACATTCCACTTAAAAAATAGTGAATTTTATACGAATTTAGACACTTTTATGAAAAAAACTTATTTCTAAAGAAGTGAGGGCTGCCCCTCCCTCCCAACTCGCACTACAAAATTTTCTTTAATTTTCTTAATTTTCTTAATGTTATCTACATTTTCACGTTTATTTAAATTTTGTCTTACTCTTATTGTAAAATGTTAAGTATTCTTAGTGATGAAGCGAACATAGTTCTCCAAAAACGTTCTGAAGATAAATAAAAAATATATTAGAACAGAAAAGATATTTCTTTTTAGTTCATTAAAAAGTTAAGTGTTAAAAAACCAATATTATTTCTAGATTACCAGACCGGCGTATGCTACGCCGAGTTTATCTAGTGTAGATAATATTATACATATAAATTAATTCGTAAATTCCCTATTGTTTACCATATAATAGTACCATAGAAGTAATGCTAGTACCATATAATAGTACCATAGAAGTACCAAAATATAGTACCATAGAAGTAATACACATAACATGACAAAATATTTACGATATGTATATTGTATAGTATATAACGTACATTAATATCATACATTATCCTATGTAATACACATTATGTTAATTAAATTCTATGCGCAAATATCACATTTTGAGGCCTCGGTGGCCTAGTAGGTAAAAGTGTATAAAATATAAACACCGAGAGAGTGTGCGTTCGAATCTCACACACGTCATAAAAGTTATTCCCCCTTACGACATTTACAGCCACGCCTGAACAAGATAGACTGTGCAATTTCCCGTTCACATTTATGTGGCAGAGAACTGTATTAAAAAAAAAAAATTAATTTTTTTAATTATTTCAGTTGCAACATAGGTATACATACATGCTCACCCACAATATATCATATACTCACAAATAATTTATGAAAATGTCATTTGTCGTCATTAAGTATTTACTTAAAGAAAAGTAAGTTTTTTTATTTGGACATGAAAAAGTTAGTTGTTAGAGAGTTACTCGAAGATTTGGTCAAAATAATAACCAAAAACAATACGGAATTTACGAATTAATATATTAATTTTTTTTCACCGAAATTTCTTGGTGGAACTCCAAGATATTATATTTATTTTTATTTATTCTTTTTCTAATCTTAAGATTTTGTTTTGTGTTTTTATTTTCTTCTTTACAAAATTATTGGAACAAACTAAACAATAAATAAAATAAATATAATATTACGGATTTAAAAGTTGTCTCAAAAAAAATTTTTGGGGGTCGGATAGACAGACGAAAGGACGCTTTAAACTTAATCGATACATTTTTCAATTAGGATGGGATCCATACACTTTAGTCTAAATTAATCAAGTTTGTTTCAATGTGTTATAAACGAAAAAGTAATTTTAATATATCCGTAAGTTGTAACTATCGTTCATAAGGAAATTATAATAAGTTGGTAACGAAAAAAAAAATTTTTTTAAATTTTCAATTTTTCAATGATTGTTTGATAACGTTTCTTTTTTGATTATGATAAAATTCAATTTTTTCTTTAAAATTTTCAATTGTCAATTGTTTTTTTTTTTTTTTTTTTGTGTGCTATTGTTACGATAATGCTAGTTTTTATAATAAAATATTTGCATCTCTTATCCACTTTTTACTTTCATATAAAAAAACAAAAAAAATACATAAGTAAAATAAACTTATTTTTCTAAAGTATTTGATAGGTTAAAGACATCTAACTGTTTGTCCCGAAAAACTAGCTTTTGAAAAGAAAAAAAAAAATAACAGTTTTCATTCTTTCTTCACTATCACAAAAAAAAAAAAAAGAAAAGAAAAAAATCTGAAGAAAAAAGTTTTTTTATGCAGAACAAAAAACAAAAATAAATGAAAAATTTTGGAATAATTTTCTCGTTTTAAGGAAAATTGAAAAAACTAATAAAACTTTTTTTTTTTTTCACAAAATATTTTTTATGCATATTTCTATATTTTCATTTTTTCATTGGTTTGTTTTTAATGTGTTTATTTAACTAGCAAAAAAAATGAATGCAAAAAAAAAAAAAAAACTTTAAGTGATAGAAAGGGAAAAAATCACTTGCTGACAAAAACTGTCGATCTAAAAAAAAAAAAAAAACTATTATAAAGTTTAAAGAAAAACAAAAAACAAAAAATTCAAAAAGATAAAAACAAAAAACAAAAAAAATTAAAAGTCATCACATTAAGAAAAAAATTTCATTTCAAAACATCACTTCGGTATTGAGTAATCGGAATATACGGGGAAAAAAAAATATTGGTTACATATCCTGATCCCATCACTAAATGATCATATCATCACTAATTTTTTTATATGAGATTTCGACATTTATATAAGTCATTTCCAATGTGTATATATACATTTTCTGTACATTTTAATTCGTGATAGAATATAAGACCCAAGGTTATAACACCATAATGATCTTAAATCATTTGAGTGGGACAAAATTCTACAATAATTGCATTACATCCAAATTTGTCATATAAAAATGCATGTTGTTGGTACATTACACAGACAGACAGATTTTTTTGAAAAGTTGAAATACTATAGTTGCATTATGGTATTTTTAATCACTAAAATTTATCATAAGACCATAAATTGTACGGGACATTACGACATAATAATATATTTTTCTTGCAAAATGTGAAAATACGAACAGTGAAAATCCAAAATGTGATAAAACAAATAAAACCAATGATAGAATATATGGATAAAGATGTAATATACGAATAAATGAAACTTTGCTATGTTATCGTTTTCCAGAAGAATTTTAGAAAAATATCTTTTGCTGTTGTGCTAAATTTTTTTTTATTATCATCTTTCATTATTGATACCAATATAGGTTTAAGATTATAATAGATCTAAGATTAGAATTAATGTAACTAAAAGAAGAAAACTTAACGGTAAAATCATACGATTATTATTTGTGAACGGAATAAAAGACTGCATTATAAAATCTTTCAATTACAGGGTGGGCGAACTTGGACTGACTGATTTGAAATGCTTATAAGATTTTTATTTTTAAAGTTTGTAATTTTATTTTTTTTTAAATGAAGGTATAAATTATTAAATTGTTTTTAAGCTAAGTGTAAAAAATAACATCCTTTAAATGGCTTCCATTTTCGTGTTGGCAGTTAATAGCTCTTTTTAAGACATTTTGCATTATGTTGCGCAATTTCTGTGCGAATATTCTGTTTTAGTTCCTGCATGTTTTGTGGTTTATTGACGTAAACTCGTTCCTTCAAGAAACCCAGTAAAAAAAAAACAGGGGGCGTCAAATCTGGGGACGGAAATCTGGAGATGTCCACGCAAATTTAGCATTTTTTGAAATTATTCGGTCATCGAAATGTACTCGCAGAATCGCCATTATCTCTTTCGCGGTATGAGCTGGAATCATATGTCACGATTATTGAGAACTACTGGACGTAAATATTTGTCCAACATGGTCTAGTATACCGCTTCAGAGACGGTTCCTGGATGTTCAGTTTTATTTTCGCATAAATATGGATAAAGTTATCGGTCATAATTCCACATCAAACAGTGCTCTCTCTCAGATGTAATTGTTGCCGATTTACTGTTCTCGGATTCTCCGTACCTCAAATTCGGCAGTTCTGTTTATCGACATATTCATTTAAATGAAAATGTGCTTCATCGCTCATAATTAGATTGTTCAAAAAATTGGTCGCGCGGAAAACATGATAAAATTCAACAATATTTACATGTTCTTGAATTGAGTATGATGATTGATGACATTATAATATTTTATAAAATTCTTTATTATCTGTAAACAAAAATATAAACTAAAAAACTTTAAAAATAAAAAATATTATTAGCATTTCAAATCAGTCAATTCAAGTTGGCCCATCCTGTATAAAAATTTTCATTAAAAAATTTTTAAACGACAAAATCTCGAAAAGTATTCGCTTAATACCTAAATTCTTTAAATTCAATCAAAACAGCTCATAAACTATTATGCAACATTATATGTAATAAGATTTCGTATATAACTTTCAAAGTAAATTATTATAAGAAAAATTTTATACAACTATTTATTAAAAATATTTCTTTTAAAATTTCATCCATTTTCCAATCAAAAATATTATTAGAAAACTAAAATTTTGTTAAAAGTTGCAATTTAAAATAGTATTGAGTGAATTTAAGTTAACTTAAGTGATAAAATTGTTTTAAACTAAAAGAAAAAAAAAAAAAAAAAGACAGATAAATCTCCAATGCCTGCTCTGTGTATGAAAGGAAACTATATAAAGTGTAAAAATTTTCTTAAATCAATAAGTAAGAAATGTGTTTGAAATGCCAAATTTTAGAGAAGAAAAAAATTTTTTTTTTTAAATCAGATATTATATAGAAAAAAAAAAAGTTAATTCCTTGATCCTTATATACATATATACATATACAAATTCCTTTCAGTACTAATATAAATATATGTGTATGTGTTGAATACATTGTTCGATATAATATTATGTGTGCATATGTGGAAAAGTCATCTTATTTCCAGATGACAAGTAAAGTTACTTTTACGATTAATTTTTGATTACAGAGAAATAAAAAAAAAAGTTTTTCCTTTAAAAAAAAAAAAATACTAAAATTTTCGGAGGAGTGTAAAGTTTTGTTTTTTTTTATAAATTTTGTAAAAATAAAAAAACAAAAAAACTTTAAATATAAATGTGTCTTATTTTAATTGGGTTTGGGGTTAAAGAAGTTTTATTTTGATAAAAATAAATTCAACAAAAAAAAAAATTTGATGAAATGATTCATATATGTGTTATAAAATAATATATATATATATATATCAATCTTAGAAATGATAAATGTTTCTTAGGAAGGTTTTTGTAAAGTATCTAATTGGTAAAATAATTTTTTTATGTGTATTATGTGTAATCTGTGTGTATTTTTTAGTTTAAAATTTCTTTAAGTTTTTCTAGAAAGAATTCACTTAGACTTTTAATAGGAAGAAAATAGAAGGATTTTTTTAAGGATTTAAATTTTGTTTTTTTAAATTGTTAAGTATTGCAGAATGTATAGATACGGTTTTTTTTTTACAAAGTCTCATTGGGTAATAGTTGAACAAGTCACAACAGTCGTGTGCTGTTTTTTTTTAATTTTAACAAAATGGTCGTGATTTAAATAAAGTTTTTGTGGTTTTTTTAAATTAAAAAAAATTCCTTGTAACTGATACAAATTTAAAATCTGATATACGTATACAGTTGATAAATTTTTAATTTTATAATGTTGTCATTAAACTTTTTTTTTCGTTGATATTTTTGTTTCAATTAAACTTTCAACAATTATTGTTTTAAGATATTTTGTACAACTATAGTATGTGTAGGTGCAGTAATAGTACGCCCGAGGAAATTAAGCCATTAATTCCAAAACTTTTGGAAATGAAGCTCGCGAGCGTTAATTCCTTTTTGAATTGAAAATTAAAGCCCATAATTAAAAGGAAATAAAACCCACAGGCTTTAATTCCTTTTAACCCCCACTATTTTTTGTTATTAAAAGAAGAGAGTAATAGAATATGTAGAGTAAATGCATTAGGAGGGATTTTAGAGTTTTGGATAAAAATTGGGGTATCCTCTTTTTCCAGAATATTTACTTTCCAGAATATGTATTTGTGCGAGTTTCTGAATTGGGAGGGATTTTAGAATTGGTTACAAAATCAGGGTAATATGCTTTTTCCAAAATATGTATATAAGTAATACTCCTATTGTCAAAGATTTTGCGAGGGATTTTAGAATTGAATTCAAAATCAGGATTATACACTTTTTCCAGAATAATTAGATATACCTTGACTTCCATATTGTAAAAAAAATGTTTTTTTTTATAATGCATATATTGTAGTAAAAACATTTTTTACAATTTAGTAAGTTCCATATTATTTAAAGCAAGTTTCAGATGCGCAGAAAAAAGCAGAGCGTGTATCGAAAAAATGCTCGATGCTTTTTAGTTATCAGTGTTATAAGGATATATATAACGGAATTTTTATTTAGTTTTTAGTAATTTTAATAAAAATTTCAAACTATTCCATAATGTAAATATACTAGATCGTAAGTTTTTGACAATATAGTAGGTAAATTTAAAATTTAAATTTAAGTACAGTTTAAAGGCGATTTAAAAACAGTTTTTTTTACAATATGGAACTCACCCATATGCATATGCGAGTTTTTAGGAGGATTATATACATATTTTGGAAAAAGCGTATAACCTTGATTTTGTAACCAACTCTAAAATATCTCCTAATTCAGAAACTCGCATATGCATATACCTATCCAAATATTTTGTGAAAGGCGATCCCTCCCAAAATCCCTGAGGCCTTAACAATGAGACAAAAGTTCCATGGGACTTTTGGCTCATTGAAGTGAGCCAAAAGTCCCAATGGAGAAAAGGATTTAAAGGGTGTTTGAGTTTTTGGAATTAAAGGCAGCGGGCTTTATTTCCTCGGGCGTTCTGTCACTGCACCGTATGTGTAGTATCCGTGACATCAAAATTGCATAAAAAAAAGCGTTTGAATGCGCTACAAATATACATAAAGTTTTTTAATGCATTGTAAAACCGATGTTTCGCATCTAAATGCAATGCGAATGTAATACAATTTAGAACAACTTTTTCGCCGGACAACTTTTTCGCAATTTAGAACAACTTTTTTTTTTAACAATTCAAATTTATTATCAAATTGTCAAAGATAAATTAAAAGTGTCCAGAAAATTTTAGATGCAAAAATTTTAAACAAACGCACATCGTAGACTGTGTACAAACTGTCATAATGCAATTTGGATCATGATACTTTGTAAAAAGCTTTTGTTTTAGAATTTGGATCATAATACTTTGCATCGGATGCATTTTTTATGCAATTTGGATGTCACGGTATGCATTTTAAATAGATGGTGAAAAAATATTTTTACTTTTACAAATGTTATACAAATAGAAACAAAACGAATATTTTAATTTTTATTATTTATTTATTTATGTTTTTTTTACTTCAAAAATAAAAAGAAAATTTTTGAGAATTTTATAAAATCGCAGAAATTTTTTTTTTTTATTTGATTTAAGTTATATTTTTTTTCTTTATTTGTGTTGCAAATGAAAAAACTAAACTAAAAATTTAAGTTTTGATGTTTTTCCGTTCGTTTGTTTAAAAAAAAAAAAAAAAAAAAAAACCTTTCAGTAATTTAATATGTAAACCAAATATGATTAAATAAAATTGTATTTTGATTTAATGTTACTGATATTTGAGATTCAAATTATGACATTTTAGTTAGAGATCTTATATAAAGATTGTACACGCATAAGAACTTTATCCGTTTTAGAGCAGATACGAGTGATATAAACTAGAAAAAATTTGGAAGTTAGAATAAGTGATGGAGAGATCTACTATATACGATTTTTGAGATATGGTACTATAAAGTTTTTGGTGTTTTGTCAAAAAAATTTTATAACCTTTGAATGGCTTTATAGAGATGCAACCAAATACATTTTTACGAGTTTTAATTTTTGCAGTTAATTAAGTAATTTAATTGCCAAATTGATAATTTTTCTATTCTTTTTTTTTCCTATTTTTTTCCTATCATCATATTTCGAAAATTGAGGCTAATTGAAGAACATTGGTATTATTAATAAAGTTTAAAATGCTCTTTCTAAATATGCTATAAAAAAATACTCTAAATACAGGATGCTTCAAAAGAAAATTAAATTTGTAATTTTTTTTTTTTTTAAATAATTTCAAACCTTTTCTAGTTACATATGTAATTTCTGGGTATTTGAAAATCATGAAGACGCCAAAAATTAAAGTACGTAACTCTACAAAAAGTATTTTAAAGGGTTGTTATAGATTTTTGTTTTTATAACAAATCACCAAACATCTTTAAAGCCCTGTAACTTGAAAATCGTGCAGAATAAAGCTAAAATCTTAAACTAAAATCTTTTTTTAGTCTTTGCCTCCTCTATCAGCCCCAGAACGGATAGCTTTCTAATGTGAAACACCTTGTGTATACAAAATAAATAAAATATTTTATATTTTTCTACTGCCTGGCGTTTGACATTTTATAAAAGAGGTGAATATTAGTTTTTTTTATAACACTAAAATAATTTCATTTGGTGAGTAGTTTTTTAATAATTATTTGAATTATTTGAATATTATTTAAATATTATTTAAGTTCTTCTAGATTTCAATTTTTTTTTACAAATTTGATAATTTAAAGTTCATGATTAAATAAAACAGTTCAAAAGTATTTCAAACTAGCTAAACTTTGTTAACTTTAAAATAGTCTCACGAACTTAATATATGGTGGTTCTATAACATTTAATTATTTTATATAAAATTCCAGATTTTAATTAAGTATATAATATATTATAGATATACATATTCACAGTTGAATGACATCTACATGAATCCATTTATGCCAAACCAACTAAATTTTTCAGCAGTCAGTGATATTTCACAACATTTTAGACATTTAAATTAATTATAAGTACTATGATAGGAGGATACAAGTTTCTTAATTGTATGACAGTTACCAAACCATGTTACGTTTGGGATTACCAACGTTACCAATATTTTTAGGATTGGTTGTCATAAAATGTAACTTAACTTAAAACAAAAAAGAAGTTATATAACAACTATTCAAACTCGCTGGCCGGACTTATTTGGTTTCATTAACGAAACGGGTCTTTATATAAAAACGAAATGGTCAAAATTACCTAATAGTAAAAATTTTAGCTTCATTATTTTATGAGTTATCGTGCAGTCGAACAAACAGAAGAACTGATGGATGTACATAGCTAAATAGACTCAGAATGCCATCCTTAACAAGAACATAATATTATATACTTTTCTATGTCTTTCTTGTTTTCTTTATAGTGTTACAAATGTAATGGCATATTTATTATACCCTTATAATTATGTTTGTAAATGTGGAAAGAAAAAAAATTTATCACATTCGCTTTCCTTCTTTTTATTTATGCCATAGAAAACTAAATTTTATTGACTAAAAACTTTGTCATGTGCATAAGAAACGAATAAGTTTTTATTGCAAATAAATAACTTCAGTTTTTTGCAAAATATTCTAAGAAGTTTCTGTATGCACTTTTAAATGTTTAAACCAAACATCAAGAAAATAAATTTAAAATTTTTTTCTCCATTTTCATTACAGTAAGTTGTCTATAATTAGATTTAGTGGTTTATGTTTGAAATTTATTATTCGATTAGAAAAAAGAGAAAAAATAATTTCCTAAATTTTTCCTAAATCTCTTTTCCCCAAGAGTCCCTCCCACATCCCTATATCGTAACCAAAACTATAAATTTGTTTTAAAGGCCTCAAGCTAAAGTTTGATTTAAAAAAAAAAGGTGGTTTTGTTTGGTTAAAAGAGGCTTTTCACCAGCTCTGGTACAAAAAACAAAAATCAGAATTTGTTTACACTGATTAGTGATTTTATTACACATCATATTGTGATGTGAATGAATCTAGATTTACCTCTTGATAAAAAATGTTCATTCTTCCTTTATTTTAATTCTGTGATCGTATTTTAAAGATAAGTATACGCAAAAATTATGCACCTAATGTAAATTGGTTTATATTATCATATACTTTCGTAAGTTTCCTATCATTCAAATCCGTGTTAACATGAGAAATACATAGTAATGGTTTTTTTCAGTGCTATGTCACAATACTATTCTCAATACTATTATATATACAAAGAATTTTATATGATTGTAATTGCAATAGCAGTGGTTAAAATATATTTAAAAATAGTAATGATAGATCATATTTAGTAGATAGTAGTAAAAAAACCATTATTTAAGATTTAAAAAGAAGATCTGTTTTGTTATAAGTTTCCTTAGTTTAAATTTTCTAATTATCTTATGATTAAACCTTAAAAATAAGACTTTTTATTTGTTTTCCAACCTAATTTTTCTCTATATTTTAACTTTATGTTACAAGCATTTATTGGAATATGTTTTTGGTTTTTTTGTGTTAATTTACATAGGCATTTAAATTAATTGTTTATTTTAGGCATTTAGGCATTTAAATTAATTTACATTAATTTACATAATGCATTTTCCTTCGAATTTTCTTAATTATTTCTTCATTACATTTCCTTTGTTGCTGAATCATAGGTGAAGCATATGAAAATACAGAGAACCTAATATTAGAGAATTTAATACAGAGAATCAATCTAATGAGAGTTTGATACGTAATTATTTTTACATGTTTATTAATAATTTTATTATAGACGAGGAAGAGTGCAGTAGAGTAGACTGTGTCAACTCTGGGATACTCGTATGAACGTAATATATCCTGTTTCTATAAAACTTGATCATCTTTTAAAAACATTCAGATGTTTTAGTACCGAACTACAGAGATATATTTATGTAAATTGTGGAGTTGTATGACAGCTCTATTGCGTCTAGCTTCATTAAGTTCCAAGAAATGCAAGAAGCCTGAACCGGCTGCTTTAGACCAATCAAATTTTACAAAAGTTTTTGGCATGCAACTCGACACTTTTTCACTAAATTTCAGATAGCTAGCTTCAATAGACAATGAGCTATTTTCATTTAAAAAGTGAAGTTGTATGGTAACTATCCGAACCTGTCATATCATCACAACCAAATTTTACAGAAGTTGTTGCCATAAAACTGGATCATCATTTGCAAAATTTCAGATACCTAGATTGAATAGACACTGGGTTATTTCCATTTAAAGAAAGAAGTTGTATGGCAGCTACTCGAACCCAGCGGCCGAAAATGGTGGAGTTAAATAGCAAAACTAACAATTTTGTAAAAGTGACGTAAAAGAAATCTCAGCCTTCTAGCTCCTTTATTTTTTGAGTTATCGTGCGGACGGACACTGAGTTATTTTTATTTAAAAAGAGAAGTTGTATGGCAGCTACTCGAACCCCACCCGATACACATTA
Source organism: Poecilobothrus nobilitatus (assembly GCA_947095535.1). Classification (NCBI taxonomy): domain Eukaryota; kingdom Metazoa; phylum Arthropoda; class Insecta; order Diptera; family Dolichopodidae; genus Poecilobothrus; species Poecilobothrus nobilitatus. Next base: position 178,295,217 of record OX352774.1, read on the forward strand.
TAGTCAAAATATTCTTAAATATACCGCTTGATAAACTAAAGAGTACGAATTATGTATAATATGTCACAAGATGGTCCCCGACAAAATTAAATCTGGTGTACAACTATCTCAGATTTGTGGGGTTCACGAATATAATATTAGGGGAAGTTACAATTGATCAACTTTAAATTTCGCTTCTAATACAATTATTTTTTTTACCAATTACTAATTATAATAAGTTGTGATGTGAGTTGACATGTGAGATCCACCGACTCTATTATTAAAATATTTTTTAAGAAAATTTCCTATGATTACCTAATCCTTTACATTATACGTTAATGTTATAGTAGAGATCTTGTTTAATTTAATATACCTTTACATAAATTTTGAAACATTGTTAAAAAAAAAAGTTTTTATTAGAAACTTTTTAACAAAAAGCATTAAAATCATTTTGTATCCTAGACGTCTTAAGTGAATATTGTAAAATAAATATTGGGGTTCGTTACAATCTTTTAAATTTTTTGCAATTTTGAGTTTAAGTATAGTTTGTTGATTAAAACATCAATCCAAAAAATATTCTAAGTCTATTATATAAATAAATTAGAATTAAGCAGCATTATTAAAACTTTTTTTTTTTTTTTTTTAACTTTTATTTATTACTATTTGTTATTCTATTTTACAGAATCTAGAAAAAAGTTTACAAAACTAGGTTACACTTATAATATTAAATGTATTAACATGTAAAAAACGAAATTTTTATTTTGTTAAATACGAAATCGTTTTTTTTTTTTTTAAATTATAATGTATTTCTAATTAGAGCGTAGCCATTAAGTGCTAATATTAATTCTATTTTTATTTAATTGTAAAAAATTAGTTAAAAAGTAATTCATTTTCTTATACTATGTAAGATAAAAACTTAGAGACTAGCTTAAACCTACTTAACCTAACCTACGATCCTAGCCTACCTTACGCTAAATAAATATACTGTATTAAAAAATTGATACAATATATTTTGTTTACATTAGTTTTGTAACCACCAATAATTTTTGTTGTCAATCACATCCCTGTTAGGGATATGAGTGTCAAATTTTAATCTACCAATGTCAACACAACTTGGATCATACTCTATTTTGGTGCATGTAGTCCGTCTATTAGAATGGAATAATAGGGGGACATGGCTTTGGTTTTTAATAAAACCATATTATCTAGATAAATAAAATGTTCGGGTGCTATAAAGCCCGATTTTAATGTTCTTCTTATATACTCCTCGTTATGGTAGAATATATGGGATATTAGACCATTTTCCGGAGTGTTCTGTTAAAATGTTTACGAATCAGATGAATCATGATATTATCGATTCTTTTTACTTTTGACTTTCCGTATATGTGTTTATTTGACAAATAATACAAACAGTTTGTATCAGGTTTCCTAATTTCATTAATACAGACTCTTATGCACTTTCTCTCGAATTTTCTAAACTTTTCCATCAGACTAGTACTTATATTGTACCAAATTGGGACTGCATAAGTGAGCGTGGGTCGTATAAATGCTTGATAGCTTAATATTTTTACCTTAGAACTAATAACTTTATTATAAAACAATTTTTTGCATGCAATAAATGCTTTATTCCCTTTCAAAATTGCTTCTTTAACATGTAGAGAGTAGTTAAGGTTATATCTTAGATTTACTCCAAAGTAATTGACCTGTTTTTTGTTCGGCAAGATATTGTTTGTTTGGCTTTTAATTTTAAATTTTCTCCAATGTTTTTTTAAATTATTATTCAGGTTTTTATATGTGTTTCGAAAAAGAATAGTTTCGCATTTATAATAATTTATATTTAGCCTCCAAACCTTACAATAATCTATTACGGTGTTGAACATTGTTTGCGTCATTTTATTGATCTTAGCTAGCTTACAATCGCTGGCATAAATTATAAGATCGTCCGCAAAGGCTAATGCGTTGTAAAGGTATGCGCTCCACTATAAAGGTATTAAGAAATATTTTTTTTTTTTAACTTTTGCATATTTATAGGGGATTTTGATTTGTCACCGCAGCAATACCAGCATTATTATAGAGTAAGAACAGAAAGTGTACACGAATGATACTCAAGTTTTAATGTTTAGGACTAGTAATTTAATTACATTTTTTTTTTGTTCATTTATTTTAAATAATTAAGTGGAAACAAAATGGAAACATTAATTTATTGAAAGTTTGAAATAAAATAAAATAATTCAAATTAAAAATCATAATATATTCAAAAATTAAAAGAATTTTTATTTTGTAATATATTTATTAAAACTGGTTCAGCGTAACTCATATAATATGTACATATACGTTTTGTATCTTTAGATAATTTTTTTTTTTTTTAGTTCCTTTTATTTTTTTCAGTATTTCTTTTTAAAGAATTGTTGAAGTGTTAAATATCAATTTATAGAAAGGATGTTTACAGGAGTTGTAACAAATAGTTGAAAAATGAAGAGCTAATCATCATTAAAAAAATATATTAGCATTAATTGTCAGTTTTTTTAAAAATAGTCTTGAATAACAATCCTGACAGACATAAATGAAAACATGTAAATAATACATTATAGATTAGATTAAATTATTTTGAAATGAAAACTAAAAAAAATAAAATAGGGAAAAAGGTATGTTAGCTGGAATTTTTGGTTGGGATTTCCTATACTAAATATACTAATGTATATATATATATGTATGTTAGCAGTAAGAGAATTTTTGGTATACAAAATTCGATTTAATGTTGATTGTATATACATTTTTTTTTATTATAATTTTTGTTGTTTTTATGTTATGATGTTAATCCTGTTTTGTTCCCTTTATTTATTTTTTCTCTTTTTCCTATTTTGTTTTTTTTTTTGCTTTTTTTTTATTCCTGTAACTGTTGTTAGATGGTACTTTAATTAAGGATTCTATATATACAAATATATTATACTAAAAGAGAAAGAAGTACTTGACAATTATTTATGAATGTAAAATAAGTGTTGTGATTTGAATTATTAAGTGTTGAATTTAAGAGTTTATTTATTAATTTGTAAGTGTTAGTTTTTTTGTTTTTTTTTTTATTTTTCAAGGCGATTTATTTTTGTGGCATATTTGTGTTAATGTATATGTATTATATTTCCATATTTGTGTATGTATATGTTACGTAAATAAGAATATAAACTGGTTGAACACCCTCACCCTCCCCCTCCCGTTTTGTAACTGGGTTAATTAATTCAAATTTACTGTAAGCGTGTTCTTTAATTTACACATATTGTGTATTTTTTTTTTTTTTTTTTGCATAAATTTATTCTGGGATTATTTTAGGTAGAAAAAAAAAATGCCTTATATAAGAATTTAAAGATTTTTAATTTTATAGAATTTAACGGATTTCTTTTTAAGATGGATCGATCGAATAAATTGACAATTAATAATAAGGTAGTAAAATTTGGTGACCACATAAATTGTTTTATAGTTGCTCGGTATATTCAAAAGTTTTTAAGTCTGTAGAGAAATTCGCCTCATGAACCCCTTTTATTTAAATAATTTTAATTTTCTATTTATCTGAACATATTTTATAAAAAAAAATATTTAAGTATGTTCTTAAGTGTTTCTATACTATCTTGATATCTTTTATAGTTGACAGAAATTATTACTTTTTGAAACTTTATATTTTGGTAAAATTAATCGGTTCTATATGCATAAAACTGACCATGAACTTAAATCTTATTTTATCAAACAAAATCACAAATTCAAGAGTAGTTTATCTATTAAAAAAGTAAAATTTGAATTAAAGCTAAGTTTTATCAATTCGATCCGATATCTTTTTTATATTTTATATTGAGTCAATTGGACGAATGCATAAAACTGAACTTAAATCACACTTTTTCATTCAAATTCTATTCTTAAATTGTAGTTTTTGTTTGAAAAAGTGTGATTTAAGTTCAAGGTCTGTTTTATGCATTTGACCCATTAATTTACAATTTTTGAGAATTAGCTTACATCGTTTTTTAAATTTTGTTTATTTCATAATTTAATGTCTGAACATTTTAAACTTTTAATCCTTTTGGAACATTAATCTGTAAGTTACCTAATTATTAATTTATTAATATAAATTTATTTATAAAAATGAAAAATTTTAAATTTGAGATTTGAAGTTCTTTTTTTGCTATTTAATAGTTTGAAATTTTCTAATTTCCATAAATTTAGTAATTTATTTAAAATATATTTTTATATTTTTGCTTTTATTGTAGTTTAAAGAAAATAAGAAATAATTATGTATTAAGTTTTTCATGTGAAAATTATTTTAAAATTAATTTCTATTATAAAAGGATTTAAAAATCCTTTTTTATAATCAAGGTAAATATTTCATATATGTATAATCATACATATATGTAGCTATATACCAAATGAAATAATAAATTTATTTAAATTTAAATTGTACTTTTAAAGATGAATAAGAAAAGGATTGGGTAATATATATAATTCTGTATTACAAAATTCTGTGTAACGAAAATCGAATTATAAAATTTTAAGTTTACAAAAATTTGAATTAAAAAATTTTTTTAGGTAACGCGATAAATTTGTAAGTTACAATATTTCGGAAAAATCGTATAATCCTAATTTTGTTACCGTCTCTGAAAATATCTCCTAATAATTTTTAACATTACTATTTCAACATAGTTAAATCGTTGCGAAACAGTTTATTGAAATCTTTATTTTGTAAACAATTCGAAAATATGCTCTAATTTAATTTTTTTAATAAACTCAGAAGTTTTTATGTTACAGTGCAGCTACAATCAAAGTTGCTTTTATGCTCATTTATACGTTGATTTGAGCCGTGTAAAAAAAAATTGCTACCATAATGAAAGTGTGTAGAAGCGTAAAAATAACATTTATGTTTCTGTTAAAATTTGTTTTATTTATAAAGTTTATAATGTATATTCGAAACAATTTAAATAATATTTTTTTGACAGCTGACAGCACGTCATGGCTGTGGTCAATATGGAAATCAACACACATAGCACGCAGAACGAAAATTAGAATCTTCGAGGCTTGACACACATATTGATATATGGAAGAGAGACGTGGCTTGTATCTAGAAATAATATACAAAAACTACAAGTCTTTGTAAATGCTTGTGAATAATATTTTTGCATATTCTGACCAAGGCGAATAATAAACAAAGAGCTTTGGGTAATAACGAGGCAAGAACCGATATAGGTGCAAATAAGGAAGAAGAAGTGGAAATACATTGGTCACATTCTAAGGCGCCCGATAACATCAGTACCATGCCAAGTGCTAGAACAAAACGCTCAAGGTAGAAGAAATGTGGGAAGGCCAAAACCAACCTGGAGAAGAACTGTGCAAAGAGAAAGTGACCTATCAGGAAAAACATGGTCGGAAATAAAAAGATTAGCGCAAAACAGAGATAATTGGAGAGACTATGTTTCTCCATGAGAGGAAGACTTATTTTCTCTAGGGGAATAATAAGGAGAAAAAAAAAACGTCATGGCAACACTAAATTACGTTTCATTCTAGCAGCATGCTTAGAATTTGCCAACTCCAAAATTGTGAAAAATCATAATTTAAAAAAAATTTTATATTTTCAGTATTTTGTAATTCAAAATATTGATACGATCCTTTAAGAAAAATGTATACTATCTATATAATATCTGTATATATGTATACTATATTTATATAATAGAAAATTATGATGCCATATAAAAATTATAAGTAAATACTAAGTAAATGAATGCATTCATATATGATTATTATTCATTAAAATCCTTATATTTTAAAATATATGTATTTATCTAAATTATATAGCTGTATTTATATATATTCCTATATACAGGATGTTTCCTAATTAACTACAGGATGTTATGTACCGCTAAATATACCATTAGCAGTAGGTATTTTGTTTTTTGTATGAGGGCTATGCTAAGGCTCTTCTAGTTTCCAGGATATCTGATTCTTCAATTATATATTTTTATATATTTTTGCCAGTTTTAATTAATTGGCATCTAAATCCGTTTCTAGACTACGTATAAAAATTCTATAAAATTCGTCCAAAAAAGCTCAAGAAATCTTTTTTAAAACAAGTATCTATTCATTAAATTTTTTTTTTTTTCAAGAAGAAAATATCGAAAATTATGAAAATTACAATATTGTGATAAAATAAAAATTTGTATTCCTCAAACTGTATAAGGTAATATGAGATAAAAAGTATTGCAAATTAAAACTGAAGACATAAAGATTAAAAATATTGTAAAATTTTAAAACGTTTACATGTTATGCCATTATATTTAAACAGGTATTTAAGAAAAAAAAAATTTTTTGTTCTGTGGTTTTAAAAGGATAAAAGATAGGAAAATTGATCAATACTTATTTTAAAAAAGTTTTTGAACGAATTTCAACAAAATTTTCAAATATATCCTAGAAACGAACCTAAATTCTGATTTATGCCGTTATAGATTCCATTTAACTCCCTATATCTTGACACATAGAAACGAGACTCAGTTTACAATGCGAATACAAAAAAATTACCTATTCATAATGGTATATTCAGTGAAACTTAACAGTATAATTAATTATAAAACACCCTGTATATAGATATTATATTATATATTATATGTAATAAAAAATATGGGCTTTGTACATGACACTTACAAATATTATATATACGTATATATATTGTATGAGAATAAAAATTTCTGAATAAAATTTTCGATATTATCTGTTAATATTTTACAAGGATTCGAAAATTTTGTTAAAGGAACAAAAAGAAAAGAAAACAAAAAAAAATTTTTTTTTTTTCAATTAATTTTGATGATTGTGAACTGAACGAGACAACAATAAATATGTATGTAGATTTTATATTGTGGTAAAAGTTTTTAGTTTAACTATTATGATATCCTGATAATTTCAGGAAAATAAATTTTTCTATTTTTAATAGTATATGTGCATAGAAATTCCATATATGATAGATAATTTTATTCGATTAGATTGAAAATATTCATAATATGGGATCGATAATAATTTAATTTATTCTTTAGGAATTGAAAGATTTTAAAGATTTGATGAAATTTTATGTTAATATAGAACTTAAATAGGAATTGGAAGGAGCACGATGTTATTATAAAAAAAAAAAAAAAACAAATCTTGAATGACAAAATCAAGAATTTTATCTTTAAATTAAATATTTCTTTCACGATTTGTAAAAAAATTTGTGTTGTGTATTTTGAACCTAATTAATATGACAAAGGTTAAGAAAAGTTTACAAAAATGGGAACTGTTTGGGAACAAAAATGGGAACTGAATGGGAACCCTGTTGTTTGGGAACAAAATCAGGGTTCAAATAATTTGGTTAATAAGAGTTGTCTGTGGTTAACGGCAGTCCCAACTGTTTGAAATGCTTCGCTGTTTAAATATGTGTGTACAAAAAATTATTAGGAGGATTTTTGCGATTTTATAAAATTAGAGTTTCAATAATTTGATTAGTGTGAGTTTAGGGACGGCAATGTGAGTTTAGGCGGGGACCGTCCACTTTCATATATGGTTTTTTGTTGAAATATTTATGTAAACAAAATTAATTGAAAGAAATTTTAGAATTATAAGGTTTTTATATACATAATCTGGGTATATATGATTTATGAAGGATTTTAGAATTGGTTAGAAAACGGCAGGTGGGGGCTACCACTATTTGAAATGCTTTGAAATACTTCAATTATGTGTGTACAAAAAATTTCGAGTAAGAATTTTTGAATTGGTTACAAAGTCAGCGTTTCAATAAATTATTTAGCGAAATTTTTAAAAGCGGATTTAAAAATGTGAATATTACGTACCAGACCTGTAGACAATATTAATCTTTAAATCAATTTTGTCTTTTGTTTTTAAGATTTTCCCAAAGATTGAAGATCGCAAAAATTGTAGATTATTTTTTTTCAATATTTTATCCTAAAAAGATTTTGTTTTTTAAGATTTTGGCTTTCAAGTTTTAGTTTTCAAGAAATTGAGAGTGATCCGGAATTGGAATATATTTTTAAAATAATAATCGAATTTAATAATAATGATTTATATTGAATTAGATGAAATTTTTGAAGTTGAATTAAAAAATACTAAGAGTTAAACTTATTAAAGCTATATTTGGATATTACAGAGTCATACTTTTTTTTTTAAATTGTTAAGTGCAAGAAATTTAAATCAAATGCTATTAACTGTGTTGTTTTTAATAATAAATAAATGAAATTACAATTTCGCGCGATTTGCGGAAGGAAAATTCACGCAGCATGCATAGTAACTGAGAGAGATTGGTATTATTCGTCTTTGGAACACTGATTTATCTCTGGCGACTTAGAACAGAAATAATCAATTAAAATAACACTAGTTTTACAGAGCTGTATAAAAAAAAATAGAGCTTTTATTTTAGTTAATCTTTCATTGATATAATGAAACTTTTTCTAAGGATTCTGATGAAAGTAATTTTTTTTGATTTTTCAAAAAAAATTTTTGCTTAGATTTTATTTTCGTAAATTTATTCTGTCTTTTGTATCCTGTATTATATATTACCTTAATTCAAGTTATATATTTCCTTTTAGATTCATTCATTCCTATTTTTGCATCACTGACTTGTTGTTTTTTTCTTTTACATTATTTTTACTATACATATCATCATCTAATATATCTATTCTTCCATTTTCTCAACGCTATCAAGTATATATTTTTTTTTTTTTTTATTATTTCGAGTTTCGAACAAGCAATTGATAAAAACACTTCAATCATTTTTCGAAAAACAAAAAAAGTATTTCTTTCGTCATTATTATACGATTACGATTAGAAAGGTTTTGGTTTTATTTCCGTTTTTTTTTTTTTTCTTTTATCACTATTTTTAATCAGGATCAGGATCTGGGACAGAAAAGAAAAAAACTATATATGTTGTTTGTTTTTGATTTGTTGTTTAATTTAGTACATCGGAAGTTCTTATCAGATTTTTTGAAGTCCAGCAATAATAACAAAAAAAAAAATCAATCTTTTAAAAATCAAATAGAAAAAAAATTATGGAAAATATAAAAATTTAAGGATGAATAATGGTGAAAAATTCAAATCACGTATGAACTTTGTTTTTTTTCTAAGAAACAGTTTTACAATTTTTATTCCAGGTTTTATTCTTTTGTTTTGTTAATCCTGGTGTACGAAAAGGATATAACAAAATGAAATTCAAAAACAAAAAATAAATAAATAAATTAAAAAAAAAAAAAAAGGATAACTCTATCAAAATCAAAAAACGAAAAATTTTTTTAACAAATTTCATTTTTATAACATTAAAAGATAAAAAATTTTTACTAGAATAATGGAATGGGATGGTAGAAAAAAATATAAACAAAAGAAAAATACAGTTATTAATACCATTAGTTTAACATTTTTTATTCTTTCTTGAGTTAGCAAATAAATGACACTAGTAAAGTAAAATAATTAATGTTAAATTATTTTATCAATTATTATCAATTATTATCAATATTTATACTATCTTTGTTTTGTCAGTACAAATGGTATTTGGAGTACAAAACATTAAAACAAAGTTTATATTTCTTTCAATCAAATAGGGCGGGCGGTTTTTACTAAGAAAATTACTGAAAAACTAATTTTCAATTAGAAGCTCTCTTTGCAGACTATATTATATTATGTTCTCTGTAAGAACAGAGTCTATCATAATAAACAAAAAAAAAAATCAAAATAATAAAAAATTAAAAAGATTTTATTTTAAATACTATTTAATTCAAATATTTCGCATGACATAGACTTTAAATGTCAAAGATATGAAATAAACAAGAAAGCAACTAGTAAGAAAAGCATCAGTAGAATTTGAAATATGGATCTTCTATCAATTGAAAATATCATAGACAGATTATACATCAGAAACGAAAAGGTTCGACAAAGAATGAATACAACAGCAGAACTTTTTTAGACTTTGGAAAGTGAAAAACTTCAGTCATGTAATGTGCTGTACAACAAAGAAGAGCTGTTACAACTGATATTTTAGGAAAAACTTAAATACAAAAGAGTTATAGAGAGGAAATAATTAATATCGCATGTATCCACAATATACATTATAAACCTGTTTCGCGTATGTTAAAAGAGACTAACTCAAAGTCTGAGCTTTTCGATATTAGCGTTAACAAATTAACACTGAGAGCCAGACTTTACGCGAGCATGGTTAATTCTCGTACTCTGCATGATTAGTCTGTCATTTTTAATCTAGCTTGCATGTTAGTTTCTTTGTTTTTTTATTGTTTCTTATTACCATTAACATCATTAGTAACATTAATAATTTGATACAATAAACATAGGAGGATGAAACAAGAGTAATAAAATTTTTTGAAGAGAAAAATGTTATTCCGGCAAAATAATTTAAATTTAGAACTGGTTATTCCACTTTCCATCAATTGTATAGAATTAGTAAATATATAAGAAATGAAATTTGTAATAAAAATCTGTAGTTATATTATAACACTGAATATTGAAAAAACATTAAATTCTGTATATGGCTCGATGCTTTCATACACAAACTAAGAATATTAAAATTTCCTATTTTCATTGCAAAAATTATAGAATTTTGTCCAAAAAAGGCTCTGCTATATCAGATGAAAAAAATGTTACTCTTGGTATTTCCCAAGGTTCTGCATTATCGTCTACAATATTTCAGATATACCCAAGCATGCAATCTGTATATTGGGACTGATACATTGCAGATGATACAACTTTAATTAATTAATATTATCAAAATTACTTTAACACATAATAAGTAATCTAGAAACCGTGTTTGAAATCTATTCAAGATTAATACCTTGAGTGAAATATTAAAGTTAAAGCTGAAGCAACAAAAGCAATTTACTTTAGAAAAAAAAAGAAAATCCAGTACCAAACAGAAATTTAAATTTCGACAATAAAAAAATATCTTGGGGAAAATTAATATATTAAGTATTTGGGAGTTTTGTTATAGACAAAAAACTTTCCTCTTAAATACACATTCTCAAAAATGTAGAGAAAATTAATAAAATATATTCGAATTTTATATCCTTTTATTTTATTTTTATTAATTATAAAAAATTTAAATTAAAAAAAGAGATTCTTAATATTTAAAAATATCTATCAAAATGTCCTAGTAGGATACTAGGATATAGGTATTTTCCACATTGCCAAATTTTGCTAAAAGTAATTTAGAATTTCACGAAAGAAAGCAGAATACTATTTTGAAACTGATCTTCAATAAATCACTTTGTTTTTTTACAAAAAAAAAAGTACAAAATTTAACACAACTCAATACCACTTTAGAATAACTTGAAATATTAAACACATTTTAAGTGGGTAAGAGCGTAAAAAATACGCTGTAAACACCGAGGGAGTAGGGGTTCGAATTCCACACACGTCGTAAGAGTTATTCCCCCTTACGACATTTACAGCCACTCCTGAACAGGAAAGGCTGTGTAATTTCCGGTTCACATTTATGTGGCTGAGAAATGCATTAAAAAAAAAAAAGTTGTATATACTCAGAAAATCCGCTTATAAATGCGATCATAGAGTAGGATGTAAGTATAGTTTAAGTTTTCAGGTTAGTTAAATTTTATATAAAATAGAATGAATAAGGTTTTTCTTTATTACTTAAAATTATTTTTAACATCGAATTTTAATTAATATTATTTTAACAGTAAGACTTAAGTACTATTTCAAAGTTGCGATAATTTTTTTTAAATCAATTAGTGGAATAACAACCACACTCTAAATAGGAGTTTTATTACAAAATTGTTACAATTGAAATAACAGCCAAACTTCAGTTAGGTATTTTTCAACTAAAATGATAAAAAAGGTAAAAAAGCCAAAGTAGACTTTAATCTCGAGAGCTTAAAATTTTGCTAAAGTCTTAAGAACCAAAGTCTTTTATTTTCAATTATTACTATATTTATTAGATTAATTATTAATAATTTAAAAATCACAATTTCAAACTTTGTTAAATCATTATAATTTTGCCAAAGAAGCATGTGTCCTATCTCAATTATCTGATTTCATGTAACGATTTTAATTTTAAAAATGATCTGTACAAAATGTGAGAAAACATATTTTGGCTGTTAATCCTTGTGATTATTAGCGTAACGTTTTTCGAAAAGGCCTAACAATAACTTATCACCACTTATAGTATTACTTTGTCCATATCAATTGAAGAAATCTAATTTTTAAAATGAGCCTATAAATATGTTATTTTTCCAAATAAAACTAGATAATATACTTCGAGCGTTGTGGAACATTTCACAGATATTATTATCAAGTAAACTATAATAGTTTTCTTTTATAAGTTCTTTTATTTAAGCCCCATCGTTAAATACAGGTTTTATAAGTAGACGAAAATTAAATAACCAGATCTGTTCAATAAAGTGCTAGTTATGTTTCATAAAATGAGATGATGTTTATTATCAAAAATTACTTACGTCAATATGTGTGTACCTGTAATAATACCTTTTTCCAAGAAAAAAAAAATTTAAATATTGTGTGTGGGTCCTAATTAACTTGACAGCCAATAAGCTTTAATTCTTTTCAAATATAGGCAATTAATGCCAATTCAAAATTAAATTCACTGCACTTAAATCTAATCATCTGTTGTACCTGTTTTAAACCGTTGACTTTTTTTTTGTTTATATTTCTTTTAGTTCCAATATAATTCCAAACATCTCGAAATAAAATATTAAAAATACTTTAAAAAAATTTTTTTTTTCTTATAAAATATAAAATATCTATAAAACTATGAGTTCTCTAATTATATTTTATTTTTAGGATACCAATAAAAAGAAAAATAAATTTAAAAAAATGTATTAGAAAAATTTTAATATTTTATGGAATAGAAAATGAAAACAATTAAAGATAAGATGAAAAGTTTCCTTTCCTTTATGTTGGCATTTCTGTCAGATATAGTTAAAACTTTAAAAGATAAAAATAGATACAAAGTTTATTTAAAATGTTTTTTTTTTTTTATTTTTGACAAGGGTGTTTTTTTTAGATTTGAGGTTATCAAAAACCAAAAAAAAAAGAAAAAAAAAGTAGTTTTTCATATTACTTTCCATTAAAATAATTTTCCATATCATTTTAATCGATTAAATAAAGGAAGCAACCAGTGGGGATTTTTAATTTTTCTTTTATGTTAAATTTTTTTATTATGCAAATTTTAATATTTGATAAATAACTAAAAATGAAAAAAAATAAGACTGTAGATATACAGTCACAAGACTTTTTTCATAACGATAATAAAAAGAATTTTAGAATATTGTGAGTTTCCATCCAAATTTGTATTTTTCTTAGATATTTTTTTTTTTTTTGTGAAATGAATGTTTACATCGTAACTTTAAAAAATTTGTACACGTGTCCAAAGTCGCACTATGCTAGAAATATAATTCTACAAAATAAAACAAATACCACTTTATCTCTTCATACAATTTGTTTTTTATTAATTTTTATTCTTTTTAACTTGTAAAGATCCTTTTCTTTTCTTTCAAAATTTCCAATTCCTAGCTTTCGTTTAGAAGATATATGGATATCAAAAATATTTTTTAAAACAAGTTTTGGTTTCACATGTAAATTTAAATGTCAACTGAAAAACAAAACTGCTGTCGTTTGACAATGTCAGATGATATATTATTATTGCAATATATTGGGTTTTATTTAAGCTTTGCTTTGCAGCTTCATTCCTGGTTGTGTTATAAAAAAATCTTTCTGTTTTGGAAATTAGTTTTTTATGAAATCCATGTATGTTCAAAAATTTTTAGCACATTTCTAAAAAAATTTTGAAAAATGTGCCTATTAGTTTCACTGCGTTCGTCCTTCCGTCTCTTTACAAAATTTCTACATCGTTAAAGAAAGAGAAAAAAAATGTTAACCATGAGTAGATTTCATAAGCACAACACAACAAGTTGCAGAAGAACTTTTTAATGTGGCCCCATCCATTACGGAGCTACATTCCCTAAAAACTGAGAAAAGCTCTATTTTTAAATGCGTATATGTGATGTTCTGCTTAACATTTTGTCAATTTGAAAACGCTATTCGACAGAACTTTGTAAATCAATCAATATCAAAATTATACAATATTTTTTAAATTTTGTATTTAAATTTACCGTTATGTGAAAATCAAATTTTGCATGATTTTGCTACCTTCATATACCTTCTGTTAGATAGAAACTTGAAATTTTGAGATAAGAAAGAATTTTTAGAATTAGTGTAAGTTTCCTTAAAAAAAATTTTTTTTGGACTTCCCCCTGTTTGTGAGCTATTATTAAGGCTCAAAAATTTAAAATTTTCTATTTTTAAACACCCATAACTTAGGCACCTGTACAAATTTTTCTAAGCCATAAACATTAAAGCTCCAGTAATATATTTTTCTTTTAGTTGTATAGGGTTCCAGAGTAGAATCAAATTAATAAGCAAATTAATACATATGTGCTGAAAATGGAACTATTAACTGATTCTTTTTAGCATCTTATTAGTTTCACTCTGCCCGTTCGTCCGTCCGACTGTGCTTCCGTTTTTACAAAATTTCTACACCTTTCAGAATAGAATAATGAAATTTTAATCCAGGATAAGCCTCTTAAAAAATTAATATTTTAGAATAACTTTTTTATTCAGCCTTTATTTAGCTGTTACCGAAATACAACTTTGCAAAATTTGAAAAAACTCTCTTTTTAAATGTATTTATTTTGGGTTCAACATTTTGTTAATTTAGAACGCAAAACGACAGAATTTTTTTATTTATCTTTATAAATCAATATCAAAAGTATACAACTTTTCGCTATTTAGGATTTAAATTTATAGTTTTGGTAAGGCGAAATTTTGCAGGATTTTACCTTTTTCATAAATCCGGCACGCTTATATAGAAATACCTTTTAGAATTAGCATATGTTTTTTTTCAGAAAAACTTCAGTGGATTTTTAGTGTCAAGAGAATTTAAAAGTTGGGAGAATATGATGGAAAGTAAAAATAATAACTTTTGACAAATAATGTAGAAAAAAAAATGAAGTAAATTCTTATACGCTGATCTTCTTCTGATAATTTCTAAGCTGTTAGAAAAATTGATTTATATCTATCTATATTTTTTACACTCACTTACGATTTGCTTTGAAAAACGAAAAACATAATTGTGGCTACTGATTGCACATTTATTATTGCAGTTGATTCAACCAGGATGTATAAAAACAGGAATAAAACGCGACCGATAGAATTAGGAGCAGAAGAAATAAATGAAAAATCAAACTAAATCACTCGAAATTTACGCATGTCAACTTTACTTAGAAAAAAATATAAGTGCTCTTTCTAGTCCAAAACACATAACAAAATTTCTGTATATAACACTTCTGGGTATAAAAATGAAGGAATAAAATATTCAAAATACAGACTTTATCCTGGCATATCGGTAGTAAATCTAAAATCTCAATATATGTATTCTTATAGCATCAAATTTTTAATGAACAATCAAATTTTTTCACCGATTTTCCGCTATTGGGTCTTCATACTTTAACTATGATCTATAACGAACATTTTAAAATAAGGTATTGCGTAACATAATTAATTCTTTCAAGTATATGTGCAATATATTCACAGAAACCTTAAAATCTCTACTATATCAGACGAAACTAAAACTAAATCAATCAAGCATATAAAACTCATCGATCTCAGCACGTTCAATTCAAAGTAATTGGATTAATTGGTAATTAAAATTGTTTTCGAAGACTAAAGCGAGAAAAGATGCGATTTTAAATAAATCTTGAATTCATCAAAAATATCTATAGAATAAAGTGTTCTAATAGAATCTTGCTCTTATCTCAAAAAACGTAAAGAAAACTTTCGCCAGAGGACACAGAAGTATATCTAGTACAAATAAATGCTCATTAATACAAGGTCGAAATTCAAAAATGAATAATGACATGTTTTGAAAATTCGTACATAAGGAGGTTTAAACGTAATTTTTGAAGTAGGAGGTATATTTTTAGTGTGGTGAAGGTCGTCGTACTAATTATGTTCTATCGATGCAACCTACCCGATTTTTGATTTCCAATTTGGTTCGATTTTCTATGTTTCCTTCATCCTATAATCCCAAAGAAAAATAAAAATCAGTTCAAAAAATAAGATCAAAGATAATTTTAAATTTTTTTTTGTTTTTTGAAAGATGAAATTTGGAAAATTCATATTTTTTAGAAACATTTAGAAACATTTTCATCATTTTTAGCACATTTCCAAAAAAAATTTGAAAAAATGTGCTTATTAGTTTCACTCTGTTCGTCCGTCCGTCTGGTTACAAAACTTCTACACCGTTAAAGATAGAGAAAAAAAATTTTAACCATGGGTAGGTCTCATAAAAAAAATAATTTTGTGGAACAAGTTTTTTTATTTTAAAATGCATAGATCTTATGTTCTGCTTCAGATTTTTTCAATCTGAAAACGTCATTCGACAGGTATTTTTTTTAACTTTGTAAATTAATATCAAAATTATACAATTATTTTAAATTTAGTATTTAAATTTACCGTTATGTGAAAACCAAATTTTGCATGATTTTTCTACTTTCATAACTCCGGCACGCTTTTAGATAGCGGCTTGAAATTTTAAGACAAGAAAGAACTTTTAGAATTAGTATAAGTTTGCTCAGAAAATATTTTTGGACCACCCCCTGTTTATGAGCTATTAGGGCTTAAAAATTGAAAATTTGCTATTTTTAAACACCTGTAACTTAGGAACCTGTACTGATTTTACTTCTGCAACATATAAAAATTAAAGCTACAGTAATATATTTTTACGTGTGTTAAAGGTTTATTTTAGTTGTAAAGAGTTCCAAAGTTGCAGCTCTTCAAAATTGCGAAAAAGACCCATTTTCAGATGTTCAGGCTCAGGCTCTGCGTAATAGTTTTGCAATCAATCTAGTTTTTTTTCCTGACTTACGACCCTTCAAAATTTCAAAAATGTCCTATTTTCAAGTTTTTTCGTATTACATGAAATTTTCAAATTTTTGTACAAGTCACAATTCTAAACAGTTTCTATTGAGTTTTGGAAATGTGCGCTTTTAAAAACCGTTGGTTTACATTTTACCTTGTTTTTTATCTTATTAAATACATATATATTATATATATATAAAATATTAAGATACGTAATTTATTATATCTTATTAAATATAATGTTTGATTTTAATTATTTAATTTTAAAAGATCCTTTTAATATCTACTCTTTGTTAATATTTTTTTTTGCTTTTCAAAGATTAAATTTATTCAAATGCTAAGATTCTTTTCCAGTATTACTACATATACTTACATATATTTGAATAATATTGTAAGATATTTTATTTTAAATATTAATTAAAATATTTTCAATGAAAACATGATTGCATTTACTGTAATGATTATAGAGATACTTTACAAAGATAAAGTTTTTTTTTTTTTAATTCCTATTGAGTTAAGTTTTAAAGAAAAAAAATTTAAGTTGGTGAACTCTCATTTCCTTATAGATATTTTGTAGGTAATGATCTTTGTTTTACTAAAAAAAAAAATTCTTTCTTCTTCGTTTGAAAACTTTCGCCAGAGGACACAGAAGTATATGTAGTACAAATAAATGCTCATTAATACAAGGTCGAAATTCAAAAATGAATAATGACATGTTTTGAAAATTCGTACATAATGAGAATATCGCGCGTGTATACATATATGTGTATTCTCAATTGAAGGAGGTCATCGAAACTTCTTCTTTTTAATTGTATCCATCGTTCTATACATCCTCTGTAGAGTCTAGCCCAAATTGTGTTTTTTTTGTTACACATATAAAAGAAGAAGATCATCACCTAGGCATATTGTTTAAGCATAAAAAAAAATGGAGAAATATAACATCCAATTAAGAACTTTTGTAATACACATTGGTTTTCACATAACGGTAAAATTATCGTTTTTGGGATTTTCGTTATAATACATTCATAATACATATAGGTTTTAATATGTTAAATTTTTGTTTTGTATACATATTATAAGAGTTTGAGAAATTGTGATTTTAAATATAATATTTTATTAATAAAATTTTTGAAATTAAATTATACAGAATTTACAGTATTTTTGATTTTATTATAAAAGGGGTTTGGTACATAATTCCGAAAAAAAAAATAAAAATCCATTTCAAAAAAAAAATTCAAAAATCAAAATTGAATGGCAACAACTTTAAATAGACCCCTATTAAACAAATTTTTGAAACTCTGATTTTGTAACTAACTATAAATTTTCTTCTAATACAGAATCTTGCATATACATAGACACAAATATTTTAGAAAAAGGGTATAACTCTGATTTTGTAAACAACTTTAAAATTCTTCCGAAACTTCCTTACACTTACATCTATATAAATATTTTTGAAAAGTGGAGGACTCTAATTTTGTAAACACCTTTAAAATTCCTTTTAATTATTTTTTTACATGCATATTATCTAGCAAGAAAAATAATATAATATAATATAAATAATAAAGTTTGCTGCCCACAAATCCCTACTAATTATTTAAATTCTGATTTTGTGGCTGGCTGAGCATAGTAAGTTTTTTTTTTTACCTCTATCTTAACTTACTATATTTCGATTCAAAAGTAGGCTTCTTAATTTTTTTAATATAATATTATATATATATTACATATATTATATATATACATAGCCTGAGATTCTATAGAACATTTCCTTATGGAATTTGTTTTGTGAATCTTTTTGTTTTTTTGGAATTGGTTTTTTTTTTTTATTATTGAGGGGTTTTGTAGCTTTGGAATTTTTTTTTTTTGTAATTATGACACGATCTCAATATGAATATATATATATATATAAATTTTGAATTTTGTGTACTTAATATCATTTATATTTTCTTCTATTTAATTACTATAAATATTTTTTTTTTTTTGTTCTTGTTATTTAATTTTTAATTTTCCATGTAATTTTTACAAAATTTATTTTATTATAAATAAAAAATATTATTATTAAAAAATATTATGTTAAAAATTTTTCAGTATTCTGAAATATTTTAGAAAAAAATTTTTGATTATTTTCAATTATTCTTTTACTGACCTAAATTACATAATTTTCAGGTCATGTGTTATTTATTTTTTGAATTTTTTTTTATGTATTTTATATTTTAAGTTTTATTTAATAAAATCAATATTTTCAAACATTCCTTGTAATCATTATTAAATTTTGAGAATTTGTTTTTTTTTTAACTACTATACAAGGTGGTCCAGACCATGAATGTCAGCTTTTTAAGTAGAGAAGAAGTCGTTATTTATTTACTTTTCGATGCAAATTTTTTTTTTTTGTTTTCTAACTATTTTCCTTTAAAATTAATTAAAATAAAATAAAAATATTTCAAATTTTTCCTTATAAATTTTAGTTTACTAAAGTTTTAGTAAACTAAACAAAACTAAAAAGTACCCGATCCCATTTGAAAATCTCGATTTCAGTGAATTTCCGGTCTAAAAAAACCTATTTTCGGTCCTTTGTCAAAGTTTGAAATATCACTAATAGATAGACCTCCTCCGACTTAGCTAATAATTTTTTTTTTTTTTTTTTTAAATAATGATTCATAAATTGAAACTCTTTAAAAAAAAAAAAAAAAAAAGGATATACATTATGTAACCTGTAGAGAGTGAATTTGTTGTAGATCGGATATGTCAGATAGCGAAAACTGGATTAAAAATTCAAATAAAAAAAATTTAATTCACGGTAAAAAATAATTTCATAAACGGTTTTATTTACTCCAAATAGCATTTTTGTAGATAAGTGTATATATATATATTAAAATTTTTTAATGTAAATTTTAAAGTTCAATATAAGACTTTATTATTATAATAAATAAATAATTTTTACTGTTATGTAAATATTGCAATACATATAAATGTTACTCTTATAATACATACATATAAATGTTACACCGGCTAAATCAATTATTAAAACCCTGATTCTATAACTAACTATAAAATTCCTTCTAATTTAAAATCTGGTATATACAAATACGTAGATATTCTTGAAAAAACAAATAATCCTGATTTTATAATCACCTCTAAAATCCCATTTAAGCAGAATTTCATATGTGCAGCTACATAATATTATGCATATTGTAGAAAAAGCGCGTATGTCTGAAATTTTGTAACTAACTATAAAATCCTTCCTAATTCACAATTTAACATATATACATACATACATACATGTTATCAAAAAAGTGTATAAGCTTGATTTTGAAACGAACTCTAAAATTTCTTTTAACTAGTTTTTTTGAGATAAATAATTCAATAACATATACTATAAAATAGTGCTTGCTATAGCTGGTTAACGAGCCAAATTCCTGTCAAACATATTATTGTCACCTTACTTTAGTCTAACTATAAAATCTCTTCCTCCTAATTATATTATTTTACCTTAAAATACACTTTTAAATTACTTTCCTATACTTTTACTTAATACTTTTAAAAAAAAAATTTGTTTTTCGACATAGAATTCATAGAAATTCGACAGTTTCCTTTTTCTTCATTTTATTTTCGACATTTTTTTCTTCCTCATTTTTTTCCGGCAAAAAGATTAGCTCCTCTTATACAAGTCTTGATTAATATAAGATTATTTTATTTATATACCTATTTTATTTATTTATTTTTTATAAATTATACATAAATGTATAATAAATATGAATCACGTGATCATTTATAATTTTTTTTTTGGGTTAAGAGGATTCAAAGTGATGTTAAGGGTTAAAGAAATACCTATTTATAAATTTGTTTTTTATTTTTTTGTGTTGATTAGAGACCTACACACTAAATGGATTCTAAATTTATTAACTATAATTTATAAATACATTTATAAACGTTTGATAGATTTTGTAGATTGAAAATGAAATATTAATTAAAATTTTTTTTGGGGTAGATTTGACGACTGTTTAATAATCAGGTTCTGGAAAAGTTTGTGACATCTTAAAGAGATATGGAGGATATTCGATATATATGTGATAGATTCGAATTTAGCCTACGTTCCAATAAACGAGATGTAAATTCCAAAGTTATATAATTGCTATTTGATTCAGTTACACTGTCAGTTCAGGACGCCAGATTATTTTTTATTTTAATGTTTTAAGCAAAAATGTAGGGTTCTTATACCGTTTTGGTTTTCTTTTTATTAAATCTTTTTATAAAACTTTATTCCTAAGCAATATTTTAGAATTAAATATTTTGTAAAGTGGATGCAACTTGCGCTAATAAATGAAACGAAATAAAATAGTAGTAAAACGAGGAAGAATGCAGTTGCCTTTGTCAACTTTTATATACCCGTACGAACCGTTAGTATGTTCATAGCCTGTCACTCTGCTTATAATATTATTTTTCTAATTTTTAGTATATTAAAATAATTTGGGTGAATTTTATAATTTCTAGAACTATGGGTTGTACATATATTCAAACTACATATTTGTTCATACATTCTTCAAAACCAGATTCTAACCTTCCACATAACGATTATCAATCCAAAACTTTTCTAAATATGCTATAGTACCATTTAATACTAAGCGGCAAATGTATAATAATTTATACTATACATATAATATGTATTATATATCATTCATTCATCAGTGACATATACGATACAAATATCATATAAATATAAATTCTTCAAGCAACCGTTATATTTTTTATTTATTTAATTTTTTTTTTGTATTACGCATCATCCTCAAGAATTTCAAATTATCAAGTAAAAAAAATGCAAAAAAACCGTTAAAAAAATTTGTTAGAAAAATGAAGTCACACTTTCGTCAATTATAAGGTAACCCTCTATACTATTTAGAAAAGTTGTTAATAGAAATAAAAATATAATGTTGGAGTTTTAATTTTTGTATATTACTTCATATACAAAGGTGTTTAAAACTAAGGAAGTTTTTAGTTTTTGACCCCATACAGCTCCGAAACGGGAGCCGATACAAAAATATTTTCTGAAATGACTCATACTTAATTTCAAAGACCTAACTACTCACAAAAATCTAACTTCTCTCATTTCAAGTTTCTAACTTAAACCGTTTGGAAAATAGAAGGAATCAAGAATTTTGCAAAATTTGAGTTCCGCATAACGGTAAATTAAGGCATCGTATGCCCCAAGTACACATTTATTGCATATGTATTTTTATAGCTAATAAAAACAGTAATTGTTGAATTGAAGATATACCTACAACTTGTGTTATAACAATTTAAATATAGAGCTTTTTCGAATTTTGGGGAGCTGTAGCTCCGTAACGGGTGGGCTATAGAAAAAAGTTGTTAAAAATTAAATTAATAATTTTATGAAATCTATATGATGACATGATATCAAAAAAAAATGTGGAGATCTAAAAGTTAGTTCTTTGAGAGTTACTCGAAGTTTTGCTCGGATCTCAACCAATGAAATAGGGAACCTAGAAATTGATGTAAGAATATTTTGTTGTAATTTCAAGACCCTAGCTTTCTTAGTTTTTGAGTTATATTGCTTAATCGACTTAGAATTTAATTCTGATACGATCCATACCTTTGAAGGTATATCTAGCTAGCTTATTTCGAAGTGCTACAAACGGAGGAGCAATTTTAATATACCCGATACATATCGTACGGGTATAATAAAGTAAAATATTTTAATGCAATGGTGCCATATTGTCAGATTAATGTTTATACCCGTATGAACTATGTTCAAGCGTATAATAAATTTGCCATTACGTTTGTGACACCCTAAAGGAGTCCAGCTAGATATAGTGTCAAAGGTATGGATCGGCTTAGAATCGAATTCTGAGTCGATTAAGCCATGTACGTCTGTCCGTCAGCCCGTCCGCACGATAACTCAAAAAATAAAGGAGTTAGGAGGCTGAAATTTTTTTTACGTCATTTTTGCAAAATTGTTAGTTTTGCTATTTAAATTCAGCATTTTCGGCCCCCGAGTTCGAGTAGCTGCTTTACAACTTCTTTCTTTAAATGGAAATAACTCAGTGTCTATTCAAGCTAGATATCTAAAATTTTGCAAATGATGATGAAGTTTTATGGCAACAACTTCTGTAAAATTTAGTTCTGCTCGTGCAACAAGTTCGGGTAGGTATCATACAAGTTCTCTTTTTAAATGTAAATAACTCAGCTAGCTATCTGAAATTTAGTGAAAAGGTGTCGAGTTACATGACAAAAACTTTTGTAAAACTTGATTGGTCTAAAGCAGCCTGTTCAGGCTTGTTGCATTTCTTGGAACTTAATGAAGCTAGGCGCAATAGATTCGGGTAGCTGTCATACAACTCCACAATTTACATAAATATATCTCTGTAGTTAACGTCGGTATCAAAACATCTGAATGTTTTTAAAAGATGATCAAGTTTTATAGAAACAGGATATATTACGTTCATACGGGTATCCCAGAGTTGACACAGTCTACTATTATTTATTTAGAGTTATTATTTTTAAATTTGCCTATAGTTCCATGACAAATTATCAGATCTATTTGTGCAGTTATTAAAAAAATATTCTTAAATTGGTCCTTAAAGAGTTCAACAAAACAATGATAAAGGTTAGTTTAAATATTTAGAAGTTCTTGGAATGAAATAAAAATATGTAAAAATCAGATTATCTTTTTATTTTACATAGCGATTGTAAAATGTAATAAAAATTTATCATAAAGTTTTATAGTTAAGTCTATTAATACCAATTTCATTTTTACCGACCGCATACAATTATGATAAGCTAGGTATTGTTTTCATACTAAAAATGTGTACCCGAGATTTTAGCAAAAATGCACTACTCCGGTTCGAAGAAGGTTGTAAAAATTTTTTTAGATGTCTCTGTGTGTGTGTGTATGTCTGTGGGCACGTGTACAGCCTAAACGACTAAGCGAAAGTTTTTAAAATTTTATATTTAAGATTTTGATGTAAATATCTCGGATTGATAAGCTATTGAAGCAAATCGGACAACCGGAAGTAGTGGTTTACTAGTGTCATTTTTAAGTTTTCTATGAATATTTCGTAACAGAAAAATTTTATGAGAAAAATTATTACACAAGTAAAGAGCAACAACTTTGCCATAGAACATTTTTTCATCTGACTAACTTTAACTTTTTATTTTTTCTAAGTCCAAATTTCATACATACATATGTATAACACGCCATATGAATTATGAACAAATTTTTTTTGTTTTTTTCTTTTTTATGTCTAAAAATTTATATGCATAGATACATACTTTTATCTACGCATATTATTCTCTTGTTGATGCCGCAAAATTCAAACTGTAAATTTTTTGTTAGCAGATTCAATATAAAGTTTATGTTATGTTTGTTTTGTATTTGTTTACAGTTTTTATTATTTTTTACCTCAAATATTTTCGAATGAAAAAAAAATTCATGTATGTACCTACATACATACATATTATGTAAATGAATATATGAATGAATGCACATATATTTTTACGATTTCATTGCTTATTATTGTTATTGAATAAAACAAATGTTGTTAAATTATTATAAGTTATTTTGCTTTGATATAAATTATTATGTAAAAAATCTATAAATTTTGGTATTGGTACTTTTCGTGTAGTGGCGGTCGGTCCTGTGATGGATACAGCTGATTTTATTTTATTATTTCTATTTAATTACAGGCAGTTTATAACGTGATCGTAAAATCAAGCATTTTATGTAAGATACGTCTAACATTGCACTTAAATGATATATCAATGTGGTAAAACTGGCTGCATATGCGATTTTAGTAATTGATTAAATTATTTTCATATGAATGAAAAATTGTGAAAGATCAAGAGATATTTTCTTCAGATTTAAGGAAACCCTTTATAATGGAGAAAAGTTGTTAACGTAAGGGTCATAATGTTAAAGTTGTTAGTCTAATAGCTCTTCAATAGGGGATAGTACGAACAAAATTTTCTGAAGTAACTTGTACTAATTCTGTAAATCTTCCTTTCCTAAAAATCTTATGGTAGCATCTAGAAGCATTACTGATATATGAAGGAAGAAAAATCTTGCAAAATTTTCTTTTCATATAACAGTAAATTTAAACACATACATATAAGTTTCATATTTGTTTATTTGTAAAAAAAATGGGGTGCCGTATGGTGTTTTTAGGTTGTAGAAATTTTCGTGTAGAAATTGAGATACACACATTTTTAATTTTTCAAAGATTGAGGGGCTCTAACTTCGTAATAGGTGGATATATGTACATAAAAAAATTGTTCAACAATATTAATTTTTAGGAGACCTATACATGATTAAAATTTCATTACTTTAAAAGGTGCAGAAGTTTTCTAAACAGACGGAGGGAGGAAATGTGCTAAGAATATGCCGATCTATACCTTTTGCAAGTCATAACACAGTGTATTTATCGGAAATTGAACTTAAAATTTCTAGTTACAGCTGTAATTAGATCTAATCGATTTTTTTTCTAAATTTAGGTTATATTTCTGTCATTCTTTAAAATTGTATTAAGTTATCTTGTCCCCACTGTCTAGGGGGTTTTTAGTTTTCTATTTTTTTTTTTATATGTTTTTTTGTTTAATTCCCGTAGTGTAAATTGTAAAACATTTATTATCACTTGGTTAAAATTTGTGTTTTTTGGTAAATTATATTTTATATTTATACATTCCATGTTTACTTATCATGTGGAAAACAGGTAGCAGAGAACCACAACATTTATATTTACTTTTATTTACAAAATCATTATTTAATTTTGCTAAAAAAAAAGAAAAAAAACCATAAAAACAAATCCAAAATTAACATGGATATTTGTATTTCTTTTTTTTTTAATTTTCCTTTTTTGGTTTTATGGGAACATATCAGTATAATAAATTAATTTATTTGTATGTACGTATGTATACATATATTATTATTATTGTTATATTTATATGTGATTGTATTTGAGATTGAATTTATTTTCACCAGATTTGTATTGCTACAATGTAAACCGATGTGTTAACGAAGAATAAAAATTGGGTTGATTTAATGTTTTATAAAGCTTTTATTTGATATCGTCCGTCTGTTTACAAAACTTCTACACCATTAAAGTTAGAACAATGTAAATTTTAACGTGGGTAGGTCTCATAAAAACTTAATTTACTATTTTCAGACATCTGTACTTTCGGCACCTGTACAAACTTTTCGTCGGTAAGACATAAAAAATAAAGCTCCGGAAGTATTAATTGGTTCTCTTAGTTATGTAGGGTTACGGAGTTACAACAATCAAATTCACAATTGCAGAAAAGGCCTATTTTTAAATAATTTTGTTCCCCTAAGGGAGGTGGGAATTTGTATATATCTCAAATTCTAAGTTTTACAATCTAAAAAGCTTAGAAGACCGGAACTTTTCTTACCTTTATAAAACAATATCAAAATTATGCAATATTTTACAATTTACTATTTAAATTTAGCGTTATATGAAGACAAAATTTTGCAACATTTTTCTTTCTTCATAACTCCCGCACGCTTTTATATAGAATCTTATAATTTTAAAAGAAGTAAGATCTTTTAGCATTAGGGTAAACTGTCTCAGAAAATTTTTTTGTACCAGTTATTAAGGGCTATTAGGACACAAAAATTTAAATTTTGCTATTTTTAAACACCTGCAATTTAGAAGGCAAATTTTTTCGAAAAAAAAGCAAAAATTGAAAACTTCCACTTTATAATTTTATATGCGTTAATGGCTTGTAAATTATTTTTATACAATATGTAAAATTATTAGTTTTGGTATTGAAATTGAGCAAGTTCGGCCGGCGGGTTCAAGTAACTACCATTCATTTTATTTTTTACATGAAAATATAGCTCAGTGTCTTAGTATTTAAAATATTGTCAAAAGAAGTTTTATGCCAACAACTTATACAAAATTCGATTAATGTAACGTAACAGGTTCGGATAACTTCGAAATTTATACCATGATATCTTAGTACATAATAAAAGATAAACATGTACAAAATTTTGTAAAAGATGATTGAATTCTTTGAAAACATCATATATGGCTTGAAGCATATTTATACTTATCCCGTAGAGTTGTAATTGTGTAGGGTAGCAATTTAAAAATTTGATAGCTTGCCAAAAGTGTACTATTTAAGTTAGCAGAGTGGAACAAAATTTGTTTTACTCTCTGTTCTTTTCTAATATAACTGAAAAATCTTTTTACGGTTAAATGATTTTTTTTTTTTCTATTTTGTATTTTCTGTAACCGGTTTTGCACTTGGCTTAATATTAACTTGAAAATTTGACACTTAGCATATTTGTGTTTTGCATAAGTGTGCACTATACCATCGATATATAATTAAGTGAAATTAAATATGTTCAACTCTTTATAGCCATGAAAAAAAAAACACCTTCTACGAAATGTCAGAATATTGTTACAGATGAGTCTATAAATATTTTTTTTTGAATAATCAAAAGAAATTAAAATTAATTTTTACTTTTTTTATTTATTTAATATAACGCTCTTTTTTTATTGTTATAATGTTTTTTTTTCATATGTTTTCTTCTTTATTAAGATAATTTAACATTATATTGTTGGATTCGGATAATTTTTTTAAATTATTATGCTTCAGTTTGAGTATACCACATTTTTAATGTATCATTGTAATTTATTATGTAACCAGCTGATACAATAAATACATAGTTTAGGAATGTATTTATCAGTATTAAATTTATAATTGACAGTATTTAAGTTAATGTTTAACGGTATTTTTAAATTATGCAGATTCCTTTTGGAACGGAAAATTTTAATATTTTTTGTATAAATAATTTTAAAACAAATATAGAATTTATTCGAATTTCGAGCACAGAACTACATTAGTTTATTATAATTTCATTGACATCCATATTTTCACTTAATCACTTAGGATCCTTCCTTCCACATAAAACTTTGTAATATTTTTTTAAAATTTATGCATAAAATAAATCAAAAAGAAGAGGAATAATGGCATTTTGAAAATAAAAATATTACACAAAACATTTTACATACTATAAAATTTTTACCACCTGCATTCATGAATCTAGGTAGGTATTGTTTTCATACCAAAAATGCATTACTATAATATATATTATAATTTATATATACATATATATATATATATATATTAAACAGTAATATTCGATTTTTTTAGTATTTAAACCTATTGATAATTTTAGCATTCCGCGAGTTTATTTATTTATTATATTAATTCTTATCTCCAAAAGAGCGGATTAGCTCGTATACAGTTTATACATAAAATTTTTTTGTTTTTTTTTTTATATATTAAAAATCATGTTACATATATAAATATAAATCAGTGCTAAAAGTATTTAAGTATATAGAAAATGATAACAACAAATTAGAAGTAACTGTATTTAAATTTAACTATAGTGACTAAAAAAAAAATAAGAGAAATAAAGTTAAATGCAAAATTATTCGTTTGTATTATAATTATTTAGAAATAGCTTCTTTAATTCTTTTTTAAATAATGTCGAATTCTTATCTTTTATATTTTGTGGAAGATTATTGTATAAATTTATGGATGTATTGTAAATTGGATCAAATCCATGTAAGTTTCTACCTGCCTCAAATCTCAGTTGGTTATTTGCTCTTGTATTATAATTGTGTATCTCATTGTTTTTTAGTAGATTATAATATTTGACTTTATGTTGTTATTGTTAATAGTATGTGGCCTACTTGCAATAAGTTTCTATAGTCTTTTAACTTTAGAATATTATCGTTTTTATGAATTTTATTTGTCGATGTTCTGATGTCATACGAATACAAATTTTTGATAGCTTTATTTTGAATTTTTGTAGTTTATCTAAATTTTTCAAGTAAGTATTTCCGCATATTTCAATTCCATAAGTTAGTACGCTATGGAAGAGACTGTAATATAATGAAAATTTCATATCTACCGGTATTCTTTTTGCTATTTTTTTAAATACTGCTGCTATTCTACGAGTTTTCGTTATTGTGTTATTTGTTTGTATATTCCATTTTAGTTCATCATCAATTATAATTCCCAGATATTTATAATGTTTTACTCTTACGATTTCCATATTATCATAAAGTACTTTTACATTCGACTTTCTATCATCTACTAACAAGTATTTAGTTTTGTTAATATTGACTGCTAACTTGTTAACTAACATCCAATTATGCATTGTATATATATCTTCATTTATTAGTTCATTTAAAGTTTTTATATTATCTGCTGAATATAGTTTAGCTATATCATCTTATACAGAGAGATAGTTTCAAGAAAATAATAAAAATTACCTCATTATTACTTTTTGCATTTCAACCAACCCATTACCTTATGTATTACTTTATCAAAAATTATATCTGTTCTAAAACTGGTTACCAAAGAGTAAGTAGTTAGAGAACTATTTATTTAGAGTACCAATTCTCCGATTTTCTACTGGCTGGATAAGAGATAAATCCATATATACATAAAATTTTATTCAAAAAATGTTGATGAATAGAGTTAAAAAAAGGAAAATTGCATATTAATTGGATTCGATTCGGACTTTCAAAATCTGTACGTTCTACTCTACACCATACAACACTTACATATTTTCTGAACAGATTACGAACATAATAAAAAGTCTGACAGAATGACAAATAAATAAATAAATACATAAACCGACACTGACGAGTGACGAGTTAATATAAAAGCATATAAAATGTATGAAATTTCGTATTAAGCCGTGTGATAGCATCGGTTCTGTGGTGGATGTAGTTGATTTTTTTTAAAATGTTACATGACAAAAAAAATATTTTACTTTACTGATAAAAAAAATATTTTTACTTGACCTTTTTAAACACAGCATTTTAATTTTTTATCTGAAATTTTTCATATATGTACTCGTATTATTCTTACTGAATAAAATTTTATGTCTAGTGACTATTGAGAATTATCTTGAAATGAAATTTAAAGTTTTTGTTTTTTTTTTTTAAGATTTTAAGTTAGGTATTTGTTTTATTTTATTTTAAATTTATTGTGGTTTTTTTTTTTATATGAAATCGTAAATGGTGTAAATATTTCCAGACATATTAATATTTTGTTTTTTTGTGTCCTGGCTGGATAACAATTTTTTATAATTGTATTAGTTTGAACAAAAAAAAATTAACCCATTAAGTGATGAGTGGAAATTCCAAAACATTTTTTTTACATAAAAAAAAAACATTTAATTGAATATTCTCAATTTCAGTTATATAGGAACACTGATATTTTTCTTTATTATTTATCTTCTTTCTTCGGGATTATAGAACTTTTATAATATAACACTTTATTCTAGTTAGAATTTTTTTCTTTTTCTCCTTTGAAACAATAGCTTTAATTTTTTGTATAAGGTATGCACCAAGTCACTTATAGCTCATATTTGACTATTAAGTTTCAGTTTCTGAAATCATTAGTTTTACTAAATCGTAGATTATTCGACTGTAGGCTATTGTACAAAAATATTGAATAGAAATAAATATTTTTGTATGGGCGACATCTATTATCTTACACACGAATTATTTTATTATAAATATTTTCGAATTATTCACACAAGAATATTATTTTTATAAATGAGAACCAGTTTCAAGCGCTATCTTAACAACCACACCATTAGGTGGATATAATTTATTTATTAAGCTATTAATATTAGTTATTATCTAATTAGTTATATTTTATTTATTTCTTATTTAATTTTAAGATGCATTTTATTCAAGTGTTTTATGTGGTAATGACTAATGTTATGTATACGAATGGAGGTTATAATCACATCCTCGTCCTCAACACTGTTATATCATACTTCGATAACAATAAATTAAAACGAGTTCTTGTTTACTTTAAAATTTTATTTTTTTGTACTCTAGACCTAAAGAATAGGGTATATTAACTTTGATATGGTGTTTGTAATCACCAAAAGAAAGCAAATTAGATAAAGACATGTATATATATATATATTCTTAATCAGTGTCACTTTTTAAGTCGATTTAACGATGCCCATTTATCCGTTCCGTCTGTCTGTTCGTTCGCACGATAATAAAAAAACTAATAAAGTTACATTGCTAAAATTTATATAATTTGTTATTTATTACGTAAGTAAGGCGGAGATTGCACCTGGTAAAATTCGGACCATGGGTTCTGATTTTGAAAGCTTCAGAACGAGACCAAGAGCAAACGACCAAATCTCAAAAACCAATAAAGATAGAACATTCAAATTTGGTTCAATGGTGTACTTTTATGTTTCCTTTATGTCCCTGAAATTTGAGAGGATTTGGTGTACCATGGATTCGGATTTTGCAAGCTTTCAAACAGGCTTCAGGGCAAACGACATATCAGCAAAACCAATAAAGATAGAACCTTTACATTTGGAACAAGGTTGTTCCTTTCCTTTAAAATTAAAATCTGATATTTAAGATGATTTGGACAATGTATTCGGATTTTGGAAGCTTCCGAATTGGCCAAAGAAGAAACGAGCATAGCTCCAAAATCAATAAAAATAGAACCTATAAAATCGGTACAAGGGTGTTCTATAATATTTTCTCTATGTTCCTGAAATTTGAGATGAACTGCAATGGCGGTTCGCGTAGCTGACACACGCCTGCCAAGATCTAACTAGCATATTTTCGAATTTAATAAAGATAGAAACTTGAAATTTTGTACAAGGGTTGTAAAAGCTTTTATGTATTTAGCTTATATTAAATACCTAACTAAAATAACTTAGGGATTTTTAATTTAATTTGAATTTATTAGGTGTAGGCTATATTAATAAGTCGGTTGCATCAATTTACTGTTACATTTACTTGTTTTTTATTAATTATTACAAAACAAGTTACTATGTATATATGAAAAAAAGTAGAGAAAATACTAATTCTGAGCTACATTTAATGTCTATTTTGAAACACTCATGACATGTTACACATTTGAGTTTGTTATGCAGTTATAGAGTATACAAATCATCATATATTATGGCTATATATTATATTAATTACATGTTCAATGCAATTTGTCTAAAATGGGTAAAATATAAACAAAATCCATAATATTTGTTGTATTCGTTTTGTTTTTGTATAAAATTTTTCTTGATAGTAGTGTACTTACACATTATTATTAATTTAAATTTGGTATATATATATATATATATATGTATATTTGTTTGAGGTTTAAAAAATAGGTTTCTTTGTAAATAGTTGAGATAAAAAAATAAATAAAGCTAATCAAATAATTGTTCTTTTCTCTTTTTTAGTTATAATTTTGAATTTCAT
The DNA here is from genome assembly GCA_947095535.1 of Poecilobothrus nobilitatus. Classification (NCBI taxonomy): domain Eukaryota; kingdom Metazoa; phylum Arthropoda; class Insecta; order Diptera; family Dolichopodidae; genus Poecilobothrus; species Poecilobothrus nobilitatus. The sequence goes on from OX352774.1 coordinate 178,327,454, forward strand.
TGAATACGAGCTAAAAAAAAAATTTTAAATAATATGAAAATAATATTATTTATAGGATATTTATTGTTACTATTAGTAAAAATAAACCGAGCTAGCTGGGATTTTGTTAAACATAATCAGAATCAAAACAAGAATGAGAACGAGAATGAGAGCGATGATCATGATAATACAAATTACAAAGAAACTCCACACACGATAATTCAAAATTATTCAGATTTAGAATATATGGGACTGTATACAAATCATCGTCCGATATATGAATATCAAGATGAAACAAATATAGAATTTGTCGATTCTCATATAACAAATTTTAGCACGATTTTAGAAAATTTTAATAAATTAATTAGTTTAAAATTTGAACATTGTACATTTACAAATGATAATATATTCAATAAAAAAACATCTATTAATATAAATAAAATTTATACATTAAAAAATTTATCATTTAATTATACTAATATAAAACATATTGATTTTTTAAATGATATAAATGAATTTAAAAATATTAAATATTTATATTTGGAAAATAATTTAATTGAAAAATTAATACAATTAAAATTAAATAAAATTAATATATTAAATTTTAATAATAATTTTATTAATGAAATTGATAAAAATTTTTTAAAATCTTCAGAAAATTTAATTGAATTATATATAAGTAATAATTCAATAACAAATATTGATGATTTATTATCAAATGAATTTAATTTAAATCAATTAAAAATATTACATTTAAATTATAATAGTATTTATAAATTAAATAAAATTCATTTTAAAAATTTAATTAATTTAATTGAATTAAAATTACATAAAAATCATATTGAATATATTGAACAATTAACATTTCAATATTTAAATAAATTAAAAATTTTAGATTTATCATATAATTATTTAACAACATTAAATAATAGTAATTGGTTTAATAATAATAATGAAATTGAATTAAATTTAATTGAAATAAATTTAGAAAATAATAAATTAAATAATATTAATAAAATGGATTTTATATTATATAAAAAATTATTTTATTTAAATTTATGTAATAATACAATAAAAACAATTGATGAATTATCATTTATTAATAATATTAATTTAAATATATTAATATTATGTAATAATCATATAAAAATAATTAATGAAAATTTATTATTACCATTAAAAAATTTAAAAATATTAAATTTATCAAAAAATGTAAATTTTCAATTAAATTTAAATAATAATAACAATAATAATAATAATACAATTAATAATAATTTAAATATATATAAAAGTTTATATGAATTTTATTTAGCAGCAACAAATATAGAAATAAATAAATTAAAATTATTTGAAAATATTGAAATATTAGATTTATCTAAAAATAATTATAATATAATTAATTTAAATGAATTAAATAATTTAAAACATTTAAAAATATTATATTTAAATGATAATAATTTAAAAGATTTTGATTATAAACATATTAGAATATCTAGAAAAGGTTTTAAAATTAATATAAATAATAATAATTGGTATTGTTCATTTTTAAATAAAATGTTTGATTATTTTCGTAATAATTTTATAAAAGTAATATATTATAATATTTATTATAATAATGATAATGAAAGTAACATACATTATCATAATTATTTTTATCATATTGGATGTTATTATGAAAATTATACTGAAATTCAAAGAAATTTTTCATTATATATTAATCCAATTAAACATAATAATAATTTAAATAATAATAATAATAATAATTATAATCCTTTTATTGATAATATTCATTATGATGAACATGAACATAATGATAATAATGAAGATATATATAATGATAATAATGATAAACATAATATTATCGATCATATTATTAATGAAGAAAATAAATTTTTAATTACAACAGAAATAATTTCAATAATTAATAATTCAAATATGAATAATGAAATATATGATAATAAAAAGACTAATAATAATATTAGTAATAATATTAATGTTATTAATTCTCATAATAATCATCATATATTAATTATATTTTTATATATAATAGTTTTTTCAATAATTATTTTTTTTATAATTTTTTTTAATATAAATAAAATAAAAAATTTAAAAAATATTATTTTAAAAATGAACAAACAAATCAAGTTGATTCATCAACTTATAATATTACATCTAATATTGCATATGATAATAAAATGTAATTTATTTTCGTTTTTAAAAATTTTATTACAATTTTTAATTAACATAATATAATATAATTATAAAAAATTTAAATATAATATATACCTTTTTTTTTCTACTTTAAATGAAAACTGCTTTTTAGTAAAGACATTTTTATTTTAAGTGAATATTTTTTTTTTTTTTTAAGTAAGGATATTTTGATTTTCATAATAAAGGAATCTTTACTTTAGTAAAATTTATATTATATAATTATGAACGTGTAAACCCCGAGTGAAGTGTGAGATCAAATCTCACATACGTCTTAAGAGTTATTCCCTCTTACGACATTTATAGCCACGCCTGAAAAGGAAAGGCTGTGTAATTTTCTTGTCACATTTATATGGCAGGAGAATAAACGAAAAAAAAAAAGAAAAAATAATTAATATTTAATATACATAATATATTGATTTTATATAATATATAATATATTTGGATCTGATATTTATGGATATGCATTTTATGTATATTTTATACTTTAATTTTTATTACAAATGAATTCACTTAAAGTAAAAATTCTTCCCTTAAAATAAGTCTTCAGTTAAAGTAAAACATGTTTAATAAATAATAAAAAAAAAAAAAACTATTAACGTATATTTTTTTGTTTTTAATTATTTAATATAATTATATAATTTTGAGATTTTGTTAAATTTGTTTATTTTTTACGAAGGACGGTGGAAAATATTGAAAGCCACTTAATGGAATTGCACAAAGTTCCTTTCGGTAAAGTTCAACTTTAACCAATCAAAATCATTCCCTTTAAAATCAAATTTTAGAATGGCTCCTTTAATACAATATAAGGAGATAATGTATACAGTTTGATTTTCTAGATAAGCATTTGAAAAGGTTGCATAGGAAATTAAGTTTAGGATAATTTGAATTGCGAAGAATGAAGAAGAAAATTTGGAGAGTTATTTTAAAGAAAAATGTTAATGTTGTTTTAAAATTTCGTTAAATCGTACATTTAGAGTAGCATGATTTTTAAAAACTCTTAAAATAATAACAAGATCTATACGATAATGTGCATTTATTTCAAAAGTGAAAAAAATTTTAGGTTAGAATATTAAAAACATGGTCACAGCCCAAAATTTAATGGCAAAAATGTCACAAATGAAAATGCCGCGACAAAAATATCGCATTGAAAAAATGTTGTGAGGAGAGATTTTAGAGTTGAATTCAAAATAAGGGCATTCCTTTTTTCTAAAATATCTTCAATTAAATTTAAATTAATTATCGCGTCATTTTGTCTGTTAATGACATTTTTTTAATGCGATATTTTGCTGCGATCTTCATTTCTTCTAAGTCAACTTATCAAAAAATTCACAATGCACAAACTCAAGTAACAAATTTCTCAATAACAAATTTTGTAATTCGCAAATATTAATTTTTTAAAAGTCTTTTTAGCAAAATTTGTTGTTTTGTGTGTCTTGTGTGAGATTTTAGTTGGTTTCAAAATCAGGGTTTCCCTTTTTGCCCAGAATATGTATAAGTAAATAAATATATGCGAGATTTTGAATTAGAAGGGATTTTATTTTTTTTTTCCTAATTGAGGTCGGAATTTTCCAGACACCAAAAATTTTCCCTTGGTAGTGTCAGATTCTTACTAACTAAACTCACCTTCCTCTTTCAGCCAATATAATGGGATGAAACCCTTACCTGCTAACGCAGTATATTGGATAGGAAGTAGGATAGGAAAGGATAGGAAATACGATGAGGAAACATTGAATTGGGAGTGAGACTGTAAGGAAAACAATGAATCCGCCTATTATTATTACTATTTGGCTAACAGTGACTATAGACGTTACAACAGTTACAAAATTCAGCAGTATATAACATATTCCTGCATGATATAACCAAAGATAGCTCCACTGTAGCAGCTATTGTTATAATTATTATTATTTTTATTTATTACTGTTAATTATACGATATACATTATTACGACATATTTTTTTTTTTTATTTATAAATATAACCTGATCGGAGTTTGAACCTAAGATCCTCCGTATGAAAACCTGGCGACTTAACCACTTACGCCATGAGTTTGGTGGTTGGTTACAAAATCAGAGCTGATATGCCTTTTACAAAATACGTATACTTAATGTCCCATCATATATGTATATATACTTATGTTATTTGATGTAATTTGAAAATTTGTGAAACGTATGTTTTGCACAGTAAAAATTTGACATTTTCCCTTTTTGATAAATGCGTTTTTGTGAAACAAGTTTTTTGCCAAACGATTATTTTATAATATGATGTTTGCAATATAAATAAATGAAACCTCATGGTATAAATAAATGAACCAACATACTTTTTCTAAAATAATTAGAATTAATAATTTAGAATACTGAACATAATAATGATTGTACGAAAATATAAGTATATATACATATTTTGTATTTTTAACATTTTTTTCATTCAAGATTTTTGTTTTCAAAAGAAATTTATTTACATCCACTAATTTCAGATTAATTAAAATAAAACTTTATAAATATTTATTAATAAAATCATTAAGTCGCAATTTTAGTTTATTATTAACACAACACACACCAAAGATAATGAATATGAATATAAAATACAACATTGTATAAGTTTTTCAGTTCATTATCAGAACTACATTGTATTTCTATTTTGATCACATGTTACGAGTTATTTTAAACAATGAATTTCCTTTAGGACTAAGCGAAAAAAAAATATTAAAATTACTTTTTTTTTTTCTTTAAAATTTATTTTTATAATAATTATCGCATTTGAATGGTAAAATAATGTAGATATATATTTATATTGTATTACAATTGAATACATACTTTAAACGCAATGATAATTTGAGTGGTTAAGATAGGAGCGCCACAAAATTCCAAATGACAAAATCCCAAATTAAGTAACAATCCCAAATTTCAACATCCCAAAATATCAAAATCACAAAACTTCAAAAGTAAAGCCAATTTACAGATTTAAGAATTATCAAAATGAGAGAATTGTTTAGTAGGGGTTTCGAGCTGAACCCCATCAGGAAGTATAAAAATTATAATCGAATATTTAAGAAAAACATTAATTAGGTGCGTTGTTTCATGCAGCTTGTATGCATGTATATGCAGAGCCATATTAAGCCTTATAGATCATCTAAGCAACCAAAAAGGAAAAAAAGTAAACAAAATTTTGCATTAGTCATCGTGAGCACACTCTTGAAGTTTATAGCGATATAAAATTACTCACACTTAGATTTTTGACACTAATTGTCAAAATGTCGTGTAAAAAAAAAAAAACATTTCGCATTTTTCCAAAATGTACATGTATTTATATTTATAGGAATACAGGAATTTTCATAATAGTCTAAGAAACCACCATATCTTGGGAATTAATCGGAGTACAAGAATACTAGAGTTGTTTTCAATAGACTAAAAACCAGTGTACGTACAGTCTGAGTAAAATTTATTTATATAAATTTATTTATTTATATACACTGTTCATCATTGCAGAATTTCTGTGGTGCCCCAATTATCATGTTGCCCTAAACAAGGGCTTAGTTTGATTATAGGTTAATCCAGCATTGTATATATGTATGTAAATTCGAGATTCTTTTTTTGAATGAATATTTAGTTGGTTAAATCAATATTATACGCTTTTTCTAAAATATTTATTTATATGTACATATATGCGGGATTTTGAGTTACGAGTGACTTTAGACGTGAATTCAAAATCAGGGTTTTAATCATTTGTTTAGCGCGTGTAAAATAAATTACATATAAATTAAATGTGAAATAAATAATTAGGAGGGACAGTTTCAGGGACAGTGAAATCAAAGTTACACACTTTTTCCCGAATATTTAGGAAAAGAAATGTAAATATAGTTGTAGGAATATATCGTTTTTTACATTGTTTTCCCAATATTTTTCGCGTTCAATAGACTTTTTAGTCTAAATTTTTTTGGCGAAATATATGAGCCTTTGTTTTCCTACTTTTTTTCTTTTTTTTTTCGAATTTTATGTTTCTATACAATATATGCTATTCCTATACATATAGTTTAAAATTTGAATATGAGTTATAATACAAATGTATTTATAGAATATAGAGCTACGTAGTGTTATATCTATAACTATTCGTATTTTTTGTTTTATTTTCTTTTGTATGTTTCTATACAATCTATACTGTTTCTATACATGTAGTTTGATAGTATAGATATGTATTTATATATGTAGGCATATAATGTTAAGTATTTATCTACATATTTTTTGTTTTGTTTCTTTTTTTTTTTTTCTGTTTTGTGTAAAGAATGAATGTGAATATAATATGATGTAAGTATTAGGTATATGATGTACAATACCTTGAAAATTGTATGAGGCTTTTTGAATTGCAAATAAATAGTGTATGAAAATACATTTTGTAAAAATAAAAGCTAAAAAAAATGTGTGTATTGTGTATAAAAATTTGCTATTATTGGAATGAGTATTCGTAATTATAAAAAATCGTCGCTTCCATTGAGGTATGTAATATAATATGAAAAATGGTGTGTTTTTATTTTAAAAATTTAATTAAATTGTAAACCAGTAAAAAACAAGTATTTTTTAAAGTTTGCATCAAAATTAATATTTTCTTTTTTTTTTTTAATGCATTTCTCTGCCACATAAATGTGGACAGGAAATTACACAGCCTTTCCTGTTCAGGTGTGGCTGTAAATGTCGTAAGGGGGAATAACTCTTACGACGTGTGTGGGATTCGAACCCACACTCCCTCGGTGTTTATAGCGTATTTTTATACGCTTTTACCCACTAGGCCACCGAGGCCCAAAAATTAATATTATGATACATTTATATGTTTGTATATTATTTATGTATCACAAATTCAATAATATTGCACTTTTTTCATTCAAATCAAATATTTTTTTTCTTAAAAATTTGTTAAGAATTAGAAATCTGATTGCTGAAAATAGAAGTATATATTTGAAAATAATCGTTCAATAAGAGGTCTATTAATGTATTAATTTATGTATTAATGTGACAAAGTTCAAACTATATGTAGATACCCACTAGAAAATATTTCGACAGTCCTTAAATTTTATTTTTAATAAAATTTCAAACTTACTTGTTTTGTTATCTTTACCACATGCCAAAGCTATACTCTATAGTTGAAAGAGTTTTTTTTAGTTATGAATATAACGAAAACCAAAATTCGTAACAATATATTATCAATATTATTTATCATTCGCATTAAATGTTTCATATAACAACTGCAACTGCTGTTTAATGCAACATATCAAAAATAACTGATGATATGGTACGTCGTTTTAACTCATAAATTTATTTTTTAAATTCGGAAAATAAAGCATTTGACGAAGATTTTTTGGAAGAGGTTTTAGATTTTGATGCCGTATAGCAGGCTTGCAATTCCTTATGTGTACAACATTGCAATTCTTTTCTTAATTAATGAAAAATGTTCCTTTGTTAAAAGAAAAATGTTATTTTGTTCAAATAATAAAATGTATGCTACAATAAACATATGCATAAATATGTATGTATGTATGTATTTGAAAGAAAAAAAATATCACTTCTTATATAATTTTACTTTTTTAGGATTTTCACACTGTATCATTTTACAGGCGGTTTTGGGCTACCAAATTATAAAAATATGGCGCTTTTTTTAAAAAAATCTGGCAAAGCTGATCACATTACACATGACGATTGACGAATGACAACTATGAATTGAATAAATGAAACACAGACTTGTTCATATGTATGTGCATATGGTAGTGTGTGATATTGGTCGCGTTCATGAGAATCTAGCGCTATACTGAATTGCAGCGGTGTAGCATTTGGCGCTGCATATTTGTACTGAACGATTTGCAGCAAAATTAAATGACATTTAATTTTGTGTGACACATCGTAAATTTTTATTTTATGTAAATCGCGTTTTTGTTATATTTATCTTATATTTTTTATCTCTCAATTTATCAGTTTTTAAAAAAATGTTGAAATCTAAAAATTCTCACAAAATTTTGTAAACAAAAATTTTTGACATTAAATGTGAAGACCTAAACGTCAATAAAAAGTTGCTACATAATTTAGCGTAAAATTTTCTTGTTGCAAAATTCATGAAGCGCTACATTGTAGCGCTAGAGAAAAAAATCGTTCAGTAGAAAATTTTTTCGAGCGCTGCAGTTTTTTTGTAGCGCTGGATGGTACTGAACGCGACCATTAATATATCACTTCATTTGGCTTTCCATGTTTCTATTCCATTCCATTCTATTTTAAACTCAGTCCGGTCGTGAGTCGTGTAGTGTGTGTGAAAAAAAGTTAATCTTTATTTTAAATTGTTGTAATGTAGTGAAAAAAAAATATATAAAAAATACATATAAATGTACATAAGTATGTATGTTTGTAGTAGCTATAATTGTTATTTTGAAATTATTTTTCTTTTTAAATTTTTTAATAGCATAATAATCAATAGATAATTATTATAATAATTTACTTTAATTCTTTCGTATTTAAATAATTCTGAAATATTTAATTATTCTTAGTAAATTTCAAAAAAAAAAAGAAAAATAGTGCCGTTATTAAAAAGACGCTAAGTCTTAAAGAGAAATCATATTAGATGTGTGTGACGTGTGTTTGTATTACTGCAACAAAAAACTTTTAAGTTATATATATTGAGATGTTCTTTATGTGACAATTTAATGGTGATGAATGTTGGTACATACCAAATACAAATACATATTACAAGTAATGAAATGAATGATTTACTTTATATTAATTTAATTGAATTTAGATTAACACTTTACTACATGAATTTTAAGAGCAGCTAGAATGCGATTTATCATTTTAATGATTTTAGTTAAAAAAAAAATCAAAATAAAAACTAATGTTTTTGTGTATGTTCATGTGTTAACTGTGTAGACTGTCTATAGTGTTAAGTTAAAATTTTGCTACAGTTATTAAAGTTTAAAATAAAGAAAAGAAAAAGAAAAATATTTTGAAAGAGAAGGATATTATTTTAGCATTATTTATAAAGGTAAGCGCGGATTTAAATTTAAAATATGAATAATATACACATATCTATACATGCATACATATCGATGGATAAGTTTTATAAATGATGATAATGTCAATTTTTAATTCTGAAATAAGTTGAAAAAAAGTATATATTATTTAATTGATATATACTTACATATGTACATATGTATGTATGCATATGTAATTATAAAATTATTTTGCAACATATTACTACATTAGTTACACTAAAATAAAATAAAATTAGTAATTAAAGTCAGGGTGGTTTTTGATATTGCAATTGAATAATGTATTGTAGGTAGGTATCTGAATTTTGTAATCATCATTTTGTAATCTGAATACACTAATTACTTGTTATATATGTATGTACATACAAATTAGATATATGATTGTGTTCCCAACTATAAAAATTTCGAACAATTTGTTTGTCCTTTAAAGTTACAAATGGATCTTGTTTATATATGTACATACATAGGTAGTCAGTAGGGCTCTATTGAATTGGATTGAATTATAGTAGATAAATACTCGTACCTACCTATCTATATAATTTTAGTCATGTAGCCCGTCTATTATAGTGAAATCATGTATGAGAAATAGTCTGATGCTATAAAACCTGATAAAACTAATTTAGAGAGGTTTTTTTTTATGTACTCTTCATTTATATAGATACGTACGATTGTCTTGACTATATTTAAGTTCTCCTCTGTTTGTAAGACCTTAAAATACTCAAAATAAATTTAGACTCAAGTGTGTATAGGTCAGATCAAAATCGAAAAATTATAGACAATTAAATTTTTTCATCCTTTTTACATTAGTACTTACTAGGTATTAAGTATACGGTATACCTAGTAGTAGTCTAGTACACTATAGAATGTAACCTACATTTACATAATATACGCATGCCTACACAAATTATTTAAAAACTAAAAAAAAAATTCTTCGTGACTAAAAAAAATAAAATAAAAAAATAATAAAAAAACTTTTTTTTAAAAACAGCTTTTTTTGAACTAAAAAATAGAAAATAAATTTTTGATTGTGAATTTTTCTGAAATTTTGTAAATTATATTGTTACAATGGAATTTTCTTTAAAAAAAAATAATCTCAATATAGCATTTATGTGCCATTAAGCCTGTGAAATTAAAATAAAAGCTGGAGGCATTAAAAGTATAACTATAAACTTAAATTTTGAAAATATTTCCTTCAGCTTTTATATTAATTTCACGGGCTTTATGACACATATATATTCGTATCCTGAAAATAAATGCTCTGATTTAATCTCAATATTTTTTACACCATTATAACTCGCCATTATTATGTTCAATTAATTAACTGATATTTTAATTGTAAATATAATTGGAAAGGAAAGAAAAAAATAAAGATGTTCCCTTAACTTTATGGTCCCTTACGACATTTACAGCCACGCCTGAAAAGGAAAGGCTGTGTAATTTCCTGTTCATATTTATATGGCAGAGAAATGTGCTAAAAAAAATTTAAATACTGAGTTATATTTATCTAAATTTCGAAATTGAGTGGCAGCTACTCGGCTCGGTTAACACTTACAGAGCAAAATGAGATATTTCTTTCGTATGGCTATGAATGTAAAATAACGTAGTTTAATTGTATTTGTATTGAATATAAAGACTGAATAAGGAGATTATAGATGTAGTTTATTAATGGTAAATTTTTCTTGCATGTTATTTAATTTAAACATAAAAAGTATAATTATTCTGAAAAGATAATTAAAATATTAATATAAATTAAAGTTTGAATAAATTAGCAATGAATTCAATATAAATATTTGAAGATTACTTACTTATACATTTTTAAATTTGATAATTTGATTTACATATACATATATATATATATATATATTTACATATATGGCTGCTCTATTCTTATTGTTTTTACTTATATTGTATTACTTATATACTTAGGTATATATTTTATAATTTTATAAAATATGCACCTATGTTTAGAATTATACAATTTTTCCTTTTATTATATGCACACGAATACATAAAAGAAAAATTCATATGCAATAAAAGGATTATTAATAAAATAACTAATTTCGTGATTAAAATCTATTGAAATTTATAATAAGAAAAAAATGTAATTAAATATTAATGAAATTGTAAAGAAATTATTAATATATAAAATTAGAGCTTTAGGGGACTTTTAATTGAAAAATTATTTTATTAAGAAAATCTTAAGTGTAATACAGTGCACTTTTAATTTAAAATGTCATTATATAAAACACTTGTTTTATAATATGAATTTTTTATTCAAAAAACATAACACGTAAAACATAACATATGTAGTTTTTATTGCACGATATGGTTTTACTTATTATACTTTATTATTTCGTTTTCTATAGAATGTTTTTAGCACATTTCCAAAACTGATAAGTTTTGAAAAAATGTGCCTATTAGTTTCACTCTGTCCTATTTTTTAACTCCTAAAGACCTATTTTTAAACTCGTATATGTTCCGCTTAACATTTTTTCAACCTGAAAACGTCATTCGACAGGAATTTCATTTACCTTTATTAAATCAATATCAATATTATATATATTTTTTAAATTTAGTATTTAAATTTACCGTTATGTGAAAACCAAATTTTGCATGATTTTTCTATCTTCATAACTCCGGCGCGCGTTCAGATAGGGGCTTGAAATTTTGAGACAAGAAAGAATTCTTAGAATTAGTATAAGTTTCGTCAGAAAATTTTTACGTAGTACCGCCTGTTTAAGAGTTATTACACCTCAAAAATTGAAAATTTGCTATTTTAAGACACTTGTAACTTAGGCATCTGTAAAAATTTTTCTTCGGCAAGATATGAAAATTAAAGGTTCAATAACATATTTTTACGTGTGTTAACGGTTTTTCTTAGTTAGGGTTCCGGACTTACAACCCCTCAAAATTTAAGAAAAGTCCTATTTTCACATTTTTTCTTATTACATGAAATTTTCAAATTTTTGTGCAAGTCACAATTCTAAACAGTTTGTATTGTCTTTTGGACATATGAGCTTTTAAAACCGTTGGTTTATATTCTACCTTGTTTTTAATTAAAAAGGATTTTTTTAGAATCTTTAAAGATTAAGTATTGTAAAAAATTTTGCTACCAATTTTTTAAAAGAGTATTTTTCTAATTATAGGTAATAAAAAAAATTTTTCTATACTAAATTTTTAAAGATTATGCAATCGTTATATATGGACATTTAAACATTTTTAATACTTCTTTCTTTAGAAGCATATGGTTTTCATAAACTTTTAAACATCTTTGTTTCAACATTTAAATTTCTTCAACAGCCCAGATTTTGTTTATTGCTTGGATTTCTTTTGCTATTATTTTCTGCCAATTGAGACTTCCCCTTAGAAGATTCCAATCTAGAGTTTTTTTTTTATTGAGTTATAGCGATTGAGTAATTTTTCTTATCGCGTCGCCTCTATCCTCTACTTTATTTTTCAGATGTCCTGGCACTATATTTTGCTGCTCATAATGAATGCTAATTATTTGAAACATTTTATTTTTTTTTGTACAATTTTTATGATATCTTGATACATGATAGTAGATACCATAATAGACTCATCTAAATATAATAAAAGACAAGTTGCTGCTACTGAGTAGGGTGCCCTACTGTTATGTTAAATGTTAATTTAACAAATGTTATACTATGAAAAGAAAGAAACGTACATCTGATATTTACCCATATAACAGATAGAAAACAATAAATATTATAATGTTATGCTATGAAATGATAGAAAAAACAAGGCAGTGTATAAATCAAAGTTTTTAGAGGGTCGTATTTTTAAGTAGAACATTATAAAATTGCAATAATATTTTTATTTAAATTTTGCTAAGTAACATTTTCTTAATTTTTTAAAAATTTTGCCATAATATAGTACAATTTTAGAATCAGAAGTTTAGCCCATAATATAGATATATGAATAAAAATATGGGTATACATATATTACATTTATTATTTTTTATATAGGCAACAGTTATTAATATGAATGAATGGACGGTAAACATAAACGAACAAAAAAAAATTCAAAATGTTCTATAGGTTATAATATATATTTTTTAAATGACTGATGTATAAATTTAATATTTAAAAAAAATAACAGAAAACAAAAAAAAAAAAGTAAAATGTAATACTGCGAAGAAAAATAAAAACGAATAGAAAAAAAAGAGAACAAAAATGTTACTTTGATTGTTTTTAAATATTTTTAAAGAAAAAAAGAACTATTAAAATGTTATGATTTTAAAAGAAAAAAACATACGTCTGATATTTACGTACCTACATAACAGATAGAAAAAGGAAAAAAAAAATGTTATGCTATGAAAAGAACGAAAAGTCCATCTGATATTGAGGTACATAACAGATAGAAAAAAAGAATTAAAATGTTATGCTATAAAAAGAATGAAAAAACAAGGCAGTGCATAAATCAAAGTTTTTAAAGAGTTGCATTTTTAAGTAGAAATTATAAAAAAATAAAGCGGTGCGTAAAACCAAAGCTTTTAAAGGAGCGCAATTTAAATTATAAAATCACAATGTTCAATTAAATTTTGAATGTGTAACATTTTCTTAATTTTATGCTTCTCTTATGATTTTTATTTTCTAACACTTCAACATTATATGCACAGCCAATTTTTATTGTTTTACATAAAAGGTGTGTAAAACTTACGGTGTGAAGATTTTGTAGAGAAAGCGATAGATAAAGAGACAGAATATTATTACGGATAGAGTAAAAATTTGTTTGAAAAATATAACAAAGAAAGTTTTGAAGCATTTGCTATGGCAATCATAGAAAAATATAACAAGTGTACTATATATTATAATTAGGTAAATGCATCAGATCAGTGTAGTTTAGTTTCAAAATTATAAAGTTTGATACTGTATTTTTTTCGAAGCGAAAATTTTTGTTACTATTGGCAAAAATTTATTTACCATTGGTTTTTAATCCAACCTTTGGTTTTTTAATCCAAAGCTTGACAAAGAAATTTACAAGAGATGAGATTTATTAAATAATCATTTTTATTACATTTTTGAAAGAAACTACTTCACAGCATCATTGAGGTTTTTCATTATTTAAAACACTTTAGCAATAAATTTTACATTTATCAATATCTAAATATAATACATATAAGTATTTGAATAAATTTACTAAAATTAAATTGTTCATAAAACTGAGGAAACTTTCACAAAAGCTATATTTTTCTACTTATACCCGTCGTATGACGGGCTTTTTTACTAGTATTAAAATAAAATTGTATATGTAACTGATATATGACAGCATATTTTTTAAAATATTAGACTTTAAATAATTTTTATTAAAAAATATCCTGTCATAAATTATTAGTTATGCAATTTTATTTTAGTGTGAGTTTATTATAGTATTTCAAGAAAACAAAATTAAGTTACTTATTCATTTTATAAATAATTTTAATATTTGATTAATGAATAAATTCTAAATATCACTACTACAATATAAATTGTTTGTTAATATAAGTAATTTATAAAAAAATGTTTAATATTAATTAAACATTTAATTCAGTAGTTTAAATCAATGATAAATTTAAATAATACGATTTTTTTTTTTTTTGCCTATTATCACTCCATGAGGTAGCATATATAGGACTTTAATTTGATATCTTAATTTCACACGGTTTTCTGCTACTGTTTTTGAATACTCCCATGTTAGGTTGAATGGATTTAGTTCAACTATTATAGTGCGTCTCTATGTGTTGTTTGGATGCCCGCGTATTCTACTTTCTTGGAAGTTTTACTTCAAGACCATGCAGCTTATATTTTTGAGATATTTCTTTCGTATGGCTATGAATGTAAAATAACGTAGTTTAATTGTATTTGTATTGAATATGACTGAATAAGGACTGAATAATATAAGACTGAATTAGAAGGAAATTATAGATGTAGTTTATTAAGTAATGAATAAATTCTAAATATCACTACTACAATATAAATTGTTTGTTAATATAAGTAATTTATAAAAAAATGTTTTTCTTTTATGTTTAAATTGTTCGATAATTTTTTTATTTTTTAAAGAAAAATACAAATCACGTGATAAAGTGATTTGAAACTTTTTAAAATATACTTATTATCCCTACTCTTATTGCAGTACAAAATTATCTTTTTATTTATTTATCTTTGTTTTTATTAAATTTAAATTCAACTGTTGCTTACGAAAACTTACAATAAGAGAAAAATATAATTTGTTGTTATTTTATTTTGAGATTTTTTATTAATAATGTTAAAAGTAAAATTATATAAGTAAATCCTGTAAGTATTCAATGTAAACTAAAGAGAGAAAATTTAACAACTTTAAAATATATTTCAGTTTGCAATACGAAATATTTTTTACATTACTGCAACTAAGAAATTTTTTTTTCTTTTAAAATATCCTTTCCTGTATCCTAATGCTTATTCCCATTTTGCAATTTACTGAAATTAAAAAAAAATTTTTTTGCTCTATTTTTTACAGAATATTGTTGGGACATTTTGTCTGTATATAATTGAATAAGTATATTTTTTCTCTTAGGGAAATTTTCTCTTTTATGTATTTTAATATAATGTACATATTTAATAGTGATAGTATTATTAACACTCTCGACTACTGAGGCCATTTCGGGTTTCAAAATTTATAATTTATTATAAGTTTATAATTTAATATCACATTTTCATTTTATGTATCAACGTTATCGATCTACAGATTCCTAATATAGTGTGAACGAAGAAATATGCTTTAAGACATAAAACCTATTAAGAAGGACATATAAATGTACGAGCAAACAAACCTTTTACGTTATGAAAATGCCAATTAAAGGCTTAAGAGAATTAGCTAGTGGTATAATTTAGTGATAAATCCATCAAGAAGGACTGCAAGTGCAACCACATTAGATCTATAAAAGTTAATGCAAAATTAATGGTTAGTCTTTTAAAACCCGTTAGTATCGGATGACATAATATTTTATTTTACTGTTAACAGAGTATGAAGAAATAACCCAAAACAGCAACAAATCATTTTTAATATCATTTTAAATTATTGTAAAATCTATGGATATTAAAAGTGAACTTTATAAATTATGAGAGCATGCTCGGTGGATAAAACAAATTTAGACATAAAAAAAAAATTACGTGTTACACTGAATATGTAATATTGGTAAAGCCCTAGACTGCCAGCACCATTGTGGGTTGAAGAAAATAAAATTTTATAACAAAAAAAAAAAAATGTTCAAATGTTTGGTAGCTCCAAATTATGAGGCAACGAAAAAAAAACAAAAACATTTTTTTATTTTTTTTATTTTTACTTTTTATTTATTCCTTCTGTTTCTGTTTACATCCTTCAAAAAGTTTACAAAATTAGATTAAGTTAATGTTTAAATTGATTTACATGTAAAAATAATAATTTTTTATTTTGTAAATTTTGGTTTTCTTTTCTTAATTTACTCTTTCTTCTGTATTTAACAAATAATAATTTTATATGTATTTTTATTTCTTTTAAATACTAATTATAAAAAACATATCTAAAAACCAATTCATTTTTTTTTTTATGTGTTAAAAATAAAAGCTTAAAAACTAACTTAACCTACTTGACTAAAACTATGAAAAAAAAAAAATAATAAAAATAAAACTTTAATATAAAACTATTACAGAGTCAATTTAATTTTTTAACCACCAGTAATCTTTATAGACACACATATCCCTATTTGGAATATGGGTGTCGTATTTTAAACTGCCAAAAAAAAAAAACAATATAAATTAATAACAAATTGAAACTTTATTATTTTTTATTGTGTTGTAAATATTAAAAAAATATTAGATGCGGCACAGAACAGTATTTGAATTGAATCATTGAAATAAATATAGCAATTTAAACCTAATAACTTATTTAAGTACATATATTATATTTACCTATGCATTTACTTAGGTAATTTTACTTAAGGTAAAA